>CM073732.1:132014194-134514194 GCA_037113605.1 Calophaca sinica
TTTTTTCCGTTGCAAACAAACAGTTCAAGGTGGCAATCAAAGAAACCCAAGACATGATTTTTGTTAGTTTGCTCGAATCACCAATCCAGGACATCCAACAAGCCATAGGCTTATTTCCCAAAACTGTTATCCTGCACGAGTCATATTATTGGATGAGTACAAAAGAACATGGATGAAGTAAGACGTCTGATTCGAGGACGAATCTTCTCCATCCCGGGGAGAATGATGCAGTGCAAAGTTGACTTTATAAAGCCTTTTTAATTATTATTATTCTTTCCTTTAATCATTTTATTTCTTAGAATTCTAAATTAATATTTCGTAGGATGTTTTCCTTTTATTTACTAGGATTCTTTCCTTTTAATCATTTTATTTCTTATGATTTATTTCCTGTTAATCTTTTAATTCTTAGGATTCTATCTTTTATTTTTTAGGATTTGTTCTTTATTTATTAGGATTTGTTTTTTATATTTCTTTTCCTATATATTTGTACCGACTACCTCTATTAGGGAGTTTAGATTGAATTTGAATTATACAAAAAGGAGATTTTTCTCAGTTTTGTTTGTTAACCTCTCGGGTATTCGTTTGAATCAACGAGTTGTTATCGTCAACCTCTCAAATATTCTTAGACTAAACGAGTTGTTGAAATCTTTCTTTCGCCGATCACGTACGCTGCATCAAGATGTCAACACCATCAAGCTTCCTGGATGAGCAGAATTAATAATGGGCCTAACGGCAACGTGTTCCAATATTTTGGTCAAGTACCCTGCACATCATTGACTTCTACAGATCATTAAAATTAAGAATCGATGTGTATATGTTATACTTATATGTATAATGAATATGTGAAGTATTTTTCAGTCACCGCATTGAAAAAATTTCCCGCGAAAATGTGTCATTGACAAATATTAAATCGAGTCTACACATCCAATAAGGCAAAGAAAAGTGCAAAACGCAACTCGGAAAATTCAATTGGGAAGCTTCTAATAGTAAAACAATAAAGGGTGAAAGAATTTAATATGCAGCAAAACTTGACTTCAACAGAACTAATATGGAGATTAAAATGAATATCATCATTGAATTGAATGGTTAAGCTGAGTCATATCTTGCAAATGGCACGTTATGTCTAGTTCTTCAATCTCGTGGAGATGCCAACTAGCTCAAAAACTAAACCAGGAAGTTTTAACATCTGGTATCAGATTGAGTCTAACAAGTTTTCAAGTTTAGAAATGGCAGGACACTTGCTTATACTTATTGTGTTTCAACTTTCTTTGACTCTTCCTATCATTGTTCATTGCCAGAAGAACCAATCAGGTTAGGTAGTTTCATTTCATCACGTTATTCTGAAAAAATATATGACTGCTTCTTGTGCTTAGAACTTGTGCTTTCCCCTTTTGCAGGCTTCATTAGTATTGATTGCGGACTTGTGGATGAACCAAGCTACACAGATGAAACCACTGGTATCTATTACACTTGGGATGTTAACTTCACAGGTACTGGTGTAAGCCGCGGCATATCACCTAACTACAAGGCTTCCCTTGACAAACAGTTCTGGAATGTTAGAAGTTTTCCGGAAGGAATCAGGAACTGCTACACCCTCTTTGTCCCTCAAGGAAGTAGCAAGAAATATTTGGTCAGGGCCAGCTTTTTGTATGGAAATTATGATTGCAAAGACTCTCTTCCTGAATTTGATATCTATCTTGGAGCCAAATTGTGGGAATCAGTGGTGTTTGAGGATTCATCCAGTGCAATAACCAAGGAAATCATTTATGCCGCTTCCTCAGATTATGTTCATGTTTGCCTATTTAACATAGGCAAGGGTACACCTTTTATTTCAGTTTTAGAGGTTAGAGTTCTTAACAGTGATGCCTATCTAGTTAACTCTTTGGAGCTGTTGGCACGGTTTGATGTAGGCTCACAGGGTGGTGAAATAACCAGGTAAGCCATCTTACGGTATCTCGAATGTTTGAAAGAGTTTATTTGAACTTATCTTGTAATGTAAGAATTTGCATAAGTGTTTGAAAGAGTATCACACGATGAGAAATGAAGGAAATCGAACCAGAGCAATGTGCATTGCTCTGTGAATTTCACTATCAACCGAAATTGAAACTAACTAACTGAAACTAATTTACAGCTAAGCATAACAGAAACACAGCTAAGCAATAACAGAAATACAGCTAATTTATACACGTGTGATAAAAAGCTTATGACATATCTATAATCTGTTTTTTGCTTATTTTAATAAGATCTTTCGGCTTATTTTATGACATATCCATAAGTTGTTTTCAGTTTTATATCCCTCATCCTTTCTTCAATTGTAAAAACAGCTTATACATAAGCTTTTATAGTAAGTGTATAATTAAGCTGTATACACAAACACTCCCTTATAACCAAGTTATGTCATGGAACTACCCCTAAAAGGGAAAATGATGCTTTTTTTTTTTTTTTTTTTTTTTACCTATTCTAATATAATGCTCTCTCATTGTTTCCCCTTTTCCCTTTCTCAAAGATATCCAGATGATATCTATGACAGAATGTGGACACCTTATAACTCAATTGACTGGAGAAAGGTAGATACCTCACTCACCATAGACCAGGGAGCACCTTCATACAATTTTTTACCATTGCCACCCTCCAATGTCATGAGAACAACAGCAATTCCAGCAAATGTCAGTGACAACATAGAATTTTACTTCCTTCCCAAGTACAATGCCTCCAGATACTATGTGTACTTGTACTTTGCTGAAATCCAGAAGCTCCAGGCAAATCAAGTTAGAGAGTTCAACATCTTTGTAAATGGAGAGCTTTTAAATATTGATCCGGTCAATCCTCTGTACCTGCAGAGCCTGTATTATCTATCAGCTATAAGTGAAACTCGGTTGGAACTTTGGATTAATAAAACTAGTAGATCAACTCTTCCACCTATCTTCAATGCTATTGAGATTTATATGACAAAGGACTTTTTACAATCAGAAACAGATCAAACAGATGGTATGTAGATACATCATTACTTAATGCACTATTCTTATAATCATATTTAATTTTTTTTTATTTTTTCCCTGACCTACTTATATTTATGATAATAGTTGATGCTATCATAAATGTCAAGTCAATTTATGGGATAAAGAGAAACTGGCAAGGAGATCCTTGTACTCCATTGTCATATTTGTGGGATGGTGTAAACTGCAGCTATGCTGAATCTGGCTCATCAAGGATCATATACTTGTAAGTTATTTGGAATGAAATATTTATATTGATCCTTTCGTTCTAACTTTACCTTTATAGTCTAGTCTTCAATAATATTAATGAACTCCACAATCATGATTTTAGGAACGTATCTTCCAGCGGCTTAATTGGAAATATAGCTCCTGGCATATCCAATCTGAAGTCAATAGAATATTTGTAAGTCACTGAATCTGTCTGAAATAAATAGCAAGCTATATAGTTGAAGATTAAATGAAACCTGATCCTAAAGTTGAGTACAAATAATTTGTTCCAATTTTAGGGATTTGTCCAATAACAGTTTGACAGGGGCCGTGCCAGATTTCATATCTCAGCTGCGATACTTGAGGGTTCTGTAAGTTAACTATCTTGATCTGGGTAAATTCTATAGAGTAGTAAAGCTTTCAAGAGGCTAGGCTCTCCTAGATGGCGTTGATTTCCAATTAATTTTTTGAAAAATCATGGTAAGATAAGAATGTCAGTGTGCATCTTATTGTATAAGCCTAAACCAGGTAAGGTACTGAGGCACACCTCTCCATAGAATTTTTACCCCTTTTTATATTTTGGTTTTTAAATATTTTTATAAAAGCATTTATGAAAGATAATTTTTTTTTAATTGAAGAAATCTGGAAGGAAATCAGCTATCAGGAACAGTTCCAATGGAACTCCTTGTGCGTTCACAGAATAGCATGCTCAAATCCAAGTAAGCACCATTGCAAATTTCAGTTTTAATTTTTAAATAATACCCTGTTTCTTTTATGACTTCATTTCTACGAGCTAGGATTTATCTCATATCTATATTACAAAAATATATGGTGTCATTGGCATATTGGTTCTGGTTTACGGACGACTAGCTAAGAGAACTCGTGCTCATCACGGGTGGCAAAGAAATATGAAACTCATAGTGTAGTTAAGTTTTTGGTGGGAAAATTGTTTTTGGCGGGAAAACTGATGAATGGGCTCTTATCACGTATCCTTAGTGTAGTTAAGTTTTATATATATATATATATATATATATATATATATAGATGTCAAATAACATGATTAATTCTTATTGTAAATGCAAGTTTTGGTGGAAATCCAGAGCTGTGCTTCTCAGGTTCATGCAACAAGGGGAATGGAAATAAGGTTGTAGTTCCACTGGTAGCATCGCTTGGTGGAACTTTCATGATACTAGCAGCCGCAATCATTTCTTTTCGCATATACAACAGGAGACAACAAGGTACGTGTAATTGTACAATTAACAATATTTATTTTTATATTTATACACACACTGCAAAGACAAATTAATTAATGTATATATGGATGATGTTAATTTGCTTGTTCCCAGTTTCCCCTCATCTGAGCAAGCTGAGAGCTTATTCCAGAATAAAGCAAGAACTAGAGTCAAATAAACAAGAATTTACCTATGCTGAAGTATTAAGCATTACCAAAAATTTTGAAAACGTAGTGGGGAAAGGAGCATCTGGAACAGTCTACCATGGCTGGATTGGTGATGATACTGAGGTAGCTGTCAAAATGCTATCTCCCTCATCAGCTCAAGGATATCTACAATTCCAGGCAGAGGTAGTATGATTAGCTAGCTTCAAATTATCATCACATACGTTAAGTTGATAACTGAAGGAATTATGGTTTTCTGATTCACAGGCCAAATTTCTTGCAATAGTCCATCATAAATGCTTGACTGCTCTAATAGGTTACTGTGATGATGGCACCAACATGGCTCTCATCTATGAATATATGGCTAATGGAGACTTAGCCAAGCACTTATCAGGTATAGTTTAAATCAGATACATTTAGATAAAGCATTGAAATTGAATGCTTCAAATTCTGTGAATAACTTTGTCATCTGCATAAAACTTCTAAGTAGTAAAAGGATGCCCAAAAAGACAAACAAGCAAACAATTCAGGTAAAGTTTAAATCAGATACATTTAGATAAAGCCTAAAAATTGAGTCAAAGATTAGTTCTACTTGTATGAACCGGAAAACAAATTTTCTTCATATATCATTCGAAACCAAATGCCAAGAATGATGTGTATTTTTTTTTTTTTTTTTAGGTTTCATATTTATGAATTTCTTGGTTAAGCTTGTTTCATGAATGCAGATAAAAACGAAAATATATTGAGTTGGAATCAACGACTTCAAATTGCAGTGGATGCTGGAGAAGGTGAGTATGGAAAGAATCATTTTGCCCCCCTATAAGGAGTTTTACTTTATGCAACAAAACGTATATAACTAATTAATTTGAACTTTCAACTGTAGGATTGGAGTATATGCATCACGGCTGCACTCCGCCAATTGTTCACAGAGACGTTAAATCTAAAAACATCTTACTAAATGAAAAATTCCATGGTAAACTAGCTGATTTTGGGCTTTCAAAGATCTTTCCCAATGAAGGTGACACCCATGTGTCCACGGTTGTTGCCGGCACCCCAGGATATCTTGACCCAGAGTAAGTTATTATTATTTCAATTCAAACGCAAATGTGAAAGAGAAATGTTATTTGAACGTCAAATTGAGACACTAAAATCGATAACAATTTTGTTAATTAATGAATATATCAAGATATTGCAACTCATTGATCATCAACTGAATTTTATTAACCATGGATTTGAACGTTATTAACTACAATTTTTAGGTGTTCAAATATAATCTATTACATGTATATTTAAACATCTAAAAATTGTGATTAATAACATTCAAAATCGTGATTAATGATGTTATGGTAAATGAGTTGCGAGTTGCCACACTTTTTTTTTTGTTTTTTTTTGCCACAAACACATTTATTCCAAGTTATGTATGGACGAATGTATAATGAATGAATGTATAATTTGTAACCTATATATCTATACTTATATACATTTGAAACTTTGATATATCCATTAATCAAACTCAACACTTTATTAACCACATATTTTGATGTCGATTTTTGTTGTCGATTTTTTATGTTCAAATGAGGGGACCCAATTAGAAAAGTCAAAGACCACTCTCAAGGGTGTTGAGATAACATATATTGAGTTGCAAAATTTTATTTTGCAGGTACAACAGATTACACAGATTGAATGAAAAAAGTGATGTTTTCAGTTTTGGGGTAGTTTTGCTTGAGATAATCACGGGCCAACCTGCCATAACCAATACCGAATGGAAAACTCACATTGTTCAATGTGTTGGTACCATGCTGCTCGAAAGGGAGGTCAAAGATATCGTGGATCCCAGATTACAGGGAGAATTCGATACTTGTTCTGCAGAGAAAGCCTTAGATACTGCAATGGCTTGTGTAGCACCCACTTCCATCAATAGGCCAACCATGAGCCATGTAGTTACGGAACTGAAACAATGTTTGGAAAAGATGATGACTCATCCGTCTGAATCTAGCATTCACGAGAGTTTATCCAGTAGCTTAAATTCTATGTCCTTTGGTAGAATTAGTGGAGAGAGCTCTCTTGAAAGATAATGACTAAATTAAATTTGGGAAAATCAAAATATGAATGTATTTTTTTTTTTTGTTATTTTTTCCCTTCAGCGGCAATGAAGAAAGAAATTGAAAGTTCTGAGAAAATGAATCATAACAGAAACTGAATTTGGAGGGAATGATTTTCATTAATTGATTCTGAACTACTACAAGTATTTGTACTAAAACAGATACATTGAATCTGGACATATTACAACACCTTCACCTAACTAACTTCTAACTATTACTAAATACATGTACTTTTTTTTTGCTTATAATAAAAGACGTATTACTTATTTGTGTTGACTTTGCACTCACTCTCCATTATCCTCCCTTCAAGCACAAGAGGCTGAGATGGAGCAAAGACTTTGAGCTTGGTCCGAAGCTTAGCAAATCGAGAAGAAGAAAGAGGCTCTGTAAAGGAATTTGCAAGTTGTTCAGCAGCACTTACATGTTAAACAATAAGTGACTTGGAGATGACCCTTTCTCTAACAAAATGAAGATCTAGATCCATGTGTTTTGTTAGTGCATGTAAAATTGGATTATGCAATAGTTGGGTATCCAAGTGTGAGATAGTCTCACATCGCCTAATAATAAACAAAATAAAAAGTATATAAGATGTTAAACTCATGAACCTATCACCTTAAGGTTTTGGGAACAAATGTGGTTAAACTCTGTTGTTACATTCCAAAAAAATATAAATATAAAAAACCTAACAAGCAGGACTTAGTGTATCACTAATTTTTTTTTTAAATGGGCCTACGGGTTGGCTCGTCTCGACTAGCACTCAAACAGTCAGATTGGGATGCTAGGCAAAGCGGGTTATATGGGGTGGTGGGCTGAGATATTCTAACCCGTCCCATTTTGCAGGACTTAGCATATTACTAATTTTTTTTAAATGGGCCTACGGGTTGGCTCGTCTCGACTAGCACTCAAACCGTCAGATTGGGATGCTAGGCGAAGCGAGTTATATGGGTTGGTGGGCTAAGATATTCTATCCCGTCCCATTTTGCAGGTTATATATATACTTAAAATATTGATAGTTTTTTACAGCAACATGGTATATATTTATAGATTATTTTTACATGTCTTATTTTTAACATTATATTTTGAATACTAAAATTGTGTATTAGATGCTATACACTTACTATTTAAAGTTAAGAGTCATTATCTGTGTCATATCTATAATTTTCTTTAAACTAACATGGTGTTTGTGTATATTCATATTATATATAATGTTGATGTATCACTTGTGGGTATAATTTATGTGCAATTTTGGTCTCTCTTACCATTTAATTTCTAATAAATAATGTTGAATGTATCACTTGTGGGTATAATTTAACACACAATTTGGTCTAGGTGGCATGTTAGTTGGCTTAAAAATTTAAAAACCTTTATAATATTTTCAGTGATAAATTAAATGACAATTGAATTGAGGGACCAAAATTGCACGATTGCGATACCTAGAGGACATAATTTGCTCAATTAGAACTCAACTAAAACCTCGGGGACCAAAATCGCACAATTGTGACACTTTGAGGACTCAATTCACTCAACTAAAACTTTGGGGACTAAAATCGCACAATCGCGATACTTGAGAGACTAAAAGTACAATTAAGCCCAAAAGTGCAATACATTGGTAGACTTGGACACTTGAGACCGAAAAGAAGAGATAATTAGTGGTAGCAATAGATAGAGTACTTTTATAAATGTTCATGATCAATGGTGAACAAAAAGTAGCAATAATTCTCAAGCATGACAGAGGAAAGGCCGAAAGGTTTTCATTTTGTACTGGAAATGCCACATGCAGATACAGTAGCACAGAGGCATGTGCATTTGTGAAGATATTCGAGCTAGCTAGCCATATTAAAATAATGCATGTTCTATGACCATAGCACCAAGCCCACATCACGTTTCGTTGTAGCCGTCGTTACTTATCATAGTCATCATCATTAATAATATCATTAGTTACACTAATATTTAAGAACTATAGAACTTTTATATAAAAACAAGTAATGACAGGGGTTTTATATATGTGTGTTACTCATGATGCCAAAAAAGAAGAATATACACGTGCTGAGCAACGAGTTTAGAGAGATTTTCAAGAGCACGCTTTGGGTTGAATCAAGGAGACAGGACCACTGACTGAGCTCACCAGTCTTAAGAGAATGTCTCTTGCATTGGATAGCTAACAAATGTTACAATTCACCAATTAAAAAAGTCCCCCTTGAATATCTCCAAAAAAAAAATATTACAATTAAGTACATATATTGCATTAAACTATTTTAAAACAAACTTAAAGTGACAGTCGCTTTCTAGCCCTTGATCTTAATCATGGTGTTATAATTGCAAGACCTTTCTGTAAGCTAAAAGGTTGTGTAATTCAATTCCCTTTACTTTCACTACTTTCACTATAACCATCTTGATTAGTTAATAAAAGAAAATATTACAATTGCAAAAGCATCAAAAGCGTTATAAATGTAAGCAAAATCACCGTGTGATCTCATGGAAATAGATTAGACGCAGTTACGTAGTCGCGCTGATTTGATCAGACGATCAACATTTTAACTTTGTGTTTTGAAATTATTTTATAAAAATCGTCTGATCTTGATTGTACGGCTGTAATCGCATGACTGGGTGGTTTTTACGATTACAGGAATCCAGATCCATGATTTTTTTTTGTTGACGGAAATCAAACTTCATTCAAAAATTAGAAAAAAGATCAATACACCCAGATTGAACAGAATGTGTTGGGGCATTCCCCATCCACAATTGAAAATCAACACGAACATCTAAGTCAGCCAAGTACACGGTAATGAAACACTTAATCAGAACTGAAGCCAATATGATATTACTAAGTCATCTTAATCCTAACAGCCAAAACAAAAGCTTCCAAGTACGCTCGATGGCCAAAGAGAAATGAGAAGTCACAGTCTTTAAACTCATCCAGTTACAGGTCATTACTATACTCTGTGCAGACCCAAATCGACTATAAGCGGTCTCGGATATGACCAATCGAACTACATGCTCAGGAGTCATTTGTAGGAAGAAAAGGATGCTGAGGTTTGCGGTGACCACCATTAGCACTTCGGATCTGTAATGTTGACGCCCACGTCTTGATTGAAACTGGGATGGATCGAAGCTGATTTGTCAATCTGAATCAAACACGCAACAAGATGGAAAACCAAACAACGCCGCACCAAAATGACGAACAAAACAATGTCGCACTCAGACGACGAAATCACGGAAAAACAAGAAAGAAAAACTAGATCTATGTGGAAAAACCACTTATTTAGATAAAAGAAGAAAAAAAAAACCGATGTAGAGGGGTGGTTCTAGGCCAAAAAATTTATGGCCAAAAACCACTCCCTCCGGTGGATGAGGAAGAAGGAAGAGAGAGGGTTTTTGACAATTCACTTGACCTCAAGTTGGACGTTCAAATATCATCCAGATCCATGATCTCATGCATACATGATACACATTATGATAGTAACTAGAAAACACTATGATTAATGAGAATTTCAAACAAATATCACTGAAGATGTTCTGAAGAAAATTACATGATCACAATAAACAAAATTGCAACTTTGGCTAGAACACATGAGGATATGTTAATCATTGTCACTGGATGAAATAATTAGAGAGGTTATGGGTTCTTTGACCCCTTTTTACATCTTTCCTTCCATGAGATTGATAATAAAAATAATTTCAACCCTGGGAATATTGGATGTGGCCGTTAGGGTTTTGGATGGGATAATGGGTTTGCATGGGAAAAAGAAGGGTTGAAAGAGAAGGCTATGCTAGTACTACTAGGAGGACAATTCATTGTGTCAACCTTGTTCCCTAAATTTTCTAGTGCTTTGACTTGTGATCTGAGAAACTTGAGGTAGTTTGCAGCTTCATCAAGCATTGATGCAGTGTCCATCTTGGTTCCACCAGGCACAATCTTCTGCAAAACCCTAATCCTCTCACTTATTCTCTCCCTTCTTTGCCTTGCAGCCACAGTTTGAGGATCACTTGATATCCTAACATTCTTCCTTTTAGGCTTTTCCACCACTTCCAAACCCAAGTTCACTGGTCTAAAAGCTGCAGCCCTATATATCATTTCCTTCATTTGTGCTATGGCCTCTGGATCAGGTTCTTCAATAATGGAAGATGTCACTGATGATGTATTTGGCTGCTGGAAATTGATATTTGATGAACCTGCAGGACGCTTATCCCATCTTGGTTTCTTTGACTCTGGTGGATTCTCTGAGATAAGCTTGAAACCACCTTCAGTAGTAGCAGAAGAATTCTGAGTAGTACTGAAGTAGGGATCACTTGCAGTTGCAGCAACCTTGATCAGCTCATATTGATCATTTTTCCTCTTTGTGCAATGAATTACCTTAGAATCTATAATTTTTCCTTGACGGACATATTGATCTGAGGAACATTGAGATGCTGTTTCCTCAAGTTCCTTAACTGGATACTGCTGCATGTCATTGTTTCTAGCACCATTGGTAGCATTACTCTCAGATTCACCAGAGGAAGAAACTGCACTGCCATAACTGAAGTTCCATAAGTTTCTGCAGTCAGAAAAAATCATGGAAATCCCATCATCTTCCACAGATGTGTCAGTGTAATTGCTATTAGTGGCTGATAGCAAACAATCAAGTGATTCAAGAGAGCAGGTAGTCTTGCTGTTTTGTTTTTGTCTGCCAGTGATAAATTGTTGCTGCTGGTGGGCCATGTTGAAATCTGGCACATAATTGCCTGAAAGGGACGGGCATGATGATTGATATGTTAAAGTTAAAGCTTCTTCCCAAATGGTTCCAGCTCCTGATTTCATCACAGGCATTGTTTCTGTTCTATGTGAGACATCTGTGTTTGGTATCATACTCATTATCTCATAAGTGGGAGCAGTTGCTGTTTGCACCTTCTGCATCTCTTGCATTTGATAATTAAGAGCACTTGAACTTGGGTTGGACATGGAGTAGTCTCTTTCATGGTCTTGTGGGTGAGTGCTCCACAAGATTGGTATGTTGGCAACAAGTTGTGAGTCATCCCAACTCAGACTATCCATAGTGATTACTAGTTGACAACAATCTCTAAGAGAGATCTAATTGAAAGTTGAATGACAAAATGATCCTTGTTGCCTATCATGTTACAAGACATTAATATATCAGAAAAAGATAAATATGCATCCAAAATTTTTTGTGTTGAGGTATGAATATATATTTAGTTTTGAAGGACTTACCAATTCTAGATCCAGCTGCTTCCAAAACCAGAACACCAATCCAAGAGACAATAGGATGAGAATTCTTGCTTGAGTCAGCAACTGAAAAGAAAAGGATTAAAAATAGCTTCTATATCAGCTTGCTTACAATTTGGTATGTAGTAGCATTAACTGCCTTCTTCAGTTCAGTAGGATGAAAATTGTGATGAAGGGGAAAAAAACAACCAAAGCTTATGTCAGATTAGGAAACTGAATTCTATGTACTGTTTTATTGTAAACTAGTATAAACTAAGGACTTTTTAAGTTTTGTGGTTTAAAACTTTGACCAGATACATTGAACAAATTGAGGAGAGAATAGAAAGTGAGAGAATAAAGGTTGTACCTTAATATGCTATGGAAGACTGGTACTGATGATGCAGCGTGTGTTTGTTGAAGAGAAGCTTATATAGATAGGAAGAGCAAAAGGTACAAACTTTTGCAATAAAACAAATATTGGTACTTGAACAATTATGTGAGGAAATTGCATAGTAAATAGGCATTTGGTCATTTATTATGTGAGAGGGAAAAAAAAGGGAAGGAAGGGCTATTATAATATGCCTCAACAGTTTTGAGCATTACAATTTACAATGGTTTTTGGAAAAGATAAGGCTTTTGGGTCAGCTAGATGGGTGTTTTTTTTGCAGAAGGGGAGCATGAGAATTCAGAGAAGAATTTTGAATCTCAACTCAACTGAACTGATTGAATATTTTATTTTTGTATTCTTTTTAAGTGGGGAAAGCTCTGACCTCTTTTTGGTTGCTTATGTATATTCCATGCGCACTGTAAAGTTACAGTGAAAACTGCAGTGAAAGTTAGAGCATCTTTTAACAGCATCACTCTCTTTTCAAAGATTTCTGTTAATCATAGTTTTAACTTTTAATCATAGCCTTGTGATTTTTTCACTTTCTAATAACATACTTGTTTAAGTCTTGGTGGTAAATTCTTTGAGGAATCTACTGATTAAGGCCCTGTTTACTTTCCTTCCATTGTTTTCTATTTTTATTTCCACTAAATTCCACTTAAACTAACATACATTAGAGGAAACACATATGCAATATGCTACTCCTAATTTAGTATTTTCAGAAATATTGAAAATGTTAAAAAAGTTGTTTTCATTGTTTCCAAAAATATATTCTCCCTAGTTTCTCTTTCATCTTCTCTCTATCACAATTATTTACTACAAAAGTCTTCCATCTTCTTGTTAGCAATATAAAATAAGTGCAGATTTTAGAAAATAAAAACACAAAATGTTTTCCGAAAGTAAACAGGGCATAAATTTGTAGCACAGTACTGATGTAGGACTCAACTTTTTGCACCTTAAACTGCTCCCAATTGAAAGCTTAATGGATTGGAAGACTCAAATTTGTGATTTTTAATTTTTTTACTCTTTCATATGGAACTCCTCTGCATCTATGCTCTGCTTTTTATATAAATGCTTTATCAGTTGTATTAAGGATAGGGAACCGCAATTTCATCCTCTTATACTAGCTCCATTATTTCTCAAATACAGTTTAAAGTTATTTCACACTGAACATCAACTAATATCTTTGTTTATATTAAAGTTTTTATTTAATTTTCTAAAACATCCTTTTATCTTTAGGGTTCAGAATTTTTTTATTTTTTATTTTTTATTTTGAAAGTCTGCGACCTTGATTTGGGCCACCATATCAAGGTTTTTGGCATTTATGCGATTGCGATTAAGACAGCATCAACCGGAATTAGCCACAATTTTTCGCAATACAAGGATCACGGCACGACTGCAACTGCAATTCAAAACTTTGTTAGGGATGATAATGAATATGTTGGTCAAAGGAGGCAACCCACTAACCAAAATAAGGAAAAACATGGGTTGGAAAATATGGAAAGTCATAAAACACATGATGGTAGGTGGCCATCCAATTTGATGTGTTCATATTATATGTTCACATTGCAATCCTTGCCTATAAATAGAAGCTTGAAGGCAAGAGCAAATCATTCCAACCTTGAGAGAATTCCAACCAAGTGAGTTCCAAAGCTTAGAGAGATAAGCATTTGTGAGATAAAATTCTAGTAATGAGAATTTTTGTGAGAGAAATTCTTAGGTGTAATTGGGTTGTGGGTTTTGTGAGAGAGTGTGAGTGTTTGTAAACACAGTGTGTATTTCCTTTTTCAATATAAGTGCGGCGGTCAGGAGGCGTAGGCATTATTGGCGAACTCAGATTATCAATTTTTGTGTGTGCTTAGCATTTTATTTTTCGCTCTTCCACTAATCGACTATGGGAAAATTTTGCGTAATTTCCTAACAAGCCAGTATCGGAGCTAGTTGGTTATTTACGCTAAATCTTGGTGAAGATACTATTCACGTAAATAGTAATTTTTAGTGAATAGTGAAATTGGTCGGCGCTACCAATTTGTCCACGCAGTGTTCTAAAGCGGTGGTTAGCGAGAATTGTCGAAAGCGATCTGAGAAGTCGGACTTCAGGTGGGAGTATGGCGTGACGAAGGAAAGGTGAAAATTGAAAAGTTTGGCAGTGCGGACTTTGGCTTTTTGGAAGATGCAGATCGAGGATTATACGTATCGGAAAAAGTTGTATCAACCTCTCACGGGAAAGAAACCGGCGGAGATGAAGGAAGATGAATGGATCCTTCTTGATAGACAAGCCCTCGGCGTTATCAGTTGACGTTATCCGTAATGTTGCGTTCAACATTGCAAAAGAAAAAGACCACGGCGGATCTTATGAAGGCTCTTTCCAACATGCGGCGAAGTCGGCCTCAAACAAAGTTCATTTGATAGGCGGTTGTTTAACTGCGGATGGCGGAGAGGTGCATCGGTGGCGCAACATCTCAATGAACTCAACATAGTCACATGCGATTGAGTTGATTGGAATCGAATTTGATGATGAAGTGCGAGCATTGATGCTTTGTCTTCTCTTCCGGAGAGTTGGAATGCTCTTTGTCACGGTGTGAGTAGCTCAGGGGAAACAATAAGTTGAAATCGGCGATGTTAGTGATGCGGTTCTCGGTGAAGATCAGAAGCGGAGAGAGTGGGTGAATCTTCATCCTCTTGATATTGCATCTGAGTCGAGGGAAGAAATTCAGTTAGAGAAATGGGCGTATTGGCAAATCAAAGAGCGGGCGGTCCAAATCGAGAAATCATCATAGTTCTCAAAACTCCAACTCGAAGACTATCCAGTGTTGGAATTCTTGCGGAAGGAAGGAGCACTACAAAAATCGGTGCGAGTGCATCGAGAGAACCAGGAGGCGAAGGGCGAGGCAAATGTTGCTTCCACCTCGAGGAGGTGGCCAGCGTTGATATGCTCTTTGGAGAGCGAGGAAGAGTCTTAGGTGTTAGACTGGGCATCTTTTCATGCCACTTCGCAGAGAATTCTTGAGAATTATGTACCCGAAAACCTTGGTAAAGTTTACCTTAGTAACGAACAATCTTGTGAGATTGGCAATACAGGTGTGGTGAAGATTAAGTTGAATGGAGTGCAGTATGGGAATTGAAAAATGTCAAACATATTCCAGGCACTGGCGAAGAACTTAATCTCATTAGGCGATTGGCGATGATGGCTACACCTAGCGATCTTCCTGGCGATCATTGGAAGATTTCAAAGGGTGCGATAGCGATTGCTTTCATGGCGAGAAAGAGTGGTACTCTTTATAAGGCAGGAGCATGCCATTTGATTGCGATTCACGACAAATGATAGTCCCAATCTATGGCACGAAGACTAGGCCATATGGTGAGAAAGGATGAAGATCATGCACTTTCGAAGAGGCGAGTGCCAGGTCTTGATCGATGAAATTGACATGTGTAAGGCTGCATACTTGGAAAGCGAGAAAAGAGTTAGTTTTAGGACAAGTGGAAGAACCCCAAAGAAAGAAAACTTCGAGCTTGTTCACTCGATGTTTGGGGTCAGCGGTATCTCATCCATCGATGGGAAGTAATGCCGTGACTTTTATTGATGATCACTGCAGGAAGGTATGGGTATACTTTACGAAACATAAGTCTAAAGTATTCCGAGGCTTTCAAGATGTGGAAAGCAATGGTAGAAAATGAGCGAGATTGAAGATCAAAAGCCAGGCAGAGCAATGGTGGTGAATATGAAGACACCCAGTTCAAGAAGTTCTGTATGAGCGCGGGATCGAATGGAAAGAGCGGTGCGGTGCACCTTCAACACTGATGGTGTAGGCGGCGTATGAATCGAGCGTTGACGAGAGGCGAGAAGCTTGCGAGTGCGGTCGGGCCTTAGAAGCGATTACGGCGACGATCCAACACAGCGACTTACTTGATCAGCAGGTCCGCCGGTACTTGGAGCACCGAATACGGAAGAGGTATGGAAGCGGAAAAGAGGTAAAACTCCACGCATCTTAGAGTTTTCGGTTGCGTAGCATATGTGCATATCATTGATCAAAGGCGAGATAAAGCTTGATCCCAAAATCAAAGAAGTGCACTTTCGCCGGTTATGGTGAAAATGAGTTTGGCCACCGTCTTTGGGATGATGAAAACAAAAAGGCGATCCGTGATAGAGATGTGATCTTCAATGAAAGAGTGATGTACAAGGGCGGTGCATGCCTGGAGACACCGCAACTTCAGCAGTGGGCGATGTATGCGAGGTGGGCGATGTCCTAGAAAGTCCTATGGTTGAAATCCTGATCGGAGGAATCAACTTATCCGGTGGCGGACAACAATTTGACAAGTAGAGCATCCTACTCGGCCGGTAGTGAGAAAGTCTTCTCGAGTTCTGTGCCCAGCAGGAGATACATGGACTACATGTTGTTGGTGATGGAGGGAGCTGAAGATTATGCGAAGCATGTCGGACCGCGAGATGCTAGCAAGTGGGAGCTTGCCATGAAAAGCGAGATGAAGTCTTTGATCTCGATCGAAACATGGGAACTATTTGAGTTACGTGGGAAAGAAGGCAACTTCACAACAAATGGGTGTGTCGGGTGAAGGAGGAGAATGATGGCTCAAGAGATACAAAGCCCGACTAGTCGTTAAAGTTCAATGAGAAGGAGTTGACTACAAAATTTTTGCTCCAATTGTGGCTTCAATGCTATCAGTGTGTTAAGTATTGTTGCAGGTGAAACTCTACCTTGGCGGTTGGGACGTAGCTGCGTTTCTTCACGGAGACTTAGATGAGGAGATCTATATGCACCCAGGCTGAAGGTTTCTTAGAATATGGAAACAAAAATATGGTGTGCAGTTAAAGAAAGAGCTTGTATGGCACGAGAAACAAGCTCAGAGACAGTGGTACAGAAGTTTGATAGCTTCATGCACAAGGAAGGTTTCGAAGTGCAACTCAAACCACATTTGTTTCTTGAAGATATAAGTCCCGATTATATCATTTGTTACTTTATGTCGATGATATGTTAGTAGCGAGGTTAGGATATGACGAGATCGAGAGAAACTTGAAGATGCATTGTCAAGAATTTGACATGAAGGACTGGTCCGACAAAGAAGATCCTTGGAATGCAAATCACGAGAGATAAGCAAAGAGGAATTTTGCGGTTATCTCGGTGGAGTACATCAGCCGTGTTTTGCAAAGATTCAACATAGAAACAGCGTAAGCAGGTTAACACCTTTGGCGATCATTTTCGCTTTATCGAGCAGTCACCTCAGACGGAGGAAGAAAAGAGATCCATGGCTAAGATACCATATGCTTGACCATTGGAAGTTTGATATGCGCAATAGTGCATGCGAGGCCAGGACATTGGCCATGCGATTGGGAAGTTGTTAGCGAGTTTATGTCAAATCCAGGTAAAACTCATTGGGAGGCGGTGAAATGGATTTTGAGGTATCTCACGAGGCACTCTGAGAAGTGTCATTGCTTTGGTAAAGGAGAATTGCAAGTCTGAGGCTACGTAGATGCAAACTTTGGAAGTGAAGTCGATCATAGAAGTACCAGTTCGTATTTCTTTGTTGGTACTACAGATTAGTTAGATATCGCGGATACAAAGATTGTTGTTTTATCCACTCGGAGGTGAGTATGTAGCGATGAGCGGACAAGAATTGATGTGAAGCTTGAGGGTTGTTAGCGAGTTGGGTTTCACCACGGGAGAAGAGTGTTTTGCGGTGATAGTCGAAGTCACGTCGTCGGCAAAGAACTCGGCATTTCACTCCCGAGAACAAAGCACGTTGGTCTTCGTTATCACTTCATCGATCTACGCTTGAGGATGAGGTGTTAATGTTGAAGAAGATTCAAGGAAGTAAGAACCCGGCCAGACATGTTGACAAAGGTGGTGACTATCGACAAAGCGAAGTTGTGCTCAACTTGGTTGGCTACTCAAACTTGAGGCCAAGGGAAGGCTGCTGATCGAGTGTGAAGGCAGGATTGAAATCGATCTTAGTGGGAGATTGTTAGTCAAAGGAGGCAACCCACTAACCAAAATAAGAAAAACATGGGTTGGAAAATATGGAAAGTCATAAAACACATGATGATGGTAGGTGGCCATCCAATTTGATGTGTTCATATTATATGTTCACATTGCAATCCTTGCCTATAAATAGAAGCTTGAAGGCAAGAGCAAATCATTCCAACCTTGAAGGAATTCCAACCAAGTGAGTTCCAAAGCTTAGAGAGATAAGCATTTGTGAGATAAAATTCTAGTGAGAATTTTGTGAGAGAAATTCTTGGGTGTAATTGGGTTGTGGGTTTTGTGAGAGAGTGTGAGTGTTTGTCACGGTGTGTATTTCCTTTTTCAATATAAGGTCTGCGGCTGATCAGGAGGCGTAGGCATTATTGGCGAACTCCGTTATCAATTTTGTGTGTGCTTAGCATTTATTTTTAAACTCTTGCTAATCGTATGGGGAAATTTTGCGTAATTTCCTAACAGAATAATATGTGGGTATGATACTATACTTGTCTTTGTACCAATATATGTTTTTAAAAAAGTACTCATATCCATAGTCTAATACACAGTAATGAAAGGATCTGGCACAAATATGTTTTTATAGGATTATTTCTCATGGGAATTAACTATATATAGTGGAGAGGTTTGGAACATGAAGCGTGTTGGAAGGCTAGCAAAGGCAGTAAGATTAGCAGATAGAGAAAGCAAGTTGGCTATAAAATTTTGTCTCTATCACATTTTAGTTTTTATCTTTGAACTTTATTAGGACTTTGTTGCATTGCTCCCACGGAATCAGAGTTTTGATCAGGCATATAGCTAGCTGCTCACATGCGCCCCATCATGACTTACAGCTCCGTGAATGGGTTCCCATTGCATCTTCTCAGCATCTCTTATGTTGGCAACTCTCATGTTTCTTTCACCATCTAGTAGAGATTGAGAAGTGGATAGGATTAGAAAGGTTTAGTTACATGAGGAGAATTAATATATAGGATTAAATATGATTTCAGTCCCTCCAAAATTCGAAAAGTTTGTTTTTAGTCAAAAAAAAATTTGAAGGTTTTTAGTCCCTCAAATTTGAAAATGTTTTTCCGTTAGTCCCTCACTCTGACACCGTTATGTGGCGCTTATGTGGTAACATTTTTAGGGGATTAAAAACGAACTTTTAGAATTTTTGAGGGACTAAAATTATATTTAAGCACTAACGGCGTCAAAGTGAGGGACTAACGGGAAAATATTTTCAAATTTGAGGGACTAAAAACCTTCAATTTTTTTTTTGACTAAAAACAAACTTTTTGAATTTTTAAGGGACTGAAATCATATTTAAGCCTAATATATATCATAGTTTAAACTTTAAAATGGTATCACACAAAACAAAGAGTTTAATTTCAATGTACTGTCGGTATAAAATTATTTTACACATACATCTAATGATATGTTGTCAACCCATCAAATGAGTTTAAAAACACATGACTTGATATACTCATTAAATGATGTGGCAACACCTCTTTGGATGCTTGTGTAAAATATTTTTTGGTGCATATAAATTTAATTCAAAACAAATATATAATCCACTTGGGGCCATGCAAATAATTTGTGTACATATAAATAATGAAATAATAAAAATGGTGTTTGCACAAATAAGTCTAAGTCGTATCAAAATGGTTTGTAAAAAAAAATTGAGTTAAATATTTATTATCTATCTATTATAATATATTATCTATCTATTATAATATATAAAAATAGACCCAAATCCTTACGTTGACACCTCAACCTTTTCATGTGCCACATATTACTAATTGTGACACATCACTAATATTCTGATGTGGCAATCTATAGAATAGATCCACTCCTTATTCCTTATTGCACATTTTCTTTGTTCATTTCTCTCTATTTCTTGCTTCTTAAATAGTGCATTTAGTTGCGATAAAAATATATAACTCATATTATAAACTTAATTTCATAAATCAGTTACTCTTTATAATTTATTAAATATAAATACACTACAATGTGCTAATTACATTTTAATAATTAAATATAACAATTATTTTAATTTGCCATAAAATAATATGTAAACCTCGCATCTTAAAAAAATCAACAATCAAAATTCTACACAATAAGTAGCAATGTAGCACAATCCAAATGGTTTAAATTAAAATAATTTGAAGAAAACATATACAGTAAAAAAAGTTATTTGAAATTATAAACGGTAATCAATAAAACAATTTAAAATTAATGTTAAGTTAGACATTGAAATTACTCAATCTAATATATAATTTCTGCATTTTTCTCTTATTAGTGTGTCGACATATTTATCTCCGACTATAATTGGCTTTTTTTTTCTTTTTCTGTAGCCTACTTTTTTTTTATTAACCATTCTAGCACACTTTTTCTTTTAAGTACCAAACTAGCACAACTTTTTTTATATTGAGAAAGTGGATTAGGAGGACTCGATTTCCCTTCATAGTTTTTTTTTTTTTAAATTTTTGTCTGGAAATCGGTCCTGGAGGACCCGATTTCTCTCCTTATTTTTTTTTTGGTTGAGAAATCGGTCCCTCTGGACCCGATTTCTGTATCCTTTTTTTTATTTTGTCTGTCGGATCAACTCCTTAACTGTAAAAAAAAAAACAATGTTCAGAAATCGAGTCCTCTAGGACTGATTTCTCAACTAAAAAACAAAAAAAAAATAAAGAAGTACAGAAATCGGGTCCTCCAGGATCGATTTCTAGACAAAATTTTTTAAAAAAAAAAAGCAAAACAATGAAGAGAAATCGGTTCCTCTAAGGGAACCTTCTCAACAGAAAAAAATTGTGCTACATAGGTAATTAAAAGAAAAAGTGTGCTACAGTGGTGGTTAAAAGAAAAAGGTGTGCTAGTTGAAAAAAAAAAAGCCACTATAATTAGTACAATGTGTATCATACCAAAAACTTATACATTTTATATTCATTCTCACAATCTCCACGTTTCGAAATAACTACAATGGTAGTAATAGGGAAAAAAACCACGTAGAATAAACTTTTCAACAAAACTTTAGTTTTTGGCGATGATTAATATAAAAGTTGATATATTTACAACATTATAAATAACTTTAAATCTTTTTGAAAAAACTGCAACCGCGTGCGTATCGCATGGGCCTCATTCTAGTTTAGATAAATGTAACACAAATTATTAGGTAATACACATTTAGCAAAACCCATGTGATCCCTATTTTCAATTTCTGTTTTTATTTCATGATTTTTAGTTCAATTATTAAAATGTCACATAGTTTTTAATCCATTTTCAAATAGTTGTATAAGAAATAATAAAAGCAATAATAATAGAAAATAAAAAAGTTAACTTTCTTTATAATTACAAATGAAAACAGAAATAAAAAACAGAAAACAGAAATAGAAATCAAACATACTGTAAGTTTCTTGTGGCTAGATTTTGCTTGCATGCTGGTTCCAAAAACCATTGAAGCACCTTATGGCTAGGGTCAAATTGATATCCTAGTGAAAATTTCACATTCAAAGAATGTAGAGAAACCTCGTGATTTTACAAAATAGAAGAAAAATCAAAATAAATAGTAGTATAACGTAACCTGCATTGTAGCATGTCCCTAGGTAGCAACAGTTCAAAAAATTGACCCTGTATCTAAAATTCATTCTACCTGGATTTTTTTTTGGGGGAATTATTGAATTCAATTCCACTGATCTCTTTCAATGACCATAAGACTATTAACCAGCATCCCGCACTCAAATCAAATGTCATTGTCAGCTTCTTATCTAGCTCATCCAGTCCTGCTCTCTTCCCCCATGATAATGTTTCGGTCAAGCATGTTGGCTTTATCTTAATTCTTAAGCTTATATCCCCGTGATAATTTGAAGTTCACCCCTTTCTTTTGGGAATAATTAAGTGATAACATATAAATCAATAAAAAAATAAAATTAATTGATGACATAATAGTTTCTCTTTTTTATAAAAGTATACTTAGATTATGCCGATGTATATAAAAAATGTTTAATTCTCTCTATGTTGAACTTTTTGAGAATTTTTAAATAGGTCTTCCTAAAAAAATTATAATTAGGTCACTGAACTTATCGATAATTTGTAATTTGGTCCTTGGATTTTAATCGGGTCCCTAAACTTTTAAATAATTTTTAATTAGGTCAATGAACTTTTATATAATTTGTAATTTGTAATTGGATTCTTGTTAAAACGGAGAGTTCAGTGACTTAATTAAAAATTATTTAACCATTAGGGACTCGATTAAAATTTAGAAACATAATTACAAATTTTTGATAAGTTTAAATACCCAATTACAAACTTTTTAATTCATAGACCTATGTAAAAGTCCAAAATAATTCAGGGATGAAGAATGTTATAAATAATGAAGAATGAAGAATGTTATTTCTTACGTCATTTTTAAGTACGAATAACTACACAAAAATTTTGCACCAATCAAGATAGAGTTATAACATGATGTAGTTGGAGGATCTAGGCGCACGCTTCAAAATCCGATGGAAATGGTTCAATCTTGTGTACTCCAAAGACTTCAATCTCCTTTCATGCGGCTACACCTTCTAATAGGGGTAGCAAAAAGAATAGGAGCTAGATTTTGGTTGGATAATGCCCCTTTGTTTTCAGATCAATCTCTGTATAATGTTGCATGGTTTAGTTAATTAAGTCTTTGTTTTACCGTAAACAAAGGGCTCCACGCAGTGTTAGATGTAACTAATTTGGTCGAAAGGCCTCGATTTATTAAAAAATGAAAAGAAAAATGATATTCAAACACCACAATTGTGGCCACCGTATATATGGCGTATTTCCGTCACGGTCCGTGCAGTGCGGTTTGTGCGGATCCGTCACGGAACCTATATGGGTTTTTTTTATAGGAGCAGTTTTTAAGTGGTTGAAGTTATGTAAGTGGTTAACACGAGTTGTGTAAGTGGTTATGATCCACTAACATTAATAGACATGATTTTTAAGTGGTTAACGAAGTTATGCAAGTGGTTAATCGAGTTGTATAAGTGGTTAACACGAGTTTGAAGTGAGATCTGATATATTTTGAAGTGGTTAGCTGACTTTACGTAAGTGGTTAACACAAGTTATGCAAGTGGTTATCGAGTTGTGTAAGTGGTTAACACGAGTTTGAAGTGAGATACAATATATTTTGAAGTGGTTAACGGGCTTTTAGTAAGTGGTTAACACAAGTTATGTAAGTGGTTAACGGCGTTGTGTAAGTGGTTAACACTGGTTTGAAGTGGGATGCAGTGTTAACCCCTCCAAACTCGTGTTAACCACTTACATCGTGTTGCACTATAACTTCTAACCACTTAAAAATCTGTTCTCGTAAAAAAACATCTGGATTAAAATGCGGATCCGTCTCTGCATCGCACGGATTGTGCAATCTGATGGCCATATACGGTGGCCACAATTGTGGTGTTTGAATATCATAACTCAAAATGAAATATAGTAGAGATGGATGATAGTGTTAATCAACCATGTAATTTTCATATTGTTTTTGTGTCAATTCGTACTAGGTAGTCTGATAAAAAGTTTTGAATCAATTTATGAATTCAGTCATAAATAGGTACGGTGTAAGGGAGTTCGAGTAGATTGATCTAGTAATCCAACAAATATATTTGCTTATTAAGCTAAGTAGCACATCGATCCGACCTGATGAAATCGAACACCGGATCTGATGACGGATACTTACATATTTTTAAAGTAAATTGTTTTTTTAAATTGAAAATAGTGTCTTACTTGATAACCCGAGTCAAATCAACACCTTAATCACACTGGTATTTCAAGTTTGATAAAATAAAAAGAAAAAAAAACCTAAACTGGTTTTTTTTTCTGGAGCCCACCCTAATTAGCTCTTTGAGCTGAGTGAGTCCACCAAAATATCCCCACTGCTTAGGTCCATCAGGTTCGCTATGAGACTAATCTCATGTTTAACTGATTGAGTGTGATTTTACCCCATTAGTTCTCAACTTCCCATTGATAGTGACTTTATAATTATTCGAATTCAGGTTCTCCTTTTTATGGGGACAAGTTGCTTTCACTCGACCAACTTATTGGTTAAACTGAAATTTTTTCTATTGGTTTAAATAATGGATATAGCCTTGTACAACCTATAAATATTGTTCGTGATATTTTCATATATAATTAAAGAATGAACGGAGTGCGAATGGAGAAGCATCCATAGGACGTCCATTGAAAAATTGATGGGCCCCACGTTGCGCCTACGCTGCTTATACCGTCTGCCTCGTTATTTCGGGCTTTAAGTTGGATATAGGCGTGAGCAGTTGGCTCATTGGCTCGGCCCAATAGCCAGCTACTGATGGTCCCTCGCTTATATAATTTAAATTTTATAGTGGACACGATAAAAAAAATTAAATTTTTTAATGTATAAAGCCCCACGGGGCACGAGCCACGACCTTCAATTATAAAGGTTCACACGTGAACATAATTCTCTTATTTACACATGGCGACTTTTCATTGGTTGAAGTTCTGATGAGATAGGTGTCACCAAGTATAGCAAATCAAAAATGGCAAAAACAATGGAGGTGTATTCTTAACTGGGTGGAACTTGGGGACCATCTCATCCAAACCACCATCCATCCTTATCATTATTATCTTACACTACATGTCTTACACAGTACACATTTTCAATCTTCTCAATTTGATTGATGTGGATATTTTGTTCTATTTCTTTTTCATCTCATATTACCTTTCCTTGGTCATTCGTCGACAACTTTCAAAGAGGAATATTTAGATAATGCAAATACTTTACACACGTATCTATTATATATTTTTAAACTCATTAAATAAAGTGATAATATATTATTGGATAACTGTGTATAAACTCTTTAAATTATAACTTTCTACCTAAAAATATATAATTTTACATACCAAAATTTGTTCAATTTTCTTAGCCTTTCTTTTTATGTTTTGTGGCTCCAAATCCATTTGTTTATGACTTGTGTATTTATCTTCAACACTTGGGTATATATATAACTATATATATTGTACAATATTTGTTACGTTAAAGCCCCACATCTACTGCCATGTATACATGGGCGCTGAGCCTTTATATAAGGAGGCTAAGAATGCTTTTATAATCATCCCAAATCTTCTTCTCTTCTCATCTTTTTATTGTTTCTTATACTCAACAAGAGTATGCAGAGTATTTGTGAGGTATTTTGTGAGAGGTATTCTTGTAATATTTTTCCACATAGTGAAATTCTTCTCGCCTCTGGTTTTTCCCTTTATTTGCTGAGTTTTCCACGTGAAATTTTGTGTGTTCATTTCCTTATTTTCTCGCTCTTATTTTAGTCAGGACACCATTCCGACACTGGTACCTAACAAAGGTATCAGTAGCTCTGTGTTGGTGATACTATTCCACAAGGCCACTTTAGGAAGGTGTTGGTTCTTAGTATGCCTCATGGCCGCAAGATTGTCTCGATCTTCCACATCGTAAAAGAATTGTTGCCGGAAATAGTGCAGCAGTAGTGTGTATGCATGTCTAGGAAAAGTTCGCTAAGGAAAGACTAGTATTTAAGCTGTCCATTGGTGACCCACCTCTTTCCCCGGGAACTTACCTCGTGTACTATTTAGGGTCTCATAACACTATTCCAAAGATAATGATACTATTCCCATATACTATTACTATTCATAATACGTGGGTTGTATACTTTACAAAGAATTGTTAGCGATAATTAGATTTGTTCCGTGTACGGATAATGCATTAATACCGTTTCACGGATACCATACTATTCACTGTGAAATAGTGTAATCCCGTTTGGTTCTGTACAACCATGGCAAAGAAAATTTGAGATAGAGAAGTTCAACTGAGTAACTTCTCCTCGTGGAAATTGAAGGTATGCAGCTTTGAGGAAGGATAATTGCTTGGAAGCACCACAAGCGCCGCAGATATGACTCGATGAAAAGTGAAAGAGTAAGAATGGCAATGCGTCATGCCAATTTGCACCTAGCAATGGCGGATTCGCTTGCTGGCGTTGCAAAAAGAAGATCAAAGGAGATTTGGGATGTACTTAACAAATTGTACGAGGTTAAGTCACTTCACACAAGAATATTCTCAAGAGGAAACTCTACACTCTTCGAACGAGTGAATCCACATTAATGATGTGATCACATTAACACTCGAACACGCTTATTGGCTCACCTCACAAAGATCTGATTTCAAAATAAAGCGTAAAATGAACGCGTAACTTTTACTTTAGTAGCTTACCGATTCAGATGATCAACTCATCATCAACATTACAACAACAATGTTGGGCCGACACTCTTCACTTTGATGATGTTGTTTGCAATCCTCAAGAAGAATCCAGCGCAAGAATAAGGAGGAAAGGTCGAAGTTCGGCAAGCGTAAGCTTTAACGATGATGAGCAGGCGATCACCGTAACGTGGCCCTAGTGGAGCCAAGATCGTGTAGATCAAAAATCAAGAAGAAAGAATCTCAAATGCTACAACCGTGGGTACGAGAGGCACTTGAAGAAGGAGTCATGGAACAAGAAGAATGGAGAGAAGACTCGTAAGCATCAACCTCGCAAGGTTGGTGCAAGTACCAGATGACGGAGAAATCTCGTGATAGCGAGCAACAAATCTCTAAAGGTGGAAGGAAGCTCAATGATGTCCTGGATAGTGGATTCAAAGCATACGGCACATGACTTCACACCGAGATTGGTTTTGTACTTATGAGCCTGGTCTCAGAGGGATCCGTGTTTATGGGAAATGATCACGCCTTTAGAAATCGCTGAATCACATCGCCGTAATAAAGATGCAAGATGGTACTATTCGCAAGATACAAGGGGTACGATATGTGAAGGGCTTGAAAAGAAATCTATTGTCCACTGGGCAATTGGATGACCTGCAAAAAGATCCATATGAAGGTGGAATCTTAAAAGTAAAGTGAAGTGGCAACCTTGTGGTGATGAAAGGTAAAGATCACAAGCAATCTATATATGCTTTGGGAGATATGTTAAAAGAGGCTGATGCATCAGCCAGACTGAGCCATGAAGAATCAACGATGATGTGGCATCGCAGTGTGCCATATGTCAAAACGTGGTTCGAAAGTTCTTGCGAACGCAATCTTACCCGCTCAAGACAGAACTTTCATCTTTGTGATAATCATGACAAGTAAGCAAAGAGATAGATTGAAATTTGCAAAGTAGCTACTGTAAGCAAACGATACTAGACTGATACACTGATGTGGAGTCATTTAAACATCCATGGGGAGCAAAGTATTTTGTATCATTCATTGATGACTACTCCAGAGATTGTGCGGTGTACCCAATCAAGAAGAAGTCGATGTGTTTCCAGATTCAAGGGAGTTCAAAGCACAAGTAGAGCTTGAAACTGGAAGAAAATCATGCTGAGACGTATAATGGAGGAGAATATGTAGATGGTAACTTTCTATCATTCGCAAGCAAGAGGGTATTACGATGACAATTCATGCTGTAACATACATTCTCAAAGGTAATGGTGTAGCGTAACGATGAACAGACTCTCCTAGAAAGAACAAGAGCTACGCCGAACATCCGATCGCCAAATCTTTGGCGTATACCAAAATTGCTTGTTACGTGATAAATCGATCGCCATCAACAATGATTGGTTTGAAGTCACCAATGGAGATGTGAAAGGAAAGCCTGTAGATTATCCTTCTTTACATGTGTTTGGATGTCCCTCGCAGACGTAATGTACAACCCCAAGAAAGAACAAAATTGATCCAAAATCCGTAAAATGTATATTCGTTGCGCCGATAATGTCAAGGGGTATCGCCAGGGGACCCCACTACCCGCAAGCTTATTGTTAGCAGAGATGTAGTCTTTGCGTAAAAATGAACTGCAGCGAGTAAAATGACAAAGATTTCCATGAGATCAAGCTATAGTGCGCTTGGAGAGAAAGACTCAAGAAGATGATTCTTCCAAGCGTAACTGTGAGCACATAGAACAAGAACCAGATGAGGTCAATGATGAAGGAGTTCGACGACCAACACGTCAGATAATCTGCACCATCATGGCACTCAGACTATGTTATGGCTCGCCATGATGCATAATCGCCTTTGACAAGAAGCGTGAACCATCGCCTCTTCAAGAAGCGTTGAACAGCTTCCGGATGCTTCTCAATGGATGACAAAGAATGCAGAAGAAATGGAAGCCCTACATAGAAATAAAGACTGGGAACTTGTTGAACTTCCAAAGTGGCCTGAAAGCCATCTGAACAAATGGGTGTTCAAAATTAAACGAGACTAAATGATCAAGTGGAACGGTATCGCGCCGTACTCAGTAGTCAAAGGTTATGCCTTTAAAGAAGCGGATAGACTTTGACGAGATATTTTCTCCAGCTGTCGACTTACTACTATTAGGGTAGAATTGCAACGTGTGTCAGATTTGATTTACATCTTGAAATGGGGCTTGATGTAAAGACTCCGCTTTCTTCATGGAGAACTTGAAGAAGAAATTTATATGCTCCAAACTGTAAGGCTTTAAAGAACAAGGAAAAGAAAACTTGGTTTCAGAGGTTGACCAAATCTCTCAGACTTCGCCTAAAGCAAAGCGCCAGATGTTGGTACAAGAGATTTGATTCCTTCATAATTAGCCTTGGTTACAACAGACGAGTTCGTGACTACTTGTACATACTACAAGAGGTTTAATGATAATGATTTCATCATTTTATCACAGATGTGGATGACATGTTGGTGGTAGTCTCAACAAAGATCGAATCCAGAATTGAAGGCACAGCTATTGGGAGTTTGATATGAAGGACTCTGGGACCCACAAACAAGATTTTAGGATGCAAATTCACCGAGACAGAAATGATAGGAAGATTTGGCTTTCAAACGAATTATCTAAGGAAGGTCTGCACGCTTCAACATGCAAGATTGTAAGCAATTTCTACCCCGCTCTCGCTTAATTTTAAATTATCCTCATGTATGAGTCCTAGCAATGAAGCTTTAGAGGATGGAAATGTCTGAGTAATCAGATGCATCGTGGGAAGCCTTATGTATGCCAAGATATGTACCGCACCGCATACATTGCACGCAAAGGGGGAGCTGCTTAGTCGCTTATGGCAAATCCGGTGTAGAGCATCGAATATCAAGAGGATCCTTAGATACATCAAAGGAACCTCGATGTTGCATTATGTTACTGAGGATCAATTCATTGTCGTGGGTTATGTTGATCTCAGATTTTGCGGTGATCTCGATAAAAGGAAATCCACTATCGTGGGTATGTATTCACAATTGCAGGGAGCGGTGAGTCAAGTTATCTGTTACGCATCGTCAGTAGCTTTGTCTACTACAGCAGGTCGAAAGTACATGGGCCTACCTGTGCTTGCAAAGAAGCTTATCCTGATTAAAGGTTTAATGGAGGAACTCTGCACAAGCAATGATGATTACCGTATCGCGACAATGTAGTGCCTTACACATTGCAAGGAATCCAAATTTTCATTCCAGACAAAGCATATAGATACCCAAAGATCACTTTGTTCGTGAAGTGGTAGAGAAAGGAACCGTGATATGCAAAGATTCACACCAAAAGATAACCCAGCGTATGTGATGACGTAAGCCGATCAATGCCGATAAGTTTATTTGGTGTCGATCCTCCTATGGCCTATCGTAACGTAGTTTACATACATGGAATGGCACAGAAAGAGCAGGTGAAGATATGATCGCTCAATCAAAATCTTCAAGCTGAGAATGTTACGCAAGTCCCACATATGGGTTCTTAGCTTGGTGAAGGCTTTGGAGCCTATATAAGGAGGCTTTAAGAATGCTTTTATAATCATCCCAAATCTTCTTCTCTTCTCATCTTTTATTGTTTCTTATACTCAACAAGAGTATTGTGAGAGTATTTGTGAGGTATTTTGTGAGAGGTATTCTTGTAATATTTTTTCACATAGTGAAATTCTTCTGCCTTCTCCCCGTGGTTTTTCCCCCCTTTATTTGTTGAGGGTTTTCCACGAAATTTTGCAAAGCTGTTCATTTCTTATTTTCTCGCTTATTTTAGCCACATGACACCATTTCGATACTCTGGTACCTAACAATATTGACTTGGACATATTGCTATAAGCCTATAACCTTGTGAAGAAATTGGGAAAGGAAAGGATAAAGACCAACGAAGACGAGAAGAACCCTGAACACATTAATTCCACATGCACCTTATATGGACCATTTAGGAGATAAGTTTTGGCCTAGCTAGCCTATTAATTCATGCAAACCCATAAGACCATAGCCTCTTTTGTGGCCCATGTTAGAAACAGTACTAGTACGTTTTAATTAATTAATTAATTAATTATTATTCTGAAACCCTTCAAAGATTTCTCACAGTAATTAAAACATGTCAACTAAACAAACACTGAGGCGGTGAGGCTGAGGCCCATTGCCAGCTCTTCCACATCTTTGATTCTTCCCCTGCATGCATGCATGCATGATGTGTGCGCTACATATAGCTAAAGCTCTAAGTACAAAGTGAAACGACCATGTCAACCAAAAGAATAAGATAGGAAAAGGGAAAAGGGGGCTTGATCATCACTATCGTTTAAAGAAAAGAATTTATATCAACCATATGTATGCATGACTTGTCGCGGTCGCAAAAAAAAGCTTTCCCCCTTCTTTCATGGCAGTGAGTTGTTTTTTTTTCCTATCATGCATGCATATACAACAGGTCTGTCCCATTCATTGGCCTTATTATAGTTCAACAACCAAATATAAGACCCCTACTATGGGTGGTTATGATGCTGACCCCCACGAGTACACGACACCAGGCCCACACGATCATCTATGTCGTTTTCTTTTTCTTTCCTCCTGCTTGTGGTTAATTGAAGAAATAATTTATCATTGTTTATTACCATTACAATTATTTCACTCATCATTCTTCTCTCTATAAGTTTTACTACTCCCCGTACATAACCACAATATTCTAAGTAGGTATATATATTTACAAAACCTAATGCTCCCTTCAAGTTCTACCTAGATGATCATCATTATTGTTCTTTCCTAGTGAGTTTCCACTCTTATCTCATACATATCGAGGCATCGTTTTCAATATCTATGACATTGTTTGTCTTGAGTTGAAACAATGTACTACCAACCATCTTATTTCCTACATTGTCGGTGTTGTAAGTATATATAACCATCTTATTTACTAACAATTCCTAATTTAATTATTTCAGGGTCGACATCAACCAGCTGCTAGATCCAAATTGGGCGCAGATCATCGATCTTAATCAGGAACACGTATGCAAAAGGATATATTGTGAATACCACGGATGAGTTTTAGCAATTAATCATTTAGAGTGTGTTTTGATAACCATCTAAATTAACTTTTTTTTCGGACAGGAAATAAATATCTGCTGTCCCAAAAAATGGTGTCTCATTGTCTCCCAATCAAAGGCTTAGGATATGCATATATATTAATAAGTTATAATTTTATTTTGTTTTATTATGTGACAAATTGTCATTAATGGAGGACAGAGAATGTGACAGAAAAGTGAGACATGATATTTTCATCCTCCAACAGGAACCATCTAAGTTAACTTATAGTTTATTTGATTAGTTTACAAGTTTTGTTTGACCAAAATAAATGTTTAATAAATGAGTTTATCTTACTAACTTAAATCATTTTCTTCATATGCTACTTAAAATAGCATAGATCATCTGATTTATAACTTATTATTGTTCTCATTTTTACCATAATTAATTTGATAACATTTTTCCTTTGTCCCCTTTTTATTCAAAAAAAGTTTTTACAAACCTTGCAAAACCCTTAAGCACTCTCTGGTGCTCCCTCCCAACAAATAAATTCCCATATCAAAAAATATCTGAGAAATTAATAAATTATATATTTAAAGACTAATTTGACTAACTTGATATATTTTGAGGATAAAAAGTAATAGAGAATATATGTTAGTCTATAAAATAAAAATATAATTTATTTAAAAAAAATCCTTATATCATTTTATATTTATTAGTGAGTTCTGTTAAACACACAGATTTGTGAAATGATTTTCTCAATTCATTATGAACAGGGTATTACAGTATATATACAATGAAAGGCTACAGTTTAACAAACTAACTGCTGTAGTTAACAGAGACTAGCTACCTAACTACTGTAGTTAAAACAGAAACTAACTAATTGGAATGCTGACTCAGCATATTAAATACATTTATAATAAATTGATTATCTTAACACACTCCCTCAAGCCGGACCATGAATGTCAATCATGTTCAGCTTGGAAAACAATGAAGAAAAAACAGGAAAAGATAGAGCTTTGGTATGCAAATCTGCCAATTGATCCTTAGAAGCAATAGGTAGCAAATGAATTGTGCCATTTTGGACCTTGTCTCTGAAAATAGAAAAATTATTATTAATTTAATATATAATTTTTAATATAAATGAATAGAAATCAAATCGAGAAAAAAAATAGATTAAGTTATCTCAAATAAGATATAAAGAAAGAATGCTTTTTTCAAGCCCTACTTTTTGTTCTTTTTGTTTATGCGATGTAACATAAACATAAGAATTCTATTTTGTGAATTGGGGAGAGATGGCTGAGTGGACTAAAGCGTCGGATGACAATCTATCTCTATGTATTTTGTGCATTCGTGAAATATTGGATTTTGAGCTATTTTGATAGCCGATTGATTATCACAATACAAAGAGATAGGTAATGGAATTGGATGATGTAAATGATGGAGGATATAGATGAGCCACTGCAGTTCACAGGCTGTAACAGTAAGGGCTCGATACTCTGCTTCAGAAGATGATCTTGAAATTGTTGGTTGCTTCTCAGAATTCCATGACACAAGGGAAGAACAAAAAAATATATAAAAACCAGTAATTTATTTTCTAGTTTCATGGCAAGTAGCCCTGAAGCCTTTCAATTTAAAATCACTGCTAGATGAGAAAAACAAACCCTTTCCTGGACTGCCTTTGATGTACTTCAAAACATGATGAGCAGCATCAAGGTGTAATTGAGTAGGCTTGGAGATATATTGACCGAGTTTATGTACTGCATAACATAAATCAGGTCTGGTGTTTGTAAGGTAATGAGCCGACCAATTAATCTCCTGTAACTAGTAGGGTCAGCTAGAATATCTCCTAAAGTTGCAGAAAGTTTAAAATTTGGAATCATAGGAACAGAGACAGGTTTGCATGCTGAGAGACCTGCATCTGTTAGGAGCTCTAATGCATACTTCCTCTGTGAAAGGGTAATTCCTGACTTGGATCGAGCCACTTCCAAGCCTAGAAAAAATTTTAGATCCCCCAAACCCTTTATTTTGAATTGTTGATCCAGGAAATGTTTAACAGAAGCAATCTCAGCCAAATCATTACCAGTTAACACTATGTCATCAACATAGACTAAAATAATAGTGAGCTGAGAATTATGAGATTTAACAAAGAGGGAATGATCCGAGGGAGACTATTGAAAACCCAAGAAAACAAGGGCTGCAGTAAGCTTGCAATTCCATTGTCTGCTAGCTTGTTTCAAGCCATACAAAGACTTTTGTAGTTTACAAACCATGCCAGGCTTAGGAGTAGAAAAACCGGGGGAAACTTTCATGTAGACATTTTCCACCAAATCACCATGGAGAAAAGCATTGTTTACATCTAACTGATGTAAATGCCAATGCTTGGCAGCAACAAGTGCCAATACCAACCGAACAGTGGTGGTTTCACAACTAGAGAAAATGTTTCTCCATAGTCTACTCCTTCAAGTTGAGTGTATCCCTTTGCAACCAATCTGGCTTTAAACCTCTCAATACTACCATCAGCCTTTCTTTTGATTTTGTAAACCCATTTGCATCCTATGGCCTTTTTCCCATGACGTAGGGAAGTAAGAGTCCATGTTTGATTCTGCTGTAATGCTGCAACCTCTTTATCCATAGCTTCTTTCCAACAAGACTGCTTAATGGCTTGAGCATAACTTGTAGGCTCGGTTATAGTGGATAAAGACATAAGATAAGCAGCATGAGAAGAAGATAAATGGTGCACAGATGTATAATTGGATAAAGGATATGGTATACCTGAAGAAGAACCAGCATTGCTAAGAGAATAAAGGAAGTTACATTGATAATCATCCAAATACTTAGGAGGACATCTAATTCTTGTAGAAATTCTGTTAGGAACAGGTTCACAAACAGATTGAGGAACTGAGTCAGAACTGTGAGAAACAGATTCTGCAGTCCCAGATATTGAGATAGAATTGGGAGAAGAATTGGAATTAGAAACAGATTCTGCAAAGTCGGAAATTGATGCAGAATTGGGAGAAGAATTAGAATTGATATCCTGAAAAGAAGAAATAGCAGTAATATTGGAAGGTGTAGATGAAGGAGTGATCATGAAAGACAAGTCATTACCTTCCCAAGAAGCTGGAAGAGGTGTGTGAGATACAGAATTTTGAGAAGACGAGATTTTGTGAAATGGAAAAATAATCTCATAAAAAATAGTATGCCTAGAAACCAAAAGTTCCCAGGTGTGAAGATCATAGAGGAGATACCCCTTTGTTCCAGAAAAATAACCCAAGTGAATACATTTCCTAGCACGAGATTGAAACTTAGTTCTATGTGCTTGGAGTGTAGATGCAAAACAAAGAGCACCAAAGACTCTAAGTGTTTGGAAATCAGGATCAATATTGTATAGAATGGAATGGGGGGACTTTGAATGTAAAGCCTTAGAAGGAAGCATATTTATGATGTGAACAGCATGAGAAACAGAAAAAGACCAAAAAATTAAGGGAAGATGAGATTGAAACATTAATGCCCTAGCTATGTTGAGAATATGTTGATGTTTTCGTTCAACTACCTCATTTTGTTGAGGTGTCTCAACACAAGATTTTTTATGTATTATTCCTTTTGATTCATAAAAGGATGGCATAGAGAATTCAATGCCATTGTCACTTCTAATGATTTTTATGGATTTTTGAAATTGAGTATGAATCAAAGAAACAAAAGACATGAGATGTTGTCTAGTCTCACTTTTGGATTTCATAAGTCTTAGCCATGTGTATTTGGATTTATCATCAACTATAGTAAGAAAATATTTGTGGCCTTAAATAGAAGGAATGGAATAAGGTCCCCAAATATCTACATGTATTAAATCAAATACACATTCAGTGAGAGTAGTACTAGAAGAGAAAGATAAATGCTTTTGTTTTGAAAAATGACAAATGTCACAAACTTTATTCATGATGGATGGAAAATTACATTGAGACTTTTGAAGTATGTCATAACACCATGAAGATGGATGATCTAGTCTACAATGCCATACATTTGAAAAGGAAATAGTTTGTGAAACTGAATTTGAAGCATAGACAGAAGTATGTGGAGCAGAAATAGAAGCACCATTTGAGGAATGTATCAAGTAGTAAAGTCTTTTAAATTCTCTAGCAATCCCAATCATCTTCGGGCCAGGATTCTATTGCAAGAAACAAAGGTTATGAGAGAAAATGGCTTGACAATCAAGGGTTTTGGTGAGCTTTGTAACAGATATAATATTGATAGAAAAATGTTCAACAAATAGAACATCATATAAGATCAATGCTTCATTCAGAATAATAATTCCTCTATACAAAGCAGAAGCAGATTTTCCATTTGGCAATGCAACAGAAATTGGTTTAATGGCTCGGTAAGAAACAAACAGATCAAGAGAACAAGCAAAATGATCTGTGGCACCAGAATCTATTATCCAAGAACACTTACCTGGATCAGGTTGGACAGAAAGATGTTGAGAGCTGACTAAATTGGAGCTAACCGCACCAGATGAACCAGTAGAAGTAGCAGGTAGCATGGCCATAAGGTTCTGAATTTGATCCTTACTCATGCTAGACAGAAAATTAGCCATATCAGAATCAACATTTTGGCTCAGAATTCTCAGTAGAGACATTATGAACAGCCTTTTCAGACTTCCATCCAGGTGGAAATCCATGCTTGATGAAGCATGTCTCAACAATGTGGTTAGTGCGACCATAATGTGTACATTGTCTAGCATGACCTTGTTTGGAAGAATTAAATTTGTAATTGGATTTGCCTCGACCCTGAGATGCAGAAATAGAACTCTGCACATTCAATGCAGCTGGAATAGGTAGTACACCAACGTTCAATTGGCATTCTTGTTGAAGAATCATTGAAAAAACTTTATCCAGGCTCGGGAGAGGATTTAACATCAAAATTTGAGAAGTTGCCGATGTGTAGGAATCATTTAGGCCATTAAGGAAACATATAACAGTATCATACTCACGATACTTATGAAACACAGTTACGGTTTTGCAAGAACCAGTGGTAGATGAATCACAAGTAGGAATTGGTTGAAAATTGAACAGTTCGTCCCAAAGAATTCGCAATTTTGTAAAATAACTAGTGACTGAGAGATCACCTTCCTTCGTTGAATACAGATCACTGTATAATTGAAGAATTCGAACATTATCTCCCTGAGAAAACCGATTGCGCAATGCGGTCCATATCTCAGAAGCTTGAGTCAGCCACAACACACTGGTGGCAATTTCTTTAGAGACCGAATGATTGATCCAAGAACGAATCAAACTATTGCATCGTTTCCATGAACTGAAATTCGGATCTTGTTCGCTAGGTTTAGAAATTGTATCGTCAACAAACCCTATCTTATTCTTCATTTCTAACACCATAGTCATGGCCTGAACCCAACCATGGTAGTTTGAACCATCAAGAACGGCCGTAATGAGCTTTGTGGAAGGATTCTCATTCGGATGCACATAGAAAGGATTGGAGAAATCATGTGCAACGACGCCGGAAGTCGCAACGGAGGACTTGACGGAAGGTGCAACAGTAGAAGTCGCGGCGGCAACAGAGGACGCCATGTTCACCGAATTGAAGAATTGGTGAAGAAGAATGAAAGAAGATTCGCGAAGAATTCAGAGAAAAAACGAGAGCGATGAGAAAACATGTTAATAAGCAGATACCATGTTTAACACACAGACTTGTGAAATGATTTTCTCAATTCATTATGAACAGGGTATTACAGTATATATACAATGAGAGGCTGCAGTTTAACAAACTAACTGCTGTAGTTAACAGAGACTAACTACCTAACTACTGTAGTTAAAACAGAAACTAACTATAACAGAAACTAACTATGTAACTAACTAACTAATTGGAATGCTGACTCGACATATTAAATACATCTACAATAAATTGATTATCTTAACAAGTTCAACAACTAATTTTACTAAACATTTATAATTCAATTAGTTAACAACTTTCAGTTAAAAACTACTTGTACAAAAATGTTTATGAAGTATAGAGACATGCTAAGCCTTTGACAGATTCGAGTGATTTGTCTTCTTCACTAAGATACATTCTATGATAAGGCGAGAATTGTAAAACACTAGTATTAGGACCCGTGCAAATGCACGGGCGATAAACCTTATTTGTAAGTTATTATCATTATACAATTGAAGTTAAAAATTTAGAGACAAAGTTATTGTCATTTTAATCTATTTCTATCACTTTGGTGTAGTAGTTATTGGTAATTGAAAAGCGAAACAAAGTGAGTGGAGTGAAGAAAATCTAAGGCTTGCTTCCTTCTTTAGTTTGTAGCCGAGATAATATAAGCGGATAATGACTAATCAATGCATACACACTAAAGTGTCACTTTGATTTTGTGCATTATCAAGAATCGAAATTCTTCATGTAAATCTCATCGATGACAACTAATTTATGAATCTTGATTATTTGGCGTAATGGAATATACACAATTGATACCATCATATGAAACACATGGGCTAATGATAATTAAGGTAACAATTGAAGTTCTCGTGAGCTCTTGGTGTTGAAGTTCTCGGCGAACTCTTGGTATTGAAGTTCTCGTGAGAACTCTTGGAGTATTTCTCAGCGATTGACTTGGTTATCTGTCGCCCGCTTAAGATGATGGTACCATCTGTTACCTTCATCTTGTTTGTAAGATCATGAAAGCCGTGATGTGGGCAATGGTTTAGTTAGGATGTCTGCCAGGTGATCCTTGGTTGAGGCGTGTGCCACGTGCCTTTGGGAGCCTGCTCGGTTGGTGGGCTCGGTCATCGTCTTTAGGGCCTTTAATGGGCTTAGGTCAGACTTTCGGTCACTATGGAGCTTTTCGGAGGGCCCTAGCTAGGAGGGGGTCGGGCCGAGGCCGTCGCACAAACCCACAGACATTAACTTGAAGAGTTGATGAGTCTATATTATTTCTCATCAGCGATGGAATCCTTGAGGCATGGAGCTATCGCTTTAGAGGATCACAGGAGTTGAGAGGTCTCTTGCAGTCGGAGATCAGTGCATGTCTGAGCCCCTAGACTTGTTGACTTGAAGAGTTGATACTTGAAGAGTTGATAAGTCTATATTATTGTTTTTATTCGACCTGTAAATGCGGGTTATTGAGCGAGGTGATCGTTGTTGATCTTGGACCCACAAGCCCCACTAGACTTGCTTGTCGACCCGGTTGGGCATCTAATGCCAGAGTGCAGTGTTTGGTTTTCTCGATTCACTGTAAGAGTTGACCCCATCATAGAATAGCTCTTGTCGGGCTTGAAATAGCATAACTACTACTTAAGGGTAGTAGGTCGGGTTGAACTCGTCGAATAGCCGATCAATAGCATGGGTTTGGTATCAATAATATGATGATTTTGAGGATGATCTAATCTGCGAGGTATGATGTCTAGAGGTTCGAGATGATTGGACCTCGATGATCACGTGTCATCCTTGGTTCATGTGCTACATGTGTCGGGCATTGACCTTATTTCTTGTCTTCACGATGGGGCGTAAGCCCCATTTGTTTTAATCGCATCGTGACTTATTGAGGCATCCTCGTTGTCTCTCCCGGGATGGTCGGGCCCTGAACTTGCTTGTCGACCGGTTGGGCATCTAATACTTAGAGTGCAAGTGTTTGGTTTCTCAGATTCCCTGTAAGAGTTGATCCCATCTTAGAATAGCTCTTGAAGGCTTGAAATCGATAACTACTACTTAAGGGTAGTAGGTCGGGTTGAACTTCGTCGAATAGTCGCGATCGATAGCATGGGTTTTGGTATCGATAATATGATGATTTTAGGATGATACGATGCGAGTATGATGTCTAGAGGTTCGAGATGATTGGACCTCGGCGATCACGTAGTCATCCTTGGTTCATGTAATCGAGGCATTGACCTTATTTCTTGTCTTCTGATGGGGCGTAAGCCCCCATTGTTTAATCCATCGTGGCGCATGACATTCGAGGCATCCTCGTTGTCTCCCGGGATGGTCGGTCATGGTCGAGAGCTTGTTCGATCAGGGCTCAACGTGGCGAGCAAGTTATGCTTAGAACTTGCGAGAGCTCATGAGCAACTGCGGAGACCAAGAGTTGCAAAAATGAGAGAGATCTCTTGAGCTCTGACGCTTGCGATTGAAGGAGAAATCCTCGGCCAAAGGTGACCGAGGCGGAGAGTATAAGTTCTTGTGCTCTGATTCAAGGAGGGCTTTGATAATGCCTTTGCCCAAATCGGTGGTTGCCCCAGATTTGGATATCTGAGACTTGACTTCAAGGCTGCGAAGGATGGCAAGATTGTGGAGGAGGAGACGAGAAAAGACGACGAGGGTGATCCGTGAAGCGAGGAGAGCGGTTCTGCTAACGTGAAATTATTGCGATGGTGGCGCAGAGTCGAGGATACCGAGTAGTTTGTATTTGCTTGCTTTTATCTTTGTGAGGTAGATTAAGTGGAAGCGGCGATGAAAGCTCGGCAGGTCTTGAGTTGACTTGATGATTTAGACCTAGAGGTGTTTACGGTCGAGTTGTGGCCAAAATCGGGCTAACTTTAGAGCTCGCCAGGTCTTGGACTAACCTGGAATGATTAGGGGAACCAAGTTTCGACCTTCTTTGTAGCAAGGTTCCATTTGCGGGTGAGCTCACTGAGGGCGTCACTTTTGAGCTTGTGGGCGGTCTTCGTCGGTGGGCTCACGGAGAGCTTTACCTCCCATGAGCTTCGTGGCGGATTAATCTTTATCGGGCCGTCTCTAGGAGAAAAAGAACAGGTGCTCCCGATTTTAGGAGGGTTCGATGATGCCCTGGCCCCGTGAGGTGATAAGCTCGATCTTGTTATTGAAAGCCAAGAGGATGCCACTTGTAACTTGTGCCTTGTTGCTTTTGTTTTCTTTAGTTAGATCTTGTAATTGCTCATCAGATAACCACCTCTTGCAATTCCTTTTCCTATGAATGAATTTTGACTAAGTGATGATGACTTACTTTACTTTTCTTTCCACGCTTTCTGAGTCCTCGGGTGGCTTCCCAGAAAGATTTGTTTCAAATTGAAAGTTTGGAACATTAGTCCCTCGTAACTACATTAGTCAGTGCTTGTTTAATCAGAGCATCGTTTTGGTGTCAGTCTCTACGATGATTGGGTGGTTGGATTTTCTTTAGGTCGAGTTATCACCTTAGAAACGCTTTAGAGCTCGCCAGGCTCTATCTTTGACTGAAATCTTTGGAACCGCGAGGGTTAGTCTTTGTCGACGTGTTTGAGCTCGCGTCTTTATCCGACATGGTGTCTTTGAAACCACAATGGTCTTGTTTAGCTCGACAGGCGACCTTAGCCAGAAACGCTAGAGCTGTAGGCCTCTATCGCATCTTTGACACAGTGTCTTGAAACCCACAGGGGGGTTGTTTAAATGCGTGGCGACCGCTTTTGGGCAGGCCAGGCCTATCTTGACCTGGTGTCTTGGAAACCACATGGGTTGTTTAGGTCGTGGCGACCTTGAGATCTTTGCAGGCCAGGCCTCTATGCCGACCTGGGTTTAGGACCATGATCGTGTCGAGTCCGAGGGTTCTTCAAACTTGTTGAGTCAGAGCTCCGTGGAGGGCTCGACCTTTGGTTTTGAGACCTTCATTCTCGCCAAAGTATAGACAATTTGCAACAACTTGATGTAATAAAGTTAGCATTAATTTTTATCTTTGAGTAAAGTGCTCGTAGTCGAGTTTATACTTCCTGTGAGAGTATTGGATGATTCACGGTAAAGGACTCACAACATGTCGAGAAAGGCGATACATTGCTAATTGGTTTCTTGCCTTGGTCTTCATTCAATTGTGGTTTAGTGCAAGCAGATCAGTCCGCAGTCACATGGTCGAACGGTACCTAAGGAGGTTACGAGGCGAAATAATATGAGAGGATGTTGTTTCAGGAAGTAGTCTACGGTACGATCGAATGGCTCGATTGAATATGCTAGCGATTGAATTAGCCAGAACGGCCCGATGAGAGTGTCGAATAGTAACTTGTCGAAGGCGTCACATGTTGAAATTGGTTTCTTTGCCTTGGTCTTGTGCAAAATTTCCTATGTGATGATTCACGATAAAGGACTCTGAACATGCAGTCGAGTCAGTCACATGGTCGAACCCGGTACCCGAGAGTTACGGGGCCTAAATAATAGCGAGGAGGATGTTGTTTACGAGTAGTCTCATACGGTCGAATGGCTCGATTGAATATGCTAGCGATTGAATTAGCGAGAACGGCTGATGAGTGTCGAATAGTAACTATCGAGAAGGCCAATATGTTGCTAATTGGTTTCTTTGCCTTGGTCTTCATTCAATTGTGGTTTAGGCCAATCATTTGCGGAAATTGAATGGTGAATGCATGTTTTGCCTTTGAAGGGTAAATACTTAGTATTTATCATTAATGAAGGTTGCATGTTGAGGAAAACTTTCACATTATAAATCGGGTGGTAGATAATTTATCCATCCTAACACTTTGCAATATGATAACCCGCAGAGTCAATGTGCTCGGGTGAGAAAGAAGAAGAAGGATTATTCACGGGTGAGGCATTCAAGTGTGGCGAGGTCTCGGCGATGGCTCAGATTGTGGTTCGCGATCTTGGGTTTTATTGCGGACTCTTAAGAGACCTCGTTAATCAATTTGTTTCTTGATGGTGGTTCCGCCGTCTTGACTTCTTCCTCTTCCTCCTTGAAACTCCAGCAGGCGGCAAGCACTGTCGCCCGATCGGCTCCACGACCAGCGACCAGAATCGCGTCCTGTATCGCGAGATGCGATCCGTCGCGGTGTTCTATAGGAAGGAGGAGGAGAGGGATCGGTGAGATGGAGGATGCGGAGGAGCAAATGGAGAGGAGTGGCGAGACATGCTAAAGGAGTGAAGAGAGAGGTTGTGGCGGGAAAACTTGTTTTTGAATTTGAATTTTGAAATCGGATGGCGAGGCGTGTGGGAGAAGCTAATTTTTGTCCTGACGCATTTGTACGTTTTGTGTGTTTGGCGGTGACATTTGTGGCAAATTTTTTTGTGCTTGTGAAGTGTGTTGAGGAAGGGAATGGTTAGATGAGTGACACCTGTAAATTGTTACTCAAACAATGACTTCCATATGTATTGTCTTTAGATTCAGGCCTTGTTTAGCATACAAATTTCTGTTTATACCAGTAAGATTTCAGGGATACTTTTAGTTTGAGCTTGTACCCCTTTGATCTCAGGGAAAACTGGCTTCGAATAAATAATGATATCAATACACCATTCAAAATGAATTGAAAGCTTACCCCATTCAGCACTTAGTCTTGAAAGCAGTATAAAGACAGGGAGATAAAGAACAAAATATGATCTATTTATATGCACTTAATATTGTTTACTCATCTGGCTAAACATCTAATATTTCATGCACTTGCACCTCAACCTTCTTCTATTACGTAAGAATCTGACAATTGTAGCATCTGATCTATTTCATGATATACTTGTCACATGAAGTGGGATCAATGCTAAACAGTAATCCACATTTGGAGGTTAAGAATTAATCCAACCTTTGGGGCTCTGCATAAATAGATCATACGAGAAATCTTAGCAAATTCACAACAATGTAGTCATCCACGCATGCTTGCCAATGCCACTACAATTCAAAATTATTTTGTACACTGATGCAATAGTTTTGGGTAGGTAAAGTATCACACCTTGCAGCGTGAAAGTACATCTTGAAGACCCAGCCTTGACCTATATCTTGTAACAAGCTTGTTATCTCCTGAAAGACATGGCAGAGACAGAGAAGTAAAGAAAAGGAAGGAGAGGCGAATAAACAAACAAACAAACAGTAGAACTGTAGGGATACATTTGAATTGTTAATCCCAACTCCCAATGACTCACGACTCACAACTTCAATTCATACTATCAGTAGACTCTAATGCATCATATAAATTGAGAAATATATAATTATACATAGATGACCTGTTGTTATCATTGCATTAATATGTTAGCTGCATGGAGACCCTATAACAAAGTCTTGAGAACAGTGTAATCATGCTGCATGCTGAATAGAAATTCAGGGCAAGAGAGTATGCAATTTTTATTGAAGTATCTTATAGCCATGGATGCAGGTCATAGTTAATCCTGTTGAACAGCATAAATCAAGAGTGCAGTTATCCATTGAATTCTGCACTTTGCATTCATTTTCATGAAGAATTTGTAATTGCAGGTGGCAGCCACATTAGACAAGAAATCATGCACAAGTTTTATGATCATTGATTGGTCTTTTCCCAAATCTAACCCAAATGAATTGGCGCATTAGATGTTTCATACAGAAGTCACTCGAAATTCATCAGACATCCAAGGTCCAAACTCCAAAGTAGTCCCAGAATCCCAGATGTGGCAGAGAAAATGAAATAGAGCCCAACCTTGAAATGGAAAGGTTTAATTGATCACAGATCAATAAAGCTCCAGAAGGCAAACACACTCAATATGAGGTGTGTGTGGGAACATGTCAACTGGCTGTAGGCCTATTAGCTTGTAACATCCTTTTATATTTTTTTCTGCCTGCACAAAACAGTCAACAATTTAAATAATTGAATCTCGAAGAACTAGAGCTAAAATATGATAAAATGACACATACCACCCCATGACAGAGATAATCGAGGTCGCGTGCACATGTGGCAGGGTTGCATGACACGTACACTATGCGAGGCGCCCTAAGATTTAGCAGGAATTTAATCAACTTCATGTGCATTCCTGGGCGGTTGGGATCTGTATTGAGTTTACAATGGTGAGATGCATGACGCATTGGGGTCACACAAAATGAGAACTAGCATTGTTAATTGTGATCTTCCGTCAGTGTGAAGAATATATCTTAGCAGCGTGTTAATACTTGAAATAAAGCTAAGTCAGTATTCTTGGCATGGAAATTGTCTGTTGAAGACTTGACGCAAACATTTACTAATACCCGTATAAACCAGCATATCTCCCTCCATACAAGAAACAAAATGAAGCATGTTCCCTCAATTGTATACAAATGCACAAGAGTTATCCGCTTGCATCGATGAAACAACATTCAAATGAATCGGGGAAAAAAGTGAACAACAATGGCGATTCCAACAAGTAGAAGATCCATATATACTTCTGATCATGACTACATTCAATTCAAGTAAATGGTTTCCAGCACAAGCCAAACTAATTGAGCAAAACAAGTATAACGATAGGATAAGTAGGAACATAGAAACTTAACAACAAAAACCTGAAATAACAATGTCGGGTTTAGGAAAATTCTTCCCGAAATTCTCATCAATTTTATTGAGATCCCCCTGGATAAATGTTGCATTTTGTATGCCATTTATCTTGGCATTAAGACGGGCATCTGTGATGGCTTGAGGAACTACTTCATAGCCGTAAACATGTCTTACACTGTTCAGAATTGGAAGAGAAGACATCAGTTTAATTGTTTGACCGCTTGTCCTAAAATACTAAAACCAGATGAAGATAAAAGATTACCTTCTTGCAAGTGTCAGACCTATGGTGCCTGTTCCGCAAAACAGGTCAAGGACAATTTCTGAGCCATCTCCTCTGACACCAGCACATTCTTCTATAAGCTTATATAAAACCTCTGCCTAATAGGGAAAAATCTGCTTATTTTCTATACTGATGGCCATGATTAAATTTAAGAAATAATATATGGGACAGGATCTAAAGAGAAAGCCAAAAAATTTTGGCAAATTGCAAACCTGGTGAGTATTTGTTTGAAAGAAAGAATTTGCTGATATTTGGAATGTAAGCCCTCGTAAAGTCTCTGTAATGCTAGATTTCCCATACAAAGTGTATTCTTCCTCCCCAACAGATGTGTTACCAACAGAAGTATTTACATTATTCATGATGCTCACCTGTCATTCATGCAGAGAAGGAACTTCAATGGTATTAAAAACAATATATACATACAGTTTGAAAACTAGTATGGGCATGTGATAATATTCCGAGATAAAAAAACTCTATATGGCGGTTGGCTTTAAAACATTGGATAAAATGCAAATTAATGAAGGAAACCCAGAGCAAAATTGAAAAATTTACTCTAAATAATGAAAATCAATTCTATTTTTTTTTTAAAAAAAAAAATTAACCTTATCATAGAAATCATGAAGTTCACCCGCCCATAAAACTAAAATGTTATTGATTACATTGAAGAGATCTCTTACAAGTTACACATCCCCCCTTCATTGCTTCTGTCATGCCCCTATAAGTCCAAAGCAAGGTTTGGTAATCAGGGATCAGTGCTAAATGTGGAACGCCTTCTAGAACAACCAAAACAAAAGTTCACCCAGCATCAGTCTACCTCAGTTCCACCCTTTTCTATTTGGTAGTGGGATGTTACAGGATCCATTCCCTGGATATACCTTGAAATTTGAAATCTAGGGGTCAGTCAAATTTATAGATATTGGTAAGGACCAACTGTCCTAAAAGCTTAAGATGTTAGGAGGAAGCACTGGATGGTTTCAACTTTCATGTCATTTAGACATCCCTTCAGGCTGTGAAGCACCGACACTTCAGGTTAAAGGCGTGTCCGAGTGTCCGACACTCGTACGACACTCGGACGACACGGGTCGGACACTCCGTTCCGGTGTCGGAATATAAGAATATATATATTTTTTGGCTCCGACACTTTGAGGACACACTTCGACACCTAGCCGACACTTACATTCTCCGAGATATGACGGCTAGTACCAAAATTTTCAATTCTTTTTCAATGATTATGATCAACTAGGGGATGAAAGGTCTTAAATTGATTAGATTTTTTTAGCTTTTGGTAGTAGATAGATGGATTAAAGGTGAAACACAGTTCAACAATTCATCATCTTGTTTTAGAATTTATTTTTTGTTAAAAAAAAAACATAGTGTACAAATTGTATAGTGATGTTTTTTAGTATTTTTTTTTTTTTTGAGACTTATTATCAGAGAGAAAATTTGTGAGACTTATTATCAAAGAGAAAATGCATTACTTAATAAGTTTTTTTCATATGATGATGAATATATAAATCTTGGTTCTCTATTAAATTTTTTTCTAAATAATGTATATATATCAGTGTCGTGGTGTCCTATATTTTGGACATTACCGGTGTCCACGTGTCCGTGTCGTGTCTGGTGTCCGTGTCAGTGTCTATGCTTCATAGCCTTCAGGCTATATCCTTTTTGGCTTGAAGCATGGAGAACGCACAAGCCCATTTTACAATGTATAGAAATTAAATGAAATTATAAAGAATGGATTAGCAAGGCTCAAACTCCAAACCACTTGATCGAGGAAACTCTACTACCATGTTAAGACCAACTCTCGTAAAACTTAAGTGGATGGGTCCCAAGTACTTGAATAAGTTAAGGAAGAAGCACGTGTGGAGAAGCTGAAGCAGAATGTATAACCATAAGAAAGAAGTAATTGAAAAACTCGAGTACCAACCACTTCAGGAAATGCAGACACTTTATCAACTAGGAACTTCAGCAGCTCAGATCTGTAGGAAGAGGTCACAAAGTTGACCATAACTTCAGGCAGGCCAGACACTACATCCCTGGAACAAAAATCAAATGTTTATTTTGATAGAAAACAATGCACCCATCAAAGATATAAGAAAGTATGAATGTAAGGGATGTGCACAAATAAACAATAACAATGCACCCATCAAAGATATAAGAAAGTATGAATGTAAGGGATGTGCACAAAGAAACAATAGACACTCTTCAGCTAAGCATGTGCACTACTGCACATTACCTATTCGCATTCCTAGTGATTTGGTACTTCAGCCTAACCAGTGGTTGCACACTCTTCCAGACCACAGCTCCAGCCTACCCCACACTTCACACTAAATGCTGTAGGAGTAATTTAGGAATATCCAGCCATCCTAAATTCCTAATCATTAGTGACCCTAAATTCAGGGCTCAACACTTTCCAAAATACTCCTTAGCAGCTTATATCTTTAGGACATATGGTCTGAGTAACGCATGGGTACTCCTAAATGGTTGGAGTACTGGTTTGTATCCATTACAGGTACCTCTTGACATAAGCACGTATCCAATTGTTTTCTTTTTCAAAATTCTCAGTCAAATATGTTTCAGTCCATCTGGCCAAACTGCAATGAGTAAATAACACTCAAGTACATGCCCAGCCATGTAAAGCAACAAGTTTTGCTACGAAGTTGTTTGCTTTGCTATGAAATGCAATAAATTGCTATTTTCACCCCTTTAAATTTGATGCTCTCTTCAGGTAATCTTGCTCACGTGATATACAGATGGAGTTCTGTTGAAAACTTGGAGCCGAAACATTATGGAAATTGTATTTATCTTACGGTTCAATGACTTCATTGTTTATATTTTTATGTTTCTATATCTATATAACATATCCTCCCATATCCATGCAATGTTTAAGCTTATCCAAGAGTATAGATACAAGAACTACAGTATCCACATGTACCTGAAACAATTAAGTCACGGAACACAAAATATAACTTATATACCTTCCAGTTCTCAGCATCAAATGCTTAAAAAATCCCGAGTGTGAATGAACATTGTAGGGAGATAAACCAAGTTGTGGGTCTCTCCAACATTCTTGGACAGCTGCAAGAACCTATTCAGATGTTCAAGTCAAAACATAAGGAGAGTGTACTACTTTCCCTAATTGAATAAACTTCCCAGTTGTGATAGCAAATCAAATAAAATTTGTAAGTGCATATTATTGTCACTGAAACAGGCAGCAATCAAATCTTACAAAATTACTGAATTTGATAAAGCTGTGTAATTAAAGATGCAAAAAGGAGTGTCCAATGCAGTGAGACGAGACAAGGGAAGTCATAAAATGGTCAGTGCCTCTTGTACACACATGTAACATTCTAACGGGGTATAATTGTCAAAATGATCATGAATAGTCATAAATCTGTGTAGCTTAAGGTTTGGTGAACAAACCAAGCTTGAGAAAATAGGAGACAAGCAAGAAAAACAGAGGGCTGATTTATATTTCTACTATGATTTTAGAGTTGCTTGACCTGGGGCTTTTTATCCCTTTTTATTACAAGCTTTTAACTTTTAGGGCTGCAGCAGATAGATAAAAGAATAGAGTTGCCTCTGGCACTTTTGGCTAACGTTTCTGGTTTCAAAATGCTAAGTTTGTAATTCTAAATAAAAGAATAACATTGCATACCTTATTAGCAGGGTCAGTTTGCAATAAGCAGTTGTCAATATTTAGAATTTTATCAAAAAAACCAGGAGCATGCAACCCCAGTGCATAATTTTCACTTCCACCATCAACATTTCTTTCGTGCAGCAACTCTTTAGGTAACCATTTATATGGACCAAAAGAGAACTCCATCTGCATTAATAAGCAAGAAAACGAAACCGAACTTATTTATCTACCAATTGCATCTGCATCTGATATTTAGTTTGAAAAGGACAAACAGAGCAATGAGAGCGCTAACTAACCTTATTTCTATAATGAAATTGAATATCACAGGGAACAATATGCTTCATAATACCATGCGATTCTAGCTCTTGGCGAGAAAACCTTCCAACATGTATAATTAAGTCACGGACCTGCTCCTCTTTAGCTCTGAGCTGAGCCTCATAAGACAAGTTCTGCGTCTTGCATCCACCACAATGAGTAGCATAGACGCAAGGGGCATCGACAATGTCACGGGGAGGGGTTAAAGTCTTGAGCTTAGTTGCCTCAGCGTAATTACCCATTTTGCGAGTGACGCGGCCAAGGAAGCGTTCGCCGGGAAGGGCACGGTCGCACATAACGACGAAGCCGGTTTGGGTGACCTTGCAGAGGCCTTTACCCTTGAAAGCGAGAGACTCGCATACCAATTCGAGAGTCTGGCCTCGCTTTGGGAAACAGGAATTGTCATTGGGGATTGGGGTTTTGGATTTTTTTGTGGTTGTGTTGTTGGGTTCTCCTTCTTCAGCTTCCACGTGTTCGGAGTTTTGGAGGGAGCATGAGAGAGTGGAGAGAGAAAGACGATAAGATGAAGATGAAGGTCGAAGCTTCAGCTTTCGGAAGTGTAGTGGCAGAGTGTTTGTTAGGTTTGAGATTGTCGCCATTTCGCGGTTTTGGCCAACAACGGCCGCCGAACGGTGGCTTCCCCTTCCACTGTCAAAACGTTACTGAATCCTTCTCGTTGTGCCAAAAAGGGAAAAGAAAATGATTTTTTTGTACATTACTTTTTTGCGATACCCACTGTATCTCTGTACCATACGGATATGTACAGATACATATGGAATTGTACGGACATATGTATGGTTTTAGATTTTTTAAGCAGAACTTGATTCAGTAAGTGGTTAACGCTTGACACTAACCTGCTTATCTGACACATGTTTTTTTAACTGGTTAATGCAGTTCATATAAGTGGTTAACGCAGTTCATATAAGTAGTTAACTCAATTCACTAACCAGTTAATACAAACACATGTTTTTTTAACTGGGTAACGCAGTTCATGTAAGTGGTTAACGCAGTCCACTAACTGGTTAATACACACAGATTTTTGTAACTGATTAACGCATTTCATGTAAGTGGTTAACGCAGTTCATGTAAGTAGTTAACGCAGTCCACTATCTGGTTAATAGACACAAAGTAATCGTTAGCCAGTTAGTGAACTGGATTAACCACTTATTTGTACTGCGTTAACCACTTTTATAATAACTTTTTTGGGAAAAAATTATTTTTCTGAAGAATTTTAAAAAAAAAATTGAAAACAAAATTTGTCCCTACATATACGGATATACGGTCCATACACGTACGGACGTACAGTGTCGCGTAGGTGTCACCCAAAATGATGTTCAAATAGCGCGACCGGAGGGAAAAACATTACACTTCAACTCTATCCATGGGGCTAACGCCATTTTTTTCCCTTCAATCTCGTGTAAATTATACAAACTCTTTTCCATTAATCTGTAACTAGGGGTGAGCTATTGGTTGGACGGGTTAAATTTTCCCTAACTCGTCCCTAAATTTTGATCGGGTTATATCCTAACTCGTCCCGACTCGAACAAAGTTGATGTTATGCTAGTCAAATTAGGCTCATGATTTTGACACCTCCACAAGTTAATTTTATCACCTCCTCTCTCCCCAAAAAGACCAAAATACCCCTCCTGATCCCTAACCCATCCTTCTCCTTTCCCCCTCTCTTTCAAACCTCCCTCTCTCTTAGTAACTCCCCCCCCCCAAAAAAACCTCCCCTCCTCGCACTCCATCTCTATCTGGCTCATCTCTATGTCTCCTCGCACTCCCTCTCTCTTTGTCGCATCTCCATATTCATCACAGAAAGTATTGTTTTCCATTTTTTCTACGTTTTGATTGTTTCCGGAAACTTGTTGACGGAAGCCCCCGTCAACAAGAATCCGGTAGTTTAAAATTATGATTTTGAATTTTGACAAACCGGATTCTTGTTGACGGGGGATTCCGTCAACAAGTTTCCAGACTTGAATAATTAGTTTACAAAAGTGAAATTCGGAAACTTGTTGACGGAAGCTTCCGTCAACAAGATTCCGGACTTGAAAAATTATGATTTTGATTTTTGACAAACCTGATTAATTTAGCATTTTTATAACTACTGGATTCTTGTTGACGAACGATTACGTCAACAATATTCCAGACTTGAAAAATTATGATTTTGATTTTTGACAAACCGGATTAATTTAGCATTTTTATAACTACTGGATTCTTGTTGACGGACGATTCCATCAACAAGATTCCGGAAATCTGGAAATCGCAAAAAAAAAGAGGTTGAACGCGCCTCAGATCCGGTGAACGGTGGCGGGGATGGTGGCTGCGCCTGAGAGAGGACACTGAGAGAGAGGTTGAGGTTGAGAGAGATAGCTTGTGGTAGAGAGAGTGCTTGAGAGAGGGAGGGAGAGAGAGATTGTGGGAGGTGAGGGTTGAGATGGAGAAAGAGTAGTGGGAGGTGAGGTGAGAAAAATAGAAAAATAAGAAAGAAGGGCAAAATTGTCTTTTGGAAGGGTAAAATTGTCTTATTAAAAGATAAGGGAGGTGTTAAAATGAAGTAAGGGAGGTTTTAAAATAAAACCCCGTCAAATTAAGATCGGATCTATTTAAGATGAGATTGAGTTGGCCTGAAAGACAATTAAAATAAAATTATAAGATGATTATTTAATTATGACTAAAAGTTAAAATGAAATATGGGACATTTTTAGTGTTTTACAATGTTTCTAAAGTTAAACATGACTCTCTCATCACAAACATAATGAAATTAACAAATGAGTGAGTAAATGATAGGTTTAGATGGATTATACCTAACTTATCTCGTTCCTAAATTTTAATCAGGTCCAATATTTAGGCCATACCTCGTTTCTAAACCAAAACAAACCTGATATTTTGCGGGTCATATGGGACAAGGATGGGACGAGTATTCTAGTTGGGTTGAGTCCTGCTCAACAACTTATTTAACACAATTCTTTCAATAAATATTTAATCATATTTTACTATTTTATTATGGATAAACAAGTTTTAAAGATAGCATCCAAAGATCTAAGAATTTGAAACAGCCCAGCCTCTTGGATCCGTCTTGAGTAATTGGTCACATTGGTCCGTGAAAGTGTAACTCGGTATCAGTTTGGTCCCTGGAAGAGTGAAAACTCTAAAATAGTCTTTGAAAGTGTACTTCGTATGTCACTATAATCCTAGCCGTTAGCCATTTAATTGACTCTGTTTCAAATCCTTACGTGGCTACTGATGTGTCAAACAAATTGGTCACATTGGTCCCTGAAAGTGTAATTTGGTGTCACTTTGGTCCCTGGAAGAGTAAAAATCATAGAGAAAAAGATTCATAGTTGTTTCCAATGTCAAATGTTTTTTACTACATCTGACAAGGAATTCCACAAACAGATATGTTAAAACTGGTAATAACAACATAAAAATTTCAATTTTGTATTTTATTCAAAAATAATAATCTGTAATTTAAATATGGTAGTTGCACCATATATCATCACCAGCCTAGTACAAAGAATGGCCATATGTAAATGGTGCAGATGTAAGACAACAAATGATGTATACCCACCACATTTTCTAGTCCAAACTAGACTTAGCCTCGAGTAAAATGGGTTAAAATCTTCTATACATATTACCAAAGACATTTCACTACAACTAAGACTAGAAAAAAAAAAGAAAATACATGTTCGTAGACAGAAAAGTAGGTGTTCTTATAAACTAATATGTTTCCGATAATTACCCATATTGATCTTGAGCTATCAAAAGTGCATTCGTGGATATTTCAGCAATCAATTTTTCTCGATGCTCCCCACTTGAGTGACCAATACATCTTTGAAGAACACAACATCCATGTTGATGAGTTGCGATGTCAATACAATACTTTGCAGTAGCAACAAATATGAACTGCTCAATGCAAATAACAAGGAAAATGTAACTTATCTGCAAAGAGATATCAAGCTTTGCATATATATTTTGCAATTGATCATACTCAATAACGATCAAAGACAATCATAAAAAAAAAATTGCCACAAAACTACCTTGATATAGCATGGCTACAATAGGGATGTGTGTTCAATGTAACATTTTAATTGCATTATATATACCTAGCCTTAAAAACACAAAAACAGACATCACTTCAATCATAATTCACAAGCGCCTTACCCCATATCATCACAAGCTAATTTTTTTCAGTTTAGTCCCTAATCTTTATAATGTTGATGCATTTAAAATATCCTATATGCATTAATTTTACAATGGATAACCCTTCAAAAGCTATGTTTATGCTGACATGGCCATCAGTACATAGAGTGGTGTTTGTTTTATACATCATTGGTCAATTCAAATTGTTTCTCCAAAAGAATATGGGAATCTTAAAGTAACACATCACATATACAAATTTAGTCCATTGAATAAAAAAAAATGTATGTTAGAAATTGCAAGCATAGTTAGTCTATTTTGGTTTTTACTCTTCTAGGGACCAAAGTGACACCGAGTTATACTTTCAGGGACCAATGTAACCAATTTGTTTGACATATCAGCAGCCACTTAAGGTTTTGGAACGAAGATAATCAAATGGCTAACAGTAGGGACCAAAGTGACAAACAAAGTACACTTTATATTTTGGAGTTTTTACTCTTCCAGAGACCAAAGTGACACCTAGTTACACTTTCAGGGATCAATGTGACCAATTACTCGATGCATCTTTGTAGGAGTACTGATTGCTGGAAGTTTAATCATGAGCTAGCTCGCCGTTTTCAGAAACTGATTTCCTCTCCCAGCTTTTAGATGTACTAGTGCATATATTCGTGCGATGCACGTGCATATATTATGGTTTGTAGTTAAAGTTTTCCATACTTATCAATAATGACGTGTAGATAAACTTATTTGGTATTATAGATACTCGTGTTCATATAATGCATTGCAACAAAACCATAACAATAAGAGTAAAAAGTAGACTACAATAAATAGTAAGTAGAAGTTAAATTTTATGCCTCAAAAACTTTTTTTTTTCGAAAAGGGTAAACTTATTCCATTTCCTTTAAAATAGAGTCAAAGATATAAGCTGACATATAATCAAAATGTTGGCGACTAGCATAGAATTTTGACACCCTTGCTAACATGTGGGCGACAGAATTCGTTTGTCTCCTAATAAAACTAACTGAGTAGTTTGGAAATTGACGCAATTTTTCTCTGCAAGTATTGATGATGACTCCAACTTCAGTTTGACAATTGGTATCTCCATAAATATTGTCTACCACAAATTTGCAATCCAATTCAAAGATTACTTTATCATACCCCAAGTTGTCAACCCAAGAGAGAGCTTCCTAAAGTCCTCTTGCTTCTGCCTCTGTAGCATGGATAGTGCCTTCCAAAATCATTGTTTTTGCACGCAAGAAGTCACCCAAATGATTCTAAAGACACATTCCATAACCAAAATTCTGCTGGTCCATAAAGATTGCGACGTCGACATTGCATTTCACTGTCCCTTGCTGAGGTTTCTGCCAATATTCGATGTTGTGCTGCTGCTGCAGATTTGCTGGTTTGTTGCGGTGTTGCTTGGCTAGCTCCCAATCCAGAAGCACCTGTCTGGCCGAGACAACAGACACATCGGCTTCATTCTCTTGATTGCTCCAAGCTTTGTCATTCCTACACTTCCACAAAGCCCACAACATCATAACAAAGTCATGCCTCTTCACATTGCTCTCGGCCTGCAGCATAGAGAATATTAAGTCAGTGGCATCTGCAGCTTGCATTGAGAGATTGATCAGGGTTTACTCCAAGCCAGTAGCTCTCCACACACTCTTCGCTTTGTTGCACTCAAAGAAGACGTGCCAATCATTTTCTTCCCTAACTTCACAAAATGGACAGTGACTTGGGCAATTAACCCCTTTGTTATTCGGTCGGACTCTAGTTGGAAGAACACCCCAAAGAATTCTCCAAGTGAAGAGTTTAACTTTTGGAGGCACCTTGAGCTTCCACACCCGCATCCAATCACCCCGAACCTTGAGATGGCTATTGTCCACAAGTTGTTCCATAACACCATAATAAGCTGATTTAACCGAGTAAGTGTCATTCCTACTAAGCTTCCAAATAGGTATATCTTCGGTTGTAACACAAGGCAAAGGCATGTTAAAAATATTTTCTGTGTCAATATTATTGAAGATAGATCTTACCACATCATGCTTCCACTTGTTTGTTGAGCTATCAATAAGATGAGACACAGCCCAATGCTCCATGTCCGCTACTTGAGGAGTTGTCACCATTGAGGTCTCGGAAGTTCTCACCCAAGGTTGATTCCAAATGCTTATGTTCCTTCCATCACCAATTCTCCATATTAATCCTAACTTGACTTCCACCCGGGAAGTGTGGATGCTACGCCAAAGATAACTATGATTATGGCCCAACCGGGCCCCCATAAATCCCCATTTAGGTAGTATTTCGCTTTGAAGACTTGAAAAACTATAGCATCATAATTGGTGGCTATCTTCCACCCTTGCTTCCCTAGCATAGCCAGATTAAAACCATAGAAATGACGAAAACCCATATCTCTGTGTTCTTTCCTCATAGTAAGCTTCTCCCAGCTCAACCAGTTGATGCCTCTCCCCGTTCTTCTATTAGAACCCCACCAGAAAGAATTTATCATCCACTCCATCTCCTCTCCCAATGAAATAGGAAGGAGAAAAGTACTCATGCAATAGGTTGGGATTGACTGAGCCACAGATTTAACAAGGATCTCCCTCCCAGCTTTAGATAGATGCTTGCCATTCCACTGTTGCACTCTCCTCCATACTTTCTCTCGTAAGTAGGCAAACACAACTTTCTTGTCTCTCCCTATCATAGAAGGAAGGCCTAGGTATTTGCCTGTGCTTAGGCACTCTGAGACCTGTAACAAAGAGATTATCTGATCACGAACATTTGCCCGGGTGTTCATGCTGAAGTAAATTTCTGACTTCTGCAAATTTATGGCTTGGCCAGATGCTCTTTCATAGGTCTCTAGAATCTCCTTCATGGTCTTGCTCTCCCTGTCATTGGCCCTGAAAAACAAGAAACAATCGTCAGCAAATAAAAGGTGTGTGAGGGTTAGTGCTCCCCCACACACTTTCACTCCATGAATATCACCTCTCGCTTCCGTTCTTTTTATCAACTGAGTGAGGCCCTTTGCACATAAAATAAAAAGGTAAGGAGACAGTGGGTCACCCTGCCTTAAACCTCTCCCTGGAACAATTGGCCCTATGTTTTCCCCATTAACCATGATTGGGTATTGTACCGTTTCTAAGCACATTCCCATCCAATCTACCCATTTCTGGCAAAAACCCAACATGAGCATCATCTCTTTAATGAACCTCCAATCCACCCGATCATAGGCCTTACTGATATCAATCTTAAGAGCAACTTCACCATCCTTCTCATTAACTTTGCACTTCATATGGTGAATGGTTTCAATAGCAACCATGACATTGTCCAGAATAGATCTATTTTCCACAAAAGCAGACTGCTCTTGTGAAATGCATTTGGGCATGAGGGGCTTCAACCTGTTTGCAAGAACCTTAGAAATAATCTTGTAGACAACGTTGCAAAGGGAGATAGGTCTCAAATCCCTCATAGAAGTGGGTCTTCTTTCTTTGGAATTAAAACAATGTTGGTATCATTGAGATGAGGCAGGAAATAACCCCTCTCAAGCCAAGACACCCCTGCATGGAAAACCTCAACACCACAAAGATCCCAAAACCTCTTATAAAAAGCTAGATTAAGCCCATCAGGCCCCGGGGCCTTATCTGAATGCATTTGGAAAAGAGCTTTTTTAAATTCAGTCACAGTAAAAGATGAAGTAAGCCCTGCATTATCTTCCACAGATATACGTTCATTAACCAGATTTAAGACCGGACTATAGTCACCAAATTGCTATGTAAATATATCATGAAAATAAGCCTTAGCAATGTCACACATATCTCTTTGGTCTTCCACCTTGACTCCATCACTCCTTTCTAAGGAATGTATCGTATTCTTTTTTTTCCTGGCGCTAACCATGGCATGGAAGAATTTGGTGTTTGCATCTTGTCACGAAGCCAAAAGACTTTAGCTCTTTGCTTCCAAAAAACTTCCTCACGAGCTAGGTGGATGCCCATCTCGGCCTGCACCTCCTTATAGGTCCGGCTTCCACCATTCCCCTCTCTAATATCCTCCAACTCACGCCTACAATCCTCCACAACCACCCGGTATTTATCCCTCAACTTCCTCCCCCACAAATTTAGCTCCATAGTACAGTTATTTAATCTATCCAAAAGCTCGCCAGGCATGCTTCTATCCCATCCCTCTCTCACCACCATCTCCAACTCAGGTTCATCTAACCAGGCATTCTCAAACCTAAAAGATTTACACCCTACCCTCCTCTTTTTTTCATAAAGTTTGAGAAGGATAGGAGAATGGTCTGAGCGGTCTGCCACCCCGTTAATAAGCCTACTTCTAGGGAAAATGTCAATCCAACTCTGTGTAGCTAGGGCCCTGTCTAACCTCTCTTTAGTAGTGTTTGGATCATCTCTACTCCTTCTCCAGTGAATTAGTAACCTTCTAGGGGAAGGTCAAGAAGGTTACTATCCAACTAGCTTCTCTGAACCCTCTAAGTAACCACGGAGGGTGATCCGCACTTCTGCTTGTATCATCATTCGACAACAGATCATTATAATCTCCCATGGTGCACCAAGGAAGAGAATTGTCTTGAGCCAAAGTACGAAGGAGGTCCCAAGACTCCCTCCTCCTACTTCTTTCTGGAAAACCATAGAAGCCTGTAAATCTCCAACTCGGGCGACCCCTCTGAACAATTTCAACATTAATGAAGTTCAAAGAATAATTTATTATATTGTATTCGAAAGGTTTCCTACACAGCAAAGCAAGACCCCCACTCCTCCCATTCCTATCCACTGCAAACGCAAAATCAAACCCCAACCGGACACGAATATCTTCAATTTTACTAGCTTGAACTAAAGCCTCACACAAAAAAATTACATCTGGGTGATATTTCCGGATAAGGTCCCGGAGAGACGGAACTGCCCAAGGGTTACCCAGACCCTGACAGTTCCAACTTAGAATACTCATTGTCCCCGGCAGGCCTCTTTGTCGGGGCCCACCAATAAAAAATTCTGCTGTTGTTGCCTACCCTCATTGACTTGTGTCTCCTGACTTTGCATAACTTGGTTTGGGCTTGTTATATCTAGACCACCCGAATCACCACTTTTGCCAACATCTTTCAATTGAACACTATTGCTAGCTACACCCCCTTATCATTATCGTCCCTGCTCCTCTTTTCCTTTCCTTCAACAGCGTCCTCCATCTCCATGTCATCACCCAAAGTGTCACTCGATTTAGCCCCAAAATTTTGTGCCAATGATTGAACCGGCCCCACCTGATCATTAAAAGAAAACGCTCGCTTTGTAATAAACAATTCTGGACTTTTAAAGAAATTCATTAGCTTTTCTTTCCTCTGTTGACTATCATGTGCTTCCTTATTCCTCACGTGACCCACATTATTGCCATTACGCTGATTCAAATCAGTTTCTTTTTCCTGCAAAGATTGCGCCAAACCTTTCGTAACTGCTGAACCCTCCGTTCGTAACCAACGTGACCCTCCGCCGCCGCCTTGCCTCCTTACCTCGGCTCGAAGCTCTGTTCCCCACCCATGTCGTCCATCGTCCTCCTCAAGAGCAAAAAGACTGGAGCAAAAGGCATCAGTGTGGCCCAGATGGCCACAATAATAACAAAAGGTTCCTAGCCTTTCATATTTGAAGATCACATCAGTTACCTCTCCTCCCGGCCTCTTTATCCTCCTCATTCTCCTCAGAGGCTTCCTCACATCCACTAACACATGAAGCCGCGTATATCGTCGCCACAAGCTCGAATTGTTGGATGCATCATACTCTAGAAGCTCTCTGATGAAGTTTCCGAGCTGGTTGTCTACCATTTCCGACATGAGACCCGTAGGGATGTTGTGTGCCTACACCCAAAAAGGCATCGTGAATAGTGGTACCTGGCTGGGCCTTTCACCATTCTCCAACACTCCCAGAATAAGGAGGTGGTTATCAAAGGACCAAGGCCCTTGTTTCATCACCCTCTGGACGTCCTTGTGGTGAAAGAATTGAAACGTGAATATGTCCGGCTCTGCCTCTTCGATTGCCACACTATAAACTAGTCTCCATATATCTTCCATGACATCCTTCATTTTATGGACCCTAATGGACCGATCAGAAAGAAACCGGCCTACTAGAGTGAATGACAGGTTCGCCGCACCACCTTGCACTATGCCACCTTGCAACTCCACTTCGTCCTCATCGTCACCCAGTGACAGGTCACCAAGGTTAGCTATGGTAGCCATTGGAATGGAAGAACCCGAAACTAACGTACGTACTCGGCGCTTAGGTTAATAGGGAAAACTAGGGTTTGCTCTCACAGGGAGAGAGGAAACCTACCACTCAGGGAGACATTATTTAATTTTTTTATGTCTCAAACTTTTAATTAGTGGTATATGTTTTTTTTTTCCATAAAGCAACATATATTAGTAGTCATAAAAGAAATACAGAAGGAGCATATTTGGTTTCACAGATATATCAGTACTTCATCGTTATCTTCAAATAAGATGTAACAGCATGACATTTTGGTACTGATATTGAGACAACAACTTAGTGTACAATATAAGGGAAATTGCAATATTTTAACTTACGATAATATAGGAATCAATATCATACAACAAATAAAAAAAGAACCTTACCAATTTTAAATTCTGGAATATTTCCTTGTAAACAACATTTGTAGTCACATTAGTGGTATCACCTTCGTCATCAATGATAAGAATCTTTAAACCACTACGTGAGGTAACTCTAGAAACCGTAACATATAGTTGGCCATGCATAAAAACAGATTGTGGAAAGTAGATACTAACATGCTTTAGAGATTGTCTTTGACTTTTATTTATTGTCATCGCAAAAGAAAGAGCAACTGGAAATTGTTGGCGCTGAAATTTAAAAAGAATTCTAATATCAGAGGGAGTCAGTGGCAATCTCGGAATGAAAACCTTAGCACCAATATTGCTTCCTGAATTAACCTTTGCTTCAAGAACATATTTTGCCATATGCGTTATGATTAATCATGTACCGTTGCATGGTTCTGATTATTGATGTAAACCACATTTCATACGAGTGTAGCAGGCAAATTTGACATAACTGGAAACAAGGAAATATCGACATAATTTGGCACTCACATTTGTCGCACTATCCTTTTAAGTTATTGCAAGGGATATATTTCTCTCTGATTTTATTTTATTTCATCTTTAATAGCTGAGTGACGTTGTTGTAGAAATTGATAACGCTCATAACAGTGGAGCCACTTTCACTAAAGATTTTCCCCACTAGATCAGTACGATTAAAGATTTCAACAAAAAGGGCTATGATATTATTTGAATTTAAATGCAATTCATTTACAACAAATGTGTCCAACCCAGTGCCCCACTACCTAGTGGTTGCCCCAATGACATGGGTTTTTAATAATCTTTGCTATAATTCATCATGATATTTCCCTTCTACTACTGGCACCTCCTGATGATATTTGAGAAGATACCTAGCAGCTAATGAGGCATGAAGTGCAGCTCCATAAGGAAGTGCATCTTCATTGATTTTGAAATAGGGAGAGTGTGCTGACTGAAGACGTTCAACAGAGGCATTCTCCATTCCAAGGAGGAAGAAGTATCCGGGTAAAGCCTGTTGATAGAATGCAAAGTCCTCGGATCCCATTACTGGTTGCATGTCCTTAACTTTACTGACGCCAAGCACACTCCCAGCAACACTTCGAAAAAACTCATGCAAGTCGCCATTGTTTACAGTTGGAGGGAAGAAAGGTTTCTCTTCGTCGAGGAAGCTGACAGTTGCATTGCACCTCTGCACAGCAGCTTGTCCAACGATAACCTACATAAACAAATCAGCCTCAGCCCCTAATAGGATGGCAGTGAAAGCTACAACAGGTGTACAATCATTTATTAAGCGACAGAAACCAAATCAGATTGACAACAAAAGAAAAGAGGTCTATATCACCGATTGTTAATCAATGCTAGTTAATTCTAACTGAGTTAGTTAGTAAGTTAATCTAGTTTGTTAGAGTTAGTTATCAGCTAGTAGTTTACAGCTGTCTTTATTTTTACATCAGTATATATATTATGTTCTGCACCAATGGAACAGTACCGATTGTAACTCTCATTTCCAGTTGCAATGCAAACCAATTCCAACTATCTCTCTCTCGATTCTTGCATTCTCAATATGGTATCAATCGCAATTCTTTTCCGCTTCGTTCTCTGAACCTCGCGATTTCGTGGTTCAACTTTTCTCATTCTTCTTCTTTGATTTTGTTTATGAGAATCAATTCTCCTCTTACTTTCTTCAATGGCGGTTCCTTCTTCTGATTTCGCCACGAATCCTTCCAATCCTTACTTCATGCACCCTAACGAAAATCCTTCTCTTGTTCTTGTTCAACCTTTGCTTGATTCAAAGAATTATCAAACCTGGTCAAGATCAATGAAAGTTGCTTTAATCTCTAAGAACAAATTCCGATTTGTTGATGGTACTCTTAATCCCCCACCGGTTTCAGATCTGCTTCACGAACCTTGGACAAGATGCAACAATATGGTTCTTTCATGGCTTCAGCGTTCCATTTCTGAGAACATTGCCAAATCCCTAATTTGGTATGATCGCGCATCTAATGTTTGGAAGAGTCTTGAAAAGAGATTTTCTCAAGGTGACATTTTCAGAATTGCTGACATTCAGGAGGAATTGGCTAAGTTCCAACAAGGTACTCTTGATATATCTGCCTATTTCACAAAATTGACTACTATGTGGGAGGAAATTGAGAATTTTCGGCCAATTAAAGATTGTGTTTGTGCCATACCTTGCACCTGTGGTGCTACTTCTGATTTGAGAAAGCATAAGGAACAAGACAAGGTGATTAAATTTCTAAAACGATTAAATGAACAATTTGCTCATGTGCACTCCCAGATTATGCTAATTGATCCACTGCCAACATTGGATAATGCCTTTTCTTTAGTTATCCAACAGGAAAGACAACTTGCAAACTCCATTGTTATTGATAATTCAATTGCTAATCAATATGCTATTATGCAAGTTGGTCAAAATCAGAATTTTAATAAACCTAATCCTGGAATTTCTAATGGAGCTGGTAGAGGCAGAGGCCGTTGATCATATAATGGAGGTAGAGGTTCCAGACTTTGCACTCATTGTGGAAGAACTAACCACACTATTGATACATGCTTTCTCACGCATGGTTATCCACCTGGCTATCAGCATCGCAATTCTGCAAAATCTGGGAATTCTGGCTCAAATAACAGCTCAATCAATGCTGTTAATTCTGTGCAAGACAAAGGGCCGATTGATAATGTTGTTCAAGTCAGTCAAGATCCTTCTCTGCATGCTATCCAAGAGCAATACCAACAGATTTTACAGCTGCTTCGCCAATCAAACTTGCAAGCTACACCTAGCACTACAACTGTTCCTGCATCCAATGTCAATTCTGTGATCTCCAACAACACAGCAGCCTTTAATTCCACTTCTTCACCAAACATTGGTAAGAATCCTACTCTACGGGTCATTGACTCAGGAGCCACTGACCACATTACCTATTCTCTTCAAAAAATTTCATCATATAATCATCTTCAAAAAATTTCATCATATAATCATGTTTCCCCAAAATCTATGTCATTACCGAATGGTACTTCAATAACATCTACAATTGTAGGCACAGTTCACCTTTCTCCATTTTTAATACTTCATAATGTCTATTATTTTCCATCATTTCATGTTAATCTCATATCAGTAAGCTGCCTCTCTTCAAAACTTAATTGTCACATTGTTTTCTATCATGATCATTGTTCCTTTTTGCAGTCTTTGAACCTGAAGATGATTGGATGTTCAGCGAAGAGGATTGGAGGATTGTATGTGCTGGATGCTTCAATGGATCTTCCCAAATTTTCTGGTTCTTTCTGTAATTCTGTATCACAAAACAGTGAATTGCATAAAACTGAATCTGCCACTATTTGGCATCATAGATTAGGACACTTTTTTTATCCTATTCACAAGTGTATTGCCTCTCAATTTCCTTTTGTTGCATACAACAATAATACTACTCCTTGTGATATATGTCATCTTGCAAAACAAAGAAAACTTTCATATCCCAATAGCACTTCTCATTCAAGTAGCATATTTGATTTATTACATGCTGATATATGGGGGCCTTATGCCATCCCTTCAATTGCTGGTCATCACTATTTTCTCACTTTAGTTGATGATTATAGTAGATTTACTTGGACTATTTTCATGAAAAATAAAAGTGAGACCAGATCACATATCAAAAATTTCATTTCCTTTATTGAAACACAATTTCATAAGACACTTAAATGTCTTAGAAGTGATAATGGAAGTGAGTTTCTCATGCATGAGTTTTTCCTAAGTAAAGGCATCATTCACCAAAGATCATGTGTTGAATCACCTCAATAAAATGGGATTGTTGAGAGGAAACATCAACACATCCTTAATGTTGCTAGAGCCCTCTCATTCCAATCAAACATTCCTTCCAATTTTTGGCACTTCTCTGTTCAGCAATCAGTTCATATCATAAATAGAATCCCAACCCCTTTGCTCAAGAACAAATCACCATATGAATTGCTTCACAATCAACCTCCTATTCTACTTCATCTAAAAGCCTTTGGTTGCCTTGCTTATGCATCTACTCTTCATAATCATAGAACAAAGTTTCAGCCTCGGGCAAGGAAATCTGTTTTCCTTGGCTATAGAGATGGCACCAAAGGTTTCCTTCTATATGACCTACAATCTCATGATTTTTTTGTCTCAAGGAATGTCATATTTCATGAATCTGTTTTCCCATTTTCTAAAACAGATTCTCCTCCTTCTTCTAACTCATTACCTCAAGTTGGTCATGATAATAATATTTCATATGATTATCATGATCTTCATTCTAATTCTCCTCCCATCATTAGCTCAATCTGATACTGAAAATGCTACTGCATCTCCCACTGCTGCTGCATCTCCTATTTCCCCTGCATCTGTCTCTGTTTCTGACCCTGTGCTAGTTAGGCAGTCTGAAAGAATAAAAAATAAGCCTAAATACCTTGAAGACTATCACTGCAATCTTCTAACTTCTGCACTGTCATCAGAATCATCTTCAGGTAAAACTTCTTACTCCCTATCTTCTGTTTTGTCTTACAATAATTGTGCTTCTTCCTATAAAAATTTCTGCCTAAATGTCACATCCAATCCTGAACCAAAATCATACTCCCAAGCTTGCAAATTTGATTGTTGGAAGCAAGCTATGAAAGCTGAATTGGATGCTCTAGCTGCCACTAATACAGGTCTATTGTTGATCTCCCTCCTGGCAAAAATCCTATTGGATACAAATAGGTTTTTAAAGTAAAATATCATGTTAATGGCACAATTGAAAGACACAAGGCTAGGTTAGTAGCCAAGGGTTATACTCAATTGGAGGGAGTGGATTACTTTGATACTTTCTCACCAGTGGCCAAGATGACCACTATTCGGACTCTTCTATCCTTAGCAGTTGTCAAAGGATGGTTCTTAGAACAACTTGATGTGAATAATGCTTTTTTGCATGGGGATCTTAATGAGGAGGTGTATATGGCCTTACCACAGGGTTTGAAGCATGGTTATCAAATCGGGATACGTATCGTGAATCGTTGGCCCCATTTTTTGAATCATGTATCGTATCGTTTTATGAATCGTAAGATACATGAACATTAAGAATATGTTATTTTAAAGTAAATATAAGTAACATAAACAAAAAAGCATTGATATATGAAGTTCAAAATAATCCAAAATTCAAGTCAAATATCACGTAGGCACTGGGAGTGAAACAATTTAAGAAGGAAGTAATAATAATATTTCCTCTACACTACGGGTTACACACATATGGGGACCAAAGTTTGACAAAACAGAGATACAAATAGAGAATACCAAAGAAAGAACTCAAAAATATAAAAAGAGACTAAAATAAATCAAAAAAAGTTTATTAATATTTTTTATTTATATACATATATTTAAATATTAATATAAATATTTTATATTATAAAACAGGTTGAATAATATAAAATAAGAGAGGTATGTAGGAGAGGTTGATTAACATCAAATAAGAGAGGTTTGTTAGTTACTGTACATACTACATAGTAGTACTACGGAAGTAGGAGAGTCATTTTATAAAATAAAAAATCAAAAGAAAAGAAAGAAGATAAAGAGAGTCAAAAAGGTGCCTGGAAAGTCTAAACTCTTTGACAGCTGGCGTGAGAGGAAACCCATAGGTCCACACTCCATCCAGTCAAAGTCTTATCTCTCTTAACCATTGCTCTTTGTTTTGCGTCTTCCCCAACGTGAGCTTCTCGAACAATCTCATCCTTTCGGCTTTGTAATCTTCACCGCAGAGGCAGAGAATAGTGGTCGTCGGAAGAGAAGCCCCTTTGGACCACGATTCGGTCGGTCGCATGCACAAGTCCCTTTTTACTTCGCGTTTCAGGCGCTTTCCTTTGCGTTTCGACAGTGTCCGGAATCGGACGATTCATCTATGTCTCGCGATTCAGCGATTCACGGCGCGATTCATGCGATTCAGCCACCGATTCATGACCAAAACAATTGTTCATGCGATTTGCATCGCCAGCTACCTTTTCTGTCGCGTATCGCGAGTCGTATCGCACGATACAGACGATACTAACTACACTGGTTTGAAGGTATTGAATTCTAATCCAAATATTCAGAAAGTATGCAAGTTGCACAAATCTCTCTATGGCCTTAAGCAGGCAAGTAGACAATGGTACTCTAAGTTGTCTCATGCCCTGGTTTCTCTTGGTTACAATCATTCAAATGCTGATTACTCATTGTTTACCAAACAAAATGGATGTCATTTCACAGCCCTCTTAGTCCATGTTGATGACATTGTCTTATCGAGCAATGACTTTGAAGAAATCAAGCATGTTAAATCCTTCCTTGATCATCAATTCAAAATCAAAGATCTTGGAAAGCTTAGATATTTTCTGGGCTTAGAGATTGCTAGATCCAAAGAAGGGATTTTTCTTAACCAACGCAAATATGCTTTGCAACTTCTTGAAGATTCAGGACAACTTGCAGAAAAACCATCATCCACTCCTTATGACAACTCTTTGAAGCTGCACAATTCAGATTCTGCACCTTTTGATGATATTTCCTCTTATAGAAGACTCATTGGAAGGCTTCTCTACCTCACTACTACTAGACCAGACTTGGCTTTTGCTGTTCAACACCTTAGCCAATTTGTTTCCTCACCTCAATAAGTGCACTACCAGGCAGCTACAAAAGTCCTCAATATCTGAAACAATGCCTTGCTAAAGGCCTCTTCTATTCAGCATCATCTCCCATTAAAATTTCAGGCTTTGCTGACAGTGATTGTGATACAGAACCAAGAATGAGAGAATCCACTCTCAAATTAGAACAGAGAATCCACTCTGTTGTTGAAGGATTCCACCCTCTAACGGATTGCCTAAGCAAACACACTTAATTTCATATATTTCATTGATCAAAATTACATAGAACTGATGCCATATTTATACTAAATGATGGAGCATCTGTGGGCAATATTTAAATACGAAATTACAACTAAAAATGCAAAAGTCAAGCAATGTGATAAATGGGGTGGTTGGATGGTGGGGGAATGAGTTGGATGTCAGATGGAGGTGAGCTTTGTCAACATGGAGGGAGGACTTTGAGGGAGGTGGAGGTGGAGAGAAGCAAGAGAGCTTTTTCTCCTGTATCATTCTCCCCGTGTTGGAGAAAACTCGTCCTCGAGTTTAGTTTTTTTTTCTTCCATGGTGGTCCTTGCCAAATTTTTGTTGCTTCTTTGATCACTGGGGGCACCTGTGGCTTAGGTTGCTTCTTCTTGATTTCATTAGGCGACAATGGAGCTAATTTGACCTTGACTCCATCCTTTTCAAAAGAATAGGTGTTGGCATAACCATCGTATAAGACATGTCGATCAAATTGCCAAGGTCTTCCCAAAAGAAGGTGACAGGCATCCATAGGAATAACATCACACATCACGGTGTCTTGATACTTCGGACCAATGGAGAATGTCACAAGACAGCGTTTGATAACCTTTACTTCAACATCTTCATTTAGCCATTGTAGCTTGTAAGGGTAAGGATGATCTTCTATTGGCAAATTTAGTTTCTCCACCATGTAGTTGGAGACTACATTTTCACAACTCCCATTATCTATGATAACTTCACAAACTTTGTCAGCAATAGTGCAATGGGTGTGAAAAATATTGTCTTACCCAAGGTTCTTCTCGTGCTGCATATGGTCTTGATCTCACAATCAACAATTCACCATGATCGGGTTGCACAATCTCTTCATCATACACCGAAGAGACATCTTCTTTGGATTCTTCTTTTTCTTCTTGGTTGTCTTCCTCCCTGATGACAGCCACAGTTCTTTTAGTTGGACAATCGGAGGCTATGTGTCCAAAACCTTGACATTTGTAGCATTTTACTGCTTCTTTGGTGGATTTGTATGGAGATCTATTGGAAGAGATGGGTTGGGAAGGTTTTGATGTAGTGGCTGAAAATTTATTTGTTGATGAGAATTTTTTTGCGAAGATCTTTTGGATAATTGCTTCTCCACACGATCGGATAAATGAATTACATCATCCAAAGAACAATATTGTTGAAGTTCTACACGATGTGCAATGTCTTCATTTAGCCCTCCGAGATATCGAGCAATGGTTTGTTCTTCCCTTTCTTGAATATCGCATTTCATTATCAGTTTCTCAAGTTCTTGAGTGTATTCTTCCACAGATAAATCCTTTTGTTGAAAATTCTGCAGTTGAATAAAGTTATCCTGAAAATAAGATGAGGGTAAGAACTTACGCGTTAGCTCACGACGCATTTTCTCTCAGGTCTTGATCTTGCTCTTTCCTTCAGGTTCACGCTGCTTCTTAAGATTTTCCCACCAAGTGGAAGTGTACTTCTTTAACTTGACAGCAATTATCTTTACCTTCTTCTCTTCTGGAACTTCCTTGTATTCAAAGACGCATTCAACGGTTTGAAGCCAATCGATAAAATCATCTGGTTGAAGTTTCCCTTCAAAATCAGGGATTTCAACTTTGATATCATCACTTTTATACGACCGGCGAAGAGGATGACGTCTTCTAGTAGATGAGGAATCACTACCGAATGAATAATTGCTGGAGTTCCTCAAGCGTTCATCTAATAGGGCTTGTTGCTCCCTAACAATTTCCTGCAGCTCTTGTAGTTGTCTTCTTAACTCTTCATTTTCCATTTCAAACTGAGGTAGACGTCTTGGAGGCATTTTGGAAAAAATTTGGGGTCAAATTAAAATTTCAAAAAGTTTAGGGAACAAACTGTAATTCCAGAAAGCTTGTGGGTAAAATTGTAAATTTAAAAAGTTTAGGGGACAAATTGCAATTTTGAAAAGTTCATGGGCCAAATTGCAATTTCCAAAAGTTCCGAGGTCAATTTGCAATTTCAAAAAGTACATGGGTGAAAATGTAAATTTTTAAAAATACGGGATGACGTGGCAGTGGTGACACGTGGTCGTTTTTAATTGGCTGGATGGTGACACGGCATTGAGGTGGCAGGCGAAGTGTGCGTTGACTGGTCTATGTTGACTTGTCTGGCAACACGTGGCAGCTTCTGAATGGATAACGCTTGATGACGTGGTGTGACGTGGCACGCTGTTGTGGTGTCGTCTTCAACCTCTGAATTCCGGCACTTTTCCAGCGGCGGCTCGCGGTGGTTCTGCAACTCCGGCGAACTTTCCGGCAACCTTCGTGGCGGCGCGTGGAGGCTCCGATGACCGTGAAACTTGCTACCCAGGGGTTTTTTGACCTTCTGAGCGCAATGGCGGCGTTAGTTTTGCGAAAAAATGACCGGAAATGGGGTTTTCAAGGGGGGCAGTTCGACTCCTCAAGAACAACCTCTCAAAGACTCAGATTTCCTCACTTTTCTGACTCAATCTCACACATAAACCTTGCTCTGATTACCAAAATGGTACAGAACCAAGAATGAGAGAATCCACTCTCAATTAGAACAGAGAATCCACTCTGTTGTTGAAGGATTCCACCCTCTAATGGATTGCCTAAGCAAACACACTTAATTTCATATATTTCATTGATCAAAATTACATAGAACTGATGCCATATTTATACTAAATGATGGAGCATCTATGGGCAATATTTAAATACGAAATTACAACTAAAAATGCAAAAGTCAAGCAATGTGATAAATGGGGTGGTTGGATGGTGGGGGAATGAGTTAGATGTCAGATAGAGGTGAGCTTTGTCAACATGAAGGGAGGACTTTGAGGGAGGTGGAGGTGGAGAGAAGCAGGAGAGCTTTTTCTCCTGTATCAAATTGGGCAAGCTGTCCAGCAACTAGAAGATCAATTTCGAGCTATTGTGTCTTCATTGGATCCTCCTTGATTTCTTGGAAATCCAAGAAGCAATCAACCGTGTCCAGATCTAGTTCAGAAGCTGAATATCGCGCCCTTGCTAGCTTAACTTGTGAACTGCAGTGGCTGCAGTTTCTGTTCAAAGATCTCCACATCGATTTTCCTCATCCAGCTTGTGTATATTGTGACAATAAATCTGCAATATACTTGACACACAATCCAATCTTCCATGAACGAACCAAGCACATCGAAATAGATTGCCATGTGATTAGAGAGAAGATTCAGAATGGTATCATTCACCTATTACCGGTTCCTTCTTCCTCTCAACTTGCAGATGTGTTCACCAAATCTTTGCTGTCTCCAGCATTCAATTCCATGGTGTCCAAGCTTGGCCTTAGTGATCCCCTTAGTCCAGCTTGTGGGAGGGTATCACCGATTGTTAATTAGTGCTAGTTAATTCTAACTGAGTTAGTTAGTAAGTTAATCTAGTTTGTTAGAGTTAGTTATCAGCTAGTAGTTTACAGCTGTCTTTATTTTTACATCAGTATATATATTCTGTTCTGCACCAATGGAACAGTACCGATTGTAACTCTCATTTCCAGTTGCAATGCAAACCAATTCCAACTATCTCTCTCTCGATTCTTGCATTCTCAATAGTCTACTAGAATTTGACCCCATTTCCCCGGCCGGAATTTATGAATCTATTTATGCAATAGTAATTTCAAGAAAAAGCACCCCAAAAGAATTTAGTTCCCTAATTCTGAAATCCATGGATTTGAATCCTCCAATGCAAGCTTTAAGTCGCGTGAAAAGCGATAAGCGCAAAAACCTTGCAAAAGGCCCTTCGTATGTTGTCCAACCATTTGTATAGCAGCAAATAAGAATAAAACACACTTTTGATGATGTAAAAAAATTAGGGCTCATTATTTCCATTTAAGGCATGAAAATGCAACTATTCTCCATAACAGACCTGCTCAATTCGATCTCTCAGCTGCATGAAGCTTTCTTTTGAAAAGGCACGGAAGGTGCCACCAATTGTGACCGAGTCTGGAATGACATTGAATGCACCACCTCCTTGAAATTTTGCTACAGTCACAACCTGTGGGGATACTCCTTATGTTAGGAAGACACAAAAAGGATTGACTCTATAAACAAGGAATTACTTCAGGAGACACAGTTTTCATCATATTTAAATTAAATATCATTGTAAACAAATAATGTTGTGGTATGATCCCCAAACTTTTCCCCCTAAAACAGCCACAAAAATTCCCAAGACATTGTGCCTACAACATAAGTATTGTATGAGTCATGGGAATCTCCATTCTTTCATAAGTTATAACATATCTAAGTAGAAGTTCCAAAAGAATACAAAGTTTTTAATGCTTCACACAGTGATAAGTTGATAACAAGCATAAGGTCTCAAATTAAGTAAGACAAAAAGGCGTAGCCGATACTTCTAAATTATACGTAGATAACAAAAAAGAGTGACTGAAAACAAGGGAAGCCAAGAATTTCTAAAGAAATCGGTTTGCTGACTTAGGCTCTGCCGATGCTTTCCTTTTATTTCCATTTGTTTTCTCAGATGCCCATTTAATGTTTAAGCAAACACATACAAGAAAGGATGGCTGCATTGGTAGTCATTGATTTAAAGAATGCTGCAAACTAAGTACTCTTATACAGAAAAGTAAGGATAAATTAAAATAAATGAGAATTGGTGGTTGAAAGGGAAAGCAGTAAATGAAAAAAGTTGTTTACCTGGGAGTCCAGAGGATCGGCCTCGCGAGAAACAATATGTTGTAAACTAACAATCACATTGGAAGCTGCCAGTATGGGGTCTATAGAATGTTGAGGAATGGCTGCATGACCTCCCCTGCCGCTTATTACTGCTTCAAAGAAGCCGCTTCCTGCAAACATAGGACCAGATCTAGAGGCCACTTCACCTAGAGGTGACTTGGGATTGACATGCAATCCAAAAATAGCAGAGACATTTTCTAAGGCTCCAGCGTCTAAAATTTTCTTAGCTCCACCACCTCCTTCTTCTGCTGGTTGAAAAACAAGAACGACAGTTCCCTATACAAATTAATAAATGATATCAGGGATTCATAAGAGGACGAAAACAATAGAACAAGAAAATTCAGGAAGAAAAAAAAAAGTAGTAGGCAGGAGTCATCTTGGGATAGTAGATGATACAGTGGCTAAGTTTTTTTCTTTTTTCATTTCTTTTTCAGTCTTTTTCTATATTATGTATTTGTTAGAATTACAGCAATAATGGATGCATGGATTTATGTTTCAAAGACTTAAGTGGCATGTCCTTTGATAGGATGACTGTAACATACAAAATTGGCATAAGAGCACTCAAAATTTGGTAGCAGTTTGCCAATACACGAATGTCAGAAACAGAAGTCATGTTTGACTTTGGCATAATTGAATTAAAAACACAGAAACTACAAATCTAAGGATCTATTTGGTTTGAGAAAGCGTTTTGTGTTGGTGAAAACAATTTGTTCACAATTTTCCACAAGAATCATAATGTTTGTAGTTTCTGCAATTTAATATCATGTTTGGTTTGAAAGTATCATCTCCTTTTTACTTTGTTTTCTACTTCCACTTTTTCTATGCAAATATTTGAAAATAAATAACAAAGCAAGAATAAGGAGATATTTTTATAATTGAAAATATAAAACAGAAAAATGCAGATAATCCAAAACAGTGACCTCCTCACATCACATTCCAAATTTATTTTAAGAACAGTGTATCAACAAAGCATAAAAGATAGCAGAACAAGAGATTATCTTATGTATAAAGGAAAAGGAACATAAAAATAAAATAAAATAAATAAATAAATAAATAAATAAAGCGAATGTCAAAAACCATACTCGAATCTCTTTTTCATGCTCCTTGAGGATCCTTGCAGCACCGAGAAGCATGGTAACATGAGCATCATGACCGCATGCATGCATCTTTCCAGGTACTTTACTCTTGTGCTCCCACTCCACCAATTCCTAAGGTTAGGGATAGCCAACAAAAAAAAAATCAATAAAAAATAGTATAGATGAAACAGTATCGTCATAGAAATACAACCCATAAATTGGAGAAAATAAAGGGTTGGACTTTAAAGGGGGGAAATTAAAGCTTCTTTTTATAAAAATTGAAATTGAAATTGAAAGCCAAAACCTCAAAAGTAATAATATATGAAAAATAAGAAGAAAAGAAATCATGTAGACCTGCATAAGAAGAGCATCCATATCAGCTCTGATTGCAACAAAAGGAGCGAGTCCAGTTCCTATGAAGCCAATAATACCGGTAACTGCAACTGGGTGTTTATATGGGATTCCCAGTTTATCCAATTCCGCTCTTATAAGCTCACTGGTCTCAAATTCCTCATAACCCAGTTCTGGATTCTCGTGAATCTTCCTCCTGATATCCACCATCCAATCAAAAACCCGAGGCTCCTTGGCTAAATCCAGAAACTTGGGGATTGCTAAGTGCTCGTTTGAATTGGATGAGGAATCTGAGAAGATGGGTGTTGCGGCAAAAAAGCAATTAAAAATTATGATGAGCAAGTTCACCCATTTGAAGAAACCCATGGAAGCTTTCATCTTTGAGTGGGTGAGGGAAAAGAAAGATCAGGAGGTGGACAAAAAAGGTGTTAGATGGAGCAATAAATCCAAAAACTCAACATAACGCTATAGGCAGTAGTAGGCCAGTAGAGCAGGTAGCAGTAGGAGTATAATTGTTTTTATTTTTATTTTATTTTATGAATATTGTTGAGTATATATATATATATATTAACAAATAGATTAATACTAGCATGTTTGACAGAAAGTCTATTTATTTTTCAGTAGAATAATGGTATTTTTATTTTAGAGAAATAATAAATTAAACCTAGAATTACGGAATCAAACGTACATATGGTTAACTTATTTTAAACATGGATTTAAAAAATGAAGAACATGTGGATTTGAATGGAAAGGACGGCCGGTTGTGTCAGATCAGGAAGTGTAAGTAAACAGCACGTGACAATTTTCATTTCTTCACGCCCGCGCCTAGTCGCCTACCCTTTTGATATTTTTTTTCTTTATTGACGAGCCAGATATTCGCATATCTTAAATACTTCTGTTTTAGTTATAATATAAAAAATAAAATAAAAACATGTGTTATTATGTCACGAAAAATGAGTTAGGTAGGTAATAGTAATTTAGTCGTATATTCCTAATATGAAAACTTAGTTGCAATATCCTCAATTTCTTTAAAATACACTTTTTTTACAACTAAAATACATTTTTTTACAACTAAAATCCAGTTGTTATAAAATTAAAGTTTTAGGTTGTGACAACATAAATAGTTGTTTTTAGTTCCTTAAAAATATAATATTTCCTCGTCGAAACTCAAAAGTAAAATAATTATTTAGAATAATAAAGACATTTATAAAGTTTGGTATGTGCTCAAAGACAATGAAATTATACCGATAACAATAATATTTTACCGTTGGGATTCAAAAGCAAAACAATCATTTATAAATAACAAAGACATTTATAAAATTGAATGACATATGTGCATGTACTCAACGACAGTGAAATTATACCATTAAAATTGAATGACATATGTGCTCAAAGACAGTGACACATTGGGAGTGAAAATATAATGTCAGATACTAATTTAACTCACATTTAAGATTTTTAAAAACTAAATTGATATTTTTTTTATTTCTCATGGATAAAATTGACCTCCGTGATGTTTGTGGAACCAATTTAAATATTTATTTATTCATATAAAATTTTTATCCCGTACTCCAAAGAAAAAAATGTGCAGAAATTTTTTTTTGTGACTGAATTAGTAGCAAAATAGCAAACTACTGTAGAAAATAGTAAAGTGGGAACAGAAACGTATCAGTGAATGTAAAAAAAAAAAAAAGTAGCAGAGAGTTGAGCGGGGGACAAAAAAAAATTTGGTGAGAATATGTTTTTAAAAAAAGAAGATGCAATGATTTCCTGATATTGAAAGGAGAAGAAGCATAAATGAAAAAATAAAATGAGAGAGTAAAACAAAGATAAAAAGAAAGAGAAATTTAGAGCATGGGATGAAATGAAAAAGAAAGAAAATAGGGAGTAAAAATATAATGCGTGTCATGTACGTTCTTGCCTTGTTAAAAATAAAATGAGTAAATATTTAAATTGGTCCTCGATAAAAATTACAAAAAACCAATTTAGTTCCAGAGAAATAAAAAATACTATTTAGTTATTAAAAATATTAAATATGGGTCAAATTAGTCCTTTTTAGAATAATTTTTAGGGACATTTTAGTCCCTGTCAGTTACTAATTTGAACCGTATTTGAGATTTTTAAAAACTAAATTGATATTTTTTTAGTTCTTATGTGTTAAATTGATCTCCGTGATGTTTGTGGGAACCAATTTAAATATTTATTTAGTCATACAAATTTTTGGTCCCGTAGTCCAAAGAAAAAGATGTACAGAGAAAAAAAACTGTGACTGAGTTTGCAGCAAAATAGCAATAACCGTATCAGATAATGGAAAAAAAGGGAACAAAGACGTATCAGGGAATGTTAAAAAAAAAAGTAGCAGATAGTTGAGCGCCGAGCGCGGAAAGTGAAAAAATTGGGTGAGGCCACATGTCCCGAGGTTTACTTTTGTTAAAGTAGATTGATTATAAAAAACGACTCTAGAAATATTGGTCAATTAAGTGCTTTTTGTTTTAGCATTTAAAATTTCGTTTGAACTCTAAAAGCGACTCTCAGCATTTTTTAATTACTATCCATGCGTTTGTTTTAGATTTTAGAATCTTATTTGCATTCGAAAAGTAATTCTAGTAGAAACAACAACATCCAAGCTTTTATATTTGATAGAATTGATTCTAAGTATGAGACTCACAAAATTCTTTATATTTACACATCAAAAGTGATTCTACTATCGTTAACATACACAAATCAATTCTTTTGAACTCACTTTTAAACTATCATTACCAAACACTAATCAATTTTTTTAAACTCGATTTTTTTAAAATCAATTTTTCTGAACAAGATTCTTCACAATCAATTTTACCCGAATTTAAAAAAATGAACCCTAATGTTATAATTGGTTGATGATAAATAAGGGAGAGAAAGTGGAGTGAGAGAGAAGTTGAAGACAGATAAAGAATTTCTCATGATTGGTTTGCTGGGAAATGAGCATATAAAAACAAATACTCCCTCCGTTCCATAACTTTGGTAGTTTTAGCAAAAAAAAATTGTTTCAAAACAATGGGTGTTTTATAAACCCAAGATGTAATTTATATTTTTTTTCCAAGTATACCCTTCATATATTTATTGTGTTTACATTGAAAATTGACACAACTCCACAAATATTTAGTTGATTATTTTGAAACCTGCAGTAATTAATAAGGCTATTTTGATAAAAATATACTTCAATTAAATGATTCCTTGGTCTGTGTGTGAAAACCTTAAACCACTAAAGTTATGGAACGGAGGGAGTATAGTGGTTCTCAAAATAGCAAAAAAGTAGTGAAGAAATGAAAAAAGGGTGTATGCGGACACATTTGACCATTGCTTTGGTTTTAAAATATTGGGAAAACGTCATACGCATCATACGAGAACACTATGTTTTGACAAATTGTTTTGTTACAGACTTGTGAGAAGTTTAAAATTTTGGTTTAAAAACTATGGATTAGTTTAACTTTTAAAAATTTAAAATTATTCAATAAAAATAAAAAATTAAATTATTAATTAATTGAATTAACTTAAATATTACATTAACATAAATAAGTTGAATTAAATTAATCAATTAATTTATTTACAAAAGATTAATAATTAAATTAAATTAAAATTAGTTGATTTAATCATATCAAACTAATTAATTAAATTAAAATAAATTAACTAAATTAATTTGAATATTTTACTTATATAATTTAATTAATTGATTAATCAATATTAATTAATTATTCAAAACATTTTTACTTGAAAATGATTAAATATTTTTGGGGCCTTTTATCAATTCATAAAATCATTTCATTTCTCTCATATATATTTTTCTTCTCTTTTTCTTATACAAAACAAAATATATCAAATTTACTTTATCTCTCACCTCTTTCTCCCTTTTCATATTATATCTCACATATTTCTCTCTTCACAATTTCTCTTGAGAACGAAGCATAGGCTAAGGGTGTATTAAGTTGGAGTGGCTTAGAGAAGAGAGATTGAGAAGAGACAGAAATAGGGGAGAGATGGGAAATCTCACCTGTTTGGACCACCAAAGAAATGGGGGAGAGAGAGAGAACAAAATGTTGTAGGGCCCATCACTTTTACAGATCCTATGCGAAGAAGAAGGAGGGAAAAAGCTATTTTTATTCCTGTTTCCTTTCATACCTGTGCTGCTTGAATTTGAGTGTTGTGTTTTACTTTTTTTTCTTTTTTTTATAAACAGCGTTGTCTGTTTATTGATGAAAAAAACAAGCTTGTGTTTTTCCCTTTTAACTTCATAATTTTTTTATTCTTTTAATATGTATTTAATTAATATCTAAAATAAAAAAATTAAATTTAATAATTTAATAATACAATATATATTTAATTAAATTAGTTTAATAAATTAATTATGTTAAATTAATGTAACTAATTAAATTAACTTAATTCAATTCAAAAAATTAATTATTTGAATTAAATTAATTAACTAAATTTTATTAAATTAAACAATAAATTAATTAACTAATTTGATTTCTTAATTAAACTAAGGTAAAAAGTTCAATTAATTTTGATAAGAATAAATTTAAAATAATGTAAAATTGTATATTAGTTTTTTAGTTCAAGGATATTTTTGTCTTTTCGAAAATTAAACACACTTCTTTCTCTATTATTTCTCGCATTTTTCTTTTATACCAAGCATTACATCAAATCTACTATGTTTCTCATCTCTTTCTCTCTTTTCACACTCTTTCTCACCTCTTTCTCTCTTCACAATTTTTTCTCACAACCAAATATATCATAAGTTAGATTATTTAAGTATCGAGCAACTTGAATTTTAGTACTTGTCAAAAAACCTTGAATTTTAGTAAGCAAGATTATAAAAAAAAATTAAAAAAAACTTTATTATCTTAAATGAGTTCACTGTAATTTGGATTATAAAAAACTATTATATTGATTATAAAAATTATATGTATTTTATATTAATAACTTTTCATTGATGAATAAAAATTAGATGTATTTTATATTAATAAGATAAGTTTTACTAAAAAAAATATTAAATTATATTAGATCATATTAGATCATATTTTTAAACAATATTAAGATAAACTCAATCTTACAATAATATTTCTTTTTTTATAAATTTGCTAAAACATTTCTATAAAGAGAATGTTCATTATTATCTTATATCTAATAATTTTTAATTAATTATTGAGTTTAACATAAATATATTTCATCTTAAGTTATAATCATATTTGTTATCAAGTCTTTGTTTATTACGTCTTTTAATTTTATTTAAAGTTATTATTATTAATCCAATGATTAATTAATTTGTAAACATAATCATTTATTATTTAATAATCATAGTGACTAAAAACTATAAATTTTTATGACAAAAGTTACAAGCAAGTTTAACATATAAAATTTAGTTTAAAAAATAAATGTATAATTTAATAGCATAATTGAAGATCATAAAATAGCACCACTATTTAGATGAGAATGACAAAATAATATATATTATTGATGAGCACTTAAATTTTACTATATTTATAAAGAAAAAAGTACCAATTATGCTACTTAAAAATATTAATATTACATTAGAAATGTATAATAGTTAAAACCCCTTATTGTGAAAAAATAAATATTTCACACAGAGTTTTTTTTGGGAAAGGAAATAGTCTTATTCCATTTCATCAAAAATAGCGCAAACAATAAAGTTCAGAATAACCAAATAAAATTAATGGTTGTCATTACTTAGAGATGCCATAGTTTGACTATGAGCGGCGCTATTAACTTGCCTCCTAACAAATTCAATCTTATAACTTGATTGAATTGCTAGCAATTGGCCACATTTGGTGAAGGTATCTCTCACTTCAGTGGCATAAGAAGCATTGTCAATAATCCCTTCCACAACTAGCTTACTATCAGATTCAAAAGTTACTCTCTCGAAGCCCATGTCCTGAGCCCACCACAACTATGCTAACCTCTGTTCGTCTTCATTCTCCCCATTCCTTATACAAATCCTTGAGATGGTATGCCTCAACAATTCGTAAAAAGAACTTAGAAAAATCGGATTCACGGACACAATCGACATTTCCTAAACCAGATCACTTCTAGACTCATAACTCACAGTCCAATGAGATTGAACTGTTCAGATACCATAATGTAACGCCCCAACTCTAATGAGAGCATTACTTACTAACTTAACAGAAATCTGAATTAAACGTAATAAAATTTTCGCTTTACATAATACACAATAGAAAGCAAATCCTTTTAAGAAAACAATACCTTAGCTAAATAAAATATTTAGATATGCTATGACAAAATGGCCTTAAAACAACTTCGCTAATAAAAAGACTTTTATAGAAAAGTACAACCAATTTCAATAAATTACAGAAGACTCATAGTTAAAACGACTCAACGCGTGATTCGGCTTTGACATATAAGAAGGTCTCACAACAAAGCAAGACCAAGCATCTAAGAAATGCTCTTCCCTTTTCCATAAGATCGTATCTGAAAACAACACCCCAAATATGTGAGTTATGGAAACTCAGTGACATAGACATAACTTAAAACATTTACCGTTGTTTTCAGCCATACATGGTGTGCTACGTATGGAAAACTCCTCCCGAACAACACAATCATAAGTACACAGTCAAGGTGAAGGTTAAAAAGTAGTTTACAGCTACTTCTAGCATCGAAGACTCATTCTACAACTAACCACTTCAATTTCACTGCTCAAGCACGAAACACAACGCTTTACAATCGTATACAAATCATTATCATGCTAAAACTTGAGTTCCCGAATCAACTCTACTCACATTCCACAAACAATCCATAATTAAATGAAAGGTTTATGTAAACATATACCCAAATTCCAAAATTTTATCACTGAATCCATGTGCAAATATTATTCCAAACCAAGCACTCACCAAATGCCACAATGTAGAATTTTTTATCACTAATTTATATGCCAACACTACTCCAAATCAAGCATTCATATAAACTAAATTAGTGCACAATTTATCACATGAAAGTATGCATTTTAACACCAAACAAAGTATGCATTTTAACACCAAACCAAGTGATCTAATACGAAGTTTAGTTGCAGAATTTTATTCTCACCAAACTCACATGAAATTGCAATCCAATCAAGCAATCAACAACCATTCTAATTCAAAATTAGAATACAACTCATCAAACTCATAATCTGTAAAATGTAGGGATTTATGGTCACCCTTAAACCACCAAAAAGGAACTTCACCAAAAGATTATGCGATAACAAGTTTCAAATTAGTTCTTTTATTCTACTCAAACATTTCGTCAAACAACTTCCATGCATCATATTTAATCAATTTCCATATCAACTTGGCATATCCTTCAGACCCCAAATTTTAAAATATGAACACCATAAACATGCAATTTCAGAATATTGATGAAAGCATGCAACCTCATAATTCTGACATCCACATAATAGAAATAAATAATAAGGGTTTCCTTAAAAATAAAAGGGGACTCCCATCAAACAGCTTGCAAGCATTCCAACACTTATTCAATGATCATAAACATAGAGATTTTCTTCAAAGCATGTAAAATGGCGTAAAACCTAAGCACACCCTAAAGAGAAGTTTTAATTGGGGATTCTATGTTACCTCTTGTTCCTTAAATGCTTGGAGAAGAAATCCCTAAATTCTAGGGCTTGGGTACCCAGAATCCACCATGGAAGCTCCTCCTCCAAGCTTCCCTTCCATCACCATCTTCTCTTTTCTCTTTCATAGATCTCTTCCTCTCTCTGTCTCTCTCTCGCTGCGCATAGTGGTGCGCCGCCGCCGCCCTCCTCGCCGCCGCGGCTCCGCTCTCTTCTCCTTCTTCTCCGCGTGCTCCCTCTTCTCTTCTTCCTTTTTCTTCTTTCTGTTCTTTTCCTTCTTTTCTTCTGCTGCTCGAAACAGCCCCCCTTTTAATTCATTTTTGGCATTATTAAATGCACCCCCGGCAGGCACACCCCCAATTTGTGAATTTTCCAAAATACTCCCGAAAAAAACAGTAAAAATTCTTTTTTTTTTAATTTTGAACATTTTAAATTGCGATTTTAGATTATCTGGTGTATCTGAAATGCAATTTCAACATTGTGATTAAAATTTGTATACCGGAAATTGCAATTTCCGGTATACATATTTGTATACCGGAAATTGCAATTTTCGGTAACATTAAAATTTGTATACCGGAAATTGTAATTTCCGATAACATTGTGATTAAAATTTGTATACCGGAAATTGCAATTTTCGGTATACAATTTGTATACCGGAAATTGCAATTTCCGGTAACATTGTGATTAAAATTTGTATACCGGAAATTACAATTTCCGGTATACAAATTGTATACCGGAAATTGTAATTTCCGGTAACATAATCACAATGTTACCGGAAATTGCAATTTCCGGTAAAATGTTCAGAATTAAAAAAAAAATGCTTTTTTGGGGGGTATTTTGGAAAATTCACAAATTGGGGGTGTACCTACCAGGTGGGGGGTGCATTTAATAATGGCCTTCATTTTTTTTAACACAACTTACTTCCTACACCCCCATTTTTACACAATCCACCCCTTCTTATTAATTATCACAATTACAAGTGGATAGGGGTTGGGTCTAATCGTTTGAATTTTCTAAAATTAGCCCCTTTAATACCAAATTAAATAATATTAATCTAGCTTAATCCTTGAAAAAAGTTACTATTTTACCCTCAAGTTCCAACTTTGCTTTAAATCATGAAATTATAGGCTATTAACTTCATTAATCTTTAGGAGTAAAATCCCTCTTTCACTTAGGGTCTCTAATTGCCAAGCTTAAGAAAAATTGGGGTGGTGTTGGATCGAGCGCTTACCACTAGGCCAAAAGCTATAGCTGTTAGTCAAGGTGCAACCCTTTTCTACTTAATCATAACAACCCAAGCGCCACGTGTCGACTGTGACTTGACCTCACCTGGGCCTTCACCACGGGACAATTGATGCCACAACCCGACAGCAATCTCCCCCTCACCTGGCTCTGATACTGTTTGTGAAGAACAACCCCTCTCTATCCTCCAACCAGTACCTAACCCCTCTTTTCAACTTGCAATTCTTGTACATTTTTCACCACAAATTCTTTCTCCACCTCATTCACCACTATTGGTTAAACCTGAATCTACTGCAAAACCAATTGTAGATAATGACCTAGTCATTACATCTACAATTGCCTCTGAGGTAATTCAAGGACTTGAACATGATGATAATGATGTTGCCATCATTGACCCACCAACCCTGCTTCTTTCTGTACCCCCTAGCCCCATTGTTCAGATTGGTTGTGAGCCTTCTCCCAACCATCGGGAAGCAAGAATTGTGCCTGAACACTATCCACACCTGATTGCTGATTTTAAGAGTCTTAAGGCTAAGAGATACCGTGAGTATCAAGACTGAAAAATCATTGAAGAAGAAAGAATGGATGAAGTTCTGTCTGCACAGGCCCAAAAGGACCTTCTTGCCTATTGGCAAATTGTGCATAACTGGTTTGAACAGCACAAAAAGGATCAACTTAAAAGGAATAAAAGATTTGTTGCTGCTTCTACTTTGAATGTGCCTCAAAGGAGAAGCACCCCTGCAGTTTGGGAACCTGAACCTGCTCCCATACTCCTACCTGCTCCACCTGCACCTTTTCCTCCACCTCCACCTGCCACAGAACCTGTTACCCCTCCTCTTGCTTCAACTGCTATGATCACTCAGCCTTCTATTCTGGTTCTGGATCTGCTTCTGCATCTGCAAGCCGTTCTGTAGTTGTTCCTCAGGAAGTCTTGGATCAGCTTGTTGAAGATAACAAGCTCTTCAAGAAATATATGGAAGCTTCAGCGAGGAAGCATGATGTTGTTACTGATATGCTGCAGGCCATTTTGGATCGGTTGCATAAGCCTTAGACAACCTTTAGGAGTTAGTCAAGGTGCAACTCTTTCTACTTAATTGTAACAGCCCAAATGCCACATGTCGACTATGACTTGACCTCACTTGGGCCTCCGCCACGAGACAATTGATGCCACAACCCGGCAACAGGTGTTATATCTTGCGATTTGCCCTCAAGAACCGAATGTTGAGCATGGGCAAAGGATATGCAAGCCATCGCAAAAAAAGCCTTGGTGGTCGCGAACACAAGCTGCTGTTCCCCAAATTGTTGATGAGTTAAAAAATGCAGAATCTATGTTGCATTTCAAGGTGCCAAATGAGGTGTTGTCCAAGTTATTGTCCTTGCTACAGCTAGATTAGCATCATAGCCGGAAACAATAGCTTTTTTCCTTGCCTAAGTCCATTCATCCAACGTGTCCTTGGCCTTAGCAACAATCTGGTAGACGTTAGGGGGAGCATTATCCCACAATTTTTCATTATGTGACTTCCACAAACTCCACAAAACCATGGCAAAGAGATTACCATTGTCCCCTGTGAATAGCTCTAAAGCACGGAAATAAAAGGCAGCAAAGCTATCAAACTTGGTCAAGAACATGTTCCAACTTCGAACTGTCTCCAACAAGCACGGTCTATTGGACATGTAATGAAAAAATGCCAGGTGTTTTCAATTGTGCCTCGCATAAAACACAATTATAAATGCATTGTACTCTATTGTCTCATAGACAGTAACATGCAGAGAGGCAATTATGACAACTCCTCCATGGAAATGACTCAACGCAAAACAACACATGAAGATTCCAAAGATTTTTCCAATTTCTATCACTGCGTCGATAGTCCGATCAGAATGTAACAATGTGCATAAATTATATGTTGATTTAGGTTCCATCATTACTAGCATTCCAAATTATTCGGCCAGCACTGCCCTGCGTTGGAAGAGGAATACGAAGAATATTGGCTGCCCCATCCACATTGAAAATAATTTGCATCATTTCTTGCTTCAACGTGCCTGTGCTATGGTTGATAAGATGATGAACGAGCAGGTCTGAAAGGTGTTGTGGCATTGGGTGACAGGTATAAAAGAGTTTGAGTTTATTATCCACGGTTCACGCCAAACATTAATTTGAGACCCATCTCTGATTTTCCAATGATAGCCAAGTTTTATCAACGGTAAGGTATTCCAAATACTCCTCCATGAAAAGCTTGGGTTATGGTCTATACCAGCATCCAAAAAGGTCCCTTTCGGGAAGTGTTTGGCTTTGAGAACTCTAGCAATAAGGGAGTCAGGTTTAGTGAGAAAATTCCACACATGTTTACTTATCATTGATAAACTGAAGCTTTCGAAGTCTCAGAATCCTAAACCTCATTGATCCTTAGGAACTACGAGCTTACTCCGAAGATTATTACAAAAGACAACACCAATGTAAAAAAAGTTATTTTATAAATAGCTTTGATGATAAATGACTCCAAATAATATTTGATTTGGGAAAAAGCTATTCTATGTAGCGATGATAACTAAAAGTAAATAGCAATTGTTAAATTATAAGAGATTACATTTGAAAAAACTTATATTTTATTATGGACAATTGCATATCTCATTGTCAATAATAATTTAACCATAAGGATTGAAATTATTTGTTGATAAAGAAAATAAGAAATATGCACATTAAAAAAAATATCATAACATGTTTAATAAACTTTTTTAATAGAGTTTTCTTTCGATGTATTAAAGTTTCAATGATAACCTTACTACAAAATTGACAATTCTAATTATTAAACATGATAAAAAATATTTTATATACAAAAGAGGGCATTAGACCCAAAGAGAGAAAAAAAAAACTACAATCTAATCCTACAAGATGAGGATTACCGATTATCATATCAAATCCTTCTTAACAATCTGGGAAAATGCTAAAAGATGACTATGGATCTGTTTGGTAAGTCTATCCACTAACTTATAGTGGATTTGACTAGCAGATGGCGAATTTAAAAAAATAGAGGTGTTTGGTAACCAGTAGCTTATTTCGTTTGTCCAGATGTTACTTTAAATAGCGTTTGAACTTATAGCTTATAGTGTATTTCTTTTTTTTTCCTCGTTTTACCCTCACCATTTTTTTTATTGCAATTACCCTCATTTTAAATAAATTTCTTCTCTATAATTAAATAATAATAATAATAATTTACGCATTGTTTAAAAAATATAATTTAAGCATTGATCACAAATGTCTTTTTATGTCATTTTATATTTATCAATTAGTTTAACCGTCTATTTTAACAAACATTTCAAATTTAATCTAGTAACTTATTTGACATCCGCTATCAGTTAGCTTATCCGATATCCACTATAAGTTCATCTGCTATCCGCTATTTTTTTCCGATCAGAGTCTATGCATTAGGTGAACAACAATATATCGAGAGATTCATATAAAATATTTTTACATATTTAAATTATATTACTTTCAAATATTTTTAAAATAAATTTATATAAAATTCAAATAAACCCGTGCATACGTTTTTTTTTTTTTTTTGTTCAACAATGTAACGTACGGGCTTATATCTAGCTTTTTTTTTTCCACTGGATTTATACAGTATTTAACGAAAGGTAAAAAAACGTTAAATCGTTCGTAAACCATCCGCGTTAACAGTACGGGAAAATTATCGGGTGGGCCCATGAAAGGACCCAATAGCTATAAACAAAGAGCCCACCATACTTTTGCTGCAGTTTCTTCGTTCCCTTCAGTCTCTCTCTGTCTCTTCAATTCAAATCGAAAACCCTACCACCACCTCAATTTTGGTTTTCCGGTTTGAATTAATCTTGTTTGTCGCAAACCCGAGCCCTGATAATCAGTTATCAAGAGAATTCTTTCACCGTCATTCTCAATTCTTCGTTTCGTTACCCTCAGACTAATTCTAGGTATTTTTTTTTTCTTCTTCAACAACGTCTTTAGTTTCTTCACATCGTGTCTGTTTAATCGATTTCTTTGTTTTTTTAACACCTTGAATTCATGTAATTTAGTCGATCATGAATTTGCCGGCACCGCTTGTTTTTATTTATTTTTATTTGAATTAGTTTCTTTTGGGGTCTGGCATCGCACAGAGTTAATCCTAATTTTTAAATTTATCGACTTCTTTTAGGGTTGAATTCATAACTTGTGAAGTGATTGTGATAACTAGTTACTATCTTCACCTTTTTTGAGTAATTGAGATATAGATTAACGTAAATTATAGCTGAGACGCTCAGTTTTTGTGATATCTATTCATGTCTTGGATTCTTTCCCATATGTTCTGTCCTTTATGTCTTGATCAAGCACTTGTTATGATTATTAGATTAATCTGAAGCAACATAAACCTTAACCCCTCGTTTATCTGTTTTTGTTCGGTTTGTAAAGTTTGAAGCTTGTGGGGATTCTCCTTATTACGGTTGTCAAGTACTACCACATATCTGCTCTGGCAAATGGTATCTAATGAATTGCCTCTGCCTACGTGTTCTGTGAAGAAAAGGAAACACCAGATAGAGGATAATTGTAACTGTGTTGAAGAGGGTGAAGGGGAAAAGGATTTAGACCAAATGGATCAGAGTGTTGAATTCATTGATCGTATCTCTCAGTTGCCTGATCATGTCATCCATCACATTCTTTCCCTCCTTCGAAATGCGAAGGATGTAGTTCGGACTAGTGTTTTGTCCAAGAGGTGGAAAGCGCTATGGGATTCTTTTTTCGTTTTGATCTTTGATGAAAGAAAGTTTACTGCTGGAATTGGACATGAAGACAGCACTAATAAGGAAAAAATGTTTAGAGATTATGTGTCTAGCTCTTTGAATAACCTCCTTAGAAAAAAGGTGCACATACAAAAACTGGTGTTGCATATGACCTCCTTTGACTTAGAAGATGTTCCACTTGTGGATTATTGGATAACTGTTGCAGTGATAAAAAATGTCAAAGAACTAGATCTTCATGTTGGCATCAAGAATAGCAGGCGCTATACTCTACCCGAAATTATCTTTGTATCCAAAACATTAACCGGGCTACGCTTGAGTGGTTGCATACTGCCAACTTCAATTCATATAATACTTCCTCCTCTGCAGAAACTCTATCTACGAAAACTTCACCTATCTGAGCACATTATTCAAAATTTGATCGCATGCTGCCCTTCAATTGAGGATTTGAGATTTATACAGTGCCCAGGATTGAAGTGTTTCCATGTTTCAAATCTTATCCGACTTAATAGGGTTGAGATTCACCACTGCAATCAACTGAAGAAGGTTGAAGTCAAGGCTCCTAATCTTCACACATTTTGGTTTTGTGGCAAGAAATCAACACCCTGCAAAGTTAGTTTGGTGGGCTGTAAATCTTTGAAAAGGTTGACACTAGATCATCCCCAAGTGACTCGTGAATTTTGTGAAAATCAGATTGCCGATTTTCCCGTACTTGAAAAACTGGATCTATGTATACCTGATAAGATGAAATCTATTTCAATTTCAAACCCTTATCTTCAGAAAATTGCTTTAAAAGGATCCAAGAAATTTGTTGATGCTCAAGTAGTTGCTCCTAATCTTGTGTCTTTTGAGTTCAAGGGTGAGAATATGCCTTACATTGAGTTTTTCCCATTCTGCCTCACGGATGCCAAACTTTCTTTTGAAGCTAAATCTGAACCTAAAATTGTATTGTGGTGTATGATGAGATATTTTATTTCGAAGTTTGATTCTTATGGATTTAAATTGGTTATCCACTCTAACAAGGTATTATTCTCCTAACATTTCTGTCATATTTGGTTGGCTTCCTTTATGAATTGCCATTTCCATATAACTATATTTTTATTTATTTTTATTACTTGGTTGCTTATTCCAGAATATTATTATTTATGAAGATTTGAGCAACATTAGATACCCTCCTTTGTCTGCCCTGAGCTTTGAAATTGTCAAATCATCGGCATGTATCGAAGATATTTTGTATAGATTGCTGCGGACATTGCACCCAGTGTCTCTATCTGTAATATCTCCCTTTGATAGCAAATTCCCTGAGGTATGGTAGTTCTTTCTTTTTGTTTTTCAGTACATAAGATACACCCATGTTGATTTTTTTAACACCTGTTATCAGTGATGAAGCAAGACATTTTACCCACTGTAAGCCTACTTGAACTGTTTTTGCTATTAATTTCATAAATGCCTGTGTGATTGCAGGTAGTGTATGAAATGATAAAGATCAAAGATGAGGATCCAATCTGTTGCAGATATAACACTTCAAAGAACAAATGCTGGAGGCATTTTTTGAAGGATGTCAAGTTTGAGGACCTAAAAGATATATCACTTGAAGCCATCTTAGACTTTGAAGACAAAAGTACTTCTACTTGGTATGATTGGTTGAAGTCTTCATCTACGAAATTCCGGTGTCAGATGACTAATCTTAGATTACACTGGAATTCTCATCAACCTGATGTGGAGATATAAAAGACTTCATTATCAATTATTGACAGAAAGTTGTGTTTTGGAATTTATTCTATTGGCACTATCCGTCCGGCGTCTGCTGTCTTTATCTCTCTCTGTTCTTTTTTCCTTTTTACTGTTACATATCAGAATGAAGATTTAGTGATCCGTGTTAATTTGTTACATTTTCATTTTCTATATTGAGCGTGATTCTCCGGTCCTTCTGGACGCCTTTATTTAAGTGTTGCTAGATATTAAAGTGAGAAATCTGCCGTACCGCACTGGATGGTGGCCACTGGCCAACTACTCAGCTGCCATCTCTTAAATTATAAAATGGAATATTTGTAGTTATTATTCCCTTCTAAGATAACGGATTATGCTTTATTAAAAAGCAAATTTGATATTCTTTTCAAAATTGATCGAATCAGATACTGCATAAAAGCCACCCCAATTTGGTTGCTTATATTAACATCATTCTCCATTATTACAAATAATAATAGTTGTGCTATCATAACAACCCTTGCTTCTTCCGATCTCTTGGATACACCCTTTTGCAAGTAGTCAATTGGCCGTATGGTATGGCTATAGCCTCATTGTTTTCCTTCTATAATTTGGGTTTCTCTTGTTTTTTAACGTTGCTCAGAAGTGTATTAGAGTTTAGTTTTCAGAGTAAAAACATATCGCCAACATGGCAAGTTGTTTCAGTTTACAAGAAAGGGGAAAAAAACACTAGAGCTAAACTAACAATGCATTATATTTTGTAGGAAGGAACATGTAGGAAGAAGAGCGTAATAGTGGGACCATGGGGAGGCAACGGAGGGACTAGTTGGGATGATGGGACCTTCACAGGGGTGAGAGAAATCACACTAGTTTATGATCGTTGCATAGACTCAATCCGTGTGGTTTATGATAAGAACGGTAAGCCATTCCCAGTTGATAAACATGGAGGAGTTGGAGGCAACAAAACAGCTGAGGTGAGCTCTTAAGTTATTGTTTCTTTTTTATTCACCATTTCATCAAATCAAATTCCATAGGTTTAAATATGTTTTTAGTCCCTGTAAATATAGCGTAGTATAGAGTATTTTGATTTTAGTTTTTGTAAAAATTTTTGTTTGCTTTTTGTCCCTATAAAATATTTTATTTTGATTTTGGTCTTTCTAATTAAAATTCATAGCAAAATCCGCATAAAAAATTACATTTCTTGCCAAATTTTTTGTGAATTTTGATTCGAAAAACTAAAAAACATTATTTTGACCAAAATTCATAGCTAAATTCGCTGAAAGCACTTCATTTTCGTGCTGATTTTTCTGTGAATTTTGGTTAAAATGACCAAAATTAAAATACTTTATTTTGTAGGGACCAAAAACAAATATTTTTTTTCATAGGGACTAAAATCAAAGCACACTATATTTGTAGGGACTAAAAAAAATATTTAAGCCAATTCCATAACAAATATAAATGTACTATAGGTTTAACATATGACTGACCTGTCTATATGTCTCCCAGATTAAGCTGCAATACCCAGAGGAGTTCTTGATCAGTGTGAGTGGCCACTATTCTCCAGTTGTTCGTGGCGGCACCCCTGTTATTCGGTCGTTGAAATTCAAGAGCAACCGCAGAACATTTGGACCATATGGAGTTGAAGAAGGGACCCCATTCACTTTTTCTATAGATGGAGGTCAAGTTGTGGGGTTTAAGGGGCGAGGCGATTGGTATTTGGATTCAATTGCATTCGTTGTGTCCAGTGCACCATCAAAGTCGCTGCTTCAGAGGGTGCAGAGGGGCTTGTATAATAGGCTTAAAAACACTGCTCCAAAATCTTCATCCTCCAAAGATGGTTAGAAGACCATAGGAATTTAAGCCTTGCTTCAGTGTTCTGTAGTTGGTTTAGCTATATATATATTGTTTGGCTTCTTTTACTTGTGTTGCTTGTATTACTTTGAGCCTTATGTCACCATGAAAATCACCGCCCACAAAACAATCCGTGTATATGAGTGTAGTATGCTATTAACACCTTGTAGTATGCTATTAACACCTTAATGTATGTCCACATAAAAGACTTGATAATTTCTCATATATATGAGTGTGAGTCATGGTTGATTCAGCTATGTTGTTTGGCTTCTTTTACTTGTGTTGCTTATATTTCTTTGAGTAGTCTTAATTAAACACTTATGCCATAAAAGTTTATCGTATGAGAGCTTATGCTATAAGAGTTTATATTCAATAAGCTATTTACATTTGAATGTGTATATTGAAAAACTCTTATACAAAATTGAAGTGTTTGAGTATATTATTGCATAAGCACTTATAAGACGTTATAAATTTTAAAATTAAAAAATTTAATAATGAAACCATAATTAAAAATAAACTAAGAATTTATATAAAAAATAATATATATATATATATTTCCATATCAGAGTAATGTTATAAGATTGAAAAGATAATAGTACAAGAGCATAAAACAAAACTTAGAAAACTTACAAGGAAATACTTCAGAGAACTTCTTACAAAAGGAAACTTAAGAATTGAGGGAATGAAAATGTTTTTTAAGAGCTAATCTCAACTGTTGGATTTGGTAATGAAGGGCTTTATAATCTTTACTGAGGGAGTCGTAATCAGCTTGAAGAGCTGTAAGGTTTAATAAAAGTTGTTGGTTTTAATGTTGGAGGTCAAATACCTCTTTTGGGTTAATGGGTGTATGACCCATATTTTTTAGGTTAATGGGTGAATGACCCAGTATGTGAGTAATTTTTATGTATGTATGAGCTAGTAGGCTGCTGTACTATATTACTGCTAGATGCAATGTTACTTATGGCTGGATCAATATAAAAATGATTTCCAATGTAATTATATGCATGCTGAAATGCAGAATGTAAATCATAAAATCCTAATGCATATTTATATAATGCTTTTGGTAATGAGACATATAAGTCTGGCTGATATCCTTTGACTAATACGTAACAAGAAAAATAATATATTAGGTGCTATTAAAAGAGAAACTAGAGAAGAAGATGCATTAAATGTTCTATTCTATGCTATTACTAAACATTTTGTAGGAGATCTTTTACAATTACAGCAAAGAGCTGGAGAGCAATTAGTAAATTTATATTGTCCAATTATATCTGATTATAGATGGTATAAATATATGTTTTTATGTAAATTATATGTTAGACCTAATGGTGGTGCAGATTATTGGAAAGAAAGATTTTTAGCAGGATTACCTAAATTATTTGCTGAAAAAGTAAAGAATAATATTAAAAATAAGTGTGATGGAATTATTCCTTATTCTGATTTAACTATGGGTGAATTACATAATTTTGTTATAGAAACAGGAATACAGACTTGTACTGATTATAAATTACAAAATAAAATTAGACCAGAAGCTATGCAAAGTAAAAGAGAATTATGAAGTTTTTGTGAACAATTTGGAATAGAGTCTATTAAAGCCCCTAGTAAAAAAGCTAGGAAGAAGCATCAAATTAAGCCTTATAAGAATTATAGGAAGAAAAAGAATTACTTTAGAAATAGTAATTATCAAGAGCAGCCTAGAAAGAATTATAGAAAGAAACAGGTTAAAAAGAATTACAATAAAAAAGAAGTTAAGTGTTTTAAGTGTGGTAGATTTGGTCATTATGCAAAAGATTGTAGAGTTAAACAAAAGATTAATGAGATTAGTAATTTAGAAATATTAGCATAAATAAAGGATAATCTTATCAATATATTAAAAGATATTATGATAGTTAATAGTTCAGAAGATGAGTCTTCAGAATACTCTTCTTATGAAGAAGAAGAAGATTATATTAATCAGGTATTAGATGAATCTGAATTAGATCCTAATAAAGATTGCTTAGGCCCTGAATTATGTACTTGTGATAGTTGTATTAAAAGTATAAATGTTATTACGTCAGATCAGACAAATACACTTATAAGAGTATTAGAAGGAATACCAGAGCCACCTCAAAAGGAATAATTTATGGTACAAATTAAAGGAATTATAGATCGAGAAGAGAAAGAAAAAGAAAAAGTTCATAAAGTAGAATTTAAGGAAGTATTAAATAGGTTTAGACAGCCTTCAGTCCCTTCAATTACTTTACATGATTTACAGAATGAGATTATGATATTAAAGCAGGAGATACAAGGATTAAAGCAAAAGGATTTAGATTTAGAAATTAAGTATTTAGAATTAAAGGCAAATGGAATAATAGTTGGTCAAATTAGTCAAGATAGAATTAAAAATGACAAAGAAGAATCCATCGATACTTCTTATGTCAATATATTAAGTCAGCTTGTTATTCATAAGTGGTATTGTCCAATTACATTAGTTATTAAGGATGAAAGATTTTATCTTATAGCATTAGTAGATTCTGGTGCAGATATGAATTGTATCCAAAAAGGTATTATTCCTACTAAGTATTATGAAAAAAACATTAGAGTCATTAAGTGGTGCTAATGGTTTTAGATTAATAGTTTCTTATAAATTATCAAATGCAAAAATATGTAAGAATAAGATTTGTTATATGACTTCATTTTTATTAGTTAAAAATATTCATGAAAGAATTATTTTAGGAACCCAATTTTTATCTTTATTATACCCTTTTTCAGTTACAAATGATGCAATTACTTCAAAAGCCCTGGGAAGGAAAGTTAGATTTGAATTTTTACAATCACCTAGAATTAAAGAATTAAATTTAGTACAAGAAGCATCAACCTCAGTTATTAATTTGATTAATCAGAAGAAGAAACAAATAGGAATGTTGAATAAAGAAGTTCATTACAAGATAATAGAAGAACAATTAGAGTCCCCTCAGATACAAGAAAGAATTAAGGAATTACAAATTAAGTTTGAAAAAGAAATATGTGCTAATTACCCCAATGATTTTTGGTATAGAAAGCAACACATAGTGTCATTACCACTAAGTGACACCCGTTAGCGTGTAATTAACGCATGACGTTTTCACGCCGGTTTTATCTAAAACCGGCGTTATAAGTGACACACATTCACACACAATCACATAACACACACACACACTAATTATTATTATTATTATTATTATTATTATTATTATTATTATTATTATTATTATTATCCTAAAGAAAACAGACCCCCCCACACACACATAATGCAAAAGATAAAGCGTCGCACGACAGAAAAATGGAACGAGGGAGAGAAGAGGAAGAAGGAAGAGAAAGAGCATGGAGTAGGGAGCGTAGAGGGACATGAGAAGCGCAGCCGTGAGAGAGAGAGAACGAAAGAGACAGAGGGAAGCTGGGAGAGGAGGAACAGGAAATAGAAGGTGTTGTCTGGAATGCCAATTAGCCGCAGATCGGCTAAATTCCAAAACAGTGATTCCCTTTTCTTCAAGCGATTACGCCAAGGAAGGAACTCTGTTCCTTAGCTATGGGTTCCTTAACTCACTCCAGAAAGGTTTAAGTCGATGAACTAAGATAAAAATTGGGACATAAAGGTAAACATAAATGCGACTGAATAAAAGCTTGAGCGAAAAATAAGTTGTTTGATTGATTGTCCTTAAACATGTATACAACTTGGGTATTTATAATAACAGCTAAGAACTACCCCTATCTGCCACGTTTGGTTGGCTAACAACGATATATTCCTAGTTGGCGGTTACTCGGCTGAGTGGTGCCATGCTCCACTAACCACGATCCTAAAAACTAGGCGCACTAGTACATTATCGTTGCGCCACTTCAACCAATGGTCCTCTCCATGTAAACCTCTCCTAAGATTTCTTACTTGACTCCTAAAACTATGGAGAACAATTTTGACCGGTTTTACCTTAGATATTTAATTAATTCAAAATTATTTTCACGTTATTCGGCTCGTGGAGCAAGAATCTGATCCAATATGTGACTTCATGCTAACCCAATGGACCCAAATATCTTCCTTGAAGCCCAGCAAACCCAAGAACCATTTTTCACTTCTGATTTCCTGCTTGCGGCTCTGTCAGTTGCAAGATCGACTATCATGCGATTAATTTGTCGCCTAATTCCGCTATTTGATCCATTCGGCTGTGGCTGGCTTTAGCTAATTCTAAGGAATATTTTTAGGTGTAAACACATGCCCCCTACGCTGTCTTTAGCCGGTAACTTTAAATTTAGGCTGAAGCGGCGTAATGATTCAAGTCAAATCACTCCTTTTCATCATAAATGCAAGGTAATCCATTTGCAACAAACTTTTAAACAGTGCAACGGTTTGCCTCATCCATCCGATTTAAGTGCCTTTAAATCCCACTATCAGTGATTCTTCCATCTCTTTAAATACTCACTAGCCGAATTACCTCTCACGTTTACTACCAGCCCTAAATCCTGTAGCTTTCACCATCCTCCAACTTTTCGTCTTTCACCTACAAACCAGGCCCACCATGTCTTCTGCTTCTGATTCTCAAAACCAATCCTACGCACACGATGGCGAACAGTCTTCTTCCTCCTCTATGAACCTTGACCGCTCCGTTAGCCCCCCTGAGGCTCTTGGTTCTGGCCTTCAATCGCCCCTGTTCGAAATTCAAGACTCTCTTTCTTTGGCTCCTTCCACTTCAGATATGGGTGAAGGAACGGTCTTTCTGAAGGAGTACATGGCCCCCTTTCTCTACGCATTACCAATCTCCTGTGATTGGTTCACCACGAAGTCCAAACCCACTGACCTTCGTTCATGGCCTCGTTCGTCTCAACCCTACCTTGATTGGGTGGATCGGCTAAAGGCTGCCAAATCTGACAAATGGAAACAGTGGGGTCTCTACGACATGATTATGCTATCGACTCAAGATATTCCCCTTAACCTGGAGTTGCTTTATGGCTTCTTCGGCTATTGGAGTATTGCTACCAACACCTTTACCTTTCCATGGGGCATGGTTTCCCCTACTCTCCTGGATGTGGCGGCTATTCTGGGGCTTCCAATCACAGGCGATGATGTCCTCTCTCACTATTCCTTCCAAATTCCAGAACTGAGATTCCACTTCTCAAAACACACTTCCGGGTATTCCAATTTCCTTGCCAATAATGCCAAGTCCAGAGGATCTGTGTCAGATGCTGAACACAACGCATTTCTTACATCTTTGGTTCATCAAGTACTTTCGCTCGACTCTATTGCCGTGGTTCAAGAGTTCTGACTTTATGTGGCCTCACAACTCGATGGCAACTTCTCCTGGGAACCCTTTTCCTTTCATACCTCTACCGCATTGCTGTTTACCATTATGGATCGGCCGCAAAGAGGCGAAGACATTAAGGAACGCTCAGGGACCACTCACGGTTCTTGCGGCTCTGGATAGTTCTCTACTTTCCGAGTTCATCGACTCACGTTTCAACCCTAGCGTTCTTCCTCGGGGGGCAAGCGTTTTGTGTACCCACTTGGTACTCATTCCCTGTGAGCCCTCTTATGCTTTCACCGTAGCCACCAAACTCTTCTGCCGACCGAATAGCCACCGATGGCCCTGTCTTGGAGAAAGGTATTGGGCCTTTCTGGATTTTCTCTACAAATGAACCTCTCCCAGTCGAACAACAAAACCAATTAGAGCTCAACTGGAGCTCAGTCTTGACTTCTCGTGACTTGCTCTGTGGCCTCAAACCCACCTCACGAAATAACAAGTCTTCGGCTGAATTCTACTCCCCCAACTGCGTAGCGAGGCAGTTTGGGTTGTTACAGCATATACCTCTGCCGTACAACTCTATGGTAGGGAGGCTGGGTCGACTGCCCTTTGGTGCCAATGATGTAATGGAGGTGGTCTCTACCAACTTCAAAAGAACTCAGGCTTTCCGTTTCATCCCTTTCACTCCAGTATTTGGTGAAACTTCCGCTTTCGCCAATTGGTGGCCATCAGTGAAGGACAAACTATTCCTCGATCGGCTGGACAGCTATGCAACCCGATTAGTACTCACTGATGTAGCCGAAGCAATGAGGCCACCGACCCAACCAAAAAACACTCCCGTTAAAACCAAGCCTCAGGTACAAGCTCAAATCCAGAAACGGACTTCCACCAGGATGAGAACCTCGGTATTCCAACCAAGTAAGTGCCTTTACATTCGGCTCTTTGCGGTTCTTGCTTTTTAATTCAACATAGTCTCTTACTTTTCTTGTCTTATGGCAGCCACCACCACTACTCCACAATTTATTATCGTTGAAGACGACCCTGTTAATCCTCCCTCCAAGAAAAGAACAAGGGCTCCTGGCGTTGTAATAGAAGAACCTGCCCAGGTTCAGGCCAAGCCCAAAGAAAAAGCACATTCGGCTAGTAAAGGAAAACAGCCGAAGGTGAAGGTAAATATCTTATCCTTATCCCCCTTTTCTTAATATTCTTTGTTAGCCTGAACCTAACCACCTTGTTTTCAGAAACCACGTGTGGAAATTCCCTTTCCGTATGACCAAGAATTTGCTGAAGGCGCTAGCTCTCAATTTCCCCCAATGGTACATCGGATTTCTTATTCCTTTCAACATATATTGTTTGCTTACTCAATCGGCTAACCATCATCTGTCACAGGATCCCCACTCACAACCCGAAGAGGCCATCTATGAGGCTCCCCGGGTGCCTTCGCCTCCCACAGCTCCAGCAGTGGCTATCTCAGAAGAAGAATTGACAAAGTATTTTACCTCTGCTGACCCCTACTCAATGGCTTCCTCTCCCATCTCCAACCACTTGGAGAGAGTCAATGCCGCATTGATGGGGGAAATACCAACCAACAGGGAATAGGTTGCTACTTTAAGAACTTCTTTGTTCAAACTAGCCAATTCGGCTGATAACCCTGCAGCTAGCCAAGAGGTGTACAACACTTTGGCCCTCCAACTGAGCAGTTTATCTCACCAATATGGGCGTTCCCGGGAAGTTCATGACATGACGTCTCATGACCTCCAAAGATTGAGGGACCTCCAAGCGCAAAAAACTCATTTCCAAACCTCCTTCATGACCTTGGAGAAGGACCGCCAGGAAACTCTAACCCAACTTAAGGACACGGATGAAAGGTTATCCGTTTTGTCGGCTGAATTAGAGAGGGTTAAGAAGGAAATAGCAGAGTTGACCCCTCAATCGACTGCCTTAACTGAGAAACTCTGTTCTAACTCTCAGCAACGTTATGGTCTCTTCATCCAATCTTCCTCTTTAGACCGTGACTTAGCAGTATTAGGCGCTCAGAGGACGTGCCTAGAAAAAGATCTTGAAACTAGCAGCGCTGGGTTAGCTGAGGCCACTTAAGCCTAGAACTCCTTTAAGCATCAACTGGATGAGATTAGGAGACAGGAAGCTGTTGTGGCAGCCGACCCTCCAGCCACCCAACAAGGCGATTCTGAAGGTGCTACTGTCTCACCAGTGGAGGCATTAGTTGACGCACCAGCACCTGAGCCCACCCTAGATGTAGCTGCAGCTTCGGCTACGACTGATGCTCCTGCATCGTCAGCCGATCCAGGTCCTGCCCCAATTGAAGAAAAATCAAGTGATGATCCTGAGGCTGCAGCTCCCTAGCTTTTATATCTTGGGCTAAACTTTTGTAATTTTGGCTAGGTGGTCAACCTGTGGTCACCAAAAATAATTGCACTTTTATGTTAATGCAACTACTTTTAATTCTCCAATATGCCTTCCCACATAGTGGAATAGTATCTCTTAAGATGTTTTCCATTGATGCTTCTATTTAGTTCTTCGCCTTGCATGTTAACTAGCCGATAAGCACCACCATGATAAGCTTTGCTAACAACAAATGGTCTTTCCCAATTTGGTGACCATTTCCCAAACTTGGGATCCTTGATCCCAATAGGTAGTATGGTTTTCCAAACGAGGTCTCCTTCAACAAACCTTTTTGGCTTCACATGTTTGTTATAAGCCCTAGCCATTTTTTGCTTGCTATGCTCAATTTGGTCTAAAGCCATGAGTCGATCTTCGTTAACCGAATCTAACTCCATTAACATGGCCTGTTGATATTCATCCAGACTTAGCAGGTTTTACTTTGCTACCCTTAATGAAGTCACATTTATCTCTAAGGGTAACACTGCATCTTAACCATATGTCAGTCGATACGGGGTAAAACCAGTTGCACTGCACTTGGAATTCCTCACGGCCCACAATGCCTCATTCAGTGTTTCATGCCACTTCCTTGGCTTGTCCTCAATGTTCTTCCTGGTTATATCAATAAGAACTTTGTTGGTTGCCTCTGCTTGCCCATTGGCTTGAGCATAATAAGGGGATGAGTGAATTAACTTAATCCCAAATTGTTGCGCGAAGGCCACCACTTTCTCTCCAGTGAACATAGTACCTTGATCTGTGGTGATGGTTTCAGGTATCCCAAATCTATAGATGATTTGGCATTGTATGAACCTAATCACCTGATCCTGAGTCACATTCACCATTGGCTGGGCCTCTACCCATTTGGTAAAGTAGTCACTCGCAACTATGATAAACGCATGCCTCTTGGACGAAGGTGGATAGATTTTGCCTATTAAATCCATGGCCCATCCCCTGAATGGCCAAGGCTTTATCACTGGGTGGAGGTTTTCTACCGAACCCTTTGAATTGGACCATGCGGTGACACGCCTCACATCCCTTGGCATATTGATAACAATCACCGTAATGGTAGGCCAATAATATCCATGTCCAGATATTAGCCATTTCATTGTGGGCCCATACCTATGAGATCCATGATTCCTTCATGTACTTCTCCCATGACCTTCATGGACTCTTCTTTATCAATACACTTAAGTAATACCCGTTGATGGTTCTCACTGTAGACTTCATTGTCTACCAACACGTATTTAAGTGCCTTACGCTTAAGCTTGAAATCGATCGCTTGAAGGATCTTTAAGATAGTCGATTAACTCTTGTTTCGTGGAGTCGATCGTTCCTATAGGTGCACACTCCCAGTTGGGTATTCTTCTGCTTTACTTCGACTATCATGTCTTTGTACCTGAAGCTTGTTGAGCCAAATCATTAGCCTCTTCATTCTCTTCCCTAGGAATGTGATGTACTACTGCATCAGCAAACAAGCACAATAGCCTGCTAGCCGTTTCATAGCACTCTTTCAAGTTAGGGTTATTACATGTATATTCCCCAGTTAATTTGTTTTATCACCAACTGTGAATCTCCCATGACTTGAACATAATTCGCTTTCATGGCTGCCAGGATCTTAAGCCCCAAAATCAGAGCTTCGTATTCTGCGTTATTATTAGAGTTCCCAAGATCCAGCTGACACATGAATTTCCAACTTTTCCCTGCCGGGTCCGTAATGGTGATGCCAGCACCTACCCCTCTTTGCGTTCTTGACCCGTCAAACGTCAGCACCCAAGGTTTCAAGTTAATACACGCAACGTGTTCGGCTAACGGGTCATTGACTTCAACACAAGGGTGTTGAGCCAAGAAATCGCATCGCACGACCTTTCATTGCTCTCAATGGAACGTATTTCAACGCAAAAAGCATTTAACTTAATGGCCCACTTCATTAATCGACCACGTAAGACAGCCTATTAAGTAAATACCTAATAATATCAATTTTGCACAAGACCAATACTTCCTTAGGCAACAAATAATATTCAAGTTTTGTACAAGCATAGAACAACGATAAACATAAGTTCTCAATAGGGGTATATCTGGTTTCGACATCATTCAAGATGCTGGTGAGATAGTATCTGATTCTTTCGATCCCATCATCAAGATCTGCGGCGAGCGTACCGATTGACTCTTCTTACGCAGCCTATATACAATTTGAGTGGCCTTCGACACGGAGGTGTTAGCACAGAGGTCCGCCAACCCTTGCTTAATTTGATCAAAGGCTTGTTGTTGCTTTTTCCCCATACCATATCCTCCGTATCCTTTAATTTCAAAGAAAGGGAAAAAGCCTTCATTTTCCCAAATTAATTAGCTATGAACCTCCTTAGGAAATTGATCTTGCCAATCAAACTTTGCAGTTCCTTCTTGTTCCTAGGAGGTCTGGCCTCCAGGATAGCTTTCACCTTGTTCTTGTCTACGTCTACTCCTTGCTGGTGGACCAAAAATCCTAGGAAATTGCCAGCTGACACTCCAAAAGTACATTTGGCAGGATTCATTTTCAGCCCATGGGCTCGCATCCTCTTTAGGGCCTGCTCTAGATCTACTAGGTGGCTTTCAAAACCCTCAGACTTGACAACCACGTCATCTATGTACACTTCCATGGTCTTGCCGATCAAGTCATGAAAAATGGAGTTCATGGCCCTTTGATAAGTGGCTCCTGCGTTCTTGAGCCCAAAAGGCATGACCACCCATTCATAGATCCCCAATGCTCCTGGACACCTGAAGGCTGTCTTGTAAGTATCTTCTTTCGCTAGAAAGATCTGGTTATACCCTGAGTATCCATCCATAAAGGTGAGAATACCATGTGTGGCTGTCGCATCGACTAACATGTCAGCCACAGGCATAGCGTACTCATCCTTTGGAGTGGCCAAGTTCAAGTTTCTGTAGTCAATACATACTCTTATCTGGCCATTCTTCTTGATGACAGGGACTATATTAGATAGCCATTCAACATACCTGGCTGTTCTTATAAAGCCTGCCTTCAGTAGTCTTTCAATTTCAGCTTTAATTTGAGGCATCAGCTGGGGATTGAACCTGCGAGGCGCCTGCTTGAAAGGTTTGTATCCTGCTTTGATAGGCAACCTGTGTTCCACCAATTTCCTCGCCAAACCAGGCATTTCGAAGTAATTCCAGGCAAAGCAATCTTTGTACCGCTGGATTAATTCAACTATCTTACCCCGTTTGTCTTCCTCAAGCAACCCACTCACCTTCACGATTCTGGGTTGTTACGGCGTACTCCAAATTGATCTCAATTAAAGGATCATCTCGCCTCAAAAGCGAGAGCCGTCTTGTGAAGAGGGAGTCCAATTCCATAGGCTCACCGCACACGCCTTATCAAGCTCACCGCCAGACCTTCCTCCTTGGAGAATAGGACCTCCTCTTCTTCTTGATCATAGTCTTCCATCATGGCATCCATCACTTTGGACTCGGCCTTAAAGATTTCTAGCCGACCCAAAAGGTCTTGAGTACTGCGGTGCCTATTCATTAGTCACTGCGCATTAGGCGTGGCTCGTACCGAGATCTTAGCTTGAATCCCTCATTAGTAAGGTTGCATGCTTTCCAGCGCCTTCTTCATAATCCTCTGGGATGGCAATAGGACCTAGGTGTGGGGAATAGAATAATGCTTCTAGCATCTTTACTTGATAGAAAAAGATTCTTATGCCTTGTTTGTCTCAACATTGCGTCCAACCCAAAACATAAGCTTCTGATGAAGTGTGGAAGGGACACACTGACTTGTATGAATCCAATCCCTTCCCAGGATTACGCTATAGGAGGGTTTGCCATCAACCACAAAGAAAGCTGCTTTGATGGTTTTGGGTCCTACCGTGACTTCGGCTATCAAGACTCCAAGTGCTCTGGAAGGTTCCCCCAGGAAAATGGACATTTTCATGTTGGTAGGGACTAGGTCCTCAAGACTTTTTCCAAGTTTCCTCATGGTCATCACAGGCATGACATTTAGCACAACCCCTCCGTCCACGAAGACTCTTCCAAAGATCTTCCCGTTGATATAGGCCTTAATATAAAGGGGCTTCAGATGTTTCACCATTTCTTCTGTAGGTTTCTCAAACACTACCTTGGTAACCTCATCAGCAGGTGTATCGGCTAACGTGGCCTATTCTGCCTCCTCAGCAAACACGTCTCCCTCCAAACCTCCTGGTTGTGAGTTGTTTGCCCAAAACTCTTCTAGGAATAAGCTAATAGCCTCTATCTCAGCCAGTAGGCCATCAGCTTCTTCATTGAACAGGAGATCCAACAAGGAATCTTCCATGATATCGTCCTGCTCCCAATACCTCTCTGGGATCACTGAACCTTCTATAGTGATTGCCTTTTCGCCTATGTCGACTGAGGCGATAAGACCCTCTGCTTCAGGAACAGGTTCCTGTTCAGTAATCGGCTTTATACTTTCGGGCACTTCCTCTTTCCCAGCTTCCTCAGCCTCCAGCTTTAGGAAAGCCTTATCCAGTGCTTCATTCACAGTTTCTAAGGGGATCTCGCTCTTTTCATTGTTCTTTACATCGGCTATCATCTGCAGAGTTTGTTTCATCTTCTGGACAGACCTCATTCTCTGCATCCTTCTCTTTTGGGTTCTTGGTAGCACGACTGGTACTGCCTTTTTGTCTTTGGCATACTTATTCAAGAACCAGTGGCCTTCTTTGACGTTAGCCGGGTGTTTTAACATTCTCTGAGTCCTCAACTTCTCATCATTCCTTACTGTTATCTTCAAGGAAGACATGCCCCCTTCTACAGTGAACTCGGCTACCCTTCTTTTATCCTCGGGGACAGGTTCCTCATCCATCTTGGGCAAAGATAACCTACCACTTTCTCTGACGGTTAGCCGATCTTGCCCCCCAGTTTTAGCAATGGGTGCCTTATTCTTCTCCTTGTCAGGCTTCCCTGTTAGGGCCTGGCCATGTGTAATGTACTGTTTTACTAATTCTTGGGTGAACCTACCTGGTTTAGGTGGCTTGCCCCCTACCTATGTCTTACCTCTGGTTGGGGTTTTCCCAATCTGTCAAAGACAGCAACCCTGAGGTTTCAGTCGATCAATATGGGTTGAATCGGCTGATCCCTTTTTTGGCCTCCAGACTTGTTGTACAGATATCCTGTGCTTGTGGCTGGGTCCTTCGTCATCGAATCCTGAGAATGAGACCATGCTTATCCCAAGGGCAGGGAATGGATCAGTATCCACTGTCATTTCAGCGATTCCTTTGTCCGCAAGCTTGAACCTCCCCTCTTTTATCCCCTTCTGAATGGCCTTCCTGAAAACCATGCAATTTAGAGTCGCATGATTATAAGAGTTGTGCCACTTGCAGTATTTCTTATCTTTTAACTCCTCAGCAGGTGGGATCTTGTGCCCATCCGGCCAGAATCGCTATCCTTAAGCAAGTAGTCAAAGATGCAGTCCGCCTTGGAGATATCAAAGGAGTATTCTGTCTTGCCGTCTCCTGAACTTGGCTCCTTTCCTTTGGCAGCTCTTAGGGCAGGGCAGGTATAACCTTTACCCTTTACTATTTCAGCTGCCATGATGTCTGCCGTGGAATCGGCTGAATCATCATCGGAGTCTTCAGCTTCTACAATGGACACCAACTGAGGACCTCTCCCTCTACTGGCTCGCCTCTTTTCTTTCTCCTGGATAAACTGCTTAATGCGTATAGCCCTTGAGACCAATTGGTTTAGGTCAGTGCAACCTTGGCCTACTAGTTTTTCCTTGAGTTGAGGATGCATGCTGCTAATGGCCATGGTCGCATATTACATCTCAGAGGAATTGCATCAACATTTCCCGACCATTTTCCTGAACCTTTCCACAAAATCAGCCAGCCGATTCATCTACATTGTCTCAGGTTCATGAGGTCACGCGGATGACTTAGGTTAGGGCGATAGAATCTGTCATGAAAGCACCTCTCCATATCTGACCATGTTTGTATGGAATTAGGTGGTAAAGAGGAATACCATGTAAATGCTGTCTCGGTAAGTGACAAGGGGAACAGCTGCAACTTGTAATATTCATTCTGGTTCCCTGCACCACATTGGGCAGTAAACCTTCCTACATGCTCCATAGTCGATTTGCCATCATTTTCGGAGAAAGTAGCGAAATCTGGAGTCTTATACCCTCTGGGCAGAGGTACCAATCTATCTACCCACTCAGGGTATGATTTCCTATAGATTGGACGATCCAAAGGCTTCAGCTGCACACCAAAGTATTTCTTAATGGTGTCTGCAATGATGGCTGGGTCTAGCAGCTGTGAACCCCCTGGCCTCACTTCTCCCAAGTTAGGAGCAGCCGTTTGTGGTTGCTGTCTCCAAGTTGGGGGATGTACCTGGGATAATGGTTCTGGAGGATTGGGGCAGCCTGGTTGATTAAACGATGGAGGTGGGTAAACCCCCCATGGCTGCTCCATCTTCCCTTCACCAGTTGCCCTGTATTGAGTTCCAGGAACGCTTGTGTTAAATGGTAGAGGTGGGATCTGTCCCCATGACTGCCCCGCCATCAAACCAGGTGCCCTTGGAGGAGTTGACCCTATTTGGCGCTGCGGACCCTTCAGGATAGGATGGATAAAATGGAAGGTTAGCCGTCTGGTGGAACATTGTTCCATGATCGCTAACCTGCATATCCCAGGTGGTCTTGTACCACCCATTCTGAGCCAAGAGTTTGCCCAGGTGTCTGTGGGTTAGTCGCTTGCAATGAACCATAAGGTGAGCACATGGCATAGCTTGCGGCATACCAATTGGTCCCACTGCATCCGGTGGCCTCACAGCCATCTGCACTTTGTCCAAAATGAAGATTAGCATGGTTAGTCATGTCATTCGCCACTGTTGACCTCCGGTGTTCAACGTGGCAAAAGCACCATCTTTGGGAATTACTTGGATTAAAAGGTACCAGTACTATATTAATTTGAACACGAGTAGGTCTGCTGAATGTAGGTAGGCTAAACTTGCTTTGCACTGCTGAGTCATGTTAATTTGAACTGAATTGGTCCTACTGAGCCGCACTCTATTTGGATGACGAGTCTGCTGGGTAGGGTACCTACTTGCGTTGGGATAGTAGAATTGATAGAGCTTTCACTTGGGTGAGCCCTCTTAGCCTCTATCTCCCGGCTTCTTGCACGCCGTTATGTACCATGGGTTTCACAATATCGGCCAATTGTTGTGACACTTGGTACATGATATCATTGATTCCCAAATCGAGTTGTTGGCGTATAAACGAAGTGGTCATCACCACCGGGGTCTCATTGGGCTCGTTGGGTTGAGTTTCTGCTCCTATCTCCACTTGTTTTTGCTCTGCTGGTGGAACATGGCTTCCACGTGATGGGCTTCCTTCAATTGGTTTCTGGGATTGCTTTGCAGTCATATAGCTCAAACTTTTGCCCGACGCGCAAGTGCATACGCCAATGGTAATCCCGACTGGGGATTGAGCGTGTTGATTCGTTCACCTTTGGTCCCACCGTCGTGCCAATTTTGTTATGCGGAATGCCAATTAGCCGCAGATCGGCTAAATTCCAAAACAATGATTCCTTTTTCTTCAAGCGATTACGCCAAGGAAGGAACTCTGTTCCTTAGCTATGGGTTCCTTAACTCACTCCAGAAAGGTTTAAGTCGATGAACTAAGATAAAAAATGGGACATAAAGGTAAACATAAATGCATTGAATAAAAGCTTGGCGAAAAATAAGTTGTTTGATTGATTGTCCTTAAACATGTATACAACTTGGGTATTTATAATATGACTAAGAACTACCCCTATCTGCCACGTTTGGTTGGCTAACAACGATATATTCCTAGTTGGCGGTTACTCGGCTGAGTGGTGCCATGCTCCACTAACCACGATCCTAAAAACTAGGCGCACTAGTACATTATGGCTGCGCCACTTCAACCAACGGTCCTCTCCATGTAAACCTCTCCTCAGATTTCTTCGCCCAGCTCCTAAAACTATGGAGAACAATTTTGACCGGTTTTACCTTAGATATTTAATTAATTCAAAATTATTTCCATGTCATTCGGCTCGTAGAGCAAGAATCTGATCCAATATGTGACTTCATGCTAACCCAATGGACTCAAATATCTTCCTTGAAGCCCAGTAAACCCAAGGCCCATTTTTCACTTCTGATTTCCTACCTGCGGCTCTGTCAGCTGCAAGATCGACTATCATGCAGTTCGGCTGTCGCCCAATCGGCTATTTGATCCATTCGGCTGTGGCTGGCTTTGGCTAATTCTAAGGAATATTTTTAGGTGTAAACAGAAGGAAAATGGGTGGTTGTTCGTGTTGTCCCACAAAGGCTAGGCCCATACAAATGAATCAGTAATACTTAGAATATTGTAAGAAAGAAATACAGGATTACTTAGATAAAAAATTAATTAGACCAAGTAAATCACCATGGAGTTGTGTAGGATTTTATGTTATGAGTTCATCAAAATTAGAAAGAGGTGCCCCTTAGATTAGTTACTAATTACAAGCCATTAAATAAAGTTCTTAGATGGATTAGATACCCAATACCGAATAAAAAAGATTTAATTGGTAGATTACACAATGCCTCTATATTTTCTAAGTTTGATATGAAATCAGGATATTATCAAATACAAGTAGAAGAAAAAGATAGGTATAAGATAGCTTTTGTAGTACCTTTTCATTCCCTCAGTTCTTAAGTTCCCTTTGTAAGAAGTTCTCTGAAGTATTTCCTTGTAAGTTTTCTAAGTTTTGTTTTATGCTCTTGTACTATTATCTTTTCAATCTTGTAACATTACTCTGATATGGAAAAATAAACTATTTCTTTATGTCCTCATCCCTCTTTCTCCAATTTGGTATCAGAGCCTCGTAAGAGGTCTCTGAGCCGTTGAGCTATTATGATTTTTATTCACTAAAGTTTTTTTTTTGCTATCATCCTTGCTTTGAAACGTTGGTCAGCCGTGGTTCGGTTGCGTTGGTCAACCCGTTTTGTAAGACCCGGAGAGAGGGCAATAGGGTGCTCCCGGAACCATAGGAGAAATCCCTGGATCGGTGGTCCCGTTATAAGAAAGAGTGATAGAGAAAAGAAATTTAAGTGAATAAGAACTAGACATAGCCCAATAGCCCAGAACCTTGAAGAGAGTTAGGATCCAGAGAAAGGATAGAGTGGATAGGACATAAGTTTTTATAAAAGAATTTTCAAAAGTTCTTCAACCAAGTTCTCTAACATTCATGTAGTTTCAAAATGGCACAACTTCTTAGAACTTTAAGTCAGTTAGGTTCTAGACAGAGAGAAAATAGAACATTAATTCCCTCTACCTCATTATCTCAGTAAGAATTAGAGTCTAGAAGAGATCAAGATAATTATCAAAATAGAGAATTTCAGATAGCAGAAATAGAAAATAGATTACAAAGTTGGAAATTACCAAATATTAGATATAATGAAATATATAAGTCTAGTACTTTTAATTTTAGAAATAAAGATATTATTCATACTATAGAATCATCTAGATCTATTAAACAAAATCAAGAAACTATTACTTTATTGGATTCAGGTATGATAGATAATCATATAAGAGACAATATGCATTATATATTCACTTAGGATTAATACAAGTTGCAGTTAAACCATTACATAAGTTAGAATTAAATACTCCTTTATTATTAATATTAAGAGATAGTAGAATTAAGAGATTTCCTGAGTCTATTATAGCCATATTAGAATCTAATATGAATGATGGTCCAGTATATTTTAATTGTTATCCTAATTTTTCTATGAATTTAGGAGACGATCATACAAAGAGTTCATTAGTTATTAATATTCAGTATATGAATGACTTATTTTATGAAGGTGTTTCTAACATAGATATTATATATAGAATTAAATATAAAGTTTCTAATATTAATTATAATTTTAAGGCATTACGTAGCACACCTAGAAATGAGACAGTTATAATTGAAGCTAATTTAAGTAGATCTAATATTATTACTCCTAAGAAGTTAAAGACATCAGAAATAATAGCTAAGTTACATGAAGAGTGGATATTAAAGGAAGTTATGGAAGTACCTAAATTAGAATATAGAAAGCCTAGAGAGTTTATTCTAGAAGAAGATGGAACCATAGTTGTCAAAACCGGACCGGACAGGCCGGTCTGACCGGTTGAACCGGGAACCGGACCCCTGTCTGGTGCGTTTGAACCTTAAAACCGGATTGTAGTTGAACCGGCCTAAAAACCGGAAAATCAGTAAAAAACCGGCCAAAACCGGGAAAACCGGAAAAAAAAACGGACAAAACCGGGAACCGGGCGGTTCAACAAAAATTGATTTTTTATTTTAAAAAAAATGGTAAATAACATTATTTTTGACACATAAGAGATTTTATATCTATTTTTTCACGTTGATGAGTTAAATTAAATATTATAATAAAATTTAAAATTAATTTATATATTAATATAAACTAGTATGTAACCCGTGGCATGCACGGGAACATTTTTATCACCGCCTTACGAAAAAACGAAATAAACAGTATTATAAAATAAATGGTTAGTAAGATAAAGACAGAAACAAAATATGATACGATAAATAACATGTAAGAAATAGATGAATATACATATATTTTATTGATTACGATTAAATAGAAAAATGTATGTGATTTTTGGGATTCTGCTATACTATATATTGAAAAAGCAAATAAAATTATATATCAAATGGTTCATAATTATTAATTATATTATGAATAATAATAATAATAATAATAATAATAGTAATAATAATAATAGTAATAATAATAAAACATTTAAATAAATATGACATTTATAAATAGTAAATCCATAATAAATATGATTGTTGTACTGTAACTATATTTATATAACATTATTGACCAAATAACATATCTACAGAATTTTAATAAAAAAGATATGTATATTTGGAAATTTTTAATAAATCATACCATTACGTTTTTTAAAACAAATTATGAGTAACAAATATAAATTACACATTATGTAATTTTCTTATAAAATAAAATTACCTAACGTCATAGTTATAGATTGGTATGAGAAAACTGAGTAACCATTAAATAAAATCAATATATAACAAATATTATACTTAATAAATGAATAAATCTTTGAAATCTAAATAAATAAATAAATAAATAAATCTTAATTTATTTAATGGAAAAGAGGATGACTTAAAATAAGTACTGTGATGAATTTTAGTTTATAATAGGAAGGGGATGTTTGTTTTGGGTTCGGGTAACATATAAGAGATTTGATTTGATGATGTGAATTTATTAATAATACCAAATAGATATGAGTTATATTTTGTTAGAGTTTAGGAAATATATTATTAATACCAAATAAATATGAGCCATATTAAAAATTTATTAGTTAATACTTAAAATTAAAGTCTATCGTGTGATATTGAAAATCAAACTCGGTTTGTTTAATCTTTACTAAAAATAATTAAGATTTGATATTTAAATAGTTGTAAAATATAAATAGATGTATGTTGCAATTAAGTCTCAGCGTGACTGGAACGAACCTAGCATTTCACGCGGCGGCGATTAAAGGAGGGATTCTTGCCAGGTACTGTATTCTCCTCCTTCTTCTTCCAACTTTTGTTCCTTCTTCTTGCTTCGTAAACGTCCTTCTCCTACGTCATTCTACCGTGATTTGTACATCATTTCTTTTCTGATAATCACAGTGAAATCGCGATGCTGACTAAACGGCGACGAAGAATCATGGTTTCGTAACTTCAGAATATCACAGTGCCGACGTCTTGGAGACTAATTTGTCAATTTCTGAAGCGTGTTGATATTTATGTATACTCATGTTTGTTGCTTTGTTTAGTTCTCTGATTTCGATTTTCTTCTGCTAGGGTTAAGAGAGGGGTAACCAAATAGGTGAGTTCGCTGGCAGAGGACGAGGTTTCAATCGGCTACGGTGGCTTTAACAGGTGTGTGAAAACAAAATTCCATATAAATTTTAGAATTTGATTCAAATTAACAACATTGTTTCTGCCAATCATATACGTTTTCTTTAACAATTGTTGGTCTTTCTTAAATGTTAAAGCACCATCAGTTCTTAATTTTCTTAAATTTATATGCAATTCAGTATGAACAATGTCTTCCTAATCACTCTGGTATTGCGATACTGCATATGACATGTGTCTTCCTTCTTAAAGTGTTGAGCAATTTTAATTATTATTATTTGTTAATTTTGTGAAACAATGTGACTCCATAATACTGGCAATATATGTATAGTGCTGAAAGTAAATCTAAATGCAAAAGTTTTAATATTCTTGTGATTAATTAGGTTTAATACTTGTTTGATAAATGTTTTACCAGCACAATAAAATTATTATATATGATATTGAGATTTCATTACATTTCAGTTATTCTGCATAATAACATAACATTATTATACATATGACATTTAGTGATAGTGAATGATGTAGTTGTTTAGTTTTAAATTAATTACTACAGATGTCAATCCTTGGATGAAGTCTTTTTAAAGTTTTATAAAACACATTTGTTTTTATAGTTGGAAGTTGTGATATTTTACTTCTACTCTGTATATTGATCATTTATTTTATTTCATATCAAGTTGTTTTTTGATTTATTCTATCACATTACATATTAAGTTAAAGATATTAAAGTATTGAAAGTAATATGTGAATCGTACCACAGGCGGGAAATCTAATTCATCATGACTGGAAGCTACTTCGTGGTTGTTGTCGTAGATCCTATTACGGAAACAATCGTAAGTTCTGTTCTCTTGTTAAGGTTGTCTTTATTGACTTGGTTGATCACATGCTGAATTTGTTTATTATGACCACTATTATGAACAAATGATTTATGTGCCAAATAAATGATTATGTTATTTTTTTGGTTCCAATTATTACTTATTTAATATATATTTTTGTATCGATGAATAAATGATAATTGCAATATTATTCATTGTTGTGTAGCTTCTACCCGGATGGTTCGCTAACATAGCTGGCAGAGAGCTTGGAAGCCCAGTTTGGTTACGTACACGTGAAACTGACGAATGGTACATACAACTGGATAAACTACCTAATGGTGAGATGTGGTTGGCTGAAGGATGGAAAGAATTTGCAGCAGCTACCGCTATCGAGAGTGGTTACGTTTTGTTATTCCACTACTGTGGCCGTTCAACCTTTAACGTAACAATGTATCTCAATAGTGGTGTGGAGAAGCCACATGCTAAATTTCCACCAGGGGGTCTTCCAATTGAGTTCTTCAAACGTATTGATAATGATGGTTGCCTCTTCCAACTTGTAAGTAATTTTAATGTGGCGAAATAAATTTTTTTGTATTACACCTTATATTTGAGACAAATATTACTAATATAGGTATTTGGTAATTTAAATATATGTGACTGGTTGTTGATCTTTTTAAAATGTCTTTTTGTTATTATTTTTTTAAAAAAAAAACAGGATTTGCCTCCACAGTTGACACCTCAGATTGTTGAACATCTGACAAATCATGTTATCATAAATCATGAAGATGGAACAAATTGGAAGGTTCGTTGGAAAATTGTGAACGGTGTAATTTGCCTATATAGAGGACGGAATAAGGCTGCTGTTCATATGTCAATCAACGAAGATGATTTCATTTTCTTCAATTATAGAGGAGGAGTGGACATTTCGGTGACAGTGTGCAAGAGTAGTGAGGGAAAAATCACTACTACATTCCATAGGACGATTGAAGGTGAAGTCGATATGAACCAGCGAACACTATGGATAGTCAAATTGTCAGCATACATGCTTTTGAAAAACAAACCCTTGGTTAGTTTGCGTTAATATTTTTATTATACTTATTTTAATTTAAAAATGCATAAATTTGACTAAAATAAATACTAACTTTTGCAGTACATTCCTGCTTGGGTGGTAAAGAAATATTTTGAGGACAAACCTGAAAATATAGATGTTAGGCTACCATCTGGAGAGATATGCAAATGGTCACTCATATGCTGTAGCCGTGATAAAACTGAAGGATATTTGGGTTACGGCTGGTACACTTTTGTAGAGGTTTATGATTTGAAGGTGGAGCAAAGAGTTAGATTCTATAAGGAATGGAACGAAGAAATCATCAACATTGAAGTGTTGCCACCGATCTAGTAGTATGAGTCTGATTAGTAGCCAGGAAATGTTATAGTATATTAGCTTCAATTGGTATTTTAGATTTTGATTAAACATATTAGGAAGTTTGATTACTTGTTTTGAAACATTAAGACGGGTGTCTTTGTTTTTGGTTTCCATGCACGCTGAATGACTTTTTTTTTTTTTGTTTCATGGTGGTGGATGATATTACCAAACTTTATTAAGACTTCTATTAAATGATTTGGCTTCATTATTAAGTTCTTTTTTTAGTAGTCATTTCATGTAAGAAAGGGTTATTTAATGTGACATAGAAACATAATAGTATTGATTGCATGAACTTTAAAACTTACGAATACTAATATCATACAAATTCTGAAAATTTATAGTTATATTGATATAATTTATTCATATGACATATGAATGTACTGTACTTATTCAATATTTGAATCAAATCAAGTGTATTAGCCCTACTATGTAAATTTTGTAAAGCAGCATGCAGACCTCTTGAGAAACAACATTCATGTGGCAGATATTGATATGTTTTCATGAATACAGGTTAGTAAATTCATTCATCTCTCATCAAATTTATTTACATGATTGTTATCTTATGATATTCTAGTTTAAAAACATCATATATAGTTTATTCAAAATGGCCTCCACCGTTTTAGTGAATTGCTCTATGTATGTTATTAATGTCAATGAGTTTATTTGAGTTTAAGATCAACTTGGACAACGGTTTAGGTAGAGGAACCATACTAAAATGTAAATATTTGTAATCTTATAATATATATATATATATATATATATATATATATATATATATATATATATATATATTTTGTGTCAGGACAAACTGAAGAAACCTTACAACTGATAGCCGTAGGGCTCTATTTGTTGGTTCATCACACAAACTGTTTATATGAAAGGAAACATGGAAAGTCCTGGATGGATTATGCAAGAAGGAGGAATAATGGGAAGACCTTAAGTCATGGTATGTGCTTTTTTAAGGAAGACAATCATGCTACTATTTGCATTTTTTTGCTTCTAATGGTTTAGTGTTTTTAATTAAAGAATTATTTACATTTATGGTACATATTGGAATGCCTATATCTTTATGAGCTTAGTACAGTTGAACAGTTCAGGACATCACACACACACACACACACACACACACACACACACATATATATATATATATACATTCAAAAAAACATGCTATTATTTGTGTCGTATATCGTGGAAGCCAACGGACTAAAATTAGGCAATTGAGTTCAAAATAAATAGAATGTAGGCATGCATTAAGGGTACAAAAGAAGCATGTACCCAACTAATGTAAATTTGCCTAAATAATATGATGTCCTATTTTCAAATATGTCAAAACACCATGCTTAATCTTGTTTTGAGAACTTATTATATTCCAACTGATATGGTAGTCTTATCCACCGTAACTATCAGTTGAATATTCTGGATCTTTAGGTACATCAACAAACCTAGAATACGTTTGAAAATGAATAGTTAGAACAATGATGGTAAAAATGCAAAGTACTATGTAGGCTAACAACTAATTTGTGCAGTACAACATACTATGTGATAAGTATTGTGAGCATGTCGATAATGTCAATCATTTGCTATTATACATAAATAATTTATTTGACAACAAAAAGTAAAAAAGTATTAAACTTTCAGAATATATAAAGATTATTACATGTTAATGTAACCATTATACATTGGTGAACACTTCACGGTATACAACATTTTTTGTAGACCTACAAACATTTTTATCTCCATCCAGAATTAGTATCTTCAAACCCTTTCTTGACTTTACGTGAGATAGTGCAACATACAACTGACCATGAGTGAATACTGGCCTGGGAAGGTAAATTCCAACATGGGATAGGGATTGACCCTGACTTTTGTTTATAGTCATAGCGAAACAAAGAGCAAGTGGGAACTGTCTCCTCTTGAACTTAAACGGCAAACCTGGATCACTTGGCACTAAATTCATTCTAGGAATGTATATTTTGTCTCCTATTTTTTTTCCTGTTAGAACCGTTGCTCCTATTACATTCTTCCCCAGCTCATCCGCCATTAGTCTGGTACCATTACACAAACCAGCAGACTGATCAATGTTTCTCATCAGCATAACGGGAACACCAACTTTGAGCCTCAACTTATGATTTGGAATACCAGAACATTTAATATCATTTAGAAACTCAGTGGTGAACCACTCACCTTGAATTTCGCTATCCTCGTCTGATTGACAAATTGTATCAGAGCTAAGGTACTCAACCTCATCACCAGGCATAGATGACAATACAAATTCATTGACTTCACACACCGAATTAAGTGTGGGTGCCAAAATTCCCCGTTCTTCAAAATAATGTTGGCTATTGATGTTTGCGAGTAATTTTGGATATGCAAAATCAACCAGAATTTTTAATGGGTTAGCAGTATCGAGTATCAGTAAGTCTTCAGGAATATCAATATCACTCTCACCCAATTCATTTGCGTTAGAATCACCGTCACCAACACGCAGAATCCATTCAGCAAATTCTTGGACATGTGATTTGTCAACATCTAGAAATGAAAGACCAAGTCTCATATTTATCGTAAGCTTCAGAACCTTACATTTCGACCAGATATTTGATGCATTAATGGCAGAACAAACAATTTGATGCCTGGATCCTTTTCTAATAACAGGTAGAATCTGCCTGAAATCTCCGCCTAAAACAACAACCTTTCCGCCAAACGGTTTATCTAAGTTACTCTTGTCCTGAACTGACATAATATCACGAAGTGTGCGATCGAAAGCTTCAAAGCAAAATCTACTCATCATTGGTGCTTCATCCCAAATTATAAGTTTGGTGTGAATAAGAAGTTGAGCTCTATCACTGCCCTGATTGATATTACACGTCGAGTCCTCCTGAATTGCCAAAGGGATTGAAAAGGTGGAATGGCGGTTTACCACCTGGCAACAATAAAGAAGCAATACCACTTGACGCAACGTTTAGTACAATGAATCCTTGAGATCGAAATCCAGTTGACAACGTGTTCCAACAAAAAGTCTTTCCTGTACCACCATATCCAGAAACGAAAAAAAATCCACCTAATCCAGACATAACATCAGACATTATTTCTTCACATGCATTTCGTTGTTCACCTGTCAACTTGTCCATTAAAGATTGGTGTGTTGCCAACATCTCTTCTTTGTCATAGCTTAATTCATCAACAATTAACTTATTCTGGAAGTCAAAATTAGCTGCTAAATTTGGGAATGGCATAGCAAAATTTGCAAGGGATCTACCATTAGAATGAAACAATTTTTCCAACTCTATGAGGCACAAATTCTTCAAAGCGTCGTCAGTAATTTGAAGCTCTGTAATGTTCAAAATAATATTAATGTTAATTCATATAACAAATATTAAATAATTTGAACAGACAAAGCAAAATCATACCTTGCATATGTAGTTTTTTCCTCTTGTCATACACGATGCCGTCTGACAGTAGTCTCCATGTGGAGTCCCAAACGAATTTGGGTTTGTTCATTGTATACAACACTAACAATGAAACAAACATCCTACGCAACTAGTGTCCAGAAGCTAATTCACTCGCCTCTTTGATTGCATCTATAAATTCTTTATCATCGTCCAGTAGACCCATTGCATAACATGCTTCTTGGAACGTGTTGTACACTACCCCATTAACAGTCCTCAAACTTTCGTAACAAATAGCACCTTTCTGGACTGTGAGCAATATACGCATATAATACAATTCACCAACACCATGAGGGACATAGTGAAGCCGACCAATGCTCATACCTTTTTTTCTCAAATGTCATTTTCTTGACTGTCTTTCATAGACAAACCTATTGGGAAATTCAGAATAAGTCAAATCCCTACCCTCTTTGTATTCACGATTAGCGTCAAACCAAGCAAGAAACATTGTGTTAGACATTTCAGTTCTAGAGATCACATTCTCAATATCCTCATTGTCATCAAAGAAAACAGTTTGGCTGTTTGGTAGATGAAATGTTAACCTCATCACAGGCGGCCATTTGTGGTGAATATCAAAGGCAAAAATCCTCCAAACAGCTTCGCAAGGGGAAACATAACGACAGTCATAATAATGCTTAATTTCATCAACAGGCTTATCTTTGTCTCCACTATCTGAACCACGCCAAATCTGTAAAGTAGCACGATCAGGACCCTTGTTGACATATTTGAACAGATACTTGATAGAGTTTGACTTATTACAATACTCCACATTTACGTGTCCTCCATATCTCATGAGAAGGTGCGGGTTATATGGGACAACACTCCTGTTATCTAACTTTGTTCCAGCCTTGTCAACATAAATGCCATTGTCACTACGCCTATACACTGGATAACCGTCATCATCAAATGTAGTTGAATCTTGAAATTTCTTTGGAAAAATTTTTGAACATCTTCCATCCTGCATGCAAGGGCTTTTTCTGTTTGCATTCCCACAAGGACCATGCATCATGTAGGTGGTTACGGCTTCATGTAATTTAGGGTATAATGCACGATCAGGCAACTCTGCTGATATTAACTTGTCAATCTCCGAAGTCGTAGTTGGCTTGCTTGCACCACTCAGCCATAACAAAATGTGAGCATGGGGAAGTCCCCTCTTTTGGAATTCAACGGTGTACATCACTGCATAGTGTGAAAAATAAAAAATTATTTTTTAAGTAACATACATTACAATTGAAACAATAAACTACTAAAGGTATGAGATGAATAATACTTGCCTGCGTCAACTTTTCCAAATATTTCATCATTCTTTAAATCTGCCATGAGTTGGTCCAACTTGATCTTAAACACTCGTGAAACAATATCGGGACGATCAGCTGCATGTAAATTTTTTTCGGAGACAAAGTGATCAATCTCCCTCCACTTCGTATTGCAGGTTATTGTGATGAAAAGATCAGGATAACCAAAATGTTTGCAAATAGCCATCGCATCCTGACAATTGTTGAACATGTATCTCATACTACCTGTGAATGACGATGGAAGTATAACGCGTCTACCAATTGATGTAGGATCTGTTTCACCACGACCCATTGCATCCTGTAAACTGTTTAAAATATCACATCTGATCACAGACTGGTTTGCACGAATGTATGAAAGCCTTTGGGACTCAACCATAGTATAGCAATCCACAACGAATTGCTGAAATAATCTCCTGGAGTAAACAATATTTCCGCATTCAACATCTCTTTGTTGAATTCGGAATGCAATGAACTCTCTTAGTGTAACCCTTCGTCTCTTACGACTTGTAATATGTCCTTCTGCTTCAGTGATTTCAATATCCTCTTGATAACCATCCTCACCATATATGAAAATTAGTGGATATTGGAGAGGAATAAAAGATGTGTGTGTCTCGTGAAGCCTCTCCAATTCACCTTCTACATTTTTAACAATTATATCTCGCCCCTTTTCAATATGCATGTCATCCCCAATAATTAGTTTTGCTACTTCATTACATGATGGAATATTGTGCATCCTTGCATCTGCAGCGTGATGTCTGATCAACCTTATATGAAAGTTAGAATTAGGATGTTGCTGTACATAGTCCCTGGCTAATCGAAACTGTTTTGTGTAGTTGTTGTGTTCATCAACCTAATATATATATATATATATATATATATATATATATATATATATATATATATATATATATAAATTAAAAACCTAATATGATAGTATGTGACATTACCTGAAATGCCCAATTCGGTTAGAAGTTTCATTCTGAGAATCGTATATGTACAATTGAGCATATTTCGGTGTGGACCCGCTCTCAGATTTTAAACTTCCTATACGATGATAATTTTGACCACTCGAAATGAATTGTGGTGGACCGCCTCCATTATTGATTGATGTTTCGATCTTGCCTCCAATAGATGTAAATGAAAACATGCTATTGTATGCCCTGATATTTTCTCTGAAATTTTTACTCCTGTGATCTTCTTCGTTGATAAGACTCAACAACAACTGCAGTGGCTTCTTCAATAATGGTAATTGAACTTGTCCCTTCATACAACAGAGAGAGAAATATGGATTCGGTGATTTGTTGGTCTTAACAGCCCTTTCTTCAAACCAAAGCAATGCCTTACATGATTTACATGTATAATCTGGGTCTCCAAAATATAGACATGCTATAGTAGATGAAGAAAGACAATAAAGTTGAAATTATAAACAATGACATACATTAAACACGCACATAACAATGACTTATTGAGAGGTTACTGTATTTACGCCGATTTTCAAATCTTTCAAATAAGGGGGAATAGCCCAAGCCTCTGACATCTTTAGCTGAACTTTGTGATCCTGAAAAACATGTTATGGTTAATGAAAACCATATTAAGCATATTTGTGAATAGAAAATTAAAAAACTACAATTCTTATGTGACGACGTCTCTATAAAAGGATTAGTTGTATGCAAGCCGAATTGCGTAGTATAATTCTCATTTGTGTTTTCCCGTTTGTTACATGTGCCTTCTGTAAGTAAAATAACCATTATAATAAAAATATAATATTAATGTAATAACTATCGAGTCATATGCACTCTTCAGACTAAAGGGATAAAAAAACATATAATTTTGTGCGATCATACTTGCAACTTGATGCTGCTTGTTCTTATATATTTTTTCATTTAAAATGGTCTTTCTTCTGCATCTACTTGATGCAGCCTGAGCATTTTTAGCACTAATTGGTTCAGCTTGGTAATTCAAATTGTTTGTGAATATACCATTTGATGACACTGGAGATGAACCTGTTTTAAAACAGATTAAAAATGTCATTCAGGAAACATATAATGATTAATTTCCAGATCAAAACTCCTTTGAAATTGAAGGCTATTTAGTAGTGTTTAACTATTTATTTTTTAAAGTTATTAAATATTCCAAAAAGTTCCATACAGATACTCACCAATTAACATTGGCGATGGATACTGATAAGACGGTATTACAGCCGGCATCAATGGGAAGTTGGATGTGATATATTGAGGAATTGAATTATGACCTGTGTATTACTTATTGTTAATCTCCTAATGGCAAGTTATCAAATGAAATATTTAATTATAAGTACTACAACAAACTCCAACGTAATAAGTCTGACTGTATACAAAACAAAAAAAATATGCCTGTTATGTAGACTGAAAAATGTGAAATACACGGAACTTTAGAATTAAGCAATTATTTTGAAGCAAAAGCCATGTTTATATCATTCTGAAAATAACCTGATGTTATAGCGCTCAGAGGTGTCTTTGTGTCATGTGTGTACGGAGTTGCTTTAACTAACATAGGAGTCCTTGTTTCTTGATGTGGAGAAGATCCATTAACAGAGTTAAAACTATTTTGACAATAGTATTGGGCACCTATCATGACATGTTTAACGTGATTGACATAGTTAGTTTATAGTAGTTGTCATATTCATTGCTAATTGTTTTATACATTTGTTATATATTAAATTTAAGTTAACAAAAATGTAATTACAATGTAAAGCATGTGAATAACGTGTAAAAAAGCACATGAACGAATGCTTGACCAGGCTGCTGGTTTTGAATGTTATTATAAGAATTGTGTCTTGCAGAATACAATAATAGTTTTGGTCTATATATTTATTTTTGTTATTTAATTTATAAAGAAGAAAAAAATTGTCCATTGACATGACATTTATGAAAGGTATATCTATGAAATTAATCAGGATTCTACACAATACCAGGAGTTATCTCTGCCAGAGGGGTTCGTTGTGTCAAATGTGATATGGGGCGACTAACAGGAGTGTTGAATTGATTCTCAGAACACATGACTCCTATTAGAGCACCGGAAAGTAATTCAGTATCAACAAAGGTCTTTAGATGAATCAGATACGGCAAAATACATTATGGTTGTAAGAGAGTACCTGTTTTAGTTCTCTTTTTCTCAGCAACCTTCTGACTGTTTCTATTCGTCCTTTTGGATCCACAATTCTCTTGATTCATAATGTCCATATACTAAATTAATAGGTTCTTGAATATGTCATTTGTTTTTCAATTTCAGCACATTGGTTAATGAGGGGACACAAACCGTAAAATACAACTTATATTATTGTAAATGCACAACATAGGAATGTATTTGGCATATATCAATTCATCATACCTTCACATGCAGAACTGGTCACGTATATAGGACTGCACTCCACGTGATGATGTTGTTCAGAATCAAGGAATAGGATTGCAACTTATTTCAGCTGCTTCGTAGGTTTGCAACTTCTTTCAGCTGCTGCTTTTTTTAAATATCATTTTTTACGAAATACGAAGCTACATTGTTTTAGGTTCCAGGTTAACCCTACTGAATAAATTAAGAAGTAGTTGTCAGTTTTTTTTGAACAACAATTTATGGACAATTTTCAAACAATTTCAGCAAATATTTTATTCATGATTACACCTTCTCGCATTAAATAACAATTATATGTCCATATTGCATCAGATTTTAATTAATAGTTATCAGTTTTTTTATAACACTAATTCAGCAATGTATTATAAATTGATACGAATTACTTTATTCGTCTTTATCTATTTTCGAAATTATAAATTTAATTTAATAAGCATTACAATTAAGTAATATTCCTCTAATGTTACTAATAAAGTATCATTTGTTAGTAATATTACTGATTTATTACAATAGATTACCTCTGCAAAAATTATACTTCCCTTCATAAAACTTTGTTATGCGAAATTTCAGCTAATTTATGTCCATAATACGTCAGATCTTATGCAATAATATGTCTTTTTTTTTGTAACATGACTGGGGATTTCATTAGAGAAATTTCAGAGACAATATTTGGTTAATCTTTATTTCTTTTAACATTTAATAGCCTCTTTATGCCAATATTGCACCAAGATTTATTTAATATTTGTCATATTTTTCTTAATAACAACATGTATCTTCTAAACACCTCAGAATTTTAGGATGCATATTATTATTTAACTGATTTAGAATTTATTACCCATTATATGTCCCTAATGAATCAGGTTTTGTTTAGGGACCATCAAATGAACGGATATGTTTCCCTACTTGATTGCATAAGATCCCTATTTTAGGTATGTGGTTTACTCTAACCAAAATATTAATATGTAGTTTTCGTTTTTATGTTTTTAATAATTTCTGTATGCTATTTGAGGATTTTAAGCCATTATTTTATTCATGTTTATAAAATTTCACCTTTAATAAACATTATATGACACTAAAATAGGGATTTTAATAAATAGTTGTCAGTGAATCAAATTAGAATTATTGATTAAAAATTATAAATTTCAGCCGTTACCTTAATGATCTTTACATATTTTCGAATTTAATATGCATTATTTGTCCATAATACATCAGAATGTGGATATATTGGCTATTTATTAGTAAGTTGAAGGGAAAGTATAATTTTCAGAATATAGTTGATCTAATGTAATCTCGTCAGTAATATTACTAATAAATGAGCATGTTTTTAAATACATAATAAAGGAGTAATATTACTAATAAATGAGCATGTTTTTAAATACATAATATCACTGATGAGAATTCAAATTACTAATAATGAGAAGCAGGATATGCTTGTTTATTAGTAATTTGAAATCTCATCAGTGATATTATGTATTTAAAAAATGGTTCCATTATTAGTAATATTACTCCTTTATTACATTAGATCACCTCTTTAAAAATTATACTATATCCCTTCATAAAATATAGTTTGGTGAAATTTCAGGCAATATATGTTTGCAATCCACCAGATCTTATGCAATAATATGTCAATGTTTCTATTGTTGTAACATTACTGGCGATTTCAAAACTAATAATTTCAGAGACAATATTTGGTTCATCTTTACATCTTTTGACATTTAATAGCCTCTTAATGTTAATATTGCACCAGGATTTATTTGATATTTAACTGATTTAGAATTTATTACCCATTATATGTCCCTAATGAATCAGGTTTTGTTTAGGGACCATCAAATGAACGGATATGTTTCCCTACTTGATTGCATAAGATCCCTATTTTAGGTATGTGGTTTACTCTAACCAAACTATTAATAAGTAGTTTTCATTTTTATGTTTTTAATAATTTCTGTATGCTATTTGAGGATTTTAAGCCATTATTTTATTCATGTTTATAAAATTTCACCTTTAATAAACATTATATGACACTAAAATAAGGATTTTAATAAATAGTTGGCAGTGAATCAAATTAGAATTATTGATCAATCTTTTTAAAATTTCAGCCGTTACCTTAATGATTTATCCCTATTTTCGAATTTAATATGCATTATTTGTTCACAATATATCAGAATGTGGATATATTGGCTATTTATTAGTAAGTTGAAGGGAAAGTATAATTTTTAAAGAGGTGATCTAATGTAATCTCGTCAGTAATATTACTAATAAATGAGCATGTTTTTAAATACATAATAAAGGAGTAATATTACTAATAATTGAGCATGTTTTTAAATATATAATATCACTGATGAGAATTCAAATTACTAATAATGAGAAGCAGGATATGCTTGTTTATTAGTAATTTGAAATCTCATCAGTGATATTATGTATTTAAAAAGTGGTTCCATTATTAGTAATATTACTCCTTTATTACATTAGACCACCTCTTTAAAAATTATACTATATCCCTTCATAAAATATAGTTTGGCGAAATTTCAGGCAATATATGTTTGCTGTAACACCCGCACCTCAACATAATTGAAAGTACGACAAATTACATTAAGGCACAGGAATTACTAAGCATTTACAACTTGATTACAGTAATCCAAGTCATAAATTAAACTTAATTCATTAATCTACTAAATAGATTACAAATTGTACATAACTTGGAATATAAAATTCCCATTACAATCTACGACTAGCTTATGTGTCCCAAGCTTGAAGCTTCAGCTCGCCGTCTTCAGTACCTGCTTATCTGAAAGACAACAAAAAGAAAAGGGTGAGATTATAAAATCTCAGTGAGCCCTTCACGGACTCCTCACCATTCTCTCCTCGGAACCTTCTAGGCTGAGAAGACTAACTTATGCATTTCAAACCTAGACATACTCTCCCTATGTACCATAAGGACTTGACTTGCAACTTCTCGATATCCCTAGGCTAAGACGCTTTAGAACGCGCTAGCTTGAATTAAAACTTAGCATATTATACCATAGGGTAATCCTAGGACTAATATGCCACTTATCAACTTGTGATTAACTAAGCACATAAATGTATAGCAATCCACATCAATCCTACAAATGTCCATTCTTTAACCTTTGTTTAGCTCAACTAACCTTAATACAATATAAATTGCAACCTTATTAACTAAGAACATATTGTTCTTACTTACTCACTTTGTGCTTAACACATCTTTGCTTTCTCTTATGCTATTGGGCTTTGCCTTATGCTCTTTACCACAAATCCCAATCAATCTAGCTTGCTTATCCTTTAAGTGATCTAATCACAACGCTCAGTACTATTAAGCGACTATGGGTGTGCTATCCAAGATTTCATACAACTAACTAAGCTAATTCCTAATACATATATATAAAATACATACAAGGAATTCATTAACATTCATAAAATTAACTTCACTTCACATATTATACCATTCATAAGAGATGTATAATATGATGCTTTGCATGTAATGCACTTTGTGTTATTGGGTAGTGTCGTAGGCTTAGGTCCCTAGACCCCAATTACACACTTTCGGAATGGTGGTTAGACGTCATAACCCTCCAAGGGCGTCCCTCTTGGCTAACCAAACCGATCTTTCTCCTATAAATAGAGGAGTCTTGCCATGGACTTTAGCTTATGCATATGCTTATGCTTATGATTGTATGCATGTTCATAGAAACACAATCATCCACATTACTTAACTATTCAAGGAAACTACAATCATTTCCTTGAATCGAAACACACTACTAGTCCCCCTTTTTATCTAATGACTCCCAATCATGTATACTAATACATACATTCATTCTATCACATCCTTTTCCTAGGGTCCTTCCTTGACCTCTAAGACTTAAGCTTGTGGCTCTTAGACAAGCCTCACAATTTGCCAAATTAATGGACAACACGTACATTAACTAATCCCTTGAAACTCTATGGAGTTCTCAAGAGAGACAACATCAAGCATACATAATCTCATTGATGCTCTTTGGAGCATTCAAGGATTCAAGCATCACATAATAATTAGGGGGGTTGGGGACAGCATCCAACCCTATTTCAGTCAAACCCCATATAATTTCATAACAATCATAACAATCATCACTCAATCTCTTATAGGTATATAAAACCTAACTTGAACCTAAGGTTCATATGCTACTAAAGGAAGGGAAATTCCTATATGTGGGACTTATGGGTGCCCATCACCTAAAGGTTGAAGAACTCACCTCTATTCTTCAAGACATTGAGCTAGGAAGGTTGAACTTGGACCCTTTGCTCCTCTTCAAGCTTTTCCCTCTTGTTCAACTTAGGGCTTCTCCAAATACTCCTCAAATCTTGATCTTCAACCTTCAGTCTTCCTTCTCAATCCAAGAACTTGAGCTATCCTTGCTGGAGCTTGGTCTTCTCCCCCTTATTCTTCTCCAAATTCGTGCTTCTTCTTCTCCTCTCTAGGGTTCAAACCCAAATCTTCCAAATACTTAAATCTCCACTCTCAAACTCCCCATTTAGGCAAGTGATTGAAGAAATCCAACATGAATCTCTTCAATCCTCCTCGAAAGGTGAAACCACAGCTCTCTCTCTCTCTTTCTCCTTTCCCTTTCTCTTCTTTCTCTATTTCTGCGTTCTACTCGCTGAAACTGCGTTTTTAAATAAACCTGCAGCTGTGAATCGATTCACAGCACTGTGTGAATCGATTCACACAGTGTAAAAAGTGCCTGAATTGCAGTTTTAATGAGTGAATCGATTCCTGCCTGCGAGTCCCAGTGGCCTATCTTATGTGAATCGATTCCTGGCTTCTGTGAATCGATTCCCACTGCTAGAATTCGATGCCAATGGAGTTTTAATGCTGTGAATCGATTCCCAGGCTAGGTGAATCGATTCACACTGCAGAAAAACCAGGAAAACTCAGTTCTAGCACCAAACCTTGAGACCTTCTTCTCAAATTAACTTCCATAGCTACAAATCAACACCTTTAACCATCTTAGGATTTAATCCACACTTATTCCTCAACTCAAACCCATTAACTTTCTTATCAAAACTTTGTGTAATTATATTCACTCACTTTAAAGTCAATTTAAGCTTGAATACAATCACACAATTCTCCTCATCACTTATTCTCAACTTAGCTTAGAAATTTGGGGTGTTACATTTGCAATCCACCAGATCTTATGCAATAATATGTCAATGTTTCTATTGTTGTAACATTACTGGCGATTTCAAAACTAATAATTTCAGAGACAATATTTGGTTCATCTTTACATCTTTTGACATTTAATTAATAGCCTCTTAATGTTAATATTGCACCAGGATTTATTTGATATTTGCCATTTTTTTATTCACAAAATCAATGTTCTAAACGCACCAGAATTTTAATCAAAATATTATTATTTAACTATTTTAGAATTTAATACCGATTATATGTTACTAATGAATCAAATTTTGGCTAGGGATCATCAAATGTTTGGATATGTTTCCCTACTTGAATGCTATATTGTTTTAGGTATGTGGTTTACCCTACCTAACAAATTAATAAGTAGTTGTCGTTTTTATATTTTTCTTATTTTCTGGACAATCTTATAGAATTTTCAGCAATTTTTTTGAAATGCTTAAAAACATTTCACATTTAATAAACATTATATTTTCCTAATACATCAAAGAATAATAATAGTTGTCAGTGATTCATCAAACAATTTTTTAAATATTTTTTTGAAATTTCAACCATTAATTTATTGAACTTTACATATTTTCGAATTTAATATGCATTATTAGGCTTTATTGAGTTTTTTCAATAATCATACTTTTATTATGCTACAATTCATATCAACTGTTATGATATGTTTCCCTACTTTGTTCCTAAATTGTTTTAGGTCAATCGTTATAACTCAAGACGTATAAATTAATATTATGATAAAACATGATAAATTAGACAGATAGAAACAAAAATACAATTCCTTAAAAAAATGTCTAACATTGAATATCAAATCACAACTTAGTTAATAATGAAATTCAAAACATTACTTCAATACTGAAAAATAACTCAAAACTAAAAAAACAAACTAATTGTAATTGAAAATCAAAGCATTCCTTCATCTCCCACTAATTACAAATTCATTCTTTCTCTTTCTTTATGTCCTTCTTCATAAACTTTAAAGCCGGTATTTCGTCATTTATAGGAGACGATCTCTTGTTAGGTACTCCACATGGAGATTCTGAGCTTTTAGATCAACTATTTCAGTTTCAGAACCTAATCCATCAACAGACGTTTGATGTGATTCATCAAACTTCCCGATGAGGTCCTGCAATCAAAAAACAATAAATAACCTCAAAGAAAGTTCATATATTTGTAACGAAATAAAGTTGCTATTTTATAGATATGACCATAACCTGGGCAACATCATCAACAACTGAAGGATTTGTAACATACGATAGTGTGTTGCCAGACATTGGTGTTTGCTGTGAACCCTTCATAGATGGTTATACATGTTAGAATTTAAATAGCATTTGGTATTTTGTTTTGTATTAATATAGTTGGATAATTGGAACTAACTTGAGAAATATTCAAATCTTTAAAGCTTTGTATGATGTCAGATCTACTGGTAACTCTCTTAATTATATATGAACTCTCAAATTTTGATCCAGACCCAACATCACGTCCAACTTTGAACAAATACATCTTTCCAAGAAGATCACTCAGCTCATTAGGCATCACATATGAATCTCCCCTCTGTAATGTAACCAAGATTTGTTCAAAAAATTAGTGAGTCACTTCAATTGCCTTTCTTTGATAAGTATTTGAAACTGATAAATTGTCAAGTTGTTCATTTATTCATTAATAACCTGATCAATAGTTTGCAAGAGCTTTGCACAACTCTGATTGAGCAGAATCTCAGCATCGCGGTCAAACATCACAAATGTGGCAGATGTTGCATTATCTTCAATGCGAAGCTTGAAGAAATACCTATACAATAAACAGAAGATTAATAGGTATGAATTGTATAATTAGTAAATGTTTTATAGTTATTAAATCCAAAAATAGGTAGCAACAATTGTTACTTGGGTGTCACATCTTTGACATGTGTTTTGCATCTCCCACAATAATATTCATCAGAATCTGGTGTCACTTTTTTTATGCAAATGTTACATGCTAGATAATACCATTTAACATCATCTTCAAAAGAAATAATAGTAGCCAGGACAACATAAGGCAAATCCTACAAATATTAAGAAAGTTAATTAGATATTGCATAAAAAAATATATTATTATGACATTATAACAACTAAATAAATTATATAAACCTCAGTAGAAGTATTTTTCTCAGATGGTAGGTATGCTGTCTTCATAGCTTGAAAGGTAGCACTTTTGGTAGACTTGGTAAAGTCATCCTCTTCACTAATCTTTACCCTATCTTGTAATTGGGTCAACCCCTTATTAGAGGTTTCAATTAGGCAGCCCATCCTTTGTTTAAAATCCATAACTTCAGGAATTTCTGGGTTAAACATTATTTTGGACCCAAAAGTGGTGTTAACACTTTTAATATCTAAAAACAAACAAAATATGTCAGATAAACAAAACACATAACAAAGTTAACATTTTTAGTAGAAATTGCCCATAATAAGATTTTGTTTATTACGATTCCATGACTTCACTTTGGCAAACAACAAAACAACCACCATATTAGATGGTTCACCACTTGATATCAGTTTCTTCAACTCATCAACATATCCAGCAAACAACGTGACTTTGAATCGATATCTTTTGAAACGTTAAAACCACAAAATAGGATTTAGTTAGAAAAATAAATAAAAATAAACAAACTTGTAGCAATGAGGTGTGTTTCGTAGTTACCCTTCATTTTCAAGCTCAATGTCTATAAGCTTGGACTTCTTTTGGCTCTTTACATATTCCTTTTCATTACCAACCCCTGTGAGGACTCCCATTATATCTGCTTTTGAAATATTTAATTTGTCACACTCACTTTGTGGTAGTTTAGCATCATAAGACTGGTACTCAAAATTTTCCAAAAGAATAATGCATGGGATAGTATCACTTACCAACTAAATAATTGCAATCAAATTCTGAGGAAAAAATCTCTTGAGGAGGTGTGAACTTAAAAATAGCTTGTGGTACACACTTCATTGGTTGTTTGACGACTTCAGTACCCTTTTCAAAACTCAATTTGTATGAGTTTTTAGTTGTCCTATAGTCGCCTGTACTTAAAATCAATTTGAACTTAGAAATAAGATGCACATGCCCCTCTTGCAATTGTTTATCAAAGATGTATATAAGAGGCTCACGAATGAAAACACCAATACGATCACCCTGCATGGAAACACAAGTTAAGATTAATATTTGTTTCTATCAGAATACTACAATGAATAATATACAAACTAATGAAAGGACTAACCGTATTGTCCATAAGGACTAACTCTAAGCAAAACACTTTATCCTTGTTATTAGGATTTGTAACAAACCATTTTCGCAAAATCCTAACCAATAGGCGCACATTTGTCTGATCAATATCAACAATATCTGAGATCCGATCAAATTTAGGTGCCATGTTTGTAGTGGTGAATCTGATATTAAGGGTAAATGCTTTGAATGTTTGATGTGTATGGCAATTGACTGCTGTTGAATTTATAGACATAGTGCAAAATTAGGGTTCCAAAATTGATGCTCAGTTTTTTTTCATTTCTCCTCTCTATTTTCTGACCTAAATTATTTCTGTCAACAATCATGATTGATTATTATTTAAAACGTATGTAATAAATTTTGTACTACTAATTTGACTAATTGTAGTAATAATTTCAGAAACTTTTATATCTTTATTACAGGATTCTCTCATGGTCCAGGGAGATTCAACAACTTTCTATTTTTATCCCTACTATCTATTTTTTGACCTAATTTATCTGTGACACAAATCATGATATTTTAGGGTCCTGATCGTGCTCATTATTGTTGAATGCTAGTATGTTTTTCACATAATATGTTTCACTTTTGATGCAGAAGAATTTCAACACCTTTTTTTTTAATACCAAGTTTATTTCCTTATTTTTTTTGTACCTGTGATCATGATCTGAAGGATTCCACGTTATTAGGTTCCTCAACAGACTCATATTAGTCTTTCAGACATTATTGTTAGATTAATCTAATGTGTTGACCCGATTAATTATGAATTATGGTTGTTTTGACTTCAAAAGTTTCTTTCCGGTCAAAATATGTTTCTTTTTTTTGTCCAATATGTCATTTAATTGGCTTTGATTGGGCCTAAATTGAGCAAAAAGATTCCCTTTCTCCTGATATGATTTTGATCCCAAAATTGAATGTTTTGGCCTTTATCCTATTAGTAATATAAGATGTCAATTTTTTTAATTTTTAATTTATAATTTTTAATTTATAATGTTCTGACAATATTTTTTCCTTGTGGAAATCATGGTATATTGGTTATGCTTTAACGTGTTTGTTAATTGTTGCATAGAACATTTTCGTTTGGACCTAATATACATGTTTTTTTGTGCAGATTGTCATTTAATTTGATGATAATGGGCCTAAATTGAACCAAACAGATTCCCCTTCCCCAGATCTTATTTTGATTCCAATTTTTCATGTTTTGACCGGAACATCTAACAGTAATATAAAATATCATTTTTTTTAATATATTATATTTTTGATTATTTACATCTAGTATATGTTTGTAGGCAACATTTGATTAATAGCAATTGGACTTTTAAATATTTGTGCAATAATTACTGAATCAATTTTGATATGAATTGATATATTAATGTCATTATTGCTATCATAATTGTGGTGTCGGTATAACATTTGAGGGTATATGTTCTGGATTCCAAATTTTAATTTTTTACCTGTTTAGGATTATTTTTAACTTACATTTTTGATTTTTTAATAACTCTGATTATTGACTCAGGAAATTATATGCTTGTAAAAAAACACGTGGTTAATTCCAATTGGACTTTTAAATATTTATGAAATAATTATTGAATCAATTTTGATATGAATTGAGATATTAATGTCATTATTGCTAGCATAATTATGTTGTCGCTATACCATATAAGGGTATATATTCTGGATTGTCATTATTAATGTTTATTTTTATTTTTAATTTACATTTTTGATTTTTTAATAAATCTGATTACTGACTCAGGACGTCCATGTTGGCATATTTTAATTGACGTGTCTTTGTAGTTTCGTCTGCCGTCGACATTTGTTTAATTTCCCTTTTTAACTTATTCACAATTGTATATAATAGAGATTATGAGAATACTTACAGTATTTATAATTATTGAATATTAGAAAGTTATTATAACATATTTATTTTAGTTTAATATGCAATTTTTGCATGTTATATATTGACATATAACATTTTAAGCATAGTTTAATTTTTTATGTCGTGATGTTATGAATATTATGTTATTTTTTGTTTATTAGTGCTTTATATGTTATATTAAAAATTTTAAAAATATAATTTAATTCATTTCCTGTCCGACCCCGGTTCGACCTCGGTCCGACCTTTGAACCTTGAACCAGTGCCTACACCAGTTCAGTGTCCGGTCTGGTTTTGATAACCTTGGATGGAACTGTTAGAATTAGAATGAATAGAAGTGAGTAATTAAGAATTAATGAACCTCAAGTTATTACTCCCCAGTCCTCTAGAAGATCAGTAGAAACTACCTCTACTATTAATGTGAATTTAGCAGGTGTTAATTTTACCCCAAATATCCCTCAACTATTATATGAACCATGTCCCTCATTTGAATCTGAATCTCCTAGGATGTCACCTACTAGATCTCAAATTATAGGAGTTATTACTAGAAAAGAAGCATTTGAAATAGATAAAGTTTGGATTAGACCAGATTTTGAAGCAGATTATAGTAAATAGTACTTTTAGTAAGAAACAGACTTCAATTTATTTGCAATTATTTTATTATTACCTTAGAAAATTAGAATTAAATATTTACTTTTTTACGTGGTTTGGAAATTATTGTTTAGAGGGGAAGAGGGATGAGGACATATAGAAATAGTTTATTTTTCCATGTCAAAGTAATGTTACAAGATTGAAAACATAATGGTACAAGAGCATAAAACAAAACTTAGAAAACTTACAAGGAAATACTTCAGAGAACTTCTTACAAAGGGAAACTTAAGAACTGAGGGAATGAAAAGGTAATGAGTAATGCTACGAAAGCTCACTTTTATAGAGGGAAGAGAGACACTTATTTTACAATAATACCCCTAACATTAGATTCTAAAAATAAATAAGACAAACTACTTTTTTGAAAGTCTAAAAGTAAACAATAAAGTCTACAACTTTTCAGAAAATAATACATAATTTTTCAAAAGGGAGTAGTAATTCATAATAAGACAAACAAACTTTATTAAAGTAATTTTGATATTATAGGAGATTCTTCCAAAAACAAATAGTAATCTTCATAAAAGTAGTCTAATAGAGTTCACTTTGTCCATAATTCCAAAATTGTTGATGTTGGTCTTCTATAACTTTTTAAATTTGTCTTTTTCTTCGTAATGATGATATACTTCATATTTCAATCTGAATATCAATTCTTTGTATGTTCCAAAGTTTAATGCTTCACGTGATTTCCATCTCCAAGTAATAGCGTATTTGTTGAAAAAGCATTTAATGCTAAACTTGCCTTTTTCAAAACTAGTAGTAATGCTTCAATAATAGCTCCAATATGCTCCACGTAGTCGAGGTATAGTAGTGTCTTGATAATTCATAAAATTTTAGGTGTCTAGATTATGCTATGTGATTGAATCATAAAAATCATGAGATGCTTCTGATAACATATCTTTCTCGTCTGAACAATATATATAATCTTTTGTAAGTAATTATCTAGGAAAAGGCATGAGCATTTTATAAGTATTGGGATCCCAAATCTTATATATTGAAGTTTCTCCATATAAAGATCTTGATGGCCATCCAAATTTTGGTTGTATTGACCGATTGATCAAAAATTCATAAACATTTTTGCTATGTCCTTCTTTAATATTAAAATAATGATGATTCCACTGAAATACTCCTTCTCCATGATTAAGCTGTATAGAGTGATGGGCTGGCTTGTAAGTAAACTGATTCTGGGTTAGTAATGTAGAATTAATATAGGCTATAATAGGACCATTTCTTAACATTATTTCCAAGGCTAAGTAAAGTTTCTCGGGGCAATTTGAGATAACATGTATGTTTCTCAAATAAAAGGCTTCTAGTAATCCTTGATCTAGAAAACTCCAGAGGGTAAAGGTATAATTTTTCAATGTAATGGGTTTAAATTAATTATGGCTTTCAGAGGACCAGTAATTAATTATTGGTAATAATCAGTCTTCTGAACAACAGTTAATCCTGGGATTAGAAGGGTTTCCATTGCTATTTTAGAAAGAAATTTCTGAATAGATATATAATCTTGGTAAAGACGTTCGGCTATTTTGGTTTTGATAATTTTTTGTATTGCATCTGGTAAGGCTGAAGATAATTCAAAGAAGAAAATGTCAGGAAGTAATAAGGCTTTCAATTTAATATCTGTAAAGGCTTTATTTTCTAAAATAGGGTGTGAAAGAAAAGGCTTTTTAAGAGCTAATCTCAGCTGTTGGATTTGGTAATGAAGGGCTTTATAATCTTTACTGAGGGAGTCGTAATCAACTTGAAGTGTTGTAAGGTTTAATAAAAGTTGTTGGTTTTGATGTTGGAGGTCAAATACCTCTTTTGGGTTAATGGTGTATGATCCATATTTTTTAGGTTAATGGGTGAATGACCCATATAATTCGTATGTGAGTAATTTTTATGTATGTATGAGCCAGTAGGCTGCTAGATGCAATATTACTTATGGCTGGATCAATATAAAAATGATTTCCAATGTAATTATATGCATGCTAAAATGCAGAATGTAAATCATAAAATCCTAATGCATATTTATATAATGCTTTTGGTAATGAAACTGGCAGTGAGGCATATAAGCCTGGCTGGTATTCTTTGACTAATACGTAACAAGAAAAATAATTCTTACTTAAAGGCTTCTCCTGTATTTCAGAGAAATAAATATTTAACGCATTTAATGCTAATATTTTATCTTTAGTAAAATGACTCGTTCATAATGCATCTAACAAAGCTTGCTGAATATTATCAGGCTGTCTATAATTGGATAATCATCTAAAGCTGCTTTCACTATTTTTTGAGCATTTTTTAATATAATATTTTCCAAATCGTATTTGCGAGACTAATTCTTCAATCATAGCTTATTTTTCTCCTGCCATCTGAAAACAAAAAGTTAGTTTCTTCAAAATAATAAATTTATAATGACTAATAGAATTTGAGAATACATCATCTAAATAAACTAAAGTAAATTGTTGATAATCATTAAAAATATCATTCATAATATGTTGAAATTCACTAAGCGCATTCTTTAATCTTTAAGGCATAATATTCCATTCATAATGTCCAAAAGGTACTACAAAAGTTGTGTTATACCTATCTTTTTCTTCTACTTGTATTTGATAATATCCTGATTTCATATCAAACTTAGAAAATATAGAGGCATTGTGTAATCTACCAATTAAATCTTTTTTATTCGGTATTGGGTATCTAATCCATCTAAGAACTTTATTTAATGGCTTGTAATTAATAACTAATCTAGGGGCACCTCTTTCTAATTCTGATGAATTCATAACATAAAATCATGCACAACTCCAGGGTGATTTACTTGGTCTAATTAATTTTTTATCTAAGTAATCCTGTACTTCTTTCTTACAATATTCTAAGTATTGCTGATTCATTTTTAAGGGCCTAGCCTTTGTGGGAATACTTTTCTCATCAAAGTCTAGCTCATAAGGTAATGACACTATGTGTTGCTTTCTATCAAAAAGCATTGGGGTGATCAGCACATATTTCTTTTTCAAACTTAATTTGTAATTCCTTAATTCTTTCTTATATCTGAGGGGACTCTAATTGTTCTTCTATTCTCTTGTCATGAACTTCTTTATTCAACATTCCTATTTGTTTCTTCTTCTGATTAATCAAATTAATAACTGAGGTTGATGCTTCCTGTACTAAATTTAATTCTTTAATTCTAGGTGATTGTAAAAATTCAAATTTAACTTCCCTTCTCAGGGCTTTTGAAGTAATTGCATCATTTGTAACTGACAAAGGGTATAATAAAGATAAAAATGGGGTTCTTAAAATAATTCTTTCGTGAATATTTTCAACTAATAAAAATGAAGTCCTATAACAAATCTTATTCTTACATATTTTTACATTTGATAATTTATAAGAAACTATTAATCTAGAACCATTAGCACCACTTAATGACTCTAATGTTTTTTTTCATAATACTTAGTAGGAATAATACATTCTTGAATACAATTCATATCTGCACTAGAATCTACTAATACTATAAGATAAAATCTTTCATCCTTAATAACTAATATAATTGGACAATACCACTTATAAATAACAAGCTGACTTAATATATTGACATAAGAAGAATCGCTGGATTCTTCTTTGTCATTTTTAATACTATTTTGACTAGTTTGACCAACTATTATTCCATTTGTCTTTAATTCTAAATACTTAATTTCTAAATCTAAATCCTTTTGCTTTAATCCCTGTATCTCCTGCTTTAATATCCTAGTCTCATTCTGTAAATCCTGTAAAGTAATTGAAGGGACTGAAGGCTGTCTAAACCTATTTAATACTTCCTTAAATTCTACTTTATGAACTTTTTCTTTTTCTTTCTCTTCTCGATCTATAATTCCTTCAATTTGTACCATAAATTCTTCCTTTTGAGGTGACTCTGGCATTCCTTCTAATACTCCTATAAGTGTATTTGTCTGATCTGAAGTAATAACATTTATACTTTTAATACATCTATCACAAGTACATAATTCAGGGCCTAAGCAATCTTTATCAGAACTATTAGGATCTAATTCAGATTCATCTAATACCTGATTAATATAATCTTCTACTTCTTCATAAGAAGAGTATTCCGAAGACTCATCTTCTGAGCTATTAACTATCATAATATCTTTTAATATATTGATAAGATTATTCTTTAATTCTGCTGATATTTCTAAATTACTAATCTCATTAATCTTTTGCTTAACTCTACAATCTTTTGGATAATGACCAAATCTACCACACTTAAAACACTTAACTTCTTTCTTATTGTAATTCTTTTTAACCTGTTTCTTTCTATAATTCTTTCTAGGCTGCTCGTGATAATTACTATTTCTAAAGTAATTCTTTTTCTTCCATAATTCTTATAAGGTTTAATTTGCTGCTTCTTCCTAGCTTGTTTACTAGGGGCTTTAATAGACACTATTCCAAATTGTTCACAAAAACTTCGTAATTCTCTTTTACTTTGCATAGCTTCTGATCTAATTTTATTTTGTTATTTATAATCAATACAAGTCTGTATTCCTGTTTCTATAATAAAATTATGTAATTCACCCATAGTTAAATCAGAATAAGGAATAATTCCATCACACTTATTTTTAATATTATTCTTTACTTTTTTAGCAAATAATTTAAGTAATCCTGTTAAGAATCTTTCTCTCTAATAATCTGCATCACCATCAGGTCTAACATATAATTTACATAAAAACATATCTTTATATCATCTATAATCAGACATAGTTAGACAATATAAATTTACTAATTGCTCTCCAGCTCTTTGCTGTAATTGTAAATGATCTCCTATAAAATGTTTAGTAATAACATATAATAGAACATTTAATGCATCTTCTTCTGCAGTTTCTCTTTTAATAGCACCTAATATATTATTCTTATCTTTTTCAGTAACAATATTATCCCACCATCCTTTTAACCATCCTGTAAAACCTACAGTTAATAACATTGCTGCTTTTCTGTTACTATTTCCAGCTATTATCATATAAGCAGTAGCTGCCATAGCCATTTGCTGAATAATATCTAATATATTTTGATCACTATGACCATCTATGTTCCATTCTACTATTGTTGTACCTGAATAAGAGGCTTCATTTTGATAATACTTTTCTTCAAACTGTAAATCAGAAAAACTTGGTCTAGGGTAATAATTTCTAGTTTTTCCTAAATAATTCCTAGTTCTACCATTATTTTTTAATTTATTAATACTTAATTCTTCTTCTTGAGATGCCATTTATTTTTAATGAATTATTACTATTACTACTACTCGGTAAAGTTAAATTCTTTAACTCTTTACTAATTCATCCATACTATTATTCTTTTGTCCTAAACTAATTCCTTTCTTATTCACTCAATTTTCTTTTCGCTATCACTCTTTCTTATAACGGGACCACCGATCCAGGGATTTCTCCTATGATTCTAGGACCATCCTACTGCCCTCTCTTCAGGTCTTACAAAACGGGCTTACCAACGCAACCGAACCATGGCTGACCAACGTTTCAAAGCAAAGAGGATAGCAAAAATAAAACTTTAGTGAAAAAAACCATAATAGCTCAACGGCTCAAAGACCTCTTACGAGGCTCTGATACCAAATTGGGGGAAGAGGGATGAGGACATAAAGAAATAGTTTATTTTTTCATATCAGAGTAATGTTATAAGATTGAAAAGATAATAGTACAAGAGCATAAAACAAAACTTAGAAAACTTACAAGGAAATACTTTAAAGAACTTCTTACAAAGGGAAACTTAAGAACTGAGAGAATTAATGTTCTATTTTCTCTCCGACTAGATCCTAAATGACTTAAAGTTCTAAGAAGTTGTGCCATTTTGAATCTACATGAATGTTAAAGAACTTGGTTGAAGAACTTTTGAAAATTCTTTTTATAAAAACTTATGTCCTATCCATTCTATCCTTTCTCTGGATCCTAGCTCTTTTTCAAGGTTCTGGGCTATTGGGCTATGTCTGGTTCTTATTCACTTAAATTTCTTTTCTCTATCACTCTTTCTTATAACGGGACCACCGATCTGGGGGAAGAGGGATGAGGACATAAAGAAATAGTTTATTTTTCCATATCAGAACAATGTTACAAGATTGAAAAGATAATAGTACAAGAGCATAAAACAAAACTTAGAAAACTTACAAGGAAATACTTCAGAGAACTTCTTACAAAGGGAAACTTAAGAACTGAGGGAATGAAAAGGTAATGACACTATGTGTTGCTTTCTATCCCAAAAAGCATTGGGGTGATCAACACATATTTTTTTTTCAAACTTAATTTGTAATTCCTTAATTCTTTCTTGTATCTAAGGGGACTGTAATTGTTCTTCTATTCTCTTGTAATGAACTTTTTTATTCAACATTCCTATTTGTTTCTTCTTCTGATTAATCAAATTAATAACTGAGGTTGATGCTTCCTGTACTAAATTTAATTCTTTAATTCTAGATGATTGTAAAAATTCAAATCTAACTTCCCTTCCCAGGGCTTTTGAAGTAATTGCATCATTTGTAACTGAAAAAGGGTATAATAAAGATAAAAATGGGGTTCTTAAAATAATTTTTTCATGAATATTTTCAACTAATAAAAATGAAGTCCTATAACAAATCTTATTCTTACATTTTTTTACATTTGATAATTTATAAGAAACTATTAATCTAGAACCATTAGCACCACTTAATGACTCTAATGTTTTTACATAATACTTAGTAGGAATAATATCTTCTTGAATACAATTCATATCTGCACCAGAATCTACTAATGTTATAAGATCAAATCTTTCATCCTTAATAACTAATGTAATTGGACTATACCACTTATGAATAACAAGCTGACTTAATATATTGACATAAGAAGTATCGCTGGATTCTTCTTTGTCATTTTTAATTCTATCTTGACTAGTTTGACCAACTATTATTCCATTTGTCTTTAATTTTAAATACTTAATTTCTAAATCTAAATCCTTTTGCTTTAATCCTTGTATCTCCTGCTTTAATATCCTAATCTCATTCTGTAAATCCTGTAAAGTAATTGAAGGGACTGAAGGCTGTCTAAACCTATTTAATACTTCCTTAAAATCACAAACCTCGTATAAAAGGTTAGTACTACCTCCGGTACTATTTATAAAGGAAAAAGCTAAAATTTGGTTCATTGTATAACTCATGTATTTTGTCTATATAGACCAAATACATGAATTATTTAATGAACCAAATTTTAGCTTTTTCTCTTATATATATATATCACAAAATTATTATTAAAATAGTATATATCATAAAACTGTAATTAAAAATAAAGAAATTGATGTCTTTTGGTTGTCATTCACTCCTGTAATTAATAGCGACCCCCTAAGAAGCAAAAGTAACCAGACAAATGGTGATGACTAAAAAAGAAACCAAACGAACAAAAAACAAAAGTAATGTCGAGTCACAAACAAAATTGATTCACCACAAGTGCTGACACTATCAAAAAAAAAAAAGAGCCACAACAGATTCGAACACAGTTTGCACGAATATGCTCAGTGTCTTTTTTTAATAAGCTCTGCATAAGATATACATAAGCTGTTCAAAGAAGCTTATGAAAATAAACTCAAATCAGCTTTTGGAATAGTCATATGCTTTTATAGTAAATTCACTCAAACACCTCTATTTTTTTTTTATGAATGGGGAAAGAAAACAACAAAAAAAAACTAAATCCTGATATGTTCTATCTCCATAGCATCAGCTAACGGGAAGGTCAAAACAGCAGGAGGACAAGAATGCCAAACTTTAAACCCATAATCCTTAGTTGCTCCGAATTTAGCTAGCCAATCAGCGCAAGAATTGCCTTCAAGAAGAGAGTGAGTAAACACTAAATCCCAAGAATTTTGAGAGAGGGATTTAATGTAAGAAACAATAGGAGCATAAGGATGAGTATCATTCACTCCCTGATTAATCAACATAAGAGCAGACTTAGAATCAGATTCGCATACAATTGCCTTATAACCTTCATTCCAAGCTAATTGTAAGCCCTCAGCAATAGCTTAAAGCTCAGCGTTCAGATTAGTAGTAGTACCACAACTACCTGAAAAGCCAATAATCCAAGCACCTTCATGATTTCGGATCAGACCACCATAACCACTGCGCCCGGGATTACCAAGAGAGCTGTCATCTACATTGATCTTAACAAAATTATTAAGAGGAGGAGACCGGCTAGCCAATCTAGGGTCACGACTAGAAGGAGCTGCACCCAAAAACTTAGCAGAATCATCAGTAAGCCTTCTAACATTGTTCAAAATTCTCCAAGTTTCCCATTTTGTGTCATTAAACACCTCATCATTTCTTGCCTTCCAAAGAAACCAACAGCAGTAAATAAAAAGAGTACCATGATCACCAAGCGCATGATGTTTAAACCAAAGTAAATGATCATTACTTGAAGAGGCCGAAGCTAAATTAAAATGCATAAGCACCCATATGCAGCGAGCCCGAGAACAATCACGCAAAACATGTAGAATAGTCTCTTCAGTAGCACCACATAAATGACAAGATGCATCTTGAGTGATATGCCTCTGAAACCTGAAACAATTAGTAGGGAGGTTGTTATGCATGATAAGCCACACAAAGTGCCTAAGATTCTCGGGTACCCTCAACTTCCAAATCTAAGCCCAGCTATCTGAATTTTCTTTAGCCAGGTTCAAACAGAAAGGGCCATCAGGTAGAGTGAGCCAGGCATAGGCACACTTAGTAGAGTAAGAGCCGGAAGTAGACAAATCCCAAATGTGAAGATCTGAAACATCCGGATTAAGAAAAATACTTTGGATTTCAAGTTTCACATCCAAAGGAAGTTGAGTATATAAGATATCAAAATTCCAACGACCATCCACATAAATATCACTGACCAAGAGTTGAGTGTCATGGATTTGAACAAAAGGAACTGTATCACATAACCCTTATGCAACCACTTCTCATACCAAAGAGATATGCTTCCTTTACCAACTCCGTAAATATAACCATGCTTCAAAAAATCAGCAGCTTTAATCAGTGATTGCCAAGTATAAGATGCACCGCTATAATTGGATTCACAAAGGATATGAGAGTTAGGGATATAATTAGCAGACAACAGCTTAACCCATAGCTTGTTTGGATTATGAATCAACTCCCATATATGTTTCCTAAGCATTGCAATATTTGCTGGCCTAGAACGACGCAAACCCAGGCCACCTCTACTCCTTGGATTGCTGGTTATAGACCACTTAACCCAATGACAAGTCTTCCCACCCCAAATAAACTGCTTCATAGTTGAGTCCAGGCTATCATAAATACCTTCAGGGATCCAATTATGCATAGTATAGATTGGCATAGAGCTAAGGACAGACTTTGCCAAGGTGACTCTGCCTGCTCTACTAAGCAACTTTTGTTTCCAACCAGCAAATCTACTATTAACCTTATCAATAATGAAAGAAAAACAAGAGTTAGTCACTCTACCTGATAAAAGAGGAAAACCCAAGTAGCGCCAATATTGTAAGTATGTTGAAACTCCAACATCCCTTCAAACTTGAGGACCTTGGCTCTAGGAACATTCTTGGAAGGAAGAAACCTAGATTTGGAGACATTGATCTTCATCCCTGAAGCTAAGCAAAAAGAATAAAGAACCTCTCTAACAAGGTGCACCTGGGAAGACTTGGCATTGGTGAAAAGTAAGCAATCATCTGCAAAGAAAAGATGAGAGATAGCCAGACCATGCTCACAGATCTTTATAGGCAACCATTGTTGATTCTCAACTTTAGATTGAATAAGAAGGGCAAGCTTCTCCATACAGAGTAAAAACAAATAAGGAGACAAAGGGTCCCCTTGACGAAGAACCCTAGTAGGAGAGAAACTTTCAAGCTTTTCACTGTTCCATTTCAAGGCCAAATTAGAAGATGTGACACCACTCATAATCAAATTAATAGTGTGAGGAGAAAAACCAAAGTCAGAGAGGGTGAGCCGTAGAAAATTCAAATCCACGCTATCATACGCTTTTTCAAAATCAATTTTGAACATCAGAAAACCAGCCTTCCCTTTGTTTTTATGCATAAAGTGGACAAGCTCTTGAGCAATCATAGCATTATCAGTGGTGCCTCTATTAGGAATAAAACTACCTTGCAAAGGGCCAATGAAATCATCCAAAAATGGCCTCATTCCATTAACAAGAATCTTCGAGATGAGCTTTAGCAGGACATTACAAAGACTAATAGGTCTAAAGTCTCTCAAAGATTTGGGATCATCCACCTTAGGAATAGGTACAATAAGAGTCTCAGTGAGGTAATCTTCAATAACTCCAGTATGAAATGCCTTAGCAACTAACTCCCAAACGTCCTTGGAGATGATATGCCAATAGCTTTTAAAGAAAATTGGTTGAAAGCCATCTAGACCAGGGGCCTTATAAGGGTACATAGAGAAAAGGGCATCTTTAACTTCATTCATAGAAACTGGCTTTAAAAGCAAATCATATAACTCCTGAGTGATCTTGGGAATGCAATCAAGATGGAGACTATGAGGGTCACAATGAGAATTTTGTTGAAAACGTTGCTTGAAAAACCTGTTAGCTTCTCTGCTCAAGACTTCTTCATCATCACACTTGACACCATCAATATTCAAGCGAGTAACTTTATTACAACGTCTGCGGATCACAGTTTGAGTATGGTAAAATTTAGTATTCTTGTTACCAAACTTTACCCATTTTTCCCTCGATTTCTGAAACCACAAAAGCTCCTCATCCTCTAGAAACTTTGAAAATTGAATCTGAAGATCCTTTTCTAGTCGAATTAAATCACTAGTAGGAGAAAAATCGAGCTGCCGATGAACTCCCTTGATACGAGCCTCCAACTGTCTCTTTTCCTGAAAATATTGCCAAAAACATCATTGTTAAAAATAATAGATTGCTCTCTAAGTTTCCCTAATTTAAACACTGCATCTCCTCCAGAATTATGCCAAGTATTTGTAACTAAAGACTCATAATCAGGATGTGATATCCAGGCTGCTTGGAAATGAAAAATCTTGGATCATTTAATCTGAAAGTTGCTGCAACTAATAAACAAAGGATTATGATCTGAACCATGTTGAGACAGGACTTCCACATTAGCTGTAGGAACGGCAAGTTGCCAATCTACATCAGCGACAACTCTATCTAACTTCTTACAGACATGACCAGCCAGCTGAACATTTTTTCTGAAAGTATACAAGCCGCCTCCAGTGACATATAAGTCTAGCAAGTTGCAATTTTCCATCATATCTACAACATCAAATTGACCACCAGAAACTTCATGAGAGAAGATGATCTCATTAAAGTCTTGTTATGGCAAATCGCAAGTGTACGATTCGTCGTCAAGTAATAAAAAGATCGAATCCACAGGGATTGTAACTAATTATTTAACTTAACAAACTTGTAATAATTTGAACTATTGAACCAAGTGATGTGTTTGAAATATTTATGACTTATATCAAAAGACAAAAACAGTAAACAACTAAACAAAAATTTGGATTTTAAGGAGAATTAAAAGCGACTAGGGATCGAACCATCTTGCTTCCACTCTTATGCAATCAATTTACAACCAACGCAAGTTATTCCATATAATTGAAGTTCGAATCAATAAAATTAGTTTAAGGACAATTCCTTGCCTCATAAACCCTTTACTTTAACTAAAAATCCCTAATCCCTTAGGTGAATTAAAGCTAGATTAAGCAATAAGACTAATGATTCATAAGAACACATGCTCATAAGGTTATATTCCTATAATCCTCCTAAACATGACCAACAATTCAGTTCAAGTTCATAACCCCAATTTCCCAATCGTGAGCATAACCCAAAATCGATTCGATAGTGATCAGTTATCAAAAAGCATTAATAATAGAATTGAAGGCTCAAGCATAATTGAAATAAAATTGCATTGATATAAGTAAAACAACTACATAAGAGTGTTCACAAGATTCATCTTCCCTAGCCTAAGGAATTTAGCTACTCATAGAAAATAAAAGAGAAAAACAGAAAAATTGATAAATGGAAGAAGAAGACTCCATGGGTGATTCAAAACCTTGCTGCCAAGCTTGAATCTTCCTTGGAGATGGAGAAAAGTGAACCCCTCTCATGCTCCCTGGTTCCCATGGCGTTTTTAGGTCTTCTCCACGTCCAAAAGTGGTTCCGTTTCTGAAAAACGCGATATTTAATCGACATGCGCTTGAAAGCGAGTGCGCTCCACGCTGCTTTCACGTACGACACGTAAAGACATGAATTTTTGCTCTCCAAACGCGCTCCAAATGCTCTTCGCGCGCGGAGAGACAACAACAATTTTAATTCCGCGCGCAGGTTGCTATTACGATGCTCTTCACGCGTGTTCAAACAGTAGGGAATGATTTCCTGCTCTTCAAGTGCTCTTCTGGTGCTCTCAAGCGCACATGAACATTTATTTTGAGCAGAATCTTGTGTATTGTGAAGGGCTTTGCTCTATTGGTCTTTGCTCCTTGATCTCCTCCCTCTTGGAATTTTTGCACAACGTTCATGCTTGAATTCCTGTGAAAAAAAATAAAGATAGAGACCCAGCATAACTCTGCACACTATAGATTCGGGAACAAACAAGGAGAACCAATGAATTTATCAATTTAAGCACATAAATGACTTCAAAAGTTCTTCATTCATCATGCAAAACTTAACTTAAGCTATATAAATATTTATGTGATGAAGATTTATCACAACCCCAAACTTAGCTCTTTGCTTGTCCTCAAGCAAACTTAATTAAAAAGGGGGTCGGAGTGAAATTAATTGATGGGTCTCCATCTTCACTATCAACTCATGCTCAATCTATCTTTTTCTCTCACATTTTTCAGAGAGTGACTACTCTGGCATTCTTGAATCACTTTTTTCCCAATTTAGCTCTATAAGCAACACATGCAATCATCAAATATGCTCAACTTCTCTCAGTATCCTCACCACAAGTATTGCTCTTTCACTCAAGTGTTTGTACGGTTATTCTCTCATTCACATCACAATGCGACATCCTACCATAGGCTTGAAAAAGCTCTTGAAGAGACAAATGCAATGCAATGCTACAACACACTTTAGAGGACTTTTGGGTTGTAATGGGGCTTAGGTAAGGGTAGGAATTCATTTGGATAGTGGGCTTTCACACTTGGAGTTAGACTTAAGTCATTTTATACATGCACAATCCACTTCCCATATTGTTGAATCCATAGTTTCTCAAGACACCTTCCAACACACTTAAATTACAAACAAAAGGGTTGCTCTTTATTCACTTGAATTACAAACCAAAAGGGGTGCTCTAATCCACAGTGTTTTTTTTTAATCCTCCCTCTTGTTTGTTTTCCTTTTTCTAATATAAACCTCAAACTTGACTTAAGTCATTTTCCACCCCAAACTTAAAATGTTTGCTTGTCCTCAAGCAACCTTTTCCTGAAGCAACCCCGAACTTAATCAATGTGCCAAGACATGTTATAAAATGACCCTTACCTAACTCCGAGTAGATGGGGACAATTGGTTTTTCGATCTTAGGCTTGTAATGAGGTTGTATCACAAAGAATGGGTAAAACGGCTCAAAGGGGCTAGCAAAAGACAATATTATTCAGGTAGGCTATTTAGTCTTTAGCTATTAACACAGATTTGCCTCAGTGTGTAAGAACATGCAAGTAAATATCACTAAGAACCTAGTCAAGTTCTGAAGAATGTCACATGCAATGGTAACACACAAGAAGAAACTTATCTGTTTGGCCCAAAATTCTCACATGCTATTGATGAGAGACAGTCAAGCACAAAAGAGTCATGCAGTGCAAAGTCACAAAAACATGCTTCTAAGAGTTTTAATTTAAGGGAATTTTAGATCAACAAGAAGCATGGCAAGTCACAATCCAATCGCTGGTATAACAGTTCATGAGCATGCATATGATATAGAAGATGAAAACCACACCCAAGGGAAGTCACTCACAAAACAATACTTCTCAGCCATAAAGAATTTAGTACAACGGTAGAGGGAAAGTAAAACAAAAAAAAACTAGAATGAAGTAAACAGCAAATACAAAACGGAAAGTAGAGATAAGGAACACAAAACCGAAGTGGTGAGCCGCCCGACTCAACCACTGAGTGAAGTGACACAGGTGGGCCGCCAGACGCCCTTCTTGAAGGAAGGCGAACAGGGGACTAAGGTTCTTTGCCAGAAGGTCAGGTCCGAAAGCGCACGAGAATAAATATCTGCCCCAGGGTTCGGTTGCTCTCCTCTATGAAATGCATGCATGGCTCTATAGAGAGCCTATATCCCACTTCGTGCTCTGAGTCAACCTCTCGGCTAGCCTTTCCATTCCACTGGGTGCTCTTGCGTGATCTTTCTATTGCACTTTGGTGCTCTGAGCGATCTATTCATTCCTCTCGATTGCTCTATGGCGAGGGTGTCCATTCGGCTTCCAAAGATCTGAAAGTCTCCCCTGGTTGGCTGGGGATCAGTTTCAAAGGCATCAAAATGTTCTTCTGGATGTGCCTCTGCTGCAGGTGCCTGCTGATGAGCCTGACCTTGGATGGGTAATGTGTTTGCTCTGATCCAGCCTCCAGTTATTGCTTGTTTCTTTTTCACTTGTATCTCGTCTTCAGATGCAACTACCCCAACTCTCGCACAAAGCTTGGCAACCAGACTAGCATGCTGTATCCACCTTTGTCTCATGTCAGCATTGGCCATAGCCAACAGCTCGGTGGCTAAAAGACTCCCGACATTTATAGGCTCCCTCAGTATGATGGAAGCTACCAAATCTGCTCTTTGAAAGTTCAGCTCAGAAGAGTTTGCGCACGGGATCAACGTGTGTAGAACAAAATCAGCCCACCCTCTGGCAGAAGGAGTAAGGGCGGAAATCAACATCTTCCTAGGTGACTCATCCTGGTTCCAAAACCAATCCTTGCCAGGCATGCATAATGCATTTCTAATCTCAGTTCGATTACTACTGTCTGTCTTTGGATTTCTCAGGAGCCTGGCTGCATAACCGCAATTTGGTAAGTTTGGTAGCCCAAACATGTCATTGATGGTCCCGGCATCAAATGGAACATACTCTCCCCTCACATAGCTGGTGTATGGTGACATGTTGGCGGGCCTCTCCTCATCAGGAGGTTGATATGCATTGGCAAAAAATTCTATTGCCAATTGTCTGCTTGCATTCTCCGGGTAAGATACCAGACTTTCCCACTTTCTATTCCTGATGTTTTCTTGTATGTCAGGGAATTCGCCTCCTTCTAGCACCAATGCTCTTTCTTTGACGAATTTTCTATTTCCAGGAATTAAATCATGTCTTTGCTTGCACCCTGGAGAACGGAAGTAATGTCCGTCATAAGTCTGTGAACCCGAACCAACAGTAGTCTTCTTCCTCTTTCCTTGTCTGCTTGCCATGTTCCCTGCTCAAAAGCAATCAAAAGTGTACAAAAATTTTCAAAGGTTAGCAGTAGCACAAGCTCAATTGCCACGGTTTCCTCTTGATCATAAACAGTGCAAACACCAAAGGAAACCATGACTTGGGAGGCAATAATAGTCCACACAAACAAGGAGATCCAGGGGATTAAGAAAAATCCTTTCAAAAAGCATGAATGTTCGTCATTTGGGTACATATGTTGTCTCCGAATGTTGGTGCTCACATATTAATGAAACAATCAAGTTCTTGAGCACCAACTTTGTCATTCAAACCATTCATCAACATATAGCATGCATGTAATAAACCGTCCCTAATTTCTACTCCCTAATCCTTCACAAGCATTTTATCAAACATGCAGTGTGCATAACTTTGTTCATTCATGGCAAAATTGCAATCACAACTCTAACACACCCCAAACTTAGTGCTCAACATCAAAGGGCATAGAAAATAGCAAACCCACAATTTGAATTTCAAGAGTTCACAGTCCACATCATTTTTTTTCAAAAATTTGTTTCCCCATTTGAGAGAATCATGAATATAAGACAAGAAAGTGTGAACGTGACTTACTCGATGAATGATGCAGTAGGGATGCAAGAAAAAAATTGAAGAACTAGCCCTCCAGTGAAGAGTTTTGAGGTGTGATTGAGGTTTGTGAAGGATTAGGGGGAGTGGGGTGCCTATTCGGTTGAGAAAGAGTGAGAGTGAGAGGGGCGCAGATGGTGCGCATGTATATGAGCACGCGAGTGCGCTTGCACGTGGATGGGGCGCGGATGACGCGCAAAAAATCAGGTCCTCCTGACTTGGTACGCTCCAAATGCTCTTCTGTTGCGCGTCGTTGGGTGCTCTTGCACCTGATCAGTAGCGCGCCTTCGCGCAAGCGCGGCTTGTGCGCAAAGAGACAGAGGCGTCTGATTTCATGCGCGTAGGATGCGCACCATGTGCGCGCCACGCGCACCCCACCAATTTTTTTTTTCAAAGAAAAAGGATACAAGCTTGGGTTGCCTCCCAAGAAGCGCTTCTTTAACGTCACTAGCTTGACGCGTGATGGTATGCTCAAGGCTCTTGCAAGACTAGAGCAACCTTTGCCCTGTCAAGCTCTCCTCCCAAATAATGCTTCAGTCGTTGACCATTCACCTTGAACGATCTTTGAGATGAAGGCTCCTCCACCTCTACTGCTCCATGTGGCATCACTTCTTTTACTACAAAAAGTCCCGACCACTTGGACTTGAGTTTGCCCGGGAATAACTTCAGACGAGAGTTGAAAAGTAACACTTGCTGCCCAGGAGAGAAGGTTCTTTGTACAATGTGCTTATCATGATAAGCTTTAACCTTTTGTTTGTAGATGGAGGCATTCTCATAGGCATGCAAACGCATTTCATCCAACTCGTGCGGTGCGAATTCTTTTCTCTCTGCCAGGTTGAATCAAAATTTAAGAACTTCAGGGCCCAAAACGCCCTATGCTCAAGCTCCACTGGCAGATGACAAGCCTTGCCATAAACTAGCTGGTAGGGAGACAATCCCATTGGGGATTTGTAGGCTGTTCTGTATGCCCACAAAGCATCATCCAGCTTATGGGCCCAGTCTTTCCTTGAGGCACTCACTGTCTTCTCAAGTATCTTCTTAATCTCCCTGTTTGACACTTTGGCTTGCCCATTGCTTTGAGGGTGGTAAGGAGTGGCAACTTTGTGTTTCACATCATACTTTTTCAGCACGTCAAAAGTGCTCCGGGTGCGCTCCGCGCGCACTCTGCGCGCAGACAAACAGCAAGGGACCAAAATTTGCGCTCCGGATGCGCTCCAAATGCGCTCCACGCGCACGCGATCAATCCTGCACCCGTTCTTCCATGTTGTGATGTATTTTTCACCTCTGTAAATTCTGAATTAGCTCAAGGAGTCTTCATGAAAGTTGAAGATATGGATCTTAGCTTTCCAATAGCACCAGTTTCATATCATTTGGACATCTACAACTCCAGATATGATTAAAACATCGAACAGGTGTCAGGCTGGGGCAGCATCACCTTATCAACTTGTAGCACAAATTACCCTAACTTAGAGATTGATTTAGGTCTCGATTTCTTCATCAAAGTTGTAGATAATTATTCTATCTTTCCAACAAGACTAAGATCATATCATTTGGATTAGTGTGGCTCAAGATATAGCTTTTGGAATCTTCTTTGTCAGGAAACAGCGCTTCCAGACGCGCTTTCAAATCATTTGGCTATGCTCCCATTCCTGTGCACTTAGAGATAAAAATCATAGAAAACACTAATGCACAAACGTTAGAACGAATCCAAGTGAATACACTAAATCACCCAATTTAAGCAAGTAATCACTTTGAATTCTCTTCAATCACAACACAAATATCCAATTAGGCACTATAAATCTACATGTGATGAGGACTTATCACAACCCCAAACTTAGCTCTTTGCTTGTCCTCAAGCAAACTCAAACAAAAACATGGGTTGGATTTCAAATAATTCCAATTCATCTAGGTGGACTTTTCATAAAAAAAAAATTTTGACAATCCATGCACAATCAATTCACCTACTCTTTTGTATTCATGATTTCTAATTATCACAAATCAAGTAACCAAAATGAATTTATTACTCAGAGCAACAAATCAATTCCCATTACACCTTTCCAGATAATGTGTTCCACTCCACTCAAGTGTCTTAGGGTACTGTTTACACTCAACTCACACCAAATGCAATCATCTACCATAGGCTTGACAAAATTATAAGAAAGCAAAAACACACAAATGCCACACACATTATGAGATCTTTTCAAAGAGTGAAATGGGGCTTAGGTAAGGGAGGATATTTCTTTGGATCTAGGCTAACATAATTGGAGTTAAGAGATGCCTCTATTATTTCTTATCCATACCTTGTATCAATTCACAAACTTCCCCCAATCACCTTCAACTTTAGTACCAACAAACCACAGGAGAACTTTTTCCTTGCTTTCTCACTTTGATTTTTTTTTCTTTTCTCTCTTTTTTTTAACAATTTGAATCTTTTTATTGTTGTTCTCCTCTGGCTTGTTCATTTTTTTTTTCTGAAATGACTACATGCACATGCTTTGTGTAGCCACCCCAAACTTAAGATTGTTGCTTGCCCTCAAGCAACCCCAAACTTAATTCACAACCAAATAACCAATTTTATAGAAAACAATCTCTCAACTCCAATTTAAAGGGACAATTGGTTTTTCCAGTTATTGGCTTGTATTGAGCTTAAAATTCAACAAACAGGCTTAAGGTTCAAAAGGGCTAGCAAAGGATAATGCCACAATGGTAGGCAATCAAAGGCTCTAGCAGTTCAAACAAAAATAAAGATCTCAATCATCTGTGTGTGTGTGTGTTCACATGCAATGCAAAAGCAATCAAGAACTGAGTCAAGTTCTGAAGAATTCATACAAATGGTGGAGCACTCAAGAATAAACAAATTTCTGTTTAGGCATAAACACTCACAGATTTTGCTTTTGTAATGGGAAAAGATTCATGACCACTGAAATTCTCAAAAGTTATGGTTACAAGAAGCTGCTTAAAATGGTTTATGTCAACAAAAATTTCAGCTCCTTGATCATACACATCATGCACACAATAAGAGTACAGTTCACAAACAGATTCTCAAATGAAAAGGAATTCCATAGAGGAACAAGAGCTCAGTCATAGGGTGCATGGTATCAACTTCACACACAAACGAAAATAAATTCAACATAAAAAAAAATAAAAAATAAAATAAATAGCAAAAGAAGGGAAAGAAAGGTAGAACCCGTGTGTTGAGCCGCTCGACTCAACCGCTAACTTGAAATGAGAAAGGTGGGCCGCCTAACGCCACCGCCATGGGTTGCCTCCCATGAAGCGCTTTTTTTAACGTCATTAGCTAGACGCTTAAACACCCAAGTTAGGGTGGATAATATGATAGGAAGAAGATTTCATCATTCCGCTTTCTTCTTTTGGAGAGAATTCCCATGTACTTGGCATAGGGAAGTAAGTATTCCCATGCCCCAACAACTAGACAATTGGGATATTGTTTCCCCCACTCTTTATCTTAAAGCACATCAAATTCATCTTACGAAGGATGATTCTCTTTAATGCCCAAGAGTTGAGCTGTTACATGAATCTCTCCATGCCTCACCCTTAGGTCCTCTTTTATGTCACTATTTTTGTTTTTCAACTCTTCTTCCAATGCCACCATGAAGTTATTTTCACTCTCTATCTCCACTTTCTTCTGCTCAAATTGGGATAATTGCTCTGATAACCTCTCACAACGAACCTCAAAGCTATCAAATGAAGCTTGGTTGGCTCTCATGAATTTCACCCAAACATTGTTAAGGTAAGAGTCTCTGTCATGGGATTCTTCGAATTGAGTTTGAGGATGTGACTCTTTGGTTTTCTCCGCAAGTTGCTTTGAGAGTTGCCCAATTTGATTCTCCAGATTTTTGATAGAGGCCTCTTGGTTTTTGAAATAAGACTCATGATTCTTGAAATTGGATTGAGTCATCTTCATGAACTGAATAAGAGCATCTTCTAAGGCACTTGTCTTCTCTTGCTTTTTAGGATGTGACTCTTCTTCTCCCAAGATACTTTCCATGCAATAGTCCTCTTCTTCTTCTACCATGACTAAGAAATCCTCACAATAGCCATTTCTATGCTTTCCTCCACAAAAGTCACATCTAAGAGGCTGCATGTAATAATCCTCTTCTTCTTCCGTCATGACTAAGAAATCCTCACAATAGCCATTCCTATGCTTTCCTCCACAAAAATCAAATCTAAGAGGCTGCATGCTACAGGATAGATCTTCATCCATGATACCTTCCATGCAATAATCCTCTTCTTCTTCTGCCATGACTAAGAAATCCTCACAATATCCATTCCTGTGCTTTCCTCCACAAAAATCACATCTAAGAGGCTGCATGCTACAGAAGCTAAGAGAATTGTGAGCAGCACAACAACTTTATAAGAAGAGAAAAGAAATTTTAAATTTTTGGTTTTTGTTGTTGTTATATAAACAGAAAATAAATGTTCAAAATAACACTAGTTTGCCTTGTTAAATATCAATTCAACAATCCCCGGCAACGGCGCCAAAAACTTGTTATGGCAAATCGCAAGTGTACGATTCGTCGTCAAGTAATAAAAAGATCGAATCCACAGGGATTGTAACTAATTATTTAACTTAACAAACTTGTAATAATTTGAACTATTGAACCAAGTGATGTGTTTGAAATATTTATGACTTATATCAAAAGGCAAAAACAGTAAACAACTAAACAAAAATTTGGATTTTAAGGAGAATTAAAAACGACTAGGGGTTGAATCCTTTTGTTTCCACCTTTATGCAATTGAATTCAAAACCAATGCAAGCTATACTCATGAACAATTGAAGTTTAAATCCTCTAAATTAGATTAACGAAAATTCCTTTCCTCTTAATCCCTTTGATTTAACTAATAAGCCCTAATCCCTTAGGTCCAAATTAATTAAATCAAGCATAAAGAATAAAGATTCATACAAACTCATACCAAATATAATTATATTCCTATAACCCTATAGATATGTCCAACAATCTCAATGCTAGTTAAAAACCCCAATTTTCCAATCATGAGCATAACCCAAATTCAGTTTAGTAATTATCAATTATCAAAAGACATTAAGAACAGAGATAAATGATCAATTAACATGAATAAACTTGCATAGAAATAATAGAATCCAATTACATAAGGGTTTCCACAAAATTCATCTAACCCTAGCCTAAAAGAGTTTAGTTACTCATAGAGAAAGAGAAACCAAACCAGAAAATAGAAACAATGGTAGAGAACCACTCCATTGAAGACTCAAATCCTTGTTCCCAAGCTTGAATCCTCCTTGGAGATGGTGGAGAATGAATCCCTAGCACCCTAGACCAGCCTCCTAGCGTTTTTAGGTCTGTGGAATGGTCAAGAATGATCCAAAACATCAAAAACACAAGTTTTTAACGTTTTAGCACGTCAAAAGCGCTCCGGGTGAGCTCCGCGAGCACTCTGCACGCAGACAAACAGCAAGGGACCAAAATTTGCGCTCCGGATGCGCTCCAAATGCGCTCCACGCGCACGCGATCAATCCTGCACCCGTTCTTATATGTTGTGATGTATTTTTCACCTCTGTAAATTCTGAATTAGCTCAAGGAGTCTTCATGAAAGTTGAAGCTATGGATCTTAGCTTTCCAATGGCACCAGTTTCATATCATTTGGACATCTACAACTCCAGATATGATTAAAACATCGAACAGATGTCAGGCTAGGGCAGCATCACCTTATCAATTTGTAGCACAAATTACCCCAACTTAGAGATTGATTTAGGTCTCGATTTCTTCATCAAAGTTGTAGATAATTCTTCTATATTTCCAACAAGACTAAGATCATATCATTTGGATTAGTGTGGCTCAAGATATAGCTTTTGGAATCTTCTTTGTCAGGAAACAGCGCTTCCAGACGCGCTTTCAAGTCAATCATTTGGCTATGCTCCCATTCCTGTGCACTTAGAGATAAAAATCATAGAAAACACTAATGCACAAACGTTAGAACGAATCCAAGTGAATACACTAAATCACCCAATTTAAGCAAGTAATCACTTTGAATTCTCTTCAATCACAACACAAATATCCAATTAAGCACTATAAATCTACATGTGATGAAGACTTATCAAGTCTCCAAAAACCAACCACAGTCCAACAATACTATTACGCAACTGAGCTAGATAATCCGAAAGCATGCGACGATTAGTAAAGGAAGGAGAGGCATACAGAGAAGTACAAAACCAGATGACATTACCTCGCTGCAGAGAGAAAGTAATAGCCTGATTTGTTTGATCAATCCTGGATAGAGTGATATTATTAAGGCAAGTTAGCACCCAAATACCACCTGAGTGACCTCTGGCCTCCTGAATAAACACTGCGGTATAACCAACTGATGTCCATAATTTCTCCACCTTAGCAAACTGAACATGGGTCTTGTAAACACAAAACAAAGAAGGATGGTGAGATCTTATAAGATCACGAACATTCCTTCTAGCATCCTTTCTTAAAGAACCCCGAATATTCCAGGACAAAATTGTTAAATCTTGGAAACAATCCATTAACAACTTAAAGGAAAGAAAGGGGCTGCGACCCCAATGGCTACATATCCATATCATCGGGTTGAGTTTCAGGAACCACTTCATTATTCTTAGCAACAACAAGGTCCTCATGAGCATCCTCTTGAACCTCCTCTCGATCATTACCCTTGCTAGTCGGGCCACTAACTTGTGTCTCATTATCATCCTCATCATAATGAAGAAGAACAAAACGGTTAGGAGCAACTGCTTTCATTTTCACCGCGGACTTAGCACCAAAGCCAACATCATGGATTTTAACACTTTGGTTTATTCCTTTTATTTTCTGCAGAGGAACAGATTGATTTGGTGCAGTAGGAGCCTTAGAACATTCAGGTTCTGAACGATGTCTCTTGTGGTTGCTAGTGGTTGAATTATTTTTCCTCTGTGCCATATCAGTTGGGACCCGCAGCTGAAGTGTGGTTTTAGGCAATTGGATATTCGACATAGCTGCTACATGCGCAATATTTTGCTGGCTCTTAAATACCGTGCCTTTTTTCACAACGATTTTCTTTTCATTCAAAATCTTACCGTTATTAGAAGATTGCTGATATGAAGGCTTACGATTTCTTCTCCTAACAGTTAGCCAATCACCATGAACCGGTTCCTTATTTTCCTCCAGCTTTGAATTATTTGATCCCCCTAAATAAGGAGCAGTATTACAGCGTTGGAATTTTCCGGCATCCCACCAACCGCCTGAACCGTCGCCTGAGCCGCACTGTTAGGGGCTAGGCCTTGTTTGCATTCCCTTGTCAAGTGACCATAGCAACCACATGTGGCACATATTCGATGGAGGCCCTCATACTCCACACGATACCAATGATTACGAAGCCAAACCTTACTGATAACTGGCTTGGTTAAATCAATCTCGACGCAAACACGAGCAAAATGCCCCCTTCTTACGTCTAGAGTGTTACTATCAACCTTCACCAGCGTTCCCACGGCTGCAGCAAGGGCGAGGCGGTCGCTTTCATCGTAGTAAAACAGGTTCAAACCAGGGAATCAGATCCATACCATTGTACGATCAATCTTAGCTGTGGGGCTAACAAAATCCTTTGACCAGCATTGCACTGTTAGGTAATGATCGAAAATCATCCAAGGGCCATCATACATAACCCTTGAACGATCAATCTCACTGTCAAACATAACCATGTAGAAGTTGTTGCCAATATCCTGTTGGATCAACCGCTTACCACTCGGCCAAAAGTTATAGCTGTTAGCAAGGACGCAACTTTATTTCCTTAAGGATACTCAGAACCGTATCAAGCTTAAGAGACTGCGCCCATTATAGGCGTCATGGGTTGGGATGTTAAGCCCATCGAATTATAGCTGTTAGCAAGGACGCAACTTTATTTCCTTAAGGATACTCAGAACCGCATCAAGCTTAAGGGACTGCGCCCATTATAGGCGCCATGGGTTGGGATGTTAAGCCCATCGAATCCTAAGGGTGACGCTGACCAATAAAGCCAACAATCTGCCCCCAGTGTCACCCGGGGGATTCAAACTCATGACCTTGCTCTGATACCACTTGTTGGATCAAGCGCTTACCACTCGGCCAAAAGCTATAGCTATTAGCAAGGGCGCAACTTTATTTCCTTAAGGATACTCAGAACCGCATCAAGTTTAAGGGGCTGCGCCCATTATAGGCGCCATGGGTTGGGATGTTAAGCCCATCGAATCCTAAGGGTGACGCTAACCAATAAAGCCAACATATCCATGATCTCGAAACCAGCCACAAGTTTCCATATTTTCTTTAATCTGTCTTTCATCGTGTGATAACCAATGTTTTTTCCAAGCAGTTTCACCACCAAAGCATCATTCCATGGTGCACAAAGACCATCAAATACTTTCTCATCAATGTGAACCATTGGAAGGAGAGGATTGTTATCCTGATTTTCAATCCTTGCTAGCTTTTCTTTGAGCAGATCAACCTTTTTCCTTGGTTGTATGATTTCTTGTTGACCAATCACCATATCTTTGAAAGAAACATTTTTCTTATCCAACGGCTTGTCTTTGGCGGCGGCCGAAAAGACAAAGCCCGACGCGTTGACCATCTCAGATTCCATAACTAATTGAATATTTAGAGAGAGGTTAGAGTTTCTCTCGGTCATAAGTCACTCATTTACATAAGCCTAAATAAGCAAAAAATAAGTCAATTCAAACGGCTCTAAGTCAACATGAAAATCACTTATGACACTCATGTAACGATCTATATAGCATTTTAGTGACAGATTGGTCTAACATACTATTAACGCCTTAATGTATATCCACATATTTGATATCTCATATTCATATTTAATGATTGGTGAGACACAGTTATATGTCTACTTGCATGCCAGTCTCGACATGTTAGTATTGTCCTGATTCACAACAATTTTAACCAATGATATTAAGAAATATTTTTACTTAAGTCAATAAAATCTCTTCGATATTTTTGACAATGAGCATATTTTTCAAGACTTTATTATATTAATTAAAAAATGTCTTATTCAGGAAAAATAACACCATGTTAATTTAAAAACACATATAAATAAAAAAGGTGGACCACGAAGACGTAAGCCCCGTTCAGTTAGTCGCGAAGACCATGTGAATGACTGTAATTATCGGCCAATATACTCACAGTTATGTTAGTATTGTCCTGATTCACAACAATTTTAACCAATGACATTAAGAAATATTTTTACTTAAGTCAATAAAATCTCTTCGATATTTTTGACAATGAGCATATTTTTCAAGACTTTATTATATTAATTAAAAAATGTCTTATTCAGGAAAAATAACACCATGTTAATTTAAAAACACATATAAATAAAAAAGGTGGACCACGAAGACGTAAGCCCCGTTCAGTTAGTCGCGAAGACCATGTGAATGACTGTAATTATCGGCCAATATACTCCGGCGAGACTTGATAAGGCTCCACGCGCGTCTCAGCCCTCCACACTGAAAGTGTGAGACAAGTCCCTGCACGAAGAATTACCCGTTTCCAGGTCTGCATCTCTGCAGTTGTGGCCCGGGGACTTTCCTGAGCCCAATTATTGCACGGGCCCATTCACATCGCTTCATAGTCCAAGGTATGCATTACTGGCACATCTAGCATTATAAACAATATCGTACCTTTTTTATTCCCCGATGTGGCCTTCGTGTTCCTTTTCTTCTATGAGACTACTCAGAAGGATCTTCATCCACCACAACCTCAAACGCCACCATTTCCTCAACCCCAAATGCGTATTTTCATCTACAGTTTCCAACTCCTTTTCCTTTCCCGCAACAACACCAGAGATTTATTCCCCAGAGCCCAATAGAAGAAACCAATCCACTACTAGTTGGAGCATGTACGGCAATGCAGTCGCGCAGCAGAGACACGGCGATCACAGCGACGACGAGGAGGAGGTCGAGGAAGAAAAGCCAAGTGAAAATGAATTGATGTTAAACCTGAAGAAGAGAAGCACGGGAGGGAAGGTGAAGACTCAGTGGGTTCGTTACAATTGCGGGTATACGACAGGACAATGGTGGGGCACGTGTCCCTCGTGTACCATGGTTGGCACAATGAAAGAATTTCATGAAGCCAAACTCACTGATGCTTCTGCTGATAATAGTAAGCTCAGAAATGGTTTATCAGTTTCTGAGGAGGCAATGGGCTCGTGGCTCCCACAGCGAGCTGATCAGTTGCACCCTGTCAAATTGAGCGAGGTGAACCGTGGATTCGACATGCAGAATTGGAGATTTCCTTTGTAAGTTTCCTTTTTTAAAAAAAAAAAAAAAAAAAAAACTGAAAAGGAAAATGTTTTGGATTTTGTATTGTCTATTTGGATTCTGTGCATTTTAGATCATGTAGTATCTATTTGCATCAACATCGCCATCACCATCACCATCACCATCACTATCGCCATGGCATCAACCTTGTCATTAATTGTGGATATATTGCACTTTTCAAAAATAAAAAATAAAAAATTGTGGATATATTGCAAGCAAGTGCAAGAAACACTGATGCCTTCAGGGGCTTGGCTTCAGTACATGTTGGTGAGGCCTTTCATGAATCTTTACTTATCAGCCGGTCACCTTTCCTCAAAGCTCTAATCTCATTATTGTGATAATGCATCTATCTCTAACACACCTGAAATTTCTTCATCTGTGTCCTGTGCTCATCTTCTTCATCTTTGATCTTTATTATTTCTACTCCAAGGTCATTTAAAAGAAGTTATTTAGACTAGTTTTCAAATTTATTTTGCAGGCACTTTGCCTTTCAGTTTCCCCGGTACCAGGGCCAACTTCAAGACTAATTAATGGAATTGAAATAGATAGAGCTAATTTGATCAAATGTGCAAGTTATTGTTGATGATTTTTACAATCTTTCATTGGTTCACAATTGTACTGCTGTATGGGCAGTATTTTTCTCCTTTATCTTAATGAGAAAATGAACGAAAAGAATACTTGAGTGGGATATTGATTTTCTTATTTAAAATATAATCTGCCGCATTGAAACTTTTTCTGTTGTGCATTGATTATTGCCCTGTTCCTGGAATTGTAGGTTCTTATAAAGCAAGCAGGTCTTCATCTCCAGGTAAATGTGCTGGTTAATAAATTTGATTTATCCTTTCAAATTTGTTGTTCCTCTCTCTATGTATTGCCTGATAGTGGGTTTCGTGTGCTTCCGTTTCATCATAATATCCATATCATGCAAATATTGATGTTTTCACAAAACTTATTAAATTAAATAAAAATAGATAATGAAAATAAAAAAGTGGGAATATAACACAAGAAAGCTGTTGTTAAATATGGTAATGTCAAGAAATATGGCCACCTTTTTTCCAACTCTTCTTAATTTATTGATTGTTCTTTTGGTTTCTAGAATGATAAAAATTGATCAGCCCATCGATCCACTCATGACCAAAAAACAAGGGCAGTGACTACCACCTAGGACGGACTATCTAACAGAACAAGCCTGTAGGCCATTCACTGAAACCTAAGTAAAAAAAGGCCACTTGGTTTTACAGAGCTCCTACCATGGCATGCATTAGTATGATCTGCATCTTTTCTTTCAAGAATTTAGACATATGCAATATGTGGATAACTTCAGTGGACTTAAAAGGCATATTGGCTTGAACTCCAACAGATAGCAGTATTAACTTTTGGCTTGTCTTTCTAATGCGTATAGGTGCATTTTGAATTTACAGCAAAAATTGTGTGAATTTTCGTCTTCAAAATATTTGTCTGCCATGTCCATGTCTGTTTAAGCTTAACATATAACTCGTGGAAATATTTTCTTCATTTTGATATGTTAAGAATGCAGCACCAGATTAAACAATGTACCTGAAATCAATCAAAGAAATCGAACCAGTAGTATGCCCAATGGAACAGTAAAATGCAAAAACTGATGAATGTGAAAACTGTATCAGTAAGAAAGCTAAAAACCAGAATTGATTAGGGAATTAATATGCAAGTATAAGGAATAGAAAAACACCAGAATTGGTAACCCAGTTCAGAGGCAAGCTCCTACGTCTGGGGACAGAATCCGAGCACAAGAATCCACTATGAATGAGAGTGATACAAGTTTGTTGATTCCACAGATCAATGCATCAAGCACCCTTGATCTTTCATGGAATGAGCCCTCAAAAAACTCTCAAGAACTCTCTCTCTTTTCTCTCTGCTCTCTACTACTATTCTGTTTCTGAAAGTATACAATATGATCGAATGCTGCAGCACAGCCACAGCATCTCCTAATATACAAGCACACCTCTCACAACTAAATAACTAATTCAGTTACAGGTATAAAACAGAATAACTAACTCATAACAAAGTAACCACTCCAAGCTTCGGGCTGGAGGAGAGAACTTGGGCTGAGACATGATGCTTCAACCAAAGAGAAGAAATGGGCCTAGACTTTAGGTGGCAACAATTAACAAATCTCCACCTTGACACCTAACAGTCCAAGCAATAAAACAGTGGCATGAATTCTTATAAACCAGATTCTTTAATGTCCAGAGTCTTCATCAATCATCACTGACTCTTAGCAGATCCAAGCAATGCTTGAATTTGCTAATAGGAACAACTTTGGTAATCATATCTGCTGGATTCTGACTTGTGTGAACCTTGACCACATCAATGACACCTTTATCAATAATGTCCCTAATGAAATGGTACCTAACATCAATGTGTTTGGTCCTTTCATGATACATAGGATTTTTAAACAAATGTATGGCACTTTGACTATCACAATTGATGTAAACTGAGCTTTGATCAATTCCCAATTCTGTGACCAGACCTTGCAACCAGGGGCTTCCTTAACTGCTTCAGTGAGTGCAGCATATTCTGCTTCTGTTGTGGATAGGGCCACAATGTGTTGCAGATTTTCCTTCCAGCTCAATGTGTTTCCAAACAAGGTGAATGTGAAACCAGTTTGGGACCTCCTCTTGTCCAAATCCCCAACATAATCCGAGTCTACATAGACATACCCCTGCAAAGGCTGAGATTCCTTCTTGCTTCTGCAGTAAACCAGACATGTACTTTCAGTCCCTTTCAAGTACCTTAATATCCATTTAACAGCTGACCAATGCTCCTTACCCGGGTTCCCCATAAACTTGCTAGTCACACTAACCAAGTGAGAAATATCAGGCCTGCAGCAAACCATAGTGTTAGAAAGCATATTTAACATGTGCTTATTATAGAGTTAATACGTGCTGATAGTTAGGGATATAGTTATACAAATCAAGGATTTGATTTGATTCTTTGTAATTATTATACGATTGTATTATCTGATTATAAATAGAGACTGTGTGATCACATAAGACACACAACATTCCAATACAACTTTAACATGGTATCAGTAGTTTAGGTTTTGATCTCCTGCCTCAGTCGCCGCCTCTGTACATTTACTTCTGCGTGAAACGATGCCGGCGTGTTGAGAAGCCATTTTCTCATAGCCGTGACTCGTATCTCGGGTGCCACCATCGGTCGACCGCACTCCCGAGTCGACCCTACGGCCGCGCGTCCCCCAACGCCGCGACGCGCCCAGCGCCGCCACACTTACGGCGTGTCGCCGCTCGCCCGTGCCCAGATTGCGTTTTTCCCCTTTTTCGGCCCGGCCCACCACCCGCCGCCACTTCCGCCGCCTTCCCCACCACCAGGCGCCCCTGTCCAGCTGTTTTTCACCTACAAAAACTCATGGGTGATAATTCCGATTCTGACACTGTGACGTTCACCAAGGTTCCTTTGATCCGTCGGAAAAATCGACGATGACCAACTACACATCTGGCCGCTTGCCAAGCTTTGGTTCCAAGGTCAAGCTCGTGAAGACCACTTGACCAAACAAGCCAAGGATATTGCTACCAAAGACCGCTCAAAATGGAAGCAGGTTGACGCTTCCTTATGTACTGTCCTATGGTTTTCCATTGCGCCCAAGCTTCAGCCGCAATACCAAGCATTCACCACGTGTTATGATGTTTGGGAAAAAGCCAAGAAAGTCTACTCCAACGACATTCACCGCCTTTATAATGTCGCACCAAGGCAAGACAACAACAGTCTAAGGTTGCCAATGTTGCTCACACTGCAATCACTGACGATGTTACTATTTCGGCCGCTGATTACAACGAGTTCCTTCAGTTCAAAGCAGCCAATCAGCCAACACCCTCTGCTGTTGTCGCTCAGTTTAGTAATCTGTAGCCTTTGTCTCTCAGTCCTCCTCACTTGGACCATGGGTACTTGACTCCGGTGCTTCTGACCATATGACCGGTAACAAATCTCTTTTCTCTCATCTGTCTTACTCTGATTCTTTGCCCTCTGTCACCATGGCAAATGGCTCTAAAATCAAAGTTCAAGGCATTGGTTAAGCACAACCCCTTCCCAACCTTTCCTTATATTCTGTACTTTATGTTCCTGGTTGTCCTTTTAATTTAATATCCATTAACAAATTCACTCATACCCTTGATTATTCAGTCCTTTTTGTTCATAATTCCGTTTATGTGCAAGAACGACGTCTTGAATGACGATTGGAGCAGGACATGAGTGCGGAGGATTATATCACCTTTCATCGCCGGTGGCATGTGTCTCGCCGCTTCTCAAACCCTTACACATCAACGTTTGGGTCACCCTAGCCTCAATAAAATGCGTCTTATGGTTCCTAGTTTTTCTAAGCTTTTATCTTTTGAGTGTCAGTCGTGTCAGTTAGGAAAGCATACTCGTCAAACTTATAGTCAGCGTGTCAATAAAAGTGCTGTGTCACCTTTTGCTTTAGTTCATTCTGATATTTGGGGTCCTAGTCGTGTCTGTTCAACTTTAGGCTATTATTACTTTGTCACATTTATTGACGATTTTTCCTGATGTACTTGGTTATTTTTAATGAAAAATCGTTCTGATGTTTTTACTATTTTTCAAGGATTTTGTGCAGAAGTTCAAAACCAGTTTGGTACTTCCATTAAAATATTACGCATTGATAATGCTCGTGAATATTTGTCATCCCAGTTTCAATCACTTTTGTCTTCCCAGGGAATTGTTCACCAAACATCATGTGCGCACACACCACAACAGAATGGTGTGGCCGAAAGAAAGAACCGCCATTTAGTTGAAACAAAGACGCACTTCTCCTTCACCATAATGTTCTCTTCGTTTTTGGGGTGATCGCTCCTCACGGCTGTTACCTTATCAATCGCATGCCTTCCGGCCCTTCATGATCGATTAGTACTTCTTCTGCCCCACAGCAGGATCTCTATCCCATTCCTCTTCGTGTCTTTGGTTGCACATGTTTTGTCCATGACCCCACTCCAGGTAAAAATAAACTCTCAGCTAAATCTCTCAAATGTATTTTTCTGGGCTACTCACGTGTACAAAAAGGTTATCGTTGTTTCTGTCCTCAACTACAACGATACATTGTTTCTGCTGATGTCACATTTTTTGAGACTTGCCCATTCTTCTCCTCTTCTGTTTTACTTGATGATACCTACACAGCGGACCTTCGGGATATCCCACCTGTTGTTCCGGTACCTATTGTAACTTCTGCTCCACCTCCTTTGCGTGTCTACCAGCGGCGAACACAGCCTCCAGCGGTACCTCCTGGCATTGATCCACCAGTCTCATCTCCTGCTCCAACTGCCCCTCCATCTACGTCGCCTGCACCTGAACTTCCTGTGGCGTTAAGGAAAGGTATTCGGTCCTCTCGCAACCCAAATCCTAAATATGCTTGTGTTTTAAACTATGACCGGTTGTCTACATCCTATGTTTCCTTTGTTTCTGCTTTGGATTCTGTGTCTATTCCTAAGTTCTGGTGAAGCCATGGTGATCGAGCGGCGTCGGCGATGTTGGAAGAGATGGCGACATTGCACTCAAATAACACTTAGGAGATTGTTCAGTTACCTCCAGATAAAACTACGATGAAATTTGTCGATGGGTTTATCTGATGAAGGTCGGGCGGATGGTCGATTGATCGTTTCAAAGCTCGTCTGGTGGCTAAAGGTTATACACAGATCTTTGGTCTCGATTATGGAGACACCTTTTCTCCAGTGGCCAAAATGACTTCTGTTCGTCTATTTCTTGCCATGGCTGCCATTCATCACTGGCCACTTCATCAACTAGACATTAAAAATGCCTTTTTGCACGGAGAGTTGCAGGAGGAAGTTTATATGGACCAGCCCCCAGGTTTCACTATTCCTGGTGATTCTCGCCTTGTTTGTCGGCTTCGCCGGGCTCTTTATGGATTGAAACAGTCTCCTCGTGCTTGGTTTGGTCGGTTTAGCTCTGCCTTAATACAATTTGGCATGACCAGGTGTGAATCGGATCATTCTGTTTTCTCCATCCATTACCCTACCGGTCGGCGCATCTTTCTAGTAGTATATGTTGATGACATCGTCATTACTGGTGATGACACAGACGGTATCCAGCGGCTCAAAGCCCATCTCTTCAAACACTTTCAGACAAAAGACTTGGGTCCTCTCAAATACTTCTTGGGGATTGAAGTTGCTCAGTCCTCTTCAGGCATTGCAATTAACCAACGGAAGTATGCTCTGGATATTCTTACTGAAACTGGTATGCTTGACTGCCGCCCAGCTGATACTCCTATGGATCCCAATGTCAAGCTTCTTCCGGGTCAGGGGGAGACATTGAAAGACCCGGGAAGATACCGACGTCTTGTAGGCCGACTCAATTATCTCACGGTCACGGACCAGGATATCACTTTCTTTGTGAGTATTGTAAGTGGTTCTGAATGCTCCTTGTGATAGTCATTGGAATGCGGTCATCCGTATTCTTCGATACATCAAAAATGCACCAGGTAGAGGACTATTATATGAAGATAAAGGCAATGCCAAAATTACTTGTTACTCAGATGCTGACTAAGCAGGATCACCATCAGATAGAAGATCCACTTCTGGATATTGTGTTCTCATTGGAGGTAATATGATCTCATGGAGGAGCAAGAAGCAAAACACAGTTGCCCTATCCAGTGCAGAAGCCGAATACCGTGCTATGATGTCAGCTACAAAGGAACTTGCATGGCTTAGATATCTACTCCAACAGCTGAAATTAGGAGACCTCCAGGATACAAAATTTATCTGTGACAATCAAGCTGCACTTCACATTGCATCAAATCCGGTCTTCCATGAACGGACCAAACACATAGAGATAGACTGTCACTATGTAAGAGAAAAAGTTCTTTCTGGAGAAATCACCACCGATTTTGTCAAGTCTGAGGACCAATTGGCTGATATGTTTACCAAGTCCCTCAAAGGCTCTCGGGTTGATTATATTTGTAACAAGCTTAGTTCATATAACATATACGATCCAGCTTGAGGGGGAGTGTTAGAAAGCATATTTAACATGTGCTTATTATAGAGTTAATATGTGCTGATAGTTAGGGATATAGTTATACAAATCAAGGATTTGATTTGATTCTTTGTAATTATTATACGATTGTATTCTCTGATTATAAATAGAGACTGTGTGATCACATAAGACACACAACATTCCAATACAACTTTAACACATAGCATACATAATGCTTCCTATTGCATTTGCATAAGGGATATTAATCATAGCTTCTGTTTCTTCACTGCTAATAGGTGAATGAGCAGAAGAAAGTTTAAAATGAGGTGCCAATGGAAGGCTAGTAGGCTTGGCATCCTCCATATTAAACCTCTTTGTAACTTTCTCAAGATATGACTTCTGAGAAATGATTAATTTCCCCTTTTCTCTGTACCTTGTGATCTCCATACCAAGGATCTTCTTGGCTGGTCCAAGATCCTTCATATCAAATTCCTGCTTCAACAGTTTTTTAAGCTGCACAATTTTATCCATGTCCTTGCAAGCCAATAGCATATCATCCACATAAAATAGAAGATAAATGTACAAGTTGTTTGACAAATGCTTGAAGTAAATGCAACAATCAGAATTACTTCTAACATATTTATGCTTGATCATAAAAGAGTCAAACCTCAAGTACCATTGCCTTGGTGATTGTTTGAGTCCATAAAGAGATTTCTTTAGGAGACAAACCCAATCTTTCTTGCCTTGAGCTGCAAAACCCGCAGGTTGTTGCATCATAATTGTTTCCTTGAGATCACCATGGAGAAAGGCAGTTTTAACATCCATTTCTTCCAACTCCATATCAAAATGAGCAACTATTGAGAGACTGATCCGAATTGAGGAGTGTTTCACCACTAGAGAAAAGATCTCATTGTAGTCTATGCCTTCTCTTTGAGTGAGCCCCTTTGCCACCAATCTAGCCTTGAACCTTGGTGCTTCAACTCCTGGAATTCCATCCTTCCTCTTGTAAATCCACTTGCTACTCACAATCTTGCTGCCAGCAGGTCTAGGAATTAATTCCCATGTCTTGTTTCTATCAAGGGAATTAAGTTCCTCAGTCATAGCTAGCAGCCATTCCTTGTTGTCCTTGCCACTGACTGCTTCTTTGAAAGTTTTGGGCTCATCACACTCATGTTCTTCTGCTGTGTTGAGTGCATAACAGATCATATCAGCATATCCAAACCTTTGTGGAGGTCTAGATTCTCTTCTTTCTCTGTCCCTTGCAAGTTGGTAGTCACCCAGATCATTAGAGTCTTTTTCTGTTTCTGCTGTATCCTGCAGAGAGCCTGTTTCTGCATCTGTTTCTGTGTCTGCAGGTTGCTGCCTCGGTTTGTTGATGTGCTCCACCTCAAACTCAAAACTCTCCAAGTCTCTCTGATCAATTTCCTGGCCTCTACTTGTTCTACTTGCCTTGAACATATCAATTTCACTAAATTTGACATCTCTGCTGATCACACATTTCTTGTCTTTAGGACTCCAAATTTTGTAGCCCTTCACACCACTAGGATAGCCCACAAAGTACCCCTTCTTATCCCTTGGAACCAACTTGCCTTGATTCACATGATAGAAGGCAGCACACCCTAATACCTTGAGATGATTATAACTAGGCAATCTTCCATTCCACACTTCTTGAGGAGTTCTAAATTTGAGAGCTGTCGAGGGACTCAAATTTATCAAATAACAAGCTGTTTGAGCAGCCTCCCCGCAAAATTTAATTGGCATACCCGCAAGAGACAACAAGCACCTCATTCTTTCTAATAAGGTTCTGTTCATACGTTCAGCTAAACCATTTTGTTGGGAAGTCCCTCTAACAGTTCTATGCCTTGTTATTCCTTGCTCAGTGCAGTAATTATTAAACATTTCATTATAGAATTCAAGTCCATTGTATGTCCTAAAATGTTTAATCTTCCTACTGCTTTTATTCTCCACCAAGACCTTCCAATTCTTGAAGGTTTTGAATGCTTCATCTTTGGTTTTTAGCAAATAGATCCACACCTTTCTACTATAGTCATCAAGGAAGGTAATAAAGTAATTGTTACCTCCATATGTATATATCTTTGCTGGTTCCCCCAAGTCAGAATGGATGTAATCCAAAATGCCTGCAGTGCTGTGTTGGCCAGTAGCAAATCTGACCCGATGCATCTTGCCATAAATGCAGTGATCACAGAATTTCAATTCTCCAATATTGTCTTGACCAAACACACCATGTTTAGCCAAGATTTGCATGCCTTTGGAACTCACATGCCCGAGCCTCTGATGCCAAAGACTGGTGATATCAAAAGTTGCATCTGCTATATTGACATTTCCTGTAACAGCACACCCTTTCATGATGTAGATTCCATGCTCTCTGATTCCCTTCATGACTACCAAAGAACCCTTAATCACTTTTAGAGTTCCCTTGTCAGCCTTGTAAGCACACCTGGATTCTTCCAACATTCCAAGTGAGATTAAGTTCCTCTTGAGGCCAGGAACATGTCTCACCTCAGAAAGAATTCTGACATTGCCATCATCAAATTTCAACTTGATTGACCCGATTCCCACAATCTTGCAAACTGTATGGTTTCCCATCACCACTCTGCCACCTTCCAGCTCCTTGTAGCCCAAGAACCACTCTTTATTAGGTGACATATGAAAAGAACAGCCCGAATCCATCACCCATTGTCCTCCTGGAATGTCAGTAACTGCCATCAATACATCTGCATCATAGCAACCATCAGATGCAATGGAAACATTGCCTGCATCTGAACCAGTTCCTGTCTTCTTCTTGAATTTTCTCTCAAGGCAATCCTTCTTGAAGTGCCCTTCTTTCTTGCACACAAAGCACTTCTTTTTCCCTTTATCCTTGTCTTTGGACTTGTTCTTCTGCTTCTGTTTTGACCCTTTGTTCTCAAATTTCCCTTTCACAAACAGCCCTTCACCACTAAGTTCTCCTCGAATTTCAGATCTCTTAAGTTCCTTTGGTATCAGTGCAGATTGCACATCATCAAGACTCAGGGAATCCTTGCCATAGACTAAGGTATCACTGAGATGCTCATAAGAGTTTGGCAGGGAACTTACCAAGACGAGAGCTTGATCCTCATCTTCAATCTTGACATCAATGTTCTCAAGATCAAGAATGATCTTGTTGAACTCATCAAGGTGCTCTTTTATAGACTTCCCAGACTGCATCTTGAAGGTGTAGAGTCTTTGCTTCAAATAAAGACGGTTGGCAAGTGATTTTGTCATGTAGAGATTCTCGAGCTTGAGCCAACTTGCAGTAGCGGTCACTTCTTTTGAGACTTCCCTCAAAGGTTTGTCACCCAAACTCAGAATAATCGCACTATGGTCGTTGTCCATAATCTGTTTCTTTTCAAGATCCGTCAGTGTTGTTGGTAATTTGTCTGCACCTGCCAAAGCCTCACGGAGCGCTTGTTGCACTAACAAGGCCTTCATCTTGAGCCTCCATAACCCAAAATCGTTCTTGCCATTGAATTTCTCCTAATCAAATTTTGTTGCCGCCATTGCTTCAAGATGACCTTGCTACTGATACCAATTGTTAAGAATGCAGCACCAGATTAAACAATGTACCTGAAATCAATCAAAGAAATCGAACCAGTAGTATGCCCAATGGAAAGTAAAATGCAGAAACTGATGAATGTGAAAACTGTATCAGTAAGAAAGCTAAAAACCAAAATTGATTAGGGAATTAATATGCAAGTATAAGGAATAGAAAAACACCAGAATTGGTAACCTAGTTCAGAGGCAAGCTCCTACGTCTGGGGGACAGAATCCGAGCACAAGACTCCACTATGAATGAGAGTGATACAAGTTTGTTGATTCCACAGATCAATACATTAAGCACCCTTGATCTTTCATGGAATGAGCCCTCAAAAAGTTCTCAAGAACTCTCTCTCTTTTCTCTCTGCTCTCTAATGCTATTCTGTTTCTGAAAGTATACAATATGATCGAATGCTGCAGCACAGCCACAGCATCTCCTAATATACAAGCACACCTCTCACAACTAAATAACTAATTCAGTTACAGGTATAAAACAGAATAGCTAACTCATAACAAAGTAACCACTCCAAGCTTCGGGCTGGAGGAGAGAACTTGGGCTGAGACATGATGCTTCAATTGGGCCAAGCAGCATCAAAGAGAAGAAATGGGCCTAGACTTTAGGTGACAACAATTAACATGATATTTGAATTCTTATATTGTATTTCCTTATGTTGCCTCTGTATAACAGGCTGTGCATTTGAATGTTGTTAGTGGATTGACATTGACAGAGACTGCTGGAGATCTTGCAATAGCAGCTGCAATTTGCAGCAGGTTTGTTTTCTAATTTGTTTGAAATGATTTTCAATCTTGTTGATCTGACAATGTCTAATGTATTATGAGAATTGAGGCGGTTATTGTTCCTCATTTCAAACTCCTTGTCTGGAGAATAAGTTAACTAGGACTATTACACGTGTGCTTTCTTTTCCAATATATTCTAGTACTTTTTTTGTTGATTTATTTATTATATTTTTTGTCTTTATTTTTTTGTTTCCGGTTTCTTGGAGTTCCCTATTCCAAAGGGCATTGCATTCATTGGTGAAATTGGCCTTAGCGGAGAGCTTCGCATGGTGAGCATGTTCTTTCTAGTATTAAATGTTGGTACTTGCTACTGTGATTTTTGAAGGCAAATATAACGCCTTCAATACTCAATAGTATGGTGGTATGCTTGTTGTTATATTACTGGGTTTAATGATACCAATCTGCATGTCAAGCTATGAAAGCCTCTTTGTGATGTTTTAAGATCTGTTGAGTTGCTTGTTAGGTCTTGTGTTGTCTTTGGTACAATTTTCAGATATCTAAATAGTGATGAAAATACTGCAGAGATATTATTATTGAACTTTGTTGTGGAGTGTGCACTTGAATTATCTGGTCGGTTTTAGTTCTGAAACACCATTACATGAGTCAAGCATTTTACTGCTTCATCCTTGCTGTGCATTAGAGGTTGTGATTGGACTGTAGACCCAATTGCTGCTAAAGCTGGGTCCAAAAATGCTCCACAAATCTACTCTCGTAGGCCAAAAACTAATCAGAAGGGAATAACTTATGTGAAGCATCTAAGGAGGGAAAGTTAGTTTAGAGAGAGAGAGAGAGAGAGTTTGAGCTAGGGGGGGTTTTATGCTTTCTTTCAGTCTTCCGTTTATATAGACTAGGGCCAAAAGAATTTATTTTCCTTGGCTGCGAGCGAGCATTGCTCTTATAATTCTGTATTCTCTGCTAGTATTTTAATACAATCTCCCCTTGTGTTGTTAGATAGGTTTTGATTCCTATTAGTATTAGGTTGACTGAGTTTGATTGAAACTGTGCAATGCAACCTAGAGTAAAACCTTGGACATCGTCTCCATTTGTTTCAAGGGATCTTAGTTTTGGATGCTTTGCATTTGCTAAAGATATGGTACTTTAAAACATTAATTAATTTTTCTCATGCTTATTATAACTCCTCTTTGCTATTCATGAAGCCAAAATGTAACAAATTTTTATTTTTATTTATTTATTTATTTTATCAAGCCTTAGCCTGGTTGTTTGTATATTTAACAATACAGGTTCCTAGAATTGACAAGAGAGTACACGCATTGGCAAAGCTGGGTTACAGAATGTGTGTAGTACCGAAGCAAGCTGAAAAACTCTTATTAGGAACTGAAGGTCTAGAGAAGATAAAAACAGTTTATTGCAATAATCTGAAGGAGTTTATTGACGCCGTATTCAGAAGAGACAATTAAAAGAAGCTGCTAGTGTTGTGCAGATCTCTCACTCTCATTTTTGTTAAGATGTAAAATTTGACACTTTCAGAAGCTTGTAAATATAATAGGTCTAGGCTAAAATACACTTTTTGTCCTTTATTTTTCACTGTTTAATCGTTTTCGTCCTTTATCTTTTAAAATGTTTATTTTAGTCCTTTATCTTTTTAAAGTGGTTTAAACCGGTCCTTTCCGTGAATGACATTGACAGAAAACCTACGTGGCACTTAACACCATTTAATTTCTATTATGTGGCACATTTCAAAAGAAAAAAAGGAAAAACAAAAACAAAACACTTGCAAAGGAACTTTTGATTCTGCTTCCCTCTGCTTCTGATTTCCGACTTCGTGTTGTTGATGGTTGTTTCTTGCCTGAAAGATGAGAGAGTAGAAGGGGAAGAGAGATGTGGGTGTGTGTGTGTGTGTGAGAGAGAGAGAGAGAGAGAGAAAGAGATGTGTGTGGGTATGGGTGAGTGCGCGGTGCCGTCGGCGGTCTGAGGGGGGAGCGCGCGGTGCTATCGGCACCGCGATGCTGCATGCGGTCCCAAATGGCAAGGAGCAACATGCCAAAAATCCCTTAAAATTCCTAGCTCTCAGCCTCCTTGCAACGTCCAGATCCAACTACAGCGGTTCCAAAAACCCAAATAAAACATAAATTCATTTGAATGGAAAATAAAAAACACTCAAAGGTCAAAACTCGAAAGCATAGAACAGAAGAACAAAATAAATAGATGAATTCCTAGAACATAAATCAACCTAGATTGGAATTCATGGAAGATTGCAAACCCTAGGATTTGGGAATTTTGGGGAAGAAAAAGATCCCTTTATGTTTTTTTTCCTTCCAAAAATAACACAAATCGGCAAAAATAACACAGTCAGCGTGATTACATGGCTAATATTGACACATCATAGTCCATCTCATATTTTTCTAACGGCCAAACTAACGTTTCAATGAAAAAGGATCAGTTTAAACCACTTCGAAAAGATAAAGGACGAAAATGATTAAAAGATAAAGGACGAAAACGAATAAACAGTAAAAGATAAATGACAAAAATTGTATTTTAGCCATAGGTCTACTAGTTTTGGTTTTATCTCGCGTTAGTTATCTAATTTGAGTTGCCAAATCATTTATCAATGCAATGTTGTAAATTCTCGGATTGGTCACCAACTTAGTCGAGACATTAGGTTAATGGGCCACCGGTTGAACCGCCTATATATAAAAAAATTATAATTTTTAAACTTACAAAAATTATAAAATATTTCAGTTTTGTAAAGGGTTACTAATTTAAAATTTATTACTATGGAGGGTTAATAATTACAAATTTTTATTTAATTTTTTTTCTTATAAAAATGTAATATTTACAATCACCCATACTAAAAAAGTGGTAAAATAAATATATTACTATAAAAACTTTGACCTTATTTTTAATTTTTGTTGAGAGTTTTATTTTATTCAATATTGACATTTGAGAGTTGAATGTACACGTTGGTCGCTGGAAACAGAAAAAATAGGAAGAGAAAAAGAAAAGTAGGCCTCAAGCAATGGTTCAAATCGGCAAGGTGAGGCCTAAGTAATAAAATCTCATGTAAGTTATTGGATAATACTTTAGTCTCAATGAGAACATCTTAAAATTAATGAAGAATTTGAGATGAATATTATTCCAAGTATCATTTTGTTAATTATCAATTATTTTTTAAAAATAACTGTTATTTTAAAGGTTTTAATTTATTTATCATTTTTATAACTTAAAATATTAATGTCTATTTTCTAATTTATTATTTTTAGTATCTTTATTAGGTAAAATAAAAATATTAATATCTTTAAAAATATTTAATATCTCTTTGATATTTATACAGAACTGTTTTGTCGAGATTTTTAAATAAAATTCTAAACGTTAATTATTTAAAAATTGAGAAAGTAAGCGCTAGCCCAAGTTTCGATGGGCCAGTAAATGAAGTTTAGGGTACCTTACCATGCCCAAGCTCAATATTCTTTTTGAGATTGGTCTATTTTACATTTGGCCCATATTAAAGGCACCCCACCTGTTTCCCACACCCCCCAATTTCATAAAACCCCAAAATACCCCTACCAAAATAACAAAATTCCATTTCAGATTTTCTCGCCCTCATTCATCCGGAAATTCAAAATTCCCAAACCAAATCCTCTGCAATTGTTCCAGAAATTCAAATTTACGGTACGCATTTTTTTTGTTCTGAATTTACGGTATGTAATTTTTGTATACCGTAAATTTGAATTTAAGGTATGATTGTTTTTTAACAAATTTTTCATACCGTAAATATTACGGTATGGAGAATTTTTATAACCATACCTTAAATTATGAATTTACGGTACGCAGATTTTTTATTTATTTTTTATTTAACTATGATTTTAATATAATTTACTTAAATAAGCTATCTTATTATTTTTTTAATTTACAATACTAATTATTTGAATTTTTTATGGTTTCAGATATGTCTATGATGAGAGGAGCTTCTGTTGCTGCTAGTGCACCTCCCAGAGAGCGGTAACCTATGACTGCCTCTGAGCGTACGAGGTGTGTTGAGAACAAACAGCCTCGCGAGGGTGGTTTTTCTTCAGTACATGTTTCCAACATGTAAATTTCTATTCGCAAGTATTTATATCAATGTGTTGTTACTTACCTAATAATTATGTGTGTCAAAATGTGAAGAATATTCTCTTCATGAGAAATAACATTTGGTATTTTGTCTTAGCCATATGGAGAAGTGGAGCCTTACTTCATACGTCAATTTTTTCATGAGCTTGGTACAATCTGGCATTTGATCAACCAATAGGCACAATGTGACGTCCAACAAGTCTGTTCAGTCTCCACTTACTACTGATGGATGGCAGGATCTAAGAGTGTTTTATGGCTTGACTGGAAATCACAATATACTTTTTAGGTATTTGGGTGAAAGTAATTTTGAAATTACAGTGTACAGTCGACACTGCAAACGAGAAGAATTTCCAATTTCCACAGTCTATCGACAAATCAGCTCGTCTCCTTCATAGTTACTTTGACGAAAGTGAAAGCAACTGCCAGTCATTTGGTTGAACTTAAATTATCATCTTTAATTCCTTATTTAGCATCTATTATTAATGAATTTTCTTATTTATTATTCTCATTAATTGTTTTACACAGGATCTGCGCAAAGGAACTGCGGAACATGTCAAAAACTCTGGCTTTGGAAGTCTGTTGCTATGCGGCCCTGATGGTGGTGGTCATACATCCTGTCAATCGTTAATTCGAAGTGAGGCAAAAAAGTCCATCAAGATTGGTATGGGGTGGAAAAAATTATGTGAAGATAATAAATTGAAAGTTGGGATGAAGATAAAGTTTAAGTTTCAGAATATTGAAGTGAACAACATAGTTCATGTTTCCATCATTTTGTTGCAGCTGATTACATTTTGTTATAACAAAGTCCTAATAATTCATGTTTTGCAAATTATATTGATAATTCATGTTTTGCTTATAATTCATGTTTTGCTTATAATGACTTAACAACGAAATATTAACTTAAACAACGATTAAACATAAAAAACACGTGCAAATATAACAACTTGAAAATATAACAAAAAAAATGTGCAATAACAAAAAAAATAACAAATACAAAAAAATGAAAACAAAAAAAAAATCTTAGCGTCTTGGATGTGGACGAGCATTCTTTCTAGCCCTAGATGTGGATGTCTCCCTCCCACTCTGCGCTATCTGTAGTGCCTGGGCAATATACTTAGCAAGCCTAGCGGGATCCATCGGGATGTCCTCATCCTCAGACATCGTATAGAGAATGGTTCAACCTCTCTATCATATCATGACAACCAAGGGCTGAGGGAGGGGGAGGCCATTGGGTGTCGTGGTCCCCCTACGTTTTGCATGCTCTTGAGTAGTATATGTTAAAATTGCTTTATGGCCCCATGAAAAAAAATAGCATTGGATGAAGTCTGCTAGTTGTTAGTACTCGGGTACCTCACATTCTTGAGACACAATATTTTAGGGAGTCTTTTGGTGGGTTTAATAGGTTACTTTTATTGTGATTGGATGGCTTACTCACGCTCCCAGTTTAGAATTTACCTTATATATTGTTTTTGTCCACGGGAAGCAAAGACCATAAGCCACTTAATTGAACCAAAACCACCTGTTGGCACCAACTTACCATCGAGCCAAATTTAAGTTTTATCATGGTCCCCCTAAAAAAGTTCCTGGCTCCGCCATTGATGACAACTCGCCTGCAAATTACGATAATATATCAAAGGAAATAAACAAATACAAAAAATACATAATGTATATCTAAACACTTACACAAGCAGTCATGGTCTCAGGCCCAGCCTCTGGGACATCTATGGCTGGAGGTATCAGAAGTGGATGCGACATCCTGCGATACCACTTGATGTATCTCTTAGTGCAGTCCGCTGGATGAGAGGCCACATGTAGTGCCACAGTGGAGCGGATAGAGTGCAGAGGAAAAGATATCCATGCATCCTAATATCCTCAGTCACGGGACGTCGTGGTGGTGGCCGGGGAATGTCCTGCCTATAACCAAACTATCTAACTAGCCTCTCCAGCAGGTGCGACACTATAAACGAAGCACAACAGATGTACCCTAAAAATAGGGACACATCCTGACACTACGTCCTGTGGGTAGTCCACAAGCTCCAACAAACATCATCAGGTGTCAACGCATCCCATGCTCTCCTGATGGGCTCCACCTGGCCTGTACCCCTAACAGGCAACCACCTCATGGCTCGTGCCATGCTCTCGTTGTAGCCAATGCCCGTTTGATCCCTCCGGGGGCAGATAGTAGGAAAATACTCATATATTCATGCTTGTGACAAAAATTACAAATCAACCACCATACCAGTATTTTAAATAAATAATTGTTTACAAAAATAGGCTATGTACCTGAAAAAGTGTCATATATCCTCCTATTTGCTTAGTGTCATACAAGCTAGCGTTGCCCTGATAGCCGTACAAGACGGATAGTGCAACACTATCCCATGACACCCTGCCAACCTCCTGTAAGTCACGTATCAAGTCCAGGTACTTGATGTCAATCTATACCTGGCTCTTGTCTGCCAAAATGGTACAGCCCAACAACATCATAATAAAAGCCCTGACTGTATAGTCCCACTCTCCTTCGTTCCTGTGCCTATCATAGGTCTTCTGAGAACTCTAAACCGATATGAGAACCCCTCTGATCGTGCACCTCCTTGTATGCCTTCGCATGTGTACACTCCAACAATGTTTGTATATAAGATATAGCAATGTCTACATCCATCACTGGGGCTACATAGAAAGAGTTATTGACCGGTATGCCTAGAAGGCACGACACATCATCAAGCGTGATGGCCATTTCTTCGAATGGCAGATAGAAGGTGCTTGTCTCCCGGTGCCACCTCTCAGCAAAGGCGGACAGTAAGACCTTGCCAATCATCCTGAAGCTACAGTACATCAAGGATGACAGGACGGCTCGCTTGACTACCTCTTCTACCCGAGGAGGTAGTGGTATACGTTTTCCCAGCCATTTCTGCAACTTTAGGCCGTGGGCGGCCACTTTAAGCGCATCACGATCCTACACACAAATAAACTTTGTCAACATCATTTATCATACAAAAAAAACAAACATTTGATCAAATTCAAACAACAACCAGATCTATACCTGCCCCTGCTATATCTGATAGGCAACGTGATGCTCAAAGTTTGTAAGCAACGACATATCGTAAGGTCCTCCAAGAAAGGGATTCTTGGCCCGGCTACATCCAATGGGACCTCATCTGCAATATGAGGTACCTCCTCCTAAGCTTCCACATCCTCATGTGCTTTCTCGTGCAGTGGTTCCTCATCGTGTGCCTGTCTGTGCTCAACACACCTCCTAGCTCAGAGGCAGTCATAGGCTGCCGCTCTCTAGGAGGTGCACTAGCAGAAGTGGAAGCTCCTCTCGACCTAGGCATATCTGAAACCATAAAAAAATCAAAATAATTAGTATTACAAATTTAAAAAAAAAATAATTAAGATAGCTTATTTTAAATATATCAAATAAATATATATTTTGGCAAAATTGCTCTGTAGGTCCCTTAACTTATTTTCTGGTAACGAATCAGTCCTTATCTTTTTTTTTCGAATAGGTCCTTTATGTTTTAAAATATTTTCGAATCAGTCCTTTGTCTTTCTTTTTTCCCGAATAGGTCCTTAGGTTTGAAAAACAGGCGAAAAACAGGCTTACATGTCCATTCATTTAAGAACCTTTATGAAACATATTAAAAACTTGAAGGACCTTTTTGAAACATACTAAAAACTTGAAGGATCTGTTTTTCGAAAAAAAAAAACATAAAGGACCTATTCAAGAAAAAAAAGATAAATGACTGATTCGTTACCAGAAAATAAACTAAGGGATCTACAGAGCAATTTTACCTATATTTTTTTATTTAAACAAACAAATAAATTTATTTATTTATTTAAATAAAATATATTAAAATTTATTAAATAAAAAAAATAAAACAACAGATACCGTAAATTATGAATTTACGATATAAAATAAAAAAACTCCGTGCCATAAATTCATAATTTACGGTAAATTCATAATTTACGGTATAAAGTAAAAAATCTTCATACCGTAAATTACTTACGGGACAAAATTTTTTACTTTATACCGTAAATTATGAATTTACGGTATGCATCTTCAGACATCCATACCGTAAATTCATATTTACGGTATGAAAAAATTGTTTAAAAACAATACTACCGTAAATCCAAATTTACGGTATACAAAAAATTGCACACTGGAAATTCAGAACAACAAAAAAATGCATACCGTAGATTCGAATTTCCATTGCAGAGGATTTGGGGTGGGAATTTTGAATTTCCGGAAATGAGTGAGGGTAAGAAAATTTGGATTGTAATTTTGTTATCATGCAATCATTGTTATAGAGAACTCGTACGATTTACCCTAACGGCTCTCTTGATAGAGCGGACCATCGCAAAGACCAAGATAGACTATATAAGGAAATGATTAGGTCATTGGGGAACTTTTTTACGAACCCTAAGAATATCGCTTGGCTTAGGTCTTTGAGGTACTAGTGGCAGCGGTACTCTAATATTCAACTCGTCAATAGAAACAAAATCAAGGAATCCTTTCTTGATGGTGGTGCACATGACAAAATAATGGTCACTGGAAAAAAAAAACTAATAAACAGTTAAGCTATTCATTTTTATTAGTGCAATCATTACATAACTATCAGAAGTTTTTTTTTCCCAGATAGTTACTAGTAAGATACCCGTGCACTCGCACGGGACGCGCGTTGTTTGTTACGTTTAATATTTTAAGACGGTGATTGTTTATAACAAATGATATTTTTGATTCAAAGTATTAAAAATTAACTAATTTTAAAGTGAAAGTTAAAGAAATATTAAATGTGTATCAAATATTACTATTTATGTAATTGTGTGACTTGTGTACCATATATGGCTAAGATGAAACAAACATGGTTATGGTTTTTTTGATTAGATAGATAGATACATAGATAATCATTTATAGATAACATAAACATTTATAAAATTGATATGTGCCAAAGACAATAAAATTATATCGACAACATATAATGTTTCCCCCGTCGAGACTTAAAAGTAAAATAATCATTTAAAAATAATAAAAATATTTATAAAAATTTATATGTGTTCAAAAATTTATATCGACAACATATAATGTTTCCTTTTGCAGCTGAAACACTGGGGTTTAAGAGTTATGCACCTGCATATCTTAGCCCTCAAGCATCAGGGAAGAACCTCCTTATTGGAGCAAATTTTGCTTCAGCTTCCTCTGGTTATGATGAAAAGGCTGCTATTTTGAATGTAAGTTTGTGATGAACAACACACACATCACACATGAATCTTAGAAAATTCATGTGTTTTAAATTTTAACTTTCTTTTATGGCAGCATGCAATTCCATTGTCCCAACAGTTACAATATTACAAGGAATACCAAGGCAAGCTGGCTAAGATAGCTGGCAGTAAAAAGGCAGCATCAATTATTAAGGGTGCATTGTACATATTGAGTGCCGGCAGTAGTGACTTTGTGCAAAACTATTATGTCAATCCTTTGATCAACAAAGTCATCACTCCTGATCAGTATTCTGCATCCCTTGTGGATGCATTCTCAAGCTTTGTTAAGGTATTTCGTTTTTTTTTTTTAATCATTTTTCTGTAAACATCATGAAAGGATCAATATTAGAATACCATAACCTTACAAATAAAACATTTAAAGGTGCTTTGTTTTTTAACACAGGACTTGTATAGATTGGGAGCAAGAAAAGTTGGAGTGACTTCCCTCCCACCATTGGGTTGCCTACCTGCCGTAAGAACCTTATTTGGATTCCATGAGAAAGGTTGTGTCTCAAGAATCAACAATGATGCTCAAGGATTTAACAAGAAAATCAACTCGACTGCGACAAATCTCCAAAAGCAACTTCCTGGTCTTAAGATTGTTATCTTCAATACTTACAAACCTCTCTATGACCTTTTTCAATCCCCTTCAAAATTTGGTAAGCATTAAGAAATACTTTGACTAGAACAACATATGACATTCATTTCTTGCTGTAAAGGGATGGCTACTTACTCTTGTAACCTGTCTTGTGATATTCAACAGGTTTTGCGGAGGCGAGTATAGGCTGCTGTGGTACTGGGATTGTAGAGACCACAATTTTATTGTGCAATCCAAAATCAATAGGAACTTGTTCTAATGCAACTCATTATGTGTTTTGGGATGCTGTCCATCCTTCACAAGCTGCTAACCAAGTTCTGGCTGATGCATTGACTTTACAAGGCATAGGCCTTATCACTCCGCCATGAATTTATCTCTGAGAAACGTTCTTAACTATATGCCACCACTCGCCATGGAAGTGATGAAAAAGTTTGTTATTTGTCGAGTGTGGAGAAACCTGTATTCTATTAATAAAATTTTGAGAAATTTCGTGGTAACCCGTTTGAGTTTGAGTACACAACTTATATTTGGAAGGGAATTCTGCAGTTCATTCAACATTCTTTTTTTTTTTTAATGTTATAATATGGACAAAGAAATTTGAACCTTTAACCTTTTCCACACTATCCAAGACCATGTCACTATTCGTAAACCAATTGTGAAAAAGATTTGAGTCATGAAAAGTATCATTTTCCCAGGAAAAAATGCTGTGATAATCTCAATTAAAATACTACTATTGATTATTGCTTGCCAATGATTGAAAACGCATTCTACTGTAATACATGGTTGGTGTCTGAACTGCACCTGATTACATTGCCAACAGTACAACCTAAACTTCTAATACATAATATTCACAGTCGAAAAGGTAAAATATTCGCATATTGATAATAAGCTAAAACTAACTAACTATATGATGCTGCTCTTCTACGTCTTTGAAGGTTAGCATTCACACTAGAATCCTTTAGAGCTTCTGCATATTTCTCCAAATCGGATTTCTCTGTACGTAAGGAACCTGAGAAGGAACCTTCTTTACTTGAACTGAATTTATTTGAGCTTCCCATGACAATGCTGCCTGAATATCTCCTATCTCTTTCTTTCATACTCGTCGACCTAGAGAAATCAAAGGAAGTTCTATCCTCGATTCCAGTTGATGTACTCGGTTGTGGAGAATAGCTATCTTCTCGATATCCGGATGAAACTGGACTATGGTGATGATGGCTATCTTTTCCTTGTAACAGTCTCCTAAGCTTGCTAAGAAGTTTGGTCTGGCTTGTGGTGTTGGTTCTGGCAGTAGATGAATTATCAACAGAGGAAAAATCATCACGCTCTCCACAGTCAGTAATAGAAGAAGCTTGGGAGGAGGACCATTGGTCTAAATCAAAGTCCACAATGCTCCCTGGTCCATTAGTATCAGCATATTCAAGTATAAGCTGCTTGGCTTTCTTCTCAGACGTGGGGCTTAAGCTTTTACTTAAGTCCTTTGCAACTGTTTTCCCGGGTGGGAGCTGATAATTCCGCAGCTCATATCGTAAGCAAGCATTTATCCACCGCATATATACTAATTCTTCGAGATCTGAACATCGATCAGATTGTATTTGCTCAATTTGCTTCGTCAAGCCCTCGTTTTCTTGTCTAAGTCGCTCACTTTCTTGCTTCACAGCATTTGCCTGCATTCCAAATGCACAAGGTAAAAATTGTAAGCAACAAACAGGGAGTGAAGAGAGAGAGAGAGAGAGCAGGTGATGATAATAATCTAACTACCTCCGGGTCTTCCAGAACAGCATTTGCAAGGATCTGAGTAGATGCCAATCTTCGAGCTAAGTCAGAATTTTCTATCTGCAATCTTAAATTAGATTTCCTCAACTCTTCTTCTTCAGACTCGAGAGCCTTTAGCTTTTGCAGTTTTATTTTAATATTTTGATCACAAGCAGCATCTTTGCATTCTTGGTCTTGCAACTTGGCCACTCTTTGTTGAAGAGTAATGATCTGCTCCCTGTTCCGTTCAGCTTCATACCTAATTTTCGTATTGAGCAGTTCAATTTTCTCTTTTGCAGCCTCAAGCTCAGCCAGCACCTTTGCGTGATTAGCAACCTGTTCTTTTAGTCTCCGATTCTCTGATTGTAAGTTTTCAACCTTCAGATTGAACATCTTTACCTCCATATTACTTATCTTCAATCTATTTTGGAGCTCCATCACGGCTGTCTCTTGCTCTCTAAGACCACAGCACTCAAGCAACTGAACCTCAAGATTTTGTTCCTTGTCTTGAAGCATTCTAATCATATTCCTCAGTTGACTAATCTCTTGCTCATAATCATCCTTATCAGGATCTGCATATGCCATGCAAGATCCTACTTTTAACCCCGGTGCTTCTATATCCTTTCTAAAAGACTTTCCGGCAATGGTGGCTTCAAACTCCACTGCCTTAACAAGTTCATTAAATTCAGGTAGGAGAAACTCATCTTTATCTCCATTTTGTTTACTGCTAGGGGAGAGAGCAATTGGAAAATTTTCATTTCTCAACCTATTGATGCATGTTTCCTCCTGTATATAAGAAATTTAATAGCCTGTTTTAGTTTCTTTGTCTAAAAGATGCATCTTCGAAGTTTCTGCCAAATTTATATAAGAACAAAACTTACATCAAGTTTTAATGGTCAAGTTCATCATGGGTTAAGACACACAAAAAAAAAAGTTTTTTTTTTTTTTTAAAAAAGATGCTGCTCAGTTTTTTATCCACATCTTGAGGCAGTTTTTGATAGTTGTATTATATTTTTATAGAGGAACATGACCAACTTGGCATAAGGCAATGGACCTAAGTTTTGTCCTTTATATAATGCGTATAATTAATTATGTTAATTGCTAGTTATGAAAAGGTAATGTGAAGATAGAAGCTACGCATTTGTTTGTTTTCACAAAAGTATCATAAACACAATAATCATATAGGAAAAGGTTTGAATGTTAGAATTCAATTGGCCATGGCCTAAAATTATCTTAACTCCTTGCATTAGCTTGTTCTTAGTATCCTAGAGCATATTCTATAAGCATTAAACCAGTTCAAAACCAGTCTAAAACCACTTCACCAAAACAAAGCCAATTTTGATATCAAACAGGCCGGTTCAGTTTTGAAATCCAAACCAAACAATTATAGAAGCAAAATGAAGGAAAAATAAATATACCTCTGAAACAGTGCTGCAAGTACTTAATGGTGCCCCTATATCTCCTCCAAAATTAACTTCACTCCCATGACCTGAGAAAGACATCACACATTTAACAACAACAACAACAACAAAAATCACTTGGATAATTGGATTCATCGTTAAGGGAAACAAGGGAGCAAGAGATGAAATATTGATATGAGGCTGCAGAAACAAACCTGAAGGACGCCCTGTGGGGGGCTTGGGAGAGGGCTTGGTTCTTTTGATTCTGAGGCGTGAGCAGAGAAATCCAGCAAATGAAAGAGCCAAAGCCAAACCAAATTTCACTATAATAGGCTTCATACCCCTCTCCTCTCTGATCATCATAATCGTCATCATCAAAATTAATCTAGTTGTTCTTTAATCCATGAAGACACAGAAAGATCACATAGTTCTTCTTCATCACTATCATCCATCTCAAACCAGCGAAAAGATCATAAGATTCGTTTATGGTTTATACCTAGAAACACAACAACCATCATAGAGGAGCAAAGTCAACATATTCATTAGGAAAATCCATCATACACGTGACGGGATCAGAAACCATTCAATTAATAAGAAACACGTTTGATTGATTCTACACACATACAAGCAATAGTCTTACAAAAGAAAAGCGGAAAAAAAAAAGAACTTGATCCATCACTGTCAAGTTCAAAACACTGAAGGAACGTGAATAAGCGAAAAAACTCAATTCAAATTAGGAAACAAACAAAAAATGAGTAAGGAAGACAAATACCCCAAACCCAACAGAGATTAACATGACAAAGGCAAAAACTCGTGTGTGAAGCACAGAAAGATATTTGCTTTTTTTGGAGCTTTACTTGTATTGTGTGGGGTTGATGTTGTCTTTTGGCAACTGTTTCGGTTGCGTGTCACGGTGTCTCTCTCACGACAAAGACACCAATTGGGTATCAACGCAATCTTAAAAAATTTGTCTTTTAAAATTCACATTGGTACTATTTATTATCTAGTTAATGTCAAATCCTGAAATTTTAAATATTTTATTTTTTTATCTGGTTAATCAAGTTCAGATATCTAATTAATACTATTCATTATCTGGTTAATATCAAATTTGTGTTAACCAGTTATATATATATATATATATATATATATATATATATATATATATATATACGGTCCGTATATGTCCGTACCGTACGTACATACGGTATCTATACATATTTGTGTTCAAAAATTATTTTCCAAAAAAAAGGACGAGTTTATGGGATGCAAGGTAGGTGAAATTAGTTTAGCTAAATTATATTTTTAGTCCCTTATATTTATTTTAAGTTTTGGTTTTGATCTCATATATATTAAAAGTTCTGAATTGGTCCCTTATGTTTAAAAATTATAGCAATGTGGTCATTTTTCCCCCTGAAATGAACATAATTAACCACGTATTTGAACTGTGTTAACCACTCAGTTGGCTGTCGCAAAAATTGTCTGATATTTGGTTTCACAAGTATCATTCCTCTTAGTTTTACACTAACATCTATTGAAAGCTTACTGTATTACCTCATCTATCCACTTTTTTATTTTAAAAATAACCATAGGATAGTATGTTTTCATTAAATGTAAGTGTAAAATTAGTTTACGCTAATAATGCATGTCCTCTCTTCTCTAAAAAGACACATAGATTTAGTAGGGCATAATTTCGGTAATTTTTTTACGGGACATACTTTCAGTAATTAAGGTCTAGTCTCCTTGCTTTTTTACCCTATCCGGCATTATTATAATTAATTATATGATTGATTTTTATGTCGTAAGCTTATTTTTTATTAAAATAAAATTTGAAATGAATTAATTTATATTTACAGATTTTTATTTTATAAATAACTTCATAATACAATTTGTGAAAAATATGTTAAGTTAGTTTGTAGTTTGTTAGTTGGTTAACTAAGTTTGTTAACTCTGGTTAGTGCTAAGCCAGTTAGTTAGTTAATTTTTTCTGTTTTCTTTCTGTTGTAACTCGATGCTCTATAAGAGCTTGTTCTGTTATTCAATAAAGTACTTTTGCCATTTACTGTGTCTCAACATTTTGGCATCAGAGCTCCGATTGGGGCCTAAAAAACTCACAGAAATCGCAATTTCTTGAACATGAACAATGGCGAATGAGAAGAATGATGGAGCATTTGTGCAACCGGCGATCCCTCGCTTTGATGGTCATTATGACCATTGGAGCATGTTGATGGAAAAACTTTATGTGATCCAAGGAGTATTGGACCCTCGTCGAGACGGGATTCACGATTCCAGCAGAAGGAGTAGTGCTCACCGAAGCTCAGCAGAAGCGTCTTGATGAATCGAAGCTCAAAGACTTGAAGGTGAAAAATTACATGTTCCAAGCAATCGATAGAACAATCTTGGAAACAATCTTGCAAAAAGATACGTTGAAGGAGATTTGGGACTCTATGAAGAAGAAGTATCAAGGAAATGCGAAGGTGAAGCGATCTATTCTTCAAGCCTTAAGGAAAGATTTTGAGACCCTTAAAATGAAGACAGGTAAATCCATTTCTGATTACTTTTCTCGTGTTATGGGTGTGACTAACAAGATGAGGACTCATGGTGAACAAATGGATGATGTGAAAGTTGTTGAAAAGATTCTCAGATCCTTGACTGAGAAATTCAACTACGTTGTTTGTTCTATTGAGGAATCAAAGAACACTGAATTGCTCTCTATTGATGAGCTGCAAAGTTCTTTGATTGTGCATGAACAAATGTTTCGTAAAAATCGTGGAGAAGAACAAGTCTTGAAGGTTGTTTCTAAAGAAAAGACTAACTATGGAGGTAGAGGCCGAGGAGGCTCTAGAGGAAGGGGTAGAGGAAGAGGAAGACAAAATTGATCTACCATTTAATGCTATAAGTGTCACAAGATTGGACATTATAGAAATGAATGCCCAGACGGGGATAAAGAAGCAAATTTTGCTGAGTTCAATGAGGAAGAAATGTTGCTCTTGATGGCTAATGAGGATATCCAGTGCAAGAAAAGGGAAGATGCTTGGTTTCTTGATTCGGGTTGTTCAAATCGCATTTGTGCAAGCAAGTCCTGGTTCAGTGAAATTGATGAGGGTTTCAAGCATACTGTGAAGCTTGGGAATAATTCCAAGATAGAGGTAGTTGTAAAGGGAAATGTGAAGTTGAAAATGAATGGATTGATTCATGTTATTACTGATGTGTATCTTTCAGAACTCAAGAATAAGAGTATTGGACAACTGCAAGAGAAGGTCCTGATAGTGATGTTCCAATCCAGAAAATGCAAGATTTATCATCCTGACAAGGGGTTAATATTGGAGACTGATATGACAGCAAATAGAATGTTCATTCTATTTGCACAGAATCCAGTCTCTAATGAATCATGTTTTCAAACTGCTACTGAGGATCACTCACACTTGTGGCATTGCAGATATGGCCACTTGAGTTTGAAGGGATTAAAGATGCTGAAAAGTAAAGAAATGTTCAAAGGTCTTCCTCCTTTGCCATAAAAAACAAAGGTGTGTGAAGAATGTATGAAAAGGAAACATCATAGGGATGCTATTCCAAAGAAGAGTCAATGGAGAGCAGCACAGAAGCTTGAACTGGTTCATGCAGATTTATGTGGACCAATCACACCCTCCTCAAATAGCAACAAGAGGTATTTTCTATGTTTTATAGATGATTACTCTAGAAAAGCATGGATATACTTCTTAGCTGAGAAATCTGAAGCCTTTTATCACTTTAAGTGTTTTAAAAACTTGGTAGGAAAGGAAACTGAATTGAAACTAAAATGTCTACGCACGAATAAGGGAGGGAAATTCACCTCTGTTGAATTTACTGAGTTTTGTCAAATGTCTGGAATTAAAAGGCAATTAACTACAGCTTATACCCCTCCGCAAAATGGGGTAGCAGAAAGAAAGAATAGGACAATAATGAATATGGTTAGATCCTTGTTGTGTGGAAAGGGAGTTCCTAAAAGCTTTTGGCCCAATGTTGTGAATTGGACAGTGTATGTCTTGAATCGGTCTCCTCCTCTAGCAGTCAAAAATAAAACTCCAAAAGAGGCATGGAGTGGTAAAAGACCGTCTATGTCACATTTTAGAGTGTTTGGCTGCATTGCTTATGCTCACATTCCTGATGTTAAAAGAACCAAGCTTGAAAATAAAAGTTGCAAGTGTGTTTTGCTGGGAATGAGTGATGAATCAAAGGGATATAGATTGTATGACCCTGCTACCAAAAAAAATTATTGTCAGCAGGGATGTTGTTTTTGAAGAGGAAGCTAAATGGGATTTGAGTAAAAGTCATAAGAATGAAGTGGCTGCTGATCTGGAATGGGGTGAGAATGAGGACAATTTTGAGAATCAAGAATCAAGTGAAGATAGTGGAGAGTCCAATAATGAAGAGGAAACAAATACGCATGATGACAATAATGCTAGAGCAGAAACTGGGAATAATGTTGAGAGTAGAAATAGACAATCACCTGCTTGGATGGATGAGTATGTAAATGGAGAAGGTCTCTCTGAAGATGAAGAATTAGCTAATATGGCTCGGATAGACAATGCAGACCCTCAGACATTTGAAGTAGCTGTGAAAAGTGAAAAATGGAGACAAGCAATGGATGCTGAAATTAATGCAAGTAAGAAGAACAAGACCTGGAAGTTGACAGATTTGCCTACTAGAGCTAAAAGTATAGGGGTTAAATGGATTTACAAGACTAAACTAAATGAGTTTAGTCAAGTAGATAAATATATGGCAAGGCTTGTTGCTAGAGGGTACTCACAAAAGTATGGAATAGATTACACAAAAGTGTTTGCTCCTGTCAACAAGCTTGATACTGTGAGGATGGTAGTTGCTTTGGCAGCTCAAAGAGGATGGAATTTGTATCAACTTGATGTAAAGTCAGCATGCTTGTAAGGAACTTTGTCAGAAGAAGTGTATGTAGATTAGCCAAAAGGATATGCTAAGAAGGGAAGTGAGCACAAGGTGTATAAATTGTACAAGGCTCTCTATGGGCTAAAACAAGCCCCTAGAGGTTGGTTTAACCGAATAAAGAGTTATTTTATCAGTGAAGGTTTTTAGAAAAGTAGGGGTGAACAAACTCTGTTTCTGAAACATAGTGCAAAGGGTGGAATTCTTATAGTCATCATTTATGTGGATGACCTTATATTCACAGGAAATGATGAGATGCTGATAACTGACTTTAAGAATTCCATGAAAAAGGAATTTAACATGACCGATCTAGGAAACATGAGATATTTCCTAGGAATAGAAGTGATTCAACAAGAGCATGGAGTTTACATCAGTCAAAGGAAGTATGCAATGAAAGTTTTGGAAAGATTTGGTATGAAGAATAGCAATTCTGTGAAAACACCAATGGTGCCAGGCAGCAAGTTGGGAAAGGATAAAGAAGGAGAAAGAGTAGATGAGATAGGATACAAACAATTGGTGGGATGCCTCATCTACTTAACTACTACAAGGTCGGATATGATGTATGGAGTAAGTCTTATCAGCATATTTATGGGTAATCCGACTCAGTGACATCTTCTAGCTGCAAAGAGGGTGCTTAGATACTTGCAAGGAACTGTGAACTATGGGATTCTACACAAGAAGGGAGGGAAAGAAGAGCTGTTATCATACAGTGATAGTGATTATGCAGGAGATTTGGAAGATAGAAAAAGCACAACATGTCCTTATGAATAATGGAGCAGTGGCATGTTCCTCCAAAAAGCAACCGATAGTGACTTTATCAACAACTGAGGCAGGGTTTGTGGCAGCTGCAGCAATTGTTAGTCGAGCTATTTGGATGAGAAAGGTTTTGAAGGAGCTAAAGTATTCACAGGAAGGGTGCACTACTATATGGTGTGATAACAGTTCCACCCCAAAACTGTATAAAAATCCTGTTATGCATGGCAGGTGCAAGCATATTGATGTGAGATACTGTTTTCTGAGGGATTTGGCTAAGGAAGGAGTTATAGAATTGGCCTACTATAATACTATGGAGCAGCTTGCAGACTTATTGACAAAACCTCTCAAGCTAGATATGTTTTTGAAGCTTAGGGAGCAACTTGGTGTGTGTGAAGTTCCTAAAGCTAAACTAATTGCTGCTGATGAGTAATTAGTTTAAGGGAGGGAATATTAAGTCAGTTTGTAGTTTGTTAGTTAGTTAACTAAGTTTGTTAACTCTGGTTAGTGTTAAGCCAGTTAATTAACTAGTTAGTTAGTTAAATTTTTCTGTTTTTTTTCTATTGTAACTCGATGCTCTATAAGAGCTTGTTCTGTTATTCAATAAAGTACTTTTGTCATTTACTGTGTCTCAACAAAATAAACCAATTTCCTGATAAAAGTTTAAATTACACTCTCATCTCATTTTGTGTTAATATATATATACACTTCGTTTTTGAAATGTAAATATGTATAACATTTTAATCTGTTTTAATATAAATAGATTTTTTATACACATTTTTTCGTTTTCTTTTTTGGCTTTTAGTATCATTGAAAAGAAACATAAGTTCAAATGTAAAAAGTAAGGATTGAAAACCATTTAATACTACAAGTTTCGTATTTTAAGCATCCTGCAATCCATCGTAGCCTCGTAGGTTGTGAAAAAAAAAGATAGAGACATATGTCAACTATAGGATTTAAGTAGGGTAAATGAATACTTTAACTGTAACTTGTGATAGAAAAACAACATTAAAATCAAAAGAAATCTTTTATTGCATATTTGTAAAACTTGAAGGAAAGCAACAAAAAAAATAAACAAAGTGTTTTTTTTCTCAGAAAAAAAATAAAAAAAGTGTTGCGAGTATGAATGTTATAACGGATGAGTGTTTACATGGAGAAAATATAAATATAGTCGTTATAGAGACAAAATTGGTGCATGCACGAAAAAAGATAAGTAAGAAATGTTGTCTAGATAAAAGATATTCAATAACTAAATACAAACGAAGATCAATAAAAAATTATACATTATTAAACTATTAATGTAAGGATTAGAGACTTAGTTTTGCAAAACTGAAAACTGATTATCATTGATTGCTTCTTTTAAACTGAATACAACAAACTAACTAACTGCTAACAGTGAAAACTCATCACTAATTAACAGACTAATCAAACAGAACAAGGCCCAATCAATACAAGGCCCAGTAAGCTATATACACCCCCTATATTATAAAGCAACACATACAAAACATTAACAAATCTTCCCCTAAACTGAACTACATTATGTAGTCAGTTTACTTCAGTGATCCTGCACATTCCCAGCAATGTTCTCAATCTCGCAAATGTCTCCAACTTTACTGGCTTGGTCATAATATCTGCTAACTGATCATGTGTTGAACAATACCTCAATTCTACAACTCCATTCTTGCAAAGGTCCCTCAAGAAGTGAAACCTCACATCAATGTGTTTTGATCTACCATGTAAAATTGGGTTCTTAGACAATTTAATGCTGGAATTGTTGTCACACTGCACAGTTATGCATTCCAATTGTCTCAAACCCAAAGTTCTCAAAATCCTCTTCAACCAAATGCCTTGGCAGGCACACAAAACAGCTGCAACATATTCAGCCTCAGTTGTAGATAAAGTCACAACCGGCTGTTTCTTAGAGGCCCATGAAACTGCACCTGATCCCAACATAAATGCATACCCAAAAGTGCTTTTTCTGTCATCAGGATCACCTGCATAATCACTGTCTGAGAAGGCTGACAGTTTAGCTTCTTTCCCTCTGCTATACATGATGCCAAAGTCCATAGTCCCTTTGACATACCTCAAAATCCTCTTTGCTGCAATAAGGTGCTTCTCTGCAGGCTTCTCCATATATCTACTAATCATGCTTACTGCAAAAGCAAGATCAGGTCGGGTTGCTGACAAGTACATCAAGCTGCCAACAATCCTCTTATAACCAGTGGCATCTACTGCTTTTCCTTCTTCTCTCTTCGATAGTTTGCTGCCAGGTACAATAGGATTTGTAACTGGTTTGCTGTTTTCCATGCCAAACCTTTCAAGAATCTCTTTAGCATATTTCTGTTGGCAAACAAAAATTCCCTCACTGCTTTGAGTTACTTCAACACCTAGAAAGTATCTCATTCTTCCCAAATCGGTCATGTCAAATTCCTTTTCCATAGAGGCTTTAAATTCTTCAAACATATCCTTGTTGTTCCCTGTGAAGATGAGGTCATCAACATACAAGCTTACAATGAGTCTATTTCCCTTGCAATCTGTCTTGGTGAACAAAGTGTGTTCATGAGGACACTTAACAAAACCTGTCTTGCTGAAATAAGACTCGATTTTACTATACCATGCCCTTGGAGCTTGCCTTAAACCATACAATGCCTTATGCAATTTGTAGACCTTCCCTTCATCTCCTTTCTTCTCATAACCAGGGGGCTGATCTATGTACACTTCTTCACTTAATTCACCATGAAGAAAGGCACTCTTTACATCTAATTGGAAGACATCCCAGCCCTTTAGAGCAGCCAAGGCTAGAATGCTCCTAATTGTATCCCACCGAGCAACCGGGGCAAAGACTTCATTGTAGTCCACTCCATGCTTTTGAGAGTACCCCTTTGCCACAAGCCTAGCTTTGAACTTTTCAATCTTTCCATCTTCATTATACTTGGTCTTGTAAATCCACTTTACTCCAATACTTTTTGCTCCTGCTGGAAGCTCAGTCAATTCCCAAGTATTATTCCTTTCTATGGCCTCAATTTCTGCATCCATGGCTTTTCTCCAAACCTCATGCCTCATTGCCTCTTCATAGACACAGGGGTCTTCACAAGGTCCAAAAACAGCTAATGTGTGCATCTCATCACTGTCATACAATTCCTCAGTTTCATAATCTTCCAGCCAGGTTGGAGGCTTGACTATTCTTTTATCTTTATTCTGTGCAATGGACTGTTCTTCTGCATTATTTCCTGGTGATGCAGTAGTTGCAGTGTCATGATTTCTCAGTGGTGTGGCAGTTGTAGTGGCAGAAACTGGTGGTGCAGTAGCTGCAGTAGCAGAAGCTGAGTCTGTTTCTGCAGCAGGGTTAACTTCTTCTTTTTCTTGATCAAATTCCAAATTCTGATCATCAAGCACAGGGCCCTTTGTATCCCAGTTCCATGCCTCATTCTCAGAGAACACAACATCTCTGCTTGTCAATATCTTCTTTGCTGTAGGATCATAAAGCCTATAGGCCTTGGATTCTTCACTTATTCCCAAGAAAACACCCTTGACACTCTTATCATCAAGCTTTCTTCTTTGAGCATCTGGAACATGTATGTGAGCTATGCAACCAAATATCTTAAGGTGATGAACCGAGGGCTTGACACCACTCCAAGCCTCCTCTGGTGTAATATCTTTCACTGCATGTGTAGGGCTCCTATTGAGGATGTAATTTGCCCAATTTACTGCCTCAGGCCAGAACATTTTAGGAACATTTTTACCTGACAACATGCTCCTAACTAAGTTCATAAGAGTCCTATTTTTCCTCTCTGCCACCCCATTCTGCTGGGGTGTGTATGCAGCTGTTAATTGCCTCCTTATTCCACTGTTTTCACAGAATTTTACAAACTCTGCTGAGTTGAATTCTCCTCCTCGATCTGTTCTTAGGCACTGAATCAAGTTTCCAGATTGGTTTTCCACCAGGATCTTAAATTTCTTGAAGCATTCAAGGGCTGCAGATTTCTCAGCTAGAAAATATATCCAAGTCTTCCTACTTAAATCATCAATAAAAGTAAGGAAATACCTCTTGGAGCCATTGGATTCTGGTTTTATAGGTCCACAAATATCAGAATGCACCAATTCTAAGCTTTGTGATGCCCTCCAATTGCTTCCCTTTGGAATGGATTCCCTGTGTTGCTTCCCCTTCATGCAATCAGTGCATATTTCTTCTATCTCTTTCAATTCGGGTAGACCCTTCACCATATTTTTCTGAAACAGCAACTTCAACCCCTTGACACTAAGATGACCATACCTTTGATGCCATAACTTGGTTGTTTCCTCAGCAGAGACTTGGAAACATGATGGAGTCAAGGCTGATGCCACAATGGCAAACAACCTGTTGTTGGCCATTTTTGAAGTCATGATCAAGCCCTTGTCTTTGTGATACACTTTGCAAGAATCTTGCTTGAAGACAATGGTTAGGCCCTTTTGCTGCAACTGACCAATGCTGAGAAGGTTATTTTTCAGTTCTGGAATGAAATAAACCTTAGTGATTACTTGCACTATGCCATTGATTTGAATCTTCACCATTCCCTTTCCTTCAACAGACATCTTCGAATCATCTCCCAGTGTTACTGATTGCTTAAAATCTTCATCAAGATTAAAGAACCATTCCTTGTTCCCACACATGTGATTGCTACAACCCGAATCCAAGAACCATACCCTCTCTTGAGTTGATTTCTGCACACCATTGCTTGACATGAGCAGCATTTCTTCTTCTTCATTGAATCCAGCATAATTGGCATTTTCTTCCAAATCAGGACATTCATATTGAAAATGTCCTAACTTGTGACATTTATAGCATTCAACTGATTCCCTGTGGAGAGATTGTCTCCCACGGCCTCTTCCTCCCCTAGTGCTAGATCTTCCCCTTCCTCTGCCTCCATTTCTTCCACCAGTGGACACCTTAAGAGCCTGCTCCTCCTCCTTGTGTCCTTTCATTCTTTGTTCGTGTACCAGTAGACTACTTTGCAATTGATCCACTGACAAAGTAGTTACATCATTGGCTTCTTCAATGGAGCATACCACATATTGAGTTTCTAACAATCTTTCACCATGCATCTTCATTTTATTGGCTATCGCAAGGGTTCTTGCAAAGAAATCATTCACTGATTCCTCCTCCTTCATACACAGAATCTCAAATTCCTTCCGTAATGCCTGCAATTGTGCCCTCTTGACCTTGGTTGAACCTTGGTATTTTTGTTTCAAGGAATCCCAAATTTCTTTGGACGAATCCTTATTCAAAATAGTTTCCAAGATTCCTCTGTCGATTGCTTGGAACAGATAGTTCTTTGCCTTCAAGTCCTTCAATTTGCTATCGTTGACGTTCTTGATTTGTTCTGCGGTTGCCACCGCCGGTGCTGCCGGTAGGCTCGGGATGCCATCCTCCACCACGTTCCAGAACTCCTTCGAGCGAAGGAGGTTTTCCATTAACATTGCCCAGTGGTCGTAATGACCATCAAATCTGGGAATTGCAGGTTGCACATAACTGTTGCTCTCCTTTTCCGCCATGATTCTTCGCAATCGTAGCAGTGATTGCTTCGCCGGAGTCTCGCCAGAAATCACTTCACACAGTGTTTATCACTCTCTCTGTAACAGGCCCCGTTAGGAGCTCTGGTACCACTTTGTAAGGATTAGAGACTTAGTTTTGCAAAACTGAAAACTGATTATCATTGATTGCTTCTTTTAAACTGAATACAACAAACTAACTAACTGCTAACAGTGAAAACTCATCACTAATTAACAGACTAATCAAACAGAACAAGGCCCAATCAATACAAGGCCCAGTAAGCTATATACACCCCCTATATTATAAAGCAACACATACAAAACATTAACAATTAAAAGAAATTTTAAGGTAAATGATATATTTTTGAACTTATAGTTGCCTTCACTTGGTGAAAAAAGTTTAGATAATGTCGTTTTCTTTTCATTACAAGTGAGGGTTTTTTATTAAATAAATAAATTTTTATTTTATTTTTTTATATTTTATTTTTTATATTTCATTTTTATTTTTAATTTTGACTACAAAGCACAAAATATTTACTAAAAATATTCTAATTTGTTATTTTTTTTAAAAACACTTATATTAGAAAAAGAAAGTAAAAGTGAAAGGGTTAACAGACAATTTGGTCCCTGAATCTGTTAGGCGAAGTCACTTTAGTCTTTGAATCTATCGAAATTATAAATAAATCCCCCAAACTGTTTTCCATTAGTCAATTTAGTCTCTGTCGTTAACTCTGTCAGTTGCGCTTCAGTGGCACGTTTACTGCCACTGTGGATGCTAAGGTGTCAGTAAATTTGAGAGAGAGACTCCAATACGCATGCCATGTGTCCAAGGACCAAAATGACGAAAAACCCAATTCCTCTTTCTCCCCTCTTCCCTCTCTCTCCCCCTCCCCCTCCCCATCCACTGTCACTCACCCCGAATCATGCGCTCAGAGTGAGTGGGAGGAGCTTGTTCAATTTCACGAATTTCTTGGTTTTGTTCATGCGCCTTTGTTAAGTATCTACATGGAGTCCATATCCTTCATGCTCAACCTATTAATGGGGCCTCCTATGTGTGGAACTCCATTTTGAAATCTGTTGAAGCTTTGAATCCGGGTTTCATGGTCTCATTTAAAGACTGATAAAAAAAAGTGTACCATAGTTTCAATAAATCAAAAATTGATATTATGAATAAGTGCACCCTCCAAAGGGAAAGGAAAAATAATAATTGATGAATAGATGTAAATTACGGCCATGAGGACGCAAACTGTGTCTCATATATTCATTAGTTTGAAAAGTTATGAAACATGTAGTAAGTATTTTGGCTTAGTATATTAAGTGCTAAAAGCTTCTTGTCGTGTGATAACAAACAAGTGTGATATTGGATCTTTAAATGTGCTACTGATAAGGGTTCTAAACAAATAAAAAAGAATAATTCCCAATTCGAGAAGGGAAGACTCTCTATAAGCAAGAAAGTAATGAATTGAAAATTGGACAAATTCTTTTTTACTGTTCCATTCACTATTTTCTCTCATATAGCTGAGAGTTTGTTACAACGTAGTGGAATATCCATGTCACCTGGCTAACTGCCTTTTGGAATCAAAATGACAATAGAAATTGTGTGCAACAAAAGAAACAAATGAAACAACTCTCTTCATTTGCTGAGATAGTCCTTCATCCAATTGGGCTCCTTAATATCTCTTTTGGGCCGGGGTTCTGGGCGTGCAACATGACTTGGGCCAGCCTCACTCGTATCAATACTCACCCCTCGAAGTGTGGATCCTCGCGGTGGGAGGCAGATCGAGCTCGTACGTGACGGAGCCAATGCGGCGCAGGACTTGAAAAGGGCGGTAGTAGCGGTGAGCCAGCTTCTGCGAACGTCGTGCAGCCACCGAGGACTGCCGGTATGGTTGCAACCTGAGGTGGACCCAATCCCCAACCTCAAAGTTCACGTCTTTCCGATGTTTGTCTACGGTGGCCTTCATTTGTTGTCTCATCGAGCCGAGTGTGGCCTTAAGCTTGTTCAAAAGGAGTTGTCGTTGAGCCAAGAACTCATCCAAGGTTGCAATTTTGGTGCTCCCAGAAGGATACGAAGGTACGGTGGGTGGAGTTCGTCCGTACAGAGCCTTAAAGGGACTCATGGCAATGGAGGAGTGGAAGGATGTATTGTACCAGAACTCGGCTAAGTGCAGGAAGAGAGTCCAACGATGTGGTTCTTCGCTTACAAAGCAGCGAAGGTAAGCCTGCAAGCAGCGATTGAGCACCTCTGTTTGCCCATCACTCTGGGGGTGATATGCGCTAGAATATGCCAGTTTTGTGCCCTGCATCTGAAAGAAAGCCTTCCAAAAATTATTGAGGAATAGGGGGTCACGATCCGTGACAATGGTCTTCGGGATACCGTGCAAACGATAAATCTCAGCTGAAAATATGGCAGCCAAGGCTTGAGCGGTGAAGTTGGTGGCAGAGCTATGAAGTGGCCATACTTGGTGAAGCGATCCACTACTACTCATATGACCATTTTTCCATGTGAAGAGGGAATATGTGTGATGAAATTCATCGAGATGTCCTCCCACACCGAGTTGGGAACCGACAGAGGTTGTAGAAGGCATGTTGGGGCTTGTGTAGAGGCTTTGTGCTGTTGACACACTTGGTAGTGAGCCACAAAGTGTTTTACGTCCTTCTGCAGTGAGGGCCAGTAGAAGGAAGCTTCCAACCAGACTAAGGTAGCATTGACCCCAGAATGTCCTCCCAATGGAGATGCATGGAACTCTTGTAGCAGGGCTGGTTGGAGGCCACTGGCCTCTGGGACGAAGAGGCATTCGCCAAAGTAAAGCAACCCATCGCACAAGTTAAATTGAGGTCGCAAGTCCTGCTTATTGTGCCACTTAGAAAGAAGCTCGATGCCATCCGGATGGGAGCAATAGAATTGTCACAGTTGATCAACGAAGCTCAAAACAGGCGAAGAAATAGCCATGAGTTCAGAGGAAGGAGCCTCAAATTTGTGGGAAAGAGCATCAGCGACACAATTGGTCTTTCCAGGTTTGTAATGAATTTCATAATCGAACCCCAAAAGTTTTGTCAACCATTTTTATGTTCCGGTGTTTGAATAGTCTGATGCAGTAGATTTCTGAGACTCTGCTGGTCTGTAAAGATGTGAAACTTCCTGCCTAACAAGTATTGTCGCCATTTTTTTACAGCCTCTGTAATAGCATACATCTTTCGGACATAGGTAGAGACAGCCTGCATCTTTGGGGACATTTTCTTGCTGAAGAATGTAAGAGGATGTTTGTTTTGGGACAGAACAACTCCGATAGCCACTCCAGAAGCATCGGTGTAAATATGAAAGGGAACCTCAAAGTCCGGCAGGCGCAGAACTGGGATTGTGGTCATGGCCTGCTTCAAGGCGAGGAAGGCAGCCTCAGCTGTGGGGGTCCAAGTGAAGACATGTTTCTTAAGCAGATCAGTTAAAGGGCCAGCCACAGTGGCATAATGGCGAACAAAGCGGCGATAATAACCCGTAAGTCCCAGGAAGCCCCGTAAGGCTGTTAAGGAACGGGGAGAGGGCCAATCAAGAATGGCCTGAACCTTGGAGGCATCAACACTAACACCCTTAGCCGTGATGACATGTCCCAGATAGTCAATGGACTCTGCACCATATACACATTTGGACATTTTAGCATAAAATTGAGAAGTGTGTAACAGAGAAAGGACCTGTTGGATATGTTGAAGGTGAGACTCCCACTCCTTGCTGTAAATCAAAATGTCGTCAAAGAAAACGACGATGAACTTGCGGAGGAATGGCCTAAGGAGGTCATTCATGGCTGCTATAAAGGAGGAGGGCACATCGGCATCACCAAAAATTCATAGTGCCCATCATAAGTACAAAAGGCAGTTCTATGTTCATCACCTGCAGCAATGCGAATTTGGTGATATCCTGAACGGAGATCAATTTTGGAGAATACCGAAGCGCCAAAAAGTTCATCAAGCAGCCCATCCACCGTCGGAATTAGGAAACGGTCCTTAAATGTAATAGCATTTAGAGCCCGATAATCAACACAAAATCGTCACGAACCATCCTTCTTCTTAATTACGACTACTGGAGATGAGAACGGGCTTGTGCTCGGTTGTATAATTCCCTCACTCAACATTTCATGGATAAGTTTGGTCATAACCTCTTTTTGGGAATGAAGATATCTATAGGGTTTGATGTTAACAGGGGCGACATTGGGGAGTAAGTGGACGTGGTGGTCATGGTTGCGGTTAGGAGGTAACCCATGGGGAATGGCAAACACAGGAGCAAATTGGGTGAGTAGTTGGGATATGGAAGGATTTGGGTGACTAATGGGTAAGTCAGGGAGACTGATGGCTTGTGGGGTGGTTTAAGAGGTGGGGTTTTTCTCTAACTGGGATGTGTTCGGGAAGGTCAGGGAAAGTAAGGTGAAGGTATGGGCTACTCCCTTGGTGCTAGCGATGGCTTCTTCCATTTTCTGGTTTGGTTTAGGAGGCATGAGCAGTAAATGAAAGCACCAATGATAAGGGTTCTAAACAAATGAAAAAGAATAATTCCCAATTCGAGAAGGGAAGACTCTTTAGAAGCAAGAAAGTAAGGAATTGAAAATTGGACAAATTCTTTCTTACTGTTCCATTCACTATTCTCTCTCATATAGCTGAGAGTTTGTTACAACGTAGTGGAATATCCATGCCACCTGGCTAATTGCCTTTTGGAATCAAAATGACAACATAAATTGTGTGCAACAAAAGAAACAAATGAAACAACTACATTCATTTGCTGAGATAGTCCTTCATCCAATTAGGCTCCTTAATATCTCTTTTGGGCGGGGGTTTTGAGCGTGCAACATGGCTTGGGCTAGCCTCACTCGTATCAGCTACTGATGGGGCTGAGAATATAAGAATGAAGAGAAAATTTTGAGACACTTTGTGATACTATGTCAGTGTTCTGGCTTGTGTTAATTACTTTATGTTTCTATATTCACTTTGAACTTACACTTACCATTTTCTAGTTGTATCTTGTTTGACAGCTTTGTCTCAATAGGCTATGTTACTCAATAGAAGATCTATAACCAACCAAGACTAGATTTGCATAAATCAGTATTGCACAGAAATAGGTGCAGATTCTTTACAATCTGTCTGTGGCACTTTATAATTTGTACCCAATTTGGGACATAAAAGAATTAAAATATATCCATTTGTAGTCCTACTTTTATAGACACAACATGTAGTTCATCTGTAGTGCTGCTTTGTTTCCTTCTTCCCGTGTTGCTTCATTCGTAGTTCCATCAAGACCTTAAGACAGCAGTAAGGAACGTGACTAAACAAGCAACAATCAATCACAATCAAAGATTAAAAAACATGGTGTGGCACAAGTGGTAGATACTTGAGTCCCTTAACCATCTGGTCCTGAGTTCGATCCCTGACCGGTGCGTATGAAAAAATATCTGTTGGGAGAAGTCAACCCCTTAAATGGATCTCAGTTATCTCAAATGATTAGTCTCTGCAGTTGCGCGTGCAAGATATCTTGGTTTACCCAAAAAAAAAGATTGAAAACTTCACCTCTAGGCCATTAATAATAAAACCATGGAATTTAGCTTGGCAGAATGAAATTTCCTGAATAAGAAAAGCCAATTGGTTAGTAATCATGCATGAAAATCTAATCTAACCTATGAGAGACCTCATGTCAACCAAGATAAGTGATCGTGAAGATGGAGTAGATATGTTTATTGAGACACCCCCAAGTATCTCATCCAATAAAACATACATATACTGATTAATTTTAAAACCTTTTTATCACAATTGAATCAGCATAAAAAAAACATTAGATGAACATAGAAGTTAAGAGTAACATTTATAATATACTGCATCATTAGCCTTTGAACAAAATAGTTTTTAGTACACGGTATATCATCCTACTAGTTAATAGAAGTCATACAGTCATCTAGATAACAACCAGCCTATACTATATACATTATTTTTTTTCTACAACATCAAAAGATCTCCTGTCAAGAGTAGGTAGATCACGTCGAAACTACATCAGTGGTCCAAACATACTCTTGCATCGAATTATTAGTCATACATCTCTTTCCCTCACCCTCTATGGGATCGGGTAGTAGGGAGGCGGTTAGGATATGTTCTGTGGGTGCAATATGACCTTGACCCACATATCGGCTAAAGGTAAGTAAAAGGTTAATGTCATAGTGCGATGGCGGGTGGTAGTGATGAAGTTAGGAAATGTGCCAACGATGGTGTGAATAGCGATTTCTCCATCAAAGGTCACAGTGAGGTTGGGATAATCGGGGTCCAGATCCGTTGATGAACTCCATACGTACCATCGGGTGATGATTGTTGTCGTTGTCCTCCATCTTTAACCAAACATAATAATAATATCCAAAACAACAAACAAAGGGGTGAGTACATATCAACAACATAACATATAGTAGAGCATTAGGCAATCATAATAGTATTATATATATATAAAGAAATAAAGATCAACAGTTCATTTCATAATCATGCAACAAGATCCATGCAATGTCATGTATATATATATATATATGTATGGGCCCACATCTACTCCATGGAGAGACTCTAAATTGGAGGAGCGATCGGGAGTACATGTGATACTTTTCTCATTTTATAATTCATACATTTATCTTAGGAACACTCTACACCGATCTTGAGTTCTTGCGGTGTCTTGTCGGGCTCATCATTGTGGGATATCGAATACCACGACACAAGGGAGCTACCACCTGGTCACATGTGGAATTTCGCACCGTGATGCCCCCAAGGTTATTACAACCTTCACTTGCGCACTCGCTCGTACTCAAAACGTAGCTCTCTTCCTCATATTTGAACTCAATTATCCACGTACTACCATTATGGTAAAAGTTACACTAGAGCAGACTCAATTCACGAGAGAAAAGTCGCACAAGTAAGAAAAAATCGAGTTGACGAGTTGACCATCACGAGTTGACCACCACGAGTTGACGAGTTGACGAGTTGACCACCACCAGAGTTGACGAGTTGACCACCATTGACCACCACCGAGTTGACCATAGTTGACGAGTTGACCACCACCAGGAGTTGACGAGTTGACCACCACCAGAGATGACGAGTTGACCACCACGAGTTGACGAGTTGACCACCACCAGAGTTGACGAGTTGACCAGAGTTAAGTGTGTGCGTGTGTACCGGATTTGGGTGTGTGCCAGTGTCCGAATAACAGAGCGTTGTAAAATAATCACAGATTTCAAGACATGAGATGGACAACTTAATAATATCAAAATAATATCCATTCTCTCCAAGTAAGTTCATATAAACATCAAAGCTAAGAATAACTATCAAGATATGTAAACTCAAATTTCCTCTTTTACTTTACTAATATTAAATTACTGTATCAGAAAAAAATAATAGAAATAGTGAAGGGATAGGGCCACCCTTGACTCGAATGATTCACCTCCTACTCTACTATTATTTTTGAAGTTCCTCACCCCCTATTACGAAGTTTTGTTTTGTCCTAGTTGGTAAAGGCTCTTCCTTGGAAAACTCCACAAGCTTTACAATCGAGCAGGGGATGGTAACTTTCTCTTTATACTTGAGGTATAGATGAAAAAGGAAGTAGAAGTGAAAGGAAAAAGACTTATGGGTGGTATATCTAGTAGGAAAAGTATGGAATAGGACACGATGGTGTAAGATAACTTCATAGTTTTGAGCGTAAAGTATTTTCACCAGGGGAGTAAAGTGGTTGATTGTGTGTGAGAGTGTCGAGGGATTAGAGAGTGTATTTATAGTGAACTTCTACATAACTGATGCTTTATTAAATAAATTAGATTTTATCATAAAATCTTGGGATTAAATCTGTAGGTAGATTTAATGGGCTATATTCATTATGCAGGTGGCTTTTCTTGGAGAAAAAGTTATATTCATTATGTGGCTTTTCTTGGAGAAAAAGTTTGCATCCTATGGTTGGTAACTTATCCGAGTGTCCAAATAAAATCACAAGATAAGATGTAATCATTAAGCGAGGATCAAAGTATATCTTGTCAGAAGCTTTTAGGAACAATTTGTTGCAACTAATTCGTTACACATATAGAAAAGATGAATGTTGATTGGTTCTTTGGGTAACTTAAAATTTTGGAAGGCATAACAATCCCATCTTATGGTTACTCCTAATTAGAAAGTGGAATCTTATATTAAGTCACGTTCTGCTACACCTAATTAATTATTCAATATAACTTAACATAAAATAAAAGTATAGTAATATATCTATATGTACTAGTTTAGTATTATATTATATCTATGATATCTATGATAATATTAGTATAGTAACATATATTAAAAATAGTTTAGTCAGCGTAACCAAAAAATTTATTATTATTATTATTTTTTTTTAATTAAAATATTTGATTTAGAATTATAAACTAAAATTTTAATTCAGAAAAGAATAGAATGTTACAATTCTCCCCCTCTAATAAAAAAATTCCGTCCTCGGAATTTAGTATTAAAATAAATACGGATATTGCTCCTTTATTTTGTCTTCTAATTCCTGTAACGTCACGGTATTTTCTTCCCAAACTATTTTTACCAATGGAATTTGCTTTCCTCTGAGTTGCTTCATTCTCTTGTCTGCGACTTTAACGAGTAAAGACTCATATGTCAAGTTTTCTTTTAATTGTCTTGTGTCGGGCTCGATTACATGAGAAGGATCGGGAATATACTTTCTTAGTTGAGAAACATGGAAAACATTGTGGAGATTGGAAAGGGAAGGAGGTAAGGCTACTTGGTAAGCTCTGAGGGCCAACTCGTCGGAGGAGAATTTGGTAGGGTCCAATGAACCTAGGTGTAAGTTTCTGGATTTCATTACTCTACCAACCCAGTCATCGGTGTGACTTTTAAGAATACGTGATCACCTTCTTGAAATTCAAGTGGTCTTCTCCTTTTGTCCGCATAACTTTTACATGCTTTGTGCCGTTTTCATTTTCTCTTGAACCATCCTTACCTTTTCTGAGGTCTGCTGCACTAATTCTGGACCTATAATAAGGTTCTCTCCAGTCTCATACCAACACAATGGTGTTCGCATCTTCGTCCATATAGTGCTCGTAAGGAGCCATTCCTATCTTTGGAATGAAAACTATTGTTATAAGTAAACTCAATTAGGGGTAAAAGCTCATCCCGACTTCTTGAATATTCCAAGACACATGCTCTTAACAAATCTTCTAATGACTGAATTGTCAGATTCGATTGCCCATCGGTTTGTGGATGATAAGCAGAGCTTAAGTAATTTGGTTCCTAGAGCTTTATGTAAGCTTCCCCAAAATCTCGAGGTAAACCTCGGATCTCTGTCGAAATTATACTTGAGGGCACCCCATGTAACTGACAATTTCATTTATGTACTGGGTTAATTTCTCCAATGAGTATTTTATATTGATAGGCAAAAAGTGATCCGACTTTGTTAACCTATCAATAATTACCCAGATTGAGTTATGCCCTTTTTGGAGTCCTTGGCAATCCTGTCACAAAATCCGTTGCTATACCGTCCCATTTCCATTCCGGAATGTCTAGTGGTTGTAGCGTTCCTGCAGGTTTTTGATGTTCTATCTTAGCTTTACGACAGGACTAAACAAGCGGCTACATATTGTGCTACTTCTTTCTTCATTCCCGGCCACCAAGACATCTTCTTTAAATCTTGATACATTTTGATGCTCCAGGATGTACGCTCAACTTGCTCTTATGTGCTTCTTCCAAAATTAACTTCTTGATTTCTTGATCACTTTCGGCACAGATCTGTCTTGAAACCTTATCACTCCAAGTCGTACCCTTGAATTCGGTAAGTTTGCCTTGCTCCATCAATTCCATCTTTTCTTGAAGATCTTGATCGACTTCTTGTTTGATGCGGATCTGCTCGACAAGCCATTTGTAACGGTAACCATATTTACCCAAGTCTACACTGCTACTTCTATCGCTAAATTTAAATCTCTAAACTTCTCAATGAGTTCCATCTCTCGGACCATCATAGCAGAAACATGTAACGTCTTCCTACTTAATGCATATGCTACGACATTTGCTTTTCCAGGATGATATTGCAATTTGAAATCATAATCCTTTATAAATTCCATCCATCTCCTTTGTCTCATGTTTAATTCTTTTTGATCAAACAAATACTTCAAACTTTTGTGGTCATCAAGACTTCAAACTTAGACCCATACAAATAATGCCTCCATATTTTAAGTGCAAAAACAATGGTTGCTAACTCCAAATCATGGGTCGGGTAATTCCTCTCGTGAGGTCTCGGTTGTCTAGAAGCATATGCCACTACCTTTCTTTCTTGCATAAGGACACAACCTAAACCAAGATGAGATGCATCACAATATACCTCAAAATATCCATTAGGGTCGGGTAACACTAAGGCAGGTGATGTTGTCAACCTACGCTCAGTTCCTCGAAAACTCTTTTCACAAGCATCCGCCCATCTGAACGCTTGTCCTTTTAGTGAGTTGGGTTAGGGGTAACGCTATCTTGGAAAATCCTTCAATAAACCTCAGATAATATCCTCGCTAACCCTAGAAAACTACGAATTTCTTTATTGTCCTAGTCTTTCCCATTGTAAGGCGACTTCCACCTTATTTGGATCTCTGCGATCCCTTCCTTCGAGACTACATGTCCCAAAAATTGCACTTCTTCCAGCCAAAATTCACATTTTGACAGCTTTGCATACAACTGCTTTTCCTTCAAGACCTGAAGAACAATTCGGAGATGTTCCGCGTGTTCCTCATGATCTCGTGAATAGATAAGAATATCATCAATAAAGACGACGACAAACTTATCTAAATATGGACGGAATATTCTATTCATATAGTCCATAAAAATTGCAGGAGCATTCGTAACTCAAGCGGCATCACTAAATATTCATAATGGCCGATCTTGTTAGAAAAGTGTCTTTGGTATATCTGCCGCCTCACACGATCGATGGTATCCAGATTGCAAGTCAATTTTTGAAAATATGGTAGCGCCTTTCAACTGATCCATCAAATCATCTATCCTAGGTAAAGGGTATTTGTTTTTGATAGTTACTTTATTCAATTGCCTATAGTCAATGCACAACCTAGAACTTCCATCCTTCTTTTTGACCAATAAGGCGGGAGCACCCCAAGGTGACACACTAGGCCTAATGAATTTCTTTGCCATTAATTCATCCAATTGTTTCTTTAGCTCCGCCTTTTCAGATGGCGACATTGGGTACGTTGCTATTGATATAGGTCTAGTTCCTGGCAACAAATCAATAGCAAACTCTATTTCTCGTTCTGGGGGTAGACTGGAACATCTTCCTGGAAACACCTCAGAAATTCCTCACGATCGGCACTTTGTTTATGTCCAATACCCCTTGAACTTCCAAAGAAGACAACAACCTATATCCTCGCTCCTTTTTCAAAGAAGCAATTGTTTGGTTGGTAGATAGTAATCAGGGCTTTCCAATTCAGGAAAGATTAAGGACTTATTTGAACAATCTAGTAGGACTCGATTAGAAGATAACAGTCCATACCTAATATTACATCTAAATGGACTAAAGGCAAACATATTAAGGTTATAGTGAAATTTCTATTTTCAATGATAACTGAGCAGTCAACACAAGCTAAAGCGGTGACTACTGGGTTGAAGTGGGGGGTTGAAACAATTAAATCAAAAGAAGTGGGAAATAGGTAAATTTAGTTGTCTTACAGTCATAAGAGATGAAAGAATGGGTAGCGCCGAATCATACTGATACATTTAAAAGTCTACCGCTTTATGAGACACTTACCTTGTATAAGGTCATCGACCGAGAAGCTTGAGCTCCACTCATAGTGTATGCTCTTCCCTTCGTCTTTGGCCTCGATATGCACATTATTGACTCGAGTTTGTTTTGCAATCTCTAACAAAATGTCCCGGTTTGCCGCATTTAAAGCAAATCACTTCTTTATTCCAACAATTCTTAGTATCATGAGCACCTCCATATTTAAAACATTTGAGTCGGATATGCTTGGGGATTCTCTTTTTCCTCTTTGACTCTGGTTATGATATTGATTTCCTTGTGGACGTTCATATGGATTCTTCTGAATCTGTCATTTCCTTTCTTAAATCGCGAGGATCCAAAATTATGAGACTGTCTTTCCCTAGTCTTTTTGAGATCCTCAATCACCCTACATTTATTTACTAATTCAGAAATTCTCTAGTGCTAAAAGAAACTATCGCTTCCCTAATTTCATACCGCAACCCTTCTTGAACTTTCGGCATTTCCAACTTTCATCCGGTTGGTGTTGAAAATACATTGAAAATTTCGACAATGCTTCAAATTTTGCAAAGATATTCTCCTCTGAACATCCCTCCTTGCTTCAATAAAAATTCCATTTCTCTAGCGTGTCTTACATCCTCTGGGAAGTACTTTTCTAAAAATTTGCTACTGAAAAAGTTCCCAAGTTATTTCTCGACCTTCCGCTTCGAGAAGTTGACGTGTTGCTTTCACAATATTGACTTCTCCGATTAGCATAAAGGTTGCGTAAATAACTCTTCGTTCTATAGGGCACATCATTGCCTCAAATATCTTTTCCATTTCTTGAATCCATAACTTCGGCTTTATGCGGATCATATTCTCCATTGAATTGAGAGGGTTTATTACAGTGAAATTCGGTTAAACCTTGGAATTCGATTGTTCCTTCATTTCTTGTATTGTTCGATTGAGTTTGCAACATTGCATGACCATACTCGATGGCTTGAAACGACTTGAGTCATTTCTTCGTTATTCCCTCGCGTCATAATTTCCTCTGGCTGAATATATCGAAAAATAATTTCATCACTATATTATTCCTACGTTTTTAATGACACACAACCTTTCACAAAAAACATAGTTAGTCCATACCCGGTCCCAATAAGACTCGACCACTCGATACCACAAATGAGACACCCCAAGTATCTCATCCAATAAAACATACATATCTTGATTAATTTTAAAACCTTTTTATCACAATTGAATCAGCATAAAAAAAACATTAAATGAACATAGAAGTTAAGAGTAACATTTATAATATTCTGCATCATTAGCCTTTGAGCAAAATAGTTTTTAGTACACGGTATATCATCCTACTAGTTAATAGAAGTCATACAGTCATCTAGATAACAACTTGACCTATACTATATACATTATTTTTTTCTACAACATCAAAAGATCTCTGTCAAGAGTAGGTAGATCACGTCGAAACTACATCAGGTTTGGTCCAAACATAATCTTGCATCGTAATTATTAGTCATACATCTCTTTCCCTCACCCTCATGGGATCGGGTAGAAGGGAGGCGGTCTCGGGTATGTTCCTGTGGGTGCAATAACAGACGCAGCCCACATATCAGCTAGAGGTAAGTAAAAGGTTAATGTCATAGTGCGATGGCGGGTGGTAGTGATGAAGTTAGGAAATGTGCCAACAGTGGTGTGAATAGCGATTTCTCCATCAAAGGTCACAGTGAGGTTGGGAGAATCGGGGTCAGATCCCGTTGATGAACTCCATACGTACCATCGGGTGATGATTGTTGTCGTTGTCCTCCATCTTTAACCAAACATAATAATAATATCCAAAACAACAAACAAAGGGGTGAGTACATATCAACAACATAACATATAGTAGAGCATTAGGCAATCATAATAGTATTATATATATAAAGAAATAAAGATCAACAGTTCATTTCATAATCATGCAACAAGATCCATGCAATGTCATGTATATATATATATATGTATGGGCCCACATCTACTCCATGGAGAGACTCTAAATTGGAGGAGCGATCGGGAGTACATGTTCCGTCCCAGTACTTTTCTCATTTTATAATTCATACATTTATACCGGAACACTCTACACCGATCTTGAGTTCTTGCAGTGTCTCGTCAGGCTCATCATTGTGGGATATCGAATACCACGACACAAGGGAGCTACCACCGGTCACATGTGGAATTTCAGACCGTGATGCCCCCAAGGTTATTACAACCTTCACTTGCACACTCGTACCAAAAACGTAGCTCTCTTCCTCATATTTGAACTCAATTATCCACGCACTACCATTATGGTAAAAGTTACACTAGAGGCGCACTAACCACGAGAGAAAAGTGCACAAGTAAGAAAAAATCGAGTTGACGAGTCGACTGTGAGTCGACCATCACCAGAGTTGACCAGAGTTGACCACCACCAGAGTTGACGAGTTGACCACCATTGACCACCACCGAGTTGACCAGAGTTGACCACCACCAGAGTTGACCGAGTTGACCGAGTTGACCACCACAAGAGTTGACCGAGTTGACCACCACCGAGTTGACGCAGTTGATCGATTTAAGTGTGTGCGTGTGTACCGATTTGGGTGTGTGTGCCGTTGTCCGAATAATGAGCGTTGTAAAATAATCACAGATTTCAAGACATCGATGAACAACTTAATAATATCAAAATAATATCCATTCGAAGGAAGTTCATAAAAACATCAAAGCTAAGAATAACTATCAAGATATGTAAACTCAAATTTCCTCTTTTACTTTACTAATATTAAATTCTTGTATCGGAAAAAAATAATAGAAATAGTGAGCGGATAGGGCCACCCTTGACTCGAATGATTCACCTCCTACTCTACTATTATTGTTGAAGTTCCTCACCCCCTATTACAGAAGTTTTGTTTTGTCCTAGTTGGTAAAGGCTCTTCCTTGGAAAACTCCACAAGCTTTACAATCAACAGGGGATGATAACTTTCTCTTTATACTTGAGGTATAGATGAAAAAGGAAGTAGAAGTGAAAGGAAAAAGACTTATGGGTGGTATATCTAGTAGGGAAAAGTATGGAATAGGACATTGATGGTGTAAGATAACTTCATAATTTTGAACGTAAAGTATTTTCACCAGGGAGTAAAGTGGTTGATTGTGTGTGAGAGTGTGGAGGGATTAGAGAGTGTATTTATAGTGAACTTCTACATAACTGATGCTTTATTAAATAAATTAGATTTTATCATAAAATCTTGGGATTAAATCTGTAGGTAGATTTAATGGGCTATATTCATTATGCTGGTGGCTTTTCTTGGAGAAAAAGTTATATTCATTGTACAGTGGCTTTTCTTGGAGAAAAAGTTTGCATCCTATGGTTGGTAACTTATCCGAGTGTCCAAATAAAATCACAAGATAAGATGTAATCATTAGCGAGATCAAAGTATATCTTGTCAAGCTTTTAGGAACAATTTGTTGCAACTAATTAGTTACACATATAGAAAAGATGAATGTTGATTGGTTCTTTGGGTAACTTAAAATTTTGGAAGGCATAACAATCCCATCTTATGGTTACTCCTAATTAGAAAGTGGAATCTTATATTAAGTCACGTTCTGCTACACCTAATTAATTATTCAATATAATTTAACATAAAATAAAAGTATAGTAATATATCTATATGTACTAGTTTAGTATTATATTATATCTATGATATCTATGATAATATTAGTATAGTAACATATATTAAAAATAGTTTATTCAACGTAACCAAAAAATTTATTATTATTATTATTATTATTATTATTATTATTATATTACTATTTTAAATATTTGATTTAGAATTATAAACTAAATTTTTAATTCAGAAAAGAATAGAATGTTACATTTATGGTATCTGTCAGAGCTAAAATGTCGAAAGAAAGTTTGGGCAAAAACCATGCAGTAGATACTAACAAAACAAGCTATGATTAGAATTTTTCTTAACTCTCAAGAAGCTTCGATATATAAATTTCAAAGAAAAGTGAACAATTCAGCAAAAATATATATCGTTGTTGTTTTATTTCGAATTTATGCTACTATGGTAAACGTATCGTGGGAGATATCAGCAAAAAAATAATTTTTATTTTATGATACCCCCATTGTCTTTGTTTGTTGACCTACTTTTCTGTTTCAGCGTAAAAATACCAGCACGACAGGGAATTGGAGGAGAATCGGCACAAACATATAAAATACTAACAGATGGAAGAGAGGGGGGAAGAGGGGGGAGGAGAGAGTGGGAAGAGGGGAGAAAGGGGAAATGTTTTTTTTTCGTCATTTTGGTCCTTAAGTCGCACGTGGAAAAATGAGATGGTCTGATTAGTGGTTATAAGTGGGGGGACAACCCTCACCCCATGAGCTAGCTTTTGGGATTGAATTAGGCTCAAACCCAAATTCTAATATAGTATCAAAGCCTATCATAGATCCATTATTGAGCCACTCGGGTCACGTTCTAGTTGTCCAGTCCTGGACGAGAGAGGTATGTGTTAGAAGTTTCACATGGAAGAATGAGATGACCTAATTAGTGGTTATAAGTGGAAGACAACCCTCACCCCATGAGCTAGCTTTTGGGGTTGAGTTAGGCTCAAACCCAAATTCTAATAGGACACGTGGCATGCCTATTGGAGTCTCTCTCTCAAGCTTAGGTGACACCTCAGCATTCACAGTGGTAGAAAACATGCGCAAGCGCAACTGACGAAGTTCAGAGATGAGGCTAATGATAGGGACTAAAATAACTAATAAAACACAATTTGGAAGATTTATTTGCAATTTCGATAGATTTAGGGGCCAAAATAACAACGTTTGGTAGATAGGGCCAAAGTGACTGTTAACTCAAAAGTGAAATTAAGTAAATTATTTTAGTTCAAAAATTATGCCTAAAAAAATATTTTAGTTCAAATTAATTTAATTGAGTCAGACAAATTTGCTCAAAATGACAAAATTTGCTGAACTATTATATTCTTCCGAGCAATCTTTGTATCTGACAATTATAATTTGAACTTTCCCGGTTTCGTCCCCTTGGCATGGCATAAACCCTAGAAATGCAGAGCAAAGGGTTTATGCAAAAGTGACAAACATAAGTTGATTTTTGCAACAGTTTTGAATTTAGTTTCTTCTACATACCACCATCATGAGACCGCTCAGAAGGATCTTCATCCACCACAACCTCAAACGCCACCATTTCCTCCACGCCAAATGCGTATTTTCATCTACAGTTTCCAACTCCTCTTCCTCCCCCGCAACAACACCAGAGACTGATTCCCCAGAGCCCAGTAGAAGAAACCAATCCACTACTAGTTGGAGCATGTACGGCAATGTAGTCGCGCAGCAGAGACACGGCGATCACAGCGACAACGAGGAGGAGGTCGAGGAAGAAAAGCCAAGTGAAAATGAATTGATGTTAAACCTGAAGAAGAGAAGCATAGTTAGGATGGCGAAGAGAAGCACATCGATCCACTTCTCTTCCTCCCCCGCAACAACACCAGAGACTGATTCCCCAGAGCCCAATAGAAGAAACCAATCCACTACTAGTTGGAGCATGTACGGCAATGCAGTCGCGCAGCAGAGACACAGCGATCACAGCGACGACGAGGAGGAGGTCGAGGAAGAAAAGCCAAGTGAAAATGAATTGATGTTAAACCTGAAGAAGAGAAGCATAGTTAGGACGTCGAAGAGAAGCACGGGAGACAAGGTGAAGACTCAGTGGGTTTGTTACAATTGCGGGTATACGACAGGACAATGGTGGGGCACGTGTCCCTCGTGTACCATGGTTGGCACAATGAAAGAATTTCATGAAGCCAAACACACTGATGCTGATAATAATAATAAGCTTAGAAATGGTTTGTCAGTTTCTGAGGAGGCAATGGGCTCGTGGCTCCCACAGCGAGCTGATCAGTTGCACCCTGTCAAATTGAGCGAGGTGAACCGTGGATTCGACATGCAGAATTGGAGATTTCCCTTGTAAGTTTCCTTATTTTTTTAATCTGAAAAGGAAAATGGTGTGGTGCTTCTCTAGTGTTATACTTTGCTTTCTCTTTGTTATCAGGTCTGGCCCTTTTGGAGATGAAGTTTCTGCTGTGCTTGGTGGTGGTCTTGTACCAGGTTCAATCCAATTTACTTATCTGCAGTCATATACTAGTAGCTGTTGAGTTCATTGTATTTCTTTTTTTTTTTTTTTTTTCGTTTTAGCTGGGTGTGATGGATTTTCCAGGTCAGAGTCATCAGATGCATTGTTTACCATTTTGTGTTTGTTTAATTATTAAAATGTATTTATGCATTATCTTATCTGGTAAGAACTCTATTACCATATTGTTCTTTGTAATTTCATCAAGTTTAGTTCATCTGCTATGACTGTGGGATTAGTTGCGACAGTAATATTCATGAAGGCTCATGCTTTGGGCAAAATTTTCTTTTGCCTTAACTATGCTTGTCTGTATTCAAAAGAGTTACTGCATTTGGTGATTGATCTAGGTGAATGGATCATTACTGGAGCACTATTTCTGTTCCTTCTTTGCTCCTCAATGAGCTTAATATCTGAATTTTCATAAAAATGCTTCCAGCTGATTATCTGAGAAATCGTAATATCTTTAGTAATTCAAGTTTACTTTATGCTTTGGCACATAATGAATTTGATTATTCATGGATAGTTTTATCTGTTATTGTGGTTTTGAAGGCTCTTTGACTTTAGTTAGTGGTGATCCTGGTGTTGGGAAGAGTACGCTGTTGTTGCAGGTGTGTATTATTTTTTCAAAAGTCTGATGATCAATTTTCTTTTTATGGACTGGTGAACCATCATTAATGTTTGGTTTATTTGCGATGTTGAATTGGAAGATGGCAGCATTGATAGCAGATGGATACAATGGCAGTGAGGATTCTTCAGTTTTATATATCTCTGGTGAAGAGGTTTGCTTTTAATAACCCTCTTAATAGTTCATTTAACTTGTTTTATGCAAACAATGCATATAACCCCAGAGCATGAATCATTCATGTTATCAGATTCATATTAAACCTACAAAAAACATATATTTTTTATATTTATATGTTGCTGTCAAAACATTTGCATATTACTTTGATAACTCTTGTATATTATATAGTAAGTTTGTAATTTTAAGCAAAATGAGTTAGCAAGTCTGATGGCAGGAACCCAAAATGACAAACTTTGAGCATGTTTCGTTTGTTTTGTTCATCGTTTATGTTTGAAGCTTCACCCAAGTAAAGATCTTTGGGTGAGCGAAACCTCTGTGACTCTTCAATACTTCACCTAGGATTCCCTTCAAACAAAACATCTCTCCTTCCAGCAAAGACCTTCGACCGGCGAATTTCCAATAGAGGAAGGTGCTGTGCAATCTCTGCCGGATCTCCTTCCATCTTTCGACCTTCACTTAGAACCTGCCACTGTACAGAGCAATGTGCTGCCAATCTGAATCTCTACGGCGAATTTTCAGTTTTTCCATTTAACATTTTATTATCTGTACTGTGACTTTACTCTTTCAGTTTCACCATATAATATGAATCCCCATTTAACTTTTTATTCTTTCAGTTTCATTATTTAATATGAATTTGAATAAATTTCATACTTTGTTTCACCCTTCCCAGGACTTTTGTCGATCTGTGATTGTTACTTTATACCGCAATTTGGAACTTTGCTTTATTAGTGAGTTGGAATGTTGAATACGACCGTGTTAATGGTATCATATTATGTATTATGTATATGTGTCATTTATAGGTTTTTTTTTTTTTTTAACATTATTTTCATATTAGGTAAACTCGTGGTCGAGTCTGTCGAAGCTCCACGAGTTTACATAGACTCTTGAGTTTGACAATCTTGATTGTTGGCCTATATATCTCATCGTGCTAAATCTAGTATTTTGTATTGTAGACAGAGGTAATCATTGATTTCACTGCTGTTGAAGGTGGATAATGTAGTATAGCTTATGATCTCCAGCTTTCTTTTGGGTCTCTGACACTCTTTGAATATTTCTGTTTTATTATGTGCAGAGCCTTCAGCAAATTGGTCATAGAGCAGATCGCCTTGGGATTAAATCTGACATTTATTTGTATTCAAGCACTGATATTGAGGTATTGTCTTGGATTTTGCTGATTAGATATGCTACTAGCATTTTTCTTGCTTTTTTACTTATTTTAATACATGAATTTTGATCATAAAGTTATTATCTTGAACTATCAAGGAGATTGTTCACATATAATGTTATTCTTAATTGACTAGAGTGCAGCAGTGTATAAAGAAGCCTATAATTGTCTTATTTTTTGTTGCACTTTTACATGGTGTCAGGATATATTGAGGACAGCACAGTCTCTCTCCCTTCGTGCTCTGGTTGTTGATTCAATACAAACTGTTTATTTGAAAGGAATAATAGGAAGTGCTGGAGGGATTGTGCAGGTAAAGAGACTTTAAATTTATCTTGGATGTTTTAGCTTTAATGTGTTACGTACATCCATTGGGGTTGTTTTAAAATGATATGTTATGTGATATACTTTTGAATTTTTTTTTTCTTGTATTTAATTAACTTCTACCCTTTTCTACCATACTAACTTTGTCGTCCTAGTATTGATCATTGTCAAAAAAAGGATTTTTTACGCAAGGATAAACTTATGATGTAGTGATTTTCTGTTACTTAAATTATGTAATTGGTTAATTTAGTTGCTGAGATGAATGGTTTACTTTCTTTTGTCGCATCTTATTGTTTTAATCTGCTCCTTAACCAAAAGCATCAATATGCACTTACCATACCCTTTTGTTTCTCAGTGAAGTCAAATGCTGGTTATATGGTACATGACTTTTTATAGGTGTGTGACAGGTGAAGGAATGTACTTCGGCTTTGATGCGATTTGCTAAAACGACTAACATTCCAGTGCTTTTGGTGAGCATACCTCTATCAATTTTGAAAATTCTATTTAAGTGGTTAATTGTATCTATTTATGTATTGTCTTGGTTTGCTTCATATCTACTTTTTTGAAAGAAGACAATAGTGGACATTTCCATTTTATCATACTGAGGGTTTATTCCCCTCAGTCAGTAAGAAAGTATTCAAATCTGTTGTTATGATTATGATAAAAGTGGAAATGCTTGTCTGTACTTGTCTGTACAAATAGTCTCTGTGAGCCTAAAAGAGCAGGGTCATGTGATTGGTGTTGCTTGTCTGTTCTTCATTTATAATTTATCTGCAGGCGTGTATTTCAATATGGCCTTTGAATTTGTTAACGTTCGTGATAATCTTTTATTTATTTTTCACTTTTCGTTTTTGTTTCATGTTTCAGATTGGACATGTGACAAAATCTGGAGACATAGCAGGGCCTCGTGTCTTGGAACATATTGTTGATGTTGTTTTGTATTTGGAAGTTGGTACCTTGTTACATTAATCTTTCTTTGGGTATTTAATAAAGCTGATTTGTACCTATCATTATAATTTCAACTACTTGGCATGAAATCATTTTTGGGTTTCTCTTACCCTTTTGGATATAATATTGCTCTTATTTCGTGAAGCCTTCATCTAGTATGTATTGAATATAGTATCATATGATGCATTTAAAGCACTTTATCATGACATGTTAAGATAATGAAATTTTGATAAGGGCCATTTATTTCCAGTTTAGCTGAATTACAATAAATTTTTGCAAAATCACACTAAAATTTTGGAAAGGGAATGGGAGAAAGATCTCATGGTGATGTTCATTAGAAGTTCTACATCATTTTTGGGTGGCAACTTTAACGCATTTAACTGTGAAATACAAAGAAAACTTAGTTATACATTGTTCAATACCAATCTTTTCTGAAAGATATTTTTTTGAATTCTGCCTTTCCATTTTAGATGCCAACTTCCTCAAATACTGATGACATAGTATTAGCAAACTGAGAACAAAAAGTCGCAATTTTAGATTAACATTAACCTGTGCTCCATAAAATGCGCTCCAAGAAAGTCATTGATAATATTTTCTTTTTCATTCCTTTCTAAATTTTTTTATTGGTTACAGCATTATGGTTTTTGCAGATCCCTGATGATTTTCTAAAATAGTTAATATTTGTCTTAATGATATTACACTTAAACTAAAATCTGGCAGTTTTGTTTACAAGACATTACATTTTATGTGCATGTTGCTTATAATTTGATTCTTGAATCACGATGTTATTACAATTTTCTCCATGCTAATTTCTTATAATGCCCAGGGTGAGAGGCACACTTCGTACCGAATGCTTCGTGCTGTGAAGAATCGGTTTGGATCCACCGATGAGGTATATGCGATGATCATTGTCTATTACAATTTACATTAAGAATCTATTCTTCCTTGATAATTACTACTTCGTTTCTATCAGGACTTTTGGAAAACTGTCTATCTGCAGCATGCTTAATATCTTGTGCAGTGTGTACTAGCATCGATGTCTTGCCTTTTTTCTTTGGCTTAATTGTATTTTTGGTCCCTTAGGTATCACGATTGTGCGATTTTAGTCCCCCCAGGTTTCGATTGCGCAAATTATGTCCTCAAGGTATTGTGATTGTGCAATTTTGGTCCCCCGGGTTTTAATTGCACGAATTTAGTCTTCCAATTATTGCAATTGTGCGATTTTGGTCCTTCTTGATATTCAACTTCTAATCGAAAATGCTGATGTCACATCTGGTTAATATCTGACACATAATTTGGTCTTCATGGCATGTTAGTTGGTTTAAAAATTAAAAAACCCTTAAAAAATTTCCGGTTATAAATTGAACAACAATAGAACAGATGGACCAAAATTACATAACTGCGATATTTAGATGATTCAATTCACTCAATTAGAACCTTGGGGACTAAAATCGCACAATCACGATACATGAAGGATCAAATTCGCTCAATTAGAACCCGAGGAACCAAAATTGCATAATTGCGATACTTGAGGGACTAAAAGTGCAATTAAGCCTTTTTCTTTTAGTCTATGTCTGTATTATAGACCAAGAATAGAAAAGTATGAAAGTGACTGTAAAATGAAAACAGAATGTGAAAAAATGCCTATATTCGCCCTTCCACGTGATAGGTCCCCTCACCTCTTAACTAACTAATACCCTCGTTCACCGTCACCTCCATTACCTTGCACAATTCCCTTCCCGTTCTAGAGTAAAATTGCCAAATCTTTTCACCAGTCAATCGCTTGTGCCCATAACCTCCTTGTAACAGTCTGTTAGTATCTTTCTGTGATGCTAAATAATTTTGAGAATGTGGGTATATATACCTATGCACCTCATCTCACATATTTGGCAGTAAGTTTAAATCATTATAGTACGCTTGGTGATGTGTCATTTGATCTGATGTGTGCAGGACTGAAATTTAAATAATGTATTTAATTTAAAGGATTTTACATGTCAAATTTTTTCCTGTCTGTCTCACAATTTGCTAACAGTATTTGGGCTTCTATTTGTTCCCCTTCTTTTAATCATGATGATCTGAGAAAAATGTTATTTGATCTGTGGTGTCATTGATTTATGTGATCAGCTTGGAGTTTTTGAGATGTCACAATCAGGATTCCGGGCTGTTACAAATGCCACTGAAATGTTTCTCACTGAGCAAGACCCTGATTCAGATATTTTAGTTGGGTTAGCTTTTACTGTAATAATGGATGGTTCAAGAACTTTCATAATTGAAATTCAGGTAATTTTTCTGTTACCATTGCATTGCATAAAAAATAATGGCAATGATCTGTGCTGCAATAGTTGGAGTTGTTGCCATGTGACAAGGATGTCATAGGTGTGAGCTGTGGAATTAGCCTCTTGCAAATGCAAGGTATGGCTGCTTGTATGTAATAGACCCACAGTGGGTTTGACTCTTCCTTGACATTTGTCATGGCAGGAGTTTTATAGCACCGTGCTGTGTATTATTTATGTTATAATCAAACCTCAATAATATAACATCCGCTACATTATGCCAAATTCCTGTCTTCACATTTTCGTTGTTTACTATGCTAATTTCTTTTTCAAGTGAATCAATCACCAATTTAGTACCTAAAATTGTAGGATATTATAAACCTAGTCCCAAAATTAACGAAATTTCAAAATGATCCTTGAATTTCAAATTTCGATCACGTTAATTCTTACCAGACAATTTCAGGGACTAAATTGTCCTATGATTAAAGATTTTCAGTTTCAGGGACTATTTTGGAATATTAATAATTTCAGAGACTAATTGACAACACCTACAATTTTTTGGACTAAATTAGTGATTCACTCTTTCTTTTTCATTTAATAATTTTTTTTACGCATTAATTGTTCACAACTATTAGCGTTAAGCTTTCATAAATAAAATTATTTACCCCGCATACTTTTCTCTTTAAAATAATTATTTTTACATAAAAACTAAAAATATTAAAAAAATTAATAACAAAGAAATACAATGACATAAATTTAAATTTACTTTTTATTTAATATTTAGTAATTTTTTTTTATTCTTTATTTTTTTTAATTCTAAGAGGTAAAAATAAAAAATAATAGTTAATATTTCTAAACGTTTAAAATAATAAATATTTTATTACCAAAAAAAAATAAAATAATTATTGTGGATATATTGCATCAACATCGCCATCACCATCACCATCTATTGCATCACCATCACTATCGCCATGGCATCAACCTTGTCATTAATTGTGGATATATTGCAAGCAAGTGCAAGAAACACTGATGCCTTCAGGGGCTTGGCTTCAGTACATGTTGGTGAGGCCTTTCATGAATCTTTACTCATCACCCGGTCACCTTTCCTCAAAGCTCTAATCTCATTATTGTGATAATGCATCTATCTCTAATGTGTCTTGTGCTCATCTTCTTCATCTTTGATCTTTATTATTTCTACTCCAAGGTCCTTTAAAAGAAATTATTTAGACAAGTTTTCAAATTTATTTTGCAGGCACTTTGTCTTTCAGTTTCCCCGGTACCAGGGCCAACTTCAAGACTAATTAATGGAATTGAAATAAATAGAGCTAATCTGATCAAATGTGTAAGTTATTGTTAATGATTTTTACAATCTTTCATTGATTTCACAATTGTACTGTTGTATGGTCAGTATTTTTCTCCTTTATCTTCTCAACGAGAAAATGAATGAAAAGAATACTTGAGTGGGATATTGATTTTCTTGTTTAAAATATAATCTGCTGCATTGAAACTTTTTCTGTTGTGCATTGATTATTGCCCTGTTCCTGGAATTGTAGGTTCTTATAAAGCAAGCAGGTCTTCATCTCCAGGTAAATGTGCTGGTTAATAAATTTAATTTATCCTTTCAAGTTTGTTGTTCCTCTCTCTATGCATTGCCTGATAGTGGGTTTCGTGTGCTTCTGTTTCATCATAATATCCATATCATGCAAATATTGATGTTTTCATAAAACTAACTAAATTAAATAAAAATAGATAATGAAAATAAAAAAGTGGGAATATAACACAAGAAAGCTGTTGTTAAATATGGTAATGTCAAGAAATATGGCCACCTTTTTTCCAACTCTTCTTAATTTATTGATCTGTTCTTTTGGTTTCTAGAGTGATAAAAATTGATCAGCTCATTGGTTTCTCGAGAATTTAGACATATGCAATATGTGGATAATTTCAGTGGACTTAAAAGGCATATTGGCTTGAACTCCAACAGATGGCAGTATCAACTTTCGGCTTGTCTTTCTAATGCATACAGATGCATTTTGAATTTACAGCAAAAATTGTGTGAATTTTCGTCTTCCAAAATATTTGTCTGCCATGTCCATGTCTATTTAAGCTTAAAATATAACTCAGTGGAAATATTTTCTTCATTTTGATTGATATTTGAATTCTTATATTGTATTTCCTTATCTTGCCTTTGTGCAACAGGCTGTGCATTTGAATGTTGTTAGTGGATTGACATTGACAGAGACTGCTGGAGATCTTGCAATAGCTGCTGCAATTTGCAGCAGGTTTGTTTTCTAATTTGTTTGAAATGATTTTCAATCTTGTTGATCTGACAATGTCTAATGTATTATGAGAATTGAGGCGGTTATTGTTCCTCATTTCAAACCCCTTGTCTGGAGAACAAGTTAACTAGGACTATTACACGTGTGCTTTCTTTTCCAATATATTCTAGTACTTTTTTTGTTGATTTATTTATTATATTTTTTGTCTTTATTTTTTTGTTTCCAGTTTCTTGGAGTTCCCTATTCCAAAGGGCATTGCATTCATTGGTGAAATTGGCCTTAGCGGAGAGCTTCGCATGGTGAGCATGTTCTTTCTAGTATTAAATGTTGGTACTTGCTACTGTGATTTTTGAAGGCAAATATAACGCCTTCAATACTCAATAGTATGGTGGTATGCTTGTTATTATATGACAGGGTTTAATGGTACCAATCTGCATGTCAAGCTATGAAAGCCTCTTTGTGATGTTTTAAGATCTGTAAAGTTGCTTGTTAGGTCTCGTGTTGTCTTTGGTACAATTTTCAGATATCCAAATAGTGATGAAAATACTGCAGAGATATTATTATTGAACTTTGTTGTGTAGTGTGCACTTGAATTATCTGGTCGGTTTTAGTTCTGAAACACCATTACATGAGTCAAGCATTTTACTGCTTCATCCTTGCTGTGCATTAGAGGTTGTGATTGGACTGTAGACCCAATTGCTGCTAAAGCTGGGTCCAAAAATGCTCTACAAATCTACTCTCGTAGGCCAAAAACTAATCAGGAGGGAATAACTTATGTGAAGCATCTAAGGAGGGAAAGTTAGTTTAGAGAGAGAGAGAGATTGAGCTAGGGGGGTTTTATGCTTTCTTTCAGTCTTCCGTTTATATAGACTAGGGCCAAAAGAATTTATTTTCCTTGGCTGCGAGCGAGCATTGCTCTTATAATTCTGTATTCTCTGCTAGTATTTTAATACAATCTCCCCTTGTGTTGTTAGATAGGTTTTGATTCCTATTAGTATTAGGTTGACTGAGTTTGATTGAAACTGTGCAATGCAACCTAGAGTAAAACCTTGGACATCGTCTCCATTTGTGTCAAGGGATCTTAGTTTTGGATGCTTTGCATTTGCTAAAGATATGGTACTTTAAAACATTAATTAATTTTTCTCATGCTTATTATAACTCCTCTTTGCTTGTATTATACAAGCATTGTATTCATGAAGCCAAAATGTAATAAATTTTTATTTTTATTTATTTATTTATTTATTTATTTATTTATTTTATCAAGCCTTAGCCTGGTTGTTTGTATATTTAACAATACAGGTTCCTAGAATTGACAAGAGAGTACACGCATTGGCAAAGCTGGGTTACAGAATGTGTGTAGTACCGAAGCAAGCTGAAAAACTCTTATTAGGAACTGAAGGTCTAGAGAAGATAAAAATAGTTTATTGCAATAATCTGAAGGAGTTTATTGACGCCGTATTCAGAAGAGACAATTAAAAGAAGCTGCTAGTGTTGTGCAGATCTCTCACTCTCATTTTTGTTAAGATGTAAAATTTGACACTTTTAGAAGCTTGTAAATATAATAGGTCTACTAGTTTTGGTTTTGTCTTGCGTCATTTATCAATGCAATGTTGTAAATTCTCGGATTGGTCACCAACTTAGTCGGGACATTGGGTCAATGAGCCATTGGTTGAACTGCCTATATATAAAAAATTTATAATTTTTAAACTTACAAAAATTATAAAATATTTCAGTTTTGGAAAGGGTTACTAATTTAAATTTTATTACTATGAAGGGTTTATAATTACAAATTTCTTTTTAATTTTTTTCTTATACAAATGTAATATTTACAATCACCCATACTAAAAAAGTGGTAAAATATATTACTATAAAAACTTTGACTTTATTTTTAATTTTTGTTGAGAGTTTGATTTTATTCAATATTGACATTTGAGAGTTGAATGCACACGTTGGTCGCTGGAAACAGAAAAAATAGGAAGAGAAAAAGAAAAGTAGGCCTCAAGCAATGGTTCAAATTGGCAAGGTGAGGCCTAAGTAATATAATCTCATGTAAAGTTATTGGATAATACTTTTGTCTCAATGAGAACATCTTAAAATTTATGAAGAATTTGAGATGAATATTATTCCAAGTATCATTTTGTTAATTATCAATTATTTTTTAAAAATAACCGTTATTTTAAAGGTTTTAATTTATTTATCATTTTAAAAACTTAAAATATTAATGTCTGTTTTCTAATTTATTATTTTTAGTATCTTTATTAGGTAAAATAAAAATATTAATATCATTAAAAACATTTAATATCTCTTTGATATTTATACGGAACTTTTTTGTCGAGATTTTTAAATAAAATTCTAAACGTTAATTATTTAAAAATTGAGAAAGTAAGCGCTAGCCCAAGTTTCGATGGGCTAGTAAATGAAGTTTAGGGTACCTTACCATGCCCAAGCCCAATATTCTTTTTGAGATTGGTCTATTTTACATTTGGCCCATATTAAAGGCACCCCCACCTGTTTCCCACACCCCCCAATTTCGTAAAAACCCCAAAATACCCCTACCAAAATAACAAAATTCCATTTCATATTTTCTCACCCTCACTCATTCGGAAATTCAAAATTCCCAAACCAAATCCTTTGCAATTGTTCTGGAAATTCGAATTTACGGTACGCATTTTTTTTTCGTTCTGAATTTACGGTATGCAATTTTTGTATACCGTAAATTTGAGTTTAAGATAGAATTGTTTTTTAACAATTTTTTTATACCGTAAAATATGAATTTACGATATGGATATCTGAAGACGCATACTGTAAATTAATATTTACGGTATACATATTTAAAATTTCATAGTAAATTGATATTTACGGTATGAAGAATTTTTATAACCATACCGTAAATTATGAATTTACGGTACGATGATTTTTTATTTAACTATGATTTTAATATAATTTATTTAAATAAGCTATCTTATTATTTTTTTAATTTGCAATACTAATTATTTAAATTTTTTATGGTTTCAGATATGTCTATGATGAGAGGAGCTTCTGCTGCTGCTAGTGTACCTCCCAGAGAGCAGCAGCCTATGACTGCCTCTGAGCGTACGAGGCGTGTTGAGCACAGACAGCCTCACGAGGGTGGTTTTTCTACAGTACATGTTTCCAACAGGTAAATTTTTATTCGCAAGTATTTCTGTCAAGATGTTGTTACTTACCTAATAATTATGTGTGTCAAAATGTGAAGAATATTAGAGTCCCGGATGTGGACGAGCCTTCTTTCTAGTCCTAGATGTGGATGTCTCCCTCCCACTTTGAGTCTCTTTATCTCTTTCTTTATCTTGAACAGTTTTTTTTTTTTTGAAATCTAATGCGTTTTGTCATTGTAAGAGTTTAGCATTCGAGAAGTGGTAAAAAATAGAAGGATAAAAAGATAAAATTAGAACCAATTTATTCTCTTTTTTATCTCTTATAACTATCTTCACATACTTAAAAAAATGTGTCTTATATGAGGGCAACACCTAATTTTTTATGGGGGCAAAATAAAATTTATTAAGTATATTCAACTAAAAAGTAAGGATGTCGTGGGGGCAATTGCCCCCAACTCTCTAAACGTGGATCCACAACTGTTAGCAAGTCTAGTGGGATCCACCGGGATGTCCTCATCCTCAGACATCGTATGGAGAATGCATGTGACTGAGTTCAGCCTCTCCATCATTCATGACAACCAGAGGTGGAGGGAGGGGGAGGCCATTGGGTGCCGTGGTCCCCCTACATTTTGCATGCTCTTGAGTAGTATATGTTAAAATTGCTTTATGAACCCATGAAAAAAAAATGGCATTGGATGAAGTCTGCTAGTTGTTAGTACTTGGGTACCTCGCATTCTTGAGACACGATATTTCAGGGAGTCTTTTGGTGGGTTTAATAGGTTACTTTTATTGTGATTGGATGGCTTACTGACGCTCCCAGTTTAGAATTTACCTTATATATTGTTTTTGTCCACGGGAAGCAAAGACCATAAGCCACTTAATTGAACCAAAACCACCTGCTGGCACCAACTTACCACTGAACCAAATTTAAGTTTTATCATGGTCCCCCCTAAAAAAGTTCCTGGCTCCGCCACTTATGACAACTCGCCTGCAAATTACGACAATACATCAGAGGAAATAAATAAATACGAAAAATACATAATGTATATGTAAACACTTACACAAGCAGTCATGGTCACAGGCCCAGCCTTAGGCACAACCTCTAGGACATCTATGGCCGGAGGTATCAGAAGTGGATGCGACATCCTGCGATACCACTTGATGTATCTCTTAGTGTAGTCTGTTGGATGAGAGGCCGCGTGTAGTGCATCAGTGGAGCAGATAGAGTGCAGAGGAAAAGATATCCACGCATCCGTAATATCCTCAGCCGTGGTATGTCGTGGAGGTGGCCGAGGAATGTCCTGCCTATAACCTAACTGTCTGACTAGCCTCTCCGACAGGTACGCCACTATAAACGAAACACAACGGATGTACCCTGAAAACAGGGACACATCTTAACACTGCATCCTGTGGGTAGTCCACAAACAAACATCATCAGGTGTCAACGCATCTGTGGCAACCACACCTAAAATTTAAAAGGAGCCGCCACCAATATTATATTTTTTATAGGTAACATTGAAAAACCTATTTTTTTTAAAAATAATTAGAAGAAATAGTATTTGAACCAGATTTGAATTCGGGAGTTATTTATGTACGGGAAAGGTATTAGCACCCCGCGATGCCCGTAAAATGGTACTCTTAATTGTTTAAAAAATGTGTTTGCCTTGAAAATTAATTCCCTTATGAAATTAGTTTATTATCCCATTCTTTTTATAAAATCGCTATGAGTTATTAATTATTAACAAAGCAAAATAAAATAAAATAAGAAGAAGGATTCGAAGCTGGAACCTCTCACATAACATACATACATTATTTCATAAAAATAAAAATAATAAAATAAAGAGGAAGGTAAATGAATTTACTGGAACCTCAACGTGACAGTGACGATGGCGCGATCAAGGTAGATCGATCGAATGCAATATCACGAAAATACAGTGAACAGAATAGAGAGTAAATCAAAGAAAGAAAATGAAGAATAAACAAGGTTCATCATAATTCCAAGACCCAAAACTTTATATTACTTTCAGATAAAATAAAAAAATAAAGAAGGGGAAACTGAGCCACTAATGAAGCAGAACATAGATTTACGGGAAAAAAAAAACTGGGTTCAATCTTGCTAGCAATTTCGGCCAGCAAACTCCATGGAAAAATCGAACACCCAGCAAAATCTAAGGAAAAAAACTAATAGTGTTTAAAAAAAAAAGATCTCGCTCAGCTCTCTTTTTTGCTCTCTTTGCATCCTCTCTTTAGATCTGAAACCTTCCCTTCATTTTCAAATCCAGAACGCTCCCCTTTTCCTTTGATGTGCTTTGACTTTTATAGGCCAATACCTACGAAAATCAAAACTGAATCAGTAACAAAATAACACAATAATAAACGAAAATGAAGGCAAGAAAACTCCCTTTGTTGTGATTAGATCCGGAATCTTCGTGGTGAAAATCAGTTTGATTCGGTGGAGATGATAATGGATAGGATTCGGTTTTGAGGGATAGGGAGTGAACCTGAGAGGATTTTAGGGATTTTGGAGATGCGGAGAAAGGGATGAGGCCGAGATTTTAGGATTAAGAGATAAGAGAGGATGAGAGGATGAGGTGGAGGCCGCCATGGCAGTGCTCCTGGAAATGAGAGGAAGAGGGTCTCCTTTGTGTTAGGTTAAGTTTAAAAACGGGTTTGGGCCAAGAATGAATGTTGGGCCGTAGGCGTTATGTGGAGCACTGATGGGCTGGAGGGAGATAAGCGCGCGGGCTGGCTTGGTGTGAAAATAAGGGGCGCGCAAAAGGAGAAAAGGGGGGGTGTAGGAAATAGCGCTCGAGGAGCTGGGCCGCGCAGTACAACCTGGGCTGGTAAAAAAAGCGGGCTATGCTTGGGGTGTTCACTAGCAGATTGCTAGTGGCACCCCCATTTTTATTATTTGCATCCTATTTTCCTTTTTATTTAATTCTTTTTCTCCTTTTCTTTTCTTTTTCATCTATTCTTTCTCTCTTTGTTCATTCTTATTCTTTGCCTTCTTTTTTTAATGCGACCAATAATATTATCTATTATTATTACTACTACTAATTTAAAAAAGTTAAAATAAATAATAAAATAAAATAAAAAAGCCGGACAAAATTAGGTACTACAGCATCTAATGCTCTCCTGATGGGCTCCACTGGCCTGTACCCCTAACAGGCAACCACTTCGTGGCTAGTGCCTGTGGCGTATCCAGGACCCTGGGTCAAAGTGGTCAAACTATAAATATTAAAATCATAAAATTTTAATATATCTAATCAAACAAATTACATGCATATAATTATCCTCTATGAGTCTATGTGACTTTATGTTTTGAAATTATTGAATGATCAACTCATTGTTAATGTTCATGAACACTTCTTCTTTCTCAATATAAGTCACTAGACAATCCATTTATCCCATTCGATTACGCAATCTACATTGAATGCAACCAATTTATCCCACGTTGTGATCTCCCCTTGAAAATTATATCTTCCATGTTAGGAATGTTAATGTCATGCTTACTGCAAAATAAAGTTACCTTTTGCAATAAAGACTCTTATCCATTATCCCTCATAGTTTGTAACCGCTCCTTTATAATGTTAACCAAGTTCATAACATTGATGGCGTCTTGATATTTTCTTTGCAATGCTAGTGACAATTCATTTGAGAAAGTATTAGGTCGAGAGAGTGTCAGGCAAGTCAGGCTCAGGGCTGCCCCAAGGCCCAAACACTAAGGCAACGAATTTAGGGCTAAAAAATTCTAACCAAACAAAAGGCCTCAAAAGTTTTATTTTTACTTGATATCAATGACATAATTCCTTTCGTCTCGCTAATAATAATTTACCTAGTTTAAATGGTACAAAATAGTGCTCTTGTCCTTTTGTTTATGGGTTCAACCCCTATTTTGGATGATTTCATTGTAATTTATTTAGCATTTTGTTGTGAGTAAATGAATGTCCTAGAAAACAAAGAAGCCCAATATAAAATGGTTGTTTAGAGTGGCCCATTGGCTTGCTTATTTTGTCTCACAAGCTATCACTGGATAGATAAAAAAATTAAATTAACTTTAGAATAGCTAAATGACTTGTCTTATTATCTATTTAAGCTACTCAGATAATATTTTTAGGTCTCACTTTAGAGTTTGTTTTAGGCCTCAACAGCTGTTGGACAAGTCTAGATCAAGGTGTGCAAAATAGAACAGTCAGAGGGGTCAAAAAAATAATTATAAAAGGGTAGGTAAATTTTTTATATTTTGAGGGTGAGCAAGTGCACACCCTGGGCTGGACTTAGGTCCGTCCCTGGCTCGTGCTATGCTCTCGTTGTAGCCAATGCCCGTTTGATCCCTCCGGGGGCAGATAGTAGGGAAATACTCATATATCCATGCCTGTGACAACAATAACGAATCAATCACTATACTAATATTTTAAATAAATAATTGTTTACAAAAATAGGCTATGTACCTGAAAAAGTGTCATATATCCTTCTATTTGCTTAGTGTCATACAAGCTAGCGTTGCCCATATAGCCGTACAAGACGGATAGTGCAACACTAGCCCATGATAAACATCATAATGAAAGCCCTGATTACATAGTCCCAATCTCCTTCAATCTCGGGCCTATCATAGGTCTTCTGCAAGAACTCTAAACCCATATGAGAACCCCTCTGATCATGCACCTCCTTGTATGCCTCCACATGTGTACACCCCAATAATGTTTGTATATAAGATATAACAATGTCTACATCCATCACTGGGGCTACATAGAAAAAGCTGCTGACTGGTACGCCTAGAAGGCACAACACATCATCAAGCGTGATGGTCATTTCTTCGAATGGCAGATGGAAGGTGCTCGTCTCCCGGTGCCACCTCTCAGCAAAGGCGGATATTAAGGCCTTGTCAATCATCCTGAAGCTACAGTACATCAAGGATGACAGGCCGGCTCTCCTGACTACCTCCTCTACCTGAGGAGGCAGTGGTATACGTTTTCCCAGCCATTTCTGCAACTTTAGGCCATGGGCGGCCATCTTAAGCACATCACGATCCTGCACACAAACAAACTTTGTCAACATCATTTATCATACAAAAAAATAAACATTTGGTCAAATTCAAACAACAATCAGATCTACACCTGCCCCTGCCATATCTGATAGGCAACGTGATGCTCAACATCTGTAAGCAACGACCTATCGTAAGGTCCTCCAGGAAAGGGATCCTCGACTCCAGCTACATCCAATGGGACCTCATCTGCAATATGAGGTACCTCTTCCTGAGCTTCCACATCCTCATGTGGTTCCTCGTGCAGTGGTTCCTCATCGTGTGTCTGTCTGTGCTCAACACGCCTCCTACGCTCAGAGGCAGTCATAGGCAGTCGCTCTCTAGGAGGTGCATTAGCAGAAGTGGAAGCTCTTCTCGACCTAGGCATATCTGAAACCATAAAAAAATCCAAATAATTAGTATTACAAATTTAAAAAAAAAATAAGATAGTTTATTTTAAATATATCAAATAAATATATTTTTGGCAAAATTGCTTTGTAGGTCCCTTAACTTATTTTCTGGTAACGAATCAATCTTTTATCTTTTTTTCCCTAAATAGGTCCTTTATGTTTTAAAATGTTTTCGAATCAGTCATTTAGCTTTCTTTTTTCCCGAATAGGTCCTTTAGGTTTGAAAAACAAGCGAAAAAATAGGCCTATATGTCCATTCATTGAAAGACCTTTTTAAAACATACTAAAAACTTGAAGGACCTTTTTGAAATATACTTAAAACTTGAAGGATCTGTTTTTCGAGAAAAAAAATAAAGGACTTATTCGGGGAAAAAACGATAAAGGACCGATTCGTTACCAGAAAATAAGTTAAGGAACCTAAAAAGCAATTTTGCCTATATTTTTTTATATAAATAAATAAATTATATTAAAATTTATTAAATAAAAAATAAATAAAACAACAAATACCGTAAATTATAATTTACGGTATAAAGTAAAAAAATCTTCATACCGTATATTATTAATTTACGGTACGAAGATTTTTACTTTATACCATAAATTATGAATTTACGGTATGCATCTTCAAACGTCCATACCGTAAATTCAAATTTACGGTATGAAATACTTGTTTAAAAACAATCCTACCGTAAATTCAGAACGAAAAAATGCATACCATAAATTCGTATTTTTGGAACAATTGTAGAGGATTTGGGGTGGGAATTTTGAATTTCCAGAAATGAGTGAGGATAAGAAAATCTCGATTGTAATTTTGTTATCATGCAATCATTGTTACAGAGATCTCGTACGATTTACCTTAACGGCTTGGTGGAGCGAGCATCTCTTGGTAGAGCGGAGCATCGAAAAGACCAAGATAGACTATATAAGGAAATGATTAGGTCATTGGGGAACTTTTTAAAGGACCCTAAGAATATCACTCGGCTTAGGTCTTTGAGGTACTAGTGGCAGCAGTACTCTAATATTCAACTCGTCAATAGAAACAAAATCAAGGAATCCTTTCTTGATGGTGGTGCACATGACAAAAGAATGGTCACTGCAAAAAAAATAATAATAAAGAGTTGAGCTATTTATTTTTATCAGTGCAATCATTACATAACTATCAATTTTTTTTTCCAAGATAGTTACTAGTACGATATCCGTGTATTCGCACGGGACGCGCGCTGTTTGTTACGCTTAAGACGGTGATTGTTTATAGCAAATGATCTTTTTGATTCAAAGTATTAAAAATTAACTAATTTTATAGTGAAAGTGAAAGAAATATTAAATTTTTATGTAATTGTGTGACTTGTGTACCATATATGGCTAAGATGAAACAAACATGGTTAGGGTTTTCTTGATTAGATAGATAGATAGATAGATAATTATTTATAGATGACATAAACATTTATAAAATTGATATGTGCTAAAGACGATAAAATTATACTGACAATATGTAATGTTTCCCCCGTCGGGACTTAAAAGTAAAATAATTATTTAAAAATAATAAAAATATTTATAAAAAATGATATATGTGCAAAGATAACGAAATTATAGCCACAACATGTTACTTTCTCCCATCGGGACTCAAAAGCAAAATAATCATTTATAAAAAATAATAGCATTCATAAACATAAAATATAAAAAGTAATTATACTGACAACATATAATGTTTTTATTCTAGAATCAAAAGTAAAATAATAGATAATAGTATGTAATGTTTCCTCTCGTTAAGAATCAAAAGTAAAATAATCATCTATAAATAATATATAATAAAGATATTTATAATCAAATATATAAATAGTAAAATATATAACAAAACTATGTTGGGGCTCAAAAGTTAGACAATCATTTATAAATAACTTAAATATTTATAAAATTGATTTGTGTCAAAGACTATAAAATTATACCAACAACATATAATGTTTCCCCCGTCAAGACTTAAAAGTAAAATAATCATTTAAAAATAATAAACACATTTATAAAATTGATATGTACTCGAAGATAACGAAATTATAGCGATAACATGTTATTTTCTCCCGTCGGGACTCAAAAGCAAAATAATTATTTATAATAAATAATAGCATTCATAAAAACAGAATATAAAAATTAATTATACTGATAACATACAATGTTTTTTGTCTAGAATCAAAAGCAAAATAATAGATATGTAATGTTTACCCCCGTTAAGAATTAAAAGTAAAATAATCATTGATAAATAATATATAATAAAGATATTTATAATCAAATATATAAATAGTAAAATATATAACAAAACTTTGTTGGGACTCAAAAGTTAGATAATCATTTATAAAATAACTTAAACATTTATGAAATTGACCTGTATCAAAGACGATAAAATTATACCGACAACAAGTAATGTTTTCCCCGTCGGGACTTAAAAGTAAAATAATTATTTACAAATAATAAAAATATTTATAAAAATTGATATGTGCTACAAGATAACAAAATTATAGCGGCAACATGTTATTTTCTCCCGTCGGGACTCAAAACCAAAATAATCATTTACAAAAAATAATAGCATTCATAAAAACAGAATATAAAAAATAATTATACTGACAAGATACAATGTTTTTCCATCTAGAATCAAAATAAAATAATAGATGATAGTATGTAATGTTTTCTTCCGTTAAGAATCAAAAGTAAAATAATCATCTATAAATACTATATAATAAAGATATTTATAATCAAATATATAAATAGTAAAATATATAACAAAACTTTGTTGAGACTCAAAAGTTAGATAATCATTTGTAAATAACTTAAACATTTATAAAATTGACCTGTGTCAAAGGCGATAAAATTATCTTGACAACATGTAATGTTTCCCCTATCGAGACTTAAAAGTCAAATAATCATTTAAAAATAATAAAAACATTTATAAAAATTGATATGTGCTTAAAGATAACGAAATTATAGCGACAACATATTATTTTCTCCCGTCGGGACTCAAAAGCAAAATAATCATTTATAAAAAGTAATAGCATTTATAAAAACAGAATATAAAAAGTAATTATACTGACAATATACAATATTTTTCCGTCTAGAATCAAAAGCAAAATAATAGACGATAATATATAATGTTTTCTCCCGTTATGAATCAAAAGTAAAATAATTATTTATAAATAATATATAATAAAGATATTTATAATCGAATATATAAATAATAAAATATATAACAAAACTCTATTGGGGCTCAAAAATTAGATAATTATTTATAAATAACTTAAACATTTATAAAATTGATTTGTGTCAAAGACGATAAAATTATATTGACAACATGTAATGTTTCCCCCGTCGAGGCTTAAAAGTAAAATAATAATTTATAAAAATTAAATAAATTTATAAAAAATAAAAAGTAATTATACCGAAATGTAATGTCTTCCGTTACGACTGAAAAACAAAATAATCATTTATAAATAACTTAAAAAAATAAAAAAATGTTAATAAAAAATGAGAAAAAGAGGAAAAGGGGAAAAAATTAAGAAAGAATGACAGAGAAGAAAGAGAAAGAGACAAAAAAATGATAAATGAGAAACAGAAAGAAGAGAACAGGTCAGAGAAAAAAAGAGAAGAGAGAGAGAAGAGAAAAAGAGAGTGAGAGAAGAAAGAGAAAGAAAAAGAGGAAGTCGTGTTAGAGAGAGAGAGAAGAAAAGAGGCGTGAGTTGAGAGAGAGAGAAGAAAGAGAAGATTGAGAAAAAAAAGTGAAAAGTAAGAGAGAGAAAGTGAAAAGTTGGAAGAATTTTTTTTATTTATTTTTAGTTATATTGACTATTTTGTCCCTGAAAAATATATATGTCATTAATATAAGATGTTTAAAATTATAATTTTGGTAGTAATTTGTATTATTAGATATATAGTAGATATAAAACTTTTGATAGTTATGCAAAAAAGAGCAAAATTTTTAAAAAACGAGTTTTAGTGAGTTTACAGAAATATTTTTCCGAACACCACAAAAGGGCAAAAGGAGGAAAAAAAAATACATAAAGCGATGGGGTGTGTGCTAACAAAAATAGGTGTACTTAATAATTTCCAAATAATAATAACAGACTTGAGAAACAGTACCATCCTAAAAAAGACTTGGACCGAAGACGTAAGCCCCGTTCGGTTTGTCACGAAGACCATGTGAATGACTGTAACTATCGACCAATATACTTGGGCGAGACTTGCAAAGGCTCCACACACGCGTCTCAGCCCCTCGCACCGAGGTGTCAGACAAGTCCCAGCTCCAAGAGTTACCTGTTTCCAGGTCTGCATCTCTGCAGTTAGTGGCCCGGGGACTTTCCTGAGCACAGCTTATTGCACGTGCCCATTCACATCGCCTCAGTCCAATGGTAAACAGTGTTGAGCTTCAACGTTTATAAAGGCCGTTGGAATATTGTAAGCTGCCCATGTGGGACTTATTCTGCCACTATTCGAGTACTACTCTATCGTAGAGTCTCTATGTGACCATTTTATAGAGATAGAAGGTATTGCCTTGATTCATTACTCATCCAAGCCTTCCTGGCTTAATCTCCCGGGACCGAGGTTGTAATAGGAAATAGATCTAAACATGTTTTAGACATTATTCCATACCAGATGTCAACACAAACAAGCTTCCTGGATAAGCATAATTAATAATGGGCCTAATGGCAACGTGTTCCAATATTTTGGTCAAATACCTTGCACATCATTGACTTCTCCAGATCATTAAAATTAAGAATCGATGTGTATATGTTATACGTATATGTATAAGTAATTATGCACACATATGTTCATATATAAAATTTTCATTCTTATTGAAATGTTTCCTTTTGCAGCTGAAACACTGCGGTTTAAAAGTTATGCACCTGCATATCTTAGCCCTCAGGCATCAGGGAAGAACCTCCTTATTGGAGCAAATTTTGCTTCAGCTCCCTCTGGTTATGATGAAAAGGCTGCTATTTTGAATGTAAGTTTGTGATGAACAACACACACATCACACATGCATCTTAGAAAATTCATGTGTTATAAATTTTAACTTTCTTTTATGTCAGCATGCAATTCCATTGTCCCAACAGTTAAAATATTACAAGGAATACCAAGGCAAGCTGGCTAAGATAGCTGGCAGTAAAAAGGCAGCATCAATTATTAAGGGTGCATTGTACATATTGAGTGCCGGCGGCAGTAGTGACTTTGTGCAAAACTATTATGTCAATCCTTTGAACAACAAAGTCATCACTCCTGATCAGTATTCTGCATCCCTTGTGGATGCATTCTCAAGCTTTGTTAAGGTATTTTGTTTTGTTTTGTTTTTTATCATTTTTCTGTAAACATCATAAAAGGATCAAATATCAGAATACCATAACCTTACATATAAAACCATTTAAAGGTGCTTTGTTTGTTTTTTTAACACAGGACTTGTATAGATTGGGAGCAAGAAAAGTTGGGGTGAATTCACTCCCACCATTGGGTTGCCTACCTGCTGTAAGAACTTTATTTGGATTCCATGGGACAGGTTGTGTCTCACAAGGATTTAACAAGAAAATAAACTCGACTGCAACAAATCTCCAAAAGCAACTTCCTGGTCTTAAGATTGTTGTCTTTAATATTTACAAACCTCTCTATGACCTTGTTCAATCCCCTTCAAAATTTGGTAAGCAAATATCCTTATTTGGCATTCATTTCTTTGCGGAGGCAAGGAGAGGCTGCTGTGGTACTGGAATTGTAGAGACCACATCCTTATTGTGCAATCCAAAATCAATAGGAACTTGTTCTAATGCAACTCAATATGTGTTTTGGGATGCCGTCCATCCTTCACAAGCTCCACACTATCCACGGCCATGTCACTATTCGTAAACCAATTGTGAAAAAGATTTGAGTCATGAAAAGTATAATTTTCCCAGTTAAAAATGTTGTGATAATCCCAATTAAAATACTACTATTGATTATTGCTTGCCAATGATTGAAAACGCATTCTACTGTAATACATGGCTGGTGTCTGAACTGCACCTGATTACATTGCCAACAGTACAACCTAAATTTCTAATACATAATATTCACAGTCGAAAAGGTAAAATATTTGCATATTGATAATAAGCTAAAATTAACCAACTATATGATGTTGCTCTTCTGCGTCTTTGCACACTAGAATCCTTTAGAGCTTCTGCATATTTCTCCAAATCGGATTTCTCTGTAGGTAAGGAACCTGAGAAGGAAGCTTCTTTACTTAAACTGAATTTATTTGAGCTTCCCATGACAATGCTGCCTGAATATCTCCTATCTCTTTCTTTCATACTCGTCGACCTAGAGAAATCAAAGGAAGTTCTATCCTCGATTCCAGTTGATGTACTCGGTTGTGGAGAATAGCTATCTTCTCGATATCCGGATGAAACTGGACTATGGTGATGATGGCTATCTTTTCCTTGTAACAGTCTCCTAAGCTTGCTAAGAAGTTTGGTCTGGCTTGTGGTGTTGGTTCTGGCAGTAGATGAATTATCAACAGAGGAAAAATCATCACGCTCTCCACAGTCAGTAATAGAAGAAGCTTGGGAGGAGGACCATTGGTCTAAATCAAAGTCCACAATGCTCCCTGGTCCATTAGTATCAGCATATTCAAGTATAAGCTGCTTGGCTTTCTTCTCAGACGTGGGGCTTAAGCTTTTACTTAAGTCCTTTGCAACTGTTTTCCCGGGTGGGAGCTGATAATTCCGCAGCTCATATCGTAAGCAAGCATTTATCCACCGCATATATACTAATTCTTCGAGATCTGAACATCGATCAGATTGTATTTGCTCAATTTGCTTCGTCAAGCCCTCGTTTTCTTGTCTAAGTCGCTCACTTTCTTGCTTCACAGCATTTGCCTGCGTTCCAAATGCACAAGGTAAAAATTGTAAGCAACAAACAGGCCCAACCACTTGTAATGGGTGATCAATTGTAATGGGCATTTGGACACCTAATTCTGATTTATGTGAGAGATAGTGTAGGCCCAACCACTTGGCCCATGATGGGAGGTCCTAGGGTTGACAAATAAAGAGGCTAGGTCCACCTTGCCGTCACGCTATTCATACGCTCGTCTACGGTTTTCCCCATTGAGAACTGAGAACCTGAAGTTTGTGACCAGGCAAAGGAAGACTTAGTTCGTGATTTCAAGAACTCTACAAGACAGTGATAATTTTCGGTAATCGTGATCATGTCTTCAACAAGTAAGTGCTCTAATCAGTGTTCTAATTTCTTATAATAGATCATGTTAAATCTTACATGTGGTATCAGAGCGGTTATTATATGATTTAGGACCTAATTGTTGAAAGAAATAATCCTCTTTCATTTGAATATTCACGAGTTTCAAATTTTTTCTGGTAATTTTCGTTTTTCACTTTGTGTGAAATTTTGAACTGTGATTTGTAATAAATCGGGACTTGAAACCATAGGGGTTTTATAAAGGATGATTATACGAATCTAGTGGCACACGTTTTGTAATTTTTCTTGAACTGCGATTTGGGGTTTTTTAATCTCGCGTTTTGTTGTTAAAAATTGGGGTTTTTGATCTAGAATAATTAGAAACTTGATTCTGATCGAAACCCATGCAAAATCGCAACAAAAACGACTGGAATCGGAGCAAAAACGATCGCAATACTTGTTTTTTTTTATATTTTATTTTATAATCTCGTTCTCCAGAAAACACTGAAGCTAAGAAATGATGAACAATGCATGTCTAACAAGCCCACTCGCGGGATAGAGAGAGTGAGAGAGAGTGCGGCCTCTACAAATGTCCATTTTTGACGCGGTTTTTTGTGTTGCGCTTTAATTTTTATGCTTGATTTTGCTATATTTTTTTATAATTTTTTCGCTGCGTTAAATATTTTTTTATTAAATATAGAACATTAAATTGATTTTTTAATTATTTTTCTGGCAGAAATTAAATTGAAAAATATGCTAGAAAAATAATATGATATATTCTGGATTTAATGGTAGTATTCACTCTCTCTATAGAGTTGCGTATGATTGTATGTTATTATTTTTATATACGTACTTTAATAGGTTAGCTTGTTACGCTGTAAAGTACAAAACATATTGACTATTGAGAATGAGGATTGAATTGATATATGACCAGTAAAGATGCTCATTTAATAATGTATTTGCCTGTTGACTGTGTCGTATATATGGACAAGAGAAAAATGATTCTTATGCAAGAGTTTTTGTGCATCGCTATGAGTCATTATCACCAAAGTGGGACCGCTTGTATTGATTCATAAAATTTTTTTATAGTTTGAGGAATGCTTTTAATCATTTCATTCAATTACCTGCCCAAAGGGGGTGGTTGTGTGTTGTGGTTGAAAGTTGATTAGAGATGGAGTTATTGAGAATGTATCGGGCTAAGGGATTGTCTGCCCAAAAGGGACAATTTTCTGAACTCAGTGTATGCTCATGGATTAACTCATATGAGGTTTTGGCCGAGGTTATAACCTTGGTTGGTGCATTCTACCCAACGGTGAATGTGCCATTATACTGGCCTCAATGTGATGGCTTGTTTTATTTTGAGCTATATCTTGCCATGTTACATGTCTTAATGCATTCGTGTTTTGTCTTAACAGTGAACTATTGAATATTATGATGCAAATATTACTTTTGATTATTGTTAGTTTGATAAATTTTGAATCATTGAAAAATTCTCTTCTAATTTATCAAATATATTTGGCTTTATGCTTGAGCATGTATGGTTTCATTTTGAGCAATTTAATTTATTTGTTGTCAAACAATAAAAGTTGTGCTTAATTATATAAAAGCATTTTTTAATGACTTCTTGTCATTGGTGGTTGCACGGCACATTGAAACTTGAAAATGTTAATGTTTGTATATGCTCTTTTATTGACGTAATTTTTGAAAAATATTTTCTATGCACGTCATATTATTTTCCATTAATGGTGATCATTGTCGCTTATAATTGTTTGAAAAGATAATATATGACATATGTTGATTTGTGCTCTCTTTGAGTGGTACAAATTGTATAAATTTGGAGATGTTTATTGCATGATTAATTCAACAAGTAAATTGATAAATATCTCTGATGTGATGATATTTAATTTTGGAAAGCATTGTATAATCATGTCTTTAATATCTATTGAATGGTTAAGTTGGTAGTTATACACATATGCGGTTCCTTTGCGGAATTTAATTATTTATATTGTGTTGTAATCATTCACAGTTATTACTATGATCAAGTTGGAAATTGTGGGGAGCATGTGGAAATGTTTCAAGTGCTTCCTATTGTATTGTAATCTATTGTTTAAATGTGATTTTGGTATATTGCTTGTATTTTCTACTGCACGAATTTCTCTATTGGAAAATAATCAAAATGTATTATGATTTATTTATTTTCCAATTGATATTTTATAAATAATATACTGGAAAGAGAATATACCATGGTTTAGATATGTGCATGACGTATATGTGCTTGACTGGTGTTATGAAAGTTAATACTTTTACCCTATATCACGTGTCTACTTAATTATGAGCTCTTGTTTTGATTGTTATAAGTGCAAAACTTATAGAATACTAATGGATTTTTAAATTCATGATCAGTAGGGGTGTTTATTTTTTTTATGCACCTTCTTATGGACTGTATCATGGTTAAGAGCAAGATATATTGATTTCTGGGTAAAAACATTTCACTGATTATAGTGGGGATTCCCACCAAAGTGGGATTACTTATTATTAATTGGTGGAATTTCTTTTTATCATTAGATGAATGCTTCTGATTATTAGTACAATTTCCTGCCCAAAGGGGATTATTGTATGTCATGATTAGAAGCTGACTTGCGATATAGTTATTGGAGGTACACTGGTCTAAGAGATTTGTCTGCCCAAAGGGGATAGATCTCTAAACTCAATGTATGCTCATTGAGTAACTTATTATTGACTATGTTGGGTGAAGTTAATGAATGTGCATTGGTGTACGAGATTTGTCTGCCCAAAGGGGACAATTTTCCGAATCCAATGTATGCTCATTGATTAACTCATCTGAAGTTCTGACCGCGGTTTTCGACCTTGGTTGCGCATTCTGCCCAAAGAAGAATGTGTTATTATGTTGGCCTCAAAATAATCTGATTTAAGCTGAAGTTATGTCTTGCTATGTCACTTACTTTAAGCATTCCAAGTTTTGCTTAACAATAATTTTTCAAGACAACTGTGTTGCTTAATTTGTTGCGGATCATCATTGTTCCTAATTTTTGAAGGCATGGTGTTAAGTTTACTTCGTTTTGGTATGGCATATATATAAGAGACTTTTAATTTAACTAAAATATTATCAGTATTATTACATTTATTTGTAGATCTATGGATTGCAAGAATTTTATTATTTGTCTTATCTTGGTTGATTTTCTACTTGAAATCATGATTTACTGCCAAATGTATTTCATGAAAGTTCGTGATAAGCTTTTAGATGCTTGTGTTAGTTTACTATAAATTTTTTGTAAATTTAACATGGTTTGATCTTGACATCAGTGAGACGCTTTTGACTTTAGTCATTATTTGATGTTAAGAGTGATAGTAAAAATAATTTATTGAATATATGATTTTTTGAAATTTTTTATATTTGTGGAATTGAAGATATTGTTGATCCAAAGAGCATCATGAAACTAGATGGATTCCACGTTGGTTAATCCCTTAACCAAGGGACTCTGCCCATAATTATTTATTTATCATTATTTTTTGTGAACATGGGCTCTATGAGTTTATATAATATGCTTGGTTTGTGGGAGTTTGTGCTTTATGTCATGTTAACTCTCGTATTTTTTAACACTTTTGGTGTTTTGATAACATTTTCCATTTGACTTGAGAAATTAATTATGAATTGAATTATGTTATTATATACCTTTGTATATGTATATCAGATGCGAAATGTTGAAACTCGGTGTCATTGGGACCACTATGCCCATGGTTGACGCCATATTAGAGTTGTGGCATAATGGTTTAGGTAAACCATAAAGCTCGGCGTCATTGGGACTATTATGCCCGTGGTCGATGCCATGTTGGAGCTGAGGCATGACTGCTAAAATACATGAAGCTCGGTGTCGCTTGGACCATTGTGCCGGTGGTCGACACCATGTTGGAGCTGAGGCATTGTAGTTTTGTTAAACCTTGAAGCTCAGTGTCGCTAGGACCACTGTGTCGGTGGTCGACATCATGTTGGAGTTGAGGCATTATGGTTTTGTTGAACCATGTAGCTCGGTATCATTAGGACCACTATGCCGGTGGTCGATGTCATGTTGGAGTTGAGACATGAGTGCTAAAATATTAGAGCTCAGTGTCAATGAGATCACTGTGCCAGTGGTCGACGCCATGTCGGAGCTGAGGCATGATGGTTTCTTATAAACCATATAATTTCTCTGGCTTTGGACTGACAAAGAAAATGACAGTATGGCTGTAAGATCACATTGACATGTCGTTTTCTTGCTACACTTCACATAGATGACTAGTCGACGGAGTTAGTGGTATTTGTAACCATGGAAGGTGTTATGTCGATATATGGTATGACTACCGACATGATTCAGTATCACGTAGCTTTTGTTGGATGAAGTCTTAATTAGGTGTTGCATTCTGGGATCATGTGTTTAGTGGCCACGTTAGAAAGTATGTTATTAGCCCGAGAGTCGTTTTCAAAATGTTTTCTATAATTAAAATTGTACAATTGATTTTGCCCAAGTGGGAGAATGTTATAATTTTTCTAATTATACTTGTGGGCTACAATCTATTGTGCCTTTTTAGTTTTTTTAAAAACGGGCTAATGTTATGATCCAATTGATGATGCTCAAGCCCGCAAATAAGTGATCAATTGTAATGGGCCTTTGCACACTTGATTTTGATTTCTGTGGGAGACAGTGTAGACCCAACCACTAGGCCCATGATAGGAGGTGCCTAGGGTTGACAAATAGATAGGCTAGGTCCTCTTTGTCGTCACGCTATTCATACGCTCGTCTATGGCTTGCCCCATTGAGAACCGAGAACTCGGAGTTTGTGACCAGACAAAGGAAAAACTTAGTTCGTGATTTCAGGAGCTCTACAAGACAATGGTAATTTTCGGTAATCGTGATCATGTCTTCAACAAGTATGTGTTCTAATTTCATATAATAGGTCCCGTTAAATCTTACAATCTTTTCCTTGTATCAGTCTCCTAAGCTTGCTAAAAAGTTTGGTCTGGCTTATGGTGTTGGTTCTGGCAGTAGATGAATTATCAACAGAGGAAAAATCATGACGCTCTCCACGGTCAGTAATAGAAGAAGCTTGGGAGGAGGACCATTGGTCTAAATCAAAGTCCACAATGCTCCCTGGTCCATTAATAGTATCAGCATATTCAAGTATAAGCTGCTTGGCTTTCTTCTCAGACGTGGGGCTTAAGCTTTTACTCAAGTCCTTTGCAACTGTTTTCCCGGGTTGGGGCTGATAATTCCGCAGCTCATATCGTAAGCAAGCATTTATCCACCGCATATACACTACTTCTTCGTATTTTAAGCATCTGAATCCATCGTAGGTTGTGAAAAAAAGACAGGGACATATGTCAACTATAGGATTCAAGTAGAGTAAATGAATACTTCAAGGATAATTTGTGATAGAAAAATAACATTAAAGTCAAAAGAAAATTTTTATTTCATATTTGTAAGCTTTGAAGTATTGTATGAAAACAAAGCAACAAGAAAATAAACAAAGATTTTTTGTCAAAAAAAAAAAACAAAAATAAACAAAGTGTTGCGAGTGTTGCGAGTATCAGAATATTATAATGGATGAGTGGTTAAATGGAAAAAAATATAAATATAGTCGTTATAGAGACAAAACTGGTGCATGCACGGTAAAGATAAGTAAGAAATGTTGTATAGATGAAAGATATTCAATAACTAAATACGAACGAAAGATCAATAAAAATTATACATTATTAAACTATTAAAAGAAATTTTACGGTAAATAATATTTTTTAGTGTGGTTTTCTGAGGTTTTTTATTAAATAAATAAATTTTTATTCTATTTTTTTTTATATTTCACGAAGCACAAAATATTTGCTAAAAATATTCTAATATGTCCACTAGCATGACCACAATAGTGTTTAATATTGTTGACTTCTTCAATCAAGACTGCACCCCAATACTGATTACTGGCATCAGTTTGTAGAATTCTTTTGCCATTACTCGGAATCTTCAAAGCTGGTGGTGTTTGTGCAATTTTCTTCAGAGCTTTGATTGCTTTAGTTTGCTTTTGACCCCATGGAGGAGGATTTTTCTTGAGCAATTGAGAGAGTTGACTGGTATACTTGGCAACTTTAGGAATAAAATCCTTAATATAATTGATAATGCCAAGAAATTGTTGAATCTGCTTCATCGTCAGATTTTTATCAAGAAAATTTAATAGTTCTTCAGCAATGTGAGGTTGAGGCTGATACTACACATACTGATAAAACACACAAGTTTTATTTATCGTCGTTCACTTCTGGTTCTGAGTGTTACAAGTAGCTCTCCTTATATAGGGAAGGAGATGAGCCAATGACAAGACATCACCATCAGCGACTCAGCACACTATTTATTACAAAAGACAAACATAGTAGTGACTCAGCCTATAATTATTACAAGAAGACGAAACCTAGTGATGACTTAGCACCCTATTGATTACAAAAGACAAAGTATGTCACATCTGCCTATTTATGTCTCAGGACACTTCACCAGACATGTATTTATGATCTTGGACACCTCAGGAGACATATCACATCGATTTATTTATGGTACGTAACTCTCAGCTTTAATTATACATCATATCACATCACATCAGACTTTAACTGGGTCTCTGCCTCCATGACACGTCTCAGTACGTGTCTCAGTACTTTTTGATGGGCGAATGGCTTGGAGACATGTTTTGATCAGATAGATTGTCTTCATTCATACGTGATTCATACCATTGATCACAACAGTAATCAATGTCTATTTTGATATTCATGTCATCTGAATTCAAGTCTTCTGAGTTTGGATTTTCTGGAATATCTTCTTCAAGATTCATATTCTCATCAAGATATGGATCAAGATATGGATCTAGACTGGCAAATTTCTCAACAAGCATCTGAGAGTCTTCTCTTTGTTGACTTGTTGAAGCTTGGTTTGAACTTTCTCCAACAATTTGACTATCATGCCACGCATGATTTGAGCTTAGACCAAAGACTTGACTATCCACTGATTGCCACTGGGGTTGATTAACAAGGTCTCCATGGCTAATATAAGCGGTAGTAACTTGCTTTTCTTTATGTTCATGATGATTACCAAAACACACATAATCCATTAGTTCTTTTCCCAATCTTGGACTGGGAGGATAATCATCAAGTGTCTCCCGTAGATATGCATGATTTCTGGACCAAAGAAGTTGATCATGAGGATCCATCTGATAAGGCCTGTGAAGCATAAAAACAGATTTAAATTTTTTAATTACTTCAAGACTTAATCCTCGAACTCCTGCATCATCTAAAATTAATTTTAATTCATTTCTCCACCAGTCTAATGGAGAAAACCATTCTAATGCAGTCCATATGAAAGAATTATGTTTTGTGGGATCTGTAAGATGTAAGGACATGGCTTCTGTGGGAATAAGAACTGGTATGCTATATAAGACAGTTGCACACCATAAGTACCACAAATGGTCTTCTGAGAATTCTTTATTTGGATTTATCATAAAAGGAACAAGAAACGGAGTATCTGGAAGAAAAATGGATTTTTCTGGGAAAATGCTGGATTTGTTCATGGTTCTGGTCATGAAATGGTAAAGGTTATTTCTGGCGTATTTTTTGAGTTTGGTAGGAGAGAAGGATGAGTCAACTTTTGGTAGAAGCATTTTGTTGACTGAGGCTATGGCTGGTGTCGTACCCTAATTTTGTCCAGTCTTTTTAAAAAAAAATTATTTTTGCTTATTAAATTAGTAGTAATAATATTAAATAAATGATAATAAATAATTATGATATTTTTGGTCTTGGAATAAAAAGAAGAATAATAAGAATGAAAAAAAAGAAAGAAAAAAGAAAAGGAAAGAATTTGGAAAAATGGTTGTGCATACTATAAAACAGGGAGGTGCTAATAGCAGCAAGCCACCAAGTTGGTGACTCAGCCCAGTCCAGCGCATCACACCCCAGCGCTCCCTCAGCCCACTTACACACACCTCCATTTTTCTTGTTCGCGCCTCCCAGGCGCTCCATCACTTGTGCTACTCGTTGCACCCAACCTTTTAATCTGTCCGCCCCCTAGCCCAGCGCCTAAACCCAATATCCAGCCCAATAAATTCTCCTAACCAAAAAGAAACCCTAAGATAGCCTCTCCTCTCTCATTTCCCTCTTCAGCACCGCACCATCTCTCTCTTTCTCCCCCCATCATTTTCGCCCTTTCTCTCTCATTCTCTCACTTCCTCTCCCTCATTTCCCCCTCACCTAGAACAAAGCAGCCTCCTGCACTTCCCCCACTTCTCTCATCTTCCTCTTTCTCCTCCCCCATTCTCGGCCCCTTCTCCTCCACAATTTTCTCTTTTCTTCATCCCTCTCGTCTTTCCTTCTCCACCCAAACCCTAAACCTAAATTTCATTCTCGTCTCGTCGCCTCCACCTCCTCCTCTTTCTCTTCACTTTATTCTTCCTTCTTCATTCTCACCAAAACCTAACCCTAATCTCTCCCTCACTCCCTCAACCCTAAGCCGCGGCCGCAACCTACCCTCCCCACAATATTTTCTTTCCTTTTGCTTCTCTATTCACACAAGATCGAACCAAATCATATCTCCTCCCCATGATTCGGTCTGAATTCGAGTTTTTTTTAAAAAATTTGCATGAGGAAAACATGTGGATCTCGGCAAATCAGGGAAGTCTCCACCTTTCTTCTTCTTTTATGTTTTTTAATTAATTTGATTCAGATCTGAATATTAACAACTTTGATCTTCTTTTTTCAGGAATTGCAAAGTATAAAACGGGAGCAGTTTCTGGAGCTACAGGAGGGAGCGAACTCGGACGATAAAAAAGAGTAGAAACATAGGAGAGCAAAGAGGACGAACAAAAGAGGCAGGAGCAGAAGGAAGGAATCGCGGCCAAGAACCTGTGAGGCTACCAAAGATCCCAAATAAACACTGTTTTAGTCCTAGGTTCCTAGGTTTCTTTTGATTCCCCATCCTTTGGTTTCTATATAATTTTTCTGGGCAAGGTTTAAACCCAGGTTTCATTCTCCTTCTCTTTTGTATTTCGTCTCTTTTATTTTTATATGATCATGTACTATAGGCTTTGATCTGGACTGTGATAATAAAACGGGATATAATCTTCTTCTTCTCTTTCTGTTTACATTTTTATATATATTGTCTTTGGTTGGTTATGTGAATGTAGAGCGCTAGTGATTTCTTCTTTGATTCACGTGACGGCTCAGCAAAATTAGAATTAGGGTTTGGCCTTCCAAATGGGGCCAAACCCAAATTAGGGGCTGATTTGCAATTTTTTTTCCTTTTTGTATATAGTATAATTATGAGGGTTATAAATGCAAAATAAGGTCTCTAGAACGTATCCTTTTTTAAAAATAAATACACGCATATATTTTAAACAAAGAGGTTAATGTGTTTTTTTCAGGTGATAAAATTGATAAAATAAATACAAAAAAAGGTCCTTTTGGATCATTGGGTCATATCTAATTTTGTGTAAAGTTTCTTTAATAACTTTTTGGGCCTTTGTGAACAATAGATAATAAAATGGGGTTCTGGCCTCTAAACAAGGTTCTGGTTTCTTTTTAATAAAAACGTCAGGAACTATTTATTTCAGAACAAATGTGATGTTATCATAAAATAAATATTTTTTTAGGGAATTAATTTTGAAGGCAAACAATTATTCTCAAACAATTAAAGATACCGTTTTACGGGCGTCGCGGGGTGCTAATACCTTCCCCGCGCGTAAATAACTCTCGGGCTCAAAATCTGGTTCGAAGACCATTTCTTTCAATTCTTTTGAAAAAAATAGGTTTTCCAATGTTTTTCTAAAATTAAATATTTGTGGCGGCTCCATTTCAAATTTTGGGTGGTTGTCACAGCTGGCGACTCCACTGGGGACTTTAGAGAGTTAGGCCTTTAATTTGTTTGAATTAATTTGTTTGCCTATTATATGATTTATTTCCCTTTTCTTTCTTTTATTCTTATCTTTGATTTATTTGTTTTTATTTTGCTTTATTCTATTTGTTTCACATGTATATATGAACTTTAGGATAGCTACCTTGTATATAAGTGTATTTGTTAATTTATTTTGCAGCGGGTAGTATTTTAGGTTATTGCTCCTTCACACACTCCACTTAACACATTTTTGCACGCTACGAGTGGAACCCTATACCCGGGTTTAAAAAAAAGACTTTAAGTTAGGAGAGACTGTGTAGTGAGCACCTGCTGAACGTACAACCAGTTGGGTCCTCGCGAAGGCCTCACCTAGAGTTTGGCCCTATTTGAGAAAAAACTCCCTTTAATAGTTTACCTGTTATCGGCGGTAATATTTGAAAATAGGACCCTTGGCTCTAGGAACCTTTTTAGATTAGTATCCTAAAGCCGCCCAATGGAAAGACACTTATGTGGACCATAGACCCATTCTGAGGAACTATCGACCCATATCACCAAAGGAGCAAACCCTATCTGTCTCGTTTTTTCATGTGATCAAAGCCGTAGAACCTAAAGTCTTAAGAATTACTGGTTTACCTCACAAGGGGACACTGGGCCCATTTTTTATCTTCATCCATTTAAAAAAAAAGAATATTCTCTCTTTTCCATCACATTCTTTTTGCATGAAAAAAGCAATATATTGAAAAAAATAGAAAAATATTTCTCCATTATCCATCATATTATTTTGCATAAAATGTACATAAAAAAAAACATTCATGACATGCATAATCATGACATCTTCATAACATAACTCATTTTTCCCCCTCTACAGAAAATGGGTACACATAAGCTTTCCCTGCATTCCTATCGGACTCGAGCCCAATCTAGACTCATGGACTTGTTGGAACAGAATCAGCAAACGATGAGAGAAGAACTCGACCAAATCAAGGGTAAGATGGACAAGATATTGGACCTCTTACAGAATTTGGGTGCAAAATTGACCATTGATGAGAACCATTCCATCGGCACTAATGAGTATCGAGAGGCTTCTAATGACCCATCAGGAGACCCCCTAGATCAGGAAAGACTCCAAATTGTGGAAGATATGCTGAAAGCAATTGAAGGGGCAAATCATATTGGGTTTAAAGCTTCAGAAGCATGTTTAGTCCTGGACATGGTAATTCCTCCAAAATTCAAAGTTCCTGAGTTCGTCAAGTATGAAGGTTTAACTTGTTCAAAAAGTCACCTCATCATGTACTGCCGGAAGATGGCCTCCTGCTCCAGTAATGATAAGCTCCTAATCCATTTCTTCTAAGAGAGTCTTACCGGGGCATCCTTACGCTGGTATATGCAGTTAGAGCGGAGCAAAATCAACTCGTGGAACGATTTGGCTAAAGCTTTCATCAAACAGTATAAATACAATATGGACATGGCTCGTGGCCGCTCCCAGTTGTAAACCATGGTAAAAGGAGGCAAAGAAAGCTTCAAAGAATATGCCCAAAGATGGAGAGGGATTGCAGCCCAAGTGGAACCTCCGCTATCTGAGAAAGAGATGGTTACCACATTCACTGACACACTTCAACAACCCTTCTATGATCTGATGATGGGAAATGTCTCTTCAAGCTTCTCAGACCTAGTTGTTGTCGGAGAAAGAGTGGAAGCCGGGATAACAAGCGGAAGGATTGGCAACCTTGAAGCTCAACAGCCATTGCGCAGTATAGGTCAAGAGTAGGAAGAAGATACAAACGATGATACAAATTGTAACATCCCAAATTCCCTAAGCCTAATTATTAGAGATCCTAAGTGAAAATGGATTTAATCCTAAGGATTAAATATAGTTCATAGCCTTAATTTAGTAATTTAAAACCAATTTGGAACCAAAGGGTAAAATAGTAATTTTATCGAATAAATTAGGAAATGTGGGACTAATTAATTAGGAGTAGTTTTAATTGATTAAAATTACTCAAGATGTTATTAGAAACCAAAGGTTAGATTAATGAGGTTTAATAAGGGCTTGTTTGCAAGGTTTTAATTAATTTTAGACATAAGCTCCACCATACACCACAAGTCACTTAAATCCACCCTAGAGCCCTTTCTTCAAACTCTATACTCCCTCCATCGTGACCCCCTGTTCCCAAAACAGAAAAAGAAGAGGAAGAAAGAAAGGGAAGAAGAGAAAGAAGAGGAGAAGAGAAAGAAAGGGGAGAGAGGAAGAAGAAATAGGGCATCGAAGGAATGAGGGAGAGGAATGGACGCGGTGCTGGCTGATGGTGGTGGTCGCGCCACTGTTCACGTCTGGGAGAGAGAGAAGAGGCCGTGAGAGAGAGGGAACGAGAGAGAGAGAGAGAGAGCTCGAGGGTTAGAGAGAGAGTTCATGAGAGAGAGATTCAGAAAAGATGGAACTCGAAAATGGTTGTGAAGAATGATTCATGCTTGATTGGGGTTGATTGAAGAAGTTGGAAGCTTGGTTCAAGCTTTAATGGAGGTTAAGGTTTTTGGGCAAGAAGAAAAGAGGCTTGCATCTGGCTTCTAAGTGTTGAGGATGATGATTCTGGACTCAAAGTGAAGGAAGAAGGGGAAAGAGGATTTTTGGAATTGAAATCCCTAACTTGGGATTATTCAGGTAACATAGACTTCCCCCAAAATCTCCCTTAGGGTGTGCTAGGACTTGTCATTTAAATTCTTTTGCTTTGTAATTATTTTCTGAATTAATCTGAAATGGTCTTGTATGGGGTCTGGCTGAAATAGGGTTGGCGACTGCCCCCAACCCCCCTAAACTAATGTTTGATGTTGATGTTTGTTCTGTTGTGAGTTCCATCGAACTTCACTCGGATTATTTATGGGATTGCTATGTTTGCTACTATGATTGAATTCAATTTTGATGTAGCTCGATACCCGAGCTAGCCCCTTTCTACGAGTTCGGGCTATATAATACTTGAGCTTATGTTATATACATGGAAGGACTTTTGTTAATCTAGCATGGGATGGTTGTTCATTGTATTGGATTATCATGGGTGTTGTTTGTGAGGATGTGTGTTTTGATTCTTGGTCATGCATGAGTTGTCGCATTGATTCTTGAATTGACTGAACTGGAATTGCAATGCCTTGATCGGTGATGACTTGGGACTGATTTGTATTGTGATGAATGGCTTTGATGTACATTTCTTAATTATGTTCTTGATTGAAATTGTGTGAAGTCCTGTGAGTAACATACCTTTCGGAAACCCTTTTGTAACACTCCAATGTGGGTGGGGGCTGGGTTGTTACAGTATAAGGCACTTGTATTCCTCTGATAGGAATTGTTTGGAATGTTTGCAATTTGCTCTGCAACCCCATCGTAAGTGATTAGCTACCACCTTTGCCGTTGGGGGGCCCTTGACTTTATCCTTCTAAATATAGGATTTTACCCATTCTGCGTTTGAGCTGGGCCTTTGGCTTTATCCTTGTATACGGGATTTTACTCATTTTACAATTGAGCTGGGTCAAGTGGGGACATTCATTGTGGTCCTTTGGACATTTGTTTGCAATTGCTTCTCTCTTTTAAGATGTCAACTGCATTACTATGAATTGTGATTTGCTTGTAAATATTATTGAACACGTGTGTGTAATGATTATGAATTGAGGTTGGTGAAAAGTGATTGTGTTATGTTTAGGTTATGTGTTGATGTGTGTTTGGGAGTTGGAAACTTAGTTGCACTATCATGTTTGAGGTTTGATTAAGGATAGTGAACAAATAAATATGTATATATTTATGGGGAGGATTTTCCATATGTCGCACACCATGTATGGTTGAGAATAATGGTAGAAGTGTTTTTATTCTAAGTCTATGTTATTGAGTTTTATAAACTCACCTTTGGGGCGTTGTTTTCAGGTACAACTGTTGATGAGGTTCAAAGCATTGGATTGTGCTCGGTCTTGCCTTCCGGCGAGACCCGAGTTACCGGATCACGAGTCGAGTCTTGGTTTCTGAGTTGTGTCTTTGTGTAATTAAGAGATTTATGTATAATTTGTAATTATTTTAATTAGCTATTCTTTGAAAAGAAGTTGCAATGACTAAAGCTAGGTTCCGTTTTCGAGAACTCTGGTTTACGTTTACCGTGTATGCGAGAAAAAATTTATGAGACCTATTTCCTTAAATACAGCTTTAATTAGTAAGTAGTCCCCTAATTAGAGTTAGGGTGTTACACAAATGATGCTCATCACGACATGCATTGGGGCAGTGGGCCACTCCATTGAGAATTGTTGGGCTCTGATCAACACCAAGTGGTAAAACTTCAAGGAATAGCCCTGTTTGAACAACCTCCATTTGTTTTTACACTTTGCCCGAAGCCCTGGGGCATATCTTGTAAAGGGCCCACTTCGTTCTCATCTTTTCAATACATCAATGAAAATGCGATTTGAATTTTTCAACTTATCTTCTTGGCTAATGGTCAATCCGAGATTCCAAAAAAGGATAGTTAAAAAAAATATATATAAAAGAAATAAAATAAAATGGCAAAGCAAATGCGCAATTATCAAAAATTAATTTTTGTGAAAATTTGAGCAATGAGGTTTTGAGATGAAGTTTGGCCGTTTTTCTCTATCCAAAAATATAAAAAATATTTATCCCTTACTGCCCCTTTTGAGCCTAATTTTTTTTTTCAAATACCCTAAACAAGGATCACCCATACATTGAAGGCTAGCACAATAGTCCATTAAATTTTGTCTGTTAAAAAAAAAACAAGCAAGCAAATATCAAATGCAACATATCAAGATACTTGCAAAAAAAAAGAATAAAAATACAAAAGCAAAACAAGACAATTGTGCTAGCAACCATCCAAGTGCATCTTGGCACTAAAGATCCTTGTTTTCATAAACCCTTAAATACTTTTTGAGCCTGAAATATCGTTTTTTTCATAGCCCTTAACCCTTGGCCACGTTACAACCCTAATAAAGTCCATTCTGATCAAAGTCCAATTGCTCATGTTTTCTCAAAACTTGATTTTTGAAAGAGGAAATCCATATAAACTCCTCGGTGTAGTCGCTTTACCAAAAAAAAAAAGAATATAAAATAAAATGCTCGTTAGGCTGAAAACCTGAAAGGGCGGTCTAGGCAGAAGTTAGAGCGACCCGCTAGGTTGAAAACTCACAAAGAGCAGCCTAGGCAAAAGTTAGGGTCAAATTCATAAGCATGTCAACCGGATTGTATCTCACAGATCTAAACAGAAATTAAGAAGCTAGGGGCAAAAGCTATGCCCATCGTCTACAAGCTTCGCATTCAAGATTTCGTTCCAGTTTCAGAACTACACAAGGTGATCCGCGTCTCTACATAGATCCTTCCTCACATGGCTGGACGAAGGCCAAAGGGACACTGAAAAGTCTCTATGGATCAAAGTTGTCAATCTAATCCTCCCAAGGGCATTCAAAGCATGAAGCTAAAAATTTGAGGATCCATAAAATGATTTATCAAGGGGCAAATATGCAAACCTGGTGCAGTACAAAATCAACCATTCGGACAAGCAATCCGACAGAAAGTTATCATCCCATGAGTCTAGGGGCAGCATCCTCAAAAGGGATTCAGGGGAATAAAAAAAAAGGGGTCTTCCAAAGCAAAATAATTCTCATGCATAACATACCCTTCATTGTATCTTGCATGATCATCAATACTTTTGGGTCTACAACCCACCTTCAAAAATCACCATTTCTCTAAAAAACATCATTTCATGCACCACATACCATTCATTGCATCTTGCATGATCATCAATATTTTTGGGTCCACGATCCACCTTAAAAAAAATCATCATTTGCTCAAAAAGCAAAACAACATTCATGCACGGCATACCATTCGTTGCATCCTGCATGACCATCAAAGTTTTTGGGTCCATCGACCCACCCTCTCCAAGGTTGCATACAGTTGGTTTGTTGTCTACTCAATAAGAACTAGTACTCAATCTACCCAATCCACTTATTAGCAAGAGTTAGGAACCCGTCCTACACCTTGCTGGGAATCTGACCCACCACCTTGGGAATCTGACCCAAGCCTTTAGTCGGGAACCTGACCCGCGTCTCGGATCTTCCTCAATTATGGAAATCGATCCACACCTTTTAACAAGAGTTAGGAATCTGACCTATACCTTGCCGGGAATCTGACCCGAACTGTGTCGAGTAACAGAGAAGCTCGTAGCTTGGACATTCACCCGCAATGGGGAAACCAGTCCATGCCTTAGCAAGAGTAAGGATTCTAACTTAAGCCTTACCGGGAATCTGACCCGAACCTATATTGAGTGACAGAGAAACTCACATCGCGAACCTTCCCTAAAATAGGGCAGCAATCCGCACCTTTTAGCAAGAGTTAAGAACCTGACTTACCCCTTGCCGGGAATCTGACCCGAACTTGTGTTGAGTGATGAAGAAGCTCACACCCCAGACTTTTCCTAAGTAGGGAAGTAATCAATACTAAAGATGTAAGAGCTAGGAATCAGACCTATGTCTTACCGAGAATTCACTAGGAATCAGACCTAGAATCTCTCACCAATTTTGTAAGAGTTAGGAACCAAACCTATGCCTTACCGAGAATTCACTAGAAATCAGACCTAGAATCTCAAAGCAAAGTCGGGAGCCAATCCCGATTCCTCCAACAACTTGTTTCAGACAAAATTAGAGTCATTTATCCTTAATCACCTTTTACAACGAATGCACGAAGACCTTCGAGTAAAATGTAATTAATGAGAGGCAGCTGTCGTACCCTAATTTTGTCCGACCTTTTTTAAAAAAAATTATTTTTGCTTATTAAATTAGTAGTAATAATATTAAATAAATGATAATAAATAATTATGATATTTTTGGTCTTGGAATAAAAAGAAGAAGAATAAGAATGAAAAAAAAAGAAAAGGAAAGAATTTGGAAAAATGGCTGTGCATACTATAAAACAGGGAGGTGCTAATAGCAGCAAGCCACCAAGTTGGTGACTCACCACCCAAACAAGATCACACCCCAAATGGCCCTCACCCACTTACGACACCCCCATTTTTCTTGTTCGCGCTCCCAAAGCGCCTCCATCACATGTGCTACTGGCCAGACCCAACCTTTAATCAGGCGCCCCTAGCCCAAATACTAAACCCATGATCCAGCCCAATCAATCCTCCTAACCAAAAAGAAACCCTAAGAGAGCCTCTCCTCTCTCATTTCCCTCTTCAGCGCCGCACCATCTCTCTCTTTCTCCCCCCTTCATTTTCTCCCTTTCTCTCTCATTCTCTCACTCCCTCACCCTCATTTCCTCCCTCACCTGAGCAATAGGCCACGCTCAGACTTCCCCACTTCTCTCATCTTCCTCTTTCTCCTCCCCATTTTCGGCCCCCTCTCCTCCACAATTTTCTCTTTTCTTCATCCCTCTCGTCTTTCCTTCTCCACCCAAACCCTAAACCTAAATTTCATTCTCGTCTCGCCGCCTCCACCTCCTCCTCTTTCTCTTCACTTTATTCTTCCTTCTTCATTCTCACCAAAACCTAACCCTAATCTCTCCCTCACTCCCTCAACCCTAAGCCGCGGCCGCAACCTACCCTCCTCACAATATTTTCTTTCCTTTTGCTTCTCTATTCACACAAGATCGAACCAAATCATATCTCCTCCCCATGATTCGGTCTGAATTCGAGTTTTTTTTTTAAAAAAATTGCATGAGGAAAACATGTGGATCTCGGCAAATCAGGGAAGTCTCCACCTTTCTTCTTCTTTTATGTTTTTTAATTAATTTGATTCGGATCTGAATATTAACAATTTTGATCTTCTTTTTTCAGGAATTGCAAAGTATAAAACGGGAGCAGTTTCTGGAGCTAGAGGAGGGAGCGAACTCGGACGAGAAAAAAGAGTAAAAACAGAGGAGAGCAAAGAGGACGAACAAAAGAGGCAGGAGCAGAAGGAAGGAATCGCGGCCAAGAACCTGTGAGGCTACCAATGATCCTAAACAAACACTATTTTAGTCCTAGGTTTCTAGGTTTCTTTTGATTCCCCATCCTTTGGTTTCTATATAATTTTTCTGGGCATGGTTTAAACCCAGGTTTCATTCTCCTTCTCTTTTGTATTTCATCTCTTTTATTTTTATATGATCATGTACTATAGGCTTTGATCTGGACTGTGATAATAAAACGTGATGTAATCTTCTTCTTCTCTTTTTATTTACATTTTTATATATATTGTCTTTGGTTGGTTATGTGAATGTAGAGCGCTTGTGATTTTTTCTTTGATTCACGTGACGGCTCAGCAAAATTAGAATTAGGGTTTGACCTTCCAAATGGGGCAAAACCCAGATTAGGGGCTGATTTGCAAATTATTTCTTTTTTTTCCCTTTTTGTATATAGTATAATTATGAGGGTTATAAATGCAAAATAAGGTTTCTAGAACGTATCCTTTTTTAAAAATAAATACACGCATATCTTTTAAACAAAGAAGTTAATGTGTTCTTTTTTTTTAGGTGATAAAATTGATAAAATAAATACAAAAAAGGGGTCTTTTTGGATCATTGGGTCATATTTAATTTTGTGTGAAGTTTCTTTAATAACTTTTTGGGCCTTTGTGAACAATAGATAATAAAATGGGGTTCTGGCCTCTAAACAAGGTTCTGGTTTCTTTTTTATAAAAACGTCAGTAACTATTTATTTAAGAACAAACGTGATGTTATCATAAAATAAATGTTTTTTTAGGGAATTAATTTTGAAGGCAAACAATTATTCTCAAACAATTAAAGGTACTGCTTTACGGGCGTCGCGGGGTGCTAATACCTTCCCCGCGCATAAATAACTCCCGGGCTCAAAATCTGGTTCAAATACCATTTCTTTCAATTCTTCTCAAAAAATAGGTTTTCCAATGTTTTCCTAAAATTAAATATTGGTGGCGGCTCCATTTCAAATTTAGGGTGGTTGTCACAGCTGGTAATGGATTGACCATAAAGATCAAAGGAAAGATGTGGGTTTCTGCGATGACTTGGACAGGTTTTATTGGTCTGGAGAGTAGATCAGGGATTATGTTTTGATTTCCTTTGATATGTTTCACAGTGAAATCATAACTTGAAAACCAATCTTTCAGTCTAAGAGCTTGAGGATCAGGAGGCATTTTGTTCTTGAATTCAAGGACTCTAGGAAAAGAGGAGTTATCCATTTGAACTTCAAAATAAAATCCCCGCAAATGAAAGTCAAACTTTTGAATGTCATATTTGACAGCAAGGGCTTCCTTGTAAGTGGTATGGTAATGCATCTCAGCTTCTTTGAATTGTCCACTAGCATGACCACAATAGTGTTTAATATTGTTGACTTCTTCAATCAAGACTGCACCCCAATACTGATCACTGGCATCAGTTTGTGGAATCCTTTTGCCATTACTCGGAATTTTCAAAGCTGGTGGTGTTTGTGCAATTTTCTTCAGAGCTTTGACTGCTTCAGTTTGCTTTTGACCCCATGGAGGAGGATTTTTCTTGAGCAATTGAGAGAGTTGACTGGTATACTTGCAACTTGAGGAATAAAATCCCTAATATAATTGACAATGCCAAGAAATTGTTGAATATGCTTCATCGTCAGATTTTCATCAGGAAAATTTAATAGTTCTTCAGCGATGTGAGGTTGAGGCTGATATTTTCCTTGAGAGAAGTGCATACCTAAAAAATCAATTTCTGTTTGGCCCAATTGGCTTTTCTTTTCAGAAAGCATTATTCCATGGTCTTGGGCTAGTTGGAAAAATTGGCCCAATAATTGTTTATGAGACTTTTTATCTTTTGAGAACAATAAGACATTATCAATATAGACAAGGATACTGTCGAGAATGGGCTCAAAAATTCTGGTCATGGCCTTTTGAAATAGTGATGGGGCAACTTTAAGCCCAAATGGTAAGACTTTCCATTAGTATTGGGCATTTGGAATACAGAAGGTTGTTTTGGGTCGATCAGCAGGTTCAACACCTAGTTGCCAAAATCCTGATTTCATATTAAACTTGGAATAGATCTGAGCATCTTTAATGAAGATGCTAAGTGAAGAGGCTTTTGGAATTGAAAACTTGTCATCTTTGAGAAAATGATTAAGAGGTCTATAATCAATCACCAACCTCTTTTTCCCTCTTACCTTTTCAGATCTTTTTTCCACATAGAATGCTTGGCAAGCCCACTCAGATTTAGTGGGTTCAATTAATCCTTGTTTCATCAATTGATTGCATTCCTCACGTGCTAGTGCTAGATCAGATGGACTCATTCCAGGATGAGTGGCTTTTGTTGGGTTGATGTCTTCATTAAGTTTGAAAGGAAGTTGAACAAAGAAATCTTCATTTGTCCACAAAGGTTTTGGATGAACAAATTTCTCATGACTGTCTTCACAAAGTTTGAGCAAGTTGGACTTAATTTCTTCATATCCTTTAGGAACCTCAGATAGAGAATATAATTTTAAAACATCTTAATACGGCTTGAATTCTCTTTTAAACTTGATTCCTGTAGGAAGGATTTGAAGTTTGTTGGCTGCTGAGTAGACATCCATTCCAATAAGAATGTCTTTATTGGGAAGACTGCTGGCAATAACTTTTGTCCATACTATGCATTCAGGGAAAAATCATATTCCTATTTTATCTTTGGTAATCAGATCAGTCCTGAACATTTTTCCATCAGCTGCTACAAAGAACGCAGCATGTTTCACCCATGCATCTGAAGGCAGGATACTTGGATTCATCATTGTTTTCTGAGCATCTGTACCCATATAAGCTATGACTTTTTTAGGGTGAGAAAACTTGGATGGTAAGACATGGATTTCAACACAAGGTTGTGGAGGAGTAGGCAACGAACTGTCTATTTCTTTGAATGAGTATATAGGAAAATACTCATCATCAGATTTAGTAAAAGATCCCTCACTGGAAGAGGAATTTTGTAGAGCAAAAGCAGTTTCTTCATCTGCAGAGCTTTGTTCTGAATATAAGGATTCCAGATCTCCTTCTAATGGATGTAAGGAGTTGATCAGCTTGGCAACTTTGTCTAACTTGTTAGGACAATTCTTCGAGAAATGCCTTTTCTTTCCACAGATAAAGCATCTCTGGTTTCCTCTTTTTCCACGGAATTTCTTCCTCTTGAAAGTCTTCTTCTTTTTCCCTTTTTTGGAAAATTTAGAAAACTTGGTGAATCTTTGCCGATGAGACTTCTTTTTTGTTGAACAGTTGCAGTTCCTATCTTTGCATTTGATTTCCAGATAAGGCTTTTTGCACGCCTTTGTGAACTTAGATTTTTGATTCACAATATCTGAAAAATGTTGATGCAGTCTGCATAACTTGTCAAGTGCTTCAAGTGTCATTTGGTGAATTTGACCAAGAGTCAATGTTTTGATATCCTTTTGAGCCGTTGTTGCCATCTTGTGAATCTCAGGCTGGAGTTCTTGTGGTAATGAAGAGACATAAGTATTTTTGAGACTTGGATTATTAAATCCATTGAGGAGATAGAATCTCTGAGACATCCTTTGATAATGTCTTTCAAGATCCTTGACTTTAAGGAAACAACATTTCATCTCAAAAAACTCTTGTCTATTTTTTCTATCAAAGATATCCATATCACCAATAAATTCTTGGTGAATAACTCCAAGGACTGAGACAGTATTTGTCAATATGTGAAATTCATCTTGTTTAAATGCACCAAGATTATGATACTATTCTTTTAACGTACCAGTCATTCTGCAACAAAATTCTTCAATGACCTTGTAAGGGTCAGCACTTGTTTTCATCATCTATGTATCAAGCCATGCACTAAAATCAAGAAGTCTTTTTCTCCAATGGCTTGGAGGTATATCATCAAGGGTGAACCACGGACCACTGGATATTTTTGGTTGTCCGGCAGAATTGTTTTCTTCCTCAGGAGATTCATCATAAAATGAACTTCTTTTATGTCAACCATGAATAGCCCAGAAACATCCATGTAATCTTTTTCAGATTTTGATTCAGTATAGGATGAATTGGGTTGTGAAGATTCTAAGGATTCTGCAGATCCAGTGTATTGAGAAGAATCTTCTTCTTCAGAAGTGGTTTCATTATCAACTTCTCTTAAAAAATTGGTTGGTTTAGGCAAATATTCTTCTTGGGAGGATTCATTATTTTGAACAGAAGTAACTGTCATGGCTTGAGAGGGTTTACTGGAAAGTTCTTCCTTTTGGACTTTTGGTGGAGGAGTTTTAGGAACCTCTTGAGAATCAGAGGATGATATGCTTAGGCGGGCAGTTTTGTTTTTTGATTTTGAGGTGGTAGCTTGGGTATCTTTTGGTCTATAAGCTGAAGGAATGTAACGGTTATAGTCAGGTGGTGAGGTGTATGAAGGGTAAAATGGAGAAGGTCAAACAGGTTGAGTGAAATAAGTGGGAAATGATGGAGGATTAAAGAAAAGGTCTTCAATTGGTGCAGACTGTACAGGCTTTTGGCTGGCTTTCAAGAAATCATCTATTTCTTGTACTTGGCTTTGTAACTTTCTGATTTCTCTTTCTTTGAAATCAAAGTCTTTGCCAAAAGTTCTTTCATTCAACATTGTTCTCAAGTCATGGTCTAGCTGAGAAACATGAGCTTTCAAACTTTTGTAATGTTTCTGCATCTTGTGAGAGAGGAGTTTAAGGTTCTCATCATTTTCTTCTACTTTCTCTGCAATCTTTTCCACCTTTTTGTCAAGGCTTTGCAATGCTTCATCCTGTGCAACAACATTTTCAAATTGCCAATTGAGAACTTCCTCTGCTTGAGTTAAGCTTTTGAGCTTTCCATCAGGTTGGACTTCATTGGGCTGTATGAAAGGTTTAGAGGCCCTGTTCGAAACGGGGTCTATTTTCCTTTCAAGAGCAGGAAAAATTTGTTCATAGTTTGAGGGTGAAGCTGATGAAAACATATAACAGGGTATTGGCTCAACATGTGTTTATACCATAGGCACCTTTATAGATATGCAAGTATGCTCTGCACTTGCCTCAGGAATGAGGTTCTTGTGTATCAGAACGCATCAGACTATTGATCCATGCTACGGTCCTCTCTATCATGAGACGATAGTTTTGATTGCAAATCTGTGCTTGAGACTCTTGAATGCCTGTGGTAGGCTTGTTTGTGCTGAGTCACTACTATGTTTGTCTTTTTTAATAAATAGTGTGCTGAGTCACTGATGGTGATGTCTTGTCCTTGACTCATCTCCTTCCCTATATAAGGAGAGCTACTTGTAACACTCAGAACCAGAAGTGAACGACGATAAATAAAACTTGTGTGTTTTATCAGTATGTGTTTCTAAACTCTCTTTATTCTTCCTGAAAACTAGAGTTATCATGTTTATACCATAGACACCTCTACAAAGATGCAAGTATGCTCTGCACTTGCCTCAGGAATGAGGATCCTGTGTATTAGAACGCATCAGACTATTGATCCATGCTATAGTCCTCTCTATCATGAGACAATAGTTTTGATTGCAAGTCTGTGCTTGAGACTCTTGAATGCCTGTGGTAGGCTTGCTTGTGTCTCGCTTGACTATGTAATTATGACTAGTTTCATGGTATGTGAGGCTCCCGGCCAGCGTGATATCAGAGCCACGTCTAGTTTGCAGAGAAGCGGGGGTGCATATAGTGTAAATATGATGAGGAAGGTGAGTAAGAAGGAAACCACTCGACCATGGAAACCACTTAGCTAGAAAATCAGCCTATTACTCTTTCCTCTTCTCTGTCTCTTCCTAGATCTTGTACAAAAACCCTTTCTAACAAAATCGAAAATCTCATCGAGTATTCCTATGTTCCTGATGACGCTAAAATTGAGGAAACTATGCCTCCACTCTTGAGTCCTTATAATATCTTCAAGAGAAGAAGATCACTCACTCGCTCTATCACTCAGTTGATTTCCACAAATCGACCTCAGGTGAAGGAATATGTCCAATCATCCTGATTGGATCAGTGCCAGCTTAGAGTCATAAGCCAGGAGCAGTATGTAGACTTAGAGATTCCTCAAAGTCTCATAAATCACTGAAAATCTCAAGGATACACTGCTTTACACTTTGGAGCTGTCAGACTAATTCTCTCACTTCATGGGAGAAAAAATATGCCTATTTCAGCCAGAATAGCTCTTCTTGATTCGAGCTATCTTCATTATGAAAACGTTGTAATTGGAATTGTTCTTACTACTCTTCATGCTGGAAATGTAGTTCTCACTATATTTCCAAATTACAACGTGAGCCTCAAGGACAGTACTCTGTCCACCAGACTCAACATTCAAGTTCAGATCACTGGAGCTGATCAAGTTCCAGAAGCTTTGTCAGCCACTCTTCATCACCAGATAATTTATCGTCTCCAAAACCACTCAATTGATCTCTCCATCTCCGGATGTTCTTCTGATTCTCTGTTAGTTGTAACTAATAGAGAAGATGAAGTACCTTCAATTGTTCAGATTCCAAGAAGAATTCCTCGAGAAGAACTGACCCAGCTCATTCCTCTTGAATGGATAACCAATTATGAGAAGCATCACCTTGATAAAAAAGCCAATTCAGTCTCAAGATGTTATTTTCAAAAGATCTACTGATGGATCTGTCAAAACCATCTTCAAGAGACCAGAAGAAAGCTCTAGCTCAGCTTCTCCTCCTATCTTCCAAACCATGATGATCAATCCTATCCTTATGGAAGACTGGTGTCCTATTCATGCTGTTACTTCATAAGGAGACCCAATATATACTGACAAAATTGATGGTCATTTCATATGGGATGTAGATCCTAGTATGTGTGACCCAGGATGTGACTATTGGATGCACTATGATGATATTGATAGGGAGATAATTCTTCCTAAAAGAAAGAAAAAGAGAGCCTGTAAGCCGCCTCCTCCTCCTATAAGGAGATCAGACCCTGATGATGGTCACTGGATAGGAATCCATGAGAAAAAGGAGCATCTTCCAATTTATGAGGAAGCTCTTAGAATTCTTAGAGAGGAAGGACTTCTGCCTTCACAAAAACCACCTGATGATCCAACTCTTGTTACTTGGCCTCCTCTAGAGCCTTAAAAGTGAAATTAAGCAAATGATTGGTGAGACATAGTTATACTTATATGTCTACTCCCATACCAGTCTCGACGTGTTAGTATTGTACTGATTCACAACAATTTTAACCAATGATATTAAGAAATATTTTTACTTAAGTCAATAAAATCTCTTTGATATTTTTGACAATGAGCATATTTTTCAAGAGTTTATTATGTTAATTAATTAATTAAAAATGTCTTATATGAGTAACATGAGATATTGTATGCAAAATATCAATATACAATTACTCTCTCGGACTCCAAGTTTGTGAAGAAAAAGTCTCAAGCTTCATGTGTGCTATTCATTAGGCGATTAATCCTCATTGGGTTTTTATTTTAAATAGTAGGAGTCTTTTTATCTTTTTCTATTACCAACTCTTTGGTAGAGTTTTATAGAATGCGAGCCTATGTAGTTGTTTACTATTTGGTAGGAGTGGTTGCATATGTTGCTAGCTTTCAAATTTATGATCAAGTTATCAAATGTATTGCTGTTTTGAGTATTAATAAAATTGCTTAACATTTTCTTTTGTCAAAAAAAAAAAATACAATTAGTCTCTAGTACATACATACACCAATAAATATCATCAATGTTTCCATAAAAGAATTATAATAAATACCATCAGTGGCATCAACATATAACAATAAATTAAGAAATATTTTACCTAAATCAATAAAATCTCTTTGATGTTATTTGACAACGACAATATTTTTCTAGACTTTATTATTAAGAGCCCAACTATAAATAATTTATTCAGGAAAAATAACATCATGTTAATTTAAAACACATAAATAAAAGAGGTGGACCGCGAAGACGTAAGCCCCGTTCTGTTAGTCGCGAAGACCATGTGAATGACTGTAATTATCGGCCAATATACTTCGGCGAGACTTGCTAAGGCTCCACACGCGTCTCAGCCCCCCCACTCCGAAGGGTAAGACAAGTCCCATAACGAAGGTTTACCCGTTTCCAGGCCTGCATTTCTGCAGTTGTGGCCCGGGGACTTTCCTGAGCCTAGTTATTACACGGGCCCATTCACATGGCTTCATAGTCCAAGGAGTTTATTGTTGGCACATCTAGCATTATAAACAATATCGTACCTTTTTTATTCCCCGATGTGGACCTTCGTGTTCCTTTTCTTCTATGAGACTACTCAGAAGGATCTTCATCCACCACAACCTCAAACGCCACCATTTCCTCAACCCCAAATGCGTATTTTCATCTACAGTTTCCAACTCCTCTTCCTCTCCCGCAACAACACCAGAGATTGATTCCCCAGAACCCAATAGAAGAAACCAATCCACTACTAGTTGGAGCATGTACGGCAATGTAGTCGCGCAGCAGAGACACGGCGATCACAGCGACAACGAGGAGGAGGTCGAGGAAGAAAAGCCAAGTGAAAATGAATTGATGTTAAACCTGAAGAAGAGAAGCATAGTTAGGACGGCGAAGTAGGACTTGATTATACTATGCCTGTGTGTGTGTGTGTGAGGGCATTTGCTCTTCTGTTGTGGTGCTTCTCAAGTGTTATACTTTGCTTTCTCTGTTATCAGGTCTGGCCCTTTTGGAGATGAAGTTTCTACTGTGCTTGGTGGTGGTCTTGTACCAGGTTCAATCCAATTTACTTATCTGCAGTCATATACTAGTAGCTGTTGAGTTCATTGTATTTCCTTTTTTTTTTTTTTTTCGTGTTTAGCTGGGTGTGATGGATTTTCCAGGTCAGAGTCATCAGATGCATTGTTTAACATTTTGTGTTTGTTTAATTATTAAAATGTATTTATGCATTATCTTATCTGGTAAGAACTCTATTAACATATTGTTCTTTGTAATTTCATCAAGTTTAGTTCATCTGCTATGGCTGTGGGATTAGTTGCGACAGTAATATTCATGAAGGCTCATGCTTTGAGCAATTTTTTTTGCCTTAACTATGCTTGTCTGTTTTGTGGGCGGGACTAATTCAAAAGAGTTACTGCATTTAGTGATTGATCTAGGTGAACGGATCATTACTGGAGCACTATTTCTGTTCCTTCTTTTCTCCTCAATGAGCTTAATATCTGAATTTTCGTAAAAATGCTTCCAGCTGATTGTCTGAGAAGTCATAATATCTTTCGTAATTCAAGTTTACTTTATGCTTTGGCACATAATGAATTTGATTATTCATGGATTAGTTTTACCTGTTATTGCGGTTTTGAAGGCTCTTTGACTTTAGTTAGTGGTGATCCTTGTAGAAACTGATGAAATCGAGAGAATGAACTCATAGAGAAGTTTGTGAATTGATCAGTGTGATCAAACTGAATTCGTTAAAAAATAACTACTTACATGATGCCTATTTATACTGTTTAATTTAATTAAAAACTAACAGCTAGGCTAACTAAACTTGACAACTGGTAACTAACATGACAGCTGGCAAAACTAATTTAAGCATAAACTTAATTACAAGTAACACCCCCCCTCAAGCTAGAATGTATGTCAAGCATTCCTAGCTTGGAATCACAAGAGCTGAAAGGACCTGGATGCAAGGGCTTAGTGAATTTGTCCGCAACTTGATCTTTGGATGTAATAGGGAGAAGATGAAGAACTCCGGCTTGAATCTTGTCACGAACAACATGACAATCTATCTCTATGTGCTTAGTCCATTCGTGGAAAACGGGGTTCACAGCAATATGAAGAGCAGAGCGATTGTCACAGTAAATAATGGCAGGAGACTTGTGAGAAATCTGCAAATCATGCAAAAGATAGAGGATCCATTGTGCTTCACATGTGGCTTGGGCCAGTGCTCTACACTCGGCCTCAGAAGATGAGCGAGAAACAATAGATTGTTTCTTACTTTTCCATGAAATCAATGAGGAACCAAGGAAGAAGCAGAATCCGGTAATGGACCTTCGAGTATCGGGACATGCTCCTCAGTCAGAGTCACAAAATCCTTTCAAAACAATTGGAGATTTGGCACTGAAGAACAAACCTTTTCCAGGATTCTGTTTGATGAATTTAAGTACCCGCAACCCAACTTGGTAATGCTCATTAGTAGGTGAGGATAAAAACTGACTCAGCTTTCCTACTGCAAAACTCAACTCTGGCCGAGTGTGAGTAAGATATAGCAATTTACCAATAAGCCTTCGGTAGGGAGATGGATCAGTCAAAGCAGTACCAGAGGCTTTGTGAAGCTTTACATTTGGGTCCATTGGTGTAAGGCACGGTTTGGCTCCTAATAAACCAGCATCTTGAAGTAAATCAAGGGAATACTTGCGTTGGCATAAAGAAATGCCATCTTTGTTGCGAGCCACTTCGAAACCCAAGAAGTATTTGAGAGTCCCTAAGTCCTTGATGCTGAATTGATTGTCCAAAGTTTGTTTAATTTGATTTCGTGAATGTCATTGCCCGCAAGGACTAAGTCGTCCACATAAACCAATATTGTTGTAAAACTGGATGCAGAAACTTTGGTGAACAGAGAATAATCTGACTTGGACTGCATGTAACCAGAATTAAGAAGAGTAGCAGTGAGTTTTGCATTCCATTGGCAACTTGCTTGCTTTAAACCACAGAGGGACCCTTTCAGTTTGCAAACCAGTTTCTTATTGGGAAGATTAAGTCCCGGAGGTGGTCTCATATAAACCTCTTCAAATAAATCGCCATGGAGGAACGCAGAGATGCTGCCAAAGCCAGCAGAAGCCGCACAGTGGTCATTTTAACCACATGACTAAAAGTCTCCAAGTAATCAAGTCCCGCGGTTTGAGTAAAACCCTTTGCAACCAAGCGAGCGTTATACCGTTCAATGGATCCATCCGCATGATATTTGAGTTTGAAAACCCATTTGCATCCTATTGCTTTCTTGTTTGGAGGTAAAGAAGTAAGATCCCAGGTATTAGTTTTCACTAAGGCAGACACTTCAGCTTGTATGGCTTTACTCCAATTCTCAGCACACATGGCTTCCGCATAGGTGGAAGGTTCAGAAATAGTAGAAATATGAAGGGCAAAATGTTTATGAGAAGGGGAAAGCTTGTCATATGCAATGTAATTTGATAAAGGATAAAGATTACCTTTGGTTGATGATTGAGGTGCTGCTGAATTATGGACTTTGTTGGTGAGTAGGTTACAATGGTAATCCTTCAAGTAAGAAGGAGGCTTAGTGGCCTTAGAAGATCTTCTAGGAACAGGTGGTGTAGGTGTGGGAATAGGATGTGCAGGAGTGGAAATAACCAAAGATAGAGATGCAGAAACAATTGGATTAGAAGTAGAATCTGATGAAGGAGCAAATGTGGAAGGTATAGGTACTGATTTTGAAGTTGATGCAGGAACTGTAGTGGAACGGCCATGAGAATGTTGTGAAATGGAAGGAATATCAAAAATGGAATCATGATGAATGTATGCAGGAACAGATTTATGAGGCTGAGATGAATCTGATGCATGAGATGCATAGAAAGGAAATATGCTTTCATAAAATGTGGTGTCTCTAGATAAGAAAAGTTTTCTAGATTTAAGATCCAGGAGAACATGTCCTTTGACACCTGATTTTGTTCCCAAATAAACACATTTTCAAGACCTTGGGTTAAATTTCTTTCTGTTATGTGACAAGGTAGATGCAAAACAAAGACATCGAAAAACCTTTAATGATGAAAAATCTGGTGGTTGCTGAAAAAGCACCTGATATGGTGATTTGTGACCCAAAAATTTTGTTGGTAACCGATATATCAAATGTGCTGAATGAGTAACAGCATGAGACCAAAAAGAGTGGCATAAAAATTAAATGGAATGCAAGTCTAGGTGGCAGCTGGTAGTCTAGGTGGCAGCTGGCAGGGTAAAGCAATTTGTGGCTAAAAATCATGCGACTCTTGGTCTTGAGCACCAAAAAGACGAAAAGAAAAAAAACAAAAAATCAGGAAACTTCAATCATCGACCCCGAATTCTTATTTTCGGGATATTCCGGAATTTAGAATCCGGAAACTTCAAATCTAGCAAAAAAAAAAAACGGAGGTGAAACACTCCCGGATTTTTATTTCCGGGACATTCCGAAATTTAGAATCCGGAAACTTCAAATCTAGCAAAAAAAAAAAAAAGGCGAAACACTCTCGGATTTTTATTTCCGGAAACTTCAAATCTAGCAAAAAAACGAGAGGCAAAACAACATTAAGTTGTACAAAACACTTCCAGATTCTTATTGCCGGGACATTCCGAAATTTAAAATATGGAAAATTCAAATCTAGCAAAAAAAAAGAGAGGCAGAACAACGTTAAGTTGTACAAAACACTTCCAGATTCTTATTGACGGGACATTCCGGAATTTAGAATCCGGAAAATTCAAATCTGACAAAAGAAAGGAGACAAAGCATCGCATATTGGGAAAAGTGAAAGAGTATTTTAGACTTTTTAAGAGGGAAATAAAATTAAGTGGGGGAGGTGCTAAAATTATGGGCCCGTTTTATAACATGCTGGGTGACAGGCTGAGGATTCAGGAAGCTGGGCTGGTGGGTTGAGGATAGTAACCTTGCCCACATCCGGTCGGTTACCACAACCCTCTTCTCTCCCTCATTTATAAGCTGCACATTCAAAAGAACGTTTTCACTTAAGGTAAACTAATAATATAATAGTGCAAGAATAGTACCTTTACAAAACGAAATTATAGCATAATGCAGAAAAAGGTGTCAGTGATTTATTATTTGTGCATAAAGATCAAACAACCACTAAGTTATTGCTTGATCAAAATTCAATTCAATTCATTGAATTGAATTGAATTTTGATCTGGACACCATAGCAAAGAGTCGCTATAACTTACATGAAATGGAATGTAACAATTTCTGCCATTAACCGGACCCACTGTGAAGCCTGTGTATCCAGCCATTGCGCCATGAACAGCACTTTGGGCAAGGAGGGTGCAAAACACATTATCTGATGCATTACTTGGAATAGCGCGGATCATGTAAGTAGGATCTGCGATGCGAGACAATATTTCGTTTGATTGGTCACAACATTTTGCTCTTTATGAATTATAACAGTTCCAAAAAGAGAACTCACCAATGTACTTCAAATTTATAGCCATTTTTGGACATTTTGCAAAGTGATCCTACAACAGAAATAAGTATTTAAATGTAAAAATGAAAAAGAAAATTCTACAGCATAAAAATCTACCAATTAAAATAAAGAACTTGTTTGTATAAGTATGTTTTTTTTCTTTTTAGGATTATCATGGAAGAAAAAACCACCAACACATTTACCATAGTATAGTAAGGCAAAACTTAAAGAGTTGTTACCTTAATTTTTTGGGACAACCACAGACCAACATCTTGAAACAACTCATCAGGAGAAGCATCATTTCGCTTATTGATATTAGATGTGGTGTCGTTAAAAGGAATTAGCTCCTGACCTGCACCTTCAGCAATTACAATAACCATGTGTCCCTGTTCTCTTAGTCTTTTCTCAATGACCTCCAATAGTCCACCTGCACCCTCTAGGTAAAACGGTGATTCTGGAATCAAACAACAATCCACGTCTCGGCTTGCAAGAGTTGCATACATGGCTATAAATCCTGCATCAATCATCCGGGCATCATAACATAACATAATTAACAATTAGTATATTATACACTATATAATATACCATTAGGCTATGGTTGTAAATTACCATAGGAATGAATGAATGAATGAAGCTTACCACTGTAACGCCCCATTAACTTGACAACACCAATACCATTCTCAGTGCTTTCTGCTTCCACATGGGCAGAATTGATAGCTCGTTGTGCCTCTTCAACAGCAGTGTCGAAACCAATTGATTTGTCAATAACCTGATTCAAATACAGAACAACATTAAATAGGAGATATTTAAATACAATTCGTTTTTCTTTTTGAGTACAATGGCATGAAAAAAAAAAATTATAGGATTTCTCATATACAATAAAAACACCCTTACGGGGATATCATTATCGATAGTCTTTGGAATTCCGACCACTGCAACTTTCAAGCCACGCCTTCTAATTTCCTGCTTAAATAACCAAACCCAATATTGAGTACAAATTTAAGTACTAGTAAAAAAAAAAAAAAAATAGTTATATTTACCATATGTTTAAAACGTATGTTCTCATAAAGTTGATTTGTCAGTAGATAATAATTAAGCACATGACAGAATACAAATTATATAAACCTTATCAATAGATCATAAGCACTCGGATTACATCAATTAATTACCTCAAAAATATCAGCAGCTTCCTTTTGAGTTCCAAATCCTCCAAGTATATAAACCTGATTAATTCCTCGATCCTGAATGCTATCAACAATCTTTGAAGTATCATGGCCTCCATATGATGTCCCGAGGATGGTTCCACCACGTTTGTGTATATCGTTTACAACCTTTGGTGTTAAAGGAATTGTATTTCTAGAATAAAAACCTCTATATCCTCCCTACATAGATTATAAATTTATAATTTAATGAAACACCCAATGCTAGTTAAAAAATACAAACAAATAAAGCCCCAAAACTGTCACAGTTACAAATAACTAGCCAGAACACCGTGCTTTGAAGCACAGGTTGCAACACACTCTAAGAGAAATGAAAATTGAGCGGGAAACTATTCAAGTTTCTTAAATAGTAAAGTAGATAGATAGCTAGATAGAATACACAAATGAGTACTTCAGGTAATAGGACATTGGTACATAAATTATGCATACCTCTATTCCCAGAACTCTGTGCACACCATACATATGGTATAAGCCGCACACTATTTCTCTTATGACAGTATTTAGACCAGGACAAAGACCACCACATGTCACAATACAAGCGTATACTTCCTCTGGATCAAAATATACCTGCCATACACTCACATCACTATTGTGTTGTCTTCACAAGAATTACACTGAATATGTGGAAATAAGCCGATGTTTCAGTTTTGATGAAAATAAAATTAGGCAAACCTTTTGAGCAGGACCAGCACGCCGAAAAAGGGTCCCTCTTGGACTATTTTTATGTACAATTATCTACAAAATAGGAAACAAATTCGAATAAATAATTTAGAAACACTGCAACAATGATGGAATGGCAGAGAGAGGAGAATCAGAATAAAAAATGACTTGCCTGTTGTGCGACTGTATCATCTGCATTCACATAATACTGCCTGCGGAAACATAAATTAACCAACTTTATCACCAAATTGAGTTAGCAATAACAACTGATAGCACAACATGATAAACCAACACAAGGAAAAAAAAAATTCAAATGTTTTAAGAGCTTCTTTCAGTATACAGCACAATTAAGTGCTTATTTACTCCCTCTAGTCCACATTATAATAAACAACACTTTTTTTGGTTCATTGAATAACTCATGTATTTGGTCTATAATATAGACCAAATATATGAGTTAGACCAAATACATGAGTTATTCAATGAACCAAAAAAAGTGTTGTTTCTTATAATGTGGACCGGAGGGAGTAATAAGCTATTTTAGAAAATTTAATCGAGTTTTTTCTTATAAATATTCATGAAAAACTTATTGAAATTAATCGAAAAGAGGTTATGCACATGTCATATGTTATTTTTGTAAGTATATTCAAATATTAGTACAAATGTTTATTACACGTAAAAAGTTCAAATAAATTCTTCCCAACATCTTTATTCAAATTGACTTACTTGACAACTTTATAGGAAGGATTGTCTTGTAACGGGTCAGGATATGTCTGCATGATCAGCCAGAAGCAAAAAAGTGAAGAAAAAGAAATTCATTGTACGGTAAAAAAAATAAAACACAAATAATTATAAGTAAGTATATCCATTATTCAAACAACACAAATTCATTTCATTATATTCTGATTTCGGGAAAACCAGACATCAATAGAATAGACCCACTTCTGAACAAAATTAAGAGGCAGAAAAAGAAAGAGAGAAACTTACGGGTAGATCAGGGATGTAATCAGATAAGTGAGGAACATCCTCAAGCATGGCGTTGTTGGATGCTACTGCAATACCAGAATTCGATTTTGCCATATATGGTTTTCTTCGCAGGTTTCAGCTAGCTAGCTGCGCTGCACACCTGAAATAGCAAACGTAGACATCATATTATGCATAGGTAAAGGCGTAAAGCCGTCCGGAATCAAATAATGATACTCATCATGTGGCGGACTTTACATTGGAAGCAACTCAGTGACCCCTATTGGTGTGTGAGAATTCAATTGTTAAGTATTACCGGTGTATTAACCCGTGTATCACGAGTAATATCGGAGGATTATTGAGTCACGTAACATTAAATGTCAAAAGTATTTTCAAAAGAAAGTAAAAAAAGAGTTTTGATGAGTTTCTAATATAAATAATAATATAATTTTAAGGTGAATTCATAGTAAGAATTAACAATAAAATCTAAATAACCGAACTCGTGTCATAAAAAAAAAACTTTTATTATTAAATGTTAGGCAAAACATGAAAAATATTCAAAAAGAATAAAAAAAAAGAGAAAGACAATAAAAATGATGAATTTGTGTTGCTTCTATTTATTCCTAAGTTGAAATTGAACAAAAATAAAAGAAAATGAGAGTATAAATTGACTATTTTAAAATAAAAAATAAAGACAAAAAAATATGATGGAGATATATGTATTTATTTTTATTTGATGAATATTTTTATAGATTAAGTGATATTTTTAGTATGATTCTTTAGTTAACTTCAAGTTGATTTAATTTAAATCCATACTTAACATTTGAACTCAAATTTATTATGAATTATATGATTGATAGTGAATGTCAAGTTAAAAATTATCAAATTTATATTACAAAACAATAATAATAATGATTGATTACACTAATTCAAAATCGACAAGTTATTTAAAAAAAAATTTACGATTTTGATAGCATTTATTAATTGTGATTTTATAATAATTTTATATTAAAACAATAATAAATAAATAAATAAAATTATTTTAGGCAGGAAAAAAATGCCTATAATTTTAATACGTGCCAAAATTTTATTTTATATAATATATCAGATTTGGTTTCTTTCCGGCAAAAATGACTTTTTTTTTTTGTATCTTTTTTAACGAAATATTCGTTGTCGTGAAGTTATTCCTCCGTTTTGCAAACTTCACCGACACCAGAGCTTTCATCTTTATTTGAGACGAAAAGCCACCAATTATCAATAGTTTATGTAAGAGCCATATTATATATAGCTGTCCTGCCTCGTTGGTTTTTTTTTTTTTTTGCCCATGCTAAATGGCTTTCTCTACAAAAAAAACATAAGGGACCAAATTGGCACCAAATTATGTTTTTTTATTTCAATTTGGTCCCCCAACGTGCCAACTTAGCTGCCAACTCAGCATTTTGGCGGTGTTACTAACGGTAGGACCGTTTTGGTATAACTTTTGTAACGTAAGTGACCAAATCGAAACAAATAAAACATAAGGGACCAAAATGAAACCTAAAATAAACATAAAGGACTAATACAATATTTTAGCCTTTTTTTATTTACCAAACAAAAGCAATAGTAAAAAGCAATATTTTAAAAATCGAACTGGATAGCGAACCGACGAGACTTACAGATCATGATTCAACTGATTTAAATTGTTGGAAGTTTCATATGAAAGAATGAGATGACCTGAATAGTGATTATAAGTGGGGGACAACCTCACCCCATTGTTGGAACTGATTTATTTCGGGCTTGTAATTTACTAACCCAGGCTAGCTCACTATGGGTTGTGGGCTAAACGGGCTGGCCCATGTGCCGTATCTTTTTAAAAAATTATATAGTTTATTGAGACGTCACTCCTTCAAATGTGAGCCATAAGTGAAGTAGTTGAGAAATCTGGAACAATTCATACAGGTGACAACGCCTCCCATGCTTTGCTCGATATATCTCCACCGTTGTGTTTTTTTTTGGCTACTGGAACTAGTGTTTTTAAAGTTTTAAAACTAAGTTAGTGATGAATCTTTTTCCGTTTAGAATATTGTAATATAAATTGTTGAATATTTGGAATTCATTTTAAAATTCATGTCTTGCTTGTGACAGATGCATGGGGCGATAACATTTAAGACCATATTTAATTATTATAAAAGGAATCAAAGATTGCATGGGAGGAAGCAAATTCGTATAGTTGCTCACACTTTGATGAGGGTGGCTACATATATCGCTAATCTTCAAATTTATGACGAAGTTACCAGATGTATTGTGGTTTTAATTATTAATGATATGACTTAGCTTTTCTTAAAAACAAACATAATTATTCACAACAGTATAAGTGTACTCACCTACTTTTGGAATCACAAAAATAAGTTGATAATTACTAAGACTATAAAACTTTCATAAAAAAATTACCTAGATTTTTTTTTGAAAGGAAGCAACTTTATTTCATTTCATTTAAAATAGTGCTCACAAGAAAATCAGGAATTACATGATAAACGAAGACTAGCGTTATATATAGATGTCGTAGCTAGGTTATGAATAACTCTATTAGATTGTCTCTTAACAAATATTAAAACTCTATATTCACTCAATTTATATGTCAAGTCATTAACAGGATTGTGTGACACCAACACCACTTTACACACATGAATACTTACGCGGCTCCACACCATTAAACTTATCTTGATTTATGAACCATCGCATCAATGCGAACACATATTCAAGTACATATTTTTAAATGGTTATTAGAAAATTATATTACATTTGGTCCATAATATAATTAAGAAGAAAAAAAACCACTAAGACTAAGAAAGCTTATTTAATGATATAAAATTAAAATATTATCCTAAATATATCCCTAATATTAAATAGAATGTATAGAAAAAAGTTGAGTTTCTAGTAAAGTCACATATCACATTAAATAGGGATATAAAAAAAATTATAGTAATTAATATATTTTGAAATTAATTTGTCTTTCTTATAATTAAGACAAAAAAATACACTAAAATTTTCTTATAATAAAAACATGAGGTAGTATTTGCATGGATTATATCACAAATTTCTTAAAGTCTAATGTAAGTTATTGGATAATACTTTAGTCTCAACGAGGCTATCTTGAAATCTATGAAGAGTTTGAGATAAATATTATTCCAAGTATCATTTTGTTAATTATTAACTTTGTTTTAAAAATAACTGTTATTTTAAAAGTTTTAATTTGTTTATCATTTTAAAAAGCTAAAATATTAATTTCTTTTGTCTACTTTATTATTTTTTTATATCTTTATTAGGTAAAATAAAAATATTATTAAAATAAAGAATAATGTAACCAAATTGATAAATATTTTCAAAATTTAAAAATATTTAATATCTCTTTGATATTTACACAGAACTTTTTTTTGTCGAGATTTTTAAATGGGCCAGTAAATGAAGTTTCGCACCAGGCCCAATATGATGCATCGGATGTTATCATCTAGTTTAGGGTTTTGCTGCTTACCTCCCTATATATACCCACTACGTTCGCAGGGAGCCTTCATCTTTCATGTTTATCTCTCACTATGGCTTGTCTGCAATTTTGTTAACTCACTGCGTTTGTTTCTTTTTTGCTGTCATTTTGTAGGATCTTAATTGGTTTTATTACTTTATATATTTCTTCCTTCTGCAAAGAATGAAATAAATGATGTTATGTTAAGAGCAGGGATTGTGTGTATCGGTGTTGTGCTGTGATCAGTGCACTCTTCCGAAAGAGTTCCCTGCAACATTAATTCGAGAAAATGGGCAGTTGTGTTTCATTGTCTATGGTTGAAAATCACAACAATCATTTTCCCTACATCTTTCGTATTTTTTCCAATTTTCCCCTTTTTGTTAATATGCTTCTTTCTTTACAAAATTATCGTTGTTTCATGTTGTTTTGTTTGTTAAAAAATGTTTATTCGCTGTAAAAAAAACCTTTTGTTTTTAACATTTACCGCTTTTGCTAATTTAAATAGTTAATTAATCATGGACTGTGGTTTTTCTCTTACTGAATCCAGAAAATAATTTGGTCTTTTTAAAAAATAATAAGTTTTACTTAGATAGTTGCCGGTGATGGTTTCCTTAGGGGCTGATACGTCTTCTTAATGCAATATTTTAATGAAAAATGTTACTAAACTTCTCTGATATTAAAACCAAGTTGTGCAGCCTACCCTGGGACTTGGGGGGCGATTCCCGCAGAGTGCAAAAATGTTTTTGTCACCCTTTACTTCTTTCTGGGAGAGTGAAGATTAATCTTTTGTTAAAAGTGTTGAGACACTCTATGGTCTTAAATCAAAAAAAAAAAAACCAAGTTGTGCAATCCAGTCACCCCTTCCATTTTTTTTAGTGAGAAAATAGTATTAATAGTGAAAGTAAAATCATCCAATATTTAGTGAGAAAATAGTAAGAATATTATCAATTAACTTAGTAGTATTAATAGTGAAAGTAAAAAAAATAGTGAATAAAATAGTGAAAGTAAACAAATATAGATTACAAACAAAATGTAATTCAATTGAAAAAATATTGAAATATCGTTCAATATTTAGTGATAAAATCTTTTGAATAGTGAAAAACATTTAGACATATTATTTAGCTTAATTGATAAATTATTTAAAAAATCTTTCAGATCTTAATTATCAGACATAGGTGTTTAAATGAGCCAATTTATTTGTGAACTATTTGAGTTCGGTTTTGGTTTATAATCTCGATGTTAATGGTTCGTGAATAGATCGTTTGAGGGTATATTTATTTTTTTAATTTAAATTTTATTTTTTATGTTATTTTTATTATGTAATTTATTAAATTTTGAAAAGATGCTATTGTAAGTTGGTGCATTTAGTTCAAACAATTTCTTAGGTATCGTGAGAAGAAACACGTTTCCACTTTTCCCCGTGTATATTCTATATTGTTTTAGCATCCTTATCGACACTTTGGTTCAAAGAAATTTTGTTAATTATATATATGTTAATTGAGAATAAGTATGTCTTTTCTTTTATCAAATCTCTTTTCCCATTCGTAAATCTTCAATAATGTTTGTATATTTGTTTCTCAATGTTTCCCTCTCAATCTAATTCATAAGTCACCTCCACCTGACTACATTGGTAAGAAAATATAATTTTTAGAATAATTTTAAACATGTTTAATTAAAACGCAGAGTGTTTAGTAAAAATAATAATTTCAGTATTCTCTAGTAATGAGAGCATTGTTTTAGAAAATAAAAAAATTAAATATTTTTTAGGCTTAAATATGTTTTTAGTCCATACAAATATTGCATGTTTTGATTTTAGTCCCTATAAAAAAATTATTTGTTTTTAGTCTCTACAAAATATTTTATTTTGATTTTGGTCCTTTTGACAAAAATTCATAAGAAATTATGTAGGAAAATGAAGTGTTTTATATGAATTTTGCTATGAATTTTGGTCGAAATAGTGGCTTTTGGTCGTATGGACCAAAATTCACAAATAATTTGGTTGGAAAATGAAGTGTTTCTGAGGATTTTGTAAGAATTTTGGTTAGAAGGACCAAAATCAAAATAAAATATTTTATAGGGACAAAAAAGAAATAATTTTTTTTACAGGGACTAAAATCAAGACACCACTCTATATTTGCAGGGATTAAAAACATATTTAAGCCTATTTTTTATATTTTATTCCTTTTGGTTGAGATGTGATTCATATTTTTTAATTTCACATACCACATGTTAAATACATATTTTTATTTATAGTTTGTCACACTATTAAAATCTTTATTCACTAACTAAACTTTAAAAATAATTTGAGAAATTTTTTCATAAATGCAAAAATTGTTATAAGTTATAGGGTAATGGTAATGAGTGCCCTAAGAGCATTAATTAAAAAATCAATAAAAGAAAAATTTGTCTTGAGAATACAATATAATAAATACATCATTTTTTAATGCAAACTTACATTTTTTATTCCTTATCCAATGCCCGAAGGGCATTTGTTAGCATTTTTCTAAGTTATAAATGAGCTTAACAAGACAAGCTAAACTCTACTTTTTTTTTTTAGCAAGTCAAACTCAAGCTTTTAGTTTGACTCGATTAAATAAATGAGTCAAGCACAAACTTTACATTTTTTTACAAGTGAAACTCAAGTTTGAAGTGTTCGACTCGACGACATAATAAATATATATTAACAAATTACACACAAATAGTAAAAAAGACATAATAAATATACTATACACCTTGAATCGTTAATTATATTAAATGTTAAAAAAAATAAAAAGTAAAATATTACAAACAGTATTGTTTAAATTAAATAAAAAATTCCCGTAAAAAAAGCTTAATTAGAAAATATTCAAAATTTAATTTGAGTATAACTTTTATGGACTGCCATTTCTAAGTTCTCAGCATTAGGCAATTCATCCTATTGTCAAAAAAAAAAAAGCATTAGGCAATTTTTCCTGTAACCAAAAAAATGTTTAAATGTAACCAAAAAACCAGGCAATTGATGTACCCCAAAAAAAAAAAAAAAAGGGCAATTGGCAATCCTTATTGTCCTGTTACGACGCTTTATTTCCGTGGATCTCGTTGAAGGACCTAACGTTTACTGTTGAAATTATCGGCCCACCACTTTTTGTGCATGAATAAAAAATTTCAGAAACAAATCATGGCCCATGCAGGTCTCGAACCTGCGACCTTCGCGTTATTAGCACGACGCTCTAACCAACTGAGCTAATAGGCCATGTTGACTAGTGTTTTGTTCTTACGTTTAAAACCACGTTTACTTCAGTAACCGCGAGAAAGTGCGGGTACTTGATACAACAATCTCTGCTGTAAGTTATCTTTTAGACACCAAATAGAAAGTTTATTTACACTACACCCAATCAAATGCTATGCTACATAAAGGTCGACGTACAATTCTGAGCTTACAAGCTCCACAATCCATTCCGGATCAAGGATCATTGAAAATTGAAAATAACTGGAGAATTTTCACCGCTAAAAGTGAATACATATATATTAAAAAAAGGGTGTGAAAAACATTAAATTCTTTTTCTATTGCACAAGTAAAACTAATATCTACTTTGCCTAACTAATTGAATTAAGTATTCTAATACACTTGTCACCTAAATCCTAGTACCTTAAATACCTGGTGAAGTTATGTTGGCAAATGATCAAGCATCAAAATGCTCTATGGGTCCAAACTCTAAGGGTATGTTTGGATAGAGGGTTTTGGAGGGGAGGGGAGGGGAGGGGAGGGGAGGGCTTATGTTTCTTTTTTAAACTAAGGAAGCTATAAAATGTTTTTAAAAACGAATGAATTGTGATTGAGATGTTATATGATCATCTATCATGTTATTTCTTCAATTTTTTTTTAAAATCTCAAATATATATCAAGATATAGACTTAACCCTCCAAAACCCTCCATCCAAACATACCCTAAGGTCAAATGAAAATGTAATCAAGCATGTTGACTTAATTAGCTTATTGATCTTTAAATCTTAGAGTTTATTAAGTCTAGGAATGGAGAGCTGAACTTCATCTAATCTCAAGCACAACGCTGGTCAGTTTCGTGAGTTGGACTGAAACATCATCTTCGTTCGATCCTCATTTGCTTGTTGTTCATATGGAAAGATAATCAGAATTCCTTAGTGTTTTCTTGTACTTGTTCCACCATATTATTAGTTTTATTCGTATCATATGTATAGTTTTGCTGGTCTGACAGGCGCCAGCTCCTATGCATGCGGTTCAAAGGCAGGAGGCTCACTTCGATTGGCGATTTCCTCCAATAATATATCAATTGCAAGCTTGTTGTGGGGGTTTTTTTTTTCTTTGACAAATCTTGTTTTGGGGGTATTATTCTTTGAGAGATGAAGTGGGGGCTTTTATACGAGCATTCACGTGTAAGTTGGGCTTGTGTACCCGTGCAGTATAGCTATGACTGAATCGTGGTGTTTATTTTAGAGTTACGATAAACAAACACCGCAATTTCGAACACCCTATTCGACATTGTACCAAAATCACACTCAGATCTAAAGTGTGATTTGATGGGGTAGAGAGAAACAACAATAATAAAAACGGAAACCGTATAGTTATACGGTGTCGGACACCAAAACGGGTGTCCGAATATCTTTTCTGTTATTTTAGGGATTGCCATTTGCAACCTGTTTTTGACTTTTTGTTAATACATTTCCATTTCCATTTCCATGAGTTAATTCATATTTTTTCCCTTCAAAATACCCGTGTGTAAAAGTTAACATCCGGATGTTATATATATTTTATTTAGTGGATAATTAGTCTTCTATAAGTTAATTTCCAGACCACTTATAACATCGAGAAATTAACTTTCAGACGGTTTTATAACATCCAGAAGCTAATTTTAAAGTTGTTTATAACAATCGAAAGCTGACTTACGAAAGGTATAAATACTAATATACATACACACTCTTCTTTCATCCCTCACTTTTGCCATATATGTTTTTTGTTTCCCTTTTCCTCCTATCCGTCCCTTTTGTGTTTGGATTCTCTCTAATGATGTACCTTTTGTTGTATTAAAAACAAGTGCAAGAGGACAGAGAAGATAATAGGATGATGGGTAGTTAGTGATGAGAGAGAAAAAAAATCAAGAGAGAGATAGGAACATATAGGATTACTGCACAAGCTGCAGAGGGGCGATTGTAGAAAAGGATCAGAATCCCTCCATTTTCTATCTTTCGACTCACCTCACTCCCTAAATCTTCCACCTGCGACGTAATTGAGTTTTGTTGTGTTTCTACATTTGAGTTAACATTATTCTTTTTCGTTTTCATCTCCAATCAGGAAACTGGTTATTTTCTCGAGATTTGAGGTTTCCGAAAGTTAATTTTTGGAACACGAGTTCATTTCATTCTGGAAACTAGCTTCGATATATATTTTTAGTTTGGTTTTAAGTCCAAAAGTTTATTGTCAGACTACGTCTTGGTTAGCAACCAAATTTCTACTTCCAAAACTAAAGTTTAAACATGATCAAGTTTCTTTCCCAAAAATTGTTTACCCAATCGTTTTTCCTACAATAACGACTCCAATCTGGATAGAGGTTTTAAATTCAAACAATTGCAAGTCTAATTGTGGTAGAAATCACATCAATTTTGATTTCTTGTTTTACCATTGTGGCCTCTGAACTACTTTCCCGTTCTCTGTCTTCCATAGCATTTGTGAAAATTAGTCACTCAAACCCAACATCTTCCTGGGCTGAGAAGCAAATCATTAGGCTTAGAAGCAACAGTAGATAACCTTAAAAAAATATGGCATCACTTGGACAAAGAAAATCAAATAGAGTGTAGCTAGCGAAAAGAACAAAAAAAATATAAAAAAGGAAAAAACATGTAACAGCGCGAAGTGTAACATCCCAATTTTTATGAAAATTATTTTATAGTTCCAGCTACTTGAAAATAAATCATGGAGATTGATCACCTCAATGATTTGTTAAAAGTACGAAGAACTACCAAGATTTATTGTAAATAACTTACTGTTTTAGTAATTAATTCAGATTAACAGACAGTGTAGGCATTATCTTGTTTTTAATATGAATTAATCCCAGAAAATGTGAAAGATTGTTATTTGATTAAAGAAAATTATTTTATTGAAAGAGAAATAATTTTCAGGATTTAATAAATATTTTCAAGTCATAGTTTGATTTTTCATGGTTTAGTTATTGTATTAATTGTCTGTTTTATGTCATATTTAATATGACTATTATTTTAAAGATTTTGTCTTGATAATTTTATTGTTTGATTAATATCTATATGATAAGAGAAATTGAAATTAGTGATCCTCACTAATTTACAGTTTTTATTACGCTGCGAGAATTCTATCGACTTCTGCCGTAACTAGGCTATTGTGTGTGTTTCTAACTGAAACATGCCCAAACGTGATCCAAATTTTATAAAATTTGAGATCTTAGCATTTTCCAATATTTATGATTTATTGGAATTTGTTTTGAAATTTTTGGGCATCAGAAAATAATTAGTGTATTGTTTACGCCTAGAGCTGCATTACGGTAGCGTTTTAGCTCGTAAATCGAGAAAACTACATTCATAGAAATACTTCTAATATTTTTGGGGACATTTTGGTTGATTAATAATTTTTGAGTATAGAATAATTTATTAGATTTATTTTTGGAGTTTTTGGTACAAAAACCCTAATAGACGCTTAACGCCACACCCTTGGTTGATGGATACCGCCCCGAAGCGAAACCCTTTGATTTTTTTAGGGGGATGTCGACCAAAATGGACCAATGGGAGGCCAGCCATGTGCTGGTAGCCTACAATTTGGAAATGGAGCCTTTTGATTGGCTTAGGTGTAATTGGTAGTTAGTTTACTTAGTTAGTTTGTAACTAAATGGTTAAGATCCAACTAAATGAACAATTTTTATCTCTTCCTTGTCCCTTGAGATCTCTATAAATAGGAGATCAGCCCCTTCATAATTTTTCCATTTATGCTTGGTGGAGAAAATTCTAGAGAGAGAAAGTGTGAGAAATCTTGAAAAACTTAGTGTTTTTGAGTGCAAACTTCCTTCATTTGTTCTTGATTCTTGATCAACCATCCCTAGACTTCTTGGTAAGCCTCCTAACCCATGTTATTTTCCTCTTGGTTGCTAGGGAAGAGTTCTTCAAGGTTTTAGTGTTGTTTTGTTTAGAAATTGTTAGATCTTGATGTATTAGCTTGATTAATCTTTAGATCCATCATTTTCCTCCATGATTAAGCTTGTTTAGTGTTTTTAAAATTTGAAAACTTCAACTCTTGGTTCTGGTCGAATTTATAGGGCTGTTGGGGGCTTGATATTGGCTTGATTTTGTTGATTTGGAGTTAGTTCTTGGAGGGTTTTGAGTAATATGTTTGAAAACTTGTCATATAAGCATGTTTTACAAAGTTTTGGAAAAATAAATTTGGTTGTTTAGGGGGCTAGAAACTGTGGCCTCTAAGATGGTTTTGGGGGATGTTTTAACTTGATTTTAAAGTATGTTAGATGTTATGGAAGTTGGTTTAAGGTGTAAGGATTTAAGTGTGGTGAAATGATATGTTATGGAAATGAAAAGTTGAAAATTTTGGGTTTGTTTTAGGGCACCAAAACCATGGCCCTTATGTTATTCTTAAACATTCTTTTAAGTTGTTTTATGTCTCTAAAATATTGTAAAAGTTGATTAAGAATTTGGTTTGGCAAAACATTTCAAAGAAGTTTGATTTTTGGAAAAGATTTGGTTTATGTTTCAATAATTGTTTTGAACTTGTAATGAAATTGTTTCTAAAATTTGGTGACATGTTTTAGTGTTTTAAAAAGTGGTTCAAAGTTGGGAAAACACTATTCAAAGTGGTAAAACACTATTCCAATTGGTAAAATTTTGGGTTAGGTATTTTTCTAAGTGTGTAGTGTTTGAAAAAGTTTCAAAACTTGCGTAACTTTGACTTGATTCATGACATATGACTAGGTGTGATTCAAATGGGATTAAGTGAGTAATTCTTAGGCCTTTTAGGGACCCAAACCGTGGCTGTCCTAGGGTGTTAGGACTTGTATTTTCGGGTTCTAATTGCATTAAGTTTGTGTTGTTAAGGTTCGTGCTTAAGGTTCGCGCGAGGTTCGACTTGACGATAGTTTGGAATTGCCTTGCTTGGATTGTTAAAGCGCCCAAGTTAAGGGAAATTCTTACATAATGAGTTTGGGCTTTTTTCCTTGTTTGTTGAGTGGTTTGCTTGATTGTCAATTGTGTGGTAGTACTTGTAGTATTACTATGTGTTATAGAGATATTGTAGCATGTTTTTGGCCCCGTGTGGCAACAATGATTTGGATTTTATGTCTTAAATCAATTATGAATGTTTTTGATTTGAACTTGGAATTGATTAAAGTGTGCATAAATAAGGTCAATGATGATGGATTAATTAATAATGTGACGATCTACTGTTATTGGTTTGACGATTTACGAACGGTAAATCCGAAGCGATTCCATAAGCTGAGAAAAGATTTCATAAAAGAAATATTAAGGGCCATTTTGACTTAAAAGTAAGCGTGAGGATTTTAGTAAAACTAGCTAAAGCTTGCATAGAATTTTTCAATGGAACCATAGTAGAAAAAGAACTTGAGTAAAATTTGTGAAAATGGTTGAGTTGAATGATGCGTCTGGGAAAATTCTGGCTAGGAAAGACTTGGTAATTAAGAGTGTTCGCACCGCCTCTCTTTCTTGGGAATTCCCCTAATGCCTTATTTAGCACAACTAGGGTTCCAACGACCTAAGCTCAAAAGTTATTTCTGGCACAATATCACTTAGATGTGACACCAAAACTGAGATTCAAAAATTCACTAAGAAAGTGAGGACTCGTCGATCCGCATTGATTAAAATAAATTATGTCTCACACGCTCCTTAAAGATAAGCGGGTTGTATAAAAAAAAAAAATTGTTTGGATGCATACTGACCATTGAGCATCGACACTTGTAGCGTTTGATTGTCTTAAGGACTTCAAAAGGGCGGGTTGTCACTTCATTTGCCAGCTACCCAAGGTACCCATTGGACCAGAGGTAGTAGTTGGCAACACGGCCTAATGTGTGGCTATACCCTTGGTAGGGGAATTTGTTCGGACCTGGAAAATGCTTTCCTTGTTCCTATTGCTGTCCTTGTTTAAGGTTGCAAGTGTATACACAAACTTGTTCATAATGCATTGGCATGCATGGCTAACCACATTTATGATATGTGATGAATTGTTTGATGAATCTTACATTATGATGACTAAATCATTGATCTGCTGATAGAACTGTCTGCTCACATGCAATTGTTTAATATTGTAGTGACTTGATTGTTGATCTGTTGGTTGATTTGTCTATTCACGTGCAAATGCTTGATATACCATAATGATGTGTGCGGTCTATTAAGTATGTATATGTATATAAAAGTGTGTTGTTGTTGTGTGTGTGTGTGTGTGTGTATATATATATATATATATATATATATATATATATATATATATATATATATATATATATATATATCTTGTTTGCATGCGACATAGCCTATGATAAACTCGTGGACAAAGAATTTACCCTTGCACTGTTGTTGGATTGAACATTCTTATGGATGTTACCAGATAGAGTGTCACATTGCTGCTGCTGTTTCGTCCTTCCCAGATGTATTGAAGAATGAGCCAGTGGAGGAAGATTCCTCTGAGTGCTTTGTGTTGTGATCTTGCTGAATGATTTTTCAGTAAAGTTTATAGTTGTTGGCCAGCTTAGCTTAGGGTTTTGTTTTGATTATTTGCGTAATTAAGTATTGCCTTGTAATTACACTCTTCAAAAAAACTTGCCTCAGTGCGAAATGATAATGTTACGTCTTATGTGATCTGAAGCATTAATTGTGATGTGATATACTCTGATATTTGCAAAAGACTGATTTGGCATCATTTAGAAAACTGCAGTACTCTTTATGTCTCAATTTTGAAAAGGATTTCAAGGAAAGAAGAAGAAAAAAAATTTACTCCTATTTTCCATTGCGAAATACAGAAGAGTACTTTTTACTGAAAGCATATAAGCATTAAATGTTTTTCAGCATTAGATTGGGTTGCACAGTAGCGCTCCGGAAACGGGGTGTTACACGAAGCCCCTCTCTCCCCTTCTTCTCCTTTTCCTCTTCTCCCTTAAATCTCTAGCCCCCCCTCTCTTTCAGCCCACTCCCCCTCTTCTCTTCTTCCTTCACTTCCTTTCTCTATCTTCCGATTCTTCTCCATTTCTCTCTCATCTTACCTTTCTCTCTCTCTCTCTCTCTCTCTCTCTCGTTTTTTCTCTCTTCTTAAAGTCAATGTCGGTGGGAAAAGGACTAACATTTTAGGAAAGAAGATGAACCATATGTTCCATTAAAAGAGGAAGAAGATGACTCATGTAAGCAAACCGTGTGTGCAGTTAACAATCACATCAGCACGTTACTAACAATGTTCGACAGAAACTCACATTTTGACCAACAATGTAAACATTTTATAACATACATGAATGTTTTTCCGACAACAAAATGTTGTTGACGGAAACCGTATATTTATACGGTTTGCAGCATTTCTTTTTTTTTCCCTTTTGGCACGCAAGTCTAGAACGTGTGTATCTCTGTTATAGTGAAGTTGTCGACTACGGTGTCGAAATTTCGGTTGTCGAAATAACAACTATGTTATAACATTATGTGTTTGTATGAATGATTTTAATGAGGTAATGTAATTTTAGAGGGTAATTCAAATGCCTTAAGTCAAATTACCTTGTTTGGATAATAAATATGAAGAATTTTTAAAGTGAATGGATTTTAGGAGGTATTTCATTAAGACTAAATTTAGGGAATTTGAAATACCACAAAAAAGGTAAGAATTTGAAATTCCTTCCTTACTCCCTCTTTTATTTTATTTTTTAGAAAATACATTTTTCCCAAAAATTATACTTTTTAAAAAAAATCGGAAATATTGTTTTTTCGAAAAATTATTTTTTTATGAAAATTTAGTTTTTTTCAAAAAATATTGTTTTCCGATTTTTTTTAAAACAAATATTTTTTCAAAAAAAGCGAGAAATATTTTTTTCAAGTAAAATTTTATTTTCGGAATATTAATTTGTTCAAAAAAATACTTTTTTTGAAAGTTTATTTTTCCAACAAAAAATAAATTTTTTTGGGAAAGTATTTTTTTCAAAAATGTAATTTTTTTTCAAAAAAATATTTCTCTGCCAAATAGTTTTTGCAAAAAAATTCCAAAAAATGGAAAATAATTTTGAAACATACTTATAAAAAATATGAAATTTATACATTTTTTTATTTAATTACTTTAGTCAAACAAAATGTTTTAAGAATGAAGAAATATAATTACTTTATCCAAACAACAAATTATATAAATGAAGGGAATTCAATTGAAGCAATTTAATACCATAGAATTTTAAATTCCCTAAAATTTTGAATTATCTCATCCAAAGTATTTTGATATAAAAGATAAAAAAATTTTAGCGATTAAATGTGATTGGTACAGATTTGTTTCTAATCCATATCAAACCAATGCATTTGCTTTTGCACCCTTGAAAGAACTTAGATTTGGAATAGACAAGAGATAAAATACCGAAACTACCCCTTAGATTTGTAAAGGTATTTTGAACCGGAGAACACGATGCGCAGCCAGCATATGGTGATGCACGAAACGATTAATTTCTAGAACCAAATTGTTTATGTAAAAAAGCTAAATTGATTTAATCATTGCACATCCTTCTATAAATTTAAGATTAAAAAATTATCCTTCCTACGTTTTTTCTAATAACATTATTTATTTATTAATATACAATAATACTGATTTTTTTAAACATAATCATACTGATTAAAAAATAAAGTTTTTATTAAAAAATACAATATAAAATATACTATCAATATTACATGCTACAGTACACTTTAAAAAAATTCATTTTTCATTATTTAATCAATATTCTAATATTTGACTAATCTTTTATTATAAGATTTTAAGTGAAATCATACCGTAGAACTTATATCAGAATTTATTCAATAACAAAAATATATAAAAAAGAGTGCCAAGAAATATATTGCACCTCTAAGCTGGTGCAATCATGCAGGCAACCGTTAACATTTTCATTTTTTTAAATAAAAAAATTAGTATATTTGTTTGCCACTTCCCCTACTATGATGCCTGGCTAATTATTTCCCTTTTCATCATATTGCTTGTTTGAATTATAATGATAGAACCAAAAGCACTATGAAAACCTGTTTGAATTATAAACCGACATAAACAAGTTTCCATATCTGTACCATAAAATGATAGAACCAAACCAAATTCTTTGTAACAAGTAAATCATTTGAAACAAATAAAAAAGGACAAGAAAGAAAATGAACTCTTGCGTGCTAGTAGATATTCTATCATCTGCAAGTTGTAAGCACAAAGAGGAAACAGAAATTACAAAGCAACTAACATCTTTTTACTTCAGGTAAGGGATCCTCTGAAATTTTCCTTTTGATTCTCCATATGACAAGGCGCGCCCCACCTAAATAACATTGTCAAAACAACAATATTCTTGAGTTTGTGGATTGGACGATGTCCACTGCATTCTAACACCACTTATGCTATTTCTGGCCATTATTTCATCAAGTGGAACTCTTTTCCTGAACTCAGGTCTTTGCTTTGGGGCACTCTGAGACCTTTCTCTTGCCTTAGATGATTGAGTATTTGCCATGTAACTAGGGAAATTGGAGTATGTTAGGAAGGTGTCTCCAGAAGCACTCTTCACTGAAGTAGCTGGTGTATTAGCTAGCATACAATTTGCCAACCGAGGAGTGCTGTGAGCTGTGGAGAACTTCCGTTCATCGACATTTAAATGCCATTCAAAATCTTGAGGATGTTGGCATTCATGAACTGAGATTCGACCGGGAATTGGATAAGAAAGAGAGGATGATTTTGCTTTATAGTACTGCAGGTCTTCTTCAGATTCTGACATTGTAGTCGTAGTAACGCTTCTAGACCTTGAACAAGACCTTGAGTAAGTAGGAAGCCACTTGTTGTGTAGATCTTTTCTTGTTTCATCAAACATTTGCTACAAGAGAAAAAATAACACACACACGAGCAAATAAGACTAATTAGTGTATGTTTGGTTGTGCACTTGACAGACATGATTTTGAATAGAATTAATTTTGTAAAATTGAGTTGATTATAATTGAGTTTGAAGTAGAGTTATTTATGTTCGGATGATCTAAAAACAAGTTCAATGTAAAAACCAACACGTCAAACTCAGTAAAAATCAATCAATTTTACTGAAAGAATGAAAGAAACAAAGAACCTTATACTAACTACTACAGATACAATCCACTACAAAACCAAAACCAAAGTAAAAGATTGTGAAAATCTATTCCATGTTGGCATGTAGGAATAAAGAAGTTTTTTATTACCATATATTTTCTTGCACGGATTTCTGGTTGAAATATGTTCTCCTTGTTCATGGAAGTACGAGCTCGCCGTGACCGGACAACAGCCTGAGCTCTCATGAGAGCTTGCATACTGTGAAGAGTTGCAGTAACCCTTTTTCGAACTAGATACCCTCTAACAAGAGCCTGTATCTTAACCAGTGCTTTTAGTGCTCTAAGAGCCTTTCGCGCCTGAATGCAACAAATGATAATACAATTTGAATTGAATTGCTGACAGAAGACACTACAAATTATAGCATGACAAAATGTTTGCACTAGATGATTATACTGATAAGCTTGGTGTTGAAATTAGCCTTGAACAAATGGATCAAAGGCTAAGATTATTAAAGTTATAAATAGAAAATGAGGAATTGATTAAGGAGCCAAAGTCCAAGAGATAGGTGTTTGAAATGAATGAGGGAATTGACATCATATGAGGGAATTGAAAAAAGACATCCCTAATAACGATTATATGAACTTTACTAGAAGACAAAGTTGATCACATACCAAATAACCTCTGAAAAAAGTTTGGATCTTCAAAGCAGCCCACTTCTCCATGTTTCTACGTAACACTGTGCCTCTGCCATGGCTTAATGACCTCACAAAAATTGCATGTTTGTTCTGCTCATCCTCTTTTTCAACAACATAGTTTCTGAGCCAAGCATTATCAAAGGCTGGAGCTCTTGTTGTAGTAATGTGAATCGGATCATCATCCTTCCCTGACCGTTTCTTCTCCTTCTTGTCACAGTGGTCCTTCTCTTTCTCTTTCTTCATTCCCAACAACCCCTTCAACCACCTAGTAGCCTTGCCCATAACTACTTCCTTCTCTCACTAGAGTTTTTGTGTCACAATCTGAAGTGAGAAACAATGTCCGAGTTAAACTCAAATGTGAACCAAGTCAGGGGTGTGTGTGTGTGTGTGTGTGTTTCCCTCTTAGTATAGAATTAAGTATGTAATTCAAGTGAACAAGTGTTGTGACCAAAAGAATACAAGTGGTGTCTAATGCAAATATAATACAGGGAAGTAGAACTGATGCAATTTTTTTGTTTAAAAAAAGGAAGAACAAACATGTGGAATTTAGTGCCAGAATGTCTCCAAAAAATTAAGCAGAATCTATGCTACATGTTGCAAATAGAGAAGTGATGAAATCAAGTTGTGGAGGAAAAAATAAACACTACCAGTGCTCTAATTCTAAACACTACAGTACAATAATAAACAGCACCAACCCTTAAAATAATACTATTAATAACAATCATTATTATTATTATAAAAGGATAGAGTCGTAGAGATGATACTTTTTTGAAGACAAACGTCTGACACACTTGATGAACATATGAGACAAAAGTTACAAACAAAGAAGGAAGGTGAAATTCTACAAGAAAAAAAAAAGTGGTAATGATCACTGTGAAAAGGCTAAGATGTTGTTAAATTCAAAAAAAATAGAAAGAGCGCCGAATTCCCTTATTCCACTCACTCCAATAATAGTCACCATTAACCTACAACAAGGGAACACAATCAATTCCCAATTTGCCACGCCTGTATATTTTTTCTTTCTTTCCCTTTCTGTCTAACTTTTGTGGTTCAAAGTTCAAACCTTTGAGTGCTGGGTTACCCTGTTTGTTGCCTGCTTGCTGCACTAATAAATATCAGGTTGAGGAATGTACCCAAAAAAAAAAAAAATTAAATATCAGGTTGAGGGTAAATGACCCTTTTAGTCCCCGGTAATAGGTCAAATGGGTCTGAGATATTGGTTTTTAACTTGGTTTGGAAAAGATCTTTCGGTATCCGTATCTTTCAAAACAGTGATTCCAGAAAATTTTCTTGCTGACCATGACACTCTCTCTGCTAAAGTTTCATCACTTCTGCAAGAAAAAGTCTGAAACAAACACTTGATGAAAAGGGCCTTTCCCTTTCCTAATGGGGTGAGGAAAGGAATGGAGCGAGCGATCAATGGAATTTTGGTGGCCAATGCAATTTCCAAAGTCTCTTTGACTCTTCTCGGGCTAGTCAAAATTAATAGCACGTGATATGGTGGTTATTAATCTTATTAGTAGTATCTCGCTATGGATTGTTGGATTTTGATTCAAATTTTGAATATACTTTTTTTTTTACCCCTTTTCTTTTCAAACTAACTAGCAGTAATTGACGCCATTTTTTCGTTGATGGCAGATTTTTAAACTAATGCACGAAGATACGATGTCCTATCACCCATGATGAGCTTTATGTATGCCCAGATGCTGTATTTTCATTTGTCTCAGACGAGACGTGGAGTTATCTTTGTTTTCATGTCTCTCTATGCTTTTCAATGCCTGTATCATTTTTTCTTTATTAGGTTAGACTTGGATAGGAAAATTGATTTGTTGTAACAAAAAAAAAAAAGGAAAATTGATTTGTCAGATCACTTTTCAATTTCAAGTATATAAAAAAGATGCACACTATTAAATAGGAAGCCGATTCGTGTACACATATTTTTAAGTGGAGTACAAACTAAAATATCTCAACAGATAATAATCGAATTAATGCTATATTTTAATTTTATCCACGGTTAAAACTTAAAATATCTTACAGAGGTGTAATCCATTTACAACTCGTTTGATGGAAATGCCCAGAGAGACAACATATAACAAACTATTACTTGTGTCAAGAAAAAAAAACAAAGTATTACTAATACGATACGCCTGTCACTTTATCTTATCATATATCACCTTGGGTAATTCAAATCCCTCAACATGAATTACCTTGTTCGAATAATAAGTGTGAAGAATTTTTAAAATAAAGCAATTTTATGAGATACTTGTTATTTTAGGGAATTGGAAATATCATCTCAAAATTAAGATTTTCACAGCAAGAAATCTTCCAATTTCCAACAAAAATTTTCTAGGGCCTGTGACCCTAGAAAATTACCTAGGGCCAGAGTCCTAAAAAAATACCCATATGAGAGTTACCTATGACTATATTAAAAAAACTTTCGAAATTTTAAAGCCAGCATTTTTGTTTTTTTTTTAATAATTGGCCATTTCCTAGGGCTAGGCCCTCGATTTATGTCTGGCTTTTTTTTTTATTTAAATCAACTTATCTTTATTATATAAAAAGTAACTGTACATTGTGAAGCTTAATTTGGCGCCTAAATATGTTTACTTAATGCTTACCAACATAATAATGTAATGTATGTATAGTACCTCCTCGAATCAGCTTTTGTATTCCCCATAAAATTGTAGTGCCGGCCATCATCAAAAGGGTACATGCATAAAAAAACAAATAATAATAATAAGCAATTATGGGGACAGGTGATGACTTGCAAATAAAATGTCCCTTTAAAATGCTGACCTTTTATATTCTGATAGGTAACCATACGTGTCCCATTAAAAAAATTAAAAATCAATTCATTATGGTTCATCCTCTATCCATTAAATTCTCACATGGCAACCGTTTGTATTTTTCTCCATAAAGTAACCGTTCATCATGATAAATTTGAAATGTTGGTCCATTTAACAAAAAATAAAAAAGGAAAAGTTTTATGGGGAATGGTTTGCATTTTAATTACGCTCAATACACATACCACTGTATGTGTCCCTTCAAATTTCAACCTCTCAAGATACCTGTTGCTCTATTTAAACCACAATAGTGTGACCAAAATTGCTTCTCTAACTTTGCTTGCTTGCTTCTCTAACTTTACGTGTCCCTCCATTTGATTATGGCATCTTCTAGCAATCCTAGATTTAGCAATTGGTTCAGAACATTTTCCACAAAATTGTTGCCAAACAAGGTTGGTTAATAATTTTTTTTTTTAACATTTCTTTCATACATTAAGCAGATTTCACTAATTTCTTTTTATTGTTTTCGTTTGGCATATATTTATATCAAAAGGATCATATGAAGATTGGAAAAAACTTTTTCGCGTACTGGGGAGACACACTGGAGCCTGGCCTAACGCATTTGACAGATCCAAATGGGAATATTCTGCAAATTCAACTTTCTTCACTATTTGACAAACCAATGTTTAATTCTGGTGTCATCAAGATGGCCAAATTTTATAGTCTGAAAGCTGAGCATATTGTTATGCTTCACTACAAGGGAGAAAATATCTTTCAGATGAGAATATTTAGCATGGATTTTGAGGAGATCAGATATCCAGGTGTTATGGCACCATCTCAGTCTGTCCCAAATCACAATTTTTTTAGGACTTTCAAGACAACATTGCACCCATTCAAGGTATTTTTTTAAGTGATCAGTATATCATGTTATTTGTCAAAAAAGCACATTTTGTTATTCATCGATCAAGTATGACGCACTGCGGTTAAATGCAGGATGTTATGGAGATGGGTGATGTTTTTAATTATTTTTGCAAGGATCAATTATGTGAGGGCAGATCATGTCTAACTGATCCAAAAGGCAATTTGCATTTCCTTCAGATTTCTGAGAATAGATTTGGATTGGCCTTTTTTTTTGCTGGTGTAAGGAAAATGGCTGAATTTTATCAGCTGAAGACAGTTCATGAATGTTGGCTACATTGGATAGGAGAAAATAACTTTGAGATGAAGATTGTGACTAATGACAATACTGAAATAAATTACCCGATTGTTATTGAAATTTCTGAACAACCAACTGAAGATGAAGTTTTTTCTGATAATAATGAGGTAGATCAAGACCTTCAACATGATATCCAAGAAGAAGTTGCTAAGAGTTGGAAAAGGGTGGTATCCAACTCTGTTGCTGGGGGAGGCCAGACATTGGTGAGTACAAATTATCGAACTCTGTTGCAATTTTTATGTTATTTCAACTACATATATTTAATGGTTTTTTTTATAACACTACAAGAAAACACTCTATTACCGACGAAAAATTACCGACGGCCCCGAGTCCGTCGGTAATATTTTAATTACCGACGGCTTAGCCGTCGGTAATCCGCCGGAAAAAAACCATACAAAAATTTAAATTTTTACTGCTTTTACCGACGGCTTAGCCGTCGGTAATTCACTACAAGAAATAGTTCACATACCGACGGCCATTCACCGACGGCTTGAGCCCGTCGCTAAAAAAGCCGGATTTCCGACGGCCAAAACCGTCGAAAAACGCACCCGTTGTATTTCTAGATATTACCGATGGGTTAGGCCGTCGGAAATCCCGGTTTTTTAGCGACGGACCCAAGCCGTCGGTGATTGTCCGTCGGTAAACCGTGAATTTTGGGAAATTCGCGGTTTTTTTTTGAATACCGACGGGTAATGTAGTTTTTCCGACGGCTTAATCCGCCGCTAATCCCGTGTCGTGTACCGACGGGTTAGACCGTCGGTAAGTTTAAAATGGCCGTCGATAAGCTCTGTATTTTGCCAGAACAGAACCATCACTCGCAGAACACCATCTTCTTCTTCAGAACCATCTTCTTCATTCTTCTTCTTCAAAACACTCGCCCACCACTCGCAGAACCATCTTCTTCTTCATTCTTCTTCTTCAAAACACTCACCCACTCGAAGTCTTCTTCTTCATTCACCACTCAGTGCGCAGCTTGCCGTCGATCATAGAACCGTCACCGGGGGACCGTTTTCACCGTCTCGACCACAATCGTCTCACGGGATTGGCGCTCTCACCTTTTCGACCTCGACCACTCGGCGACGTCTGGCAAAACCATTGCTGCTGAAGCTTCATCTCTGCGGCGTTTGTCTGGTTGCCAAGGACGCAGCGGCGATTGGGCTTGCAGCGATCTGCTCGAGACCTTTCAGGTTTGACTCTTCATAATTTTTATTTTCAAAGCAGTCCCTCTCTCACTCTTTGCACTCCCCCTCGATCGTTTGTTGAAGATTAGGTTTTTAAATTTTTTTGTTCTTTGTGAAATAAATTTGGCAATTTTGGCATCCCCTGTTTGTTGATTGGTCTTGGGTGTTCTGTTGCTTGGGAATTTTTTTTTGTCATCGTTTGTTGATTGGCAATTTTATTTTTTCTGTTGCTGGAAATTCTATTGTCATCGTTCTGTTGCTTGTATGTTTTGTTACTAAAAAAAAGTTCTTATTAATGAAAAGGCATGTACAATTATTTATAGATTGGGAAAACGGTGGTGTGTGTGAGTACAGTGTGTGGGTTGAAAGTTGAAAGTGATAAGGCATGTACAATTATCTAATGGTCCTAACATATTCTAGAGTTAGTACCTGTCTAGGCCTGCATCTGCATCATACTTGTGACTACACAATAATGGACCACACTTCTGAAATGTATGCCTACAAAAAACCACACAGCCAAACATATAGCTTTGGCAGTGAACCAGTCTTGTTGCTGGCTATATTGGCATAATACATTAGTAGAGCAATTAATAATTGATTTCCTGTACAATGTTCTTCAATTGTTATTTAAGGTTAAATATTGACCATCAGAGAAGTACAATAGGGATATTTATGCTCTTTGGTCACTACAATTTACCAAAACTTAGGTAAAATGCAATATTCAAGTATTAAGTTATGCCTTTGAAACAAGGTTGTTCTGCATCATATTTGCATATTGAACTAATATCTTATGAGCTCCATTTTGAGGTAAGATCCCAAGTATGGAAAAGATGAAAAGGTAATTTAATGTATGGTAATGGTTGAACAAGTGCTTTAGGATGCAAGATGAAAATGAAAAAAAAAATATGGTAGAAAAAATGGAGAAAAAGAGAAAAAAAATTGACTTTATATGTTATTAGATGGAAATAAATAAAAAAATGATGCTAGTTTGATTTGGGATCGCTGCTCAGAATCGTTAACTTTTGATGCTCTGAAAGCACAGATAACCGAATGCCAAATATTCATCTTGTTTATGATTGGCAAAAACAATATAAAAAACAATTGTCTCTAGGAATTCCTTTGAAATGCTTATTTTAGTTTTATTTCAATAAGATAGATCTGTAATACAATATTGCTTCTGTAGGATGGAGTTTTTTATCATTTCATCCATGTACTAATCGGAGATGTTGCCATAACTCATGTCGGATAACTCAGATATCGCATGAGGCACAACAAAATAATTAAATACACATGGTCATTGTGGGATGGATTGATATTTGTGATTTATCTATGGTTTGTTTTAGGTGGTGATTCCATTGGGATTTTATTTGATCAATTATCTTTGGGCGATCGTGGCTTCCCTCTTCCATCACCATTTCCTATTTAGCTATTCAACCATGCTATCATGAGTAAAAGTCAATAAAAGGGATTTTTGTTGTTGTAAGGATTCAAATTGGATCCAAAGTTTGTCAAGCGTTAGAGAGTCGGTTGCTTAAAATAGCGTAAAGTTGTAGGAGTACAGCAAAGATCCTATAGTGTGACCAAGCATCCTTATTTCATCAGCAACAATGCCATGATAAATACCCAGTTTGTGTGGTTTTCTAACATTTACAGTTTCAAATGTCAGCTGTCAAGCATCCATTAATCTATACGATGAAGCATGCGTTCTTAATTTCCTATCATTTAGAATGAACAATAAAAAGGAATATTTAAGGCTCATATATTGTACATCCCTCAATTAAGTACCCTGTGTTTCAACTAAATTTGTCCTCTTTAAAATTGGTACTGAAAGAGTGCTCCATTACTTTTTTCATAACAAGTACTTTTCTAAGAAATCTTTGTTGGCAGGGCTTTATTTTTAGCGTGTATGATTCATAAAGATAGAAATCTCCATTAAGTCATAATTAGTAAAAGGCTCAATTTAGTCTTCAAGAGAAATGAAATGCTTAATTCTTTGCCAGAGCGAGACTTGAATAAATCTTCGCCCGCGCCTTCATTTACCCTCGCTTTTATGCTAGTAACTATTAAGTTTTAGCTTTCCAATTAATTGATATTTTTTTATTATTATATCATATTTTGATTATTTTTATAATTTTGGAAACCACATTTCATAAGCATCATGGTTTTCCCTTTTCTCATTCTTTTATGTGTTTTTACCATTATGTACCTTTCATTATGCTAGATGGAAAAAAGAAGTAGATGTATTGAATGAATGAGTGAATGAATGGCAATAGAAGAATGATGCTAGTTTGATTTGGGAGTTCAATAGGTTCTTCTTTTGATGGGGATATCGGATATCAAAAGACATGGCATGGCCCCTAGCTTAGCTACGTACATGTTATTTTTCTTTTTTTTTCTACTCTATAAATAATTAAGTCCAATCACGAAGCTACGTATATGGGGTTTGTATGATAAGAAAGAGAACATGAAGCTGCATGTACATGGATCTTGTGATTAGAATTAATTTGCTGCTTATGAACAAGGGTTTCTGTATTCCTTTGGTGGTGACAAGGGTTTTACATTGCATTTTATTTCTTTAGGTTTTTGGATTCCCGGGTTTCTGGATCTACGGGTTTCTGGATCTACGGGTTTCTGGATCTACTGGTTTCATAGGCCTCTGAGTTCGCCACCTCCACCAGTTCGCCACTTGTACCACTAGGTATGCACTCTAACGAAATGTCGGTTAACTCATTGGGTGGAAAAGGGTTGTCTGTTGACCCCCACACCGACATATTTATTTGTTTTCGTTCATAGTTCTCTCCATAGAGGGGATTTTGAAGTGTATTGTGTAATTGTCTAAATGATATGTACTGTGTAATTGTCTGCCAGTTCTGTTATCACTCATCAGTCACAATGCTTGTGAGTAAAGAGTACAATTTTATTGTATAATTTAGAAATGGTCCATGAACTTCTCTGTAATAGATTTATACCTTAAACCTTTATAGTTTAGATTTCTTTTAATCCCAAAGATCAGTATTATCAACATGTAAGTAAATCAACATGAGATAGCTTAAAAAGTGCAAATCATGATAGAATGTGTAGACAAGATCGCATCGCTTTTATCTTTTCCTAGCCTTAAGACACAACTTTTCAGGCCAAACAAAATATTAAAAGCAAAAATGGAACAAGGAAGAAAGAGTTAAATGACCAAGTCGATTTTCTAATTCCAGTGTTGTTAATCGAGGATCGCGAAAAGTAGCGTAAAATTGGTAGGATAGCGTAAAATAGCGGGCATATATCGTAAGTTAAATAGCGGGTGAAATAAATAAAATTATAAAATTATATATTAAAAAGTGACATATAATATTTAACGTTCAGCACAAAATCTGAAATGACATAATAAAATATTTATTTAATGAGCTATTTTTAGAAACCAGGCGTGATTATTTATTCATAAATTACTTTAGAGGCTTATTAAAATAAAATGAAGAGAGCATATGAATATTTTTTATGTTGATATATTTGAATATTAATATGAGCTTAGCTAAGTGATGTAAAATAAGTTTAAATAAACCCTGAATGAAATGTAAAATAAGTTTAAATAAACTCTGAATGAATAAGTAGCTATTCCGTTTTAAGAAAATAAAATATATAAATTAAAATTGCAATATTGATTGAATTGTTAATAATTATTATTTATTGAAAAAATAAAATATTTTTTATTATATATGGCAGATGGCGTAGTGGCAACTAAATGATTAATAAAACTACACACACAGTAAATGAACCATTGCTCAAAAAAACAAGGCAGATTTGAATTGAAAAGGACAAATAATAATAGAATTAAAAATAGATTTAAAATAAAAAATAATTAAAAAGCAGAGTTTTTAAGAACAATAGAATACAAAAGCAGATTTTAAAAAAGAAAGAAGAGAATAACAAAACGAAATGAGATAGAATTGAAAAATAAGATAATTAAAAAAGTAGAAGGATTCAAAAAGCAGAATTGAAAAAATAATTAACGGATGAGCGAATTAAAAAAGAGAAACAAGGGAAACAATCGTTAAAAAATATGATATAACAAAAATGAAAAAAGATCTGAAGAAGAGAAGAATTAAAAAAATTTCAATAAAAAAATAAAAAATAACAACATTAAAAATTATCATATAAAAAATTAAATGAAAAAGGAAAATAAAATATTTTTTATTATTTAGAAAAAAAAAATATATATATATATATATATATATATATATATATATATATATAAATGGCATGTTTAATTCTACCATTGTCACTTCTGCTTGTCTAATTGTTATGTTAATCATTGATCGAATGGATGTTTGATATTTGTTATTAGTATCGGAGAGAAGCCTTAGCTTCCCGTTTGAGGTTTAATATATTATTGAGTGCATATACTCTTTTAGGGTACCATGTGCTCATTGTATATTGAACCTTGAATTGTCCAAGTCGGACAGTTTGGGAATTTTTTTTTCTTTACTCGTATAATAGTTGTTGCTTAATTCTCGTATCTTTATATTTGATGAAATTTCGGTTCGATTCATTTCCTTTTGTTCTCTGGGTGCATATTTGATTGCGGTGTTCATAACTGCGTTCATTTTGTGTACTCAGAGACCAATGGGAAATGCTGCCGAAATTTTGTCAAGTACTATAAGATACGAGAATTAAGGAATGATTATTATACGAGTTCTGAAAAAGTTTTTTCTCGAATGGGATAGGGTCATACCATTTAAAGAAAGAGAGCGGTTGTAAGAACGTCGTGCTGCTGAAATTGTCATTTTTTTTGACATGCAGAAGATGGAATATTTTCTTTCGAGTCGTAGTTGGATGTACGATAGGTTGTATCCGGGAAGAGGGGTTTGAAACCAGATTTTTGCTGGGGTCGCGTACTTAGGCGAAGTCGGAATGGCACATAAAGATTTCAAAACTAATGGAGGAATTAGATGTCCGTGCTTTAATTGCGATTGCAGAAGGATTAAGAGCCCAAGTGAGGTCATGCACCACGTATTCGATTGGATTTAGGCTTAATTACTGGATTTGGACTAGACATGGTGAAAAGTTGCCTCACGTTGATTTAGGGCTTGGTGAGAATTGCGAAGGTGCTTGGCGATTCGTAGATTCGGGATGTGGTGAGCAGATTGAATTGATGCAAGATATGGTTTGTGATGCCTTGGGGGTGAACGTGTCATTCGAGGAGCAACAATATGATGACACAGATGAACTTCCAAATGAGACAGCACAAAAATTTTATAATCTATTGTTAGAAACAAACAAGCCGTTGTTTGAAGGGTCTACAGACTCTAAGTTATCAATGTGTGTGAGACTGTTAGCTCTTAAGTCCAACTGTGGTGCTACCGAAGTGTGCTTGGATCTCGTAACGAAAATGATGTTGGCCTCGTCACCTATCAAAGATGGTTTGCCAAAAAGTTATTACGAGGCTAAAAGCTTAGTGTCCAAGTTGGGGCTGGAATCTAAAAGGATTGATTGTTGTGTGAGAGGGTGTATGTTGTATTACGACAATGAATTTGGTAAAAACGATGGTGCGCTGGTTGAATGCAAATTTTGTGGTGAGCCTAGGTATATGTCACATACTAATAATCGGACGGGTAGTTAAAAACTAGTTCCAGTGAAGGCAATGTTTTATTTGCCAATTATTCCAAGGCTGCAGAGAATGTTTGCATCACCACAGACTGCAGACAAAATGACATGGCACTATGAGAATAGAAGCACTTCAGGTATGTTGCGCCACCCTTCTGATGGTGAAGCTTGGAAGCACTTTGATCGTGTGCATCCCGATTTTGGCAGATCCATGTAATGTACGACTTGGCTTATGCTCGATGGTTTTACCGTATGTTCAATCCACGGCGAAACCTTATTCTTCTTTGGCGATTATCGTTACCCCATACAATCTTCCCCGAAATGTGCATGTCTAAGCCTTATATGTTCTTGACTTGTGTTATACCGGGTCCAGATAATCAAACGGATGGTATTGACATCTATTTAGAGCCTCTTATTGACGATCTCAAAAGGTTGTGGAATGGTGTTGTGACGCACGATATTGCACGAAGAGGAATTTTACAATGAGGGCACCTGATGTGGACCATTAATGACTTCCTGCATATGGAATGTTGTGCGGTTGGGGTACTCATGGTAAAATGGCATGTCCGCATTGCATGGAGCGGACAAAGGCCTTTACCTTGAAATTTGGGGAAGAGTTCTTGGTTTGACTCACATCGCAGTTTTTACCCGATGATCATGCATTTAGGCGGAATAAGAACGCTTTCAAGAAGGGGAAGTTGAATTAGATGGCCCGCCTCAATGTTGACACGAACAGATCTGGGAAAGGGTTATGGAGCGCCCAAAATCACAGATTTTGGCAAATTGGATCGATTTGAAGGATATGGACAATGGCATAATTGGACAAAAAGAAGTATTTTTGGGATCCGCCATATTGGAGAGATAATTTATTGAGACACAACCTTGATGTTATGCACATTGAGAAGAACTTTTTGACAATGTTTTTCTCACAGTGATGAACGCCGAGGAAAAACAAAAGACAATGAGAAGGCCGGACTAGACTTACCACTTTATCAGAGGCGAAAGGACTTGCATTTGACGAATCGGTCGGATGGGAAGACCACGAAACCCAAAGCCTTGTTACTCTTTAGCTGCTTGAGGAAGCCAAGTCGATCTGTCGGTGGATAAAGAACTTCGGATGCGGATGGTTATTCTTCTAATTTGGCAAGATGTGCCGATGTGAACAAAGGAACCATGATTGGGATGAAAAGCCATGATTGTCATGTATTCATGGAGTGTTTACTTCCTATTGCATTTAGTTCCTTGCCGTCAAATGTTTTAAATCCACTGACTGAACTCAGCCAATTCTTTAAAGATTTGTGTTCTGCGACATTGACAGAGGATAATCTCATAAGGATGGAACAGAACATACCAGTCATTCTTTGTAAGTTGGAGAGAATATTTCCCCCTGTTTTCTTTGATTCTATGGAGCATCTAGCAGTGCATCTTGCACATGAAGCTAGACTTGGTGGACCGGTTCAATACAGATGGATGTATCCATTCGAAAGGTACTATAATAAAGTATTCTCTAAAATAAATATTTATTTGAAGGGTTAAATGTATCAATTTTTATCATCAACGTTGTTATTTTGTAGATTTATGGGTGACTCAAGCCGGTCGGTGAAAAATAAGGCCAGGGTTGAAGGATCTATTTGTGCAACTTACTTACACCGTGAGACAATCCATTTCTGTTCCCATTATTTTACGAACTTCATGTTGACACCAACAAATAGTAGGAATGAAGTAGAAATTGAAGGTGAAAGACACCCGCTTGCCTTATCAGTATTTTGCCTTTCCGGCCGTCATGGTGGAAAGGAGGTGGATAACTGGATAACGGGCGAAGTGTGGAAGTCAGCCCACGTTCACGTGTTGATCAACTGTGCAGAAGTATCACCGTATCTAACGTATGTATCATTTTGACCACTTTCAGTTTCTTTAATCCACAATTGCTCTTGATCATTTGTTTGATAATGACTTGATCAGGGCATTCTTGTTAACTAAGCCCACAAGCGTACAAGACTCTTCTGCCTATATTCATGAATATTTCCCAACGTGGTTTAGGAACCAGGTATGTTTTTTGAGTCGTCATATATATTATTATTATTATTATTTATTGTTTGAAAATACAAAAATATTGTTTGAAAATAGGAACCATAATTTGTTTGCACATGGTGTGTACACAGGTGTATAGCGAGGCAGAATCCCCTAAAATCCAACACTTGAGGAATTTATCTCATGGTCCTAAATCACGTGTAAAAGAATGGCACACATTCTTTGTAAATGGATACAAATTCCAAACCCAAATGAAACAGAGGGGAAAAAAGCAGCTAATAAATGGCGGGGTTTATGTAAAAGGTGCCACAGATGGAGGTGAAGATGACTTTACGGTGTGATTCAACATATATATGAACTGACGTACAATACTTTAGACTATACTAAAAAAATAGTGTTATTTTATTGTAATTGGTTTGATCCACAAATAGAGGCACAAGAGTGGATCGAAAATATAATCTCGTTGACATACACATGAGGAGAAGATAGCAAATGTTTGATCCGTTTATCATGGCACAACATGTAAGACAAGTGTATTATGTCCCTTATCCATCAACTCGAAGGGACAAACAAGGTTGGTGTGTCGCAATAAAGATAAAAGCACGGGGTCGCATTGAAGCGAGATGATACGGGGAAGAAGTGGCTTATCAAGTGGATGAGATATCTCATGTCAATGTAGTAAATGAAGTGGAACCCATTACTCGACTACGTGACAATCCAATCACATATGAAGATGTAGATGGGGATGAGGAATTAAATGAAGAAGTGGCAGAACCATCAACATCTGAAGACGATGCCGAAATTGAGTGGGCAGAATGGGCAGATTGAAATTGTTTAACTTTTTACAATTTGAGAAATTAATGTGTAACAATATATTTTATTTTGTCAGTTATTTTCATAACTTGTTTATTTTTATGGAATTCATTTGTAATATTGTTATGTTTAAATATAATATTTCATGACTGTTATTATTCAATTGCTCTATAGACTTTTATGGCATCAGGAGGTTCAGGAGCCGACTTCCAAACCACCGGTGGTGGTAAATGGAAGGAAGGGCATCGCCTCGACCCCCTAAATCGTCGAGGCCGACCATCATTAGGCGTGACCTGCGGGTTTTCGACGTTGTCATCTACACGCCGTCCTAGTACATCTACGCCGAGACGACTGATACACCTCCTGCACCTAGACGACCTTACGCACCACCTACGGACTCAGGCACATTCGACACCAGCCACACAGACTGGCATCGCTCGCACCTTTGCCTCACATTGACATGATCCCCACCTGGTTCCAGCAGCCTACACGGCGCTCGAAGTTCCCATGTTGTGCCTCGATCCGGCCGATGCTCATCAGTCCGACCATGATTATAGTACGGGCCATACAGCTGATCACACAGATGTTGGGCAGGACGGGGAGGAGCAGGAGGTTCAGCAGGAGGAGGTTCTTGAGCAGGGGGAGGGGCAGGAGCCTGAGACTCTTGAGATGCTGTATGATGGCCGAGTTGTTATCAGGCCATCTGGTAAAGGGTAAGTATTTGCAATTTTTTCGAGTTATTAATAATTTACATGTATATATATTTTTTTTTATTTAACATGTTTTTATTGTTCAGGTTTCTTCCCTCAAAGCCAGCTGCGTTAGCTATCACAGCAACAATTGAGGAGAATTACCAGGAGTTTTGGCCCACCTGGGGGACGCTGAAGGATTTTGAGCGGGACCATATGTTTAATTCTTTCAGAGTAAGCTGCAATTTTTATTTTATTGCATATTATTTTCTTATGTTTAATAATGTCTTATATTGATACAGACGAGGGTTTCTTGGGAGGAAAAAGATGAGGAGCTGATGGAGAAGAATTTTCATATGAAGGCCTCCCACCGCCTTTCTGACATGCTTCGAGATGCCCGCATCAGGGATCGCCAAACCCAGCTTGGATAAGTGGATGAGTTTCGCAAAGAATGGGTAGCGACTGAACACCTCGAGTTCCAAAGCACTACAAGGCCAAGAAGAATAGGGCCTCGAGAAGGGTGGCGGCTTGCACACTTGGAGGTTCTGTCCAAAGCGCAAAGACGCAGCTTAGACTTATGCGTGTTATAAAATTGTTATTATTATTATTATTATTATTATTATTATTATTATTATTATTATTATTATTATTATTCTTTATTTAAGTTTTTATTAATACAATCACAGTCGAAGAGGTTGGGGAGAAGTTGATTGCACGAGCTCCATCTTGCAACTCATGTGAAGAGGAGTACTAGTGATTTCGTTGATGACCGTTCGAGGCGGACTCAGGTAATTATAAAATATAATAAATATTTTTTTTAATAATGTTTATATTGTTTTGTTAAAAAAAAAAGACTTGACTTATTTGTTTGTTTAACAGGAGGAGTTTGAGGCAAGGATGTCTCAGCTTAGATCTCAGAGCTCATCATGTTCTCCATCTCAGAGCCCTGACGATCTATCTACACCGCTGAGGGTTTGGGCGGAAGTGGTTGGCGGAAAGAAGAAGGGCCGCCTATATGGTGCTGGCGACCTTGCCAGCAACTACAAAAAGGGGGCCCGCCACCTACACGTTGGAGCGTCGTCGAGTAGTAGTGCTGCCACTGGTCGCTCTGCCGCGGATGACCAGGAGATAACCGAGTTGAAGCGCACTGTGGCCCAGCAGCAGGAGGTGTTGACTCAGTCTTTGCGGCGCGGGAAGCAGATGTACCAGATGCTAGCTCGCAAGCAGCCTACTCCATGGACTCCGCCTCCGCCTCCGCCTCCGCGTACTGATGGACATGTCGATGATGCAGATGATGTAGAGCATCTCGATCATGATCAGGAGTACCAGGACTATTAGTTCTGTTTGTACTTATATTTTTTCATATTTTTTGATATCATTTTTTTTTCGTTTCGGATATTATTTTAGTTCTTGATTTTTATTCGTCAAATTTTTTATTTATTATGTTTTCTTTTTTTAATTTACTTTTTAGTTTACGTTATCACATTTTTATATATGGAAATCAATTAATAATTAAATTAAATTAAATTACAAGTAATATTTAATTAAATTAATAAATAAATATTTTTTAATATGAGAATAAATTATTTTTATAATTAAACAAATAAATAATTAAATTAATTAATTAATTAATTAAAGAATAAAATTAATTTGGTTATTAATTAATAATTTTATTAATTTTATTAATAAAATTAATTAAAGTAAATATTTTATTAATTAATTTATTTTTCTGAAAAAAAACATTCTGATTACCGACGGCCTAAGCCGTCGGAAACTACCGACGATCAACACCGTCGGAAATTTAACGAAGGCTTTGCCCGTCGGAATCCACCATCGTTTACCGACGGCCTAAGCCGTCGGAAACTTTTCAGATTGACCGACGGTCGACACCGTCGGAAATTTACCGAAGGCTTTGCCCGTCGGAATCCACCATCATTTTCCGACGGGTGTAGCCGTCGGTATTACCGACGGTAAAGAACAGTTCGTCGGTAATCCTTTGCAACGACCATATTTTCGATGGGTTTTTGGCCGTCGGTGATCCGTCGGTAAAACTGGATTACCGACGGCTTTTATGTATTACCGACGGCTCTAGGCCGTCGGTAATCCCGTGTTTTCTTATAGTGATTATCGACGGCTGTGAAGTCGTCAGTAATTACCGACGGCTTAGCCGTTGGTAAATTTACCGACGGCTAATTTTAAATTTACCGACGGCTAAGCCGTCGGTAATGCGCTAGAAAACTACGCAGCGGGAAATTTAATTTTTCATTCCTTATCGACGGCTAAGCCGTCGGTAATCTATCCCTCCAATTCGTTTTCACCTACTTTGTTTATAATCTTTGATCTTTCTTTTTTATTTGTTTCCCCCACTGTTTAGGAATTTGAACATGCTAAAAATCGAGGAGCCAAAATCTATGCAGAGATTCGTGGCTATGGGATTTCAGGTAGTGTATTGCTGCGTATATATGCAAATTTTTCTCCGTTGTCGTAGTTTTATATGTGGTTGACTTCTTTTCATCTGGATTTTGACTAGGGGATGCATATCATATTACTCAACCACCTAGTGATGGGAGAGGTGCCATTTTGGCCATGACTCGTGCTTTAAGACTGGTTTCCTTTATCATCCTACATTGATTTCTATTTGTTAATTGTTATGCAACATTAGAGGTTTTATGTTGGCTGGCTGAGCTGCCAACTTATCACCCTAACTATTCAACTTTTGTGGGGGAAACCTGGGTTTTATAATGAGGATTTGTTTGTTAGGGAGTGTTATAGGAGGAAAGGGTTTGGGAAGATGTTGCTTTCTGCTGTTGCGAAACAGGCTGTGAAAGTGGGTTGTGCTTGATTGGAATGTTAATGCTATTAAGTTTTATGAAGATATGGGTGCTAAGATCTTGCAGGAATGGAGGCTTTGCAGACTCAGTGGAGAGGATTTGCTTGCTTATGGAGCTACTGATTAACAAAAAAATTCTTTTTTTCTTTTAAAAAAAAAACTGATTTGGCATCTTTGTACTGTCTTTGTAGTAATTTGAGTTTGGATTTTGCAAACAGATATATATTAGTGTGTATATATATTAGTGTGTATATAAACAGATATATCTACCTAAATCTAAACAGATATATATTAGTGTGTATATATATACATCAGTATATCTACCTAAATCTAAACAGATATATATTAGTGTGTATATATATACATCAGTATATCTACCTAAATCTAAACACTGATCTATGTTATTATATAGATATATATATATATATATAGCATAAATACTGATCTATGTTATTTATTTTTCTGAATATTTATGCTGTCATCTATCTATCCTCATTTGTTGAACCATTTTTTCCAGTATAATGGCCCCACAAAGATTTACAGCTATCGAGAACATTGCTCCTGGAACTGCAGACTGGAAAATAAGAGTCAGAGTCATTCGAATGTGGAAGCAAACCGAATACAATAATCCAAGGCAAATTAAAAGTATTGAACTCATACTTCTTGATGAAAAGGTGGCTGTTTTGTATTGTGTTCTTAAAATTCGTTTGTATTTTTTAAGTTTTCCTAATTTAGTATTAACATCATATTCTCTTCTTTTCAATTGTGAAATTCAGACCAAGACCATTCAAGCTACTATCAAGAGAAGTCTTTTTGAACAGTTCGAATCATTGATTGAAGAGAGATCTGCTTATGTGATTGAAAATTTATTGGTAGCTCAAATCGACCCTAAATTTAAGCCAACAAAGCACAAGTACAAATTAACTTTTATGCGAAGCACAAAATGTTGTAAGACTGAGACCAAAAGTATACCCAAAACATACTTTGATTTTCTGCCATTCACTAAAATAATTGGAGCCGTTGATGAAGGGTTTTTGTTTGGTTAGTATTTTTTGTTTCAAGATATTGATGACTGCTAACCATTTGTTAGTATTGAATATTTGTTTACTAATATATTTATTTTTCAGATGTCATAGGGCATGTAGTTCAAAGGGGTAATATGAAAGAGACTACCACAAATGTTGGAAAGACAAATCTGTTGGATATTGCACTGGAAGATTTGGAGTAAAGATTATGTGTATATATATCTTCTTATTTGCTATTAGCAAAACCTTTTTTAAATCTTTTTTAAACATCTGTAGGAGTAATCGGGTCACATGCACTCTGTGGGGTCAATTTGTTGAGGATATGAATGCTTATCTTGACAAATATAAGGAAGGTGGTTCTGTGATCATGATCCTACAATTGTGCAAATTGAGAGCATTTGGTGGTAAGTAACCATTAGACTTTTGGTCAACTTACATGCTACTCTAACTGTTATTGTATGAAGATTAAACCATCTAATCATCTATTATTTATTGTTAGGCATGATGGGAATATCCAATTCATTTCATGGTACGAAGTTATGGATCAATGCTGACATACCCGAAGTTGAGGAATATAAGGATAGGTAACTTGAAAATTGTATTCTTTTGATTGATTATTCTATACATAAGTTGTCACAGTCTTATGCGTTTTAATATTTACAGATTGGGGAATGGAAATGTTACTGCTACTCAAACTGTCAGTCAAATGTCTGGACATACATCTATTTCTTTGGGTGATGATTTGTTGCAGACCCAGAGAATGACAATTTCAGATATCGTTGAGGCCCTTTCTGAAATCACTGATCCTAAAGAGGTATAGTACCAGTTTTGTGTGATTGTAACCTGTGCTTCCACATATATAAAATACATTTTTTTAATTTATGGACTTTGATATTATAAAATTGTACAGAAGTTTTTTTGTACTGTGCTGGCCAGAATTGACAAGGTTGACTTCAATAAAGGATGGTATTTTGAGTCATGCAGCAAGTGTTTTAAAAGGGTGCAGGCAGTTGGAACTAAGCATTATTGTGAAAATTGTGATGATCTGGTGGTTGGAGTCATTAGGTATCAATTATCTCATTATGTAACCAACAATATGTATGAATAATTTATACTAACTTATATTGAAATATCTGCAGGTTCAAAGTGCATGTTGAGGTCATTGATAGATCAGGTTCTGCAACATTTGTCCTGTTTGAAAACACATTAAATCATTTGTTTGGAAAATCAGCACCTGATATGATACATGAGCTTCGTAAGGTATAGTTTCATGAAACTTGAATGTTATTTCTTTCAATTTCATTAGAAAACAAATTAATAGTAGCATGATACATTTGTTTTTTTTTCAGAAAAATGTGTCGCTTGATTGTCCACAAGAGTTTGATTCACTGCTAGACAAGGATTTTCTGTTCAAGATGGAATGCAGTAAGGGGAAAAATTGGGAAACTCTTACAGTGAAGAAACTATCTGATAGCAAGGATATGATTGAAAAATTTAAGATCCTTCATTCCATCAAGGTAAATCAAATATAAAATCATAGTGTAGCTTCCACATGTAGTTTCTAATTTTTTTTTTTTTTGAATTGGTAGTTTCTATTTTTCCTGACACTTGATATTATAAAATGATGTAGAATGAAGGTGATGAAAATGAAAATGATCCAGAAAAGCAATTGTCACCACAGGTGGCTGACAATTTGAAGGTAATCAAATTCTTTGCCCCTTCTTTATTGGTACTGCATAATTTTTAAAAGCTTAAATATTTTTACATGTAGGTTTGTGTAGATGAAGTTGACACTCCTTCAAGCAAGTCAACTGGAAAAAGATCAGCAGAAGACATGGAAATCACTTCTCTGTTTGAAGATGGTGGAACACAATCCTCAACCACAAAAGTTCCAAAAGTCCTTGCTGTTAAAAAAGAACCCCTTCATTGAGTTTGTAGTGTTACATGGTTTGGTTTCAGTTTGCTATTAGCTTCAATTTACCATGTCTTTTATGATTTCCATTCTACGAACTTTCATGTTTGAATTTTAACTATTATTATTATTATTACTACTTTGTGATGCTCAATAAAATAAACTTGACATACATAGAAAGTAAATCATTTGAAGCAATCTTAGTCAAGAAGCTTAGCCTTGGAATATTATATTAGATCCTTTTTATAGTTACTTCCATTCTGTTCAACCATAAAAAAAGTGGAAATCATGTGATATATTCACAAATCACATTTTTCTCATCTTATGGATCCACCGACAACACCATTTTCTTGGTACCATCATTGTATTTGTTGACAATAATTTTCTTTTTGTTATAAAGTTGAAATCTGAAATAAGTTGTCTTGCTCTTTATAAGTTGGTAATAATAAATTCTCTATGTTTACAATTTACAACTACCATATTATTCTAATAAATAGTCCATTTTTGCAGGTTGAAACATCTTTTTTTGACTTATTTAAAGAAAACTGAGGGAATCTCAAGCAAAGAATAGATGAACGGTTCTGAATTACATGCCGTTATCAAGCAACTATGTCGATTCAAATGTCTGTAATACCTTCTATTTCAACTGAATCGAACATGATAACTATAGTAGGTTTTTGTTGCCATCTCTTGGTGCATGTTGGGTGCTTTAAGGTGTGCTAATTTCAAACTTTTTGTTCTTATCTTTATGGTTGCTATACTCGGTTTCATACAGGACTCCCAAGCGGCTATAATGCTAGCACTTTCATTCAGTTTTTCTTATATTCATTCTTTCTTTATATACATTTTTGTGACTTTCATAAATTGTAATTGCAAAAAGCAATACAACCTATAGTTAGATGTCGTTAGACAAATTGGCATCAGTTACGACGTGTTACTTAAGGGATAAATATGCGCTTATTACTCCCAACAAATTCATTACAATGAGAATCTCACAGATTTATGTGTCATAAGTATGTGTACTGTGTCGTTGCGTTATATTATTATCTATATTTACATCTATTGATAGTTTTTAACAATCTTCTTATTTTAAACATTGAATACAATATTCCAAATCAAAACTACTATCACAACTCTGTATCCCCGTGCATCGCACATGGGTCAGAAATCTAGTTTTAGCAAGAGTAAACCCATGGGACACGTGTCCTTTACAAATTCCCGCTCAACAATTCCCACTTTTTTCCCTCTCTACTATCTCAAATCTCAATTTTTCCCTCTGAGCTCTATCTCTTGCGTACTCCTCTTTTCTTCAGTTCTTCTCCCCACTTTTTTTTTTTTCCTTTCTTCTTTTCAATCAATTTTCGTTTCTTTTTACAAAAGCTTTCCCTCACACACTTCATTTTCCCCCACCCTGATTTCTTCTTCTTCTTTTTTTTTTTTTTTTCATTTCACCTACTCTCTCAATTTGAATTTCTTTTCCCATTCCATATCACTCTCTCATTTGTTTTCCGTTACATTTTTTTTCCATCAATTTTCTGTCTAATCAGTTGTTTCTCTTCTCCCTGAAGACTGAAGCCACTCCCCACGTCGGCAACACCTCTGGTCCTTCTTCTTCTTCGTTGCAATCAGGCTTCACTTTCGAGAAACTCCATTTGAAAGTTTTTTTCTTCTTTTTCGCTGTACAAGAGTCTTTACCATGACCCATTTCTTCTGTTTTGATTCCCAAATTTGTTCTTTATTTCTCTTTTTTTTTAAGGTTCAGACATTTCTTCTGTTTTGATTCCCAAATTTGTTCTTTATTTCTCTTTTTTTTTTTTTTAAGGTTCAGACATTTCTTCTGTTTTGATTCCTAAATTTATTCTTCATTTCTCTTTTTTTTTTTAAGGTTTAGTTTTAATTTTAGTTAATACCTTGAGACTATGCAGTTCCATTATATTTCACTTTTGGTATTTCTTGCTAAGGAATTGTAGGTGTAAAAGGAACGAGCAGCCTTTATTTTTCTTGGGGTAACAACCAATCTTTCTTCTATCTATTTGTATTAGAGACTAGAGATGCATATTACATTTTCCACACATGTTCAGATATGATTGTTTTTTCTTTTGATAACAATAAATAAGCAATGCTTATGTCATGGCTATTCTAATTTTTTTCTCACATTACTTTATTTGTTTGTTTATCTCCTTCTTTTACTCCTTCTCATTAACTTTTATTCAATTTTTTGTTCCTTTTGTTAGTTTGCTCACAAGGTGGTTAATGAAATGTCTATTTCATATACGACTTATCTATGATGGAGTTGCATTTTATAAAACTGGATTTCTGGTATTAACTTTTGTTCCGGACTGGGCCGAGGCCCAATCCGAAGAGTCATCCTCCAGCCCATTACCAAAGTCGGTTCCCACCGCCTTGCCACGAGACCAAATCGACGTGGCCGATCCAACGGTCCTCGGCATTCCGCCCATCCCATCACAAAGCCCAGAAAGCGATCGACGGCATCCCGGGCGCCACACGGGAACCGCCCTCACCGACCTTAACTCCTATAAAAGGAGAGTCACTTCAAACGATTGAGGTATTATTCATTTCACCACCTCTTCACTTACCTCTTACACGACCGACTGAGCGTTGGAGTGTTTGCAGTACACCACCACCACGCCGCCGCCGCCGTCCGACCGACGCCGCCAGATCGCTTTCTCGGCCATCCTCTCAAGTTACATCCCGAACATTGGCGCCGTCTGTGGGAATCATTTCTGATTTCATTTCTTTGCTCGACATCTTTGCTCGACACTTGTCGAGACGATGACTGGATCGAAGCACTAGGTCGCGACTCACAGCTCCACTCGTGCGAACGCAGATTTTGAACCACCTCACCACGAACCTGTTAATTTTGTCGTGGAACATGAGAGACAAAGGAGTAACCTTCCACCTCCCCATCAGAATGACGCCGTTCCGATCCACGAGTTCCGTGAATTCATCCGAAGCCATACCAAAGCGATGCATGCTCAGAATCAACGCCTCGATCGAATGGAAAATCAGCAGAGAGAAATCTCCGTCAGATGGCCACGGATCGAAAACAGGAAAGATCGAGTCTCTCGTTCTCCTCGAGATCGAAGCGAGTCCTGGAAATCTCAGATCTGTTCATCGCCACCACCGCGGGCACGACTCCACACCGCCTGCGTGCATAGAGCACACCGCCGTGCTCATTCTCGTTTCATCAACTCCTTCTGAGCTCGAGCGAGGCCTTTGGTCCTTTACATCCGAGATCATGAAATTCCGGTTCAAGCATCTTCGAAACCACCCGCTTTGGACTCATACGATGGCACCACCGACCCGACGAGCATGTTGGTTGCTTTGATCTTGTCATGGGCTATCGGGCGCCTAAGGCCGGTGAAGTGCGTAATCTTTCCTCACTCAAGAAGGCAGCGTTGTCTTGGTTCCGGACTCTTGAGAAAAATTCCATTGGTTCGTGGATCGAGCTCGTCGACCGGTTCTCGCGCATTTCACTGCGTCTAAAGTCCAACCCAGTCGACAGCAGACCGCCGCAATTCCAAAGAAGAAAGATGAGTCTATCGGAGACTACGTCGGGCGCTTCAACAAAGAAGCCATTTTGGTCAAGAAATGCTCTGACGAGATGAAGTTGTACTTGCTAGAGCAAGGCCTGATCGAAGGAAATCTATTCAGCGTCAACGTTGGTGTCGACAAACCGAAGACCCTGAACGAGTTCCTGAAGCGAGCTCAGAAATTTATGAATTACGAAGAGAAGTTAATGGCATCAAAAGCCAAAAACAAATCCCCAGAGTAACATTGACATCTGTCGGAGTATACGAGAAGAACTCGACCTCCTTGACGAATGCAGAGAGCTTGCAGCACTCAGCGAGGTCGCAGTAAAACAAAAAATCGCAGCAAGATACAACCGAAGTGTTGTGCCCAGGGAGTTCATACCTGGGGATCTAGTTCTTCGACGAGCTGATGTTGGCCTGAAGAACGCTCCACAAGGGAAACTTGCGCCCAACTGGGAAGGCCCGTACAGAATCGTCGTAAAGACTGGTACCGGCGCCTACACCCTCGAGACACTACAAAGACAGCAAATTCCAAAAAACTTGGAACGCGACAAAGATATGGTCGAGCCTCATGCCGAGACCGCGTGCACGAGCTCGTGATGACAAAGCCTTGTGCGTTTGCACAAGCACCCTGACCGACCTCGTGCCGAGACCGCGTGCACGAGCTCGTGATGACAAAGCTTGGCGTTTGCACAAGCACCCTGACCGACCTCGTGCCGAGACCGCGTGCACGAGCTCGTGATGACAGCCTTGTGCGTTTGCACAAGCACCCTGACCGACCTCGTGCCGAGACCGCGTGCAAGAGCTCGTGATGACAAAGCCTTGTGCGTTTGCACAAGCACCTGATGAAGAGATCGACCTCGTGCCGAGACCGCGTGCACGAGCTCGTGATGACAAAGCCTTGTGCATTTGCACAAGCACCTGATGAAGAGATCGAGTGTCGTGCCGAGACCGCGCGCACGAGCTCGTGACAAAGCCTTGTGCGTTTGCACAAGCACCCTGACCGAGCTCGTGCCGAGACCGCGTGCACGAGCTCGTGATGACAAAGCCTTGTGCATTTGCACAAGCACCTGATGAAGAGATCGACCTCGTGCCGAGACCGCGTGCACGAGCTCGTGATGACAAAGCCTTGTGCGTTTGCACAAGCACCTGATGAAGAGATCGAGCGTCGTGCCGAGACCGCGCGCACGAGCTCGTGACAAAGCCTTGTGCGTTTGCACAAGCACCCTGACCGACCTCGTGCGAGGGCCGCGTGCACGAGCTCGTGATGACAAAGCCTTGTGCGTTTGCACAAGCACCACTGAGCGACCTCGTGTCGAGGCCGCGCACGAGCTCGTGATAGCGACCTTGTGCGTTTGCACTGAAGCACCTGGCGACCGACCTCGTGCCGAGACCGCGTGCACGAGCTCGTGATGGCAAAGCCTTGTGCGTTTGCACAAGCACCTGATGAAGAGACCGACCTCGTGCCGAGAGCACCTGATAAAGAGATCGACCTCGTGCACGAGCTCGTAACAAAACCTTGTACAAACACGGCATGACGACGCTTACAGTTCCTTACAGACAAGGACGTTGAACGTCGACATCAACGGACTTCGACAAACAAGTCACCACCTCGACATTCGAGCTAGCGACTGGGGGCAAGCTGACCGGTGGGCGAGGCCCAATCCAAGAGTCATCCTCGACCCATTACCAAAGTCGGTTCCCACCGCCTTGCCACGAGACCAAATCGACGTGGCCGATCCAACGGTCCTCGGCATTCCGCCCATCCCATCACAGGTCGGTAAAACGATCTGACGGCATCCCGGGCGCCACACGGGAACCGCCCTCACCGACCTTAACTCCTATAAAAGGAGAGTCACTTCAAACGATTGAGGTATTATTCATTTCACCACCTCTTCACTTACCTCTTACACGCACTGACTTGAGCGTTGGAGTGTTTGCAGGTACACCACCACCACGCGCCGTCGTCGTCCGACCTGACGCCGCCATATCGCTTTTCTCCGGTCATCCTCTCAGGTTCTGTCCAGAACAACTTTCATTTGTGTTTTCATAGAATTCAGTTGCCTTAAATAAATAACCACTATGTAAGGATAGAAAGGAACTCCTTAAATAATAGATGACATTAGTCAAGTTATTCTGAGTTTCATTGCAAGGCTCTTTGTCCCTGTTTAGATATGCATCAGCGATGCAACGATATTAATATTGGAATGAGTATAACAGTTTTTCGTGACAAGATTAGTCAAGTAAGTCTGATTACAATTCCATGACAAAACTATTTTAGCATTGTTGTATGGCAGAATAATGGCCTAACTCTTACACATTTCTGAATATGTTCTTATGGAATGATGTTGCATTGTTCTATGACTGTTTCATCAAAATTGCTAGATTAAGATTTGGAATCTCATTGATATAATGATTAAGCTCATGAGTTTGGTGATCTTACTATATATATATATAGTACTTTTACCCTATTTTTTTTTTTTTTATAAGTCGATTGTTTTCTCTGATATTTTTTTTTACATCATCTCATTTTCTCATTATAATGGCAGTGGGATCAAATGGAATCTGTCAAACATGGAGATTCTTAAACTTGGAAGTGAGTGTTATCAATGACTATCAATGTTGAGATTCTGAATTTTATCTCATGTTAACTACTTTATTCCATCATTAAATTGTGTTCAGAATGAGATAAAACCAACCAATAGAAGTTTGGCAATCGATAATAAGTGAAGTTTCATTGTTACAATACTCATTTCTTGGTGGTAATGTATATACAAAACACTGACATAGAGACAATTTCTTTAACGTAACTTTATATTTACTTTTAATTTAAGTGTATTGTAAGTGAATGTGTGGTGCTCAAGAAAGATCTGTGGTGTGAATAAGTTTTGGATCAGCATCTCAAAGAAATGGGGCGGGTGTGATATTGTGACCCAATCAAGTTCATTCAAGTCATCATGATGGAAGGAATAGCCATGAATCCATGTTGGGGCGGTAGGTTGCATTCTAGATGTCTGGTTATTTTTTCTCTATTCATCTCTGTTTTTATCAGCAGCAAAGCTGGGGTGTCAGGTGCACACTGCAAGGGGAGGCTACCAAGTAATTTTTGCAGAAGGAAGCAGTCGTGGCCGTGCAACAAAAAAGGGGGCTGCTGCATTATAAGCTAATAGAAGAGATGAAATCACAAAGCCACATCTGTTCATCTTATCTCTTTTTTGTATTACCATTTGTTTGCATTTGTAATATTGGGCTTGATATAGAAGTTAGTATGGACAGGTTTACATGTAGCTTGGTGTTGAGTATGTGGGGCTAAACACTGATTTTGGTGGTTGTATTTTAGTGGCCTTGGCTCTCCTTGAGCCTTGGCCCTTCATTATTAATAAATATTTCTTTGCCTTTGCCCAAAAGGAAAAAAAACCCCATTATTTATATCATAAACAATGACCTCATCTTCTTGGTTGGGTAAAGCATAACTAGGGGTTGGCATATTTTCTTTTTGTGGTCTTTTGTGATGAAGTGCCTTATTCTATCAAGACATTAAATAGTTGCTACAAGGTGGTAGACATTAAATAGTTATGTAACATAGGCATATGATGGAATAACTTTCACCCTTTCATTGGAAGGGAAGTATTTAAATGTGACCGCATAAATTGAAGGAAGGGAAGTATTTAAATGTGATTGCTAAAATGATACATTACTATGGCTTTTTTCTGCTGAAGGGAAATTATAAAGTGTAACTTTATTTTGCCAAGGCAATGATTTCTGATGAGCAGAAATTCAGCAGCATTGGAAGTCACATGTTTGATGTTTCAATTCAATTGAGTAATAAAGCAAACTATTTGTTACTTCTTTTAAGTTTCTTCAAGAATATTACTCATATTTGTATATGGTTTTTCAATGAAATAGAAGATCTAATTTTAAAACTTTATATCGACAGGTTTTAAATATTTGAAAGATTTTGGAGCATAATGAAAGAAGCTGGTGGAATTGCAAAAGGAATTGCTAAAGAGTTTAATGTTGCTGTTAATGAAAGGACCTTGGAAATCCAGTTATCATGGGCAGTTATCTTGGAGTACTAATTCTGGAGATTCTTACTTGCAAGTTCCCTGGCCTGCTACCATTTTGCAATAGGGTAAAGGAAGTGAGGTGAGTTTGGCAAATTGGGTCCATTCAATTGTTCTAGAAGAGTGACCTAGCGCTGTATTTGATATTAAAAAAGTTGATCTTTGCTCCGAATCTTTGATGATGTAATCATGCATATGACAAGAATTGAAAGAAGAAAAAAATAGAGGGATAAGAATATGGCATGAGTTTGAGGTTAAAATTTTTCTTTTGATTTACATCTGTTTTGGACTTCATCGAAATCTCTCTCAATTAATGACACGAGGTTTGAATTTAAAATTGGATTAACAAAGCTCTGTGTGCATGCCATGTGTTTGTCAAAATCAAAATTTAGCAATTTTGACCACTCTTATTGCAAACTCTTTATACAAATTAAGTTTCCTAACCTATCTCAATACTATTTTGTAATAACTTTTTTATAATTATTTTATAATATCCTTGCTCTTTCCTATTTTCTATGAACTTGATATTTTTGTAGATCCACATGCTTATATTGTATGCCTTAATTATTTTATGTTTCACGTTATTGAAGTTGTGTTAGCTTATGTTTATGCTTTGGCTAGATATTGTTGTTTGAATGTTTATGTATTATTATCATTTTTCTTGCTCCTAAGGATGAAACTATCAAATCCGTCATGGAGATGATGTAATATGGTATAATAGAACATTCAAACTTTATTAAGAATTGAGTACTTTGCATCTAAAGCAGTGGTACTGGAAACATTCAAACTTTGTTTATGCTATCACACGGGTATCTGGCTAATTTTACACTAACCAAGTGCCTTATCCCCTCGGTTCTGTAATGGAAAAAAAAAGAAACATAAAAGAGGGAAAGAGGGAGGAGACGAGTGAGTGCCTCTGCGAACTCACACTTGGTCTCAATCTCTGGGTGCCTCTGCGAACTGGGTGAGCGCCTTTGCGAACAATCAGTTTGGTCTCAATCTCATCTCCGAACTCGACGCCAACAACGCCTCCTCCTCCTCCTCCATATCCCCCACTCATCTCACTCATCTCCGATTTCACTCACTGCCCTACCTCACTTTCTCCCTTCTTTTTCCTCCATTCTCTCAAAACCTAACCCTAGAAGAAAACGGTGCTCCCCTTCCTCTCTAACAACACCCTCCTTCCCTCGTACCGAGACTCCCACGCGACGCCTCCTGCTCCTCCACCCTATGGCCCTTCTCCGTCGCGACAGTTTCTGCCTTGAGTGGCTTTGATTTTTCAAATATGGGTTTTGTGGTTTCAAATCCGGACCGTGGGTGCAGTAGATCTGAAGGTTCTGGTTGGTTCCCTCGCCCTGGTATGGCGGTTTGTGGTGGCCATGGAAGCCGCGGCTGTTGTTGGTTTTGGTTGGTTCCCTCGTTTTTTCATTTTGCTTGTAGGATCTGTTTTTTATTTTGATTTTTTGAGATCAAGATCTGTTTTTTGATCCGTTTTTCATTCAGATCAAGAAATTGGGGAGGCTCCAACAGTTCCATTTTTGGTTGATGGTGAAGAAGCAAAGCTGTAACTTTGGCTTTTGCGATGCGAAAGTTTTCCTTGTCATATGGGTTGCTGCTTGCCTTTTGTTTTAGCCATGGAAAAAAAGGCACCCTCATGTCTTTCAAAATTTGATCTTCTGGGTTTTGGTTACATGATTAGAAAGAGATGATGGATTCTATATGAATAGGTTCAGAATATAGTATTTTTAGAAATTGATTTGCTTCATAAATGAAACTTAGTTTGGAGAGTTGTAAAATGGCGATGGGCGCAATTTAGACTTTTTTTAGAGTTTAATGAATAAAAATTCTCGAACATGTTTAGATTTGAGTGGATTTGATTTAGTTGTTATTTTAACAAAATAATTAAATTTTATCAGTTTGAATAAACTGATAGAATTTAATTATGTTTTTTTAAAAAAAAAACCGGTTTGCATTTCCTAGAGCTTTTCTCTCGGAAATTTTTTACTGTTTTTGTAAAAAGATTGTCGATTTCCGTTTCCTACAAGCGATTTACCCACTACCACATGGCCCTCGGTGGGCCCTCGGAAATTTAGTCATTTCCTAGGGCTTTTGGCCCTAGGAAATACCCATTATTCTTGTAGTGTTTAAATTCATTTTGTACCTGTGACAACCACCCTAAAAATTTAAATGGAGCCGCCACCAATATTTTATTTTTATAGGAAACATTGGAAAACCTATTTTTTTGAATATTTTTGAATTTAATGAAAAAAAAGGTCTTTGAACCAGGTTTTGAGCTCGAGAGTTGGTTATGCATAGGGAATGTATTAGCACCCCTAAAACACCCATAAAAATGGTACCTTTAATTGTTTAAAAAAACATGTTTGCCTTATCAAGAATTATTTCATAAAGAAAAACATGAGTCTAAGGTTTCTACAAACAGATCGTAAATGAAGAAGATTAACCTTTATTTTACCTTAAAGCTAAATAATCAATCTAATGGCAAAATTGTTAATTTGAATCAGATTTAAAAATGTCTCCTTTATAAGAAAAAAAATCGAACTTTCTTTATTAGTTATAGTAATTATAGTAACTAATTTAAATACTCATGTTAAATACTATTTCTCCTATAATTCATTAAGAAATAAAAGGAAGCATTTTTGCCACTAAATTTAATAACAATAACAATAATAGGTAAAAAAAACAAGTTTACAAGAATCAAAAGAAATAACTTTTTTTTATTTACTCCTTTTACTGAACAGAAAATATTGGCGTAGAATTTAGAGGAATATATAGATTTTGAATAAAACTATGTAAAAAAAAACAAAATTAACCCTATCATACAGCAGCAATAAAAAAATTAAAAATAAAATACAAAATCAGAAAGAAGCACAGATAATGATGTATTAGATCTCAATATTCAATCTTTTACATACACAATCGTACAGAAATAAGAATGGTAGCAACTTGGAGCGAAGGAAAAAAAAAGATAAAATCCTGGTTATAGTTATCTCAGCAACCAGATCGGAATTACACAGAAAAGAAACTAAAACTCTAGAAAAGAAAAAAAGTGTTTATATTTTCAGATCTCTCTTTTTCTTTTTTTTCTCTATTCTTCAGTCTTTTCTTCAAAAATTGCTCTCTCTCCTCCCTGCCTCCTTTTCGTAGCCCCGAAGGTGGGTATTTATAGCCTTCAAGAGGGAGCCCCTTCACACCCGATCTTCTCATTTTAATCCCTGAAAAAACGAATCGAAAACACAATTTAGTAGGAAAAGATAAGAATAAGAGATAGAGATTAGGATACTCCCTCCTATTTCTGAGGCCGATTTTCTTGGGCATAAATTCATGACCCTTCTTTGCTCTGCTCCATCTTCGTATTTGAAAAGATGAACCGGAAAAATGGAGTCTTTTTGAAGGGTTGAGATTCGGATTTGGTGGGATCAAGGTTGGGGTTTGGATGTTGGTTATAAGATAAGGTGCGAAAATGGAGGAAAAGGGGGAGACTTCTTGCCAAGGATTTGGGAGAGAAAGGAGAGAGCTTGGAAGAGTTTTTAGGTTTAGGGTTTTGAGAAGATAAGATGAGGAAGAGAGAGGTGGAGAGATAGAAGGGAATTGGAGAGAGAAAAATTAGGGTGAGAGAGAAGTGGAGATATGGTAGAGAGAGGGGGGCGCGGCTGAGTAACAGAGGGTGAGAGGTGCGCAGGGGGGGCATGTGGATGAAATGGGGGTGCGCGTAGCAGGGATTGGGCTACAGGTGCAGGACGCGCTGGGCCAGGCTGACATGTTGCTCATTAGCAAACTGTTAATTGCACCACCCTGTATTACTATTTGCAACCCTTTCTCATTTTCTTTTATTCATTTATTTTCCTCTTTTCTTTTTCATTGCAAGACCAAAAAATATTATTATTATTTATTATTACTACAACTATTACTATTAATAAAATAAAAAGGTCGGACAAAATTAGGGTACTACAGCTGCCCCTCCTTAATTACATTTTACTCGAAGGTCTTCATGCATTCGTTCTAAAAGGTAATTAAGGATAGATGACTCTAATTTTGTCCGAAACAAGTTGTTGGAGGATGCGGGATTGGCTCCCGACTTTGCTTTGAGATTCTAGGTTTGATTCCTAGGGAATTCTTGGTAAGACATAGGTCTGGTTCCTAACTCTTACAAAATTGGTGAGAGATTCTAGGTTCGATTCCTAGTGAATTCCTGGTAAGGCATAGGCTTGACTATGATTCTTACAAAAATTGGCGGGAGATTCTAGGTTTGGCTTCCTAGTGAATTCCTAATAAGGCATAGGTCTGGTTCCTAACCCTCACATCTTTGGTATTGACTACTTCACTACTTAGGGTAAGTCTGGGGTGCGAGCTTCTTCGTCACTCGACACAAGTTTGGGTCAGATTCCCAAGGTGGTGGGTCAGATTCCCAACAAGGTATAGGACAGGTTCCCAACTCTTGCTAAAAGGTACGGATTGGCTACCCTATTTTAGGCAAGGTCCGCGATATGAGTTTCTCTGTCACTCAATATAGGTTCGGGTCAGATTCCTGGCAAGGTATAGGTCAGATTCCTAACTCTTACTAAAGTATGAACTGGTTTTCCTATTGCAGGGGAACGTCCAGCGTATGAGCTTCTCCGTCACTCGACACAGTTCGGGTCAGTTTCCCGACAAGGTATAGGTCAGATTCCTAACTCTTGTTAAAAGGTGTGGATCGATTTCCATAATTGAGGAAGATTCGAGACGCGGGTCAGGTTCCCGACTAGAGGCTTGGGCCAGATTCCCAAGGCGGTGGGTTAGATTCCCAGCAAGGTGTAGGACGGGTTCCTAACTCTTGCTAATAAGATTGAACAGGCTGAGTACTAGTTCTTACTGAGTAACAATAGACCAACTGTATGTAATATTTGAGAGGGTGGGTCAATGGACCCAAAAACTTTGATGGTCATGCAGGATGCAATGAATGGTATGCCATGCATGTAATGAAATTTTTTTATTTTTAGAGGAATTTTTTTTTTAAAAGTGGGTCGTGGACCCAAAGTATTGATGATTATGCAAGATGCAATGAATAATATGCTATGTATGAATGTTGTTTTGTTTTTAGAGAAATGATTTTGAAGGTGGGTAGGGGACCCAAAACTGTTGATGATTATGCAAAATGCAATGAATGGTATACTATGCACGAATATTATTATTGTTTTGAATTTTTTTGATTTCCCTGAATTCCTTTGAGGACTCTGCCCCTAGACTCGTGGGGTGATAACTTTCTGTCAGATTGCTTGTCCAAATGGCTGACTTTGTACCGCACCAGATTCGCATATTTACCCCTGGATAAATCATTTCATGGATCTTCAAATTTTCATCTTCATGCTTTGGATGCCTTTGGAAGGATTAGATTGACAACTTTGATCCATAGAGACTTTTCAGTGTCCATTTGGCCTTCGTCCAGCCATGTGAGGAAGGATCTATGTTGAGAGACAGATCACCTTGCGTAGTTTTGAAACCGGAATGAATGTGAAGCTTGAAGATTGTGGACCTAGCTTTTGCCCCCTAGCTTCTTGGTTTATGTTTAGGTCCAAGAAGTACAATCCGGGTTGACATGTTTGTGAATTTGACCATAACTTCTGCCTAGGCCGCTCTTTGTGAGTTTTCAACCTAGCGGGTCGCTCTAACTTCTGCCTAGACCGCCCTTTCGGGTTTTCAGCCTAGCGAGCATTTTATTTTATATTCTTTTCTTCTTTTTTTTAGGTAAAGCAACTACACCGAGGAGTTTATATGGATTTCCTCGTCCAAAAATCAAGTTTTGAGAAAATATGAGCAATTGGACTTTGATCAGAATGGACTTTATTAGGGTTGTAATGTGGCCAAGGGTTAAGGGCTATGAAAGAAAGGATATTTCAGGCTCAAAAAGTATATAAGGGTTCATGAAAACAAGGACTTTAGTGCCAAGATGCACTTGGATGGTTGCTAGCACCATTGTCTTGTTTTGCTTTTGCATTTTTTATTCATTTTTTTTTTGCAAGTGTTTTGATACGTTGCATTTGATATTTGCTTGCTTGCTTGCTTGCTTTTTTTTTTAACAGACAAAAATTTAATGGACTATTGTGCTAGCCTTCAATGTATAGGTGATCCTCGTTTAGAGTACTTGAAAGAATTTTTTTTTTTGCTCAAAAGGGGTAGCAAGGGATAAATATTTTTTTATATTTTTTGGATAGAGAAAAACGGCCAAACTTCACCTCAAAACCTTATTGCTCAAATTTTCGCAAAAATTAATTTTTGATTATTGTGCATTTGCTTTACCATTTTATTTTATATTTTTCTTAACTACTTTTTTTTTATCTCGGATTGACCATGTATCAAGAAGGGAAGTTGAAAAATTCAAATTGCATTTCCATTGATGTATTGAAAAGATGGGAACAAAGTGGGCCCTTTACAAGATATGCCTCAGGGCTTCAGGCAAAGCGTAAAAACAAATGAAGGTTGTTTAAACAGGGCTATTCCTTGAAATTTTACCACTTGGTGTTGATCAGAGCCCAACAATTCTCAATGGAGTGGCCCACTGCCCCAGTGCATGTCATGATGAGCATCATTTGTAGTTTCTTCCCTCTCTTGACCTATACTGCGCAATGGCTGTTGAGCTTCGAGGTTGCCAATCCTTCCGCTTGTTATCCCGGCTTCCACTCTTTCTCCGACAATAACTAGGTCTGAGAAGCTTGAAGAGACATTTCCCATCATCAGATCATAGAAGGGTTGTTGAAGTGTGTCAGTGAACGTGGTAACCATCTCTTTCTCAGATAGCAGAGGTTCCACTTGGGCTGCAATCCCTCTCCATCTTTGGGCATACTCTTTGAAGCTTTCATTGCCCTTTTTTACCATGGTTTGCAACTGGGAGCGGCCAGGAGCCATGTCCATATTGTATTTATACTGTTTGACGAAAGCTTTACCCAAATCATTCCATGAGTTGATTTTGCTCCGCTCTAATCAGATATACCAAATAGAGGATGCCCTTAAGACTCTCTTGAAAGAAATGGATTAGGAGCTTATCATTACTGGAGCAGGATGCCATCTTCCGACAGTACATGATGAGGTGGCTTTTTGGACAAGTTAAACCTTCATACTTGACGAACTCGGGAACTTTGAATTTTGGAGGAATTACCACGTCCAGAACCAAACATACTTCTGAAGCTTTGAACCCAATATGATTTGCCCCTTCAATTGCTTTCAGCCTATCTTCCATAATTTGGAGCCTCTTATGATCTAAGGGGTCTCCTGATGGGCCGTTGAAGCCTCTCGATACTCATTAGTGCTGGTGGAATGGTTCTCATCAATGGTCAATTTTGGATCCAAGTTCTGCAGAAGGTCAAATATCTTGTCCATCTTACCATTGATTTGGTCGAGTTCTTCTCTCATCGCTTGCTGATTCTGTTCCAACAAGTCCATGAGTCTAGATTGGGCTCGAGTCCGGTAGGGATGCAGGGAAAGCTTATTTGTATCTATTTTCTGTTGGGGAGAGAAAAAAAATGAGTTATGTTATGTAGATGCCATGATTATGCATGTCATGAATTTTTTTTATGTACATTTTGTGCAAAATAATATGATGAATAATGGAGAAATATTTATTAATTTATTTTTTTTAAAAATAAAATGAATGCAATGATGTTGTTAAAAAAGAGAAAATGCATTTTTTTGAAGATTTATTTTTTATTTAGAGGGAAAAAGGAATGAGAAGGGAAAAAGTTTTTTTGAAACTGTGTAATTTTTGCAAAGAAGAATAACAAATAATATTTTTTGGGAAAAAATATCATTTATTATCTTTCACAATTTTTGAAATGTGAATGGAAAATAAATGGATGGAGGAAAAACGGGCAGAGTGTGCCCCTTGTGATGTAGGCCGGTATTTCCTAAGATCTTAGGTCATACGACTTTTGTCACGTGGAAAATGGAATAAGGTATGCTCCTTTTGTGATATGGGCCGGTAGCTTCTTAAAAGGACCTAGGGTTTATATTAAGTGCATTTCCATTGGGTGGATTTAAGATACTAATCTAAAAGGTCCCTAGAGCCAAGGGTCCCATTTGAAAATGTTACCACCAATAATAAGTATATTATTAAAGGATGGTTTTTTCTCAAATAGAGCCAAACTCTAGGTGAGACTTTCATAGGAACCCACTGGCCGTACGTCCAGCAGAGCACCCACTACATAGCCTCTCGTAACTTAAGATTCACTCGGGCCCACCCACTCAAAGTGTGTGTAAATAAAGTGTATAAAGTGAAGTGTGTGAAGGAGCAAACTTAAAACTACCCGCTGCAAAATAAATAAAACAATATATATATGGTAATTATCCTAATGTTCAATATACATATAATCACAATAAAAATAAATAAACTAAACAAAGATAAAAACAAATAAGATAAGATAAAAACAAATAAATTGAAAAAAAAATAATAGTAATAAATAAACAAATAAAAATAAAAGAAAAGGAAACAATTCACATTGTAAGGCAAACAAACAATTCAAACAATCAAAAGGCCTAACTCTCTAAAGTCCCCAGTGGAGTCGCCAGCTGTGACAACCACCCTAAAAATTTAAATGGAGCCGTCACCAATATTTTATTTTTATAGGAAACGTTGGAAAACCTATTTTTTTGAATATTTTTGAATTTAATGAAAAAAAAGGTCTTTGAACCAGGTTTTGAGCTCGGGAGTTGGTTACGCATAGGAAATATATTAGCACCCTTAAAACACCCATAAAAATGGTACCTTTAATTGTTTAAAAAAACATGTTTGCCTTATCAAGAATTATTTCATAAAGAAAAGCACGAGTCTAAGGTTTCTACAAACAGATCGTAAATGGGGAAGATTAACCTTTATTTTACCTTAAAGCTAAATTATCGATCTAATGCCAAAATTGTTAATTTGAATCAGATTTAAAAATATCTCCTTTATAAGAAAAAAATCGAACTTTTTTTATTAGTTATAGTAATTATAGTAACTAATTTAAATACTCATGTTAATTAAATACTCTTTCTCCTATAATTCATTAAGAAATAAAAGGAAGTATTTTTGCCACTAAATTTAATAACAATAACAATAATAGGTAAAAAAAACAAGTTTACAAGAATCAAAAGAAATAACTTTTTTTTATTTACCCCTTTTACTGAACAGAAAATATTGGCGTAGAATTTAGAGGAATATATAGATTTTGAATAAAACTATGTAAAAAAAACAAAATTAACCCTATCATACAGCAGCAATAAAAAAATTAAAAATAAAATATAAAATCAGAAAGAAGCACAGATAGTGAAGATAATGATGTATTAGATCTCAAGATTCAATCTTTTACATACACAATCGTACAGAAATAAGAATGGTAGCAACTTGGAGAGAAGGAAAAAAAAGGATAAAATCCTGGTTATAGTTATCTCAGCAACCAGATCGGAATTACACAAAAAAGAAACCGAAACTCTAGAAAAGAAAAAAAGTGTTTATATTTTCAGATCTCTCTTTTTCTTTTTTTCTCTATTCTTCAGTCTTTTCTTCAAAAATTGCTCTCTCTCCTCCCTGCCTCCTTTTCGTAGCCCCGAAGGTGGGTATTTATAGCCTTCAAGAGGGAGCCCCTTCATACCCGATCTTCTCATTTTAATCCCTGAAAAAACGAATCGAAAACACAAGTTAGTAGGAAAAGATAAGGATAAGAGATAGAGATTAGGATACTCCCTCCTATTTCTGAGGCCGATTTTCTTGGGCATAAATTCATGACCCTTCTTTGCTCTGCTCCATCTTCGTATTTGAAAAGATGAACCAGAAAAATGGAGTCTTTTTGAAGGGTTGAGATTCGGATTTGGTGGGATCAAGGTTGGGGTTTGGATGTTGGTTATAAGATAAGGTGCGAAAATGGAGGAAAAAAGGGGAGACTTGCGCCGCGACTGGGAGAGAAAGGAGAGAGCTTGGAAGAGTTTTTAGGTTTAGGGTTTTGAGAAGATAAGATGATGAAGAGAGAGGTGGAGAGATAGAAGGGAATTGGAGAGAGAAAAATTAGGGTGAGAGAGAAGTGGAGATAGGGTAGAGAGAGGGGGAGGCACGGCTGAGTAACAGAGGGTGAGAGGTGCGCAGGGGGGCATGTGGATGAAATGGGGGTGCGCGTAGCAGGGATTGGGCTACAGGTGCAGACGCTACTGGCCAGGCTGACATGTTGCTCATTAGCAAACTGTTAATTGCACCACCCTGTATTACTATTTGCAACCCTTTCTCATTTTCTTTTATTCATTTATTTTCCTCTTTTCTTTTTCATTGCAAGACCAAAAAATATTATTATTATTTATTATTACTACAACTATTACTATTAATAAAATAAAAAGGTCGGACAAAATTAGGGTACTACAGTACCTTATAAATCCATTATAAAAAAGTATTTTCTTTTTCAAAAAATATTTTCTGGAAAAAATATTTTTTACAAAAAATAATTATTTTCACAATTACTTTTTTTTGGGAAAATTTTTCCAGCAAAAATCCCAAAAAATATTTTCCCAAAACTTTTTTTGGGAAAAATATATTTCTGATAAAAAAAATGTAAAAAGAATATTTTCGGGAATTTTTTTAATATTCAAAAAAATGGTCGCCGGCCCGACCGTCATTGAGTCTGACGGGCCCGCCGATCGGATAAAAAATATGATTAAACATTGTCTTTATTTAATTACTCTACCCAAATATATCATTTTAAGAATGAAGAAATTTAATTACTCTATCCAAACAACAAATTTTAAAAATAAAGGGAATTCAATTGAAGCAATTTGATTTCCTAGTATTTTAAATTCCTTAGAATTTTGAATTTCCTCATCCATACACACCCTTATATTAAAATTTAATAAAAATTGATTTCAAATAAAACAATTATAAATAAAAACGTTAACATATTTTAAAAAATAACTTTTTAAAAATTTAATTAAAAAATTACTAATAAAATGTTAACATATTTTTAAAAAAATGTCAAGGCAACTTTTTTCATGGGTTTTCAAGGAAACTATCTACATACAACAACTAGAAGGGTTTGCAGAAGATAAGACCAAAGCATGTCTCTTGAGAAAGTCTCTTTATGGCTTGAAACAAAGTCCACGTCAGTGGTATAAAAAATTTGATGATTTTATCTTGAGATTGAGGTTTATGACAACTGCGGTTACATATTGAGAAGAGAGGAGGAATGTATTATTTCCTTGTTTATATATGTGGAGGATATTCGTATAGCTAGGTCAAGCAAGGATGAGATAGGTAAGCTCAAGGTTCAACTGAATTCCGAGTTTGTGATGGGAATCTTGGTAATACAAAGAGGATACTTGGGATGAATATAGTCAGAGACCGAAAAAAGCGGGTGTTATTTCTATCACAACAAGGAAAAAGGGGGAGTTATTTCTATCACAACAAGGTTACTTGAAGAAGGTTGTGGAGATGTTTAGGATGCATCCATCTAAACCAGTTAGCACACTTTTGGGTCATCACACAAACCTTCATATCACACAAGCTCCTACTGCTGAAAAGGAAATATGCAAGATAAGTTCTATTCTGTATCCCAGTGCAGTTGAGAGCATCATGTATAACATGGGTTGTAGTACACAAGTTAAGCACATGTTGTCACATAGTTAGTAGGTTCATGCATGACTGACCTGGGAGTAACTCATTAGGAGGCTTTAAAGTGGATATTGAGGTATTTGAATGTTCTCTGAATTCTGGGCTGATGTACAAAACAACTCAAGGAGAAGATGCTATTCTTGGGTATGTTGATGCGAACCATGTCGTAAACATTGATATTAGAAAATCACTTTTCGAGTATATGTTCACCTTATATAGGACTACTATTAGTTGAAAAATCAACATTACAGTCTGTCGTAATGTTGTCAACAATGCAAATTGAGTATATAGCTCTTGCAAAAGGAGTGAAGAAAGCTATTGGGTTAAAATGGATGATTGGTGAATTAGGGAATTACACAAAACAGTGTGATTGTTCATTGAGTCAGTAACAGAACAATGAATTTTCCCACCATTTTCACCGACCGAACTCGCTATATAATGGGAATTGAGCCAAATCTCCTAGCTACGCTTTCATTTCCTGGTTACTCTAATTACTATTCACTCACTGACTTAGGAATTGGAGTCCTTGCAGGTACAATCGTCACTGTCGCTGCCGCAACTCTGTTGCATACTTGCATTGCATCAATATACTTACCAACGCTCAAGCTCATCGTTTCCGGTCACCTGAGGTTTGCTCCGATTCACTTGGGTTTTGCTCTATCTCGTCCTGTGATTCCTTTGTTTTATTTGGTTTTGCACTTCTGCGTTTTTTCTCCTGCTGCGTTTGTTTTTTTCTGGGTGGAACTGGGTTTTCTTTGTTTGTGTTCAGGGAGTTTCGTGGCTTCCATCCCATCCTGGAACCAACACAATCCCAAAAATGGTACGATCATTTTGCTATCTCTGAAGAAGTGGTCAGTAAGCAGTACTTCTCTTACTTTCTTCCAACTGAGTCGGTGGTCTTAAAGGACACAAGCATCTGATATGAACAATATGAAAAATACCGTAGCCTAATTAATAATGGTCAGGTTGGGTTTAGTTGTTAAAGGTTATTTGCCCATTTCCGAGTCCCTTATAATGTCTTGGGATGTTTGACGTGTACATGAATCCTTTGAAGCCTAATTAAGCCAGTTTACAATGTTTTCCTCACATTAATTTACCATTTCATTACATTTATTTTATTCTTTTATAACTCAATAGGTGTCTAAAAATTTCTTTCACCGTGTTTTCCTTTTAACTTCATGTTTCATGTGCTGATATAGTGCACGAGTGGGGACTAATGGTAAGTCTTCGAATCATGAGAGAATGTGTACCAAGAAGTGGCTTATCTTCTAGAATTGGAAAGGCCTGAGCTGGACTATATAGTGAGTTTACAGTGAGGTTAGACAGACATAAGTGGAGTAGTTGCTCTCCACTATATATGTTCTTCTCCTGAGCTGGACTTATTACCCCACACACACACACACACACACACACACACACACATATATATATATATATAATGCATGTCATCAAGGAATGTACCATATATCTGTTTAACAGAAATTTCTGATCATGTTTGTAAATGGTTGGGATTTGGATGATAATTGGAAACTCTGTAATCTGAGTAATCTAACACAAATCTTGGTCCCCACAAGTTTCCGCTTGGTTGTGTTTGTCTGCTTCTACTTGCTGGTTTTGCTGTTGGATTCCACTCCCCAGGCCAAAAAAAAGGTGGAACTCATGTCATACTACCAAGTTTCTAAAAAGTTTTGATTATGATAATGCTAATTGTTTCATTTTCCTGAAATTCATTGTCCTTCTTGATTGAAATGTCAACATATATATAGTTTGGCTTACAAAAGACATGGGGAGAAAAGAAATAAGAGAGAAAGATGTAATGGAGAGAAAAGGAAATAAAAAGGATATAAGTGTAAAAAATGTTGTTTGAATGGGTAGATATGAAAAAGAAAAAAAAAATTGCCTTAATTAATTTTTTTGAGTAAGTAAGTACAAAGAATTACTATTTTCGGTCTTTATTATAAAAAAAAATTGTGTACTTTTTGGTTCTAATTATAAAAAAATAAATTAATTTTAACATGCATTAATTGCTAAAATTTCTTTTATACCGTATTAATAATGTGAGATGATTTTTACTTTTATTTTTTTCTTTATACCGTGCACGAGAGATAGTATAAATGATATTTTTACCATGCCGGAGGACAAAAATAACGTCTGTTAAATTAAACCAACTTAACCTCTCTCTCTCTTTCAGTGCCTTTTCTTGAGGTCTCCTACATTAGATGTCCCATTTCGGCCTTCCGGTGCCACTAGGAATTAACCACCCTTGATGTTTCCTCGTTGAGGCATTTGCAGAGATTGTGGGGTTGGTTTTGCCGAAAGTGATCCGCTATTGTTGAAAACCACCACTACGTATTCTCATTAGCTTGTCTCTTCCTCTGTTTTTTTTCCTCCCATCTTTTGTTTATCGTGGGTTTTGTTTAACATGTCATTATGTCAATGAAGGTTCTGCCTTTTCATTTTTTGCAACTTAGAGAGCTTATGATGGATACGTTTCATAAACAAGATGCAGTATGGGCATAGATATAGTGATGAATGGCAGTGGTTAGCACGACATAAATTACATTAAAGACGAAGATGGTACGGACATAAGTAGCGATGAGTGGTAGTAGTGGTTAGTACGACCTAAATTGCATGGGAAACGACAATGAAATGATTTCATTTGGAAAAGAAATAACATTGAAATAATTCGGATCATGTTATGCTATAGTCCGTAAATAAAAAAACTCAGTGTGGTACTTAAGCCGTGAGGTTCTCTCACCTAATAGATTAATCTTTTGGGTTGGGCTCTTCTCATGGGCTCAAGTCATAACATCTTATGCTTTAAATTTTTAACTTATTTAGTAGATAAAATATTGATTTTTATGTGTGTTACGCCATATAAGAGATTTTAAAGTACAAAAGAGAGGGAAAATGCTAATTTGTAGAAATAATTATGAAAGTTTTACGAAAGAGAGAAATAAAGAGGATGGAGGGAGAGAGCGAACTAGAGTATCCAAGTCCGTGTTAGATAGCATGTTAAGTCCATTTTTACTTTATCCATTTACACATGTAAAGAAAAAAACTTCATGTGATTCTTTTATCCAAGTGGCTGTACTACCGAAATACATAAAAGGAAAAGCCTCTTGACATATTGATTATTCTTTGACTAACAAGGCTCCCCATTAGAATACTTATATTGGCGAAAGTGCCCCAAATTGCTGTCTCCCTCGATTGCTGCTTTGTTTTTTATTTGTCCATAGAGAAATCAAACCCTAGTTGACTAGTTTTACAACCCTGACCCACCTGAAATGTTCTAAAATTAAATGGGAAAAAAATATATAGAGATCAATTATCAATTATTAGTACAAGAATGTTGTAGAATGGTTTATATATCTTCGTTAAATAAATAAAAAAACAAGGTCTGGGTGTGAATGTTTCAAATCATAATTTCATAACTCCTCCAATCATGGTCAGTATAGAAATTAAGAACGTGATCAATACCCTTTATTTTTTTTTCCGCAGTGTCCACAGCATGAGTTGTGTACCCCTCAAAAGGATTCCGCAGGTTTGCAAGTGAAAAAAATAAAGCCAGGAAAAAAAATAAAAATGAAAGGACTCCCACTTAAACCTATATCATTACTTGTTTGGCTATGTATAGGATTGGAAGGGTTGAGTCAAAGAACAAAAATTACAAATGGGTGATCCATTATCATTATTATTAGTCATATCATAGTATACACCTACAATTAATTACCCTAGCTCGTTTCCGGCTCCTAACCCCATTAATTACTTGACTTTTTCCCCTTCACAGATCTAGAAACCTTTTGTCACTATATATATATATAAATCCCATGGCTTTCAGAGGCTTTTCTATAGCTAGAACTATATATCCACCTACCATGGAGATGGATCCAACTCCAGAGATGGCAGAAGTACACAAGGTGAAGATGAAGGTGAAGGTTATGATCAGTCCATGATTTGTATCTTAATTTCTGTCGACTGTCTACAGCTACGTACGGCACACAGGCTCAAGCCAGGCAAGTTATATATTGATGAAGCCCATGCACTATTCCTACATATTTTGGGGAGACATGATCAGTAACGCACGGATATGGTTGGTTTCTTCATCCCAAGCTAGTTAGTACTAGTTATCATCAATATCAAAGAATTATAAGAAACATGTTGATTACTTAGAATATTACAGTTAGAATGTTACTGATTAAAGTTTTTGCATAGTTCACTTTACAATTATATATGTTTTAGGTAGATAATTAACTAGCTACTAATTAGTATTCAGTTTTCATGTTTTGCCCCTTTGTCCTTTTATGAAATTTGGTTTTTGTTTGTCGCGGACTGTTAATATTCCGCGTAAAGAAAATATTTTTTTTACTTTGCTGATGTGATTATTGTGTATGGATTTCTTTTAATCTATATAATAATAAGATGCTCATATATAAACCAATCTCTTGTTTATTTTATCTAAAATATAAGAATTTCGGCATATGATTACGAGAGAGATTAAAAATGTATTGGTATCCTTAGAATTGCCCTACTGATCTCAGTGTCTGTTAGTTGCAAAAAGCCTAATTCCTCTGGCGGCTTAATTTGTTTGCAACATTTTAGAACGCTTGAGTCTTTGCATGAATGATGACATTGATGAGATCTTAATTATAACATTAATCTAGCATTTTCACTAATAAATTAATATGATCGGGTTGAGACTGGTACCTGTAACTGAAGGATTATCAAGGTTTCCCTCTCGTATTCGAACTCTTTTGACGATCAGATATCTTTCCTTTTCGCTCTTGTAATAGGTCATTACTGCATAACGGTGCAAGAGGCGAAGAGACAATAAGGGAATCCCGATATTAACTAATATTGTAAAGTGTAAGTGTTATATATATATATATATATATATATATATATGTGTGTGTGTGTGTGTATGTATAGGAGGGATATATTTACTCCTGGAGTAACTTTTATTAGAGTTACTCTGCTTAATAACTCTCTATAGATATTGAATTTTATCAATCAAACCGTTGAATATCGTCTTGTTATACTAAAGATCATGCACACCAAATTTTAGATAAATTGGATATTCGTAGTTATGCGATCAGATGATCAATATTTTACTTGTATTTTAAAAAGTATAGCATACGTTGAATTGGAATTATTCAATAATGTATTAAATAGTTTTAAAATTCCATGAAATTTTATGGAGTTGATCTACTCAATAAGAATTTATAATTCAACGGTTCGATTGATTAAATTCAATGTTTATAAAGAGTTATTAAGCGGAGTAACTATATATATATATGAGTCAGGATCTGTTAACACCAGGTGTAAGTCAAATTGACTTACACCAAATCTCAACCGTAAAATTGAATAGATCGAATGGCTCAGAATATTCCATTTTTCAAATTAAAAAAAATAAAAAAGAAGCACGTGATTGCATTTCTTCTTTTATCATTCCTCTTTCTTCTCGCTGAAACCTAGAGCCATCAAGCAAGAGACACCGCCATGACGAGATCCAAAAAAAATAGAGAGGCATGTGTTATCTTTTTTCTTTCTTTTTCTTTCCCTTTCCTGTCGATTGAACGTCGTAAAAGTCACCACCGCCAATTGTGCAATTGGAAATAATTTATCATAACAGTAATGCTAAATGTAACGACTAACATTTCGTGAGAAGACACACGAAGGACGTGGCAGTGCCTTCGGTGCTCTCTCTCATTTCTCTTTTTTCAATCTCTCTCTTTAAGTAAATACTTAAATTAGTCTCTAACAAAAATTAGAGAAACCAATTTAATCTTTAAAAAATAAAAAATATCATTTTTTTTTAAAAAATCTTAAATATGGGTCAAATTAATCATTTTCAGGATATTTTTTGGGACATTTTAGTCCATATCAATGACTAATTTGACCCATATTTGAGATTTTTAAGGACCAAGTTAGTATTTTTCTTTTCGCTGGAACTTAATTGGTCTACGTGATTTTTGTTGGGGATTAATTTGGATTTTTTTTTAAGTACCCAAATTGGTCCCTAACAAAAATGATGGATACCAATTTAGTTCCTAAGAAATGAAAAATATCTAGACAAAAAACAAGAAATGAAAAATATCAATTTGATCGTTAATAATCTCAAATGGGGTCAAATTAGTCATTGATATAGACTAAATTGTCCCTAAAAATTATCCTAAAAAAACTCACATTTGATATTGTTAAAGACCAAATTGATATTTTTTATTTTTTGAAGATTAAATTGGTCCCCATGATTTTTGTGGGACCAATTTAAGTATTTTAGAGGATAGTGATATTGGATATTTTTATATATTTTTTTAAAAATCCTTAAAATTGTTCAAAAACAATCCTTAAGCTCGGCGCATACACAATATTTCAAATTCGCGGCATTCGTGAGTCATTTCCGTCGTGTTATATAGCAGTGCTCTTTATCATAACTAGATCACCGACCCGTGCGATGCACGGGTAAGTATGTTATGTAAGTAATATTGGATTTACAAAAATATTAAAGTACTGAGTTGCATATACGGATGCAAAAACTTTAAAATGAGTCAAAAAATGAATTGTTTATTACAAATACCCAAATACTATGAACATAAGTTCATGAACATATTCTCACATCATTTGATATCCGAAATGTTGTTGTACGTGCTTTGGTCTGTTTAACCATATTGGCAAGTAATTTGACCTGTACATAATAAAATGGAAGGGTAAATATGCATAGTTGATAAGTAGAAACACTAATGACCAAGTGCAGTAATATTGATTCTCATAATATAGAAAATGTGTTTTGTAAAATTATATATTACATATCTCAGGTTTTGAAAGACTTCTTTGTAAACTACATTTGTAGTAGTGTTGGAGACCTCCCCTTTGTCGTCAGTAATAAGAATCTTCAAACCAGCCCGTGAAGTAACTCTTGAAATGGCAACATATAGTTGTCCATGTGAAAAAACAGGTCGTGGAAGATAAAGACCAACATTTTTAAGAGATTGACCTTGACTCTTATTTATAGTCATTGCAAATGATACAACAATTGGAAATTGTTTCCGCTGAAATTTGAAAGGAATCCTGGGATCAGACGGAGTCAATGACAATCTTGGAATGTAGACTTTTTGGCCAATATTATTTCCTGAAATGACCTTTGCCTCAATTATATAATTTCCCATCTGGGTGACTATAAGTCGAGTGCCATTGCATAATCCTGAAGATTGGTCAATATTTCTCAACAACATTATTGGTACACCAATCTTGAGTTTTAACTGATGACTTGGAAGCCCTAAAGAAGTAATAGTGTTTAAAAACTCAGGAGTGTGAACATCATCTGTCCTGTCAATGGCAGCATCAATTGAACACCCGCTATCAAAACTTAAGTAAGTTTTTTTCTTCACTGTATCATTGATGTAATATAATTATTCAATGTGTCAACAATGTCATTTGTTGGTGCCAAAATTGCCCTATTTTGAAAAAATGAAGAATCACTGTAATTCTCCAATAATGATGGATAAGTACTTTCAACGATAGAAGCAATAGGGTCACCTGAATTATTTATTAGCAAGTCTTCTGGTATCTGAATATCAACCTCACCATCATTGTTTTCTCCAATACTTCCATCTCCAATACTTAAGATCCAGTTTGAGAATTCCCTCATTTCATGGACATCAGAAGATGAAGATCCAGTTTCCAGCCTCATATTTTTTGTCAATGTTAAGACTTTACAACATTCCCAGAGATATGAAGCATTGATGCTGGCATGAACAATTTCTTGTCTTGTCCCCTTTGGAATTACTGGAAGAATTTGTCTGAAATCACCGCCAAAGACAACAACTTTTCCTCCAAAAGGAAGATTCAAGCTATCATTATTGGAGAATCGAAGAATATCCCTGAAAGTCCTGTCAACGGCTTCAAAACAATGCTTATGTGTCATTGGGGCTTCATCCCATATGATAAGCTTTGTCTTCACTATTAACTCAGTCAATGCACTGCCTTGCTTAATGTTGCAAGTAGAATCCTCATTAATATTTATTGGAATGGCAAATCTTGAATGTGCTGTTCTTCCACCTGGAATCAATAATGTTGCTATTCCACTGGAGGCAACTGTAAGAACAATTTCTCCCCTTGATCTAATTGCTGCAGAGCTTGCTCACCAGATGAAGGTTTTACCTGCACCACTAAATCCATTCAGGAAAAAAACTCCTCCACGATTTTCATCAACAGCACGCATGATTGTATCATAAAAAAAATTTTGTTCAGTTGTCATTGTTGAAATCAATTTTGCATGCTCTAAAGCCAAATTTTGTCTGTCATAGTTAAGCTCATCACATATAAGTCTGTTTTGAGATTCTGAAATCAGTGTGATATCTGGCTGTGGCATAGAGGGAAAATCTTTCAAACTCCTATTATTGCTTTGTAACAACGTCTCTATTTCTACCAAAGCAAAACTCTTCAGCTCATCTTCGGTCAATATCAATTCTGCCACAAATACAACAACATAAGTGATATTTTAATAAATGAAGGAAAACATATTATACCAAGATCAGTTTGTCATTTCTAAGATACTATTAACTAATCAACTTTGATAACTAAAAGTTAAAGCAATTAATAACCTGGGAAGCGAATGAGTAGTCGTTGCCTGTGTAAGATGTCATCAGTTAAATATTGCCATGTGTTATCCCAAATGAATTCTGGCCTCATCAACTGATTTGACAGCAATAAAGTTGCAAACAAATTCCTTAAAAATGTTGCTGTACCCCAGTGGCTTGCTTCTATAATAGCATCACACTACAACATTTATTGCTTCTAGCAACACTTTTTTTGCCAACAGGTAAGAAATGTTGCCTAAAACCGAATCGAGCAACATTTGCCATGCCATATAAATTCTGTTTTAGACAACACTCTCTTACGACAGAATAAATGTTTCATATATAAAAATGGGAACGATTATAAACCAATTACTACCATATTTTGTTTCAACTTCATATAACTGTCATTAACTCTATTAGGAAATATTAGGAAACAATTGTAAAATGTTGCCATAGTTATTGAAAGGCTACATTTTACGTTGTCTAAAAAAATTAAAACATCTTTTGCCAATTAAAACTTCCTGGGAGCCATTTTTCGTTCCCCTCCTTTATTTTTTCAATGTTTCTTCATATCCGATCGAAATCGATTTCTTTCCTCTTTCTTCTCATGGCGCAATGCGCCGCATAGTGGTGTTTGCCTCTCAAAAGCGCCATTGAACCACCATGACCCGCGCCCGCAAGCCCTTTATCTCCCTCCTGTTTCCGTCTCTCCCTCTCCCTCTCCTTCACATCATCACGTGAGCTGCACTGGCGGAAGGACAGCGTCTGCGGCCTTCTATGACATTTTGACCAACTGCAAAGCGGGCTTGACACCACCTCATTTTCACCTCCTCAAGCTCTACAATACCGTCAAGTTTGAGCAAAATGGGCGAAAATGGACAGATCAAAAGCGAAAACCGCGCTCAGGCCATTTTAGCGACCTGAACCTCGACTGACGAACTTGATATTTGGAATCACCTCGACGTCCGCCATAGCAAACCCTAAACCAGGCCCAAAGCAAGTACCATTGGAGCTCCTTTGAAATCGCCACCAGATAGGGTTCTTTGTTATGTAATAAATCTTCTTCTTTCTTGTTTGGTAAGTTGATTCCTCCCTGTTTCAACTAAGATTTGGTTTCCCTAAATTTTCTTAAGAACTAACTCGATTTGGTTTCAATCTCAGCTTCTACATCTGTTTTGATCAAATCAGATTGTATACCTATTCGACTTGCAGTAGGGGTTTTTAATTTCAGAATTTGTGGATTATTAATTTGCTTTTTATTCAAATTTGAGATTATTGATCAGGGAGTTTGGTTAGTAGCGAATGTGTGATTGAATGCATGGCTTCTTGAAAATTTGATGCACGAAACCTGAAGACCTTAATATTTATGCTAACCTTTGATGTTGTTGTATTTAAATGTGTGGTAATCGGTTATCACTAGTATCTATTATTATTTGGTTTGACTAAATCTACATGATCATGTAGACATTAATCTTCATATTACCGCTTTGTGCACTTTTAGGACTTATCTTTGGTTTTAATGAGTACAAATGTTTGTGTAGGGACGGAGAAGAAGTGCAGCATCTTATATCCGTCTTGCTTTTTGTTGGGTTTGCTTGTGTTGTGGCTTTATGAGTGCTTTTTGTTCACAAGGTTATTTGGTGCTTTTAACACTACGGGTATTGAAAATGGAGTGCTTTAGCCATTTGTGCTTTTAACACATTTTGGATAACAAGAATTTGATTATGCCCTTTTCAAACTGGTTCAAAAGAATGTACATATAGTACATGCTAACACTTACGTCTGGTATGTTTTAAAAATTCAAGAAGTCATAGGAAGTAATTTAAGGCTTCATCAATTTCCATTTTATTGTAAATGTCGATGAAGGTATTATGAACTTTTTCATGAAGGATAAGCTCGTAAATAAGATTCAACTTTATGTTTGTTAATAATTTGTTTTTGAAAATGATCAGCTTTGTAGTATTCTCCTAGGCTTGATTCTTTGTAGTAACGAGGTATTTTAAGTTATTTTATGTTATGTTTGTGATAGAATATGTTATGCATATTTTTTTAATATTTTCAATATTCCTTTCTTAACTTCCTATATGTTTGATTCTCCTGTTGTTCATGATCAGAACTCCCACGAGATGTCACCAAATTTTACAGTAAAGATCTTATAGTAATATGTAAAGGATATCTTCCTAAGTCATTCTAGGGAAGCGTGGCTACTTATTGAATTCTTGGAGTTTTGGAACATTTTGAAAATCAATTCTCACATTCTTGTCTGTGTTCATTTTGACACACAAACTAATATATTAATGTAGAGATTTCTCCTCCTTGTTTGGATTATGAAGCACTAAGAGCTTTGGATTGAGATAATGTTCCTACTCGCCTTCTATGACTGAGGGAGAGATAAATGCTCTTCTGTCCATAAATACAAGGTTTACGGTTCACAAAGAAATGCATGTCTGTCAGGATTCTATGTTCTGTCTTTTTCTTGAATTTGGATATTTAAAACCAATAAGCTGTGTCTCTGCTGAGGGACTGCTAGGTGTTCCAAAAGTTATACAAGCTTGTTCAAAGTTATGTCGCAATCCAACCCACTAATCACCTTTGTTGTCTTCTTGTTACAAATTAACCTCATGACCACTTTACGACCATTTCTTTTTAAAGAAATTCTCGTCTTAATTTAGTGTTTTCATATTTTGCTCACAAAATATAGTTTACATTCAACTTTTGGATTATCAAAAAGTATAAAATTGTCATGCCTTCAATGATATTTGAATTTGGATTAAACTTTTTAGGAAATGTTTAAACCAGCTGAAAGAATATAGGTATGACATGAATTTTTAGGTATACACTTTTGAAATTTTAATTCAAACTTGAGTATTTGACAAGAAGTTGCTGGTTCTTGTAGTGGATCCTCAACCACAGCCAAGCTTCATCTTCCACTCTTGGCAGGTATCACCAACATCTCTGGTCTTTTTATATAAATATATTTTGGCCAAAACAAGTGAGTCATGTCACATCTCATGAAAATTTCAGTTCTGCGTCTTGTGTATCTTGCTTATAGATGTGATTTTCTTATGGAATTGCGAAGTGCTGATACTCTCAGCTGCATCATATATGATGATGATGATTTCTTTGTAGATGTATAGTGCATTTATCATGGTTTAGTAATTTGAAATACAATGCCATTAGGCAGGATAGTATTTATAATCTTATTATTGACATCCACTGTGTCTATTCATTTCATCCTAAGTTTGTGGAACCCTTCCAAAATATTCTTTATCTGCTTATATTAGATGTAATCTGATTCTCGGCAGAATCTAGTTTTCATGGGTAGTTAATAAGAAAAGCTTTGATCACACATTCATGTCTTCCGGTTTTCCTTGCTATCACTTTGGAAAATCTTTCACTTTATGAGCTCTTAGTGTGAGAGCGACCAGTTAGCGTAATTTATTATACGTTTTGTTTGTGGCAGAAGAAGCAAAAATAGTTCAAATGCGAGTTGGGGCATGAAAGCCTCCGATGATGAGGATTGACTTGCAGTGTATGTTTGGAGCAAGTTAGCGTTGGAGATATCTCAGTAGCTTGCCTGCTTGCATCGAGTTCATCTCTAGCTTTAATAAGTATTTCTTTAGCAAATTGTTTGTTTCCTTTCGGACTGACTAATAGTACATTCTATCGGTCCATCTCAAACTATAATCTGAGTCACACATATATGGAAGAATGATATCGAGTCACTTTGACATATAGGATGGAAGAAGCGAGGCTTACTATTTTCAATCTCAACTTTTGATCACCTCTATGGCCTAAGATTATATGTGGGATTGATTATACATTTAAATCTCAGGCTACATTGAAGCTGGATTTGGGAAGTACATTCTTTGATATGGTCTTTATTTTATATTTTGGGTTAATTACGTTTTCATCCCCAAAAATTAGCAAATATTTGGTTTTAGTCCTAAAGTTTAAAAGTTCCTTTTTAGTCCCAGTTTCTGAAATGTCTTTGCAATTGGTTATCGTTGTTTTGTTTTAGTCCTTATAGTATCATTTTTCTTGTTTAACCCTGTATTTTAGCTAATTTTGGGGGATGAAAAACATAATTAACCTTGTATTTTTTCTTGAAAGCTTGGATTCTTCATTGTAGCTGAACTATTTGTATTGTGTGGTGAATGGATTTAAGTACACACACTTAGTCAAAATTTGTTGGAACTTGAGCATCTTGTGGTCCATCGTATGCATTATTTAGATATGATGACTAATTTTGTTGTGAAATGAATGTTATTTTACTCTTATCTTGAAACTAATTCATCCTATATTTTAGTAAAATGTTGAGGTTGATATTATTCATTCATCTCAAATGTGACAGAGACTCTTTTTTTTTTTTTTTTTCCTTCTAAGTTTCATGCCAATTGCATTGATCCTGGCTAAGGCAACAAGAACATGTATCGTAAATTGAGGTGGTGGTGGCATGAAAGCTGGACCTAAAATGACGAGGGAGATGCAAGATTTAATGGAGGAGTTCCAGATGGCCAGCGCATTTGGGATTTTTAGTAGCGAAGCGGATGCAAGATTTTATGGAGGAGTTTCAAGATAGCGCATATGGATTTTAGTTCTTACTAGATATTTGTTTTGGTTGTATTTTTTTGCTAGCCTCATGCTTCAAAATGTTAGATTTGATCAAACTATGATGTTATTTTGTTTATGGATTGATGTTTCAACTCATTTCTTTGTTTAACAACTATTCTTGAACATTTATATTATGTGACACTTGATCCATTTACTATTTATGAATTGTCTCTATGAAAATTTAAAGTTGGATGCAAATTGAATATGGAATCAATTTAGGATTTTATTTGTATACTTGTGGAATATATTAAGGTAAAATATTTTCTTAATTTAATAGTGTTATTTTAAATTTTGAAATTAAAATAAAATTAAGACTCTGATCGTAAAATGTTTTCTTTAGTCTTTTTCGCTTCTGATTAAAAAATGTTGTCTATAAGCTATAGTTACAGTTTTAAAATGATGAGTTTTCAGTTTAGGCATGATTGTGACTTTGTAGTTAAGTTAATCAACATTTTCTCGACTGTTGCGTTAGATTAAGCGCGTGCTATTTGCCTATTAAGTAACAACGAACAGTTTTTTTTTGAAGTGTGGCCAAAGGTATGAAAAATGTTGCCTAAACAATGAGTGTAGCTCATGCAGACTACTCCTTTTTGCTCGTTTGAAGCAGCATTTTTAAGTTTTGCCTACACTTTTCAACTGTTGCCAAAAAGCAAAAATGTTGTAGTGTCAATATATTCTTTTTCATCATCTATTAATCCCATTACATAGCAAGCATCTTTGAATGTGGGGTAGAGGACATTATTAATTGTCCTTATGTCTGCAAAGGATTTTGGACACTTAATATAATAGACCGTGGACAAGGCAGTGGAAATTGAAAGCAAGAAACTCCAATTAAAAAGGCTTATTGAAATTTGCAGCTTATGAAGCCCCAGTTTGATATTGGAAGCCTTTCAAATTCCATCGGTTTGATATTACGTCTATTGAAAAGAAAATAGGAAATAGTACAAAACCATTAGGAGATGCAAAACAAGTAATGAAATTTAACAATTCTGAACGACATTTTATGCTGTAAAAAAAGCTTTACGTTTTCGGAAGGAGGGGAAAGAAATAACTGAAACAGCGGCTTTGCTAAATCTAGGCATTGGGCAACCAAGACGTCTATGTGAAGCAGTAGAAGAAAAGGGAAGCAATCACGTGCTTCTTTTTGTTTTTTTAATTTGAAAAATAGAATATTCCGAGCCGTTCGATCTATTCAATTTAACGGTTGAGATTTGATGTAAGTCTTTTGACTTATATCTGGTGTCAACGGATCCTGACTATATATGAGAGAGGATCCGTTGACTCCAATTGTAAGTCTTTTCTCGACCACTATGTTGGGAAACTACGCAAAATTTCCCCATGGTCAGATTAGTGGAAGAGCAAAAAATAAATGCGGAAGCACACATCAAAATTGATAACAGAGTTCGGCCAATTATGCCTACGTCTCCAAGCTGCTGCAGACCTTATATTGAAAAAGAAAATATACACTGTGTTTACAAACACTCACACTCTCTCACAAAACCCACAACCCAATTATACCCAAAGAAATATTTCTCTCTAAATATTTCTCACACTCTCTCGGTGCTCACTGCCCAGAATTTTCTCTCAACATTGTAATACTCTCAAATCTCAATGTTGGAATAAATTTCCTCTCCAACAATGCCTCTATTTATAGAAGCCATTGGTAATGTGAACACCTACTAATATGGCTGCACCATCTTTGAATAATTGGTTCTGCCAAAGAAAAAAATGTCTTTAGTTAATGGGTGTGTTGAAAAACTTGCACCACACTTGCACCACTTTTTCTTCATTTCAATCGGTGCCATTAATAAGGTTGTTGGGGAGGTGCTTCTTTGACTAACAATCTCCCACTTGAAGACTGATTTCAATCGGTCTTCAAATCTCGATCATGCAGCAGCCTTTCCTGGTATGTTATTCAAGCAGGCCAACTGAAGTTGAGCACAACTTTAGTTTGTCGATAGTCACCACCTTTGTTAACATGTTTGCTGGGTTCTTACTTCCTTGAATCTTCTTCAACATTAACACCTCATCCTCAAGCAGAGATCTGATGAAGTGATAACGAAGACCAATGTGCTTTGTTCTGGAATGAAATGCTGAGTTCTTCGCCAGATGTATTGCACTTTGACTATCACTGTGCAAAACACTCTTCTCCTGTATGAAACCCAACTCGGTTAACAATCCTTGAAGCCATATCAATTCTTAGTTAGCTTCTGTTACTACTACATACTCAGCCTCTGTAGTGGATAAAGTAACAATCTTTTGTATCCGCGACATCCAACTAACTGTTGTAGTACCAACAGTGAATATATAACCAGTGGTGCTTCTTCGGTGATCGACTTCACCCCCAAAGTCTGCATTTACGTAACCTTGTACTTTTAATTCACCTTTACCAAAGTACAGACACTTCTCTGTAGTGCCTCGTAGATATCTCAAAATCCATTTCACTGCTTCCCAATGAGCTTTACCTGGATTTGACATAAACCTGCTAACTACTCCCACTGTATGGCCAATGTCTGGCCTCATACAGACCATTGCGTACATCAAACTTCCAATGGCTGAAGCATACGGAATCTTAGCCATGTATTCTCTTTCTTCCTCCGTCTGAGGTGACTGTTCCTTGGATAGGCGAAAATGACTGGTCAAAGGCGTGCTAACCGGTTTGGCGTTGCCCATATTGAATCTTTGCAAAACACGGTTGATGTACTCCGCCTGAGATAACTGTAAAATTCCTCTTTGCTTATCTCTCGTGATTTGCATTCCAAGGATCTTCTTTGCTGGACCTAAGTCCTTCATGTCAAATTCTTTTGACAAATGCATCTTCAAGTTTCTGATCTCGTCCATATCTGAACCTGCTACTAACATATCATCGACATAAAGTAACAAAATGATATAACTGGACTTATATCTCTTGAAGAAACAACAGTGGTCAGCGTTGCACTTCTGGAAACCTTCCTTGTGCATGAAGCTTTCAAACTTCCTATACCACTGTAACACCCTGCATTTTTGTACATTTTATATTTTTTAAATGTGTTTATTTCATTAATTATTGTGATTTGTAAAATTAGTGATTCTAATCCCTAGGTGTGTTTGAATTATTGAAAAATATTTAAATGATATTTATTTGTATTTTTAGAAAATAGTAGCGATATATTATTTTATTAATTTGTTTTAGAAAATAGTGGTGATATATTATTTTATTAATAGTGGGAAAATATTTTGAATAAAGAAATGATTTTTTTTATAAGAGAGAAAGAAAAAAAAACTGAAATAAGAAGAAATAGATATGTGAGTAATTATATTAGTATGTGAGTACGGGTTCTTGAGTGTTAATAGATAATATTATGCGTGATAATGCATGATTATGTTGAACATGTGTTTAATATGTTAGTGTGTGATTTATTCATTTAAATATATGTTGTTTTAGTATGTAGTATATTGGTATGGTGTATTATTATTTTGTTATTTGAATTTTTATTTAATATTAGCCTTCTTGTATTAAGGGGGCGTTTGTTACAGCTTTTTTTAGAATAAAATCACTTTTTTGTGTTAAAAATCATTTTTTTTAATTTTAATTGTGTTTGTTTCAGATTTTTTAGAAAATGATTTTTTTTTAAAATGATTTTTAGGTTAAAAATGAAAAGCTGAAAAAAGTAGCTTCTCATTCATAAGAGTTGAAAAAATGATTTTTATAATCCTAAACAAACACAAATTAGCTTCAAATTTTTTTTAAAATCTATAAAAAATAATCTCTAGATTATTTTAAAACATAATCACTTTTTTTTTAAGCAGTAACAAACGGGCCCTAATATTATTTTGGAAACAATATTTAAAAAAAATGAGTGAAGAAATGGGTTTCAAGAGATAATTGTTAAAAAGAGAAAAAAAAAAGAAAGAAATGGGTTGTTGACAACCCACGCTGCAGCCTTGTTTGTTTCTTTTAAAAAAAAAATTGCTTGCTGCACCCCCAATTCTCCTCCACGGCACCCCCTTATTCCCACTTAAACAAGTATTGTTCATCTTCCCTAAAAAAAAAAGAAAACACGCAGCCGCAGAATTCGTTTCCACCTCAAGAAAAAAAAAAACTTCTCTCTTCGATTTCTCTCATTTTAGACCACGGAAAATTACCAAACTTCATATACCTATACAAAATCATCCTTCGGACTCATTTATAGCCTTATTTCGGCCATCCGATGCCAAAATCGCACCGTATTTTCATCAGGGGCGGCCTATAATTTCCATTTTCCAGTCACCACGATTGTCGGTTTGAAAAACGAACGCCATTTTTGGATTCCTAGCGTCGAAACCTTCAGGAAACACTACTTGTTCTCTCGTTCCGGTGAAGTTGACGTTGGACCCCTCGTAACCCCGTTGTCTCGGTAAGACGTTTTTCGGTCAATCTTTTGGCTTCCTTTTGACTTCATTTCAGCTTTAAAAATTCCCAAATATTATTTGATATTGATTGTCATTTTTTTCTAATCGTATTCTGTCCTTTGCGTGACCGTTAATTTTTCCTGTGCTCGTTTGGTGCCTAATTCGGGTGCTGTAGGCAAATCCTCCTTGCTCTCTTAAACACTGCGGTTTTTCTCGACCAATGTAAGGACTTTTCTCCTACAAGTTAGAGCTAAATGTTGGTAGTTGTTTAAATATAGATAGAATTTTGTGTGGTGTCTTGTTAAAAGGAAAAATTCATATCCTTATCAAATAAAAGTCTATAATGTTTCACTATTTTATTTTTATTTTCGTGTAACCCTCTAAATGAATATGTTGATGATTTTCTTGCTATTTTATTGATTCTATACTCATATGTTGTTGAAAATCGTGGGAGTTATATTTTTAGTGCTAAAGATTTATTCTATATTGTCCATGAAATATGTATTGTGGCTACGTAATTTGATAAGGATGGATATAAATATGTTTTGTCTCTTGATGATTTATTATATTTCATTTGATAAGGAAAACGATTTTTTGATATATGTAGAGTAACATGGATAGCTGCTAATTCTTGTCATCTGATTTGGTGCAAACCGGTTATATGATTTATTTATTGTGATTTTAAATAATATGTTTATTTGTGGATTGTTGAGCTTGTTTAATTAATTTGTTATGGATGTGCATTTGTGGTGCTATGGCCTTGAGATGATGAGGTTAGTTCAGGAATGAAGTTTTGATATGTGTGATGTGCATTGTGTTGTGTTAAGATCGTGATAAGATTAGACTATTTCATAAAAGAAAATTGGATATGACGTGTATTGGATTTTCTGGTGAATTACCTCTCATGGCATGAATTGACTTGACTAAATGACATGCATCATGTAGAACGACATGTGTAGGGCCTTCGTGGCGGTGATATGATTTAATTCCCCATTGGTATGAGAAGTAGCTATTGTTTTGGACCTTTGTATTTAAGGCCTTCGTGGCGGTGATATGCTTTGATTCCCCATTGGTATATGGGAGATAATTATTATTTTTGGACGACCTTTGTGGTCAAGGCCTTCGTGGCGTTGTTAAATTAAATTCTCCATTGGTATGGGATGACTATATCGCGATTTATGAGAGTCTTGCATAAGGCATGCATACTAACTTGAATATGCTGATTTTTGTGGTGTTGATAAGTTGATTATTTTATTTGTAAGTTAGTATAAAGAAGAAAAAAAAGAATAGATTCTCTTTTGTCTTAAATGTGATTAATTTTAATTTCAAGTTCGTATGTGGATGTAAATACATTTTTTCATTGGTTGTTTGTTATGATAATTCTTGTCTTACTTATTTTTATTTAAATGTGAAAAGAGAAATTATAAATAGTATTTGAGCAATTTTTCATGTTTTAGCTTATTATGACTTGTCACATGAACTGACCCTTACACCACTTTTTAGGTACAAGTGGATTTGAGAAGGCTCAAGTATAATTTGTTTGCATTATGTGTGATGGTGTTGTCGACGAATAATTGTGGGTACATGGGTGTTAGATGCTCTGTGCTACTTTTGAACGTTAACTTTATTTTGCGCAAATTGAACTTGGTATTTTCCTTTGTTGCGGACATGGTGTTTTTCCCGCTAAGCAATTGGGATAATTTAAACTTTAGTTATTTTCCCTATAATTTATAATTTCAGAATTTTATTATATTTTAGTTGTGTTGTAGAGTAGTTACAAGTATTTATTAATTTAGTTTCACCTAATTTAAAATTAAATTAAATTTTCAGTTAGACTAAAATTAGTTTAGTGATTAAGTAGGGTCCTTGCTATTAATTAAAATTTTATAATTGACAATAAAGCAGTTCTGCGATTATTAAATGATGTACTAGTTAGTGACGGTAACTTTATTTTAAAAAAAAATGCAGGCCGATTTTCTAAGAACAGATGAGTTAACGCTTCGAAAATTCGGGGCGTTACATTGTGGTATCAGAGCTTAGGATGAGTCTTCGGACTTTGGGTGGGGCGATCTTGTTTGACATATGCATCTGATTATTTTCTTGCATTAGTTAATTGAGTTCCTGATGATTACGAATTGCATCAAAATTTGCTGTTTTATTGATGTTGTTTTATTGTTATTATATTTCAAAATTTTAAAATAAATTCTATTCTGATTTAATTCTTGATCTCATTGATTTGGCTTAAAGTTTTTATCGTTAACAGGTACAATACTCATTCAAGATTTTTACGTTCAAATTTTTAATGCTATTATGTGAAGACATATCTCATTCTTTATATCTTTTAATTGTTATTATTCCAATATGCGGTCAGTTTCCTTTCATTATGTTTACGACAGTTTTGTTTTAAGCTCAATAATATTACCTTGATTTTACTTTAATGTTGAAAACGGTTCTGCGTTTTCTTTTTAACCGCCGCTGCTATTTTATTTTTAAAACTTGTTGATTCTCTTTGGTTTATATATAAGCCTTGCTAAATGTTTCAGTGTGTTGTACATTTTGTATTTCTCTACCCGTTGAAAATTGTGTGTTTAGTTATTATTCATAATTAATTTATTGAATAATTTTGATTGTGTTTTAAACGTTGCTATTGATGAATACGCAACGGCAAGAAAAAAAAAAAGATGATATGACTTACATTGCATGATTTTTCAGCTGAATGTATTCTGGGCAGCACCCTATTTAGGGCCGTTTTTGCACTATTGGTGATGATTTCTTGTAAAAGTAAAATTATGGTGATGATTTTGTATATAGTGGTGACCTGCCAGATTTTTTTTTTATTAAGATAAGGTTTACCCCTTCAAGAATACAAGGTTAGGTTTGTTAAGTTTTGATTTGAAATGATTAGAAAATTGGATTACTTTGCTATGCCGATTTTCATAATAGTGGTTGGAAATGAGAAACTCCTTTTTTTTCTTTTCTGAATCAACTATGCTCATTATTATGTTCTATATAGTTTTATTTATTATTTTTTTTGTATTATCTTGATACAAAGCATAAATTCTAATTCCTTGTCCAAAAATCTGCTTGTTTATTATTTACCTTTACTACGGTTATCCTATTTGGTTCAGCGTTAAAGTTTTACTACATCTTATGTTACAAGTTTTATTCAAGAATGCAAGTGGTTGGAGACTTTTCCTGTCCTTTTTAAAAGAACAATTTTTTTTTGGATGCCCACCTGTTTCTAAAAAGTTACTAATCTTAAAAAGTCGATATCCAAAGTTTTCCTTTGTCTTATAGAGTCTTCACATTTGTAACTAATCTGGATAATTGACTTGTTGATTATGATTGTCCATTGATTGAAAAGTTTTTTCAGTTATAAGAAAGAACATTTCAAGAGAATGATAAGCATTTGTAAAGACTGAAATTGAACGAAGAATTGAGCACTATTGATTGGACTTATTTTTCTCGAAGTTTCAATAGGATCCTGTCACATGTACATGTTGTTGCTTATTTGTTCATTGATACTTTATTTCTCGTTCATGTGGAGTTGTTGTGCAAAAATGGAATTACGCCCTATCCTATTAAAGTGTGCATCTGTTAAATAGATAGAGTTAGTCGTTAAGGAAAAAAAAATGGGACTCAATCAATTGATGTGCTTCAGATTACATGTGATGAACTTGTTTGGGTCTATTCTAGTCAGCATTGACCTAGTTCAGCAAAACTGGCAATACTTTTATCCAAGTCCAGTTGCATATTGTTTTCTAGTTGATTGTATGCATTCTCCGTGTTAGTAAGCTGCATACTTAACATGTGTGTTATACTAATTAGAAATAAATAGTTGGTTGAACATTCCATTATCTTTTATATTGTGACATGAGTATACTAGTTACCCTATAATTACCGATGTCAGGAATTTCTTGGGACGTGAGACCCAAAAGTTTCTCTATTAACTCTATTTGTTAATTTCCCTTCAAGCATTTTGCATGAAGGACTATTTGATTTTGATTGGTAATTCTTTTGCTTGAACGTCATTATTGTCCTAGTTTTATCGCTAAGTCACACAAGTTATACTCAAGTTTCTGACCCCTTGCACATGAGAGTGTCTTTCTCGTGCCTCGGTACTCGTGATTGCCTTAGAAAATTGAGTTGACCAAATTCTTTATTAAATGATACTATGATTGTCCTTCACTTCAAAATTTGTCTTGAATATTTTCTTGAGTTGAAGTGATTATGGAAATTCACGTGAAGGAAGAAACTTTGGTAGAGTCTCGTTTGTAAGCATGTGTTAGGCCAGCACATCTTTACACTTAGGAATATATTGAAGGCTATTTTTACACGTTGAAAATTCATTATCTTCTACTCAGAAAATTTTTCATTTTACCTTCTCATGAAGGCGCGAGGCTTTGTAACCTTACTTTTCTAATAGGAATATTCATTTTTGCTCCTAAGATTGTGTCTTGATATTCGTTGAGAATAATTGTACTTGTTAATGTATTTCATCCTTCCTTTGCAATTGATGTTGTCAGTTCTATTCATATAATTGTGACTCTAGTCACCCTTATATGTTTATCAGCTATTTAGAGTATGGCGGATGAGCATTTGATAAAAGATGTCTCTTTTATTTTGACATTGATGTTTTCGAAAATTTTGAGGACAAAATTTCTTTTAAGGAGGGTAGAATGTAACACCCTGTATTTTTGTACATTTTATATTTTTTAAATGTGTTTATTTCATTAATTGTTGTGATTTGTAAAATTAGTGATTCTAATCCCTAGGTGTGTTTGAATTATTGAAAAATATTTAAATGATATTTATTTGTATTTTTAGAAAATAGTAGTGATATATTATTTTATTAATTTGTTTTAGAAAATAGTGGTGATATATTATTTTATTAATAGTGGGAAAATATTTTGAATAAAGAAATGATTTTTTTGATAAGAGAGAAAGAAAAAAAACTGAAATAAGAAGAAATAGATATGTGAGTAATTATATTAGTATGTGAGTACGAGTTCTTGAGTGTTAATACATAATATTATGCGTGATAATGCATGATTATGTTGAACATGTGTTTAATATATTAGTGTGTGATTTATTCATTTAAATATATGTTGTTTTAATATGTAGTATATTGGTATGGTGTATTATTATTTTGTTATTTAAATTTTTATTAAATATTAGTCTTCTTGTATTAATATTATTTTGGAAACAATATTTAAAAAAAAATGAGTGAAGAAATGGGTTTCAAGAGATAATTGTTAAAAAGAGAAAAAAAAAAGAAAGAAATGGGTTGTTGACAACCCACGCTGCAGCCTTGTTTGTTTCTTTTAAAAAACAATTTGCTTGCTGCACCCCCAATTCTCCTCCACGGCACCCCCCTTATTCCCACTTAAACAAGTATTGTTCATCTTCCCTAAAAAAAAAGAAAACACGCAGCCGCATAATTCGTTTCCATCTCAAGAAAAAAAAAACTTCTCTCTTCGATTTCTCTCATTTTAGACCACGAAAAATTACCAAACTTCATATACCTATACAAAAGCATCCTCCGGACTCATTTATAGCCTTATTTCGGCCATCCGATGCCAAAATCGCACCGTATTTTCATTAGGGGCGGACTGTAATTTCCATTTTTCAGTCACCACGATTGTCGGTTTGAAAAACGAACGTCATTTTTGGATTCCTCGCGTCGAAACCTTCAGGAAACACTACTTGTTCTCTCGTTCCGGTGAAGTTGACGTTGGACCCCTCGTAACCCCGTTGTCTCGGTAAGACGTTTTCCGGTCAATCTTTTGGCTTCCTTTTGACTTCATTTCAGCTTTAAAAATTCTCAAATATTATTTGATATTGATTGTCATTTTTTTCTAATCGTATTCTGTCCTTTGCGTGACCGTTATTTTTTCATGTGCTCGTTTGGTGCCTAATTCGGGTGCTGTAGGCAAATCCTCCTTGCTCTCTTAAGCACTGCGGTTTTTCTCGACCAAGGTAAGGGCTTTTCTCCTACAAGTTAGAGCTAAACGTTGGTAGTTGTTTAAATATAGATAGAATTTTGTGTGGTGTCTTGTTGAAAGGAAAAATTCATATCCTTATCAAATAAAAGTCTATAATGTTTCACTATTTTATTTTTATTTTCGTGTAACCCTCTAAATGAATATGTTGATGATTTTCTTGCTATTTTATTGATTCTATACTCATATGTTGTTGAAAATCGTAGGAGTTATATTTTTAGTGCTAAAGATTTATTCTATATTGTCCATTAAATATGTATTGTGGCTACGTAATTTGATAAGGAAGGATATAAATATGTTTTGTCTCTTGATGATTTATTATATTTCATTTGATAAGGAAAACGATTTTTTGATATATGTAGAGTAACATGGATAGCTGCTAATTCTTGTCATCTGATTTGGTGCAAACCGGTTATATGATTTATTTATTGTGATTTTAAATAATATGTTTATTTGTGGATTGTTGAACTTGTTTAATTAATTTGTTATGGATGTGCATTTGTGGTGCTATGGCCTTGAGATGATGAGGTTAGTTCAGGAAGGAAATTTTGATATGTGTGATGTGCATTGTGTTGTGTTAAGATCGTGATAAGATTAGACTATTTCATAAAAGAAAATTGGATATGTGGTATTTGGATATGACGTGTATTGGATTTTCTGGTGAATTACCTCTCATGGCATGAATTGACTTGACTAAATGACATGCATCATGTAGAACGACATGTGTAGAGCCTTCGTGGCGGTGATATGATTTAATTCCCCATTGGTATGGGAGGTAGCTATTGTTTTGGACCTTTGTATTTAAGGCCTTCGTGGCGGTGATATGCTTTGATTCCCCATTGGTATGAGAGATAGCTATTATTTTTGGACGACCTTTGTGGTTAAGGCCTTCGTGGCGTTGTTAAATTAAATTCTCCATTGGTATGGGATGACTATATCGCGATTTATGAGAGTCTTGCATAAGGCATGCATACTAACTTGAATATGCTGATTTTTGTGGTGTTGATAAGTTGATTATTTTATTTGTAAGTTAGTATAAAGAAAAAAAAAGAATAGATTCTCTTTTGTCTTAAATGTGATTAATTTTAATTTCAAGTTCGTATGTGGATGTAAATACATTTTTTCATTGGTTGTTTGTTATGATAATTCTTGTCTTACTTATTTTTATTTAAATGTGAAAAGAGAAATTATAAATAGTATTTGAGCAATTTTTCATGTTTTAGCTTATTACGACTTGTCACATGAACTGACCCTTACACCACTTTTTAGATACAAGTGGATTTGAGAAGGCTCAAGTATAATTTGTTTGCATTATGTGTGATGGTGTTGTCGACTAATAATTGTGGGTACATGGGTGTTAGATGCTCTGTGCTACTTTTGAACGTTAACTTTATTTTGCGCAAATTGAACTTGATATTTTCCTTTGTTGCGGACATGGTGTTTTTCCCGCTAAGCAATTGGGATAATTTAAACTTTAGTTATTTTCCCTATAATTTATAATTTCAGAATTTTATTATATTTTAGTTGTGTTGTAGAGAAGTTACAAGTATTTATTAATTTAGTTTCACCTGATTTAAAATTAAGTTAAATTTTCAGTTAGACTAAAATTAGTTTAGTGATTAAGTAGGGTCCTTGCTATTAATTAAAATTTTATAATTGACAATAAAGCAGTTCTGCGATTATTAAACGCTTTACTAGTTAGTGACAGTAACTTTATTTTAAAACAAAAATACAGGCCGATTTTCTAAGAACAGATGAGTTAACGCTTCGAAAATTCGGGGCGTTACAACCACTGTCTCGAAGCTTGTTTCAGGCCATACAAGCTCTTCTTTAATCTGCACACCATGTTCTCATTGCCTTTCTCTGAGAAGCCTTCTGGTTCTTGCATGTAGATCTCCTCATCTAATCCCCATGAAGAAACGCAGTCTTCACGTCTAACTGCTCAAGATAGAGCTCTTCACTGGCAACAATACTTAACACAGACCTGATAGTATTGAGCTTCACAACTGGAGCAAAAATTTCGGTGTAGTCAACTCCTTCCTTTTGCTGGAATCCTTTGACGACTAGTCGGGCTTTGTATCTCTTGGAGCCATCATCTCCTCCTTCACCCGATACACCCATTTGTTGTGAAGTGCCTTCTTTCCCACAGGTAACTCATCTAGTTCCCATGTTTGATTAGAGATCAAAGACTTCATCTCGTCTTTCATGGCAAGCTCCCACTTGCTAGCATCTGCGGTCTGACATGCTTCTGCATAATCTTTAGGCTCCCCTCCATCAGTCAACAACATGTAGTCCATGTATCTCCTGTTGGGCACAGGAACTCGAGAAGACTTTCTCACTACCGGAGCTGGAGTAGGATGCTCTAATGTGTCAAACTGTTGTCTGCTACTTGGATCAGTTGATTCCTCTGACTGAGGATTCTCAACCATAGGACTTTCTAGGACATCGTCCACCTCTGCATACACTGGCCCACTCTGTTCTGAGTTGCTGGTGTTTGTGTTATGTCTGTCCTTGTACACCACTCTTTCATTGAAGATCACATCTCTACTGCGGATCATCTTTTTGTTTTTATCATCCCAAAGGCGGTAGCCAAACTCATCCTCACCATAACTGATGAAAGTGCACTTCTTCGATTTGGGATCAAGCTTATTCCTGCCTTGATCACTGATATGCACTTATGCTACACAGCCGAAAACTCTAAGATGTGAGAGTTCTATCTCTTTTCCGCTCGATACCTCTTCTGGTATTATGTGTTCTAATGGTACCGACGGACCTCGGTTGATCAAGTAAGCTGTTGTGTTGACTGCTTCTGCCCAGAACTGCTTCGATAAGCCTGACTGCACCCGCAAGCTTCTGGCTCTTTCAGTCAACGTTCGGTTCATACGCTCAGTTACACCATTGTGTTGAGGCATACCTGGCACGGTTCTCTCCATTCTGATTCTGTGCTCATAGCAGAACTTCTTGAATCTGGTGTCTTCATATTCACCACTGTAGCAACCACACCAAAATTTAAAAATAATGGAGTCGCTACCAATATTTTGATTTTAATAGGAAAACATTGGAAAACCTAATTTTTGAATATTTTTGAATTTTTAAAAGAAAAAGGTCTTTGTACCAGATTCGGGTTCGGGAGTTGGTTACGCGCAAGGAGGGATTAGCACCCATACGCGCCCATTTAAAAAAATGGTACCCGTTAATTGTTTATAAAAAATTTGTTTGTCCTTAAAAAATCAATTCCCTTTATCAAATTTATTAAATATTAAAAGAAAGAACCCAACAAGAAATTATTTAAAAAAAAAAAAGAAAACCTATCTGATTTATATTTATTATTATTTTATTTCCTTTTAATAAAACAAAAATACAAACTGATTTATATTGACTTTATGGAATAAAAAAGAATAAATTACAACTAAGTCCCTGACTCAGGTTTGGTCCCATTGGAAGACCAATCCCTAAAGCATGTTTATATAGAACAGAAAAAACCTATTTTTTGCATCTACACCCCTATTAATTACATATTTACAAATTGACCCTTATTAATTACGTATTTACAATTCAGTCCTTATTTATCACATATTTGCAATTTAGTCCTTTTTTAATGTATATTTACAGTTTAGTCCCAATTTAGGGTTTGGCCCCATTGGAAGGCCAAACCCTAAACCTAATTACAGATTAGATTACAACCCAGGCCGTGACCCTAACAGAAACAACATCAATAACAATTATAACAATCAGTAACAACAACTGCAGCACAACAATGTTGATAACAAAATTATAACAACAATAACATTACAATGACAAAGATGAACATTGTAAACGCATATGTCTCAGTCCATTGTTCAACCCATGATAAAAGAGAACAAAAAAATGAAAAATGAAGAAAGGAATAGGAAGAAGAAGATAGAAACCTGGATTACAGCTTTCCAGAAAACCAACAAATAGAGGAAAGAAGGAAAAAAAGACCTAAAACTAAGAATTTAAGTTTCAGTGTTTGGGGGGTTTCACGGATCTTCTGGGTCCTGCTCCTCCTTCTCCTTCTACCTCTCTGTCTCTCTGTCTCTTTCTTTTCTCGCTCGGGTTCTCTTGTTTTTTCAGGGTCCGGTCCCCATTTCACTTTGCTTGCTTCCCTTTTTATAGGCACCACATCTGCGAAGCAAATAAATCAGATTAGTTCGAAAAAGAAAAATAAAAATAAAAATAAAAGAGAAATAAAGAGATAAACTCCCTTATCCACCGGTTTTCTTCTTCCTTCTCTGCTTCTCACGCGAAAACCGGGTCTTGAGCGGCTTGCAGGAGAGTGACGCGACGCGTTGGCGGTGAGATGGGCGGATGGAGGAGATAACCGTTGAGTAAGACAGAGAAACGTGGTCTGAGGAGGGAGAGAGAGAGATGGTTGGCGGCTAGGGTAGGAGGAGAAGGGCTACGGTTGAGTGAAGAATAGGAGAAAGAAAAGGAAAGAAGATGATGGTGATAGAGAGAGATGGGGGTGGGGTGATGTTGCGCGCGGCGTGAAGGGAAGGTTCGAGAGAGAGAGGAGTGTTGCTGCGTGGAAGGAAGGAAGGGATTAGATTTTTAGGGTTAATGTTTTTAGGTTAAAAGGAAGGATGGGCTGCGTGCGTGAGGTGTTGGGCCGCGGTGTGAAGAAAGAAAGTCATGGGGGAGTCCGGAAAGAAAACGTGGGGTCTGTGTGGCAATTGAGGGCAGTACTGTTTGGGGGTACAAAATAGAGAAAAGAGGGTGTCTGAGTAAAAACAAAAAATGGAGGTGTGTCTTCTTTGGGTCAAGGCGTCAGTTTGATTTAATTGCTGTTTGCACCACCAAATTTTATTTCTTACACACCCCTTCTCAATAAAAAATTGCATTTTTCTTTTTCTTCTTCTTTTATTTATTCTTTTATTTTTCTTTCTTCCCTTTTATAATCTCCAAAAATATTATTTATTATTACTACTAATAATAATTAAAAAAAATAAAAATAAATAATAAAGTAAAATAAAAAGGCCGGACAAAATTAGGGTACTACAGCTGCCCCTCCTTAATTACATTTTACTCGAAGGTCTTCGTACATTCGTTGTAAAAGGTAATTAAGGATAAAGGACTCTGATTTTGTCCATAATAAATGGTTTGAGATTGCGAGATTGGCTCCCGACTTTGTTTTGGGATTCTAGGTCTGATTCCTAGTGAATTCTCAGTAAGGCATAGGTCTGGTTCCTAACTCTTACGAAATTGGTGAGAGATTCTAGGTTTGATTCCTAGCGAATTCTCAGTAAGGCATAGGTCTGGTTCCTAGCTCTTACAAAATTAGTGAGAGATTCTAGGTTTGATTCCTAGCGAATTCTCAGTAAGGCATAGGTCTGGTTCCTAGCTCTTACAAAATTGGTGAGAGATTCCAGGTTTGGTTTCCTGGTGAACTCCTAGTAAGGCATAGTTATGACTAGCTCTTACTAAATGGGTGAGAGATTCTAGGTTCGATTCCTAGTGAATTCTCGGTAAGGCCTAGTTATGACTAGCTCTTACAAAATTGGTCGGAGAGTCCAGGTTTGGTTTCCTGGTGAATTTCCGGTAAGGCATAGTTATGACTAGCTCTTACAAAATTGGTCGGAGATTCCAGGTTTGGTTTCCTGGTGAATTTCCGGTAAGGCATAGGTTTGGTTCCTAGCTCATACAAAATTAGTTGGACTTAGGTAAGGTCTAAGTGTGAGCTTCTACGTCACTCAACACAAGTTCGGGTCAGACCCCCAGCAAAAGCGAAATGAGTTTCCGACTCGTGGTTGATTTTAGTAATACAAGTAATGACTCTTTGGATAATGCAAGCGCTATTTCTTTGTATTGATCATGCAGGAATGCAGCGAATGTCATGTTATGCATGAATGTTGTGTTATTATGGGGGAGCTAGCGTTGTGTTTCCAACGCCTTTCCAAACCCTTATTGATAATTAGCCAGAGGTCCTTTCTATTGGCGACTTCGGAGCTAGTCAGCTTGGCCCTTTGTAATGTGCACAACACTGATGATTCTGCATTTTGGTGGCGCGTCCTGCTAAATTCCTCTCCTTGACGGGAAGATGCTAGATCCCCTGGACCCTTTCAGAATTTTCAGTAGTTATGAAATGCTTTTATGTTTTGATTTGCACATGTTTATTTTTAGCATGAATATCTTTTAGAAAGAAAACACAAGTTGATAAAATCCCAAGTTGAGTTCAGGAGAGATAGGAATAAGCAATCCTATCGTGCCAATAACATTTAATAGGCGATGTGGATAAAAATGAATTTCCATTATCATGTGGAAATATTATAAGTAGGACAAATTTGTTTCTGCTAGGCAGGAACTGGTAAGCAAAGTTAAATCCGCTAATAATCCTTTTGAAAACAAATTGTGCTGCTCTTCCGCGATCCAGACCCTGACGGCCTTCTTGATCATCCCCATAAAATTGCATTTGTTCTGCTCTTGCCTGTTTTTGCTCCTGCGGGTCAGCTTCTAGCTCTGACTACCCTTGATGCATTTGGCTTGGACTTTGTTTAGGCCGCTCTTTGCGAGTTTTCGACCTAGCAACCCTAAATTGCCTTTGCAGGTTTTCAATTTAGCATTTTTATTGGACCCCAACTTTTGCCTAGGTCACCCTTTCGGGTTTTCGACCTACCGGGTTGCTCTAATTTTTGCCTAGGCCGCCCTTTCGGGTTTTCAACCTAGCGAGCTCTTTTTTTTTTGATGGGGCGTCCTCCTAGACATAGTACTTTTTGACCGCATCCGAATTCACCGGTAGCGGTAGATCATGTCCCTCCATATCTGCGAGGATGAGGCCTCCTCCGGAGAATGCCTTTTTCACCACATATGGACCTTCGTAATTTGGGGTCCATTTTCCTCGTTGGTCTTTCTGAATAGGTAGAATCTTTTTCAAAACCAATTCCCCTTCTGTAAATTCTCGATGACGCACCTTCTTTTCATATGCTCTTTTGAGCCTCTTTTGATATAATTGTCCGTGACATATTGCCTCCAACCTTTTCCCTTCAATGAGATTCAGCTGGTCATAACGAGTCTGGACCCATTCAGCTTCTTCGAGCTCGGTTTCCATGACTACCCTTAGAGAAGGGATCTCTACTTCTATGGGTAACACTGCTTCCATCCCGTATACTAGGGAGAACGGAGTTGCCCCTGTGGAAGTGCGTACGGAAGTTCGGTATCCGTGTAAAGCAAAAGGGAGCATCTCATGCCAGTCCTCGTAAGTTAACACCATTTTTTGGATAATCTTTTTGATATTCTTGTTGGCTGCTTCTACCGCCCCATTCATCTTAGGGCGATAAGGGGAAGAATTGTGGTGCTGGATTTTGAAGTCATCACACAATTCTTTCATCATTTTGTTGTTCAGGTTGGTCCCATTGTCGGTGATGATCTTCCTTGGCAAACCATACCGGCAAATTATTTCCTTCTTGATGAATTTGACGACTACATTGCGGGTCACATTGGCATAGGAGATTGCTTCGACCCATTTCGTGAAGTAATCAATGGCCACGAGGATGAAGCGGTGTCCATTAGAGGCTTTCGGCTCAATCATTCCTATGACATCCAAACCCCACATGGAAAATGGCCAGGGTGCACTAAGGATGTTTAAGGAAGTTGGAGGCACATGAATATTATCAGCATAAGTCTGACACTTATGACATTTCCTCACATGTTTGATGCAATCACTTTCCATTGAGAGCCAATAATATCCTGCTCTGAGAATCTTTTTAGCCATTGCGTACCCATTGGCATGGGTCCCGAAGGAACCTTCGTGAACGTCATCGATAATTCGTCTTGCTTCTGCGAAATCTACGCACCGGAGGAGTACCATGTCGTGATTTCTTTTGTAGAGTACGTCACTATTTAGAAAGAAACTCATAGTGAGCCTCCTCAAAGTTCTTTTGTCGTTTTCTGAGGCGCCCAAAGGATATTCTTTGTTCTTGAGGTAGCATTTAATGTCATGGTACCATGGCTTTCCATCTGGTTCGTCCTCTATCAACTGGCAATAAGCGGGGCTTGCACGGCTCTCCATCATGATGAGAGGTATTTCTTTATCATTGTTTATCCGGAACATGGATGACAATGTGGCTAGTGCATCGGCTAATTGATTACTCTCTCGCGGAACATGTTGGAAGGTGATTCTGTCAAATGACTCGATGAGTCCCTGAATGTACTTGTGGTAAGGGATTAATTTGGAATCCCGAGTTTCCCATTCTCCATTTAACTGGTTGATAACCAGGACGGAATCTCCGTAGACTTTCAGAGCCTTGACTTTAGTTTCTACCCGAATTCCCATGACACAAGCCTCATACTCTGCGATATTATTGGTGCAATTGAAACATAGGCGTGCAGTAACAGGGATGTGCAGGTTTTCTGGAGAAATCAGTATTGCCCCGATTCCGTGCCCCAATGCGTTAGAGGCTCCATCAAACATCATTGTCCACTCCTCATCCCTTGGTTCTTCTTTTTCAGCAGACATTATATTCTCATCGGGAAATTCATAGGGGACTGGTGAATGGTTGTCCATGGGTTGGTGGGCTAAGTATTCAGCGAGCGCACTACCTTTGATAGCCTTTTGAGAGACATACTGAATATCATATTCGGATAATAACATCTGCCACCGAGCAATTCTCCCGGTGAGAGCGGGCTTCTCAAATACATACTTGATCGGATCCATTTTTGACACTAACCAAGTCGTATGAGAAAGCATATACTGTCTTAGACGGTGGGCGGCCCAAGCAAGGGCGCAACAAGTACGTTCCAACACCGAGTAATTAGCTTCATAACTTGTAAACTTTTTACTTAAGTAGTAAATGGCGTGTTCTTTTTTACCAGTCTCATCGTGCTGACCAAGCATACATCCCATAGACCCGTGTAATATTGTCAAGTAGAGGATCAGGGGTCTGCCTGGAACTGGAGGTAATAACACGGGAGGCTCCTGCAAGTACTGTTTGATTTTGTCAAAAGCCCTCGCACTTCTCATTCCATTCCACAGCTTGGTCTTTGCGTAACAACTTAAAAATCGGTTCGCAAGTGTCAGTGAGTTGTGATATAAACCGAGAGATATAATTCAGCCTTCCTAGGAAACCGCGGACTTCCTTTTCTGTACGAGGGGCTGGCATTTCTAAAATGGCTTTTACTTTTTCTGGGTCCACTTCGATTCCTTTCTGACTTACAATGAATCCCAACAATCTTCCTGACTTGACACCGAAGTTACATTTGGCGGGGTTGAGCCTTAAACGGAACTTTCTCAATCGCTCAAAGAGTTTCCGCAGATTGGTTATATGACCCTCTTCAGTTTGCGACTTAGCGATCATGTCGTCCACGTAGACTTCTATCTCTTTGTGTATCATATCATGGAACAAAGTCACCATTGCCCTTTGATAGGTTGCCCCGACATTTTTTAACCCGAAAGGCATCACTTTGTAGCAAAAGGTGCCCCAAGCTGTAATGAACGTGGTCTTTTCCATGTCCTCCCTGGCCATTTTTATCTGGTTATACCCGGAGAAACCATCCATGAGAGAGAAAAATGCGTGATGAGCCGTGTTATCTACTAGGACATCGATATGTGGCAAGGGAAAATCGTCTTTGGGACTCGCTCTATTAAGGTCTCGGTAGTCAACACACATTCGAACTTTTCCACCTTTCTTCGGAACAGGGACGATATTAGCAACCCATTGGGGATACTTGGCCACGGCTAGAAATCCGGCGTCAAATTGCTTTTTAACTTCTTCCCTAATTTTCAAGGACATATCTGGTCTCATGCGTCTCAACTTCTGTTTGACGGGAGGGCAATCAGGCTTAAGCGGCAACTTGTGTTTGACAATATCGGTATCCAACCCGGGCATATCCTGATAGGACCAAGCAAAAACATCTTTATAATCCCGAAGTAGTTGGATTAATTCAACCTTTGCTCCTGGTGACATGGTGAGGCCAATCTTGACTTCTTTTCTGTTTTCATCTGTCCCCAGATTGATTAGCTCAGTGGACTCTTCATAAGGCTCAATCTTCTTGGATTCCCCTTCTATAAGTCTCATCAATTCTGGTGAGAAGTCTTCGTCGGGGTAATCTTCTTCACAATCTCCGTTGGTATGATTAATCGGACCATCAAAGTCCGGTGGCGAAACTTCAGCACAATTGTTTTCAGAAGTATTTTCGGTGAACCTGCATTATCAAGGTTAGCAATAAGGGGAGGGTAAAGGAAAGAAGAGGAAAAGAGCGAGTGAAAATACTTGGGATAAAATCAAAATATGTTTCATTAATGTTCGAAATATGCTAAAAGAAAACATGCGGGGCCCTTTAACATTTCCTCTACCGCCTCGGGCTGAGCGGAGAGGTAAGCATTAGATGAATTACATTGAAAATGCATTAAGGATCATAGGGTTCTCCACCACTTCCCAATTGCAAGGCATTGAAGAGCATGGGCAGACCCAACTTTCATCAGAAGTAACAAGATCGTTCCCCACAATAGATACTTGATCTGGATAGATCCATCCTGCGCTTCGGAAGCTTTGGCGGAGATCACAAATGGAGATTTTCCCCAGCTCGGGTTCCCGATTCTCAAGACGGGCCTTTCTCTTTTCTTTCCTTTCTTCGATCATCCTTTCCTTGTCTCTTTTAGTAGTGCGTACCCCAGGCCGTGCGATCCTTGTTCTCGAGAACTCCTAGGATTGAGGTCATACCTTCTTGATTCTTCCCGATCCTTTTCTGTTGGTATCCCCCTTTTAGCATGACATTGCCCACCATTAGTGCGGCATTGGATAGACAGGGTTTCTTAGTGGTGATCCCTACATAAGCGCTATCGACAATTTCCAACGCCTGAAACGCAGTTCCCAGGGCTTCCTCTGTAGCTTCAATGTAGCGTGTTGACGTCGGCTTACTCACCAGCAAATCTTGTTCTCCTGACACGATGACCAGTTTATCATCCACGACAAACTTCAATTTTTGGTGCAAGGTGGACGATACTACTCCCACTGAGTGAATCCAAGGTCTTCCCAGCAAGCAACTATAGCTGGGCCTGATGTCCATTACTTGGAAGTTAATAATGAAGGTGAATGGCCCGATCTGGATTGGCAGCTCGATCTCTCCCATTACTTCACTCTTGGATCCGTCGAAGGCCCTTACAAGCACAGAGCTAGGCTTCATATGAGTTTTGTCGATGGGTAATTTATCCAAGGTAGATTTAGGCATCACATTTAGGGAGGATCCATTATCTATGAGGACCTTGGCCACGAGATGCTCCTTACACTGAACCGAGATATGCAGTGCTTTATTGTGTCCTCTTCCTTCCGCGGGTATCTCCTCATCATTGAAGTACAAATAATTGCATGCAGTGATGTTGCCAACCAGGTCACCAAACTGATTCAGCGTAATGTTCTGAGATACATGGGCCTCATTTAGAACCTTCATTAGCATTTTCCTATGACTCTCAGAGTGCGTCAATAAGGCGAGTAGGGACACTCTTGCTGGCGTGCTATTCAACTGATCTACTATCTCGTACTCGCTTTGTTGAATGAGCTTGAGAAATTCAGCAACTTCCTCATGGGGAATTTCTTTCTTATCTTCCTTCCCCGTGTTGCTTTCCTCGATCACAACCTCTTTTCCTTTGTTTTTAACTTCAATCGGCCCTTTTGCAGTTTCCTCCACCGATTCCTTTTCTGGTTCTTCTACAGTCCTCTTTACCGGCTCTTTATCTGGGGCATAGACTCGCCCACTTCGTGTCATCCCTCCTATTCCCACAATATTGGTGACCGTCGGAGGACATTGCTCCCTATCATTCCCTTCGACTCGGACTTTTGCATCATATATCCAAGGTACTGCTTTGTCGTCCTTGTACGGAAAAGGAGACGATATTTGAATAGTGATGGTTTTAGGGGCATTAGCCGCTGTAGGAGATGCACCCTTAGTGAATTGAATCACCAAAGGTTTTGGGATTATGGTTCCTAAATCTTGGACCATGGATACCTCCATTTCCCTTTGAGAGATAATTCGGACCATGTTCATATCGAGTAATTTTTGGAGGATGACCCTAAACTCTTCACACTCCTCGGTGGACAGGATGTCTTCATTGTAAGGAGTTTCCTTGTTGACTTTTACTTTTTCAATCAGACCGGCTTTGCGGAGTTTGCTGAATACTTCACTCATCGGGATTTCTACTTCGACAACATCCCTTATTATCCTTCTCCCATATTCGGCTTCTATCATATTCACCGATGTGTTTCTGTGGTTAGGTAACAGATTACTCCCTACGTTAGGGCCATCATCCTGGAAGCTCAACCATTTTGCATTTATCAGGCTTTGGACCTTAATTTTCAGAGCTCGGCAATCTTCTATGGAGTGGCCTGCTGCCCCGGTGTGGTATTCGCAGGTGGCATCTGGATTATACCATTTTGGGAATGGCGGTTCCATGGGTTTTTGCGGACAAGGAACCACCAATGAGTTTTTGAGCAGGTGCTGGTAAACATCTTTGTAACTCATAGGGATCTTGTCAAACTGGATCGGGTTCCTTCCTTGGGAGTTCTGAGCTCTTGGCTGATTAAAATTCTGACCTCCTTGATTCTAGGAATGGGAAAGCCGGCGTGGTAGTTGCATAGCGTATAGAGGGGCACTACTCACCGCGTTTGTCTCTCCTTCTTTCTTCTTCTTGACGAAGGACTTATGCGCTTTGGATGATGAGGTGTCGTTATGGATCTTTCCACTGTGCATCCCGATTTCCACACGTTCTCCTATGACAATCAAGTCAGAAAAGCTTGAGAACATGCTTCCAATCATTTTATCATCGAATGGGGGCTCAAGCGTGTCGATGAATGTATCAATCATCTCTTTATCCAATAGGGGGGCTCCACTTGAGCAGCCATGCTCCTCCATCTCTGGGCGTATTCTTTATAGCTTTCAGCGTCTTTCTTCTTCATATTTTGCAACCGTTACTACGGTGGGGCCATATCCATATTATACTTGTACCGCTGGAATGACGCATTTGCCAAGTCTTTCCATGAGCGAATTTTAGTACGCTCTAATCGCAGATATACCACCGCGAGGTGCCTGGCCAAGCTTTCTTGGAAGAAATGAATTAGGAGCTTGTCATCGTGGGAATGGGAAGCCATCTTTCGGCAATACATGACCAGGTGGCTCTTGGGACATGTCTCCCCTTTGTACTTGGCAAACTCGGGTACCTTGAACTTTGGAGGGATAACTACATCAGGGACCAAACACATGTCTGAAGCTTCGAAACCAATGTGATCTGCCCCCTCAATGGCCTTTAACCTTTCCTCCATCATCTGAAACCTCTCCTTGGCTTGAGCATCCTCCTGATGAGTGAAGATAGGTACAGAATTCTGAGCACTTGTGTTCAACGGGTTTCCATCATTCGGAGGTGTCCGCCCTTGTGAACTATGGATAGGTATTTCGTTCTCTTCCGGCTGATTCTCCTCCGGCCCATTATGCACGTGGTGTTCGACAAGTCGTTCTGTTTCTGGGGTCAACTTGGCATTTAGGGCCATCAACAGATCAAACATCTGGCCCATTCGTGCGCTCATCTGATCAAGCTCTCCCCGCATAGCCTCTTGACTCTGTTGCATGGCCTTCTGATTTTGTTCTAAGGAGTCCATGAGCCTAGCTTGCGACCTCGTTTTGTAAGGGTGCGGGTTCTTCGTGTTTAATTCTGGGTTCAGAAGGACAATATGAGTATGGAGGAGTTGTTTATGTTATGCTCATATTATGTATGCCATGCACGTTTATTTATTTATTTAATTTGTTTTATCGGCTTATCGGAGAATCGCAAAAACTTTGTAAACGTCTCATCGGGTTGCTGCGTATTTCAAGCATAAATATTCCCATCAAAAGAAAATATCATAATTCAAATTGCCCTGAGGGCTTACAAAATTGAGACGGAAATTGAAATTGCGAGAATTCAAATAAACGACAAAAGACTAAAGGGGATGGGGTTTTCAACGGTCACGTCGGATCTGCTTCTCCAACTCTCCCACTAAGCTCTTGCAGTACTCTATGAAGTTCATCACTTTCCTCGGCAAAGGTCGGAAACCTATTGCGGATTCTGCTTCTTCCAAGAGTTCTGGCATATCTTGGATACCCCTATTTGCGAGCCAGACCAATTTAGAGCAACGATCCATCCAGTACCGGGTTTCTCGATCAAACCAACTAATGACTTCCCGCTGATCATCAATTTTCCCTTGCATACTGAGGACCTTCTCACGTTCCTCCTCGAGATCTATATGGTAGCCTATGAACTTTTCTTCCGCAATTCTCTTTTCTGCTTCGAGTTGGGCCTCGTGCGACTGCATGGTATTTTTCAACTGTTGCGTCAAGCTTTCAACCCGTTCTTGTAAAACCTTACTAGCCTTTTGAGAATCAGTCCACCTTTTCCTCAAATCACCCTTTTCACAGAGAACCAAACTTAATTCCTTTTTCACTAAGTCCAATTGTTGATTTGCTGCTTTCAGACAGCCTTGAGTCTGAGACCGGCTTACCCTTTCATCCTTGGCTCTCTTTTGGGTCTCCTCTAGAAATCCAGCTTTTCTGTCACATTCATCTCGTAGGACTTCTATGTCTTGATATGCCCTCTTCAAATTCTCCCGGAGAAGTTTCTTATCCTCTTTCACCTTTTCTAAGGCCAGCTTCAATTCTTCCACTTCTTCATTCTCTGCAGGAGGTGGAGGCGGCATTTCTGGGACTAAAAACAAGTTTCGAAAAGGTAATTTGACTTGCTGAACTCTCGTCGCAACCCATTGACAGTACTTTTCATCCGTATGGGTGCTCTTGCGCCCTAGTGGTTTCCTGATTACTTTCTTCCAAGCTCGACACACTATTGTGAACAATGCCAAATCCGAGGAGCCCCGATCATGTATAATGAAAGCGGCTAGCTCTTCTTCGACAGGTTCTCCTAGCATGGGTGCACCGAGTTGTCTCAGGGCCAGAGTAGGATTGTAGTTGATGCAGCCTATAGTTCCGATAAAGAAGTGCGTTGGGGAATTCTCCACACCGATAGATCACCTCTTTAATCTCTTGTTCTCTGGAATACCATATCACAGATTCTTCACTAAGACTCATCAAGTAAGCAGCCCATTCCGCATTACTCCTAGGACCGAGGGAATATCCCCTTTTTACCAAGTGACTTTTCAACCATAGGTACAAGATGGGGACACAACAACGAATTCGTCCTCCTCCTTTCTCATGGCGTGTGTGGAGCTTATAGTATAAGTCCGCAAGCACGGCGGTAGTGGGATCCATACCTTGGGTTTTAAATGCTAGGAAGGCGTCAATGGCGGTTTTGTCCACAAAATGGTCCACATGAGGAAACAAGACCACTCCATAAATAATCAGGGCTACTACATCTATGGATTCTCTCAATTTTCCTTCGGCATGAAGGTCTTTAGCTTTTTCTTCTAGAAAGCTCCTGGAGTAACCTTCGAGATCTCCTTCTACCCTTAGTGCAGCGTTCAAATCCGATTCAGAGATACCCAAAGCAAGGGAAATGGTACCTATAGTTGGAGTATGTTTTGCGTGATGCAGACGCCTTTAGTCCTTCTTGGGATCCCCAAGATCTTCGATATTCTTCTAAAGTAGGTGCCATTTGGAAGTTCCTAACGTGAAACATCTCGGAGGAGGTCATAAACCGGGCTAGTGCCGTTAGGGCTCCTACTTGTACGTCCACATTTATCAGATCCAATATATTCCCAAATTTCCCCACGAAGCTAATCCGATCCAACTGTATCCACTTTTCAGCTATGAAATCAACCAAAGTTTTTAGATGCATCAAACGAGGCGGTTCGATCTTGAATTTCAAAGTGTTTCTCCTCTCTATCCCTGTGACTGCGCTCACCGAAGACATTTGTTCCAAAGATTTTTGAAATTTCCGATAAGCCTGAACAAATGGGAAATTAGTGTTATGGCGTATGCATGGATGAATGAGTATGATTTTGTTTTCCAAAAGTGAAAGAAAAATAAAATTGCAAATTTATTTCATTTCCGAAAACACAGTCATTTTAATAAATATGCCTTTTAGTACACATCAAGTTATTTTTTTAAAAAAAAATTTGTTACCATTATTACTATTATTATCATACCCCCTTTTTAAAAGACCTAAGTATCTATTTTCAAAATAATTGATTGGGGCTCTAAAAGAGAAGATTTTAAAAAAAATTATTTTTGTGATTTTTTTTTTGAAATAAATAAGCGAAAAGGACAATAAGGGAGGGTATGCTCCTTTTGTGACCAAGGTTGGTAATTCTTAAAGGATCTATGGTCCACATTAAGTGTCTTTCCTTGGGTGGATTAAAGTACTAAACTAAACGGTCCCTAGAGCCAAGGGTCCCATTTGAAAATGTTACCACCAATAATAGGTATACTATTAAAGGATGGTTTTTTCTCAAATGGAGCCAAACTCTAGGTGAGGCTTTCGTAGGAACCTATTGGCCGTACGTCCAGCAGAGCACCCACTACGTAGCCTCTCCTAACTTAATATTCACTCGGGCCCGGGTATAGGGCTCCCACTCATAGTGTGTGCAAATAAGTGTGCAAAGTGAAGTGTGTGAAAGGAGCAATGACCTAAAATTCTACCCGCTGCAAAATAAACATATAATATATACAAATGTCTTCTACCCTAGGGTTCAAATATACAAGCATATGAGCAAAATATACCATGACCAAATAGGAGTAGAATAAAATACAAGGGAAATAAATCATGTAAGGCAAACAAACAAATTCAAACAATTATAAGGCCTAACTCTCTAAAGTCCCCAGTTGAGTCGCCAGCTGTAGCAACCACACCAAAATTTAAAAATAATGGAGTCGCCACCAATATTTTGATTTTAATAGGAAAACATTGGAAAACCTAATTTTTGAATATTTTTGAATTTTTAAAAGAAAAAGGTCTTTGTACCAGATTCGGGTTCGGGAGTTGGTTACGCGCAAGGAGGGATTAGCACCCATACGCGCCCATTTAAAAAAATGGTACCCGTTAATTGTTTATAAAAAATTTGTTTGTCCTTAAAAAATCAATTCCCTTTATCAAATTTATTAAATATTAAAAGAAAGAACCCAACAAGAAATTATTTAAAAAAAAAAAGAAAACCTATCTGATTTATATTTATTATTATTTTATTTCCTTTTAATAAAACAAAAATACAAACTGATTTATATTGACTTTATGGAATAAAAAAGAATAAATTACAACTAAGTCTCTGACTCAGGTTTGGTCCCATTGGAAGACCAATCCCTAAAGCATGTTTATATAGAACAGAAAAAACCTATTTTTTGCATCTACACCCCTATTAATTACATATTTACAAATTGACCCTTATTAATTACGTATTTACAATTTAGTCCTTATTTATCACAAATTTGCAATTTAGTCCTTTTTTAATGTATATTTACAGTTTAGTCCCAATTTAGGGTTTGGCCCCATTGGAAGGTCAAACCCTAAACCTAATTACAGATTAGATTACAACCCAGGCCGTGACCCTAACAGAAACAACATCAATAACAATTATAACAATCAGTAACAACAACTGCAGCACAACAATGTTGATAACAAAATTATAACAACAATAACATTACAATGACAAAGATGAACATTGTAAACGCATATGTCTCAGTCCATTGTTCAACCCATGATAAAAGAGAACAAAAAAATGAAAAATGAAGAAAGGAATAGGAAGAAGAAGATAGAAACTGGATTACTGACTTTCCGTAAAACCAACAAATAGAGGAAAGAAGGAAAAAAGACCTAAAACTAAGAATTTAAGTTTCGGTGTTTGGGGGTTTCACGGATCTTCAGGTCTGCTCCTCCTTCTCCTTCTACCTCTCTGTCTCTCTGTCTTTTTCTTTTCTCGCTCGGGTTCTCTTGTTTTTTCAGGGTCCGGTCCCCATTTCACTTTGCTTGCTTCCCTTTTTATAGGCACCACATCTGCGAAGCAAATAAATCAGATTAGTTCGAAAAAGAAAAAGAAAAATAAAAATAAAAGAGAAATAAAGAGATAAACTCCCTTATCCACCGATTTTCTTCCTCCTTCTCTGCTTTTCACGCGAAAACCGGGTCTTGGGCAGCTTGCAGGAGAGTGACGCGACGTTGGCAGGGAGATGGGCCAGATGGAGGAGATAACAGTTGAGTAAGGCAGAGAAACGTGGTCTGAGGAGGGAGAGAGAGAGATGGTTGGCGGCTAGGGTAGGAGGAGAAGGGCTACGGTTGAGTGAAGAAGAGGAGAAAGAAAAGGAGAGAAGATGATGGTGATAGAGAGAGATGGGGGTGGGGTGATCTTTGCACTTGGCGTGAAGGGAAGGTTCGAGAGAGAGAGTGTTCTTTGCGTGGAAGGAAGGAAGGGATTAGATTTTTAGGGTTAATGTTTTTAGGTTAAAAGGAAGGATGGGCTGCGTGCGTGAGTTGTTGGGCCGCGGCGTGAAGAAAGAAAGTCATGGGCTGGGGGTGCTGGAAAGAAAAACGTGGGGTGCGGCAAGCAGTTGAGGGCCAGGTACGCTGGGGGGTACAAAATAGAGAAAAGAGGGGGTGTGCGAGTAAAAAAACAAAAAATGGAGGTGTGTCTTTGTTGAAATTTGAAATTGCGTCGGTTTGATTTAATTGCTGTTTGCACCACCAAATTTTATTTCTTACACACCCCTTCTCAATAAAAAATTCCATTTTTCTTTTTCTTCTTCTTTTATTTATTCTTTTCTTTTTCTTTCTTCCCTTTTATAATCTCCAAAAATATTATTTATTATTACTACTAATAATAATAAAAAAAAGTTAAAATAAATAATAAAATAAAATAAAAAGGCCGGACAAAATTAGGGTACTACAACCACCATTGTCGGTTCTAAGCTTTTTGATCTTCAACCCTGTCTCATTTTCTACCATGGCTTTCCACATCTTGAAAGCCTAGAATACTTCAGACTTATGTTTCAGAAAGTATACCCATACCTTCCTAGAGTGATCATCGATAAAAGTCACGAAGTATTGCTTCCCACTAATGGATGAGACAGTCGTTGGACCCCAAACATCAGAGTGAACAAGCTCAAGTTTATCCTTCTTTGGGGTTCTTCCACTTGTCTGAAAGCTGACTCTTTTCTGCTTTCCAAGTATACAGTCTTCACACATGTCAATTTCTACTGACTGAAGACTTGGCAATTTGCCTTTCGAGTGCATGATCTTCATCCCCTTCTCACTCATATGGCCTAGTCTCTGGTGCCATAGATTGGGATTTTCATTTGCTGCAACTGCAATCAAATGGCATGCTCCTGCTATCTTGTAAAGAGTACCACTCTTTCTGCCGCGAGCAATCGTCATTGCACCCTTTGAAATCTTCCAATGATCGCCGTGGAAGACTGTTGTGTAGCCGTCACTGGCCAACTGGCCTACTGAGATTAAGTTCTTCGTCAGGTCGGGAATGTGTCTGACATTTTTCAATTCCCATACAGACCCGTTCAACTTAATCTTCACTACACCTTTGCCGACAATATCACAAGATTGTTCGTTACCAAGGTAAACCCTACCAAGGTTTCCGGGTACATAATTCTCGAAGAATTATTTCTGCGAAGTGGCATGAAAAGATGCTCCAGAGTCTAACACCCAAGACTCTTCCTTGCTCTCCAAAGAGCATATCAACGCGTTAACTCCTCCTGAGGTGGAAGCAACATTTTCCTCGTCCTTCGCCTCCCGATTCTTCGGTGCACTCATGCACTGATTTTTATAGTGCCCGGTCTTCCCACAATTCCAACACTCGATAGTCTTCGAGTTGGAGTTTTGGAAATCATGATGATTTCTGGATTTGGACGGCATACCCTTTGATTTGCCGCGTCCTTTTCCTCTAGTTGAATTTCTTCCCCTTGACTCTGTATGCAATACTGAAAAGGATAAAGATTCACCTGACTCTCTCCGTCGGATCTCTTCACTGAGAACTAGATCACGAACATCATCTGATTTCAGCTTATTGTTTCTGCTGAGCTACTCACACCGTGACAAAGAGCATTCCAACTCTCTGGAAGAGAAGACAAAAGTATCAATGCCTGTACCTCATCATCAAATTCGATTCCAACTGAACTCAACTGGGTTGTGACTAAGCTGAGTTCATTGAGATGTTGCGCTACTGATGCACCTTCCGCCATCCGCAAGTTAAACAACCACCTCATCAAATGAACTTTGTTTGAGACCGACGACTTTTCATACATGTTGGAAAGAGCCTTCATAAGATCCGTCGTGGTCTTTTCTTCTGCAATGTTAAACGCAACATTACGGGATAACGTCAATCGGATAACGCCAAGGGCTTGTTTATCGAGAAGGATCCATTCATCCTCCTTCATCTCTACTGGTTTCTTTCCTGTGAGAGGTTGATACAACTTTTTCTGATACAAATAATCCTCTATTTGCATCTTCCAAAAGCCAAAGTCCGCACCATCGAACTTTTCAATTTTCACCTTTCCTTCGTCTGCGGCCATCACTCCCACTCAAGTCTGACTTGTCAGGATCGTTTCTGACAATTTCTGCGAACCACTGTGCCTTAGAACACCTCCGTGGACAAATTGGTAACGCCGGCCAATTCTACTATTCACTAAAAAAAATACTATTCACATGAACAGTATCTTCACCAAGATTTAGCAGAAATAGCCAACTAGCTTTGATACCAGTTGTTGGGAAACTACGCAAAATTTTCCCATGGTCAGATTAGTGGAAGAGCGAAAAATAAATGTGGAAGCACACACAAAAATTGATAACGGAGTTCGGCCAATTATGCCTACGTCTCCGAGCTGCTGCAGACCTTATATTGAAAAAGGAAATATACACTGTGTTTACAAACACTCACACTCTCTCACAAAACCCACAACCCAATTACACCCAAAGAAATATTTCTCTCTAAATATTTCTCACACTCTCTCTCGGTGCTCACTGCCCAGAATTTTCTCTCAACATTGTAATACTCTCAAATCTCAATGTTGGAATAAATTTCCTCTCCTACAATGCCCCTATTTATAGAAGCCATTGGTAATGTGAACACCTACTAATATGGCTGCACCATCTTTGAATAATTGGTTCTGCCAAAGAAAAAATATGCCTTTAGTTAATGGGTGCATTGAAAAACTTGCACCACACTTGCACCACTTTTTCTTCATTTCAATCGGTGCCATTAATAAGGTTGTTGGGGAGGTGTTTCTTTGACTAACACACTGTGACAACCACCCTAAAAATTAAATGGAGCCGCCACCAATATTTTATTTTTATAGGAAACATTGGGAAACCTAATTTTTGAATATTTTTTAATTTAATGAAAAAAAGAAGGTCTTTGTACCAGATTTGGATCCGGGAGTTGGTTACGCGCAAGGAAGGATTAACACCCATACACGCCCATTAAAAAAATGGTACCCGTTAATTGTTTGTAAAAAATTGTCTGCCTTTAAAAAATTAATTTCCTTTATCAAATTTTTTAAATAATAAGAAAAAGAACCAACAAAAATTATTAAAAAAAGAAAGCCCTTTTTTATTGTATTTATTATTATTTCATCTCTTTTTAATAAGACAGAAATAAAAACTGAAGATAAGAATTACTTCCACAAGTTATTAATTTATTTATTTGATAAAAATACTTAAATGAGGAAACAAAATTCAGAAACTTTCTATTTTGTTTTTAAGTCCCTCATTAATATGATAATTGCAAATTGGTCCCTATTTAAAGTTTGGCCGCATTGGAAAACCAAACCCTAAAACGCGTATGAACAAAAAATTAAAGAAAGGAAGATTTTTTAATTTATTCGCTTTCAGACCCTTTTTATCATACATTTACAGTTCAGTCTTTCTTTAAAATACATTTGCAGTCTAGTCATATATTTGCAGTTTAGTCCTTATTTATCATATATTTGCAATTTAGTCCTTATTTATCATATATTTACAGTTTAGTCCCTATTTAAGGTTTGGCCCCATTGGAAGGCCAAACCCTAAACCTAATTACAATCTTAATCGTGGACACTGATAGCAATAACAAAATGACAACTACGATAACAACAACAATGACAATAGCAACAACGATAGCAACAACAGCAACAGCCCAATAATTTGAAAAGAAAAAAGAACAAAACTAAGAAAATTGCAACATAAATCGGTTAAGTCTTTGTTACATAGCCATATTCAGAGAGAAATAGAAGGAAGAAAAGAAAACCTGGGTATTAGCTTTTCCCAGAAAATCAAAGAGGTAAAGAGAAGGGGATAAAAACCTAAGACTAAATGGTGTTTAATTTTATGGTAGCCTCACAGGTTAGTAGTCTCCTTTTCTTGGCTCTGTTTGTTTTCCTTCTTGCTCTCGGTCTCTCTGTCATTCTCTTGTTCTCACTCCGGTTCCCTCTGGCTCTCGGTCTCCAGGGTTTTTCTTCTCCCCCTTTTTTCTTCAGCTTGCCTTGGCTTGTATAAACTCAGTACCTGCGAAACACACGGATGAAATTAGTTCAAAAAATATGAAAATAAAAAAAATAAAGAGATAAAGGGAAGGAAAGGGAACAGATACTCCCTTTTCGGCGAAAATCTTGTTTGGATTTGATGGAGATGATGGTGAATGGGATTCGATTATGATGAAGATCACGATAAAGGGATGAGACCGAGATTTAGGGGAGAGAAAAGAGGGCGGCAGTGCGCGCTGACTTAGGGTTGAGAGAGAAGGAGAAGAGGATGGAGGTGTGGAACCTAGGGTTAGAGAGAAGGAGGAGACGATGGGAAGGAGATGAAGAGGAAGGGCGTGGTGAGTGCCGCGGAGAGGAGATGAAGGTGAGGGGAATGTGGCGTGTGGATCAAAATGAGAGAGGGAGAGTGAATTAGGTTAGGTTTTAGGGTTATGTGATTGAAGTGGGCCGCGTGGTGATGGGCTATGCGTGTGGACGGCTTAGGCTGCGTGTTTGGGTGGGGTCTTGTGAATGGCGGTGGGGGTGTGAGAAGCAAGCGACCATGGATAAATCTGGAGGCGGGAAAAATAAAAAAAGGCGTGCGAGTAAAAGGCAATGGGTGAGTCTTTGTTTGAACATTTGTTGCTTCTTGTGGATCCAGCTTTGTTTATTGCTATTTGCACCATCTAATTTTATTTTTTTACACACCCCTACTCAAATAAAAAAATCCCATTTTTCTTATCCATTCTTTTCTTCTCCTTTTTAATCTCTTTTATTATAAAACCTAAAATATTATTTATATTTATTATTACTACTACTAATTAAAATAAATAATAAAATAAAAATTAAAAAAGTCGGACAAAATTAGGGTACTACAGCTGCCCCTCCTTAATTACATTTTACTCGAAGGTCTTCGTGCATTCGTTGTAAAAGGTAATTAAGGATAAAGGACTCTAATTTTGTCTAGAACGAAATTGTTTGAGGATGCGAGATTGACTCCCAACTTTGCTTTGGGGTTCTAAGTTTGATTCCCAGTGAATTCTCGGTAAGGCATAGGTTTGGTTCCTAGCTCTTACAAAATTGGTGAGAGATTCTAGGTTTGATTCCTAGTGAATTCCCGGTAAGGCACAGGTTTAGTTCCTAACTCTTACAAAATTGGTGAGAGATTCTAGGTTCGATTCCTAGTGAAGTCTCGGTAAAACATAGGTCTGGCTCCTAACTCTTACAAAATTGATGAGAGATTCTAGGTTCGATTCCTAGTGAATTCTCTGTAAGGTGTAGGTTTGGCTCCTAGCCCTTACAAAATTGGTGAGATATTCTAGGTTCAGTTCCTAGTGAATTCTCGGTAAGGCACAGGTCTGATTCCTAACCCTCACATCTTTGGTATTGATTACTTCCCTACTTAGGGTAAGCCTGGGGTGCGAGCTTCTTCGTCACTCGACATAAATATGGGTCAGATTCCCAACAAGGTATAGGTCAGATTCCTAACTCTTGCTAAAATATGGACGAGTTTCCCTACTGCAGGTGAACGTCCGGTGTACGAGCTTCTCCGTTACTCGAAATAGTTCGGGTCAGTTTCCCGACTAAAAGCTTGGGTCAGATTCCCAAGGCGATAGGTCAATTTTCGTAATTGAGGAAGATTCGAGACGCGGGTCAGGTTCTCGAGTAAAGGCTTGGGTCAGATTCCCAAGGTGGTGGGTCAGATTCCCAACAAGATATATGACAGGTTCCTAATTCTTGCTAATAAAGAGATTGGGTAGGCTGAGTACTAATTCTTACTGAGTAACAACAGATCAACTGTATATAATATTTGCGAGGGTAGGTCAATGGACCCAAAAACTTTGACAGTCATGCAGGATGTAATGAATGGTATGCCATGCATGAAATGAAAATTTTTTATTTTTTAGAGAAATGTTTTTTTTTTAGGTGGGTGGGACGTGGACCCAAAAGTATTGATGATCATGCAGGATACAATAAATGGTATGCCATGCATGAATGTTGTTTTGTTTCGAATATTTTGATTTCCCTGAATGCCTTTGAAGATTCTGCCCCTAGACTCATGGGATGATAACTTTCTGTCGGATTGCTTGTTTGAATGGTTGACTTTGTACTGCATCAGGTTTGCATATTTTCCCCTTGATAGATCATTTTGTGGTTCTTCAAATTTTCACCTTCATGCTTTGGATGCCTTTGGAAGAATTAGATTGACAACTTTAATCCATAGAGACTTTTCAATGTCCTTTTGACCTTCGTCCAGCCATGTGAGGGAGGATCTATGTTGAGAGACGAACCACCTTTGCGTAGTTTTGAAATAGGGACGAATGTGAAGCTTGTAGATGATGGGTTCAGCTTTTGCCCCTAGCTCCTTAGTTTCTGTTTAAATCTGTGAGATACAATCCGGGCTGACATGTTTGTGAATTTGACCCTAACTTCGCCTAGGCCGCTCTTTGCGAAGTTTTCAACCCATGTCGCTTAACTTCTGCCTAGACCGCCTTTCGGGTTTTCACCTAGCGAGCATTTTATTTTATATTCTTTTTTTTTTTTGGTAAAGCAATCAGACCGAGGAGTTTATATGGATCTCTTCTTTCAAGAATCAAGTTTTAAGAAAATATGAGCAATTTGACTTTGATCAGAATGGACTTTATTAGGGTTGTAACGTGACCAAGGGTTAAGGGCTATGAAAGAAATGATATTTCAGGCTCAAAAAGTATATAAGGGTTTATAAAAACAAGGATCTTTAGTGCCAAGATGCACTTTGGTGATTGCTAGCACCAATTGTCTCGTTTTGCTTTTGTATTTTTATTCTTTTTCTTTGCAAACGTCTTGATATGTTGCATTTGATATTTGCTTGCTTGCTTTGCTTTTCTTTTTTTCTTTAACAGACAAAATTTATTGGATTATTGTGCTAACCTTCAATGTATGGGTGATCCTTGTTTAGGGTATTTGAAAGAATTTTTTTTAGGCTAAAAAAGGGTAGCAAGGGATAAATATTTTTCATATTTTTTGGATAGAGAAAAACGGCCAAACTTCATCTCAAAATCTTATTGCTCAAATTTTCACAAAACTTAATTTTTGATAATTGCGCATTTGCTTTACCATTTTATTTTATATTTTCCTTAACTGTTTTTTTATCCCGGATTGAACATGCACCAAGAAGGGGAAAAAATTGCATTTCCATTGATGTATCGAAAAGATGGAAATAAAGTGGGCCCTTTACAAGATATGCCCCAGGGCTTTGGGCAAAGCGTAAAAACAAATGAAGGTTGCTTAAACAGGGCTATTCCTCGAAATTTCACCATTTCGTGTTGATCAGAGCTCAACAATCCTTAATGGAGTGGCCCATTGCCTCAGTGTATGTCGTGATGAGCATCATTAGTATCTTCTTCCATCTCTTGACCTATACTGCGCAATGGCTGCTGACTGGCAATCCTTCCGCTTATTATCCCTGCTTCCACTCTTTCTCCGACAACAACTAGGTCTGAGAAGCTTGAAGAGACATTTCTCATGATCAGATCATAGAAGGGTTGTTGAAGAGTGTCAATGAACATGGTAACCATCTCTTTCTCAGATAGTGGGGGTTCCACTTGGGCTGCAATCCCTCTCCATCTTTGGGCATACTCTTTGAAGCTTTCATTGCCCCCTTTTACCATGGTTTGCAACTGGGAGCGGCCAGGAGCTATGTCCATATTGTACTTATACTGTTTGATGAAAGCTTTAGCCAAATCGTTCCAGGAATTGATTTTACCCTGCTCTAACTGCATATACCAACGTAGGGATGCCCCTGTAAGACTCTCTTGGAAGAAGTGGATTAAGAGCTTATCATTACTAGAGCAGGGGGCATCTTCCGGTAGTACATGATGAGGTGGCTTTTTGGACAAGTCAAGCCTTCATACTTGACGAACTCAGGAACTTTGAATTTTGGAGGAATCACCACGTCCAGGACCAAACATACTTCTGAAGCTTTGAACCCAATATGATTTGCCCCTTCAAGGTATATGATTTGGTCCGGATTTGAAAAAAAAAATACAAAAATCCAACCCAACCCAAACCGAAGAATTTTGATTGGTTCGGGTAACGAATTTGGTTAAAACCAATCCAAACCGGCCCATGAACACCCCTACTCATCAGATTCCAATTTTTTCCCCCGGCAATCAGAGTCACTCATTTCAAAAGAAGAACCTTAGTTGCTCTTACTCTAAACAACCAGCCGCAACCAAGGAAGCTTACAACCACCTTCCTTGCATTGTCGCCGTCTTTCTCTCGTCTCTGCTCGCGCCTCTACTTTCTACAAGGATGGTTTTGTTAAGTTGTTAGGAGAAGAAGAGTAGAGGGTAAGTTTGTGATTTGGGTCATTGTGTTTCAGGATGTCAATGCCATAGAAAACGAAAAAAGCTGTGATTTGGGTCTTTGGTATATACCGTAATGTGTGATGCGCAGGACCGACCTACTAGAGTCATTTCAATATCAATTTTTCTCAAATAAAACATATATAATCTTGCCTATAATATTGCCCATGTAGTGATGTTTTCAAAAATAATCCTTTACCATTATTTGATATAAAGGGTAATTGAAGCAAAAACGTGGATATTACCCCACAAGGATTCTTTGAATTATTACTTTGATACAAGTCTAACGAAACCAACAAGAATTTACACTACGCCAAAAACAATTTTTAATAGCGGCTTTTTAATAGCGTTTCTCACAGAAAGCACTATTATATAGCACACGAAGCTTTTTTATAGCGCTTTTTATAACAAGCGCTATAAAATAATATACTTTTGATAGTATTTTCTAGAACATGTGCTATTAAAAGGCTCTTTATTTTTTTCGAAAAAATATTCATAACGCCTACTGAAAAAAGCGGTATAAATGCGATACCATTTAATAGCGCCTCCTTCATGAAACGCTATCAAAAAGATATCATTTGATATCACTTCCTCCGCTGAGCGCTATCAAAAGATTGGACGAATTGAAAAAGAAAATCTCCCTCGGTTCATAAAAGTAAAACCCTTGCGCAAAGCAGAGCAACAATCACACGCCGAACTCTCGCTCAACAATCACACGAGCGTCACCCAGTTTTCATTTCCCTCATTTTCCCCTTTCCTTCATCTTCTCGTTTTGCCTTGCGCCGCCTCGTTTTCCCCTCTTTCCTTCCTTCCCTCATTTTCCCCTCCTCCCCGTCGTGCCAAAATCGCCTGCCTCCGTGATGACCGCGCTGCTGCAACCCTAACCCCTTGCCTCCATGACTTTCGATTTAACTGTCAAAAAGAACGAAGATGGCATGGAAACCGATGCACCTACTCAAGCGAAACCCGTACCCAACGGCACTATTAACATGGACGTTGAGCCCAAGTCCGAGGATGAAGACGATTCAAGACAAGGAGATTCTATGGATGAAAACACCGTCGAAGACGCAATCGTGCGCGAAATCGGCGTCTTCTTCGCACCTTCTATCGATGCCGACACTCAGGTTTGCTATTGTTTCCACGTTTTTGCTTCGATTCTGCGTTTTTCCTCAAGAGTCTGATTTTTCTTTGTTGCTTTTAGTTATATGTTTTGCAATATCCTTCGAGACCTTGTTGGCGACCGTACGAGTTAGATGAACAATGCGAAGAGGTGCGTTTGTTTGTTTGCTTTAATTAATTTTCCTTTTCGCTGAAAAAATTGGAATTCGGTTGACTCGTTGTTGTGTTTTTTATTGTGTAGGTCAGGTTGAAACCTGAGAGTTTAGAGGTGGAGGTTGATTTATCTATTGAATTGGAGTCAAGTCGTATTGACAGAGAGTTTGCCAATAAACTCAACTACACGAAGTAGGTCTTTTCATTATCTCTTACAATGTTGACCAAATGATGCTCTAAGTTAACGCACCAATTGCAACTATGATCAGCCACACGGCAATTGTGTTTTCTTGTCATAGTTATAATAAGTAAATAATCAAGATGTCTTGTTTAATACTCACTAGAGAAGGCTCCAGGACTCGTAGGCATTGAAATTAGCAACATAATAATTGTGCATTTCTTTTGCGTATTTTAGTGAGAGAGATTTGAGACATCTTGTTAACTACTTGATAGAAGACTCTTGCGTATCAGCACTCTGTCGTCGTTGTCTGTGCTGGCGTACTCGCGTTTTCCCTCTCTTGCGTAACCAACAGGGGGAAGGTGCGTTCATCTTCAAACCCTTTTTTCTGTTGAGAGGACACGGAGGAGACGACGGCATAATCGAGGAGGTTGAGAGGGCGCTTCACATGGAACAATCTTGGCACCTCCGATGAGTTCCTGAAGTGCATTTCCTCCCATGCTCACGACATGCGCGGGTACGTTTTCCTGGGTTTTGCCCTTTTTTACTTACTCATGATGCCTCCTTGCCTTCCCGAGATTAAGTTTATTGATATGTCAGTATAAACAGAGATAGTGTTTTGAGTAATCATATAGAAAAATTGAAGGTTGTCATTTCCTTGTAGAAACAAAAGCAATATCGATTTATTGTTTCTTATTTTGCTTTCGCCAGTTTTAAATTGCAACCCTTGTAGAGAAACTTCATAGCATGTGTATGTACTCACCCAAAAGGAATTGTGCGCAATGAAGACTGGAGAAATCAAAGGTGTGGTTCACTTTGTTCTGTTCTTTTCTCTTAATTAATATTTGGAATTTACCCTACCCGCCTTTGCATTTTATTTAACAGGGAAGTTTAAAGAGAGCTGAAGGCAACAGAAAATCTGGCATTGGAAATTAGTCCTAACAAGCATACTAGAGAGGGTGTGTTTTCTTCCACAAATTATTGTCATGTGCATTTTCTAATCGGTTTCACTCTGCTGTTGTTGGTGAAAAGATTGGATTTTTGGGTAGATTGAGCTTGATTATCTATTAAAATGGAAAACTATGCATTTAGATTTATTCCTATACTGGAATTTTGGTCATTATTGAAGTCATTATTGAATAATTTAGATATACTTTTTTTTTTTTGGTTCTTTGGCTTGATTCGGTTTGGTTTGACATGAGAATTTTGACTCTAAGTGAGTGCTTGTTGAGTTTTGTTGAATCTCAATATTGAAATCAATGATTGATGGTTAACTGGTCATGATGGGTATCGAGATGGTCTTATAGCTGGGAAGGAAGATTCTGCACAGGAGGGGTTCAATATCAGTTTTAAACATTGACATTATATTCTTGCTGCCGTTGAAGTTTGCGATTTCTTTTTGCCTTTTTTTATTCTGAATCAGAATTGTTTCGCAGGTAGCTTCAGCAACCAAATGTGTAGAGAAGTTGAGGTAAAACTTCTGATTTCTTTCACCTTATTATAGTTCTTCCCAATTGTGACTTGAGTTTTTTTGAGCTTCTTTTGTTATCTTGAAAGATTGTGATGAGGAGATATGAATGATGTGTTGTGATTTTTGTTTGGAAGCTTGGTTAGGTGCCTAATTAATGATATACAAATTGTCACTCGAGGAACTTTATATAAGACATAAGAATATACAAATTGTCTTGTAGCTGGGAAGGAAGATTCTGCACAGGAGGGGTTTAATATCAGTTTTAAACAATCAGTCCTTACTAGTTATAGCTGGGGTATTGTAAGCGGTGTACCCAGGTAAAACTTCTGATTTCTTTCACCCTATTATAGTTCTTCCCAATTGTGACTTGAGTTTTTTTGAGCTTCTTTTGTTATCTTGAAAGATTGTGATGAGGAGATATGAATGATGTGTTGTGATCTTTTTGTTTGGAAGCTTGGTTAGGTGCCTAATTAATGATATACAAATTGTCACTCGAGGAACTTTATATAAGACATAAGAATATACAAATTGTCTTGTAGCTGGGAAGGAAGATTCTGCACAGGAGGGGCCCAATATCAGTTTTAAACAATCAGTCCTTACTGGTTATAGCTGGGGTGTTGTAAGCGGTGTACCCAGGTATTCTGAGCTTTGTTTATAATAATTAAACAAAGGGATAATCTAGATTAATTTTTTCATGCCCCCTTTCATGTTATATTTCTTGATGATGTGCAGTTGTACTGGTTCGACTTGGCAAATTGCTAATATCCTTGTGTTATGACAACGTTCAAAAGAAAATTGAGTGTTACTTGTGTTTTACTGTTTTTTCTTCTTGTTATGGCTTTGCTTCAGCCTTTTTACAATATGCTGGAAAACCCCACAATCTCGCCTTAATTCTATTACATTGCAAATAAATAGTAGCACACTACATTAAAAAATTATGTGTTCAACTTTTATAACTTTCCCCACTTTTCTATTTCGTTCATTTGGTAAACTATTGTGTTTAGGTCAATGTCCTGTTTTATTTGCAGAGTGCCTTGTTTTGTTAAAATAAATTGTTGTGATTGTATTAAAGTGTGGTAAAAATGTGATTTCTTCTTTCCTGGCTTGTTGTTTTGGTGTTGTTAACGTGAGAAGATCTAAGTTTGTTGGTTGCATGTTATGAACTTTAAGTATTTCTGTTAATTTGATGTTGCAATGTTATGTAAGCCTTGCATAAATTCTGGCATATTATATCATGAGGTGACTGATATGTTACTCCCATATTGCAGAATAATAAGGGGAACCAAGTAACGCACACTTGTGTTAGATAGTGAAGGAGATTATTATTGCCCTGTAAAACATATATTTGTCATTCTTTGGGATATACTTGGCCTTCAAGCAAAAGAAGTGAGTTAAAATAAATGGGTGAGAGGAACGGAGTCCACTTGTGCTATTAATTTGGCAAAGACAACATTGAGGTAACTTCAGTCATTCTCATCACCTAATAATGTATTGTTGGAGCCTTTGAAGCTTGCTTGTTGGACTTGGACTTGGAGTACACTAGCAACTACTACATGGTGGATATCATATGCTATATTATTACAATCCTCTTCTCATATTTCCAGAAAAGAACTTGTGTAAATAATTTTCACACTACCTTGTTCAAGAAGGTATTGAAATGTGTTACATTCTCTTACATTTTAAATTTTTACTTGTGCAATAGGTTTATCTTTAAATTTTGTTTCCAATGACTTATATTCTATTTCTGTATTCTGAAAGTTTCAATTGAACTACCTTGCTGCAAATTGTTGCACCTCCTAAAAAAGACATTATTGAATGTGTTACTCAGGCTTTGTTTATGTGTTTAAATTGTTCTTTCTAATTTAAAAAAAAAATACACTTTTAATAGCGCTTGTTTTAGGAAGCGTTATTAAAGGTGTATATATAATAGCGCTCCCTGAAGCAAGCGCTATCATAGAAGCCTATTTTACAACACAGCCGCAAGCCTATGATAGTGCTTCAACAATTAAGCGCTATTATTTGTTCATCTTTAATAGCGCTTTTGAAGCGCTATCGTAGATTTCGTACCCTATAATAGCGAAAAGATTTATAGTGCTTAAAAGCGCTACTAAAAGCAAAAAAAAGCGCTATTAAAATACATTTATGGCGTAGTGTTATCAATTATTTGTGAACTTAATTTGCAATGGTTTAGTGCTGGTTATAACTTTAAATTTTAGACTTTTTTACTTTTATATATATATATATATATATATATATATATATATACTTTTGCATGTTTTTATGAATTTTCGTGAGGGGACGGGGGAGGAAAACACCCCATGGCGGGTATCGAGGGCGGGGGAAATCTGGGGGGCGGGGACTGGGATCGGAAGCAAGGAAGTACTCCCCGCCCTGCCCCATTGACACTACTAGAAAAAACATAAAATAGCGATGGAAAACATTAAAAACTAATAAAATGACATTAACCGAAGAAATGGAATTAAAATATAAAGAATTAAATAAAATGCTAGAAGAAATTAATAAAAATGTTCCTATTATTAGAAAAAATTAATAAAATTGCAAATTATACTTTAAAAAAACTACAAAATGGTAGGAATGTAATAAATAATATACATGATACATTAGATAACATAAATATTGATGGCAATAGAGATATTAATAGAATTAAAGAAGTTCTTTAGCAATTAGAAAATCTCTTAAAAAAAGAAGAAAATAATAGACATAACTATACAAGATTTAAAGGATTTTCTTTGTGATAGAAAATTAATAAAGAAAGAAGAAAGTACAACTATAGTATATCTACCAGGGTTATGGAGGAATTAATTAGAGAGTATCAAGAGGATATAAAAAATGCAACAGAAATAGAAGACATAAGTAAGCTTATGAATGAATTAAAAATTTCAAAGGATGAGATTGGAAATACAAAAATATATAAATAAATAATGATCAGGAAAAAGAAAATGATTTAGAAGAAGTTGTCTTAGGATATGAGGATGAAAACGAAGAACATATAAGAGTAGATATGAAAAATGAAAGTAATAAGGAAACCAATAGCCAAGGAGCTAAAAGACAACCAAATTATCAAAGAAAAAGAACTTGGGGTACCTTTTGGAATGATCCAAATTATTGGAGAACCTATGATGAACCATTTATGGGTGGACAAGGATATTATCCATCAGATTATAAACCAAAAGTTGAAACACTTAGACACAGAAATATTTTAAATCTGGATTGTGTTACAAATAAAGAAGAATTGATAAATGAATGGACAAATGAACTAAGCCTTACTCTCCAAACAGATAAATATTTAAAAACCATAGATTTTGATGCAGTATTAAATTTAATTTTCAAAAATGCTAAATAGTATTGGAGCGTTTCAATGGCACCATATAATAAGTGGTGTCACAAAAAATATTGATATAATACAAAAAATTATTAAACTTATCTATAGAGAATTTGTTGGTTTTGATAATGAATTTAGACAATCGGAGTTAGATAGAACAAGGCATGAGAAAGCATTACTATATCTAGATAATATGAATATATGTGATATGTGTTACTTTGAAGAATTTACTTGTGAATTTCAGAAATACTATTATCAATTAGATAATCAATCTAAGGAAATATATAAGGGTATATTTATAAACAAATTACCATATCCAATAAATGAAAAGGTTAAGGAATTATGGCAACAATGGAAAATTGAAGTTGCAGATACCTTAGGAGGAATCATATCAACTGTTTATGAATTGCTAGCTAAGAAATGTCATGAAAAGCAAATTAGAAAATCCATAAGACATAACAAAAGAATTTGTTGTAAGAACCCAAATATAGACCTTCCAAATCAATGGGGATGTGGTGATTCTAGAAAACCATATAGGAAAAAGAAATATTTCAAGAAATGAAAGAAATATAAATTTAGGAGATCTTATCCTAGAAAAGAAACATATAAAAAGAAGAGATTTTTTAAGAAGAGAAACCCAAATAAGATCCCTAAGAAATATTGTCTTGGAGGAAAAAAGAAGTGCACTTGTTGGCTATGCAAAGAATAAGGACATTATGCAAATGAGTGTCCTAAGAAAGGTAGGAAGAGAAGGTTAAGTTAATTAATTTAGCCCTGAAAAATAATTATGAACCAGTAAAAGAAGAATTTAGTTCAGATGAAGAAATATATGAGTATAACACAAAATCTAGTATTGATAGAACAACTTTAGAAAGTGAATTTGAATAGTACATACATTAGAATATATAAATAGAAATAAATAAGGTTAGATATGCTACGGAAACATATATAGATAGTGGAGCAAGTATTTGTTTAGCAACAAAGTATTTATTTTCGAAAAATAAATGGATTGATTTAGATATATAACCCTTTAAAAGTTCAGATTGCTGATGGATCCACTAAAGCAATTAGCAAGGTCGTTAGAAAGGCTATAACATATATAGAAAATTATATATTTGTTATACATACTATATACCAACAAGAATCATGTTTAGATTTAATATTAGGAAATAATTTTTTACGATTATATGCACTTTTTTGTCAATATAAGAGGTTTATTCAATTAAAGACATCCTATATAGCTGGAAAGCTAAAGAGAAATCTTATATCAATTCATATAATTAATGAATCCGAAAATAGAGCTACAAATATAAATCAGAGTTTCACGCACAAAAACGTGGTGATATATATAATAAAATAACAAAATTTTAGGACTTTAAAAAGCCAAAATATATGTATTATTAGGCCAAAAAGAATTTCCAATTCCCCAGGAAATAGAGGAGCTTTTTAATAAAGTATGTAGTGAAAATTCACTTGATCCCAAAATTAATAATAAAAATCAGGAGTTAATTTCTCTTTGGTTAAAAGATCCTACCAAGGAAATTAAGTGTAAGTTTATGTTTTACACAAAATAGGATAGAGATGAATTTGAAGAAGATATAAAGAAATGGTTGGATTTAAGATTAATTCGACCATAAAAAAGTAAGCACTCTGCATCAGCCTTTTATGTAGATAATCATAATGAGCAGAAAAGAGGAAAGAGAAGAATGGTAATTAATTATAAAGCTATGAATAAAGCTTTAGAAGGTGATGCATATTTCATTCCTAGAAAGGATCATATAATTGAATTAGTTCGTGGAAAGAAATTACTTAGTAGTCTTGATTGTAAATTAATTATCAATTAAGACTTGATGAGGAAAGTAAACCCCTAACAGCATTTAGTTGTGCCCATGGGCAATATGAATGGAATGTATTACCAATGAGTTTGAAGCAAGCACCAAGTATTTTCCAACATAGAATGGATAATGTATTAAGAGATTTTAAAGACTTTTGTATTATTTATATTGATGACATTCTTATATTCACTGATAAGAATGATTTATTAGATCATTTTAAATATGTTAGAAAGTCTTAGAAAGATGTTTAGAACAAGGAGTAATCTTAAGTAGAAAGAAAGCTGTTCTTAGTCAAAAAAGTATAGATTATTTTGGTCTAAAAATAGATGGAGGTAATATTGTTATGCAAAAACATGTCTTAGCAAAATTACATGAATTACCTTCTGAAATGAAGAATGTTAAGGAATTACAGAGGTTTCTTGGATTACTAACATATATTTCAAATGAAGGATTTATTAAAGATCTTGCAGAAGAAAGAAGACTTTTGCAGCTTAAACTCAAGAAAGACGCGGAGTGGAAATGGATAGAGGAAGACACTGCAATAGTTGAAAGACTAAAGCAGTTGTACAAAAATCTGCTTGAATTATACCACCCTCGTGAAGAGGATTATATAATTATCGAAACCGATGCATCCGATATAACTTGGGGAGGCTGTATGAAAGCCAAAAACAGAGTTACTCTGTAGATATATGTCAGGCTCATTTCATGATCATGAACTAAATTATCTAATTGAAAGAAACCTTAGCATTAATAAGAATGCTAAGAAAGCATCAGATATACTTAATGCACCAAGAATTCCTTGTAAGAACTGACTCTACTTATGTTGCAGGTTTTAAGAACTTATATATTAAAGAAAGCCACAAGCAACGAAGACTTATCAAATGACAGATAAAGCTAAACCATTACGATTATAAAATAGTCCACATTATAGGAAATAAGAACGTGTTTGCAGATATCCTAAGCAGAAAATGGAACGCGAGCAGCTAAGAAGAGAAAAAGCAATAAAGCAAGCTCAATTAAAACAAAAGGAGTAGGAGCTTGAATTAATAAAGGCAGATCTTCAATTAATCAATCTTCAACTTGGAGAAGAAGAAGAGGAAGTGCCTCAAGAAAAGAAATCAAAGAAATATTAGGTTGTGTACAATGGCCCAATGCCTGGAATCTATGATGATTGGCATAAAGCAGCGATTCACAGAAATAAAATTCTCAATGTAATCCATGAGTCATTCAAGACACTGGAGCAAGCAAAAGCTGAATTGGAAGCATTTAATAGAATGGAAGCCCTCAAAAAGAAAAGTCAGAAAAATATTGGTTTCCGACCAAATACCAGTTCTTTTGAACTAGGACCACCAGGACCAGTAAATAACAATCCTAAAGTGGGATTAATAAGGGACGCCAAAACTTTTGTCCCAAATAAGCAAAGCCTTAGCTTACTTCCAATTATGACAAGGGAGGAACATGAAGCAATGATTCGATTTTCTCAGGAAAATTTTAATAAGTCAATCTTTGAATTATTTAATTGGAGTGAAGACACAAAAATATACAACTTCTATGTTCTGAACAGAGGCAAATACGAAGTAAGGACAATAATTACCCCTGGATGTCCAGCTATTAGAGTGTTCAAATATTTCCAGTTCGGATTAATTGAATGCATTTATTTATCTAATGATCTTCAAGAATTACAATTTTTTCCAACAGGGATTAAAGAAGCAGTGAAGTTTTATAAGCAAACAGTTGTCAGAGATCGGCCAATATTCATGAAGATGTATTCAAGCTATTCAGAATTTGAATCAATGCAGATTGCAAAGCACTTCATCAGCATGGAAATTTGCAACGGTATATTCCCATATATGGATAAGCCTCCGGAAGTACCTTATAAGGAAGAAGAATATACAACAATTATGCATATCTGCTGTCTTATATATTTGAGCAAACTCAGAGGATTCGTGGAGACACCCCTTTGAAGGTAAATTACAAAGGACCAAATACAATAATCACATCAAAAATCAAGCGCCCAATTAAAAAAGAAGAGTTCGATAGGGTGATAAGTTTTGAAACCCCTTTCATAACTCTGATAGGACCACATATCAATTATACGCCAGCTGTCAAGAGGAAGCTGTGTGAAATTATTAAAGTTTATCAAGATCATGTTTATGAATTATGCTATGAAGAAAAAGAAAAATCAAAGCCAGAAGAAGACAAAAATGAAGATAAGGCAGAATCTTCAGGAGTTGTTGACGAGGCCTTTTCGGAAGACTGATGTGAAGCAATTATAGAGGAATGATGTAAGACATGAGGTCATAGGGCAAATATGTAAGGAAAAAAAGGCCCAAAATATCATGTAAATAGTCTACGTGTCACGTGTATAGTGTTACGTGTCATGTATAGTTAGTTTGTCAAAATATGTAAGACAAAAAGAAAGGCCACGTATAGAGACCAAATTTATTAGGGGTAGCTAATAATTACTAGGTGTGTAGGTGTCAGTAGCATTAAGATAAGTGTGGCATAAAAAGACAAATGATTAGTAAATGTAAAATGTCACTTATAGGAAGTGAAGAAAGTAGTAGATAATCTGGTGAAAAGCTTGTGTATTATAAATAGAAGTTTTAGGCATGTAGTTCGGGGAGAGAAAAAATTCTGAGAAGCTCTTTTTTAGGGACTTTGTCTTCCTTTTCCGATAGGAAGTGTGTGCTCATTTCTTTGTGGATTTGAGTCGTTGCCTTGAGAGTGACAACACCTATGTACCTATCCTTGTGAAATATTAATAAAAATACTCAATTTTCTCTATATACTCCATAAATATTTTCAGTTTCCAGAAATATTCTCTTTACGTATTACCAACCATATCATAAATTATCAAGCGGAAGCAAAGTGGGCATTTACAAAAGCATGAATCCTACTCAGGTATATTCAAAATCATATCTCTAAATATGATAATTATATGTTTGAGTTTAGATTTAAATAATTATATGCAAAAATATATTATTAGAAAATAGAAATTCCTAGAATTAAAATAGTTGCTACGTATTAGATATGGCATCTATAAATCAAGAGGTAACTAAGTATGGGGATATAGAACATTTAGATACACAAGAAGAAGGAGGAAATTATTCATCTACTATAGTTTTGAATAGAGATAAGTTTAGAGAAATACAGAAAGAAAATATAGATCTCCTTAAAGGATATAATATTAGAGGATCTACAAAAAAGGAGAAATTAAAACAGCAATAAGTATTTTTAATAAGAGAGAAATTATTCTTTATTTTGGAAAATCAGCTGTAGAGACAACTATTAATATTGAAGATACTGAAGGAAACACAAGTTTACAGTTAATTACTGCAAGAAATATAAATAACGTTATGAGAACAATTATGAATAAGGAGCATAGAAAGAAAATAGGATATGTTCATATAGGAGCAGTACAGATTTTGTTAAAGGCAACTTATGATGATGGAACAAAATCACCAATTAAAATTATTTTGATGGATGATAGAATTACAGATAAATATAATATTTTAGGAATTATGAATGCAAACTTAGCATACACTAAAGTGAAATTTGAAGTTTTCCCAAATATAGGAGTTCTACTAAATATCAAAAGATTATAAAGAACTTTGACTCTTACATATAAGTTTGCTAGAAAAGATTTAATGAGACTAGGAGAAAAAGTATTTTCAATTACTTATTGTGTTAGTTTTGCACTTAGCAATTCTCATCATAGTATAGAATTTAGACATAATGATAAAATAAATTTACCTGAATTATTTATGGATATAAGAAAAAAATATATGCCTAAGAAAAATAATATAGAAGATCTACCAGAGAAATTACAGTTGAAATATATTGATATTAATTCAGCAGAAAATAGAGAATTTAGAAATATGATAGAAGGATGTAATACACAAATAGAAAGACCAATTATGCTATCAGAACCAGAAAGGGTCAGGAGTGGAGAAAATGAAATAAATAAATTAGCAAATCAAGTTAAGGATTTAGAATTATATCTAAAAATAAGATATGAGTACCGCTATATTTTCTATAAATAATAGAATTATGGAAATACAAGTAAAAATAAATGATAGTCCACTATTATATATTCAAGTAGAATTGAAGATGAAGAAAGGGATTTTTATGAGAAATTAAGATGTATATGGAGTTGGATTTGCCAAGAGAAATAAAAAGGATAATATGTATAAATTATGGAAAATTATGTGTACAATCTATAGTATATAATAACGAGATTATAGATGCCTTATGGTGGGATGAATTTATGTTACCTGATAATTATCCAGAAATATATTTAGATGGACAATTAGAAGATTTTGATATGGAAGATTGGTTTGTAGATGATGATTAGGAATTTTTAGAATTATTATATATGTTTTATTATGTATGCCAAAGGTATGTTTCGGTTGGAAAATATTATTATGTATGCCACAGTTGAATTATTTACGTATGCTAATTATTTGCTTATGTATGCTAATTATTTCCTCAAAAAAAAATTATTTGCTAATTATTTACGTATGCTTCGGTTGATCTATTTTGGTATCACAGCGTGTAACCGGCATGTGGAAATAAAGAAATGAGTAGTACATTTAGATTTAATATAACCAATAAAGGATTACACGTAGTAATGAAAGTAAGTAATAATATAGGAATTTTGTATACAGATGAATTATTTTGTAAAAAGCTAAGATATATACAGAAATTAAAATTACCCAATGATATTAAAATAAGAATAATAGAGAAGTATGAATGGCTAGTAGGTCAAGAATTAGTATATATAGGTGAAATAGTTGAGGTTATGAGATTTTTTGATAATATATTCTGGTATTATGGATGAATATAGTATATCATTAGAGGAAATGAAAGAATATAAAAGGAATATAATTAGAGAGAAAATAAGTCGAGAAAAGATAGAAATAGAAAGGCTTTATAGAACTATGAATGATCTTGTAAGGGATCCTAATAGAATAAATGAGAGAAATTGGTAAGAAATTAGAAATAGAATTTTAGCACAAGAACAGAAAATAAATAGATTAGAAGATGAGCTTAGCCAGATCTAAAAAAGAAATACGAATTATTGAGCTCATAGAATCAATTAAAGGAAATAGAAATATTGTGGAATTATTATGTAATAGGTTAGATTATTTTATAGCCAAAGGTGATAGTGAAGAAATGAAAGAATAACTAGATCACTTATAAGATTTCAAAATATTTTATGTCAACAGGAACAAGAATTACGAGAATTAAGAAATTAAAAATATGTCCGTAACAAAATTTGCAACCAAAGATTTAGAGACGAGAAATGACTTTTTCGTCACTAAAATCCGTCATTATTTCGGCCTTTTCTAACTATGTGACATCCCTATCGGTGGCAATTAGATCAAGATTCAACGTTCTAGATTTCTAGTTCGGGAAATCAAATTTATAAAAAAAATTAAAATCACCGCATTTTTTTGGTTGTTTGATCAAAATTGTATGGTCAGATTCGACGTTCTAGATTTCAAGTTCGGTAATTCAAATTTATAAAAAAAAAATCAAAATCAGTGCATTTTTTAGTTGTTTGATCAAAATTGTATGGTCAGGATCGCTTGAATGTTGGATTCCTGACTGCATGGAATCCAAATCCATCCATCGTCTCTCTCTCCCTCATGTGTGTATATTGGAGGCATATGATATGGATATGGATTCTCTCCTAAATTTTATGTCTTCATCCCTCTACAAAAATGTATCACAACCATTAAATTAATCGTACGGATGAGAAATTAAAAACTAAAACTGAATTTGAATTTTAAATTAAAACCAAATTTTAAAATAAATAAAAACTATTCTCATTCCCAATTTCTCGTATGCATTTCTCATAGATTTAAGAGCTTGTTTGTTTAAAATTAAAAAAAGTGATTTTGAAACAAAATAATTTAGAGATTATTTATAAGTGATTTTTAAGTAAAGTATAAGCTAATTTGTATTTGTTAAATATCACAAAAATAATTTTTTTAATCTTTTCTCTATTATTAACATTCATTAGATTATTTCTGAAAAGCTACTTCAAATAGCTTTTCATTATAATCAGATTTATATTATATTTATATTTTGATTATTTCTAAAAGCTGTAACAAACGAATAAAAAATCCTAAAAAGTGATTATTTCTTTAAATAAAGCGATTCATTCAGAAAATAATCTGAAACAAAGAGGCTCTAAGATCTGTTTGTTATAGATTAAAAAAAGTGATTTTGATACAAAATAATTTAGAGATTCTTTTTAAAAAAGTAAAAATGATATTTTTTAAAAATAATTTAGTGATTTTGTATCCAAACAAGTTTAAAATAATTTTTTTAATAAATGTTTTTTATTATTGTTTACAGACATAAATTAGTTTTTAATGTTTTAAAAAAAATCTCTAAATTATTTTGTTTCAAAATCACTTTTTTTAAATTGTAACAAACGGGTCCTAAAACAGGAAAAAAAACGCACACGACAAATTGGGAGTGAGAATGACCTTTTGTTTAATTTAAAATTCAAATTCAATTTTAATTTTTAATTTCTTGTCCGTACGATTACTTTAATGGTTGTGATGCATTTTTGTAGAGAGAAGGAGACATGAAATTTAGGAGAGGAACCGGATCCATATAATATATGTTCTTTATTATTTGTCTCTCATATATTATTTTTAAACAAAGCGAAACTTCAAATTCACACTTAAATACATAATTTCCAATACAAATACACTCGTGCATGCATACACAACACACAACAAAATATCAGTAAATATATTATTTCTTTATATTCACATGGTAATTGAGCATTCAAAAAATTTATAATTTAATAAAAATTAAGTTGTTGTAGCAAGTCAACCCTGAAATCCAAAAACAACAAAACACTTGGAAAATAAATTAACCAATACCAAAGCATAAACATTCTACAAAGTTGTGCTTTAAATAAAATGATTAAAAGGAAGGAAGCACACCCAAGATTTTGATGACGGAGTTTGGCCAAATGATATTTATTTCTCCGTGAATAAGCACATCATAAGTCCAATCTTATTCAAGAGTCAATTGTTTTACATGATAGTAAGTCATGTGAATAAGCAAACCCTTTTTTAGCTTTTGGTTTAAGCCTACCATTCACATGATATATAGTAAGTCAGGCAACCAAATATTCACATACTTGCATAATCTTTCGGACTGTCATTCCAAGTTTCTTAAAGAGGTCATGTTCATTGTAACACCCTGGGTTTTTAATTCCCAAGTGTGCTACTCATAGGACTTCTCCCCCCCTCTAAGGGAGTTTTTGCCTTTTGCTTGGCTCGAACCCGGGACCAGAGGGCTTAAGTACCACGGGAGCACCTTGCTATTACCAACTGAGCTACTAGCTTAGTTGGTAATAGCAAGGTGCTCCCGTGGTACTTAAGCCCTCTGGTCCCGGGTTCGAGCCAAGCAAAAGGCAAAAAAACTCCCTTAGAGGGGGGGAGAAGTCCTATGAGTAGCACGCTTGGGAATTAAAACCCAGGGTGTTACAATAAAAGGCGCCTTTTATTGTAACACCCTGGGTTTTAATTCAGAACTCATAGGACTTCTTCACAAGTTTTGCCTTTAAGAGAGCACCCTTTTTGTGGGACTTAAGGGGCACAGAAGCACCTTGCTGCTACCAACTGAGCTAAGGTGCTTCCGTGCCCCTTAAGTCCCACAAAAAGGGTGCGGGTTCGAGTCTTGCGAAAGGCAAAAACTTCCTTGTGGGGGGAAGAAGTCCTATGAGTGACACGCTTGGGAATTAAAACCCAGGGTGTTACATTCATTCTCTTGGCAATACCATTTTGTTGAGGCGTTTTCCTAACTGTGTTATTGTTACATAGTACGTGTTCTTTACAGAAATCATTAAACATATCTCCACATAATTCAAGATTGTTGTCGGTCCTCAAAGCCTTTATCTTCCTATCACATTAATTTTCTACTTGACTTTTCTATTTAACAAAGGTTTTAAAGGCATAATCGTTACTTTTAACAGATAAACTCATATTTTTCTACTGAAATCATCAATGAAAGTAATGAAATATTTGTTGCCTCCATGAGTTATTGAGCCCCCCAACAAATCAGAATGGCTGTAGTCATGCCTCTCATTTGCCTTATGGATCCCAGTACTAAATTTTACCCTTGCTTGCTTTCCAAACACACAATGCTCAAGAACTCAAGAGCTGCCAATGTAAACATATAGCCCACATTAACTAATGTTACCAAGTCTTTGATGTCATATGATTCCTTTTATTGATGCTAGAATCGACAACAACAAATGAGGTGTCAATGGCCTAGTGACGGCATTTCCTTTGAGCATAAAGCGTTGTTCCTCCTATTTTCTGTCATAATAACCCGAGATCCTTTGAGTACTTTCAGCACAGAGTTCCTAGCTTTGATATAGAACCCAACTTCTTCCAAGGTTCCCGCAAGAATTAAATATTGTTTGAGATCGTGGTTAACACGTCTAACTCAGCTCATGACTTCATGTCAAGAATCAACCCGTTGAACCCATCCTTATGGTCTTCAATAGAGGTACCAAGTTGCATCTTGAAAGTATGAAGTCTACGTTCGAGATAAAGATGATCCTTGTGGCCCAAGAAGAAACGTAATTTGATAGGTGCTCTATTAAAACACAAGGTACAAAAAATAGTGAATTCTTTATATTCTGCTGTTTTTTTTATGAAAACAGTGACATGATGTGATAATATATTATTTTTCTTCTATTTCTTTGTTTCCTTCGTAATTGATAGTTAAACTTTAGGCTGGATTTTACGGTTTTATCATCTTGACAAAATAATTGTAAAAAATAAAAATAAAAAATCTTGACAAACTATAATTGAAATGGCCAATCATCACAAGTTTCCAATTACCATCTTGTCTTGACGTAGCGGCATTCCATTCTTTTTGTAACAATGCTTATTCTTTTTTTGACGTAGGGGCATTCCATTTTTTAGAGTGGCTCAAAGGCCTAAAACAAACAATGCTTATTCTTTTTCTTTTTTTTTTTTTGGTCAGAAGTATGTAATCCTTTCATTCAAGAAACCAGGCCCATACAAATACTAGGTCCGAACAAGCTTAGACCCAACACCAATGGGCTCAAAAGAGCTCTTAGGTAAGAAAGCATGGCCTATCAGCCAGAGGTGCCTTATAATTTGGGCCGGGAAAGGCCCAATTTAGCCCAAGTCTTGTATCTCTATCTCCTTTTGGTTCCCAAAATTGGGTTCTGTCAACTACGAAGTCTGTGAAGTTGAGTGGTCAACCAAAGCATGATTCCAGCCACCTTTTAGGGATGTATTATCCATTTGTTCCCTTTTTTTTGGTCAAATAAATTTGCTCCCTTGAGAAGATCAGATTATCCTCACCTCCACATACATTGGTCCAGAGTAGAACCCGTCTCATCTTTAGGCAGCCATCCAAGTTAGGCACCTCCCAACGACAATGACCAAACAATTCTCCCCAACTCGCTTTCTAATTTCGCATTTCTACTTATGGCCGTCCTCAAATCAACGGTGCAGTACCCGTTTATGGTATAGAGTAAACTATTAGCGTTGTCAGGGTGAGACGTAGATGAATTCACGTCAGTTATTTTGCTAACACACTTTTTAACAAAATATCTATATAATCAATCTCAATTTATTAAAAATTACCTCTTCATTGTATTAAAAAAAAATACCTCTTCAGGTCTTACAAATTTTCGTGTAACATGCCACGTCAATAGTTTTCAATATGTGTTTGTATAAATAAATCTTTCTAAAAAGATTTATTTGTACCAATAAAGGGCATAAAACTAATTAATTATGTAAATAATATATAGTAAGTTGTTTAAACATAAATTGTTGAAGCGCGAAGTATATATTACAAGTGAAAGTCTATGGAGCTATGAAATGTTAAAAGAGGTGAAGAAAAGTGGTCTCGGGAATGGACTCTCTCCCGTGACTTTACCCTTTAGTGAAATCCCCACCATTCATAAAAAAAGAGAAAGAAAGAGTTTTTACACTGTAATAAAGAAGTGAGAGGGGATTTAAGAGTGGGATTTCTCCACGTTATTTCCTCATGTTATTTTTCCACCAGAGAGAATCTTCTCCCAGCGGTTTGACTGATAAATATACTATTTCAAAGCTAAGAACAAAGATGCTAAAATATAAATTAAAAATCTGCAATGCTATATGTCACGAAAGATTTTGTTCATGAACATATATAAACAAGCGACCCAATTCTAGAATAACAAGGAAATTGTTCGGTTAGTGTTTGACGAAAATTATGGGATGGCTGCTGTTGCGAGTCCCACATCGGGTGGTTAACGAGCCTGGCCGTTGCTTATATAGCTGGGTAGACCACCCCCTCACAAGCCGGTTTTGAGGGGACCATTCGGATGCCTGAATTCTAACATGGTATCAGAGCCACGCTCGTTACGCCGGTGGTGTGGATAGTGCCGCTAGCCCTCGCTTGTGGTGACGAGCCCAGGCTCGAGGGGGCGTGTCGCGAGTCCCACATCGGGTGGTTAACGAGCCTGGCCGTTGCTTATATAGCTGGGTAGACCACCCCCTCACAAGCCGGTTTTGAGGGGACCATTCGGATGTCTGAATTCTCACAGCTGCCAATCATAAAGTTTTGTGAGGCTTCGTGATGTTACCTTTTCGTGATGCCAAACATTTCTGATTAAAAATAAAAGTAAAAAAGAGGATGTTAGCTCTAGTCTGGTAGTAGTTTATAAGCCTTTTTTTGTAGTATGTCACTATTTCCATAAACTGCCTTTAACGTTAAAGTCGAACAAGAAGACTCTTCTTTATCATCTTGTTTGTGTCTTCCAAATCTATTTAGTGGAAACACATTCTGAAAAATCTAGAAGAGGAAAACTAAAACCTAGTTAGGATTCGAAGAGTAAACAGAAAGCTGAGCGGAGAACATATGCATCGAAGACATGGACACATTATGTATGACAATGAAGATGTAGAGGACATACTGCAATGGTTAAGTGCATTAAAATAAAGATGTAGAGGACATATTACGGTGATTAAGAGGTTTAAAACGAATATAAGTTCATAGAGCTAATGGAAGCAAACAAGAAAGGAATAAAAAATATCAGGAATGTATGAAAACTTATGACATAGTCCTTCAAGACACATGGTCAATTGAAACGTCATAAAAGCGCAATCTAGTATAGATGACAGTTTTTTTTATTTTCACAAAAATTGTCCATAAATTGTTATCCAAACTCACTCAAAACACTTGAATAATGATTTCTTGCATAACCGTAGTTGAAACAGTGGTGGACCCACATGAAAGTGAGGGTATGCAACTGAATCCCCTCGACTTTTAAAAATTCTACTTATACCCCCAGTAATTTTTTTTTACCCCCAATTTTGAACCCCCTGACCTGCTGAGTGCTGACCCACACTGCCTCACACAGTCACACTCAACCCCACAGTCCCACTTGAAGCTTCTTCACTCTCAGACAAAACGCGACTCACCTCTCTTCTCTTCTCCGATCGACCACCACGACACGCTAAGCTCTGCTCCTCTACATCGCGAGTTCGCAACCAGCGACACTGCTACCTCTTGCTCTGTCTCAGTCGTGAAGCATGCGCCGTCTCTGGCTCTTGCGCGCGATGCCTCTGCTCTGTCTCCATCGCGAAGCCTGCGACGCCTCTATCTCTTGCGCGCGATCCCTCTGTCTCTTGCACGCGACGCCTCTGTCACCACAAAAGGTTGAGATTTGATTTGTGAATCATGATGTTGCCTCTCTCTGTGGCTGTTCTGTTTCCATTTTTCCTTAATTTCTAAACCCTGTTTCAGATTTCCTCTCTCCCCTAATTTCTAAACCCTAGATTTAATTAGTTTCTCTCTAATTTCATATTTGAAGAAAGGGTTCCCTAGTTTAGGCATTTGTTAATTGTTGGTTTGGTTCCCTGCCTGGAATTGTTTTGGCCGAGAAAAGGGCGTGTTGGTTCACTGAAAATTGTTAATTTGTTAATGGTAAGTTTGGTTCCCTTGTTAATTGTTTTGGCCGAGGAGCATGTTGGTTTCCCTTGTTAATTGTTAATTTGTGTTATTGTAAGAAAATTATCATGCTTTTCTGCTATGAAGATTGTGAAAAATAAATTGTGTAATCGAATGGGAGATGTATGGATAAATGATTGTCTAGTTACTTATATTGAGAGAGATGTATTCAATGATGTAGACAATGAGTTGATTATTCAACGATTTCAAAACATGAAATCGCATAGAGGACAACTATGAGGTTTGTAATTTATTTAATTATATGTATTAAAACTTTATGATTTTGACATTTATAATGATGTATAATTTTAAACTTTTTTGCACTCCCTGACCCTAGGTCCTAGGTTCGCCACTGAGCTGAAAAGTTACCATTGGGCAATGGTTTGTAGACAAAACTACTTGATGATGTAACCCCTACTGGGTGTAGTTAATGCTTGCAATTTTTTTTTCCTTCAAATAACGTTTCTGCATCTAAGTTCTAACCACACTACTTAATGTACTTAATGCTTCCAATTTGTTTTCTCAAAATGACAATTATTTTTTATGACGAACTCCAAATAACAAGTCTAACAATTCTGTATCTAACCACTACCAATTGGACATTATAATATGGCCATCGCATTTTGCATGGCTAAGAGCCTAAGACATTTTGTTTAGACAAAATGGCAAGCTGGGTAAAATTCATTAGAAAGATAAAAATAAACAAAAACATAGTGACCAAACCAAAACCTATGCTAGAAGAACAAATTATTGAAATCTATAGTTGGGCAACTATAGCATGTTGTAGCTAAATTTCTCACCAATAAAAGAAGAAATAGAGTCCCACCAACTAAAACAATGACTACTAATACCAAAAACAGTTAACTTATATGCACAAGAATAATCTTAAAAACATGAGAAACTGAAAAAATCATTTGTTTTGTAAGGTGTAAACAATTATTCCATCTAACTTTAAGTTTTCAAGGCATTAGCTTGGAAGAGTGGAAAGTACCTACAACTAGCTTAGAATCACATTCTAACCAAAGTTTGTGCCAACCTTTACGAAAAACAAACTCTATAGTCATTATTGCAATAATCAACTCTCTCTGAAAAGAAGAATTCAAGCCAATATGGTGTAAAAAACTACCCAAGACTGTTGTCCAACTTGTCCCTATAAATGCCACCACAAGAAGTATGGCACGGATTTCCTTTAGCTACATCATTCGTATTAACCTATACCCAACTCGAGGAGCCTTATGAGCATGACCTTCAATGCCAAAAGCCTTAAGCCCCGTGAACTCATCAATTTAGAGCCTAAGACAATACTTCTTTGACGAAGTTTCACGAAAGTTACACCTAGGAATGAAAGAAATTTTAGGAAAATTGATCTTGAGAATAAATGGTTTGTCTTCTGCTTGTTTTGTCCAAAACGTTTGAGCAAGAAGAAAATTAAAATTCTTTGTTCAAACATGGCCTTGAATACCGTATGTTATGCGTCAAAAAGAACAAACACGGATTATGATCTAAAATCTGATATTCGTCCAAATCTTGTTAAAGGAATTCGAGTATCCGATAATTTTGAGATAATTATTTATGCTCCTAATTCGTCAAGTGGTTCAGTCAATAAGCTAACGTTTTTGCCACGACGATGTGAAAGTTCCCAAGAAATTGACAAAACCCCGTCTACAAAAGGGACTTCAAAATACAAACCAAAACAAAAGTAAATCATGAGTACACACATCCGTGAAGTTTTCCTTCCCTATTTATACAATCCATAAACATTTCAAAATCTTCATTGGAAAAAAAAAAATTACATTCATACACATTACTTAGTTGTAATGTAAGCTACTAGTTCCATACCATGATCTTCATCATCATCATAGAAAAAGAAACAAAACGTCAAATTAGAAGTCTTCAAATTTCAGCAGGGGGATGTTTTGTAAAACCTCAAGCTCCCTTTTCATTTGATTGCCGAGTCAAGTAGATTTCTTGTCTTGTCTAGTGCCAACTGAAAAACAAGAACAACGTATTTTTTTCAAAATCTTCAATTAAAGCTAAAATAATGAACTAGTTTTTCTCAATTAAACCATTTAGTTAGATTCCAACTCACGGGTAAAAGCAGAAAGCTCAGAACTCTTCAACACCCGAAGCCTCTTCACTGTTGATACAAACATGCTGCCAAGCACAGACATTATTAAAAAAAACCATATAATAATATAATAATCTTTGTTACCAATCATTTTTTTCTAGCAATAAATAAATCATTTAAAAAAGAAAAAAGAATATCAAAGGGGATATCCAATTGCAGGAGTTAATTTATAGTTTATTTGTATTTGTAAGAGGGGACAGTAAGTAGTACAAGTGTTTTCAAGTGGAGACACAGACATGCGATGGCATGTAGCGCTTCAGATTTATTCATAACACTTGGCAAAAAAGTAATTGGCTATCTATAATTATAAATTACATGGTGATTGTTAAGCATAAGGAATCTAACTAATCCCTACAGCAATTTTTAGAACAAAATGCCACATCGAGAGATGGAATTGGAATATATATAATATCATACTGAATGAAATAAAATAAAATAAAATAAAATAAAATAGAGCATAGTGATAACAAAGATGCTTACTGCCATGGCACATCCCCAACAAGCATCCTGTCTCCTTCATTATCCTCATACACAAGAGTATACTCTCCACTTCCATCCAATAAACCCGTAATCGCTTTCTCTTCCTCTTGCTTCTTGTTAACTCCACAAACAGAGGAATCTCGTTGAGCTAAAAACACAAGTGAGGAAAGAAAAAAAAATGAGATAACCACATATCTGCATCAAAGTGTACTTAAACATTGAAAATAAATAATCAACGCGATTAATAGTATGGTCTAAAGGGCCTATTAAAATTTTGCAATAGAAAAACATGTTTGGTGAACGCGATTGACCTTAAGCATTAAATGTTTTGAATTAATGTAGCCATCCACACGCACACACCTAGTCATCATGTATAACTTCAAAATCATGCTTACTAGTAAGGGGTAGCTATCACTCAAAGAAACAAATTTCCAAATTAAAACATTTATTTATTTATAACAGAAAAAAAAATGTGAAAAAAGATTATAAAATATTACTACTACCTGCAAGGAGGCCTCTAAAAAGCTCGTCCACGGCTAAGGAGAGATTTTCATAGCTGTCGTAAGCATTGAGGTCTACTTTCCTCCCAATTGGAACACCATCCATGTTGATTTTCACAAACAAACCTTTACCATAGTTGTCAAGGGGTTTTTTACCAGCAACTTTGTTATGTTGCTGAGTCTGGGACTCAGGTGGTGGTGGTGGTGGCTTAGAAGAGCTGCTGCTTGCAAGGTTCTTCCTGAAAGAACGAATTGGAGGCCAACCCACTACTGGACCAGGAGCAGTTCTGTTTTTTTGGTGGGTCCACGGAAAAAAGTTGAGCATGAAAGTGAATAGTGAAACCAGTAAGAACCAGGCTAAAAGTTAAAAAAGCAAAAAAGATGCTGTTTGAGTGCTTGGGATAAGAGAATACTACTAATATGCTAGTATACTGCACTCATCAAATCAAATACTACTTGTATATATTTTTTATTTAAAAATTAAAATAAAACAAGAAGCAAAAATAAAATAAAAAATAGCTTTTCCCTCATGAGGGACCAAAGAAAAATAATTAAAACAGAAAAACTAAACTAAACTGAGAAAGGTTCAGATATTCACATGCTAGTGTCAAACAAATCCACAAGGGAAACTAGATAACGAAGGCACATAATAAATGGCAGATAGCATCAAAAATCCGATGGAGACATCTCTGAAGAAAACATGGCAAGGAAAGGATAACAGAACAAAAACAGCCAGCCAGTAGTACAGAGTACAGGGGAACAAATTATTAAAGCTTAAAAATTGCCCCAATCTTTTTTTTTTTTTTGTGTGTGGATGAGGATTGAAAGTTTATAAAAGGTATGTTGTAATTAATAGTAGGAAACTTGGTATTTAAACTCTTGCACTAGAAAGTGCAACAAGGGTGTGTAACACTAGATCTATTATACGTTTAAAACAAGAAGAAAGAAAGAAACACACAGCAGCAGAGGTTGTATTGTATTGTATGGACCACAAAAGGTACAGAGTGTGTAGGAAACAAACAAGGTGACTCTGGGAACGAATATCCTCTGTCTAAAAGTTGCAAAAAACTTATTAGACACAAGATATGGAAAAGTTGGTGTACCTTTTCTGAGAGCTGTTGTTGGGAACAGCTGTGTTTGCAGAAGAGGGAGAGAACACTTTCTTATCACCATTCTGTAACTCTACCACCTTAGGGCAACAGCTTTGTGTTGCATCTTTCGGGAACTGAAGAAATGATGAAGCTTTATTATTATTATTATTATTATTATTACTACTACCCTGGTGGTAGCCTGAAGAAGAAGAAGACGACCATGGAGAGGGTAACATGGTTGAGAAGTAACCAAGAGAGAGTAGAGACTCATCTCTTTCTGTCATTGTTTTGTCTTTGAGAGACCAATCCTCACCACCTGGTGGACCAAGCCTCAGCTCCAGCTTCCTCTCCTCTGAAGACTCTCTCACATTTCTTGACCTTTCGTCCATCATAACTTGTGCCACAAAATGAACACACTGTGTTGCAAATAACTCAAAAGGCTCTTTGTAGTACTCACCAAGTATCTCCAAGAAAAAGGAACAAAACTGAGGAAAATGTAATTAACAAAAACATGAGTTAGAGACAACAACCAAAAAAGCGAAAAACAAGACATATAGCTAGTATAAGACAACATAAGTTCAGTTGGCATACCCTTGTAAGTTTAACCACAACTTAAATCCAGAAAACACCACATCTTGTCTTGTAGTTATGAAAAATAACAGCTTCTTAAAACAAGTTTTGGGCTTTGATGTATGAGAGGCAACTGCTACAAGAACCTACAATAAACCTTAAAAGGTTTCGGTTCGGCTACTGGAAAAAACAAACGCAGAGTAGGGTAGCAAAGTAGGAGAATGGGTGAATACAAATATGAGAACACAGCTCAAGAGAAACCCCACCACACCACAGCAAGAGAGAAGAGAAAAAAAATAAGACGACACAAAGCAAAGGGAAAGGGGTAGAGGGAGCTATAATAGCAAGGGATTGTAATCTAGCTTTGCTTTAAGTCTTTTATTTGCACGCTTAGTGGGCTCTCTCTCTCTCTCTATCGCACTTTCCTCTTTTAAAGAGAGAGAAGAAGGGGTTGGTCAGTAGGAGTATTTGAGAAGAGGCAAAAAAGAGTGATAAAAAACCAACCAGAGAGATTCCCCTTGCACACCCAAGTCCCCAACAACACAAAACAAGACAGGAACGGAATTAGAGCATAAATGCACGCAACCTGAGCCAGCCCTCCGTCATAAAAATGAAATGAACGTTAGGAGGTTGTTTATCACAGCAAGTAAAGCACGCTGTGGCTATGCTGTGCTGACCTCCCTAAAGAAACTCCTCCTCTTAGTCCTGCCTTTCACACACACTACTACCTATGCCTTATACTTACTAGCTACTATGCCCTTCTCTTGCTAGCACACTACCCCACACACCCACACGCCCTTTATTACTTCTGTGATGAGATAAGAAACTGACTATTTGCATTGTAATTCTAATAATTTATTTACTAATTTAAGATTTTCTCCCTAATCACACACAGTCAATTTGATTATTTTTCGCAACTTTTTTGCTCTTTTGGGCAGTAATAGTATGAGTCAAGGTGAATAAGTTAGTTTGCTTCTAAATCCAACCCAAGAGGTTACCAGGAAAATATATATATATATTCCAACCCAAGAGAGGGACACTGGCACGCTTAAAAGTCCACGTTGGCAATTGGCACAAAGGGACAAGGTTTCACTCTTTTAGTAATTACCACCAATAATTAGTAATTGGTCAATCAAAGATTCATTTGGGTTGGATAAGATTTGTGAGATAAACACAAGTTTAACTATTTAATTAAGGGCTAAACGAAAAAATTTATAAAATTTAAAATTCTTGAAGGTGTTGGTTGCTTTTTTGAGATGTCAGGGAAATTGATGGATGGGATTGGTTACTTTTTTTTTTTTACTTGTTTGTTTATTGATTTTAAAGGGAGAGGATTTGCATGATCCTTGGTTGCAGGTCTTCTGCAATAAAAACATCCAGATCCCATGATCTTGTCTCCTCTGTTGTGTTTCTGCACTCCTTCCTTCCTTCTTTCTTTCCACTCTCTCTCTCTCTCTCTCTCTCTCCACATATCCCCATATGAATATGTTGATATCACAATTGTGGATGGGATCTGCTGTAGCGCTGTTGCATCGTGTGGCAAACAACATCCTTTCTCTTCTTCCCGTTGGATTAGTGTGAATTAGCGTCGGGATTTGTGTTGTCTACTACTAAATCTGACAAAAGGTTTCTTGTTTTTTTGTTCTTTTTATTTTTTTATAAATAAAAAGATGAAAAAAAGACAACTCTGAAGTGAAGTCTGCTCTTCTTTTTTTTTTGGTAACAGTGAGGTGGAGTCTGCTCTTAACAGCTCAAAGGAGAACGACTTTTGTTGCTTTTATATTCTTTATGCTAAATATGCTATATACATGTTTAATTCTGACATTGGTGCATGATTATGATAATTAATTTTGGAATAAAAACTTTTTTAACAATTTTTAATTTTCATGCCGTTTTCAAATGAAATAAGGTATAAATACATATAATGCTTTTGAAACTCTTCTTAATACTTTTTTTATCACATCATCACTTTTTTAAGTTCTTTTAGTAAATAATTATAAATTAATTTCAACTTCTTTTTTTTTATTCAAAACTAGTGACCCGTGTCTTGCGCGGGTTATCAATATTGGGTTTGAACGTCTTTAATATATAAATATAAGTTTAATAAAAAAAATTACAAAAGCTATTAGAACATCTGAATTTTTCAAAAAATTATTATGAAGTAGTACACACACACATGCTACCCAGTTTTAAAATAAAAAAATAAAAAAAGATTTTGTATAACATCATTAATAGTTATAAACATGTCCAATTAAATCATATAAATCACCCTTAAGAATTACAATATAAACATAAAAAGATTTGAGTATATCAAGAGTAGAAAGTAATAAAAACAATATATGTACACTATATTTCAGAAAAGTATATATTCAAAAATTATATTAATGTATTTCTAATAAAATAGTCATCAATAGTAATTTATATACTAATATTCATTCATATAAAATATTAAATTTCCTAACAATATATATTTTTATTCTTTAGTTTTAATATTAATAAATCTTTACACAGTGATTAATATGTTTTTGTTTAAAATATTCATATTCTTATGATATATTTTTATCCTTAGTGTATCCTATTTTTATTTATAATTGCTTTTATGACTGATATACTAATAAACTTTTTGTAAATTTTTCATTTCTATGCATCGTAAGTATTTGCCTTCAAATCTTAATACGCTTTGAAAAAATATTTTATGTAATAAAATGTTATATTTCGCCACATATTTTGTAAACAATATATGGATTTAGAATATGTCTACCAATGATGAAGGTAATGATGTTGGGATGATCTTAATTAATATATAATTATTCTTAGAGTTGTAGTAAAATAAATAGATCAGACCAAATAAATGAAACTATGACAAATAAAAAAAAAAGAAAATTCATTGAAAAGTTAAAAAAATCAATTAGCTATCGTAGGAATTAATTCGTCAAAAAACTGTAGTAGGAATTAAGAATATAAAAAAGTTTAATTATATGATGATATAAAATTTTAAAATATATAAGACTTCGTTAATATAATTTTATTTAGTGTATTAAATAAATGAGAAAGAACATTAATAAATAATTTTTAAAAGTAATTAATATTACATTGAATACTTAACATGACACTTATTTTGGACTTTTTTTTTACAAATATGACACTTATAATGAGACGGAGGGAGTACAATTTAACATTTTCTCTTCATAAAAATATCAAAAAAAATTTATCATTAAATTAGTTTATGTATAAAATTACATTGTAATATTGAATATGTTACTTTTTTAACATTATATGTAAACACAATGTGGTTTTTAAAAGATATCACTTAAATGATTATTACTTTTTTTATATAACACTTAAATGATTATTTTGTGAATTTGAATTCTCGCACAGCTAAATTTATAAACATTTTAGCATATGTTTATTTTATACTATGTGCTAATATTAAATAAAAATAGTGGACGAACTATGTTTACTCAATTTTTCTTCATAATCTATATATGTCAAGTCATTAAGAATTACGGTAAAAAAATAAAATTAGTTTGAATGAGTTTATACTTTAAATCTGTGATTGATTAGAATTAAATTATCGAGATGTCATTATTCCTGGTAAAAAAAAAGATGTCATCAGTTGTAATATTTGCTCAATAATGCTCAACAAAACAATATCTCCAATTTTAAGTTTCATGTTTTTCATTTTTTTTCTCAAGGCAAGCTTATATTTATCTTATAAAAGTATTTTTTAATTTTTTTAATATATATTACATTTAAAATTTGCTTTTTTTCAACTTATATGTTTTTAGATAGTGCAAAAGACTTAAAAGAGAAATTTCTAGAAAAAAAATGAATTGAACTACAGAGAAAATAATAAAGTAATCTAAAAGGTTATCAAATAAACCTCCATAGTTGAATAACATTATATTGAATTAAAATTACAATTGAAAAGGGAGAAAACATACACTTAAGAGAAGAAAGTTTAGACAATAAAAAGAGGGAGAGAGAGAGGGGGGAAGAGAGAGAGTAAAAATTTATTAATCATATAATAAAAGATATTAAATGTATTAATTCAAAATTAAAATATTTGAAATAATATCGACATTATTATGGAAATTGTCCATTTCTTACCATATCAATTAAAATAAATAATCAATAACTCAAATTCATGATTGATATGTTTTAATAATGGTTGATTAAAATAATAAAAAATAAAATAAAAATAAATAACTTTAGGTGGGAAAATAATATATGTGATTTTGTCACGTGGCATGGTCTCACGTTGCAAAACTCGTTTTTATATAATATAGTTGATTAACTTCAGCTTAAGCTTTAACATATTACTATTGAAAATGAGAAATAAAAATATATCAAAAAAAAGAAAATGAGAAATAATAGCGACAAAGAGCCTTTTTATATTGCCCCAGAAAAATATTAAATTAAATTAGGTAAATAAAGTTAGATTCGCATATAGAAATAAGGAATTCAATACGAGCAGGTAGCAACGTTGTCTAATCTTCTCCGTACATGATTACGTGACAAAAATAGATTAAAAATGAAGCTGTGTTATCACTCACACACTAGCAAGATACCCGTGCGTTCGCACGGGTCTTATTCGTTTTTATGCATATGTAAAAATACCTTATTCGTAAACGGTTTAATACATATTTAAAAATTTGTTTATACTATATTAAGTATTCATTAAATTCAAATAATTCTTGAGCACAATAAATAGATGCATAAAATTGATATGTGTTCAAAGACGATAAAATTACATCAACAACTTGTAATGTTTTCCCGTAGGGACTAAAAAACAAAATAATTATTTATAAATGATAAAAACATTTATAAATTTGATATGTGTTAAAAGACAGTAAAGTTACACACATAACATTTAATGTTTCCCCGTAGGGACTAAAAAGTAAAATTATCTTTTATAAATAATAAAGATATTCATAAAATTGATATATGTTCAAAGACGATAAAATTACACCCATAATATGTAATGTTTTCCCGTAGGAACTATAAAGCAGAGTTTTCTTTTATAAACAATAAACCTATTCATAAAATTGATATGTGTTCAAAGAAGATAAAATTACACCGACAACTTGTAATATTTTTCCGTAGGGACTAAAAAAACAAAAAAAATCATTTATAAATGATAAAGACATTTATAAATTTGATATGTGCTAAAAGACGATAAAATTATGACGACAATATTTAATGTTTTCCCGTAGGTACTAAAAAGCAAAAACACCGTTTATAAATAATAAACATATTTATAAATTTTTTATGTGTTAAAAGACGATAAAATTACACCCACAGCATGTAATGTTTTCCCATAGAGACTAAAAAGCAAAATAATTATTTATAAATGATAAAGATATTTATAAATTTAATATTTGTTAAAAGACGATAAAATTACAATAACAACGTGTAATGTTTTCTCGTAGAATTGAAAAATAAAATAATCATTTATATAAAATAAAAATATTTATAAATTTGATGTATTAAGTAATGTTTCTCATAGCAACTAAAAAGAAATATAATCATATTTAAATAATAAAGATTTTTTGCTCATATAAAAAATATTAACAATTAAAAGTATTTTAAAATAATACAAAATGAAACAAATAAAAAAATAAAAATATTAAAAACAAAAAGAAAGGTAACAAAATTATAAAAATAAAATTCAAATTACAAAAAGATAAAACAACATTAAAAATAACCTTAAAAAATAAAAAAGGAAAAAATAAGAAAAATAAAATAGGAAATAAAAAGATAAAAAGAAAAACAAAATTGACAAATAAAAAATAAAAAATAGAAAATAAAAAGAATAGAAAAATAAAAATAAAAATTAAGACAAAAATAAGAAAAAGAAAAAGAAAAAAGATAAATAGAAAAATTAAAAAGTTAAAAGAATATAAAAATAAAAAGGCAAAAAAATCATTTATAAATGATAAAGACATTTATAAATTTGAAATGTGTTAAAAGACGATAAAATTACGACGACGATATTTAATATTTTCTCGTAAGGACTATAAAACAAAAACACCGTTTATAAATAATAAATATATTTATAAATTTTTTATGTTTTAAAAGACGATAAAACTACACTCACAACTTGTAATGTTTTCCCATAGGGACTAAAAAGTAAAATAATTATTTATAAATGATAAAAATATTTATAAATTTGATATTTGTTAAAAGACGATAAAATTACAATAACAACGTGTAATGTTTTCTCGCAGAATTGAAAAATAAAATAATTATTTATAAAAATAAAAATATTTATAAATTTGATGTGTTAAGTAATGTTTCTCGTGGCGACTAAAAAGAAATATAATCATATTTATATAATAAAGACTTTTTTGGTCGTATAAAAAATATATTAACAATTAAAAGTGTTTTAAAATAATAAGAAATGAAACAAATAAAGAAAATTAAAAATTAAAAATATTAAAAAGGAAAAGAAAGGTAACAAAATTATAAAAATAAAATTCAAATTACAAAAAAGATAAAACAACAATAAAAATGACCGTAAAAATAAAAAAGGAAAAAAATAAAATAGGAAATAAAAAGATAAAAATAAAAACAAAATTGACAAATTAAAAATAAAAACAAATAATAAAAAGAATAGAAAAACATAAAAACATAAAAAGTAAGACAAAAATAAGAAAAAGAAAAATGAAAAAGAAAAATAAAAAAATAAAAATAAAAATAAAAATAAACAAAAATAAAAATATAAATATAAATATAAATAAAAAAAATAAAAAATAAAAAAAAATAACAAAATAACAAAATAAAAAAATAAAATAAAATAATAATAATAATAAAATAGTAAAATAGCAAGGTTTTTGAGGGACTGACACGTGTCCCTCAAAAACCTTGCTTTATTATTAGTAATAGATAATTTTGTTTGTCCAAGGAGATGGAGGAGATGGATACATGATACATCAAATTGGTTTATGAAGTGTTTAATTAACCATCAACTGAAATTACGGTGCATTTACGGTGTTGAGTGTTGGAACAAATGTCTCCTTTATCCAAAAAAATAGTGATTTTCTGTCTCCCACAAGTCAAAGATATGTGTTAATAAGTTATAATTTTATTTTATTATAAGACAAATTGTCATTGGTGGGGACAGAGAATTTGACAGAAAAATGAGACAGAAGATTTTCATCCTAACTGTTGAGTTTGGATATACAAATGTGTTGCCACTCATTAATCTTCAACTAAATTTCATTAACCACAATTTTAAACGTCATTAACCATGATTTTTAGGTGCTCAAATATATATGTAGTATACTATATTTAAACTGCATTAACCACATATTTTGATATCGATTTTTTATGTTCGAATAACGAGACCTGGGAGATATAACCAAGTGCTAAAATATATGTAAGTGTTATGTAGATACTGGGAATCTACTTCCCTTCTCCCTTAACCATTTGTACTATTGTACTAGACAAAAGAAACTCACATAAGTTTATAATTTTGTGTAGATTTATTAAACCCGATGCAAATTACATTATCACTAATTATTCAATTTATTATTATAAAAACAAACTATTTTGATGTCATTTATGCATAATTAAAATTGAAAATATAATTACTATGTATTTACGGTTCAATTTTTTTTACATAAACATCAAATCATGTAGATATTTATGTTGATATTTTAGGAAGTGACTAGCAAGATACCCGTATATTAGTACGAGTCACTCTATTTTCAAGCATTTTAGAAATACACATTGTGACAAACATATTTAGTAGTTTTAGTTTTCTAAAAATTCAGAAAGATTGAGAGTATTCAAACAAAGAAAATAGGCTTAAACATGAAAATAGTCCCCCAAAAATTCGTAAAGTTCATTTTTAGTCCAAAAAAAAAATTTAAAGGTTTTTATTCCCCCAAATTTTAAAATATTTTTCCATTCGTCCCCCATTTTGACGCCGTCAAGATTTTAGTCCCTTAAAAATTCTAAAAGTTCGTTTTTAGTCCCTAAAAAATGTTGCTACATCAGCCGACAAAATGGCGTCAGAGTGAGGGACCAGCGAAAATATATTTTGAAATTTGGGAGACTAAAAACCTTCAAAAAAAAATTGTGGACTAAAAACGAAATTTACGAATTTCTGGGGGACTATTTTCATATTTAAGCCAAGAAAATAATTATATCAACAACGTGTAATGTTTTCCCGTCGGGATTTAAAAATAAAATAATTATTTATAAATAATAAAGAGATTTATAAAATTGTTATGTGCTCAAAGACAATGAAATTATACTAACATGTTATGTTTCCCCATTGGAATTCACAACGCAAAATAATCATTTATAAATAATTAAAAAAATTATAAATTGATATAATAAAATTATACCGATAACAATAATGTTTCTCATTGGGATTCAAAAACAAAATAATCATTTATAAGTAATAAAGAGATTTCAAAAATTGTTATGTGCTCAAAAACAATGAAATTATTGAGTAAAAAACACAATAAAATTATACGGATAACATGTAATGTTTTCCCATAGAGACTCAAAAAAGCAAACAATCATTTATAAATAATAAAATATTATAAAATTGATATATGCTAAAAGACAATGAAATTATGTCGATAACATGTAATGTTTCCCCTTTGGGACCCAAAAGCAAAATAATCATTTATAAATAATAAAGAGATTTATAAAATTATTATGTGCTCAAAGACAATGAAATTATAGCGATAACATGTAATGTTTCCTCGTCGTTACTCAAAAATAAAATAATTATTTATAAATAATAAAGAGATTTATAAGATCGTTACATGTTCAACGACAACGAAATTATACCGATAACATGTAATGTTTCTCTATTAAGACTCAAAAGCAAATAATCATTTATTAATAATAAACAGATTTATAAATTTAATATGTGCTCAAAGACAACGAAATTGTATCGATAACATGTAGTGTTATCCCGTAGAGACTCAAAAATAAAATAATCAATTATAAAAATATAAATATAAGAAAAATAGAAAAAGTAAAAAAGTAAAAAAATATTATAAAAAATAATTTATAAATAATAAAGACATTTATAAAATTGATATGTTCTCAAAGACAGTAAAATTATTCTGACAACATCTAATGTTTTCCAGTCGGGATGCAAAAGAAAAATAATCACATCACATACAAATAATAAGAACATTTATAAAATTGACATGTGCTCAAACATTTCATCCCATTACCACCGAAGCAAGAATAAAAGAGGAAAAAGGATGAAAGGGTGAGAGTTTGATGAATGGAAAAGAAAGAGTACTCTAAGCAAAATATTAGTAAATGAGAATAGCTAGTGAAATGATGTCAGCTCAGTTTGCACAGCACAATATGAAATAAAGTAAGAAAAAGAAAATGCAGAAAGAGTGAAAGTAAATACGTAATGTTTCCCGTCATGACTCAAGAGTAAAATAATTATTTATATATAATAAAACAATTATAAATTTTGATGCATGCTCATAGACGATAAAATTATGCCGACAAGTAATGTTTCACCGTCAATACTTAAAAGTAAAGTAATCATTTATAAATAATAAAGACAATTATGAAATTGATATATGGTCAAATACAATAAAAATGTATCGACAACGTCTAATGTTTCTTCATTGGTACACAAAAAGAAAAGTAATCATTTATGCCGACGACATGTAATGTTTATCTCGTCGAGAATTTAAAGTAAAATAATAATCTATAAATATTGAATTATAAATAATAAAGACACTTATAATGATAAAATATAAAAAATTGGTTAAAAAATTTAAAATATAATATAAGAAAATAGGAAAATTAATAAGTAAAAAAGTTCAAAAGTAAAATAAAATAAAAAAATCAGAATATAAAAAATAAAAAAGGACACTAAAACACTTAAACAAAAAATAAAAAATAAAAATAAAAACAACAGAATTATACAGACAATATGTAATATTTTTTCACTAAGACTTAAATGCAAAAAAATAATTTATGAATAATAAACACTTTTATAAAAATAAAATATAAAAAACTTAAATAACTAAAGAAAAGAATCATTAAAAAAATGAAAATAAAATAAAAAATATAATTATTTTAAAAATAGAAAAATTAAAAGAAAAAACTAAAAGTAAAAAATAAAAAATTAATAATTAGAATATCAAAAATATAAAAATATAAAAATAAAAAATAAAAAAACAGAAGTTAAACACAAAAGTAATCATTTAGGATTTTTCCCATAAAGAAATTATAACAACATTTATAAAATTTGATATGTGTTTAAAAAAATAAAATAAAAATACTAAAACATTTAAAAAAATGAAAAATATTAAGATAAAATAGAAAAATTGAAATGTGAAAAACAAAACTTTGTCGGAACTCAAAAGTAAAATAGTCATTTATAAAATAGTAAAACATTTTTAAAATTTAATACATGCTCAAAGACGATAAAATTATACCGACAACATGTTATGTTTCTCTATCTGGATGCAAAAGAAAAGTAATCATTTATATCAACAACATGTAATGTTTCCCCTGTTGAGAATCAAAAGTAAAATAATCATCTACAAATAATAAATAATAAAGACATTTACAAATTTTGATATATGATAAATGACAAAAAGTATACCGATAATATGCAATGTTTTACCATTGAGACTTAAAAGCAAAATAATTATTTATAAATAATAAACAAAATTATAATAATAAAATATAAAAAATAAAAATTAAGGAAAATATGAAAATTGTAAAGTAATCAAATAAAAAATTAAAATATAAATAAGGAATTAAAAAAGAATTAAAAAATCGGAAATAAAAAAATTAAAATTTTTAAAAAAATATAGAGAAAAAAGTGAACTCAAAAAGTGAAAAAAATAGAGAGATAAAAGTTTTTGAAATTTGAGAAGAGAGAAAAGAAAGAATAAATGGAGGAAAAATGTGAATTTAAATTGACTATTCTATCCTTAAAATTGATGACGTGTCAAAATTTTAAGAATGGATAGTTTAGTATTTTTGTTAGTAGTTTGTTTTTCTATATTGATATTGATATTGATTAATATTATAATGTGACATAATTGTGAAATACGATTGGACGTTTTCCTAAAACTTCTTTACATTATCCGTACATGGTTATTAAACTCAAAAATTAATATCACCTTCAAAATAGTTTATAAATGATAAGAGTGTGCAATGCTAAAGAAAAATGTACAAGTTTTCAATGATGATATGCCATGCCACTATATTTTGTTACGGAATAAATAAGTTTTCAAAAGTAATATATATGATCAAATTGTAAAATATGATTGATTATTTATGTAAAATTTATTTATACTATCGTTGTATAGTTATTAATCTTATTTATATTTACTAAGTATATTAAGACAAAAGTTTATTTTGAAAATAAATGTGCAACTATACATGCACCACAAAAAGAAGTTCGCTTTCACCAAAAAAAAAAAAACAAAAAACAAAACAAAAAACAAAAAGAAGTTCGCTACAACTACAAGATGTAATTTTAAGCACGCTGCTACAGTATGTCAATGTTTTGTTTTGTTTTTTGTTTTTTTTTTCTTTCTTCAAGTTAAGAGTTTAGACGTTTGTCAAGCCGGTGATCAATGAGGCATTCACGCGTGCTTCTTCTACTACTATTATACCAGAACTAGAACCATGTTTGTTGTTCTCTAATTTTAATTCTGTGGACAGCAGTTGCATTGCATATATTTTAATTTGATGTAACAATATTTTCCTCACGGAACTAATAAAACACATAATATATAATATGACAATCATGATGGTTTAAAGCGACTTGGGAACCTCTCTAGCACCCAAAAAAAAAACGACTTGGGAACAAGGAAGCTCATTAAAAAAGATCACTATTTTTATGATATACATTTCTATAGTTAGAGCTTTGTTTTTATGTTCATAGGCTACAGAAGAATGTTTTGGAATTTTAATAAAGTCATATATAATTCCAGGAAATAGTATCAGAAAATGACTAAAAACAAACTAAACTTTACGTACTAAAATTGCTAAATTTGAAAATAAAATCAATTGATGTGTACAATCAGTGGCGGAGCTTGAGCCAAAATCCCGAGGGAGCCAAAAAATTTCATTGTATAACACAACAGAACTAAAATATGTAATAATATTATGCATTTTTTTGGAATGCAAAAGATAATATATTAATAAGAAGTATGGTGTTTATCTTGAGCATAAGCAGTACTCAAACCAAGAACCATACCACAAGATAAGTATAAATAGTAAGCATTTGATAGAAATGCAGGTAGAACATATACAAACATCATGTCCTTGGCCATCCAAAAATACACAATCAACCCAAAAGTACACCAACAACCCATTAGAAAAGTGACCAAACAGCTCACGTTCCCTTGGAAATCCAAAAACTGATCTACATGCCCTCCCCACATCATGTCCCAAAACATCATGTTCTTGTACCTTATCGACTAGAAGGCCAAAACCAAAACCACTCGCAAAAGGGAAGATAAGCCTTAACAAATTGTCATTTACTGCCAACAAACAACAATAGAAGCACTAATCAGAATTAAGAGCTAGATGTCAATAGTAAAACTACACAATTCAAGGTGCAATGTCAACACAAATTTTATCATAAAAATAAAACAAAAGTACATGACTAGAAATTACCCTAAAATGTTGCTCTACGCTCTTTGAGTAACTTGAAATCATCAATAATTGAATCAGAACTAAAACTTGTAGCAATCTCTCTTTCAATGAAAACTGTCATGCTATCTGCCAGAAACTCAGCTTCCATCTTGTTTCTCAACCTAGTTTTGATAATTTTCATTGCTGAAAAAGATTTTTCAGTTGTAGCCGTAGAAACCGGAAGAGTTATGATAAGGCGAAGTATTCTATGAACTTTCTGACTGTTTTGTCACTGCCAAACATGCACACAAATCTTGGACAGTTGGCAAATTCTTCAAATTTGATTCTTCGCGAGCATGAATGATGAAATGATGAAACTGAAATCGCAAATTAATCTTTTCCTGCTCATTGAAATCCATAGGATAATATTTTTCTGCAAGAGTACATATATTATCAATGTTAAAAGCTTTGTAAGTATCCTTTGGAACCAAAGAAAAGCTTAGAGTTAACAACTCCATTGCTTGTTCATTAAACCTGCTATTCAACTCCTGTAATTGTTTGTCAATGGTAACAAAAAATACATCCACTCTAAAATGATGCTCTATTGTGATGTGATCTTTTTGGTGACGAGAGCGCCCTTGTCTTGCTACATAAGGAGCATCGAGTTGAGGAATATCAATACCATGTATTTGACAAAAAGATTTCACATTTGATAACAACTCTTCCCAACCATTTTCTCTTAAGTTTTGAATAAGTGCTTTTGTAGAGCGGACTAAATGCATGGCATTAACTACATCCTGTGATTGATGCTGCAAAGCTTGACAAAGAACATCTGTTATCCCCATAATATCTCTCATCAAATGCAAGATCAATACAAACTCAAATGAGGTCAAGCTATTGTAAGCACTATCAGTATCCCCACGTTGAGAATAAGTCGATCCATCAATAATAATGTTTTCTAAAACAGAACAAGTTGCACTATACATATTTATCAAGCTACAAATAGAAGAGAAGTGTGATCCCCAACGAGTATCCCCAGCTCGTTTCAAAGTACCAATTTGATTTTCCCCCTCTACCAGTTTCAAGCTCATCAATCTCCAACAGAAGTGCAAGTTCATCTAACTTGGCAGTTTGTAACTCATCATGACGCTTACAAGAAGAAGTAACAATATTGATAATAAAAGTCAATTTTGAAAAGAACTGATGAATAGTAATAACTTCTCTTGATGCAGCAACCAAGGCAAGTTGTAACCGGTGAGCAAAACAATGAATGTAGTATGCATAAGGACAATTGTAACATCCCAAAATTTCTAAGCCTAATTATTAGAAATCCTAAGTGAAAAAGGGGATTTAATCCCTAAGGATTAAATATAGTTCATAGCCTTAATTTAGTAATTGAAAACAAATTTGGAACTAAAGGGTAAAATGGTAATTTTACCCTAAGATTTAGGAAATGAGGGACTAATAACTTACGAGTAGTAATTAATAGAGTAAATTACCTGAGGTCCCTTTAAGCACCTAAGGCAAATTACTATATTTAATGGTGGTTCATTGGTTTAATTTTTATTAAATAACTACCTTGCCCCACCATGCACCACTTTTCACCTATTTCCACCCTAGCATCCTTCTTTCTCTCATCTACACCAAACACACACACACTCAGCGTGAGTGTGAAGCAGAAGAAAGAAAGGGAAAATAGAGAGAGAGATGGGCCGAGAGAGAGAGAGAGCTCGAGAGAGAGAAAGAAGCAGAGAGATTGAGAGAGATATGGAGGAAAGGAACTCGAATGGAAGAAGAAGAAGAAGAAGGATGCAAGACTCAAAGGAGAAGAAAGCTTGAAGAAGGATCTTTAATGGAGGTTGAAGCAAAAACCTAGGGTTCTAATTTGGGGGTTTTTACCCCAAAGCATTTGGTAGCTCAAAGGTAACATAGATTCCCCTCTCAAACTCCCAATTAGGGTGTGCTAGGATTGTTGTTTAATATCCTTAACTAAATGATATGATTCTTGGGTTGATGTTAGTTTTAAACTTGCATGAATGTGTGTAATGGAAAAGTGTGTGTGCAGCAAGGTTGCACCAAAATGGGTTTTTGCAACATTGGACTTGAATGTATGTTGGTATGATTGTAACAAATCCATTTGTTGTCTTGTTTGGGTGTTATTTGATTGATTATGATGTTGATTAGAACCAAGGTTTGAGTCTTGAAAGAGGTTTGGGTTGAAAATATGAGTTTTGGATGTTTAAAACTCTGCTAAACTCGCTGAGCCGCAGGAATCGCGCTGAGCGACCTTCAGCGCTGCTGTCAGGGGTCAATTCTGCAGGATTTAGTCAGATTTTCCCATTTGTTTTTGAAATCCTTTCCCCTTTGGTTTAACCTTGCATATTGTTATGAACTTATGGGAGATTGTATAAGTGATTAAGCAAGTGAAATACTTATAGGACCAATTGAGTTAATGATGTGATTGTGTTCAATGATGGCTCAAATTTATTGAGTATTGTATATTGAATGAGTGTTTTGCAACTGATCATATGACTAATGCCGGTCCGTGCTGTTATAAGGTACGACGGAATTGTTTATTGAAGAATTTCATTGAGAGTCTATTTTATACTTTCTTGGATTCATTGTGCATTGTTTATTGAAGAGTTCCATGGAAAGTCACTGCTATACTTTCCTGGACTCATTGCGTATTGTTTATTGAAGAATCCCATTGAGAGTCTATTTTATACTCTTTTGGATTCATTGTATACTGTGTATTGAAGAATTCCATTGAGAGTCTATTTTATACTTTCTTGGATTCATTGTGCATTTTAAATGCCTATTGGATTGTGGTAACATTATAGATTTCTTTATTATGAAGTTATAATGTTTGTATTGTTAGGAATTGTAATATGCATGTCTAATCTTTTACTATTGGATGTAGTATTATGGTCTGACGTGGATGTTAGTTATTGTGCTCTTATGGGAGGAGTTTTCTATACGTAGCACACCACGTATAACTGAAAACAACGGCGAATGGTTTTTAATTAAAGTCTGTGTTACTGAGTTTTGTAAACTCACTATGTTGGGGCGTTGTTTTCAGGTACAAGTTTATTGGATAGTTTAGAGCATGAAGCTGTGCTCGGTCTTACCGGCACGCGATACTTCGAATACCGGATCACGAGTCGAGTCTTTCTAGCTTGAGTCTTTTACAATTTAAAAGAAAAGGGTTGTAATACTTAATGAAAGTCTCTTGGAGGATTTAATTGTATTATTATGTCCTGCACTCTGATGTTTTATTCGGTCAAAGCAAAAAAAATTACATGATTACTCCTAATCTCAGTTTATTAAGCGGTTAATGTCCTCATTAGGTGAGAGGGTGTTACATTATGGTATCAGAGCAGTTCGACCCTCTCGGACTATGAGTCAAGTGTGTCTAGATGTGATCCGGTCTAGGAAAGCGTCAGTTGTGTCTGTAAATCTGAAATTTTCTAAGTTCTTTTTATGAATTATTGAGGCAGGCCACCTCAAGGATTCATTAAAGGAATGAGGAGGATGGAGATTTGCAGGGAATACTAGAGGCATGTACTCTTTTGTGAGACATTCTCATATATGTAATTACTCCTAAATACAGTTTTAGATTCCGTAATGATTGTCTAGTAGTAGTTCAGGTCGTGAAGGATTTCAGCCACTCTGGCCTGCCTAAGTCCAAGGAATGCATACCTGGCCGCAGTTGAGCTTAGTGGCCACGTTAAACTCTGCTACCACTGGAAGATCATTACAAAAATTTTGGTATGACGAGGTTGATGATCAAAGTAGCTGCGGGACAACGAGAGTATTATGGGATACTCTTGGAGAAACCGCGACCTTGGTGAAACATAAAATGTTTTGATATTCGATGAATACTCATGGTTCAAGTCTTGGAAAAATATTTTTATATAATGTGAAAGTTTAAGCTTTGAAAACCAAGGTTTGAAAGTTAGAAAGGTATAACTTAGTATTCATGAACGAATTTCTTCCGCTTTGATTTTTTCATTTGGTTATTTTCAATTTCTTACCTGAATATTGATTATGTCTAAACTTGAGGTATTGATGACTTGAGTTAAGATTCGCATTTCCTTTATGTTCAATTTGGATAGTTATGCTCGGATGTGTTGGCTTGTTGACTTGAACTCCTTTACTTGCTTATGGTGAGTTCTTCTCACATTAGGTGTGGGCAACCAATAAGTCCCACCATAGGGTTATCTTGCCTTGCTTGCATGTTCATATAGTTGAGGTGTTGGGTGAATTCTGGTTATCTAAGATTAAAGGAACGAGTTTAGAAGTCTTGAGCATGGCTAAGTGAGGTTTGAGTAAAATTTTGGAATTTGAGATATGTTTTGGCTTTGCATGTAGTTATAAGTGTGTGCAAAGTGTTTGATTCATCATTGGAACTTGCTTGATCACTGATATTGATTTTTATTTGGTTGGATTTGATCTTGAATGGCTTGAATCAAGTTTTGGGAAGTTAGGGACTCTAAAAACCCATTTTTCTGCTGAATTCTGCAGGAGTGCTCTTGAGTTGCTCTTCGGATGCTCTTGAGCGCACTCCCTGCCATTTGGAAAACAGAAGCAGCTGCAGGAGTGCTCTTGAGCTGCGCCCCAGGTGCTCTTGAGCGCACTCCCTGTCTCTTTTATTTAATTTTTGTCTGTTTCAATGGCTTAGAGGCTGAGAGGGCATGACCTTTAAGACCCTTTTTAATCCTAATATGTTGATGGTTAATTGGACTAGTAACCTTGAGCAATAGGGCTTAATCTTAGGGTTGCATGAGAGCCTAGTCTTCATTGCTGGAATTGTGAGAAGGTTTGATGATAGGAATAGAGTCATGAGTGTGTATCAAGGTGTTGATCAGTTTTGGTGACAAATGCATTATGTGTTTGTGCATGGTTTATATGATTGCTGAATTAATGATCATGAACTTGTTTATTCCAGTCATTGAACCCTAAATTTAGTTGATTTGGTTTAGAATGTTGTAGAATCTTATGAATTAAGTAATTCCTTGATTCTTTGTGGTTATTATGTCTTTCCTTACCTTATTTAGATATTTTGGCTTCTAGCCTTATATTTGTACGACGGTAGAATGTACAAATTGTTCCTCGTCATATGATGTTTTGAATTTTGCTTTTGAAATCTTTAAAGACCCGTCAAGGTTTAAGGTATCGACACCTTTTCAAAAATCCAAGTTTAGTGCTTGGGAATTTTATGGTGTGTTTTATGAGTCTTTCTCTTCTTAGAGTATTGGGCACCAATAAGTCTCACGTTAGCTTATTTTCCTTCTTATTTCATGATGCATGAAGCCTTGTTTCAAATTTGAGGTTTTAGGAAAATATTAAAATGAGTATGAGATGCATGAGCCAATACACAACCTTACTCTGCATGTGTTTGATTTGATTGTAGATGTCCATAAATTTGGAATCCTGAGTAGCTTTTGCATGAATGACCCTTAATTGTGATGTGGTGAACTTGCATAAATTTTGGTTAGGAACCATAAACAGACTACATGTTCCTTGACTGCCTTATGAGTATAATTGTTATTTTCATATTTTGATTGCATTGTTGACATGAGAAATATGTTATGGTGCTACCTTGATTATGATTGGTTTGGATCGAGTGGAAATTGAGTTGAAGTTGGAATTGGGTCAAACTCAAAATTCTGCATAATTCTGCAGGTCTGCGCGTGACGCGCTTCATAGGTGCGCGCGACGCGCAGAAAAACATAAGCAATTGAGCGAAATGCGCGCGACGCGCCAATTTGAGCAGAAACGTGGATTTTCACATTTTTAGGACTCTTAGGATCATAAATACATGTTTTTAGGGTCCTAAATCTTAGAGAATCACTTAAGAAAATCTTAGAATTCCCTTAGAGATGCTAGTTTGTTTGAAAGGCTCAGAGAAGTAATATTAGAACTACTGAGTTACAATGGATCTGATAAGATAAATTCTACCAATGTTGGTTTCACCTATGTTATGAAACTTAGGTTAGTATTTTTTTTCATCATTTGATTCCATAGTTGTTCCTCAATAGGTAAGTGTTCCTACTGGAGACTTTACTATCAACAGTGTTAGTAAGCATGACCAATTTTCAATTATTAATTTTGAGAAGGTCACCTTGGATATATTGTACCTAGAGTGGTTTAACACTGTGTTAATCCTTTTATCGTGACCACTTGATTCTAAGACAATTAGAATCGGTAAGTAAGAATTCTTAGCGGTGCAGTTTTGATCAATTTAGGATGGGCATTCATAGTCGATTAGACTCTCAACACTTATTAACTAGTCAAGCTTGTTTGATCCAACCATTGTGAATGGATCCCAAGTTGATTGATAACCACGAAGCTCTCTAAAGCACCTATTGGACCTTGATTAGAAATACCTTAGTGTTTTCTAAAACCGCAAGGGATAATATTGAGCCAGATTTCTTTATGCTTCAGTTGCATTAGGGAACCCTGAAGGTAATCGAGCCCTAAGTTCCCTAGGCATAGTGACCTTGGTGAATTAACTAGCCCGAGGAAGAGTGTAGACCATAGTCTTGGGACTACAATGGGTATCAGTTATAGCTAAAGCAGCGGGAATTCAAAGAAATTAATGTCTACGCTAGATTCAATAGCCGGTGTATGAAGTGACGTTGTTTGACCAATTACAAACTAAATCGCAAATTCTCCGGATAGTTGACCTGGGGTAGCTATTAATTCTTTTTCGAATTTCCGATGATTTAGAACGATCAGGGGATGAAACTTACTCAATTGGAGCAGAGTATATTAGAGTTCGTAGCAGAAACACCGAGGACAAAACCTTTGTAAGGATAAGGTTAGAAGGTTAAGGCAAATTTTGGGGACAAAATTCCTAAAAGGTGGGGAGTAATGTAACATCCCAAAATTTCTAAGCCTAATTATTAGAAATCCTAAGTGAAAAAGGGGATTTAATCCCTAAGGATTAAATATAGTTCATAGCCTTAATTTAGTAATTGAAAACAAATTTGGAACTAAAGGGTAAAATGGTAATTTTACCCTAAGATTTAGGAAATGAGGGACTAATAACTTACGAGTAGTAATTAATAGAGTAAATTACCTGAGGTCCCTTTAAGCACCTAAGGCAAATTACTATATTTAATGGTGGTTCATTGGTTTAATTTTTATTAAATAACTACCTTGCCCCACCATGCACCACTTTTCACCCATTTCCACCCTAGCATCCTTCTTTCTCTCATCTACACCAAACACACACACACTCAGCGTGAGTGTGAAGCAGAAGAAAGAAAGGGAAAATAGAGAGAGAGATGGGCCGAGAGAGAGAGAGAGAGCTCGAGAGAGAGAAAGAAGCAGAGAGATTGAGAGAGATATGGAGGAAAGGAACTCGAATGGAAGAAGAAGAAGAAGGATGCAAGACTCAAAGGAGAAGAAAGCTTGAAGAAGGATCTTTAATGGAGGTTGAAGCAAAAACCTAGGGTTCTAATTTGGGGGTTTTTACCCCAAAGCATTTGGTAGCTCAAAGGTAACATAGATTCCCATCTCAAACTCCCAATTAGGGTGTGCTAGGATTGTTGTTTAATATCCTTAACTAAATGATATGATTCTTGGGTTGATGTTAGTTTTAAACTTGCATGAATGTGTGTAATGGAAAAGTGTGTGTGGCAAAGAAGGTTGCACCAAAATGGGTTTTTGCAACATTGGACTTGAATGTATGTTGGTATGATTGTAACAAATCCATTTGTTGTCTTGTTTGGGTGTTATTTGATTGATTATGATGTTGATTAGAACCAAGGTTTGAGTCTTGAAAGAGGTTTGGGTTGAAAATATGAGTTTTGGATGTTTAAAACTCTGCTAAACTCACGAGTCGCAGAATCGCTGAGCGACCTTCAGCCGTCAGGGGTCAATTCTGCAGGATTTTAGCTTAAGCGAAAATCCTGAGCTGAGCGAGCTCGCGCTGAGCGAGCCAGTTTGGCTTAAGCGAATTTTAGTCAGATTTTCCCATTTGTTTTTGAAATCCTTTCCCCTTTGGTTTAACCTTGCATATTGTTATGAACTTATGGGAGATTGTATAAGTGATTAAGCAAGTGAAATACTTATAGGAACAATTGAGTTAATGATGTGATTGTGTTCAATGATGGCTCAAATTTATTGAGTATTGTATATTGAATGAGTGTTTTGCAACTGATCGTATGACTAATGCCGGTCCGTGCTGTTATAAGGTACGGCGGAATTGTTTATTGAAGAATTCCATTGAGAGTCTATTTTATACTTTTTTGGATTCATTGTGCATTGTTTATTGAAGAGTTCCATGGAAAGTCACTGTTATACTTTCCTGGACTCATTGCGTATTGTTTATTGAAGAATCCCATTGAGAGTCTATTTTATACTCCTTTGGATTCATTGTATACTGTGTATTGAAGAATTCCATTGAGAGTCTATTTTATACTTTCTTGGATTCATTGTGCATTTTAAATGCCTATTGGATTGTGGTAACATTATAGATTTCTTTATTATGAAGTTATAATGTTTGTATTGTTAGGAATTATAATATGCATGTCTAATCTTTTACTATTGGATGTAGTATTATGGTCTGACGTGGATGTTAGTTATTGTGCTCTTATGGGAGGAGTTTTCTATACGTAGCACACCACGTATAGCTGAAAACAACGGCGGATGGTTTTTAATTAAAGTCTGTGTTACTGAGTTTTGTAAACTCACTATGTTGGGGCGTTGTTTTCAGGTACAAGCTTATTGGATAGTTTAGAGCATGAAGTCATGTTTCTGGCCTTACCGCAAGACGCGATACTTCGAATACCGGATCACGAGTCGAGTCTTTCTAGCTTGAGTCTTTTACAATTTAAAAGAAAAGGGTTGTAATACTTAATGAAAGTCTCTTGGAGGATTTAATTGTATTATTATGTCCTGCACTCTGATGTTTTATTCGGTCAAAGCGAAAAAATTTACATGATTACTCCTAATCTCAGTTTATTAAGCGGTTAATGTCCTCATTAGGTGAGAGGGTGTTACAACAATCATTCAAAAATAGAGTCTGTAAACCATTCCATTCTCCTCTCATATTGGTAGCACCATCATATCCTTGACCACGAATGTTAGAAACATCAAGATTATCTCGAGAAAGAATAGCACATACCGCTTCCTTAATAGTTAATGCCGCGATGTCTTTAACATGAACATTATCAAAAAACTGCTCTTGTATAAAACCATTTTTATCAACAAATCTCAAAACAAGAGCCATGTGTTCCTTTTTTGATTCATCACGAGCTTCATCAACTACTATGCAAAATTTGGAATCACCAATTTCATCGCGGATATGGTTTTTAACTCTACTAGAAAGAATATGCAAGATCTCTTTTTGAATTTGATGTGAAGTATACTTGGAATTATATGGAGCATTTTTCAACACAACTTCTGCAACTTCATCATTGTATGATGCTAAGAGTTTTACCATCTCAAGAAAATTACCTTGGTTTCTTGATTCCATGGTTTCGTCATGACCCCTAAAAGCACAAGCTTGAAGTGTTAAAAAATGAATAGTGTCAATTGAAGTCTTGAGATGTAGTCGATTCTTTTTTATTTGATCTGAGCTTTGCACATGAAAAACATTCCTGATATGCCCCTCTTGATTCAATAAGTCTTGACAAGCTTGCATTGCATTATTGTGTGGTGAGCAAGGATCCTTCCCGATGTGTTTAAGAAAAGCACATTTCTTTCCATTTCTAACTTTTCTCCAACTTTTAAAACCTGTAGAAACGAAAACATTTGTTCTGAGGCGTCCACTTGGTCTTTTGCTAAAAAGAAAGCAAGGTAAGCAATATGCGACATCTTTCGAAGATGAATATTCTAGCCATGATGGAAATATGCTAAACCAAGTGTGTTGAAACCGTCTTTGATGATCATCTTTACCAGACAAATGATAGTTTTCTAGGTGCATTTGATATGGACCCCATTTTAGGTAAGCCCTTCGAATTTCATCCACTTGATTTGACGGGTATTGCCAAATTTGAAGGCGCTTTCCAGGATCACGTTCTAAAGCATTCTCAAATTCATCATTTGCAGCTCTAGGAACCTTGGAAAGTTGATTATCATTTCCTTCAATTCTTGGGTTCTCAAGACATTTTTCGGGTTCGGACGTGGAAGTGACATTTTCTTCGTCTTTCTCACAAGATTTCCTCTTGAAAAAAGAATCAATTCTTTTACTCTTGAGCATTCTAAGAAATTTATCAACCAATGAACTACATAGAAAAAGATAAAAATCATTATCAACTAGTGACAAATAGAGAAATGAATGAATGCAACTTAAATCATACCCTGAAACACTAAAATGGGAGAATAAAAAAAAATATCCGAGGAAATTGCATACCAGTTCAGGCATTCAGTCAGTACAGTAAAAATAACAGTATTGCATAGTCAAAAAAAAAAAAATCATACGAATGAAATTGCATACCAGTGCAGGCATTCAACAAACAAAAAAATCAGTGTGCAACAAATAATAATATCCCATTAATAAAATCCCTAAAATTAAAATCCACAAAAACAGTATCCCAATAATAAAATTCATTAAAACAGATTAGAGAAGAAGTAAATAGAAACCAAAGATGAGAGAAAGCAAAAGAGAAAGGAAGTTACAATCATAAACCAACGAGACTGTGGGTGAGGATGAGACCGAGACGGAAAAAGAACCGCCAGAGCCTGATAGAGAATCGACGAGTGACGATGGAAAGAAAATGCGCGTGTTCAGCTACAATGCGATCATGCATTCATGCGTACTCGCGAGTAGTCGTGTGTGAGAGAAAGAGGACACAATGAAGAAGGAACAAAAACATTCTGGGCGTTTTGAATCTTTCTCCCTCTCGTTTCGTTTCTCTGCGTCAGGAGGGAATTCCCAAGGTTTTCTCCCTTTCTCTGTGTCAAAGGAAATGAAAAGGTGGGAACTGGTTCTTTTATGGGACGTGGCCTCACGTGGGGATTTTCTTCTTTTTTGAGCTGGGCTACTTAAAAAGTACTGACTTTTGTGGTTTTTTGTGTGTAGACTGACTTGTGTTTTATAGGCTTTGACTTCCATAAAATGTGCCAATATCTCAGTATATGAAATTTTTTTATTAAAAAACTGTTGAAAGTCAGGGGGAGCCCGTTGTCAACCAGAAGCTCCGCCATTGTGTACAATACTCAACAAATTTAACCAAACATGAGAATTTCTGTATAAAATTAATATATGAAGACACTTTTGAAGATAAATTAGAGAAAACGACCTATAGCAATTATGTTCAAAATATATACGATAAAAAGCCTCTTTTTGTGATATATATTTTTACCTATTCGATTTAATTTTTGTTATTAGCACTATGGTTTTTTTTTTACATAGCACTTCTCACAGCTTGTTACTATTTATATATTTGTAACAAGCTTTCTGCATATGATATGTATACTCCAGCTTGAGGGAAAATATTGATTGTAATTAATATAGATGGTGTGGACGGTGGAGTCCTGTCTAATGTATTCTACCATTTATTGTATCTATTTCTCTAGGACTTAGCATAGGCTTTTATTTCTCTAGGAATCATGTTCATATCCTAGTGTATATATATATATATATATATACATTTGACAAACGAACCCAAATCAACAAGTGAATATAAAATTTTTGCAAAGTGACAATGCTCGTGAATATATGTCTACATATTTTCAATCTTTTTTGACTTCACAGGATATCCTCCATCAGACTTCATGTGCGCATACCCCTCAACAGAACGATGTCGCTGAAAGGAAGAATCAACACTTAGTTGAAACAGCCGCACAATGCTCCTCCACAATAATATACCACCTCATTTCTGGGGGGATGCGATTCTCACAACTTATTCCTCTGTCCTCGACAACCAGGTACCCCACTCCATTTTGTTTCCTCACCAACACCTTTACTCTCTACCACTCCGAGTCTTTGGATGCACATGTTTTGTCCACGACCTTACTCTAGGGAAAGATAAACTTGCTGCCAAGTCTCTCAAGTGTCTCTTCCTTGGCTACTCCCATCTGCAGAAAGGATATCGATGTTATTCTCCTGATCTTCATCGGTACATTGTCTCTGCGGACGTCAGCTTCTTTGAGACTCGTCCTTTCTTTCCTTCCACTGCTGATAAGTCAAATGATCCAGGTAATTCTCTTTTCCTTCCCTTAGATACCTATGACATTCCCATTATACCTACTCCTGTTGCAATTCCTACCCTCTGCACATATCAATGGAGGCCACATCCACAAGTCACTCCTGCACCTTAGGACTCATCCCCTGCTCTGTCAGACTCTCAGGCTCCACATCCTACACCAGAACTACCCATTGCACTGCGTAAAGGTAACAGGTCCTTCAGAACCCTAATCTTATTTATGCCTGTGTTTTAGATTATCACAAATTATCTGTCCTACTCTGCCTTTGTGTTTTTCTTGGATTCTGTGTCTATTCCTAAGACTACAGGTGAAGCTATGTCTGATCCTGGCTGGCGACAAGCAATGGTGGATGAGATGACTCTTTGCACTCTAATGGTACTTGGGATCTGGTACCCCTACGTGATGGCAAAACCGCAGTGGGTTGTCGATGGGTCTATACAGTTAAGGTTGGTCTTGATGGAAAGATTGACCGCTTAAAAGCTCGCCTCGTGGCTAAAGGATACACACAAATCTTTGGCCTTGATTATGGGGATACCTTCTCTCCAGTTGCCAAGATCGCATCTGTTCGCCTCTTCCTTGCCATAGCTTCTATTCATTACTGGCCTCTCCATCAACTGGACATCAAAAATGCCTTCCTACATGGTGAGTTGTAGGAAGAAGTGTACATGGAGCTACCACCGGGATTCACTGTTAGTGGTGCACCTCACCACGTCTGCCGGCTACGTCGATCTCTTTATGGCTTGAAACAATCTCCCCGTGCTTGGTTTGGGGGATTTAGCACTGTGCTTCAAGAGTATGGCATGACCAGATGTGAAGCTAATTACTCTGTCTTCTTCATCATTCTTCACCGACTACTTGTCTTTATCTACTTATCTATGACAATGACATCATCATCACCGGTAACGATCAGGTGGGCATCCATCACCTCAAACAACATTTGTCCATCCATTTTCAGACCAAAGACTTGGGTCCTTTAAAATATTTTTTGGGGATTGAAGTTACTCAGTATAAGACAAGTATAACTATTACTAAGCGAAAGTATGCTCTTGATATACTAGAAGAAACAGGCATGCTTGATTGTCGACCCAGTGATACTCCCATGGATCCCAACGTCAAACTACTACCAAGTCAGGGGGAGACACTGAAAGACCCTGGTAGATATCGACGTCTGGTTGGCAAACTTAACTATCTTACAGTTACCAGGCCTGACATTACCTTTCTTTGTAGCGTAGTGATCAATTTCTAAATGCTCCTTGTGACAGCCACTGGAACGTCATGGTTTGCATTCTTAGGTATATCAAGAGTGCACCAGATAAAGGATTACTTTATGAGAACAAGGGTAACACAGAAGTTATTGGTTATTCTGATGTTGATTGGGCAAGTTCATCATCAGATAGAAGATCCACTACTGGATATTGTGTCCTTGTTGGAGGTAATTTGATCTCCTAGCGGAGCAAGAAGCAGAACACAGTTGCAAGATCGAGTGCAGAAGCAGAGTATCGGGCTATGGTAGTAACAACTTGTGAACTCACATGGCTTAGACAATTAATCCAACAACTCAAATTGGGAGATGTCAAGACAATGAAACTAATTTGTGACAACCAAGCTGCAATGCATATTGCTTCCAATCCAGTCTTTCATGAAAGAACTAAGCACATAGAGATCGACTGCCACTTTGTGAGAGATAAAGTTCTTTCGGGAGAAATCATGACTGGTTTTGTTGGTTCCAATGATCAACTGACTGATTTGTTGACTAAGTCCCTTAGAGGACCTCGGGTTGAATATATTTGTAACAAGCTTGGTGCATATGACATGTATGCTCCAGCTTGAGGGGGAATATTGATTGTAATTAATATGGACGGTGGAGTCCTATCCAATGTATTCTGCCATTCATTGTATCTATTTCTCTAGGACTTAGCATAGGCTTTTATTTCTCTAGGAATCAGGTTCATATCCTAATGTATATATATACATTTGTACTCATGTTGAATCAACAAGTGAATATACAATTATTTACATGTGAATATAATTAGTGCTATGGTTTGGGTTCGTTTTCCATGGCGTTTGCATTATACTATAGGAGCCAATAATGTAGTTAAGCCAAAATAAAATTTAAACTAGTCATATTTAATTGAGTTGGTTTTTTTAATTTTTAACTTTTTAACTAATTTAAAAATAAATAAATTTAATTAAGATTAAACTAGGATAAAAATAAATGACCGTATTTTTTAAAATAATCATTCTCATATATTAATTTCTTCTATTTTAAATTTTAAATTTTATATCACTATAAGTTAAGAAAATTTTAATTCTTCATGATCCTAAAAATAATCATATCAATTTGAAAATATTTAATTTCTACAAACTATACTTTATTAATCTCTTTATTATTATTATTATTATTATTATTTATAATGGAGATACTAAGGTCAAAAACAAGAATTGCAAGAGTACATCTCTAGGGATATTAATTCCCAACGCATCCTTTTTTTTTTGGTTGAACGGCTACTGATTCTCATTGAAACAAGTCACGAGGCCCAAAGGCCCAACAAATAGAGGCTACCAGCCTTATAAACAGCGATCGCATACAATAGCACACGCAAGGATTGCTGCATTGGATCCTAGCCTAACAATTCTAAGTACACAAAAGTGACTTGGTAAGTACAAGTGTGACATCCTAGAAAAATAATTAGATTAGTAATTAAGTGATAAACGAAGTTGGAAACCTTAAAAAGGACTCTTAAGGGGCCTAGAATGCCCTAGAAAGGTATAGAAAACACTAGAAACGTCTAGAAGGAGGAAAACTGAACCTTCCTCCTTGAACTTGGTTGCGACGCGACGGACTCAAGTGCAATGTCGATCGCAATGCGATACAAGCTGTTTGGATAAGGCGGTGCAAGACACAAAATAAACCTTCCAGAAAAGTGCCCATCACGACGCAACGGACTTTTAGTGCATGTCCATTGCGACGCGATGGTATGGCGGTGGAAAGGTGGAGCTTTCCATTTCGCCTATAAATATGGCCCCATCCCCTCCATTTTCCCCATCTTCTTCGAAGGGATCCTTTGGGAAGGTGTAGAGGGCATGGAGAAGCACCGACGACGAGAAGAACGCGGGCGACAACAGTCTTCTAAGCCAAGTAAGGGGAAGATACCTTAATCACTAGGAAAAATAGGTAGTAGAGTAGTACTGCTAGCATGCGTAGGGGATCTTAACCCTACTAGAGGTTGATAACAGCAGCATCTTAGGAGAGGGGTTGTGACTGTGATAGTTGAGGACAGTCGTCAGAGGTCTATCAACCATAGGGATGATCTATTGAAGTTTATGGATGAATGTTGATTGTTGAGATATTTTAATATGGTTGCTTTATGATTGTGTGACTGTTGATGTGCTGATTGATAACATGTCAGTAGTAGGTCGCCTGAGCGACACTAGGGTTAGTCCTTATATTGATTAAAGATGGTTGATAATCTGATTAACATGTTGATATTTATGTACTAGCTGTATATGATATATGTGGGTCCGATGTATGAGTCAAGGGTGCCGCCCTCTAGTTAGAGGTTTGCGAATCCCTAGACAGTAATAGAAAGTATTACTGTCTGTACTCTATTTGTCAGTGGTGATAGTTGGGTCGATGTACCCAAGGTTGGTGTATCTGAGGCATTGACGGGATGGTAATGAGATCAGTCGGTGGCCTTGAGGGTGTGTACTCAGCCAACACCTTGAGGGTGTATACTCGGTCTTTTCGACGAGGCTCTCCATGTCTGTGGTACCAAAGGTACGGAGGGGTTTATGGATAGTCGGTGACCTTGAGGGTGTGTACTTGGTTATCCGGACGAGTCTCCAGAACTCCACGTCTGACGGGTGGACAATCTTGGCCATTCTTCGTATAGGGAATGTCGACCTAGTGCATGAAATGGTACCTTACTCCGGCAATCGGACATGGTAGTGTGGGATGCCATAACCGATAATCAGAGATGGTAGCGTATCAGGATATATTCCCGGGACAACCAACTTATGTTTCATTCTTGTGCCCTGAGACTGGTGATCGGTCTAGGGAGGAGGGCGTTAATGGCCCGCAATAATCAGCGATGATCTGGGTCAGTAGGGCTAGAAATGAGCCTGAAATCTCTGGGACAGTAGGGCTGGTAATTGAGCCTGAAATGTCCGGTGGTCTGGGTCTGTAGGGCTGGTAATTGAGCCTGAAAGACCGGTGGCATGTGTCAGTCTGTGGTATCAGAGTATGATGTGGTCTGTAACCGTGTGGTCGGGTTGTCAGTATGACATATCAGTATAGTCTGGTCTGTGACCTTGTACCTAAGAGTTTAAATGTGTATTTGTGGTAACAGTTATGTTAATGATTGTTGTAATATGCTGATGTGCATGATAGCAGTTACTCTGCTATGCTGTTTTCCTGCTTGTTAGTGATTGATGAGTGTCTTACCCCTTTGTTTTCTGGTGTGTTTCTATTATATGATAATAAATAACAGATGGACAAGAAAATCAAGTACTTAGAGCCTGGGAAGCAGTGTTGCATCACGGCCAGTGTGTTCCGTTGCGTACTCTGATATTGGATTGAAATTGTGTTGTTGCTAAGGTCGGGATAAAGTGACGCCCTGTCTCGGCGGGGTGTTACAACAAGCAATTACCCTTTCGCAATCAACCCTAAAGCTATGAACTAACAACACTATCTAGCTCCGCCAAGGAAGAACTGGCTGCAGTGATAGACAACAACTCACGAGTATGTTCCACCCTCCGGCTAGGAGAAGAAGAGGATGGAATCGAAACATTGAGACACTGGTGTTCTTTGTTTGCTAAAACCAAAAGAGATGTCGAGGATCTAGAGGTGTTCCTACCTATTGAACGCATCCTGTTTCAATAAGGGAATACAAGGGATGGGGGGATGTCAAAAATTCTAAGTCATATCTTAGTCTCATGGCCCAATCTGGCTAACCAATCCGCAACAAGGTTACTCTCACCAAATGCATGCTTCATATGGACACACCAATCTTTACTGATTCGTTGTTTAATGGAGCCAATAATATTATATACAAGTAATTGGTCTCCCAACCCTTATCAAACATGATGATAGCCTCCATGGAATTAATGTCCAAACCATACTTCCTTGAACTTTCAAAGCCAAGCAATTTACAACCCAGCTAAGATGTCGTGAAGCTATGCTAGTAAGGTTGAATCCACAACCACATTTTGTGCAAATCCAACTATCCACTGGCCATTCGCATCACGAAGAGCACCTCTACAACTAGAACGAGAGGTATCGATAGTCAAACCATCAACACTAATCTTAATAGAGCCTTTTGGCAGAAGAAACCAACCAAAATAACGTGAAGTATAGTGACTGGCTTGAGGTAATTGGGATTTAAATAACATATTATCTCCTCTCATATTAATTGTCGTTTAAGGTAATGCATACCTCTTAAAAAATCATTAATTATACTTATTTTCCAGAAAAAAAAATGATGTATTTTGACTAAAATACCCTTAGTATAGTGAGAGATGGAAAAAAAATATTTCAAACAAGACACTTAATATGAGTTAAAATCCTCTCTATTTCTCAAAAGAAATGGAGGTTCAATTTAGGAGAAAGATAGACACAAAAATTTTAAATGATTTAATTTTTTTAAATAATAATAAAAGTTTGTTACACCAAATCTCTTCTTTGTGTCTATCTCTCTCCTAAACGGACTCTCTATTTCTTTTGAGAAATGCAGAGGATCTCAACTCACTTAATATGAGATATAGGGAGTAAATGAAATGGAGACTAATCAAAAAGATAAAATAAATTATATATATATATATATATATATATAGTCAAAATTGTCATTGAAAGCTGAGATATATATAAGTATTGTCCTTATTTTTTTTTCTTTGTTCAAAGTCCTTGTTTCTTCTTGTCAAAAAAAAATCCTTGTTTTTTATGTAACCATTAAAAGATGCTCAGTACATTTCTTATTTTATCACCTGTAATAACAAAGGAGACAGTATAACAAAACAAATTTGGACTAGGGCTTGCGGCTTGCACGGTCCTGATGGGGCAAAAAAAGAATTATGAAATATGTTTGAACCAATCAAGGTACAAACCGGGCTTAATCGCAGTCACAAGACATCAAAAACCATAATATCATGGTCCATATCACGGTTATTAGGGGCAAACCTTTTTAAAAAAAAAACGAAAGCTATGTGAATAAAAATAGTAGGAATTCTTTTTTTAACATTGTTTTTAAAATAAATATATTAGAGGATATTTCTTCTATAAGTAAATAAATATGTTGTTTAATTCATGTTACAACTAAAAATCTAAAAAGCCTTATAAAACAACACCAAAAAAAGCCTTATAAAAAGCCGAAGATATTTTGTGTTGGTTGGAGCATTTGTAATGGCTCCGATGAGTAGTCAATGAAGATTGATTCAATTGGTAAAGATACGATTCATATCCTGCAAATACGTTTCGCCGTCGATGTGAAGATCTCATTGCTGGATAACAAGCGTTATGTGAGCCATGAAGGCTTCTCGGAACACCTAGACTCAGGCCAGCTCCCCTGGAATTCATCCGTCAAATATAAATAAATAAATAAATAAATAAATAAATAAATAAATAAATAAATAAAAAGGGCTGTGACGGGCACCTGATGCGTCCTACAAACAACAACCCAAGTGGAATTGAAAGAGGAGAATTTGGAATCTTTATGATGCATGCGCCTTAATCTGGTGTTTCGCAGACCACATTATCAAATGTCACAATCCCCGGAAAATTAGAAGCACAAAGAATCAAGAGACGTTGATATGGGAGAATTGATGGTGATGGCAGTGTCCCATCAAAGTCGTACTGGTAATGATCCATGTCCGTTGGATGAGAGAGAATTAATTGGGAGTCACCTGTGCTACTTGCCAGTCTTATCATGCGACTCAGACTGATCCCGTAACTCCAGCCGTTTGATCTTTTGCAATCAACACTTATTCTTTTTCTTTTGGTTGGTTAACTCGGGTACAACTAAGTGGGTCCCCTCGATCTTCCTATTAGACAATGGTTGTATACTATCTTTTATTTGCCTGCATCCACACATCACTCTTTCTCCAACTTAAATCCTTTACACTTTACAGGCGTTATGTTTTTTTTTTGTTGGGTGGTTGTTATACCCCATCTTTTAATTTATTTTTGGCTTTTATTTTATTTTTTTAATCATTGGGCTCTTTGTTGTGTTAGTTCTGTTGGGTCAATCCCAGCCCAATTGTGATAAAGAAAAAGGTACAAATACCTGGCCTTTTTGTTACAAATAACCATCACAAGCACAAGCCCAAAATACAAACCAACAGTCCATTACATGTCCAAAAATTGCAAAAAAGTGCAAACAAAGTCCATTACAAGTCCAATAATAAAATACAAAAAATGAATAACAAAACAGAAAAGAAAATACAAGGATGCGCATGACATCCTGACCAACAAGCAGCATCAATTTTTAGCAATGAGTCCAAAATCCTTTCTTCTTGTTCCTTTGTTTTTTTTTCCATTTTTTTCCCAACCAAGCAGCTTTGCAGACACTACTCTGCAACCCCTACATCCTTCAGACCTCTCCCACAACCCTGTAACAAGCAGGCCAACATTATCTCATTAAAGCTCTTAAACTCTATAAATACTAGTACACAAACAGAGAGGGGGGAGACAACACAAAAATTTCGGAGGATAATTTTCTGAGTTTCTTTTTACCACCGAGCAGAGAATTAGAGACTCCACATTGGGGTCCTAATTCAATCGAGTTTTAAACATCAAGAGGAAAAAAAAGAGGAGAATCAAGAGCATCAAGATTCAAGCACAAAAGAGAAAAAGAAAGAACAGCCAGCAAAATAGAAATAAAAAAGGAGAATAAAAGAGAAAGACCTCCTCACAGGACCACCGTGAGCCTCCACGAGCCACCGCGTCAGAACCACCACCACGCGATCCCTCCTTCCCTCTCGCAATTTCATCCTCTCCGCATCCCCTAACTCGCGGCAGACCATCACCTATGTCTCTCCCCACCTCCCTTGCTCACAGCCGTGCGCAGCCAAGGGCGGCACGCCGGCCGCCTGTATCTGTTCTCTTTTTCCCTCTCGGCCACTAAGGCCATTTTCTCTTCTCCCTCCCCTGTTGGTCAGCGCACATAACAATTGGGGATTAGGGTTCAATGAACCCGTGTAAGTGCTCCTGCCCCTTTTTATTTCATTTTATTAATTCTCTTGTATTTTATTTATCGTTTATTTATTGTTATTATTATTAATTGTTGCCATGACCACGTGGGAGAGTGGGCTTCAGCCCATTAACACTCCCTGTTCACTTCTGTTAACCATAAAAACCTCCTTTTATTTCATTTGTTATTTTTTATTTGCTTTGTTAACCATAAACTCCCTGTTCACAACTACTACTAAATTTCAATTCATCACACAAATTTTGAGACCATGTTTCTTGAAAAACACATAATAAAATCATAAAGATTAATTTACTAGTAAAGATCACTCGAGATTGCTTCCCGTTTGATTATTACAAACAGCTTGATTTTCTAAACAAAAATGGGTTGTTAGTGAGGACCACTCTCGATTGCTTCCTGTTTGGTCCCCGCGAAAGCCTCCTTTTTTTATAGTAATGATCACTCGAGATGGCTTCCCGTTTGATCATTTGCGAATACCTTATTTTTCTAAACAAAAAATAGGTTGTTAGTGAGGACCACTCGTGATTGCTTCATGTTTGATCCCCACGAAAACCTACATTTTTATAAAAAAATATACAATTAAAATCAACCAACACACAACCATTTTCTACCCAAGAACTACGTAGCCTTTGATTTCTCCACTGCACCCGGAGATACGTAGGAGCAGGATCTCATTCCTGTCAAGCGCAAAAATAAACAACTTTTATTAAGTCCTTTTTTTTAATCTTTGTTAATTCTTGTCTTTTTTTTAATAAAAGGGAAATAGGTGTTTTAGAAGTTAATATAATTTTGCACAATTAATTAGAGGTAACCTTTTTCGAAAGGATGTCGTAGGGTGCTAATACCTTCCCTACGCATAATTCGACTCCCGAACCCAAATCTGATCTCAAGGACCATTTTCTTCAAAAAGGTTTTTTTCCAATATTTTTTCTTCGAAATAAATTATTGGTGGCGGCTCCATTAAACTCGAATAAATCTCTTCCGGATTTTTCGGTCGCTACAGTGGTCACAAGGGGGTTAAAACCCCCAAGGAGCAAGGACACTAGAAACCACGAGGGAAAACAATCCTTGCGCTATCGGCATTAATATCCGACAATATAAAACTAGGAATTCTAAAGAAACAAGCACTACAATTATCAAGCCCCAGCCCAAACTTAGCTAGACCATCTGCCACTTAGTTTGCTTCCCTCAAAATGTGCTCTATGACGAACAAGCCATCCTTGTTCATGATGCTATGAATCTCTTCCACCAGAAGGGAGATAGGGTGTGTAGGAGGCACACCATTCTTGATTAAATTCATAGCTTCAAGAGAATCAGACTCAATGTGAATGCGATTGAATCCTCTCTTTGTAGCCGCACTCAAGCCAACCCAAACTGCCGTTATCTCAGCTTCCAGTATACTGCTGCAATTCCTCAAGCAAGTAGCTATGCCAAACTCAAATTGACCTCCTTCCGCTCTAGTAACTGCTCCAGCTGCCGCTATATCGCCCTGGTTACTAATAGAGGCATCACAATTGAGTTTCACATAACCCGGAGAGGGCTGCGTCCACCCAATGTCAGCACGGTTGTGGACTGCAGTCGCAGCTACCTTGGCACGAATACTCAACTTCCAGTTCTGCTTTTTTTTTTTAAAGAAATGAAGGGAGTCTCGTTAAAACCTTCTGATGCAAAACCCTCCTTAGGGAAAAAACATCTAGAAGGAAAAAGAGTACTCCCCCCTAAATTTTATTAATAAAAATAGAAAAATAACAAGGAAGAATGGGGGGACTAGGCCAAAACCCATAAATAAGAACATAATGCATACTCAAAGGGTGAAAAACATCCAAGGGAAAGGAATAATGCCTAGGCCAAGCCAAAGTGGTATGCAGATGCATCACTATAATGTCTTTCGTCCCAACGAGGTTGGCACCAAAGACATTAACCATCATTTGCAGCACACCAAAATAGATAAATAATAATAAAAACAAAAAAAACAAGTAACCAAAAACCAAAAGCAATTATCTGAATCGATAACATGGAAGGCCGACTGCTACATTAATAAACTCTTCAACAACAAAGACAGGGATAGTGTTCCACTAGGTAAGACCAGGAGAATAAATACCATTATTTGCTAGTTTGTCGCACATGCGTTACCTTCTCTATAGATGTGAGAGCGGGAGAAAGTCATCCTTTTAGTAATTTGGGTGATTAAGCCAACGATTACGCGACCTCCAAGGAACAATATGAGGATTAGAAAAGGCTAAGATCACCCACCTAGAGTCACACTCGGCCCGGAGTTTATGCCAACCATTACGGTTGGCAACTCAATAGCTATAATAGCTCCCATTAACTCGACATATAAGGCGTTGGCAATACCAATATGAAAAGTAAAAGCGACCTAGAGTTGCCGCTCTACTATCCCTAAAAATACCACCACGGAAGCAAGGCGGGCGAACCTAGCGAGCCATCGGTATTAACCTTGATCCAGGAGCAATTAGGAGGATGCCAGATGACTTCTATAATTTTTGGCGCTTTACTAAGCTTCCCATTAATAAGGAAATTCTTCAGAAAGACAAAATCTTGAATGTTCCCAGTCATAGAGCCCGAAGAAAGATCACCGGAGAGTCTGACATTAGCAACAATCATGTTTAAAACGGCAGAAAGAGGAATACCTTTATTCTCAAAACGAAGCTGATTCCTGCAGTACCAAATAGCCCAGACAGAATTAGCAATGGCTGCAATGAGGACGTCCGTGGCCTGGGAGCTCCAGTCGCGATCACAGATCTTTAAAAGAGATAAAATAGAGGAGGTATCTAAAACCAGACCCGCACAGTGACCCAGCCAGCGCCAAATGTAAGAAGCAAAAGAGCAAGTAAAGAACAAATGCTCAGTAGTTTCATAATGAGAACCACAGAGACTACACATAGAAACCATGGTGCAACCCCGCTTCCATAATTGATCATCAGTTGGGTACCTATTATGAATAAGCCGCCACAAGAGAAAAGATTTCGATGGAGGGATGGAATTTTTCCAGATCAACTTAGTCCAAGATAGATGCTGCATAGTAGGGGATTCAACCAAATAAGCTTCCTTAAGTGAGAGGCTTCCGGAGTCGCTATCTTTCCAAATTCGAGAGTCAGGAATAGGAAACTTAGGGATACTGATTTTCTGGATCTCAATCACAAGGATGGGAAAACGCTGCAGCAAAACATTAGGAATATGCCATTCATGATTGAAAATGAAGTCACTAACCTTAGCCTTTAAAGAGCTGTGCATAGTCTCCGGGATATTGATCAAATCAACAATTGGTTGAGAAAGCCAACGATCAACCAGAGAAATTGATGGTAGAGCCATCTCCCAGTTGCCACGTGGTGTGAAAATCGACGGTATTAGTAAAATGCTTTAGACCAGCCCATATGGAAGAATTAATATGATAGCTAATAGAAGCTTTATTGTTCAGAACTCTTGCTCTGAGCAGAAGAGCCCACTGAGCATCGGAGGATTTAAGCTCCCAGCATCGTTTTAACATAGCTGCCTTGTTAGTGGCTTTTAAAGAACGGATCCCCAGACCCCCTGCATGATGAGAAGTGCACACCTTATGCCAGGCTACTGTGACTACCTTTGACTTGTTAATGTCACCCGACCAAATAAAATTTCTGATACATTTATCAAGCAAGTTGAGCAGCGAAACAGGCCAAGCATAAACTTGAAAAGAATAAGTGAGCATACCAAAAATCACCGACTTCACTAATTGGACTCGTCCCATTAAGGAAAGCATGGAGCCTTTCCAATTTGCAAGCTTAAGGATAATCTTATCTGCAATAGGTCGAAGATGGTCCTTGTTAGGCTTACCTATAAATAAAGGAACGCCAAGATAGGTGAAAGGGAGCTGACCTCTACCAAAGCCCAAGGTATCAGAAATAGACTGGATCCGAGCATAAGGAATGCCACCAGTATAATATTTAGATTTCCCCTGATTAATATGCTGACCAGAAGTCTGACTGTAAAGCTGGAAAAGATGCACTATGTGACCAATGTTCTTTTTGGTACCTTTGCCAAAGATTAGGATATCATGTGCGTAAAGCACATGACTGGGAACTCTGTAACCTCTGGGGCTAGCCATCTGCATAAACTTCCCTTGTTGAACAAGGTTCAAAATTCCTCTACTGAGAACCTCTTTGGTAAGCGAGGAAGAGAAGGGGATAGGGGTCACCTGCCTGACTCCTCTTTTGCAAGCAAAATAGCCAGCAGCTTTCCCATTGACAGAGATTGAGAGCTTTGCAGATTTGAGAATGATGTCCACCCAATTACAGAAAGTAGAGTCAAAGCCAAATTGTTTAAGCGTCTTGAGGAGGAAGGTCCAATCAATGGTATCAAAAGCTTTGCGAATATCAATTTTAAGAGCAATGTTACCCCCAAAACACTTCTTATGGAGCAAGTTAACCGCTTCAGAAGCCACCCCAATACAATCAAAGATTTGACGTCCTTGGATGAAACCTCTTTGATTCGGAGAGATGATTTTAGAAGCCACCTTAGCTAGCCTGTCTGCCAGAACTTTAGTGATAATCTTGAATTTAAAGTTGGCTAAGGCAATAGGACGATAGTTACCAACAGAATGCCTTCGAGTCTTTGGAATTAGAACTACCATGCTAGAATTGTAGTTAGGAAGGATCCAACCCTGTTTAAAGAATTGCAGCACTGCATTAAAAACATCTGTACCTATTAAATCCCAATATTTTTGGTAGAAGAAACCACCAAAACCGTCAGGACCAGGGGCACCGTTTGCATTCATCGAAAAAACAGCATTCTTTACCTCCTCCAAAGAAGGTAAATTAGTCAGCATTAAATTATCCTCCTGTGAGACCTCAGGGGTAATGACAGATTCAATCAAACCATTATCAACACAATTATTATCAGCAGCAAAAAGAGAAGTGTAGAAATCAAGGACATGGTTGTCGATATCATTAGGATCTGTTAGGATAGCATCACCTGATTTCAGCATAGACATCCTCTTTGTGGAATTTCTAATTTTGGTAATAGTATGAAAGAAAGAAGTGCACCTGTCACCATAATTATGCCAATCCAGTCTAGATTTCTCCTTCCAGAAAGTTTCTTGAAAATGCAAAGCTTGGTTGAGACTAATTTGAGCCATTTTCTCCTGGGCAACCAGCTCATCCGAATAACCATGCAAGTCAAGCTGCTCCTGGCATTTAGAAACCGATTGCAAGGCAGCCTGGACTTTCAGATTAATGTCTCCAAAGCAAGCTTTGTTCCAGTGCTTTAATTTCTCTTTAACTAATTTCAGCTTTTGCGAGAGAACAACCATCGGACAACCTATAACATCGCTACTCCATGCATCATTAATAATACCATAACAATCTTCATGATCAGCCCACATTTTGAGGAATTTAAAAGAGGAAGGAAAAGCCCCTTTTCCTGCATGTGAAAATCAAGGAGAATCGGGTGATGATCCGATTTGGATTTGATTAAAGTGCAGCAAGATATGGTACTCCAAAGTGAGAGCCAATTTTGGTTGCAAACAGCTCTGTCTAACCGCTTTTCAGTTAGATCCCTACCTTTCCTACCATTGGACCAAGTGAAAAGAGATCCTCTAGTATCAAGATGAACCAAACTAGAAGAGTCCGTCCAATCTCTAAAATCCGAGCAGGCAGTTTGGGTCGGCCTGCCCTTCCCTCTATACTCATGGGCTCCCAAAACAGTGTTGAAGTCACCAATGAAGCACCAAGCACCAAGATTGGAGACTTGAATATCAGCTAAATCTTTCCAAAGTTGCCTGCGAGACAAATAAGAGGTGGAAGCATACACAGCAGCCATGAAAAAAGGATGATTCTGCCACTCCAAAGAGAAGGCAACAAACTGATTAGTAACTGAAATGACAGTGGGATTTAATTGAACCTGACAGATGCACCAGAGATTGGGAATCTGAGGCTGTCTATTATTCACCTCAAACACCTTATAATTCAATTTAGACCAAAAACGTTTAGGGAATTGATCTAAAGGAATCCAAGGTTCGGAAATGAACAAAAGATGAGGCTTATTATCGTTGACAAGTTGCTTGATAACCAATCTGGTGTCATGATTGGCTACCCCTCTGGCATTCCAAAAGATAGCTCTCATTGAGAGATGTTTTTATTAGCAGCCCGAGAACGGGTATTGTAGTCCACCTTGGCAGCAGCCTTAGCTTTGTTTCTAATCTTTCTCTTTTGAGACTTGGTTAAAACCTTTGTGAATCCTTCATCTTGTCCCGAGGCATTGTCTTGGTTCTTGAGTAAGTACTTTGATGCTGTACTAGACTCAATCTCATCAGTTACTTCATCTGAGTCATCTTCAGATTCAACATCTGTCTCATCACCCCAAAGTTTTCCCACAACCATCAAATCATTCCTAACAACAATATTAGGATTTGTGGATGAGTGGATTGGGGAATGTAACATGCTCTCATTAATGTGAGTATTAGGTGCTGCATCATGAAAGACTGCCACATGACCTGCAGAAGAGTCAACAGAATCAGGAACAAAAGAATTATTAGAGGCTTCAGGGGTAATGAGTTGTTCTTGAATGGTTGCAGGTGTCTCCAAGTTGTGTATCACCAGGTCTGCAGCACGAGTATGCATATCAGTCCCTATTGCTGCAGCATTCTCTGCAGACTCGGGCTCATTTTGTGCAAATCCAAACAAAGGATTGATGGTATCGTTTTGCCTCAAAATGGATTCATCAACTGTAATATTGTTGACCCCTTTGAAAGCATTTGGGTTGTAGATCCTTTGTATCTCAACTGTTTCATTGTTGTCCTTAATGACAGCAGGATTTTTTAAAGACTCATGATTTTTGCTAGTTCCACCAGCATCATGGTCATGATTTGGATTGAAGGCAGCTTCACAAATAATAGTGGCTTGATTGTTATGATTCATCTTGCTAGTGTCAGGATCATGTAATGCACCCTTCCCTGTGTCAAGAGCCTTAGTAGGGTTGCCATGAGGATCCTTTGATACATGTTTTGTAATGACATCACGAGTTACTTTGGGAACCTCTTTGGTAGACCTGCTGACCTTAACATGTTCATTCACCACATTGTTTCTTCTACAATTTGCAATGGAATGCCCAATTGTGCGACAGGAATTGCAAAAATCAGGCAACTTTTCATACTCTACTCCAACAAGAAAATTATGGCCTTTCCTTACAACAAGAATTTGATTACGTAATTGATTTGTCAGATCAATATCCACCAAAATCCTGGCAAAGTGACCATAAACTCTATCTGCAGCCTGCTTACTCGTAGCAGCATCAAGACAAATAGGCGTACCTATACTGTTTGCAATGGCAAACAATACTTTGGTCTCCAATACTCCTGAGAGATGCCAGTTATGCGAATCCAAAGACCTTTGGCCGATGTTTATGCAGTTACGTGGAACGAAATCAGGGGACCATGAGAACAGTCGTAAGACACCTGGTTTCAGGTTCCAGGATGAAACAGAGCGAACAGAGTTGAGGTCTTCTATGGACGAGAAGATGAATTCATAGAAACCCTTCCCCAATGAGATGATTCCCCAGCGCCCACTGAGTTTCCACAGGTTCGTGAGTTTAGATCGCAAAGCTTCAATTTTGATTGGGGAATCTCCTTTTTGAAGAACCAATCGGCCGTGAAGATGGGTTTTACAGCTTTGCAAGCCCGCTTCATATTCCTCTTCAGGAATCACGATGGCGACCTGATCTCCTTTCACGCAAGGCTGAGGTAGTTGACTGAGTGGAATATCGCAGGTGCTTCGAACGGCATCAACGAAAGATTTAGGTTGCTGATTCGGTAAAGCTCGTGAAGACTGATTGGGTTGTTGCTGACGGTTGTCGGGATCCGGGGCCAAGAAACCCCAAGGACAGATGACTTTATCGGCCATAAATCTAACTGCGGCCAACCCTAGCAGAGACGAGAGGAGAGTGACGCCATCCCATTCGTTGCGGGTGTCCACTTCCAGTTATGCTCAATCACCTCTGCTTGGTACAAAATTTTACCCACCAAGCCCCTGCTAGTATATTTAATATCATTGAACACCCAATCATTCCTACACCGCCAAATGACATGAACAACCACCCCAAAGATCAACGGCCACTACAGCCCAGAGACGCTATTCTTTGCTACAAGTTTTCTGCACAACCAAGAGTCAAGCTCAGAGTGAAAAAATCAGCACCAAGGTTCACCCCTGCAATGTGGTTCCACATATCGACCACCTGAGGACACTCCCTAAAACGAATAAAAAAAATGTATTTCTTTTTAATCTAAGTAAAGGCATTGTTTTACTATTTTATTAAAAGTAGGGTTAATACCGCCTTTGGTGCCTGTAATTTCAGAAAAATCCAGTTTTAGTCCCTGCTAAAATTTTTATTTAGATTCTACCCCTGCAATTTTTGATTCACCCATTTTTAGTCCCTCCACTTATCTCTCCGTCCAGGTGGCACGAGGTGGCACTTGTAATGTGTAATTTTTTGCACACGTGGCCTGTGAGTCACTGAGTCACCTCCAATCATATTAAAAAAAATTAATTAATTAAATAATAAATTAAATAAATAATTGATAAACTAAATTAATAATCAGTTCGTCTTCTTCCTCCCTACTTCGTCTTCTTCCTCCCATTTCAATTCAAGTCCTTTTTCATCACACACACCTTCAACCACGAACCCTTTTGTTCCAATTGCAACGCTTAGAATTCAGGATTGAGAGCATATTCAACCAGAGATTGAAATCAGGATGTCCTTCAACCAGAGAAACCCCGGAAATCAAATCCAAACCCAAGCCCATACCCAAGTCAAAACCCTAATTTCAAGGACCAAGAGATTGAAGGCCCCACAGTAGAACGAGATCTTTCAGCGCTGGCCAACGAGACACGAGAGGTTCTGGAAAATATGATGAAGAATATCTATGGGTTAAGCAGGGTTGTGGCGCTAATGGGTTTGGTTCAGCTCGGTGTTGGAGCATTGACCACATACAAATAGTGATTTCAGAACCACGAATAGATGGACGGCCATACTCCATGATTGGAAAACCAAAATCCGTCGTTGGATCTTAGTGTATAGATATCAAATGGGCGTTGAAACGACGCGAGTTGCCATTGGGTGGAGGTTGGATGTAGGCATTGTGTAGCTGGGCGGGCACTGCCACTGGTATGTGTAGTGTAGTGGAAGGTGAACTGGAACTTGTAAATGGGTAAAAAACAACCCTAAGCTTTGTCGTCAGAAAGAAGTAGGTGATTAGTTAGGTCGGTGATTCACCCTTGAAACTGGATCCTCCTAAGCCAAGCGTTATCGATGGGTAGTAGAGGTTTTTCCTAAGGTGGGTGTTGTAGATCTGATCGAAAAATCGAAAAATTGTTGAGCAGAGGAGCACCTGGGAAATGGAAGGGGACAAATGCCTGCAATATAGTGGAAGAAGACAAAAGGGGGCGTTGATTTGTCAATGGAAGATAAGAGGGTGTTCCTGGTGCTGTTGATGGTGGTGAACGTTTGGGAAAGGAAGATACTGAGGGTGGCTAATGGAGGGAGGGAGTGGTCATCGAGAAGGGGGTTCAGGGAGGAAGAAGACTATGTTATTTAATAATTATTTATTTATTTAGTTTATTAATTATTTATTTAATTTATCATTTAATTAATGAATTAATTTTTTTAATATGGTTGGAGGTGAGTCAGCAAGAAACAGGCCACGTGTGCAAAAATTTCCACGTGGCTCGTGCCACTTGGACGGAGAGGTGAAGTGAGGGACTAAAACTGAAGAATCTAATATTACAGGGGCAGAATCTAAACAAAAATTTTAGCAGGGACTAAAACTGGATTTCCCTGAAATTACAGAGTCCAAAAGCGGTATTAACCCTTAAAAGTAAAATGACTTTATAAAATTTCCTTATAATTTGAATTTGGCTTAAATATGAAATTGGTCCCCAAAAATTCGCAAAGTTCGTTTTTAGTCCTCAAAAAAAAATCTGCAGGTTTTTAGTCCCCCAAAGTTGAAAATGTTTTTCCGCCAGTCCCTCAAAAATTCGCCGTTATAATTTTAGTCCCTCAAAAATTCTAAAAGTTCGTTTTTAGTCCCCAAAAATTCTGAAAGTTCGTTTTGGTCCCCGTCACATAAGCGACACAAACGACGTCAGCTAGAAGGACTGACGGAAAAACTTTTTCAAATTTGAGGGACTAAAAACCTATAGTATTTTTTTAGGACTAAAAACGAACTTTGCGAATTTTTTGGGACCAATTTCATATTTAGGCCTTTGAATTTTTTCAACTTACTTAATATAATACGTGAGCAAAACCAATATTAATCTTGGATTTGAGAAGAAACAAACTTTATTTTAAATTTATCATGTTTTATTGAAGAACTAGCAAGAAATCTGTGCATTCGCACATGTCACTCTATTAGCACGCATTTTTGAAAGACGCTTGTTTGTAAAAATATATTTAGTAGTTTTAGTTTTCCAAAAATACAAAAAGATTGAGAGTATTCAAATAGAGAAAATAATTATATCGACAACATGTAATGTTTCTCCGTCGGGATTTAAAACTAAAATAATCATTTATAAATAATAAAGAGGTGTACACAATTGTTATGTGCTCAAAGACAATAAAATTATACTAGCATGTTACGTTTTCCCATCATAATTCACAAAGCAAAATAATTATTTTTAAATAATTAACAAAATTATAAAATTGATATATGCCAAAAGATAATAAAATTATACCAATAACAATAATGTTAACAATAATGTTTTTCCGTCGAGACTCAAAAGCAAAATAATCATTTATAAGTGATAAAGAAATTTCTAAAATTATTATGTGGTCAAAGACAATAAAATTATACTGATAACATCTAATGTTTTCCCATCAAGACTCAAAAAGCAAAATAATTATTTATAAATAAAAAATATTATAAAATTGATATATACCGAAAGACAATAAAATTATACAGATAACATGTAATATTTCCCCTTCGGGGGCTCAAAAGCAAAATAATCATTTATAAATAATAAAGAGATCTATAAAATTATTATGTGCTCAAAGACAATAAAATTATACCGATAACCTATAATGTTTTCCCGTCGTTACTCCAAAACAAAATAATCATTTATAAATAATAAAGAGATTTATAAGATTGTTATATGCTCAAGGACAACGAAATTATTCCGACAATATCTAATATTTTTTCGTCAGGACATAAAAAAAAATAATCACTCATAAATAATAAAAATATTTATAAAATTGATATGTGGTCAAACATTTCATCCCCATACCACCAAAGTACGAACAAAAGAGGAATAAAGATGAAAGGGTGAGATTCTGGTGAATGGGAAAAAAGAGTACTTGAAGCAAAATATCAGTGAACGAGAACAACTAGTGAAATGAAGCAGGCTCAGTTTGCACTCAAATAAAGTAATAAAGAGAAAATTCAGAAAGAGTGAAAGTAAACATGTAATGTTTCCCCGTCATGACTCAAGAGTAAAATCATTTATAAATAATAAGAAAATTCATAAAATTGTTATGACATAAAATACAATAAAATTATACCGATAACATGTAATAATAAAGACATTTACAAAATTGATGTGTGCTCAAAAAAAAATTATATTGACAACATATAATAATTTTTTCGTATGGACTCAAAAGTAATCATTTAGGGTTTTCCATAACGATATTATAAACATATTTAAAAAAATTTGATATGTGCTTAAAGACAATGGAATAAAAATAGTGAAAAAATAAAATAAAAATAAAAATTTTAGAAAATTTAGAAAATAAATAAGAAATATAAGAAAAAATAAAATATAAGAAAATCCTTGAAGTGACTCAAAAGTACAAGAATTATTTATAAATAATAAAACATTTATTAAGTTTGATGCATACTCAGAGATGATAAAGTTATACCGACATGTAATATTTCTCGGTCGATACTTAAAAATAAAGTAATCATTTATAAACAAGAAAGACATTTATGAAATTGATATGTGGTCAAAGACAATAAAATGTACGCACAATATCTAATGTTTCTCCGTCGGTGCACAAAAAAAGTAATCATTTATACCGACGACATGTAATGTTCCTCTTGTTGAAAATTTAAAGTAAAATAATAATTTATAAATATTCAATTATAAATAATAAAGCCACTTATAATGATAAAATATAAAAAATTCGTTAACAAATTAAAAATATAAATACAAGAATATAGAAAAATTAATAAGTAAAAAATTTTAGAAACAAAATAAAATAAAAAATAAATCAGAATATAAAAAACAAAAAGGACACTAATAAAATAAAATAAAATAAAATAAAATAATAATGAAATTATACCGACAATATGTAATGTTTCTCCACTAAGACTTAAACGCAAAATAATTATTTATAAATAATAAAGACTTTTATAATTATCAAATATAAAAAAATTAAAAAATAAAATAACTAAAGAAAAGAATCATTAAAAAAAGTAAAAATAACATAAAAATATAAATATTGTAAAAATAGAAAAATAAAAATAAAAAATAAAAAAACTAAAAAAAGTAATAGTCAGAACATGAAAAAAATTTAAAAAGAAATTTAAAAATAACAAATTATAAAAAAATAAAACAATAAAAAAATTCAGAAATAAAACACAAAAATAATCATTTAGGGTTTTCCCGCAAAGAAATTAAAACAACATTTATAATATTTGATATGTGTTTAAGAAAAATGAAATAAAAATACTAACAAATTTTAAAAATTGAAAAAATATTAAGAAAAAATTAAAAAAATTAAAATGTAAAAAACAAAACTTTGTAGGGACTTAAAAGGAAAATAATCATTTATAAAACAGTAAAACATTTATAAAATTTATTACAAGCTCAAAGACGATAAAATTATACTAACATGTTATGTTTTTTCCTGTGCAGGATGCAAAAAAAAAAGTAATCATTTATATCGACAATATGTAATGTTTCCCATGTTAAGAGTTAAAAGTAAAATAATAATCTATAAGTAATAAATAATATAGAAATTTACAAATTTTGATATGTGATGAAAGACAAAAGTTATACCAACAATATGTAATATTTTTCCATTTGAGACTGAAAAATAAAATAATCATTTATAAATAATAAAAAATTTATAAGGATAAAACATAAAAAAATAAAAAATTAAGGAAAAATATGAAAATTAAAAATTAAACAAATTACAAAAAAATTAAAATCAGAATATAAAAAATTAAACAAAATTTGTTTAGTATTTTTGTTGGTAGTTTTGTTTTTCTATATTGATATTGATATGAAATTAAAAATTAAACAAATTACAAAAAAAAATTAACATCATAATATAAAAAATTAAAAAATAAAAGAATTAAAAAATTGGAAATAAAAAATGAAAATTTAATAAAGAAGGGAGAGAAAAAAGTGAATTCAAAAAGTAGAGGGAAGAGAGAGATAAAAGTTTTTGAAATTTGAGAAGAGAGAAGAGAGAAGAGAGAGATGAAATGGAGGGAAGATATGAAGTTTGGATTGACTATTCTATCCTTAAAATTGATGACGTGTCAAAATTTTAAAAATGGATAGTTTAGTATTTTTGTTGGTAGTTTGCTTTTCTATATTGATGATATTGATATGAAAATTAAAAATTAAACAAATTACAAAAAAAAAGAATTAAAATCAGAATATAAAAAATTAAAAATCAAAAGAATTAAAAAATTGGAAATAAAAAATAAAAATAAGAAAATGAAAATTTAATATAGAAAAGAGAGAAAAAAGTGAACTCAAAAAGTAGATGGAAGAGAGAGATAAAAGTTTTTGAAATTTGAGAAGAGAGGAGAGAGAGACGAAATGGAGGGAAGATGTTAAGTTTAGATCGACTATTCTGCCCTTAAAATTGATGATATGTCAAAATTTTAAAAATTGGTAGTTTAGTATTTTTGTTGATAGTTTGTTTTTTATATTGATATTGATATTGATATTGATATTGATTTGATAAAGTAAATATGAAATAATTTACGAAAAAAATATTTTTAAATGTATTTATCTGTTATAAATTTAATTTTTTTCTCCCGGACACATCTACTAATAAAAAGATTATTAATATTACTAAAAAAGCTATCATTGTAAAATTGTACTGATATCTAGTTCTTATATATTTAGAGTATGTTTGTTCTTCGGTTGCCATATCACCAAACTAAATGTAATGATCTTGATTCTCATAGTGGTTAAAAAGCACATTTCGAATTCAATCCTTTTATAGAACAAAAAAAAACTCCATGCGGATGATAGCTATAACGAGGATCGTGTTCTCATCCTTTCTTTTTCAGCCCTTGAAAGAAAGTACTTTTATTTCAAAGAACCAGATTCATGCAAGCATATGTGGTAAGAGTGCATTCCCGAATTGATTAAGAATGAATTGATGACAGTGGCCCACTCAAAACTTCAAAAGTGGTTATAGGATATCAACAACTCAACTTTTCAAGACAAAATAAAAAGAGGAAGAAAAAAAAAGTGCTAAGACAAGAGCGCTTCATTTGTATCACATGGTACATATGTTGTAAACTCCTCCTAAACCGTGTTATCGAGTCGATCAGATCAATTCAGTAAAACAATTTGTGTCCAATAGATAAGGTATATCTAGTTGTTCTAGGTGTACCACAAAAAAAGGGAATTGGATTTGGTGCGGTCAGTGACTGCGTGCAGTTACACAGTCGGCCAATTTCGACCGTCCGATTTCGATCAAACGGTTTATAAAAATATTTTTTTTTATTTTTCTAAAAATATAAAATACCGAACTTAAATTTAGACCATCCGATCGAAATCGGCTGACTGCGTGACTGACTGCACAGAAGTCGAATCCCAAAAAAGGGGTACCACAAAAAAGATAAAAGTGAAAATTAAATGAAATTACTTCATCTTAAAAGTTAAAACCCTAATAAACTTGCCCCATTGTTCACCCAAAAAAAAAACCCTAATAAACTTGAATTCGGACCAATAGAAACATATAAATAAGTGGATCGTGAGATTTATTATTATTATCATTATTATTATTTTTTACCGGGTAACGTGCGCACTGCTCTTTTTTTACTCCCCTGCTGTGACTAAAATTCTTCAAAAGAATTCAAGTTCTATTTGGAAAATTATCCCCTTCATTTTATTAAGAAAAAGGAGGGGGGAAAAATCCTGCAAGAAGTGTTTGATTTAAGAAACAGGGGGTGGGAAAAGCAATGAATGACCCAGCTCACACATCGAAACCGACATCTCATGTCTTGTACTTGTCCACATGTACAACACGGCTTTCAATTTTGCTTTCATTGTCTTTGGCACGTTAATTACTAGTCGGTACGTGGCTGCCTTTTCTGGGTGATTTCAGCACGAGCGAGAAAGAGAAGAAAAAGAAAGAGGGAAGAGGGGGGGGGGGTGTTCTGTAGAGGTTTTGCGCGTGTACATAACATCAACATAGTGCAACACACAAGAAGCTGCTGGTGGTGGATCATTCCGTGTATATGGACTCTCTGTGTGAGACTACCTCTAATTTTCTCCCACGTTTTCTAACATCAATATCCTCTCACACTGCCACAAAAGATGACTCCAATTCCAAATGCATATGTCCTCAACTCAACTTTGTTTGTGGCAGACCCCACCCCATCACACCCAATTCCTTTTTATCTCAGTATTCTATTGCCATCATTGATAAGATCACTCCACTATTGCGCTAGTTTTCCCTACTCCGATACATTCCCATATCCCCTTTTTTTGGGCTTTTTATTTTCTCTTTCTTAGTTTTATTCTTCGTTTCATTCATTGCCCCCATCAACCTGTCTTTTTGATAGTTCTTTGTGTAATGACCTTTTTTGTTTGCTTTTATGTGAATGATTGCCTCATGCGCCGCTATAGTACCAGGAATGTAATGTAATGTATGTGAGTGTATGATAATAATAAGTAATGGGATCCACTTTTACACAATAGTGTCTTTCATTGTTCCTTCCTTGGAAGAAAAAGAGGGTTATGCTTTGGACTACCACCACAGGCACAAGGAGCTGTTCAGGTGCAATAAAAGAGTGCTTGAATTGTAATAACTATAAAGGCACCGACTGTACCATATGCAAAAGTTGGAAGTTGGGCCTGAGAGGCCGAAGAAACCACTGCATGCACTGTGTAGTTTGTGAACATGCATGGGTTGCGTGAACCTGGTCAAAGTTCGTAATTAATGACTAGCTTTGTTCGGATTTATTATACTTGCAGTGAATATTTAAGTAAAAGAAAGAGATAATTACAAGGTAAATTTTTCCATACCCAGAAAGAAAGGTGGGTATCGATACGCATTCGTTAAACAAATAAAAATAATCTCAATAAAAATAAAAAAACTATAATTCAAACATAAATTATAAATAACAAAACAAATAAAACCTACAAAACAAACTCGAAATAAAAAAGTAAATTGAAATATTAAAAGAAATTGAAATCGTGTATGAAATAAATAAAACAATAGAAAAAATTAACAAAAATATAATTTTATTATTAAGAATAAAATAAGAAAAGAAGAATAAGCTAGGAATGAAATTAAATAACTTACACAAATATTAGAATATTATTTAAGCAGTGATCTAAATAACGAAAATAGAGAAAAAAATTTATAAAAAATGAAATAAAAAAAGAATAAAAAGACTCCTTAGAGAAAGTCAAAATTTATTAATAAATATAGAAATTTTTCAGAAACTTTCTCCTATACTCTTACACTAACAATAGGTATGAAAACTAAGCATCTAATTTCACTTTAAAAAAGTTAAAAAATGATGTGGTTTCACATAATTGGTGATTGAGTATTCATACCTAATAAAACTCTTGGGTATGGGATTTCTCACCATATATAAACGGACAAAGTTATTCTCATTTGAGGGTAAATCGGATAGATGAGAAAAGCTAAAAGGGCTACGAAGGAAAAGAAAAATTATGTCAGTGATAAATGTTGGAAATAAAAGTTGATCAACAAGGCAAAAGAGGGGTTGGAACTTATCGGAGATTTGGTGTTCAAGTTTATCAGTTTCTATAAAACTTGAACACATTCTTAAGGGGGAAAAAAGACACAAAATAAAGATGATTATTCTTATTAGTTCATTTTGTTGTCTGACTATTTCATTTTAATTTGCTGTCTGATTTTTGAACAAGATGGTCCAATTAATAGAGTAGTCAAATTGTGTTCTCCGACTCGGCCCAGCCCATCGGGTTAGATTACATAAATGAGTCAGCCAAGCCTAAAACAAGTTGGACAAGGTCGGGTCGGGCTCAAATTTCTTTTTTTAAGGAAAAACAAACTTATTTCATTTGATCAGATCAAATGATCAATAAAAATAAGAGTAACATAGTAATTGTGGGGGCTAGGTTATAATATGGACGCTTTAGCAAGGCTACGAGCGACTCTATTCACTTGCCTCTTAATAAAAACAACATATAGTTGTCATTGATGGATAAAATTGCTCTACACTGAACAAGAATGATTCCTAATTCATTGTTATAAGTTGTGTTGTGCTTGAGAGCATGAATCACAACCTTACAATCAGACTCAAAACACACCTTTTCAAAGCCTAAACTATGAGCAAGCTCTAGAGAAATAAGTAGTGCAGATGCTTCTCCTCCTGAGACCAAAGGTTGAGTATTGAACCATGACATTTGGTTCGGGCTCGAATTTCTACTAAGTAATGTATCACAAATTACCAAAATATTGGACTAAAATGTGGCCCAGCCTGTCGGTCTATTGGGCAGGGCAAAAAATGTCCCAATGTTTTGGGTTTGTATTTATAGGGCTCATCCCAACCTAAAACAAAAGGTCAATTGGGCTAGACCAAAATTGACAACTCTACTAGTTAATACTCTAATCCAGGAGCTGAACTACCCGCGTGGGTTGATGCGGGGCAATCGCACCCCCAAAACAAATTTTTAGCTCTTTTTTTGGTAAACAACAAATTTTTATCTCTAACTACTATGTACATATAATTTCTTTTATCCAGACAAACAAAATTATCTACTTTATCTCTAAGTTTTAGGATGTATACATGTACATAAATATGTATTTAGCACCTCATTTATAAAATTTTGCAGAGTTGCCCCTGCAATACCCAAAAGAGTTACTTTTGCGAAAATGATTCTACCAAACTACAATTTTGTTAGGATTTTTTTTCCATAATGAAATTATTCTCCTTTTTTATATTTATAAATATAGAGTTTAATGGGCGTACACTTTCAGTGTAAATTATTTTTACACTAACATTTAATAACAACTCATGATTTGAAAGTTATTTTAAAATGTAATTAAAATAGTGGGCTGCCATGACAGAATAATGGATTCTCATTTGATGCCAGTGTAAAATTAATTTACACCGACAATGCATGTCCTATTAATCCATAAATATAAAGGATTCTACTTTTTATAGAATGAAATTATTTTTGGATTGATTCTCTTTTTTCCTTTTATATCATTTGCATAATAAAATATTGGGATTCTTATATAATCATAAGCTTTCTTAATTCGGTATTAATAAGTTTATTTATTGTATTTTTAGAACTTTTAAGAAATTTTCTTATTTAAAATCTTAAAGAAAAACTAGCACCAAAAAAAAAATCTTAAAGAAAAACGATGCCACAGTCCCACATAGAACAACACGCGGATGTTAGTTATAGTTAAACAAGATTTAAGGGGAAAAAAAAAAAAGAGTTTACAAGTATATTCCGCAATCCGCTTGCATATACTTTCTTTTGATATATGCAGCGCACCGAATGATTACTTCGTAATAACTCTGTTGAAGACTGCATGCATATAAATTATAACACCAATCAAAAGGAGTTTTTTTCGAACAGCTCTCAATAGTTTGGAAGAAGTTATCGGCTCTTGGCCCATTGGTCTTCACTTATAATATTTATCCCTTTTATATATTCCAACAATCAAAAGGTTTTTTTTTTTAATTTTTTTTTGTTCCATTTCCATTCAGATTGGCCTTTTATTTCACCACCTCCCCCACTTAATTTTCCCACCTCCCATATTTTTAAAAATCTAACTTTGCCCTTGCTCTAAAATATCCATTTGTTAAAAATCCAACTTTTCCCACCTCCGAATTCTTAAATCCGGATAATTCCGGATTTTAGAATCCGGACACTTTAAATCTAGCAAAAAAATTAACACGTCTAGATTTTAGAATCCGGACACTCTAAATCTAGCAAAAAAAATTAACACGTCCGTATTCTTGTCTCCGGTAATAAGAATCGGGACGTGTTATTTTTAATTTTACAGATCTAACAAAAAAGGAGGTGAATTGTTCAAAAACACGTCCGGATTCTTAATACCGGAGCACTCCGGAGACAAGAATCCGGACGTGTTAATTTTTAATTTTACAGATCTAGCAAAAAGGGAGGTAAATTGTTGAAAAAAAGTCCGGATTCTTATCTCCGGAGTGCTCCGGTATTAAGAATCCGGAGGTTGAAATTTTTCCAAAAAAAAAAATAACGTCAACATCTTGAAGGAAAAGTAAAGGGTAAAATAGTCTTTTTCTTGGGTGGAGGAGGTGGAAAAATTAAGTGGGGGAGGTGGGGAAATAAAAGCCCTTCAGATTTCAGAATGAGCTTTTCATCATCCGCGTTCTACTTTGTTTTTGTCAAGATCCGCGTTCTTGTAGTTCAGCGACCATTTATTTGGGTCCAAAACCAAAGCCCATTTGTACGCCCTCTGCCCCTCTCTTGTGGCGTCTTGTTTTATGATCCAATCCAGACTAATTATTTTAGTGTGTTATTATAATCACCACCCCCACCCCCACAACTCTTCCATCAAAGCACACCGCTATCACTTATCCACTCACTCATTCTCCACACACACACACACACACACACACATATACACTGTAAATATGGTGTTTACGGAATATATATATATATATATATATATATATATATATTTGTAATATGTGTTTCGTAAACATAATTTTTACGGTAAAAAAAATGTTCTGTAAATTGATAGTTTACGAAACACATTGTAATGGTATTTTTGTCAACATTTTGGATTTGTGGGGGTGGGGCTAATAACTGTGGGGTGGTGATAACAACATGGGTTAATACACAATTTAGTCCCTGTAATTTGACACTCGTATCAACTTGGTCCTCCACTTTTAGAATATTCCAAAATAGTCCCTGACATTTCACAAAGTTGCTCAATCTGGTCCCTCGGTTAGTTGACCGTGAGTTGAATCTGTTAACACGATGATGTGTCACGTTTACTGCTGACTAGACTCACACGTGGGTAAATTACAGGGACCAAATTGATAAAAAACACAATGCCACCTCAGCTAACTCATCCCACGCAAATGTCAGGGACTAAATTGACACAATGAAGGAAAATTGTTTATTGCAGCCTCAGCACTTCCCAAGAAAGTGAAAAACACAGCAGGGCATAGAAATTAGGTAGAACCACAAACAATACTGTATTATGGCAACAAATATGAATCTAAAGTATTACAGAACAAATGTACTAATTGATTGAAGGAAATGTGTCTTGAATGAACAGAATGAAGAAGAAAAACAAGCCTTAAACTTTAACTTGTACTTGCTGCTATTACACAAACCATACAAGGTGGTGCATAATGTCACATATGCATAATGCTGCTATTAGCATACTATTAGCATTAAGACAAACCAAATCTGATTTTTCTGCAAAATCAACATTCACCATGACCCCGAGACACAAAAATAACACAATAGGCACACTAAGATGCAAAATAATAGCATAATAAGCAGCTTAAGGAGTCATTATGCGGGAATTCAATTCCCTATTGATCACAAATAATTAGTAAAGCCACCAATTCAGCAGCAGTCACAAAATAATGTACATAATTAATCATCTAATTATCATGCATTGGATAGCACATTGTAGTGCAAACAAATCCAAATACCAGCAATCCAATGAAATTTGGTTGATTGTAGATACTAGATACCATTACAAAACACACATACAGATCTCCAATTATTTTGATAGTATACATCATATATAGTAGCTCCAATTATTTGCAAATGGTTACAAGAACGAAGCTAAAAGTATACATCACAAACACAGACTTAAATGGAAGCTACACATTAATATTAAGCTATTTCAAACACAACCAGGAGCACATTTCCATTCAAGGCCAAGAAAATCCCATTCTCACGCAAACCACCCTCACGCAAACCACCAACAGTGCCACAATCAAACCTACACAGTGGACACACATCTGTGGGACACAACTGAATATTATATATACCTCCAAATTGTGTCTTCACAATCCTAAAATAACTACCATTATTCCCCGCTATAATTAGCCTCCTTCCACTCTTAGAATCCTTCTCACCCAACTTCCATTCCGTGGATTGAACACAAATTGTGGCAGCTGAGAATGCAACCTTAAAGTCCCTGGCCTGTTGTAGAAACCACAAAAATCACAGCCTCCTCCAGTGGTAACATACTCTGTGTACAAACCAAGCAACATATCATTCAACCCATTAGCAAAAACTTCAACTTTCATTTCAAAAGAATACTCTGTTTACCTTTAACGATTCAAAAGCTCACAACTTTCTGTGCTGTGTACACCCTCTCGAACGGAGGGTACTCGTAGTCGCAGAGGCTCATAGTCAGTGGCGGAGCTTGAATGAAAACTCTGGGGGTGCCACACAAAAAATTCATTGCACACTCTCCCGCATCCTCTATCTATAATTTATATTATACAACCAGAAAAGGTACAGGCATTAGAAGCAAGTCAGAGAAGTAGAAGAAAATAAAACCTGAGTTTTTTCAATTCTGAACCCAGAATCTTACAAAAAGGGGGAAACTGAAAACCCTAGAATCTAATGGGTTCCTCAAATTCCAATCTTCAGGTAAATGAAGATGACTCTAATCTATGAATTTAGTATCCAACAATTAGTACCAGTGCCACAACACAAAAGAACCAAATCAAGCAAAAAAAGGACCAAAGCACAAAAAGGAAGGACCAATACTTGAGTCCTGAAATGTGAGGCAGAGGCGACGCAGAGCAAAAACGAGACAGAGGTACGGAGCGGTGTGGCAGAGCAGAGATGTGTGGGTGTGGCGGTCGCTGGTTCAGAGTCCAGAGATGTGTGGCGGCAGAACTGTGTGGCGGTCGCTGGTTCGAAGACGAGCCGCGTAGTGGTGGAACTGTGTGGCCGCGGAGCTATGTGGCACGGAGCCGCGTTCGACCGGTGCCGGTGGTGAATGCAGAATGCGAAGCAGGAGGCAAGTAGCGAAGGTTTGATATGCGATGGGTGGTGGAGAGGAAGAGACGCAAAAGGCAGAACAGAAGGTGAGAAAGGGCGCAGAGGAAGAAGACCGTCCAAATTGATGTATGGGGTTTGAAAATAAAACACCCCAAAAACGATCTAAGTAGTATATAAAAAAATTGTATTTTTTTGAGGGGTGCCGTTGTATCTCCTCGCTCCCATTAAGCTCCGCCATTGCTCATAGTGTTGCAAAGTATTTGTTTTGTGTTGCGGGTTTCCTATCTCCCCTCTGCTCTTCCTCTCCCTCTCCCTCTTCCTCTTCCTCTTGCTCTACTCTTTGTTGACTGAAAATGGCTTCAATCTGTGACTATGGTGGCCTGAAATCAAGAGATGGTGGCTAGGGTTTAGGGGTGGAAGAGAGGAAAGATGCCAAAATTTTAAACCCATTAGTATCAATTTAGTCCCTGTAATTTGCATTAAATAAGACACATGATGTGGCGCATACGTGGATAATGAGGTGTGAGTCCAGTCAGCAGTAAACGTGACACATCATCGTGTTAACAGAGTCAACTCACGGTCAACTAACTGAGAGACCAAATTGAGTAACTTTGTGAAATATCAGGGACTATTTTGGAATATTCTAAAAGTGGAGGACTAAGTTGATACGAGTATCCAATTATAGGGACTAAATTTTTGGTATTAACCCATAATAACACCCATAATTTAACCTATTCAGAGTCCCACCCACTTGTAATGACAGGGTGCCCACAGCCCACTATAGTACTTCAATCGGGCATCCTGCTTGAAAAAATGGCAGAGGAAACATAATAGGATTGGCTTTTAGATAATGAAAATTTTTAAATTAACATTAGTATATGTTTTTTTCCTTACAAAAAGTCCTTACAGGTTTATGGGTGTTTATGAAAAAGTTAAACTACTATTTAATAAATTTATAGTTATTGTAAGATTTTTTTTGATATATTTTTTTTTATAAATAGTTATAGATAAAGAAATTTATCTAAATTTAGTACGCCCCTACCAACCATGTATGATTCAAAGCAAACTTATGAAGCGTACAATAGAACATGCCATCTATGAAGCTTTGTGCTTCTGGAGGTGCATGGTGGGAAGCGCTGACAGCCGACACTTCTTAGCCAATGTCAACTAGCATATCACCCGTGGCACACGTATAAAAAAAAATAAAATTTAAGGTCGGCATAGATTCAATACGCCAAAGAATGCAAAAATTTGAATGTCATCTACTGTACACACGTACATATATTTTATCAAAACTCGTTTCTTCTGGATCAGGGGCGGAGCTTCAAGTTGACAATGGGGAGCTATGGCTCCGCCGGACTTTTTACATTTCTTTGATATATATATATATATATATTGCGTGGCGTAGCGGTAGGTAGCGTTCCTGGCACTCCCAGGATGCGGGATTCATCCCACCACAACGTAATTTTATGTTTTTTAACATTTTCCATGCGTATTTCTTTTTCGCAAAAATGACCAAAGTTAATGGCTTATCGGGGAGTCGAATCGTGGACATGAGGCTAAAAGATTGCAAGCTTAGCCACTACGCCACCACTGCTTGAGATAACATTTGCAAAATAATAATATATATAGTTAGTTAATATTTGGCTCCCCCAGAAATTTCAATGAAGCTCCGCCACTGTTTTGGATCTAATTTTATCAGAAAACCTTACTTTCATTTCAATTTATAATCCTTTTCCTCATTAAAAATCATTTCAAGAGGACTCAACAATTCCTGAAAACTTTTCAAAAATATATAGTGAGTGTTTGGATCTGCAGTGAATTTCCCACATTGAAACAAACTCGCAGTGGATTTTTCACGTTGACGCAAAAGCTACATATCGTAGCTTCTGGTTTTGTGCAGTGGATTTGTCTTGAGACGCGCGTTGATGGCGTTGCACGCGGAGCCAAACACTCGCATATATATGTATCTTCTGGTTTTGTGCAGTGGATTTGTCTTGAGACGCGCGTTGATGGTGCTGCACGCGGAGCCAATCACTCGCATAGATATCCTAGAAAAACGAGCTCGTCTGCTGCAAAAAGAAACCCGGCAGCTGGGATCTCAAGCGAAATGCAAACTAATGCACAGAGTAATTAACACGTCTGCAATTATTTGTGCTGTAAATGAACTGCGTTAGAGATAATAAATTAATCAAACATCACAACATTTCGTCACCAAAGCCTAAGGAGGAATACGAGGACCCTTTCTTGTCGGGATTCGTAATTAAGAGGGCAAACTTTAATTTTACATAATTGTGAGAGGCATCTGCGGACAAGATCCAAGTGTTGTGGGGACCTTAAGAACGAAATTATAAAAGAGTCATATACTACTACTAGTATTAAAGAGCGGAATAGCGCACCTTAATGAAGCATCTTCGGACTGGATGAGTATGATTTGATTATTACCTTGATTAGTAACTTCAGAAACAATATCAAAACTTGAAGGTCTTTGATTCTACTCATGCTAGCTAAAAAATATAGTGTGCTACGTACACTCTACACACATGCAACTGAAGTACAATGCATTAATTTTGCGCTTGGAGTTTCTCCCTCCGAATTCACATGCAACCGACGTAACTAATAAGGTCCAACTAATTTGCTTAACCTTTGGTACGTACTATATATGTTCCAAAGTTTAGGTTGACAAGATTTTTTTTTTTTTTTGGCAAAATTACTCGGCAAGTCCCTTAACTTATTTTTTAGTAACGAATTAGTCATTTATCTTTTTTTTTTCTAAATAGGTTTTTTATGTTTTCAAATACTTGCACTGTTGACCTTTTTTTTCATTTTCTATTTAACTCGTTAAAAAAAAATGATGTGGCTGTTATTTGCTTACGTGGCTGTCTAATGTCACAATCTAACTCATATTTTTGTTTAATTTTTTATTAAAGACAAAAAAATAAAAATAAAACATCATCTTCCTCTTCATCTTCTTCCCCTTCATACAACCAAACCCTAATTTTTGCAGATTGTAAAAATTCCCCTTTTTTTCTTCTTCCCTTCTCCTTCACACAATCGCATCCATATAATCGCTAACCCAGAACCAAGCCTTTACCGTCGGTTCTGTAATAGCCATTTTCATTTTCTGTTTAACTCGTTAAAAAATATGATGTGGTTGTTATTTGCTTACGTGGCTGTTCAATGTCATAATCTGACTCATATTTTTGTTTAATTTTTTATTAAAAACAAAAAAAAATAAAACATCATCTTCCTCTTCATCTTCTTCCCTTTCCCCTTCATACAACCAAACCCTAATTTCTGCAGATTGTAAAAATTCCCCTTTATTTCTTCTTCCCTTCTCCTTCACACAATCGCATCCATATAATCGCTAACCCAGAACCAAGCCTTCGCCGTCGGTTCTGTAATAGCCACGTTCAGCTTCCTTAACACAATAATAGCACCTAAACCTTGGTCCCAACCCAGAACCCTTGACCTCTACGTCAGATCTGCAACTGCACATACCTCCACAAACACGGCCCAGAACGACACCCCCACCGCACTCCCCCTCTGTCTGCTCCTTTGTCGTGGGCCTGTGGTGCATCAGATCTAAAGAAATTAAAATAGAGAGAAATTAAAAAAGAAAGAAACTATTAAAGGGGGTGAACCCCAACAAAACAGATCTAAACTTTGGGGTGAGAGAGGTTCGAAAATGGCTTCTAATGTGCAAGAATCATGGAGAGGAGAAATGATTTTGGGGTTTTCCTGACCTTTGGGGACGAAATCGCAGAAGTGGGGAGGGAGGGAGTGTAACACGGTGCTGCTGTTAAGGGAGGAGAAATGATTAGGTTGAAGACGATGAACTGGATTTCCAGATTTCCCTTTCTCAATTTTTTTTGTTTTTAATACAAAGTTAATAAAAAATAATGACTCAGCTCTCCACGTAAGCCTACATAACATACAGATAGGCAATGTAACGACCACATGTGTTTTTCCTGACGGAGTTAAATAGAAAATGAAAAAAAGGTCAACAGTGCAAGCATTTGAAAACATAAAGGACCTATTCAGGGAAAAAAAGATAAAGGACTGATCCGTTACCAAAAAATAAGTTAAGGGACCTACAGAGCAATTTTGACTTTTTTTTTAAGTAATGAAAGGAAATGAGCCTCGTTAAAACCTTCTGATACAAAACCCTCATTGGGAAAAAAATATCTAGATGGAAAAAGAGTACTCCCCCTATATTTATTAAAAAGGATAAAAAATGATATCAAGAAGTACAAAGCACATGGGGGCATCACTTCAAAAAACACGTAAATAACGGCGGTTTTAAAAGGGCGGTTATAATGAACCGCCATTTTATACCAAGTAATACGTCGGTTTTTATAACCTCCGTAATATGTTAGTAAACTAGGGTGGTCTGGACCGCCATTTTTTACTTTTTCACGACCTAAAATTAAGTCGCATGCGTGCTTTCTATAATCCCTAACATTTCAGGCTTTTCGTACCCCCCGTCATTTCATTTCATAGTCTCAGCGTGTTTATCCCTTAACCCTAGCTATTGAAATGTGTAAAATCCCAATCTCAGCTCTGGTACGGTTTTGCTTTAGATCCCTGTAACGCCCGTAACTCAGTATTACTTGAATTTACGACAATTTACAGAAATGGCACAAGGGTTACCAATAATTTAAACTTGAAAATGGGCATTACAAGTCCAAATTTAAAATATAGTCGATGGTCTAAAAGTTAGGTTACAACTTCCAAGTATGAAGTATTTGGATTACAAAATGCGATAACGAGGTTCCAAATATCCAAAGGACATATGAGTTGTTACATCACAAAATGTAGAGTTAAACTAAAGGATTCAACTTCTAACTTGCTTGACCGCCTTTCGGGTCCTGCTTATCTGAAAAACAATGGAAAGAGTGAGATAAAAATCTCAGTGAGCCCCCCCAACGGACCCCTTACCAACCCATTTCCCAACACAATATTACAAACTCACAGTGAAGACAATTCATAATGTACAAGAACCCAATTAACATTCACAAATGCTCAATGAATCCAAGAGGGATATATAATTTAACCCCCAATGGAATTCTTCTATCAATGATACACAATGAATCCAAGAAAGTATAGCAGTGACTTTCCATGGAATTCTTCAATAAACAATACACTATGAATCCAAGAAAGTATAGCAGTGACTTTCTCTGGAGTTCTTCAATAAACAATTCGTTATGAGTTATTACACAATCAATAAGTTCAATCCTATGAACAACTTAACCATTCTCATAAGCATTTTAATAGTCTACCCATTGATACAAATCTCCCTAAGACCATAGCATTAAGTAAGATTGAACCAAAAGGGGAAGGATTTAGAAATAAAAAGGGGAAAATCTGCCCCAGAATCGCTTAAGCGAATTCGGGGTCGCTCAGCGCTACCTTCGCTCAGCGCCTGCTTCTCGCTTAAGCGAAAGTCGCGCAGAATGCACCCCCTGGGCAGCGCGTAGCCAGCTCGCTCAGGGCCTGCTTCTCGCTTAAGCGAATTTGACAGATTCTGCTCAAATTTCAGATTTTCTTTCCAAACCAAACATCACCAAATCCAACCATACTCAATCCCAATCATCAATCACCAAGCACAAAACTCTAAATCAAACATTTAACATATCAATATACAAGATCAAGAGCATTGCATAACTTATAAACTACACAATCAAACATATTTCAACATGTCTTAGAATCTTCAAAATAAACATAAACTCATCTCCCTCATCATGCATTCCCAAATCCACAACTTGCATTAAGAAACACACAACCACACAAGTAAAATGGAAAGTCTTAAGTGGTGGGACTTATGGGTTGCCCAACCTCTAAGTAAGAGGAACTCACATTAAGCTCAAATGAATGAGCTAGGGAGCTTGAAGACTTGAGACCCTCTCCTCCTCTTCTTCTCCAAGTTCAAACTTTTTTCCCAATGATCTAGAACAACTCCAAATCTTCAATGTAGCCCCAAATACTCAGTTTCAAATGTTTAGAAGCAAGGAATGGTGAAGGAAACACCAACTCTCCTCTTCCCCTTCCCAAGCCAAAGCCCTAGCTCTCCACCTCCTTCCTCTTCTTTCCTTGATCAGAAAAATAGAGAGAGAGAGTAGAAAGAATGGGCTGGTTGTCATGGGTGAGGGGAGAAAAGGGAGAAGGAAATTGTGGTTTGACCAATTTACCCTTCCTTCAATCACTTAACTACACTACACCTTGCTATTCACACCCCAACATTTCTAAATACTATCCCCTATTTCAATTACTTAACTATTAATTTGAAATCCAAGCCTAAATTAATTTAATTAAATAATTGAATTAGGCAGGGTGTTACACTACTACCCACCTTTTAAGATTTTTGTCCTAAAAAATGAGACAAGGTACATACCTATTGAAATAAATACGGGTAGTGAGTTCGCATTTCTTCCTCAGTCTCCCAAGTAGCCTCCTCAGACGTAGATCCTTCCCAGATGATCTTGACCAAAGGGACGTCCTTATTCCTTAACCTTTTGAAGTTGCGGTCCACAACTTGTATAGGCATAGGCTGGTATGTCAAATCTGATCTCAGTTGTATCGACTCATGATCCAAAGGTTGACAAGGATCAGGAATGTACTTTTTAAGCTGAGACACATGGAACACATTGTGTAGATTTGACAGAGATGGAGGTAGAGCGATTTGATAAGCAACAGGACCGACTCTTTGAAGGATTTCAAAGGGACCGATATAACGAGGACAAAGCTTTTTAGCTCGGAGTGCCCTACCAATGCCTATCGTAGGAGTGACCCTTAGGAACACATGTTCTCCTTCTCCAAATTCAAGGGGTTTCCTTCTCTCATCAGCATAGCTCTTCTGTCTACTTTGAGCAATTTTCAACTTGTCCCTAATCTTCCAGATTTGATCTGTAGTTTCCTGAATTAGGTCTGGCCCTAACAATCTTTTCTCACCTACGTCAAACCAACACAGAGGAGTTCTGCACTTGCGACCGTATAGTGCCTCATACGGTGCCATGCCTATGCTCGAATGATAGCTATTGTTGTAAGCGAATTCAATGAGAGCCAAATGCTCGTCCCAGCTCCCTCCATCATCTAACACGCATGCCCTAAGCATATCCTCTAGGGTTTGGATAGTACGCTCTGTCTGACCATCCGTCTGTGGATGATAAGAGGTGCTAAGATTTAGCCTTGTGCCTAAGGCCTGCTGGAAGTGCTTCCAAAATCGGGAGGTGAACTTAGGATCTCTATCAGAGACAATGCTAGTGGGTACTCCATGGAGTTTAACAATTTCTCTAATATATATCCTAGCTAATCTCGCCGTGTTGTAAGTGGACTTGATTGGGAGAAAATGGGCAGACTTAGTTAGCCTGTCAACAATGACCCAAATGGAGTCATACCCAGATCGTGTGTGGGGCAAACCCGCCACGAAGTCCATGGATATGCCCTCCCATTTCCATTCTGGAATTTCTAGAGGTTGAAGCAAACCGGAGGGTCTTTGGTGCTCTATTTTAGTTTTCTGACAGACCAAGCATTGAGCAACAAATTCAGCTATGTCATTTTTCATTCCCGGCCACCAATACCTTTGCCTAAGGTCATGATACATCTTGGTAGAACCAGGGTGTACCGAGAATCCACTCTTATGGGCTTCTTCAAGAATTTGACTCTTGAGTGCCACATCTTTTGGAACACAAATCCTTTGATTGAAAAGGATCATACCATCATCAGATTCGGAGAATCCATAGTGATGTTTCCTAGCTTGCAATTCTGCATCCAAAGCTTGGGCATCCCTAATCTGGTCTCTAAAACCACAAGTGATCTCCAGGTGTCCTACAATCAAACTATCCCGGGTTGTGAATATTCCCAAGTTTAAATCTCTAAAAGATTCTAACAATGCCATCTCCCTAACCATCATAGAAGAGGCGTGAAGAGATTTCTGACTCAGGGCATCGGCAACTACATTTGCCTTACCTGGATGATATTTTAAATCAAAATCATAATCCTTAAGGAACTCTACCCACCTCCTTTGCCTCATATTCAGCTCCCTTTGATCAAACAGATATTTTAAACTTTTATGATCGCTGAATACTTCAAATCGAGCACCATATAAATAATGCCGCCAAATTTTCAAGGCAAAGACTATAGCTGCAAGCTCTAGATCGTGAGTTGGATAGTTTTCCTCGTGGGGCTTCAATTGTCTATATGCATAGGCGACTACCTGCCTATTCTACATCAAGACACAACCCAAACCTCTTTTAGAAGCATCACTGAAAACTTTGAAACCTAAGGTTGGGTCAGGGATAATCAAAACCGGCGTACTTGTCAACCGGAGTTTGAGTTTTAGGAAACTGTCCTCACAACTTTCATCCCACACAAATGGTTGTCCCTTGCGGGTCAATCGAGTCAAAGGAAGAACCAATTGAGAGAATCCATGGATAAACCTTCGGTAATACCCGGCTAATCCTAAGAAACTTCTAACCTCCGTAACAGTAGTGGGTCGCTCCCATTCAAGAACGGCCTCTATCTTACTAGGATCAACTGCTACTCTCGCCTGAGAAATGACATGACCCAAAAACTTAACTTCCTGAAGCCAGAACTCACATTTCTCGGGTTTTGCAAATAATCTCTTCTCCCTAAGAATGCCTAACACAATTCTAAGGTGTTCCGCGTGTTCCTGGGAATCCCTAGAATATATAAGGATATCATCAATGAATACCACTACAAATCTATCAAGGTAAGGTCGAAAAATTCTATTAATGTAATCCATGAATATTGCCGGAGCGTTTGTTAAACCAAAAGGCATCACAACATACTCGTAATGGCCGTACCGAGTCCTAAATGCGGTTTTCGGTATATCCTCAGCCTTGACTCTGATTTGGTGATATCCAGACCTAAGATCAATCTTAGAGAATACCGAAGCTCCCCTAAGTTGGTCTAACAGGTCATCAATCCTAGGAAGCGAATATTTGTTCTTAATTGTGACCTTATTCAGTTGCCTATAGTCTATGCACAAACGCATCCTACCATCCTTCTTCTTGACAAGGAGAACAGGTGCTCCCCAAGGAGAAGCACTAGGCCTAATGAACCGTCTAGAAATCAAATCCTCCAATTGAACCTTAAGTTCTTGCAGTTCTAAAGGGGACATCCTATACGGTGCCACAGAAATTGGACCCGCTCCTGGAGCCAACTCTATTGAGAACTCAACCTCTCTATCAGGTGGTAAAGAAGTAACCTCATCCGAGAATATATCTAAAAATTCATTCACTATAGGGACGGTTTCTAATTCAACATCTGAAATTGAAGAGAGTAACAAGATATAACCCAAGTGTCCCTCAAATAAGCAATGGTGCAATTGAAAAACACTAGCCATTTCATTCAGACAAGCCCGAGTAGGAAAGGACTGAGTTAAGGGAATTCTATAGTTTTTGTAAAACAATTCATAACCACTTGGTTAGCCGATAACCAATCCATACCAGGATAATGTCCATCCCTTTTAAGGGTAGATGCACCAAATTAACCACAAATGTTCTTCCTTGAATAACGAGAGAACAATTCTCGCATATCAGGGAAGTGGAAATACTACCTTCAGCTGGGGTTTGGACACTCAAAGGAATAGGTAGGGAAGAAACACATAACTCTAGCCTTTTCACACACTTACGGGAGATGAACGAATGGGTCGCACCAGAGTCATACAATACTACTAAAGTGTGATCATGAAGCAGACATATACCTTTCATCAGATTTTCCACATCCTGCGCCTTCCTACCACTCAAGGTGTGAACACGTCCCTGCAACTGGTCGTCAGGTCGGGACAATCCCCTTGCTTTCATCTTGTTACAATCTTTAATGAAGTGTCCTGGTTGTTGGCAGTAAAAACAGACAGGTTTCCCAGAATTGCACTCTCCCCTATGGAACTTGCCACATTTGGAACATTCCTTCGGCCTGGAAGCCTCGGAAGCTTGAACGTGTTTTCCTTTATCCTTGTTTCCTTTACCCTTGGAGGGTTGGGATGGCTTGCCTTCATCATTCCTCTTTTTCCATAGGAGATGAAGTTCATCATACATTTTCTTCAAGCTTTCTTCGGCCTTGTAACTTTTGCGAACCAGCGAGGCAAAGGTATAGAATTCAGTTTGGGCTAAGTTATTCTGAATGTCAGCCCTAAGTCCCCACATAAACTGGTTTATCTTCCATGTCTCATCCGGCGCATATTTGGCATGAGAAGAAAACCTCGCCAACTCCTCAAACCTCCTGACATATTCAGACATAGTCAGATCTCCTTGCTTAAAAAGAGTGGACTCGCGTTCCTTCCGATCCTTGACCGTTTGGGGAAAATATTTCTCTAAAAAGGCCTCCTTAAAGTCTTTCCATTCAATCTGTTCCTCATCTTCTTCCAAATATGCCCGTGCCCCCTCCCACCAATGGGCAGCCCCTTCGGTGAGGTAGTGCGTAGCGAAGGTTACCTTTTGTTCCTCCATACATATCACCACTTTGAATATTCGTTCCATAGCTTCCAGCCAATGCTGAGCCTCCATAGCGTCATCACTTCCAGGGAAACTCGGAGGATTAAGCTTATGAAACTTAAGGAAAGCTGAATGTGAGTCAGTTGGTTGAACAGCTGGTGGCTCAGGTGGAGGTGGTTGCGGGACTTGCTGTTGTTGCTGAAGAAATTGCTGCATCATATTGTTAGTGGCTTCATTTTGGGCTCTCAGAAGTTCATTCTGATCCCTCAACATTTGCATCATATCAGTCCAGCGAGCCTCCTCCGCATCTACGCTGCGGTGTCTCTCTGATTGCCTTCCATGTTCATCTGCCATATTCTGCATACACGGTACAAAGTATTAAGCTTATCAGACTTAATACTCCATACTAAGTACCAGAATATAGAGAGAATTTCAAGCAAAAAAAAATAATCCGCAATAATAGACCACAGTCCCTAATGGACTAAGCCGCTCTGATACCATAATGTAACGCCCGTAACTCAGTATTACTTGAATTTACGACAATTTACAGAAATGGCACAAGGGTTACCAATAATTTAAACTTGAAAATGGGCATTACAAGTCCAAATTTAAAATATAGTCGATGGTCTAAAAGTTAGGTTACAACTTCCAAGTATGAAGTATTTGGATTACAAAATGCGATAACGAGGTTCCAAATATCCAAAGGACATATGAGTTGTTACATCACAAAATGTAGAGTTAAACTAAAGGATTCAACTTCTAACTTGCTTGACCGCCTTTCGGGTCCTGCTTATCTGAAAAACAATGGAAAGAGTGAGATAAAAATCTCAGTGAGCCCCCCCAACGGACCCCTTACCAACCCATTTCCCAACACAATATTACAAACTCACAGTGAAGACAATTCATAATGTACAAGAACCCAATTAACATTCACAAATGCTCAATGAATCCAAGAGGGATATATAATTTAACCCCCAATGGAATTCTTCTATCAATGATACACAATGAATCCAAGAAAGTATAGCAGTGACTTTCCATGGAATTCTTCAATAAACAATACACTATGAATCCAAGAAAGTATAGCAGTGACTTTCTCTGGAGTTCTTCAATAAACAATTCGTTATGAGTTATTACACAATCAATAAGTTCAATCCTATGAACAACTTAACCATTCTCATAAGCATTTTAATAGTCTACCCATTGATACAAATCTCCCTAAGACCATAGCATTAAGTAAGATTGAACCAAAAGGGAAGGATTTAGAAATAAAAGGGGAAAATCTGCCCCAGAATCGCTTAATTCGGGTCGCCAGCTACCTTCGCCACCGCTTCCGCTCGCTTGCTTAAAGTCGCTAATGCACCTGGCAGCGCGTAGCCAGCTCGCCAGGGCATTCGCTTCGCTTGTTAATTTGACAGATTCTGCTCAAATTTCAGATTTTCTTTCCAAACCAAACATCACCAAATCCAACCATACTCAATCCCAATCATCAATCACCAAGCACAAAACTCTAAATCAAACATTTAACATATCAATATACAAGATCAAGAGCATTGCATAACTTATCAACTACACAATCAAACATATTTCAACATGTCTTAGAATCTTCAAAATAAACATAAACTCATCTCCCTCATCATGCATTCCCAAATCCACAACTTGCATTAAGAAACACACAACCACACAAGTAAAATGGAAAGTCCTAAGTGGTGGGACTTATGGGTTGCCCAACCTCTAAGTAAGAGGAACTCACATTAAGCTCAAATGAATGAGCTAGGGAGCTTGAAGACTTGAGACCCTCTCCTCCTCTTCTTCTCCAAGTTCAAACTTCTTTCCCAATGATCTAGAACAACTCCAAATCTTCAATGTAGCCCCAAATACTCAGTTTCAAATGTTTAGAAGCAAGGAATGGTGAAGGAAACACCAACTCTCCTCTTCCCCTTCCCAAGCCAAAGCCCTAGCTCTCCACCTCCTTCCTCTTCTTTCCTTGATCAGAAAAATAGAGAGAGAGTAGAAAGAATGGGCTGGTTGTCATGGGTGTGGGGAGAAAAGGGAGAAGGAAATTGTGGTTTGACCAATTTACCCTTCCTTCAATCACTTAACTACACTACACCTTGCTATTCACACCCCCAACATTTCTAAATACTATCCCCTATTTCAATTACTTAACTATTAATTTGAAATCCAAGCCTAAATTAATTTAATTAAATAATTGAATTAGGCAGGGTGTTACAATCCCTTCGACTGGGGAAGAGGAATAGGGTCTCTCTGTGAGCCCCCTTGGCTGGCCGCAGCAGCAAACACTGGGTGTGGCGCTAACGATTAGAAAACACCACAATGGCGCGCTGTTTGTGGCGACAGTGGAGATCCTGAAATGAGAAAGTTGCTGTTAGTAGTAGCGACGAGAGAGAATAGGACTCGAGATTGCGCGATGAGGGAAAAGAAATCTCAAGTACGTGTCGGGGCTTCAGGCCGGCAGAGAAACACTGCAAGGCCATGGCGAATCGACTTGACAACTTCTCGTGGTTGTACTACATGGGGGGCCACTCTCTCTATCATTCCTCTCCCCATCTCTCTCTCTCTCTCGGTCTCCCTTCTATTTATCCCCTTTTCCACTTTATTTGACTCTTTTCTTTGTTGTGTAAAAATGTAGAGTTGCGCAAGTATACACAATCGTGAACAAGTAATATAAAGTAAGAGAGATCGTTTCAACGATGATTGATTAAGTTCTTTCACAAGTTTTTCCTTTAGCAAGTGAGTTAGTGAGTGAATAATAAAAATAGAAAATAAACATCAAGTTTTTTTTTGTGCAAATATTGTTTGAACAGAAAAGTAATAAGCAATTGATTAAGTAAACTTTGGATAAAAAGCAGCTAGGAATCAGTTCAATTGTATATTCACCAAGTTGGTTCAGTACCATCAGTCAGTGCCATGGCACCTGGGCGCAGGGCACTAAAGTGTGTACCTTTCAGCACTTTCACTAGGGTTAAGTAAAGGGTACCTTATGTCTAAGCCCCCATTATGTCTCCGCTTGTCTAATAAGTATGACCCATAACACCCTGTGAGACAGATTTACTATGTCTAGTTTAATCAAAATTAATTAAAGTGTCCTTTAATCAATACCCCTCACATTAACTCATGAAATCAGCCTGTTATTACCTTTCAGCACCTAACATACATATACCCAAAAAAAGGTGATCAAACTTAGGTCAAGCATGTAATAAATAAATTCGCATAAGTCAAAGGTGCTAATATAAAGACTGATAGGCATTAACCAACAAGGTTTCAATACAAAATCACATCATCCTAGCTTAAGAAAATTAGCTCATAATGAGCTGAAAAACAAAACAACAAAAACTGGTGCGAGAAACCGAATCCATGGCACTAGAGCTAAGAGTTAGAATTGTTACAGAAATTGATAAAACAGTAAATAGAAGTGGCTCCCAGCTTTGTCAAGTTGAGATGTCCTCCTACTTCAGCAATGTCTTGCTGAAACTGCATAGATCAGCTGCTGTGCAAGACCTTCTCTCCATGGAAATGGCTTGGAGCTTTTATTAATGGTGCTTTAGAGAAGATGGGACAGAATGCGGTTGCTCCTGAGAAGGGGACAAATACTGCCCTAAAGAATATCCCAGTCCCAACCCCCTCCCTTGATTAGATCATTTTGCTTTTATAGCTTCTCCTTAAATGGGTTGACAAATGTTAATCCCAATGAAAGTTATTCTTCTTTGGCCAAAAAATAAAGGCTTTTGTCCTTTAGCTGAGAGAGAGAAAACACTGCTGAGTAGTGGAGACCATAAAAAGGGCGCAACAGTCTTGCACTAAAGGACAGGGTCCTTTCTTCCAGCACACATAGCTTTAAACACGCTGCACTAAGTCCAGGGGCTGCTAACATCTGGGTCCGGTGCCATGGCACTAGACTCAGCACTGGGTATTTTCCAATAAAATCCTGCACATAAGCAAAACACATCAAAATGCTCACAAAGGCACCTAAGTGCCTTAAAACGGCTCCAAGAAAGGGATAACACATTATTTAAACAATTCTAACAAATAAGGACTCTAAATTACTCTTGAACTCACATGATTTAAAGTCATAAAAGCATAAATAACTCTTATTTCTAAGGGTTATCACACCCCCAAATTTAAACCATTGTTTGTCCTCAAGTAATGACACACAAGCACAAACAGAAAACATCAAAATGTTACAAATGCAGCAGCAACTGAACAGGTGAATTCAAATTTTTATTGGATGGTTTTTACATGGCTTCACTTTCAAACTAACACTTTGTCAAGCAATGCCTTTGTGCATCATGCTTCCTTGATTTGTTCCACTGACCTCAAGTGTGTGTGTGCACCCCTTATGCTCAATTAAAAAGCTAGTATAGACCTATCAAGTCCATCTCAGTTTCTCCCCTAAAGTGTCCCTAATCTGCACCTCCTAATCAAACAAAAGGAAATAAGCTTACATTTGGGCACTAAGGGTTGCAATACAAGCAGAATTACATACATAAGCTGAATGATCAAGGCTCAATGCACACTTATTCAATTTTTTTTACTATTTGCCTTTTACCAGAATTTGCCTCTTTGTCTTTTGACGCGAATATCAACAGTTGTAATGAAGTTACCCGGTTACTCAACAAAGAGGCTTATTCCATTTTTTTTATATGTTTTGGCTTTTTTTCTAATTACTAATGTGTGCATTGACCTATTCTTTGAATATTTACAATGAACATACCCCCAAACTTATCTTTTTGCCTATCCTTCCTCATTGGTCAAATTTGGCAACAAAGTTCAGTTCACTAAAGGGGTTCAACATCAACTAGTTCACAAGCTACCTATTCTTTCCTCTCAAGCTAAGGGTTTGTGTCAAAGGCCAGTGTTCCTATCAATTGCCAATCAGCACAAAGTTCCAACACATCAAGCACAAATTCCTCATTAAGTTCAACCGATGTGTCAACCAAATTTTTTTTAACAACATGGAAAACAGGATAGCACTGCTACAAATGTAACCTACAATATCCTAGACTGTCCCTCCCCCCAACATAGTACCTTGCAGTGTCCCAACTGCAAAAGTTCTATGTTAGATGAAGGGTTGACACAACAAACATTTTAAACAACCTATGAACAGCTAAAACATAATTCAGCAAACAACAACACAAACAAACATACTAAATATTTACTACAAAAAAAAAACTAAAAGACTAGGGTGAGAAAATCCCTGCTTGGAGCCTAGAGCTCATTCTCTTGATCTGGCTTGGCTTCTTCGACAAGCTGGCACTGGGCTCCTCCCCCTCTTCACTAGTTAAGGTGATCACTTCAGCTTCAATAGCCCTATCCCTTGCCCTTCTTCTTGCTTGCCTCAGCTAGTGAGGCTTTCTTTTTGGGTGGTGTCTCAGCAGGAGGAGGTGGAGGAACCCAGTCATCCTCAACATTTGACAGTGCAGATGCTAGTGCAGGTGCTGCCTCAGCACTGACATGTTTTATTTGCTCTTGATTGCCAGGTGCAACCACAGGTGCTGAAACAGGTGCCGTAGTGGCACCTGCAATTGCAATTGTAATTGCTGCTTCAATATTCACAGCACCCTCTTTAGCAGTACTTGCTTCTCTCACCTTGCCCTTCTTATCAATCTTCTTTTTCTTTTTCTTGAATTTGTGTGGATCAAATTTTTCATCCTTCACATTTTGGATGCAATCCTCCTCATTCATGATAGCAGCAATGATCACAGGAAATGTGTTTTCCTCTCCAAAAAGAGCATCCTTTAACTGTGGAGGTGGCAACTTCAACTCCAGGGTGGGAGGTTTCTAAATAGAGGGTGTATTGTCCTTAAAACAACCCTCATTCAGCTTCAATGATTCAAACTTCCTGGCCCACAATTGGTTAACTTCCTTATCTTCTAAGATCCCTTCTTACTTAAGCTCCTCTTTATCAATTCTGGTAAGCTCCTCCTTTAGCACATCATGACTTCTCAAAAACTGTTTTTGTACTAAGGAGTCAATGGTTCTCATAAAAAACATTCCTCTATGCCTTTATTAGGATACTTTAAAGCATTCAACGCATTGAACTTGATTTCTTGATCATTCACCCTCATAGTGAGCTCTCCTTTCTGAACATCAATCAAAGTGTTCCCTGTAGCAACGAAGGGTCTGCCCAAAATGATAGGCACTTCAGCATCAACATCAAAATCCAAGATGATAAAATCAACTAGAAACACAAACTTGTCTACTTTGATTAGAACATCTTCAATTTTTCCTTTAGGATAGGCTATAGATCTATCTGCTAACTGTAGAGTCACAGTTGTTGGTCTAGCCTTTCCAATACCAAGCTGGTCAAGATGGATTTGGGCATCAAATTGATGCTAGCCCCCAAATCACACAATGCACGCCCACAATAAGTCTCTCCAATGGAGCATGGTATGGTGAAACTGCCAGGATCTTTCAATTTCTGAGGAATCTTGCTCTGCATCAACATACTGCACTCCCTAGTCATGGCTACTTCTCAAATTCTCTGAGCCTCGTCTTCTTTGTTAGAACATCTTTCATAAACTTGGTATAATTTGGCATTTGTTGCAATGCATTAACTAGAGGAATGTTGATGTGCAGTTGCTTTATGATCTCCATGAACTTGCCAAATTGTTTGTCTTGATGGGCCTTCTTCAACCTCTGAGGGAATGATGGAGGTGGTAGTTCTGGAATCAGTTTTGGGTACAAGGTAGCTGGTGTTGGTTCTGCAACACGTGCTGAGACTGGTGCTGGGATGGCACCTGCAATGTGTCCTGCAGACTCTTCATTATCATTTGTTGTTTCTGGCAGTTTAGAGTCCCTTCTTTTTATGAACTTGCTGGTGTTAGCTTCTTGCTTCTTTGAGGCCTAACAAGCTCTGTCCTACTTCTCAAATAGATAGCCGTCAATTGCTCATGCTTTGGAGGTTCAATGGTGGATGGCAACGAGCCACTAGGCCTTTGAGTAATAGCAGTAGCTATTTGCCCAATTTGATTTTCTAAATTTCTAATAACAGCTCCTTAGCTCTGGTATTGGGCTTTAGTCTCATTCATGAAAGCTTTCAGCATGACTTCCAATGAGTTTTCTGCAGCAGGTGTTGTTGCAGGCACTGCAGCAGGTGCTGCAGGATTATTGTTACTCCATGAAAAATTTGGGTGATTTTTCCACCCAGGGTTATAGGTGTTGGAGTAAGGATTATTGTTTTTGTTGATATTCTCTACATAATTGACAGAAACTGGATTGCTTGGGCTTTCTTTATATAGGTGGCCTCCTCTACAGTAGACACAAGAGATAGCCTTGGCTTGAGCAGGTGTTGTTTCTGCAGAGGTAGCAGGTGTTGTGGCAGGTGAAGTGGTGGCACCTGCAGTATTCAGATTTTTTAGCATGTTTGCAATTGAAGCCACCTGTGCTTACAAGGTTGTCATTTCACTCACTTCATGGACTCGAGCAACCTTCTTTGCAGCACTCAATCTAGCAGTAGGCCACTGATAGCTGTTGGCAGCAATGGTCTCTATTTTCTCATAAGCATCATTGTAAGATTGTGCCAAAAGGGCACCACCAGAGGAAGCATCAAGCATGTCTCTTGTTCTTGTTGAGAGACCATTATAGAATGTCTCCATTTGAATGCAGATAAGTATGCCATGGTGAGGACATTTTCTGATCAGCTCCTTAAATCTCTCCCAAGTCTCAAACAGTGATTCCTCTTCATTTTGCCTGAAAGATGTAATTTCATTCCTCATCCTAGCATTCTTTATTGGAGGAAAATACTTGGTGAGGAATTTTTCTTCCATTCCATTCCAATCAGTGATAGAGTTAGGCTCCAATGAATTCAGCCAAGCCTTGGCTCTATCCTTTAAGGAATATGGGAATAACCTAAGTCTGAATGCATCATCTGTTACTCTAGGAATTTTGAAATTAATGCACACTTCAAGGAATTGCTTCAAGTGCAAGTGAGGATCTTCTTGAGGTGTACCACCAAATTGGCCCACTGTTTGCAGCATTTGGAATATCATAGGATTAAATTCAAAATGATTTGTAGTGATGTCAGGCCTTACTATGCTAGTGTGCATAGTTTGAGGATCAAAAACAGCATAGTCCCTCATTGGCCTGTCCCTGTCATTAGCCATGCCTATGATATCAGCATTCAGTACCATAGCTTGGTACTGGCTATGAACATTGTGTTGGAACTGAACGCTACCCTCTTCTTCTGCATCAGGAATTGATTCATCAGTACGAGGACCAGTGGCTTCCATGACTGCAACCCCTAATGCAGCAAAACCTTGCCTCTGCCTTAACAACCTTCTGAAAGTTCTGTCAATCTCAGGATCCAATTGATATTCAGGTGCAGTATGCCTGCGCATGTGCAAAATTGTGCACTTACTGCTGACACAAACACCAAAAGAATTAGAATATCTCAACTAACAAACCTACTAAATTCAAAACTATGTGAATTTAACCAATTCAATCCCCTGCAACGATGTCAAAAACTTGTTGTGTAAAAATGTAGAGTTGTACAGGTATACACAATCGTGAACAAGTAATATAAAGTAAGAGAGATCGTTCCCACGAGGATTGACTAAGTTCTTTCACAAGTTTTTCCTTTAGCAAGTGAGTTAGTGAGTAAATAATAAAAATAGAAAATAAACATCAAGTTTTTTTTGTGTGCAAATATTGTTTGAACAGAAAAGTAATAAGCAATTGATTGAGTAAACTTTGGATAAAAAGCAGTTAGGAATCAGTTCAATTGTATATTCACCAAGTTGGTTTAGTGCCATTAGTCAGTGCCATGACACCTGGGCGCAGGGCACTAAAGTGTGTACCTTTCAGCACTTTCACTAGGGTTAAGTAAATGGTACCTTATGTCTAAGCCCCATTATGTTCTCCCTTGTCTAATAGGTATGACCTATTACACCCTGTGAGACAGATTTACTATGTCTAGTTTAATCAAAATTAATTAAAGTATCCTTTAATCAATACCCCTAACATTAACTCATGAAATTAGCATGTTATTACCTTTCAGCACCTAACATACATGTACCCAACAAAAGGTGATCAAACTTAGGTCAAGCATGTAATAAATAAATTCGCATGAGTCAAAGGTGCTAATATAAAGACTGATAGGCATTAACCAACAAGGTTTCAATACAAAATCATATCATCCTAGCTTAAGAAAATTAGCTTATAATGAGCTGAAAAATAAAACAACAAAAACTGGTGCCAGAAATCGAATCCATGGCACTAGAGCTAAGAGTTAGAATTGTTACAGAAATTGATAAAACAGTAAATAGAAGTGGCTCCCAGCTTTGTCAAGTTGAGATGTCCTCCTACTTCAGCAATGTCTTGCTGAAACTGCATAAATCAGTTGCTGTGCAAGACCTTCTCTCCATGGAAATGGCTTTGAGCTTTTGTTAATGGTGCTTTTGAGAAGATGGGACAGAATGCGGCTGCTCCTGAGAAGAAGGCAAATGTTGCCCTAAAGAATATCCCAGTCCCAGCCTCCTCCCTTGATTAGGTCATTTTGCTTTTATAGCCTCTCCTTAAATAGGCTGGCAAATGTTAATCCCAATGAAAGTTATTCTTCTTTGACCCAAAAATAAAGGCTTTTGTCCTTTAGCTGAGAGAAACAAAATACTGTTGAGCAGTGGGGACCATAAAAAGGGCGCAGCAGTCTTGCATTAAAGGACAGGGTCCTTTCTTCCAGCACACATAGCTTTAAACATGCTGCTGCACTAAGTCCAGGGGCTGCTAACATCAGGTCCGGTGCCATGGCACTAGACTTGGCCCTAGGTATTTTCCATTAAAATCCTGCACATAAGCAAAACACATCAAAATGCTCACAAAGGCACATAAGTGCCTTAAAACAGCTCCAAGCAAGGGATAACACATTATTTAAACAATTCTAACAAATAAAGACTCTAAATTACTCTTGAACTCACATGATTTAAAGTCATAAAAGCATAAATAACTCTTATTTCTAAGAGTTATTTCTTTGTTTTGACAGCAGATGGTTACGGGGATGGAGGTTCACTACAGTCTGCAAGATAGTGCTTCAGGGTTGATTTGGAGGTGCGCAGGCTCCTCTCCCTTTTCTATTTCACCATTATTTATTTTTATTGTTGTAATCGTTGTTTGGTTTTGATTATTTGTGTCGGTGGTAATGATATATAGTTGAATTCACTTTCAATACCTGTATAGCGTAGCACAGATGTGTTGATGACAGGCATTTATATTTTTATATATCCCCCTTGTTTGCTATACATTGTTGCAACTATGTTGTCTGTTTTGATTAAACACAATATTGCTCATAGATTTTGTATTACTGTTTTAAGTGGAAGAAGTTGAAGTCTGTTAAAAGTAGAGATCCATGAGTGCACTTGAACCACTAGTTAAATTGCTTTTAGTTTTAGTTAAATTAATTACTATTTTTCTCCTTATAATGATCTATCTCACATCAAGGATATGACAGGACTGCTTCCATAATCCATTGGAGCGTTGAACAAGTTGTCAACCTTGTAAGTCATTATTGATTGTTAATCTAGCAACAAAAATCTGAATTACTTTTGACAAAACAATTCTAATAGAATATATGCTTTCTCATTTATCTTTCGAATTCTAGATGGTTTTAGCTTTAATGGTCCTATTCTTGATCAAGCAGGTAGCCTCATTACCCATTAGTGCTATTCCCATACACTTATCCAATTATATTATAATCCATCATTGTTTGTGTGGCTTCTGCAGTTCAGGGTTTGATCTTGAGGCTGTGCTTATACATGTTTCACATTAACATGATTTTGTGAAATACAATGCTATTGTTATATTTCGCCACAACAATTTATATCCTCTTCTAGGCATCTAGTCTTCTGGCCAAGGCCTTGAGGACCTATTTCTAAATCTCATATCTTGCTATAAAAAGATTATATTTTTAAGTATCTTTACTTGTAACAGAGCCACTATTCCATCATATTCATTCATTATTTGTTGGCATTGCAGGTAGCAAAATCTTGTTTTGTTCCAGCTCTACTAGGGCATTCCAGTGACGATGATTTTATATTTGAGGCTCATATGGTAAGTGTGTCCATGAGATTTCCTTTTTCTTTAAGAAATTATAATCTGATTTACATAAGTGAACTTGTTCTGTTGGGTTAATTTAGGTCCTAATGTCATTTTGTAGGCCTTTAGAACATGGATGATGCTTTTGTAATCATAAAACGGGATGCATATGGGGTTTCCTATTCTTGAAGTATATCTATATGGGCTATTTCATTTGCTCTGTTTTATTTAAAGGGGGTTTTTATGTGTTGCAATTTGGATCAGCAATGCATATCATTAGTTCCATTTTAATCAAAGAGCATTGTTAAATCTTATACATTTTTGAAAAATTGACTCTTTATTAGGATGTATGGAGATTTGTGCATGAATTAGGTTACACCAATGAATCGTCATCTAAAAACAAAGGCATGGCTCAAGTACCTAATTTCTCTTAACTATTTCTTCTTTACAGGTTTCTATTAGGATATGCACTTAGTAAATTCTTTTGCAAATCTCTCACCTGTTTCTTTGTTAGATGATTGCTTTTAGTTGTTGATATCTCACTGGTAGTGTGCCCATGTTTATTTTTTTAAGAAACATGTTTTACTTGTCATCTCTTATTGCAGGTGAAACAATTCTCTACTCGTGCTACATTTTAAGGAGATTTGTCGCAGGTGATTTGGCAGACAATTTTTTTATTTTGGTTTGACAAATAACTTATGTATGGACTAATTTGTTACAGATTGTTTGGCAAGTGAATTTGTCGATACTTTATATTATTAGGAAACTTACTTTAACAGTGGGCCCAACTTAAAAGGCGTTAGTGTTAAGTAGAAGTATTGTAAGATGTGTTTTTTTTGGGAAAAATAATAATTTACTATTTTTTTACAAACAAGTTTGAACACTATGGAGGTCAAAACCGCCATTTTTTACCAAAGTTAACTGCCGTTTTATTTGATGTTTATTACGGCGCTCTGCATGGCGGACGTAATTACGACGGAGGCGAAGACTGCCAGTTTTGTAAATTATGGCGGTCAAAACCGCCACAATTTGCACATTTGAACCGCCGCAATTTTTCAAATTTTTTGGTAGTATGAACCAAACCCATGAGGAATCAAGTAAGACGATAGCAAAGAAAGTATATCCTATTACGGAAGAAGTCCTCTACAATAAACGAAGGGATAGTGTTCTACCAACATAAAATATAGGTTGACAAGATATTAATTTATCTATTTCCACAAAAAAAAAGATATTTATATAGTAACTGGGACAAAGTTTCTTTTCCAAATACAGGTAAAAAAATAAAAAAAGTTATGATTCATTTAATTTCATCCACTTCTCAAATGATGAAATAAAACCTTGTTCTTTTTTATTATAAAATACTTTGTTTCTTTGTGCTCTACTTCACTCCATTTCGTTCCATTTATTTTAAAATATACAAACATAGCGTATAATAAACATGAAGATTAATTTTGGTTCTTATGCACAGGTTTTTTAATACTAATAATTGCGGGAAAGGCTAATTTAGTTTTTATATTCTTTTAAGTTCATTTTGTTGTCAAAAGAATATTTGCAAATTCAAAGTCCACTTTCAAGTTTTATTTGAGACAAAACAAAGGATTTGTTTAGTATGTTTTGGCCTTTTCTCCATGTCGTGATTTGTATGTTCTATGTCCATTGATATGATATGATTATACATTTTCATAATGCATCAAATATAAGGTAATAAAATTGAAAGAGCAATGATATATAGACATCGGTTTTTTGTCCACCGTATGCAACATCGTAGAAGCAGAGAGAGAGCAGCATCTCGAATTCCGTGTCAAAGATTAAAAAAACACAAAAAAAGGGGAAAAACTGTATGGGCATACGGTGTCGGACACCTTTTTGGTGTCCGATTATCATTTCGCAAATTGAAATATAAGTATATAAAAATAGTAAAAATTCTAGCGGGCTTGACCAAAACGAGAACGGTAAAAATGATGCCGATGAATGTGTGCTTGTATTTTATTTATTCATATACCCAAACACTTGTCTTCAGCCTTCAGTCCACGTACGGCCCTGCCCAAGTCTCTGATTTTATGTCCCTCTTCTAAATCTAAATATAATAAATGGGCGCCTACGAGCATCATTCACTACGGCCGTCACTATAGTAGTCCCATCTTCATACCCAATTGTTCTTCCTTCCCTTAATGCTCCGCCAAGTGGCACCTAGTAAGTCGAAGCTCCACATGTGTTAAAGTAAACTCAGAAGCATGAATTCATCTCTCTGTGTCGGTTGCATGGACATTGGACACATTTGTAGGTCAACGACTTATGATATTGTTATGGACGCAAGCAAGCAAGCCCCCCCTGATGTTTGAGACACAATTTAATTATTTCCCCTTTCTGTCCAAGAAACAATTATTTTTTGTTTTACTATTTTTCGTAATTAGAAAGTCATTGTAATAATAAAATTAATGATTTGTCTCTTGCTTTGGAACTCATACTCATGCAATGCAACTTATTGGAAGCCATTTTTTTTTTCTCTCTTCAACCCTCCTGGCTAATGGTATAAATAAAAAAATACTAGTAGTATATACCATTGTAAACACAAACAAAACAAAAATGTTCTTAATTTATTGTTTTCAGCAAGTGATTTAGCAGAGTAAGAGCTAGATATAAATGCTGTGTTTACAGTCTTTTTAATCTTCTTGGGTTCTTCTTCCGTCCTTCCCTTAACAGCATTCTCTTCTCCTTGGGTTTTTTGCTAAATATACCAAATGTCCATTTCCCCATTTCATTAGTCATCATCACCATATACCTTCTTAAGTATCTTTCTTCTGACATTCTGAATTTCTCCAGTGTTATTTACTCAATATATTTTCATCTTCATCAAATTGTTGGATTCATAACATTCTGGCTGGACTCATAACATTCTGGCTTCTTGCAACCAAAGCAATGAATCTTACACAGAAAAAACAGAAACCACGTTTGAAGTTGCTGCTACACTTTCATCTCTTTCTGCTTCAGCTTTACTGCATCTGTTCTTATCCCATACCAATGAACTGTACGGACACAACCCGTGTTTGCACTTCTTTCATGGCCTTTAAGCCTCAACCAAACCAGACTTTGGAGGTGATACAGAGCATGTTTGATGTGTTGCCAAGTGACATCACTGTTGAAGGCAATGGCTGGGACTACATATTCATCAGAAAAAACTGTTCTTGTGCTGCTGGGGTGAAGAACTATGTATCCAACACCACTTTCACTGTGAAATCCAATGAAGGGTTTGTGTATCACATGGTGATGGAAGCCTATGATGGGCTTGCTTTCTTGGCCAACACCACCCGTTTGGCAAGAAAAGGTGATGTCATACCACTTAGCTTGTTCTGTGGCTGCTCCAGTGGATTTTGGAACTATTTGGTGAGTTATGTCATGAGAGATGGGGATAGTGTTGAATCGTTGGCAAGCCGGTTTGGGGTTAGTATGGATAGCATTGAGACAGTTAATGGCATTGACAATCCTGATAGTGTCATTGTTGGTTCTCTGTATTATTTACCTCTGAATTCAGGTTAGCCTTTGAAACCTTTCTCAACCCTTTTTTTCGTAAGGTGCCTGTGTGTATGTGTTTGAAAGGGACATAAGGTTCTAAGTTGTGTTGATGCTTTAGTTCCATATTGCATTTTTTTGTCATAACAACAACTGGATGGAATTTGAGAAATTGGGCTGTTTGTAGTACTTTATGGTCAATAGTTGGGATGTCAAATCATCTGAGGCCTAGAGAATTTCAAGTGTAGAGAGAGACAGAAGACTTCACATTTGGAACAAATATGAATAGGATGTGGTGATCAGATTATTTTCTTTGGGGGTGGGATTGGAGATTTGTGGTGTAATCAAAATTGCAGTTTAATTTGGGGGATAATATGGATTGGACAATATTCACTTTTAAATTGACCAAGTAGAAATTGCTCATTCAATTAGCTGTACCTATACTTGTTTCTGTTGCTTTGGTATTTTCATGTAATGGCTTTGTTTGGATTCCCTGGTCGTTATATAGTGGAGAAACAATATTTCAATTCTATTTGTGAAATGTAATAATGTTATGCAACCATGAATCCTGACTGAATATTGATTTATTTTACTGCATTGCAGTTCCTGGTGAGCCTTATCACCTGAAGAGTGATACAACTCCAGTTCCTGTCCCTTCCCCATCAGCTTATAACTTTTCAGGTACGGATCAACATATAATGGAAGAAGAAAAGGAAAAATCATTTTTTAGGTAAAAAGTAAAGACACACACCAGACACACTTTTTTAATCTTTCTTTTTTCTAAAACAAGTATGCGTGTAAAAAAGTGTGAAAAATGGTTTGTAAAAATCATTTCCCTTTTGTTTATCACTCAGAGCATGGAGATGCTGAACTAAAAACTTATTTGATTCTCTTGGACGTCACACACATTTGTGATTCAAATTTCGCAGTTTTCTTTTTTAGGTACAATATTTCACAGTTGAATATGCACCATTTTTTTTTTCACAGCTGATCGAGTCCAAGGTGCGGCTCATGTACCCTATGGATGGATGAAAGGGGGTTTAGGGGTTGGTCTTTCTCTGATAATATTAAGCATGATTCTGTGTGTGTCCCTGCGAAATCATGCAAAAGATGCTAAGGGCAAGATCTCCCATAAATTCCGTTTGTTTTTTGGTTCTGGAATATACATATGCGGAAAACATGTAGACAAGAAGCAAACTGATGGTGAACCCAGCAATCACCAAATTACCTTTCCCAAAGCTTCAAGTAAGATACCTTCTTATTGGACTTAGTTGTGTTTGCATGTACTGTATTGAGCAAGAATATGCATAGTTCTGATGGCAAACAACAACAACAACAACAATAAAAGTTATCCTGAAAGCTATTATGCTACCCGAAATTTTAGAATTCTTTTTTATTTTAATTTTTTGTTGTTGTTTTTGGGTGAGATCAAAACTTTAGGATTTAGGTTCTGCAGTTCTGAGTCTATGCCTAGAAGCAATAGGTATATGGTCTAAGTAATTATGGTTCGGAGAGATACTTGGAATACCTGCACTTTTAAAAAAATATGAATATGAGAAAGCTTGGTCATATTCAGATATTGTACAATATGCATTCTTTTCATTGTGTCCATCATGATGAATGTACCTAAATTGCATATTACTCTTATTCTGTCTTCATTAATATGCAAATTCAAATGCGAGATGTTTTGGTAAGATATATGACTGGTCTAACTTTAGAAATGTATGCAATTCTTTGGACTTTTTAACACAAACACACCTCTGTGTACCAATGCTATGATTTGCAATTTGAAATTAGAAGCCAAGCATAATATACTTACATTTGTTATTGCAGCTCTAAGGCCTGATGTATTTTGCATGGATAAGCCTGTAGTATTTACATATGAAGAGGTTTTTCACTCAACCGATGGTTTCTCTGATTCAAATTTGCTTGGGCATGGAACACATGGTTCTATTTATTATGGCCTCCTTCGTGAACAGGTTTGTGGCTGTGTCCTAAAGTGTGTTATAAGGCAAGTATTTCTCCGGGAAAAAAGTATAAGGCAAGTATTATTCTCAAACTGTTTTTGGTAATCCTTCTAGGAAGTTGCTATTAAAAGAATAACAGCTACTAAAACTAAAGAATTTATGTCAGAGATGAAAGTTCTGTGCAAGGTTCATCATGCCAATCTGGTAATTTCTTAGTTGTTCAAAATAAATGACATACTTTTTTTTTTTTGATAACAAATAAATGACATACTTTAGTTTTAGATCAAATTCCTTGCAGCATTTATGAGTTTGAGTTCTTTTTTTTTATTATTTTGTCAAGGTAGAATTGATCGGCTATGCAGCTAGTCATGATGAGCTTTTCCTTATCTATGAATATGCTCAAAAGGGTTCACTCAGCAGCCATTTGCATGATCCTCAAAATAAGGGTGAGATCATGCCTCTATTATGCTTTGGTGTTTTTGTTACAGGAAAGTTATGCTCTCACATTTTATGAGGTGTGGGAGAGGTGCACGAGAGAGAGAGATAGAAAGAGAAGAGAAAAGGAAAAAAATGAAAGTTAGAAATGTGAGCATTGAGGAAAAACGTTAACTTGTTGCTGCAGCCAGTTGCTATTACTGTAAAGCTTTTAGTGTTGAAATACTTGGATAAAATTTCTAGAGAAATCAGGACTGAGAGAAACTTACTACATTGTTCAAAGTTGAGGAGGCTTGAATTGGTGTCAGGCGACTCAGGACAGCCACATTTCCACATTGATTGCTTGCATGAACAATTTATGCAATATTTTTCAAGACCATTTTCTTGTTTTGCTTGCAGGTCATTCATCACTTACTTGGATCACAAGGGTCCAGATTGTGCTTGATGCTGCTAGGGGCCTTGAATACATACATGAGCATACAAAAACTCGTTACATCCATCAAGCTATCAAGACAAGCAACATTTTACTTGATTCTTCCTTTAGAGCCAAGGTAACAACAAATTTAGACAACATTAAATTATTTCTAAATGTTTTACAGATTTGTTGATTGTCAGATCTCTGTGTCCCTATCTCTCTATAGATATCAGCTTTTGGGTTAGCAAAACTTGTAGATAAAACAAATGAGGGAGAATCCAAAACCACCAAAGATGTCAGTACATATGGATATCTTGCTCCAGAGTATGTCCACTTAAACATGTACAAAATGCATTCCACCTATATGAAAGAGGAAAAAATAAATGAAGTTTTCATTTAACTATGCAGATACTTGAGCAATGGCCTTGCGACCACCAAAAGTGATGTCTATGCATTTGGTGTTGTTCTTTTTGAGATTATATCAGGGAAGGAGGCCATTATTCAAATACAAGGTTCTGAAATACGATCACTGGCATCTATTGTAAGTTCTTCTTATAACTTACATGACATGATTGTGCAAAGGTGATGTGCCCTGAGATATGTAAACATAAAAATGTATACTACATTTCAATTTTTGTTAAAAAAAAATAGCATTATTTTTTGACGTAGTTTGTACAAAATTGTCAAGGTCAACCAGCTAAGATGGCTAAGTTGAGCTCGCGCATTCACAGATATACATAAAAATAAAAATAAAAACATGTTTCAAAATGACTTAATGCCTAATGACAAACTGGGACTGGAGGAGAGAGTCCACATGAGATCTATATTAGTTATTAGCATAGGTTTTTTGAAGGCATTCTTAGATGTATACTAAATTTAAGCACTTATCATACCTTCTATCAAATGTGATGAGAATTGACTAAAAACTTCGCATTGACTTTTGATATATTGCATCATATATTCAAAACTTGGCTGTAATACATGTGCTTTTCAGTAATAATGGTCGGATTTTTACTTTATTAAACTTGTGTATTTCTCCTTGTTTCATTTAGAATGGCATGTTCTGTGGCTTACAGTTGCAAGTTGCTGCTTTCTCATTTCTGGAGCATTGCATTAATATTTGTAAAATTGCAGATGTTGGCAGTTCTTAGGAACGTACCTGATTCCATGAGTATGTCAAGCATGAAAGATCACGTTGATCCTATTATGATGGATCTGTATCCCCCTGATTGTGTATATAAGGTAAGTTAGTTTCTCCATTTTCCACTCTTGTGCTTATGGTTGACAATATTTTGTTATGTTCTGTTATTAACGACCCTTTGTTATGTTCTGTGCATAGATGGCCATGCTTGCAAAGCAATGCGTGGATGATGATCCCATTTTACGTCCTGATATGAATCAAGTTGTGATTTCCCTCTCAGAGATCCTTCTGTCATCTGTTGAGTGGGAAGCAACTCTAGCTGGGAAGAGCCAGGTTTTCAGTGGGCTTATTCAGGGGAGATAGTTTACACAGCCAGATCCTTTTCACCCACTACTTCAACAAGATTTTGCCCCTTGGCACCGTTCTTTATAAACCCCACTCCATTCTTAAATAGATATTTAATCAAAATAGGAGCATAGACTTGTCATGGAACTGATGGGTCAATATCTATTTTTGGCTATTTGCCATGGTATTGGTTAGAGAATTTCGGATGTTAGTCAGAATTTGTGGTGATGGAGTTGAGGAAGAATTTTGCTGCCCTGATTCTCATTGATATAACTTAACTTGTAATTTGACAATAATCTAAACATTTTTGTATTCTTTGACTACTTGCATTTTTCACTCTAACCTTTCCTTGTACCAACATGGGCCATGGCCAGTTCACAGTCTAATACATCAATTATGCCGCAAACCAAGACCCAAAACATTGGTCTTTAAAATGTTGCATGGATCCACACCAAAACTTACAAAGTCACTTCATGCTTACTACATTGACTCGAGATATTTGTTTTTAATAAGATTTGCCTATTCAGTACAACAATTATATACTATCTTGTTACTGCATGCATAACCACAGAAGTACAGTTGAGTATACATCTTGTTATTGCTGTGAAACTAGTACCAATACAACCTTGAATTTTAGGGAGCTGAAATCTAGAACAACCCTTATTACTGTGCAAGGTGGGAAACAGGGAATCTTACCTACTTGACTAGCGAAGCAAGCACCCTGCGAGGAGGATCAAAGGGTCTTCGAGAATGAAGAACAGCCCAATTATCAATCAACAAAACATCCCCTTTTCTCCAAGGAATGGCAACAGATTCCTCCTCCAGTATGTTAAGACAATCATACACCACATCAGCAGGTAATGGCTGGCCATCCCCAAACGTCACAGCCTTAACAGGATCGTTTCTTTCATCTTCCCAGCCAGTGTAAGCAGCCACCATACTATTAAACCAAATCTTGCGCTTTCTTATCTCATCATACTTCACAGCAGGAATTGGTCCCATTATCGTTTTCATTCCATCTTCCAACCATTCCAACTTCATCCCCAGCTTAGCAGCTCTGCAATAATCCCCAACATCAACATAACATGCAATTTTTTTATTCACACAACATTAATAATCAAAGAAGAATGTCGGACACTCTCTTAACATTAATCTATGATCATTTGCTATGTCATCAAGATACGTCAAGATTAACGTTATTTGTAATTACACTGTTGACTTGACTTGACGCATCTTAATGACATAACAAATGATCATAGATTAATGTTAAAATTTACGGATATAATCTATATGATAGTAACTTTCAATCCAATAGTTGATTTTGGAAAGAAAAAAAAAGTGTGATATGACCCATTGAAAGAATATTTAAGAGAGAGTGTGAGAGAGAAAGAGTGTCCTTAGCATTCCTCGTAATCAAATCAATAAATAACATTTCGTTATATTTAATAGTTATTATAACCTTTGCTGAGCAACGGCCTTGTCGTCGGTTAAGAAGGTGGATTTCCAGCCACGGCCAATTGGAGAGGAAGGGTTGTCGTTATCGCCTAAAACCCTAACGTACAACAAACCGTGCTTTTCTAATCTGTGGACGAAGTCGGGGTACTTGTCCTTCATTCTGTCGTAGATGACGTGGCTGAGAACGATGGGGGTTTCGCCGCCGGTGGCGGGCTCGACTTCGCAGAAGAAGAAGAGTTTGGAAGGGAATTGGGGGACCTGAGCCATCTCGTGGTGGAAGGGGATTTTCTGGTCCGGTGGGGACTCGTTGGCGGTGAATACGCGACCAACTACGTTGGTGCGGGGTGCGGCGCCACCCACGTATGGAAGCTCCTCGTAATCGAAGGCCTCGACGACGTCGTTGAAGTCGGATGCGGTTTGGAGTGGGAGGCCCCTCATGAGGACTGCGCCTGATTTGAGAAGCAGGGATTCCAAAAAGGGTTTGTGGGTTTTGATGGACTGCGTTGCGCTCAGAGGGACCCCACCTGCACCTGCGGGAGACACCACGGCAGGGAATCGAACTCCGTTCGTCAAGAGCTTCTGCTCGGGAATTTGGATTTCCACCAACGCATCTCCCATGGTTTGGTTTGGCGATGAATAACAAACTAGAAAGTAGTATTTTGAGGTTCTAACTTTCCAGGTTCCAGTGGCGAGAGTGCTCCTAATTCAGACTCGGAAGTCTTTCTTCCTTCCTTCCCCGTGAGCAAAGCAACCACCTGGACGGAAATTCAGACCAGGTTCAGCAGCCCCACCGGATAGCATAGCTATTGGGCTATGGCCCATCCAACAGAATACCCGTGGGCTCATGTAATGTGAAGAATGTCAATGCAAATAACCCGGGGAAAAAAAAATTAAACCATTAACTTCGTCTCTCCACTTATATTTTCTGTTCTATTTCATATCTGGAGTAATTAAAAATAATAATTAGTCTCTAAAATTAATTCGTAATGTTAGTAAGTCCATTTTAAGACCTCTAAGAGCAACTTTAACGTTGTTGCTTTATTTGGATTGTCCTAAAAGGACACATCAGAATTAAAGTGAAAAAGACGCTGCAATGTGCGTAAAAAAATGAACGCCGCAACCATTGCTTATTTAGTTAACGCAGCTCAAAAATAAAATTACGCTCGAGTACATGTGGCTGCCACCTAATGAAAGAGAAAATTACGCAACAACTTACACAACAGCGTTAAAGCTGCTCTAAGTGCAAGTTGGTACATTAGCTTCCACGTGGACCACTCTTTATCTCTCTGACGTGTGTTATAACATACCTTCAAGTTTCAAAACACTAGTACAATTTGGTCCCTATAACTGTAATCTCCAAATTCAAAGGTTTCTGCACAAATAAATACATTGATTTCATCCCTCATTCCCCAATAAAATCCCCCCAATTGAACAGTTGTTATCTGCAACGCGTCTCATGCCTTAAATAATGGGTGGTGGCTTCTTCAATGAAGTGACCATGAGTTTCAAATTAGTAAGAGAACTCCAACTAACTACAACACAAACTCTTAAGGTAAGAAACAATTAACAATGGAATGCATGGTAGCTATACTGGGGTGAGGGCATCAAAGAGTGATGAGATCCTTTGTCACTACGACCAAAATGTGGTGTGCAAAACCTCAAGAAGGGACCTTCAATGTGGCTACTTCCGTTGGTAGATGTTTATGACAATGTCGACCTAAGTAGGAGAATGGATAAAGTGGAAATGGATTTGAGGAGTGTAAAACTCCATCTAGGGCTGAGCAGAAGATGATGACCCGAGTAGGAACCGATAAATCCGATTCAAGAATAAGTGTTGCAGACGGGTTGTCTTGGGTATCGGGTATTCGGATGACAAAAATGAGTTAGCAGTGAGTTTAAATGCACCCGTTCGAAGCTTATGTTACTACTACGTATGTCTACACGTAACATAGAATGATACCCCATTTCACATTAAAAGATGTCAACTCCCTCTGCTCACTGTCCCTAACCGGCCTGACCTTAACTTTCCATATCCAGATGCCCCATCCAATGACTAGATGCTAATTACAGATATTACAAATCCGTGTAAAGTAAGCTATAAGATACGAAAGTAATATTTTCCCCTTCCCAATGTCCCTATCTTTTTTTAGGGTGCAGAATTATTACTTTTTTTACTAAACCCATCCCCACCAAACAATTTTGACCCACTCCATCTCTCTTCTCCACCATTCTCTCCTACCTTCAAACGAGAACATGCTCACACCCTCGTCTTCTTCTTCTTCTATAACTCAATGTATCATCCTAAAAACCAGATCAAACCCACCAAAATCACAAATTGAAGCTCTATTCAGCTTCTCCTCACGTGTCATCCTCTCCCTCATCCCTCATGTCCTTACCTTCACTACCTTTGTCGCCACCATCGCAGCCTACAACTTCACCATTCTCCTCCACTTCCTCCCGGAGTTCCCCTCTCCCAACCGAGTGTTGTGTGGCTTGTGTGCAACTGGGTGTTGGGCACGCGACTAGAGGACCACAACCATACCAATCCACCCGAACAACTTGCCATTCCGTAGAACCCGTCACCCGCCTGAATTGGTGGCTCAAACAGCCGGGAATGAGTGCTTGTTTACCATCATAAGTTTTATTCGGATGGACAGTTTTGAGGCCAAAATCGTTCATAACTGGTGCTCATGCCTAACTACATGTGCTCGTGGTGATGTTACCATGCATCTCTTGTAATTTTTTGTGTTTGTAACTAAAATATATTAAGGACTCTAATGGAAGGAACTGATCGAATGAACTAATGGCGTCTTATTGAACGAAGAGATCACATTAGAGCCTAAAAAAATAATCTGACTTTTCTTGGAGAAAAGTAAAAAAAAAAAAATTATAAGAATTTTTTTTGACCGGAAAAAACTTATAAGAATTAAAACCAAATTTCGTATTTGAGGTAAATAAAAGTATATTTAAACTTATAATCTTTCAAGTTCTAGACTAAAAAAACCTATATAATCTTTCACAAATTACTCAAGGGCATAATTTTTGTTGTGAGCGGAAGGGATTACAATTTTACAAATGTACACGTAACTGTTACAGTTAGAACTTAGCAAGACATCAAATAGAGTTAGCAATTAGCAAGACAGAGAACGCCGAATAACAACTGTCTATCAAATATCCTTAAACCCTAAATAGTTCATTCTCTGTTTCACTGTTACTGTAAATTCTAAAACCCTCAATTCTCTCTCTTTCCATCATCGATGGCGGAAACCACTCAATTGACTCGTCACATTGAGTCCTACGTTGACTCGTCTTCTACTCCAACTCACCAGGTTCACTTCCTCCCTCCATTCGTCCTTGGATACTTCAATTTCCTAATTATTCTTCCTACCTAGTTATTTGAACAACACCACAATTTCTTCTTCTTCTTCCTCTCCCTTTTCGCTTTTTACTCTTCGTTTACTTGCTTACATTGCTACTCACGCTTATGCACTGCAGGCTAAAAGTGTGGACGCAATTGGGTGTATGGTGAAGACTAATGCTTTAACTCTAGAAGCACTGGTACGTTTCACTTTACTTTGTCTGTTCGTCATTCCCTTAGCTTTTGAATTTATTTTTTCAAACAATTAACATAAATACAATTTTTCATATATTCATGCTTGCTTAATTTGTCTGTATGTTTTTTTTTCCTGACTCGTCTTGTTTTTCCTGTTTCAAAAATTAGGTTAGAGAGTTGGATATGTATCTGACCACAACAGATGTCGTTGTTCGGGCAAGAGGTGCGTTTTATTCATTTTGAAGCTAACACAGCTTTTATTACACATTACACGCAACAATCTCTGTCAAATCATGAATGAGGGAGCAAATTAAAAATTGTAGTGAATTAGATATCTGTAGGAGGTTATTTTATTCCGACGCCAATCCCACAAACAATGCGGCATTCGATTGAATTCTCTCTAGCTTGATTTGCATGCTAAAATTTTGTACAAATTAACAATTTTACATGTACTTCGCGTACAAGCTCACACACATTATCTACGAGTACACGTGCATACAGATATCATTCACGTGCATATTTGTGTATGGATTTAAATTTTGATGGCATGTATTTTACTCAGATTATCTTATTATTAGTCAGTCTCTGAATGTCTACTGGAAAAACTTCTTCAGGAATTCTTCTCCTAGCAGAGGTGCTTACTCGTATTGACTCAAAACCTCTTGTCAGTGAAACTATACATAGCTTGGTTGGGTTCTTCAAAGAAAGACTGGTGAGTATAAATATTTCTTGTGCTCCATGACTTGCTTTTCTAAGTTCTTGATTGGAGAATATTTTAATTTTTATTGTAGTTTGCTTCTGTCGATGGCTTTCTTATTCCCTCTTTTTGTTCCCACAATTCCTTTACCATTTGTATTTATCACAGATATAGTGTTCATGTTCCAAAGCGAGCCTGTGTGTAGCGATACTCAATCAATCCTAAATCTAATTGTATTTCTTTGTTTCATTTAATTATTTGAAAAATACAGAATCTCTGATGCATTACATTTACATCAAGCCTGGTAGTTTTCTTAATTGTCTCAAGTTTTGATATTTTATGAAATTCTTGTGCTCTGACCTTGGCATTGCTGATTGAACTGGGTTATTTTTCAGTTTAAATTCACAAAGCGTTGTGATTGATGATCTATGATCTCTTGAATGATATATAATTTTCTTATGATATTTCTAATAACATAACTGTATAATATTATTTATTATTTATAATCAGGCAGATTGGAAAGCAGTACGAGGTGCACTTGTGGGTTGCTTGGCACTAACAAGGAGGAAAAGTGTTGTGGGTATGGTCACTGGTAGTGATGCTAAAGCCATTGCTCAATCATTTTTACAAAACTTGCAAGTTCAATCCTTAGGACAGTATGACAGGAAGGTAAACTATTTTTGTAGCCAAAAAGGCAATAAAATTTTATGCTTCTGCTGTAAAGTAGAATTATCCCAAATCAGAAAACACATTGTATTTATTTGAGAGAGAGAGGATTTTGGATAAAGACATCCCATTCAAAGTAAAAATGAACATTTGGAGTGATTATATACTGGCTTAAATGAACATTTGGAGTGATTATATACTGGCTTAAATTTGATTAATTAGTTTGAGAGTTGATTGTTCCTTTATGGTAAATATTTTTGTATGCAGTTCTTTTGTAATTATCACCCCTTTTGACTGCATGTAAGCTATATTTGCTAAACATCTCACCTTTACTTTCTTTGTTTTAATACTGCAGCTATGCTTTGAACTGCTTGATTGCTTGCTAGAACTCCACGCTGATGCGGTTGCTTCATTGGTAGTCCTAGCTTCCTTAAACTTCCATACACCAATGAATAAAACAAAAAGAAAACGTAATTCCTGAATATAATGTTATTCTGTGTGATGATGTTCAATGTTATTGCTTGGCATAAAATGTATCTTCAGATCTATGTTTTTTTTTTAACACAACCATTCCCTTTTCGCTTTTGCTGCCACTTCCCTGTATACACTATTCATGACCAGTGAGTTTCTCAAGCGTAGCTTTAACTGAAGACAACATAGTTATAATTATGAAGCAAATATAAAGTTGGACTTGTTTATACAGCCTGTTGATTAGTAATGTGGCATCTCATATTTTGTCACCATAAATAAATACATGTCTATGTTGAGTAGAATATCTCACCCTCTTAAAATTATAATTTCCTTTTCTTCTCTTAGTTGTTTATACTTTATAGCAAACTAGATTATTTTCAATTGATTTCTGTGTAGTTGCACGGATCTACTTCCGACTCCCAAATGTTTTATCACAATCCCATTTCATTATACAATAACTGTTTTTCAGGAAAAATATCAATTGATGTATTCTAAAAATGTGATTTCTTTAAAATGTTAAGAGACTTTTATGAAGTATTCGAAAATAAGAGTGTATCTTTCTACTTTTGCTCAAAGATATTGGAATTTACTCAATCTAATGTTTTTAATATACAAATAAATATTGTTACGGATATAAAATAGTGAAGTACAAGAGCAGGGGATCAGATATCCAACTAAAAAGAACAAAAATATGATGGCCAGTATACGACTTGCATTCTGTAATCCCAAAGATGTCTTCTATGTAAGCCAGTTTGTACTCATAATTATACTTCAATTCAAATTTGCTGCCTATAGCTTTTCCAATGACACCGGTGGGCTCATTTATTTTTTTGATAATCTTATAACACATTTCTTCTTGACTCTCTTGTAGGAGGAGGATCTTATTTATGGAATTTGTGAAGCCATGGATGCAGAAAAGGATCCAGAATGTTTAATGCTTGCTTTTCATATTGTTGAGTCTTTGGCACGATTATATCCTGATCCATCTGGTCTACTTGCAAGCTTTGCTAAAGATATTTTTGATATTTTAGAACCTTACTTTCCCGTTCACTTTACACATGTAAGCTTAATCTTTCACTTATATTACTCCATTGAACATCTTCCATTGATGCATATATCACTTAACCATGTACATTTCAGACACTAAGAATTTGGTTTGTGTGGGTGTATGTAGACGCTAGGCCTGTTTTGCACCTATGTGCCTATGTTATTATATATTGAGTATTGAATCCGGAATACTCTGAAAGATGGACATTTTCTCTGAAAATATCCTCACTTTGTTATTTATTCACAATCTTTGTTTCTTTACCAGCCAACCAGTGGTGATACTCATGTGCAAAGAGATGACCTATCAAGGGCTCTGATGGTATGTGGAACTTTTGTCTAGACTTTGTTGAGATTTTCTTTTAGTCGTTGTACTTTCTTATAATTAGTCATTCAGTCATTGATGAGAACCTCTGGAATTTTAAACCATGTTATTCAATTTTCATTTTCACTCTATTTTAATTTCAAAAATTTCCTTTCTCTATACTTTCTGGGTTTTATGCTGAGTTCAGGATTATCAAATTGAATGTTTGAGCGAAACAGTTTCATGGTTTCTTTGCTCTTCCTTTCTGTTTGAAAACCTCACAAAGCTGTGGAGATAAACAGAAATTGCTGGGGTTCAAGTCGATTTTTTATTTTTATTTTTTATTTAGAGGCAAATGCCCCTAGTCATTAAGAGTTGGTGGCCTTAAGAGTTTGTCAGTGATTACCAAACTCCACATAAAGTTGTGTTTCTTTCTTAGAGGACAGCTTTTATTATTTTGATTTTCATTCCTTCTTTCTCAGTTGAATTGCTATTCCCTGATGGAACTTCATCTCCTGGATTGTGTTTTTCTGTGTTTCTGTGGAAAGAGGGGAAGAACCGAGCAACACTGAGTAGCATACAAGTGCTCTGTGTCATCTTGAAATGCCCAGTACCACTAATACCTAGGGAGCCCCGATACTCCAAAACCAACAAAGTATCAGTATCCAATGCCGATACGTATCCTAGGAGTATCCAATAATTTTTATTTATTTATTTTTAAAATTATCTGATTCGGCATTGATACGGCTCCGATATGGCTGGACAACTACAGACACTTACGAGATACTTTTTATTGTTAGTGTCTTCTACGTTTCCAAAAAAAAAAACCCATCTTCTTCTCCGGGTCTCTGTTTTTCTTTGCTGAGTCTCTGATCTCTGTTTGCGGGGTCTGTATTCGCTGGGTATCCGGTCTCTGTTCATTGGGTTTCTGTTCTTTTTCTTCACTATGTCTCTCGGGTCTCTGTTCTCGCTCCTCTGCGCAAGCTGCTGCATCGGGTGAGTTGCAGAGTTCATTGGCTCTAGCTTCTGTGTTGGATGGAAGAAAAATGGTTCTTCGGGAAGAAAGCTCTGGTTCCAGTGTTACAAGTCCATTTTCTTCTATGGAATTAGTAATGTGAATCTCTCTTGACTATGGATATGTTTAAATGAGCAATTATTAATGTGAATATTACCTTATATATTGTGCATTTATGTGTGTGTGTATATAATTTTTATTAACGTATCTTGGTCGTGTCGTATCTGGATTTTCAAAATTTTCTCGTATCCCTGTATCCGTATTGTGTAGTATCCGTATCGTACTATGCATCTGGCTTCTTAGAGTCTTATACCCGTTATTCAAGCCAAGGTTTTTTTACCTAGGTTTTTTGTATGTAGAAGTCATGTATATCGTAAGTTAGCAGCTGCTACACTTGTTTCATGCTGTGTAGTGAGTAATCTGGGAAATTTCAAATATTAGTAGCTGTGGGATTTTCTTTTATTGAAAGGTACATTGATTAAGAAGTAATCGTACAAACAATAGTTAGTCAGCTCTTTAGCATAAAGCAACTTATACTTGTCAACTACGGAACCATGTGATAAGCACAGAGAGAACTATTCTTTCGCCTTTTACTAAAAAACTTATACTTGTCAACTGCTTGTAACTTTATTGATCTGGATTGGCATTTGCATATATTAGTGGCCTGTTATATTACCTTGATTGAGGAGTAACATATATATTAGATAGATGTGCTTGGGATCAATAACTTTGTTGCTTATTGTTGTCTTTTTTAGGCTGATCCTTTGTCCTCCTATTCTGTTCTTTACCTAATAAATGAAACGAAATGCAGATACATATATGTGTGCATGTGTGTGTGCCCGCGTGCGTGCGTGTATGTGCGTAAGGGCTTCATTTCATGCAATTCGAGCTTACTTTCATCCGTAGAGGGAGGAGCGTCTGTGATATTTCTCAAATGCAATTGAAATCTGTTACAATATTGTATATTTTGCATGTAAAAACTTGCAAGTATTTGTTATTTCAGTTGTGTTTTATGATGAGCTAATTATTCTACTTTTCTACAGTTTGCATTCTCTTCTACACCTCTTTTTGAGCCATTTGTTATTCCTCTGCTTCTTGAGAAACTTTCTTCGTCACTAGATTCAGCAAAGGTTGGTATTACTGGAAATATCATTAGATCTTTAATGCTAAATATCTGTGTAATTACCGTCATACTATTTTATTTTTTTAAAACTTAAACCATTTATAGTTTTCTATGTGTTGGTTTTCTATGCATTCAGATAGATTCCTTACAATATCTTAGAGTGTGCTCCTCCAAGTATGGAGCAGAGAGAATCGCAAAATATGCTAGGGCTATTTGGTCTTCATTAAAAGACACCATATATACTTATTTGGGGGAGCCAGATTTCTCTTTTGCTCTAGCACCTGTAGATGGTATTGGCTTCCCAAAGAATGAAGTTGTAATTGAAGCTCTGTCCCTCCTTCAGCAGCTTATTGTGCAGAATAGCAGTCAGTTAGTTAGCTTGATAATTGATGATGAGGATGTCAACTTCATTATCAACACCATTGCCTCTTATGAGATGTACGATGCTATTCCTGTGCAAGAAAAAAAGAAACTACACGCTATTGGTCGCATTCTCTATATTACTGCCAAGACTTCCATTTCTTCCTGCAATGCCGTGTTTCAAAGTCTTTTCTCCCGAATGATGGATAATTTGGGATTTTCTGTTTGTAATATCGATAGCTTGCCAAATGGTGGTATTTTTCCCTCACAAAATGTTAAGTTTGGATTGCTTTATCTCTGCATCGAGCTACTTGCAGGATGCAGGGAATTAGTTATTTTGTCTGAGGAAAAGCATGAGACATGTTGCACCATACTTCATAATTTCTCAGCTCCGTTATTTAATGCCTTTGGTTCACTCTTAGCAGTAAGTGCTGACAGATGCCCCCTTGATCCTGATATATACATTGGAGGTGATTGCTCTTTTTTTTTTTTTTTTTATATAGTTTAACATTTTCATCTAAATACACTGTCTTTGTTTCTTTTCGAGAATTTTAATCATAACTTTTGTTCAGTGGCACTCCTCTTAAATAGCTGTCCATGGGAATGTGCCATGAACTCGTGATGTATTTATTTATTTTGATAAAAGATGAGTAAGAAGGGTAGAAGGCACTTTTGGGGAAGATAAGAAATCTGTCTGAGAAAGGGAAAAGGAAACAGCAAGGCAAAGTGGCTCAAAAATGCAGCAAACTTTTCCAATCTGCATATCAGTAATAGAAATATCCTTGAAACAACCGAGAGTTGAGGACCAAAGAGAAGCCATAATCACAATCCTATACCATGACAAATGTAAGGTCAAAGAGAACTTTGAAAAACAAAGACGTTCCTCTCCTACTAAATAAACCAAACAATTTGTATAAATTGCACACAGACATAAAATTAAAGCCTCGTTATTACTGTCAAAAGTCACAAGTTTTACAATATGTCATTCATTAGAAAATACTCCAAGGTGAAAGGACTGACCCAGTGTTTACCAAGATCTGCTAACAGGTTTTGCCAACAGAAAGCAACTACCTTACATTGCAGATATAAATGGGCTACTGTGTCTGTCTTTCTGAGCTAGAACTTAACACATCAGGCAAAAAAGGTGATATAATTGAATCTGTGTCGTTTTTTTTGGGATTAAGAAGTCTCTGTATGGAAGACTTTACCTTAGAGGGAGTTTTGGATTTCCATATGGGTTTGTCAAGGAGAACACTGATAGATGGCATAGTGAGTCAAGTATTGGAAAAAGTAATTATATGAAAACACACCAGAAGATTCCTATATTTCTCTTATCTATATTGAAGATATGAGTATAATCAAGGGAAAGCAAATTACTTTCACATGTCATGAACTCATGTTGTATTTGTTATTTAACCGTAATTACACCTTGTGTGTAGATGTTGTGTATAGCTGCAATGTCCTTATATTCCCTGTTCGAGGAATACATTGTTAGGTAACCTTCTTGGTTAGAATAGTTGTTTAGAGAGTGAGAGATGATAGGCTATAAATAATAGGGAGGAAAGATTAGAGAGGATTATTTTGGTTTTGGAGAGAAATTTAGAGAGGGAGAGATCCAGATCTCTCGAATACTTGGGGTGTGACATAGATTTCTTTTCACGTTTTCTTTCTATATTTTGGTCCAGTTCTGTCATACACGTAGATCATTCTTCCTTGGCTGAAGAGAACAATATGTAGTGTCTCGATAACTTATTCAATGCAGATTTCACTTGTTTCCATCCAAAGCAGCCCCGTCCGCTGAAGTGCCTTGCCCTTTTATAATTTATCATGCCTTGGCCATATTAATTATTACCTGTTTTCTATTCGACTTAATTCTTAATTGGTGTATACTGTTGACATACTGCAGTCAGAATGAAAAAGTTGTCAATTAGTTTAGTCATTAATACTTCAGAAATCTGATTAATTTTGATGCCCAATTCTTACTATTTGGTTTTGGTGTTTAAAGTCAGATTGCTGGTTCCAGAGGGAACTACTAATTAGAAGTATCTTGTTACATTTCTGTAGACTAATTCTTTTAACGATACCACGGGTGTGTTTGATGCACATTGAGACACTTTATAAGTAGAATATCACAGGACAAACACATGAGCCACAACACAATTTTTTGTCATGTATATTGTTTGGTGGTCAATACACAATACAAGCAAAACAATGTGAAATTTACTACAATAACCTTTGTGCCATGCAATATTTAATTCGCGCTAAACATTGCTAGAGAGAGGGAGAAGCTAGAAAGAGAGAGCAAATTTTTAGTAAAAGAAAACACATTTTTATCTTTTAGATGTTATTGTTCTTGAGACAAAAAGTTGTCCCATGGTTTGTTGAGTAATAAAATTTAGAGTTTTGTCATGTACCCCATTTATAGGTTTGTTTTTTCCTATGACTTTTAAAAATAAAACAAGGAGCAATTTTTTTTTATCCCGTCCAGTTCCTCATTTTAAACAAATCAAATGAACACTAACAGTTTATTTCCTGATGCACATTATATTTATTTGATTCACTGCCTTGTGATTTTATTATTATTTATATCTTCACATTGCTGATTTCTTTTTTTCTTTTGGTACTGTCGCACAGTGAAGGGCTTGCAGATTCTAGCGATGTTTCATATAGATGTTTTTCCAATACCAAAATCAATATTTGAGAATATTTTGAGGAAATTCATGTCAATTATCATAGAGGATTTCAACAGAACAATTCTATGGAATGCAGCATTGAAAGCATTATATCATATTGGCTCGTTTGTTCAAAACATTAGCGAGTCTGAAAAAGCTATGAGCTACAGGAGTTTTGTTGTGGACAAATCTGTGGAATTGCTGTCTCTTGATGATATTGCTCTGCCTTTTTCGCTCAAAGTGGAAGCATTGTCTGATATAGGCATGACAGGCATGAAAAATATGCTAAGAATTCTTCAAGGGTTGGGAGGAGCTGTATTTGCCAATCTATCTGAGGTTTATGTATGTATATATAATAACTCTAACTCCAATATTATCTCTGCTGTGTTCAAGGCATCATGGTTTATGTTATCTCACTTTTAGAAAGCTCTTGGGTTTATTTTGTCATTGCCTGCTTTTTATCGTTATTATAATTTAGTGTTTTTGGTTTTTTGGATGTGATTATAACTTTCTGGTATTTGGTTCTTCTAGGCTCGTAGAAATTTAAGGTCTTCTGAAACTGCTGTTCAGCTTTTGGAGTGCTATTCTTGCAAGCTGCTTCCATGGTATTCAGCTCTTCAGGGCTTATATATTATATTCACTTTGTTGTGACTATATGAATATTCTTTACTAAGATATGAAAATACCTGATATCTTGTTTCCAAAATAACTGATAGTATTCTCTATGTGCAAGGAGCAGGAAGGATTTGCACCTGACAAAATTTCAAATGTATCTGATATTTTGAATTGAATCTGGGCAGGATCCATGAAAACGGAGGTTCAGAGGAGTTTGTAGTGCAATTTGCTGTGGACATTTGGAGCCAAGCAGGAAATTGCAAGGATTTTAATGCTCCGTTTGAGGAGAAGGTTTATCTAACTGTGACGCTTATTTATTAATCTTACCTAATTATTTCATGCATATAATTAAATCCCGTACCTATTATTATACACATGCAACTAAAAGAGACAATCCAAGTAGTAATGGTGATTTTCCTGCTTTTACTGCAGGCTCTTCTTGATGCAATGATGAAAGCAATGAAAATTTCTGTTGGGTGTTGCTCTGTGGAGAGTCAAAATATTATAATTCAAAAAGCTTACAGTATACTGGCATCACATACTGACTTTCAGCTTAATGAAGTAGGAAGGTTGCCACCAAATCCTGGAAAATATGACATTTCCCCTAGGGATGAAGGGATACTTTTATTATTTGCATCAGTAATTATTGCACTTCGCCCCAAAACACACATTCCAAATATAAGAGTGCTTCTGCATCTTTTTATAATAACGCTCCTCAGGGGTGTTGTTCCAGTTGCACACGCCTTGGGTTCTATGATTAACAAACTCATTTCAAAATCCAACGGTGCAGAGAACTCTGGTGAACTTACCTTGGAAGAAGCTCTGGATATTATATTCAACACGAAAATATGGTTTTCTAGTACTGATTTGTTGCAGAGATCTGATGGATCAAGAAATGGGAATGAAATGGTTCTTACTGATTTATGCCTTGGCTTATCAAATGATAGATTGCTTCAAACCAATGCCATTTGTGGGCTGTCATGGATTGCAAAAGGTTTGCTGCTGCGTGGTCACGAAAAGATTAAAGACGTCACTATGATTTTTATGGAGTGCTTAGTATCAGGCACAAAGAGTGACTTGTCTTCGGTTGAAGGTTCACTTGAAAATACTGAAGAGCAGAAATGGGATCCTTTGGCAAGGAAATGTGCTGCGGATGCTTTTCATGTTCTTATGAGTGATTCTGAAGTTTGTTTGAACAGAAAATTTCATGCCATAATAAGGCCTCTATATAAGCAGAGGTTTTTCTCTTCTATGATGCCTATCTTTCAGCAGTTGATCACAAGATCTGATTCTTCATTGTCCAGGTAGAATCACTGTTTTCTCTCAAAATGAAAACTATTTTTCTCACAGTGGCATTTGTTAGTAGCTTACTTCTTTCTTATTTGGTACCTTATTAAATGTAATTGTGTCCATTATCCAAGGTCCCCATATACATAAAAGCAAAGCAGTATTGCTAAATTGCCAATGAGCTGTAACAGCTGTTTTGACTTGGATTTCTTCTATGTATTGTGATTTGTCTCCCTCCCCCTCACAGATGACTAAACTGCTGTTTTCTACAATCTCAGATCTTTCCTGTATCGAGCTTTTGCACATATCATGTCTGACACTCCACTGATTGTTATACTGAATGAAGCTAAAAAGGTTGGTTTGAGAAATTTTAACTATCAGTAATTACTTATCTTACATTTTCCAGATTATTTATTTTCTTTTGCTATTGAAAATTTGTGTTGGATCATCGACTTCTTTTATCAGAGTTACTTCCCTTGCAAATTTTGCAGCTCATACCAGTTCTTCTAGATTGCTTGTCCATGTTGACAGAAGATATTCAAGATCAAGATATATTGTATGGTCTGTTGCTAGTTTTATCTGGGATGTTGACTGAGAAAAATGGTAATTACGATGCCTGTAGTATTTAATGTTATCTCAATTATTAGGTTCTAGATATGGGTATATAGCTTGGTGTGAATTTTAAGTTCTCATACTGTGATTCAATTGATTTTCTTGTGGGAAATAAATTGTGCCAATATTAGTATGAATTTTCACGAGGACCTTGATCATTAGCCATTGCACCTGTTGCTAGACTCTGGTGCACTACCTGGTATTTGCAAAACTAGTGCGTGTGTTCCTTGCTGATGCACTCGTTGCTGATGCGCTTGATACTTCATTTAGCTAATTAGCTTCTACACGTGTTTCCACAAAATAATACCACACTAGTCATAGTTGTGTTGGGGAATGAAGGTGATGACAATCATGTAATCTTTGGCACGAATAAAGAATGACCTGTAATTGCTGTCTTACATAAACTATGTTCATGCATGCAGGACAAGAAGCTGTCACTGAGAATGCACATATTATCATCAATTGTCTAAGCAAGCTTGTGGACTACCCTCATAAGACGGTATCAGAATTTCCTTGTATAATTTATTTACTGCTAAAATATGCTGACTTTGTGTTGTAGAATAAAACTTCATTACCTCTGAAACATTTTTCTAGTTTGAAAAATCTAGACATAATTGCAGTTCTGAGCTACATTAGGGCCAGCGAGACAGGCCTGAACTCCTGGTCCCAATTTATTTTTGGCTGTGGCTTAGATAGTGCAAAAGACTCGTGTCTCATTGAAAAGAAAAGATGTATCAAAAGAGCTTACATTCTTATACTAATTTAATACTTGGTGATGGTTTTCTGCTCGAGAATTCCTGCCAAAATCTTTAGAGTCTCATAACTTTGTTGCCACATTTATGGCTTAAACGATCAAAATTAACAATGATGTTAATGTTGGATTTCTCCTTGTCTCCTTGTGCAGCTTGTTCGGGAGACATCTATTCAATGTCTTGTTGTATTGTCTGAGCTGCCCCATGTGCGTATCTATCCATTGAGAACACAGGTTTGTCAAGCTATTGGTTGAAAGGATGAAATATTAGCTCTTGACAAATGTTCTTTGTTGTATTATCATGACTTGAATGGAGCGCTCTTATACTTTGATTCACTTTCCAATAAGTGCTCAATGCTTTAAATCAACTTGTTCATAAATATTTTGCATATTATTAGCATCATTTTTTGTATTTTCATTTTTGGAAACATTTAAATGTCTTTTTGTTATTCTTCATACTATTCACGTTGATTATATTAGGTTCTACAACCAATATTAAAGTGTCTTGATGATACGAAGAGAGCTGTTCGCCATGAAGCAGTCAAATGTAGGCAAGCATGGTTAGTACTTCAGTTTATTCAGGAATCTTTACAATTCTATAGGTTGTAATAGCTGTTAAACTTGCTTCTGTTACTCATCTTCGGTCAACCATTTGACAGGGCATCAATTGCATCCAGGAGTCTTCGTTTCTGAAGTTTAAAACCAACTTCCCAAGCTACTGGCAATGCTTTTGAACATTGTTTGTAGGAGATTCTTTCACCAAGCGGTGGATACTATTTACTTGTAAATATCTGAGGCTGTAAATCTTGTTGCATACTCCTGTATCTCTATGGACTCTAGCGCTGAGATGAATGCAACAGTCAGTTGAAATATTTTGTATGATAGATGGAGAAAAGAGGAGAGATGAGTGACATATAGAGATAAATTTTGCCGCTTTACGTACTCGCATATAACCGCGTTTGAATATAACCGACAAATATCACTCGTGCAGATGAAAATACCTTTCTCGTGACAAATATAGCTGTGTTTGTTTAATTTGAACAAATGCGGTATGCTCATAATTTTTGTTATCAGTGGAAAACAGTATCGACGGTGACATGACTAACCATGTGTTGTGTGTAATCCGCAGTGTTGTGATAAACATCGGTAATATAACTTGGACTACAGCTATTTGGTGTTCGAAAGAAAGATAGAGAAAAGGAAGAGAAAGGAAAAGAAGGGAAAAGAGAAAATGAGTAGAAAATGAGATGATTGTTTAGTGGTTTGGTTTGAGAAAAAATGAAAGTAAAGAGTGAGAGGAAAAAAATAACATATTTATGAAATTACATAAATATCCTTAAGTAAAGTAGAGATATAATGAAGAGAATAAAATATAAAAAATAAGTAAATATTTCATTAAAATTTAAGTTAAAGATATTTATTTAATTTATTAAAAATATAATGTGTGAAAAAATATATTTAATATATTTTTATTAATAATTTTTAAATTAGGTAACTTTAAATTGTGGTTAATGTTATATTTTATTTAATATATTTCTTTTTGTAATTTCATTTTATAAATTTAATTATATATTTAATATATTTTTATAAATAAATTTACATTATAAAATTTCAAAATCACCTATATTAGAGGATACATCTCTTGTAGCCTAGGATAGTTACAATAGGATTGCCCTTACTGAATATTCCCCTGAAACTAACTAACTTAGTTAGAATCCCCAAATTGTTCACAGCTGTACTCTGTTAGTTACAGCTATACTATACATTCAGTTAGTTTCAGTTGTGTTCTATATAATGAACACCTTGTAAATCATTCAGATTAAGAAATGAAAAATTCAGTTTACAGAAAAGAAAGATAGTTCAGTTTCTCATTTTTTAACATGGTATCATCGAGTCCTCTAGTCCTCCGTCGAATGCCGCGTCGCACGCGTCTTCTTCTGCCGTCGTGAATTCTACAGCTCCGACGATCATCGCGTCGTCTTCTTCTTCATCTTCTTTTACAGCAATCTCTGAGAAACTTGACTCAGAGAATTACCTTTTGTGGTGCCAACAGGTAGAACCTGTGATCAAAGCTCACAAACTTCATCATTTCCTTGTCAATCCAACAATTCCTCCTAAATTCACCACTGTTGAAGATAGTGCAGCGAATCGTGTGTCACCTGAGTTCGAAAAATGGGAGCAACATGACCAATTGTTGCTCGCTTGGCTTCAATCTACAATTTCCAAAGATATGCTTCGTCGTGTTGTTGGTTCGAAGCATGCCTGGCAGTTATGGGACAAGATTCATGCATACTTTCAGTCGCACATGCAAGCGAAAGCTCGCCAACTTCGTTCCGAATTACGCAGTACTACGCTCGAAGGTTTAACTGTTTCTGAGTTTCTACTTCATGTTCAAACCCTAATTGATTCGCTAAGTGCAATAGGAGATCTTGTCTCCTCGTGCGAACACCTGGACATCGTTCTTGAAGGACTTCCACAGGAGTATGAGTCTGCGATTTCTTTGATATGTGGTCGATTTGATCATATTTTGATGGAAGAAGTCTCGACTCTGTTACTTGGCCATGAATCGCGCCTCGCAAGGTTCAAGAAACAATCAATTGCTTCTGCGAATCTCACGACTTCGATTAACCCTAATTCCCAAATTGATAATCGCCCTGTGCAATCGCATGCGAATCTTGCAGCGAATGCTCAGGTAAACTCATCAGGTGGTGCGCAATCACAACGCTTGGATCATGATAATCACCATGGAGGCTCTGGTCGTGATGGTTGCAATGGTGGTCGTGGTCGTGGTAACGGTGGCCGTGGCTCAATTCAATGCCAAGTCTGTCATAAGTTTGGCCACGATGCCTCAATCTGCTTCCATAGGTTCAAGAAAGACTATGCTCCTCAAGGCAATTCATCTACTCCTTCTGCCTTCGCTGCTCCTTGGTCACAACAACCAAGTTTTTACCAACCTAGCTTCTCTCAGCATCCTTCTGCAGCTTCAATGCCTCAGTTTCCTTGGCCTGCTGCATCTTCTCCTCTGCCATGGCCCTATTCTACATGGAACTACTATGGTAATGCTACGCCAGGACCTCAATTGCCATCTGTACCTATAATGTTCAATGGTCAATTCTCTGCTCCTTACATGCCACAACCTGCTTCTCCTGCAGTCAGACCTTAGGCATTTCTGTCCAGTGCAGATTCTGCATCTTTTGTGAATTGGTATCCCGACTCTGGAGTCTCACATCATGTCACATCCAATTCTCAGAACATTCAACAAGTTTCACCCTTTGAGGGACCCGATCAAATAATCATTGGAAATGGCAAAGGTTTGTTAGTAAATTCCATGGGTTCAACTTCATTTCAGTCACCTTTCAATCCTAGTCCACTCTAACTCTCAATAATCTTCTGCATGTCCCCACTATCACTAAAAACTTACTTAGTGTGAGTCAATTTGCCAAAGATAATTCTGTGTTTTTTGAGTTTTGGCCTAATGTGTGTCTTGTCAAATCACAAGCATCCAATGAGGTTTTACTCAAAGGTATGCTTGTTAAGGATGGTCTCTATGAGTTTCCAAATCTGCTCCAAACTTCATCTCTCAAGTCTATAAAACTTCCTTCTATGAATTGTAGTTCTGTTTCTTTACCTGCTGTAAACACTGCCACTGTAAATAGCACTGAACCTGTCAATACCAGCTCTTTTTTCTTTGGCACTCAAGGCTCGGTCATCGCAGTCTTGAGGTGCAGAAACATGTGCTTTCCATTTGTAATATACCATTTTCTAATAAAATTGTGACAAATTTTTGTTATTCTTGTTGTCTTGGTAAGGCTCATAAACTTCCCTCACACTCTTCTAATCATGTGTTTACTAGCCCTCTAGAATTGATTTACAGTGATCTATGGGGACCTGCCCTATCACTTCCACCACTGGTTTTGATTACTACATCACTTTTATTGATGCCTTGACTAGATTCACTTGGATCTATCTTTTAAAAAAGAAGTCTATTGCACTGCTAGTCTTTAAAGAGTTTAAATCTCTAGTTGAAAATCAATTTCCCTATAAAATCAAGGCTTTACAAACTGATTGGGGGGGTGACTTTAGACCCTTCACACAACTTCTTACTCAATGTGGTATAATTCATAGACTCATTTTTCCACATACTCACCACCAAAATGGAATGGTAGAGAGGAAACATAGACAAATAGTAGAAGTTGGCCTCACACTTCTCTCTCAAGCCTCACTTCCTTTAAAATATTGGGACCATGCATTTCTCACTAGTGTCTATCTCATAAATAGACTTCCTACCTCTGTCTTGCAATTTGAAATTCCCTACACAAAATTGTTCCAAGTTCAGCCTGATTTCCAATTCCATAAAGTGTTTGGGTGTGCATGTTTTCCACTGCTAAGACCTTACAACAAACATAAGCTTCAGTTTAGGTCTCAAGAGTGTTTTTTTGTAGGCTATTCTTCCTCTCATAAGGGTTATAAATTCCTAGATCCTAATGGTCGGTTATACATCTCCAAAGATGTGCTTTTCAATGAATATAGATTCCTTTATAAGGAGCTTTTTTCTTCTAATAAATTTGTATCTGATCCTGCCAATGTTCCAACATCCATCCCCACTGTTTTAACACCCACACTCACTGGTTTACCTGTCACTAATCATCCTTCTATACAACACCTAACCAATTCTGCTTTTATTGAATTTTCTACTCCTTCTGGGTCTTTAATTTCTCAAACTGCACATACACAGACATCTTTTGTTCCATTTTCTTCCCAGCCTGTAAATGTTACCACACCTGTCTCATCTAGTTCCAGTAGCTCTAGTTGTTCTATGCCACCTCCTGGACCACAAAATACTCATCCTATGCAAACTAGAGCTAAGTCTGGAATAGTGTGTCCTAGACTAAATCCCACTCTGTTATTGGCTCATGCTGAATCTAAAAATACTAAACAAGCCCTTGCCAGTCCAACTTGGCTAGCTGCAATGAAGGCAGAATATGATGCCTTACTCAGAAACAACACCTAGAGTTTAGTGTCCCTTCCTTCTAACAGAATACCAATCGGCTGCAAGTGGGTATTTAGGATAAAAGAGAACCCAAATGGCTCAGTAAATAAATATAAAGCAAGATTAGTGGCAAAATGGTTTCATCAAAAGTTTGGAGCTGATTATACTGAGACTTCTCACTAGTTATCAAACCAGTAACTGTAAGAACAATTCTAACTTTAGCAATTTCAAGGGGTTGGTCACTTCAACAACTAAATGTAAACAATGCCTTTCTTAATGGATTGCTTGAGGAAGAGGTCTACATGATTCAGCCTCCGGATTTGAAGCCTCGGATAAATCATTAGTATGCAAATTAAACAAGGCCCTCTATGGCCTTAAATAAGCACCAAGGGCTTGGTTTAATCGGTTAAAAGGTACTCTTTTGCCGTTTAGCTTTGTGTCCAGTAGGTGTGATCCCTCTCTCTTTGTGTACTCTAAAGGTTCGCAATTAGCATATATGTTAGTGTATGTTGATGACATAAAATCAACAGTTTCTACAGCAGCTGGTTTCAAAACTTAATGCTGTATTTTCATTGAAAGAGTTGGGTAACTTGGACTATTTTCTAGGAATTAGGCAATCAGATGGTTCTCTAATCTTAACTCAAAGCAAATACCTAAGAGATTTGTTAGCCAAAACAAATATGCAGGAAGCTAAATCACTTCCTAATCCTATGATTTTTGGTTGTAAACTCACTAAATATGGCTCAAAAATTTTGCCCGATCCTACTTATCACAAGTCAGTAGTTGGTGCTCTGCAGTATGCTACAATAACAAGGCCTGGCATCAGCTTTGCAGTCAACAAAGTGTGTCAATTTATGGCCAAACCTTTGGAAACTCATTGGACTGCAGTTAAAAAGATCTTAACGTATCTAGAGGGCACTATATCATGGGGTTTACATCTTAAACCGATTGCTACATCTCCTCTGTCACTATCAGCTTATTGTGATGCTGACTGGGGGTCAGATTCAGATGATAGAAGATCTACATCTAGCTCTTGTATTTTCATTGGACAAAACCTTGTCTCTTGGTGGGCTAAAAAGCAGCCGGTTGTGTCGAGATCTAGCACAGAAGCAGAATATAGGAGCTTAGCCTTAGCAACTCAAGAACTGTTGTGGCTGCAATCTCTCTTGACAGAATTGGGAGTACCATTTTCCACCCCACAAGTGTTTTGTGACAATATGAGCACTATTGCCTTAGCTCACAACCCTGTTCTACATGCTAGAACAAAGCATATGGAGCTTGATTTGTTTTTTCTAAGAGAGAAAGTTCTGCAGAAGCAGTTACTGGTTTCTCATGTCCCAGGCACTGCTCAATGTGCAAATATTATGACAAAGCCACTGCCACCTTCCAAATTTGAAGAATTTAGAACCAAGCTCACTGTTTGTGATACTTTTCAAGTTCACCCCCAGCTGAGCTTGAGGGGGAGTATTAGAGGATACATCTCTTCTAGCCTAGGATAGTTACAATAGGACTGCCCTTACTGAATATTCCCCTGTAACTAACTAACTCTGTTAGTTAGAGTCCCTAGCATTCACTGTACTCTGTTGAATTCTGTTTGTACTCTACATTCAGTTAGTTTCAGTTATGTTCTATATAATGAACACCTTGTAAATCATTTAGATTAAGAAATGAAAAATTCAGTTTACAGAAAAGAAAGATAGTTCAGTTTCTCATTTTCTAACAACCTATAACAACGCATTCATTAAAAAAATCACCTCTAGCTATAAGAACGTGCAAAGTTCATTCATAGCCATTTATGATTTTAAAATGAGGGTATTTTTGTAATTTTGTTTGCAACCATTGATGTTTTTCTTTCAGATTTGCCCTAAAAGGAATCTTGTGTGGGTCCAAGTAAATATGCTTCTCTTCTCTCCTTTCAAAGCAGCACCAAACGAAGGAAATTTTCTTGATTTATGTGTTTTCATTCCTTCCTTTGTTTTTTCCTTTCCTTTCCTTCATTCCAAACACAGTGGTAAAGAAAAGAAAATTATCGATAACCATTCAATTTTGTGATTATATCAGATAGGCGCATTCTACCACGCCCAACTTGACTAACTCGTGTAAGCTACACAAGATATAAAAATACAGGCAAATCTACGTCCTGTCCAGATTATACTATTTAAATGTGGGGTCCCTTGTTTTATTAGTTACTAGTAACATACCCATGCTAATGCATGGGTCGCACGGCGTTTGTATAATTGTTATGGAATAGTGTGACCTGATCTTTTTAACCTTTAAAGAATAATATAATAAACATAAACATTTTAATACTTAATAAAAAGCTACTAAATATTGCATATACTTAGCATAGAAAGAACAATACCAAAAAGTCACCAAATGTTTGTCCAACCTATGTCACAATAGGGACTTACCAAATATATATTATCCCTGCATACGTAGTTGAGGGTTTAAACATGGCATAAACATGTCCATGTGATTTAAGGGTCTAAACATTATACATCCCCAAAACATAAACATTTTAATACTTAATAAAAAGCTACTAAATATTGCATATACTTAGCATAGAAAGAACAATACCAAAAAGTCACCAAATGTTTGTCCAACCTATGTCACAATAGGGACTTACCAAATATATATTATCCTGCATCGTAGTTGAGGGTTTAAACATGGCATAAACATGTCCATGTGATTTAAGGGTCTAAACATTATACATCCCCAAAACATAAACATTTTAATACTTAATAAAAAGCTACTAAATATTGCATATACTTAGCATAGAAAGAACAATACCAAAAAGTCACCAAATGTTTGTCCAACCTATGTCACAATAGGGACTTACCAAATATATATTATCCCTGCATACGTAGTTGAGGGTTTAAACATGGCATAAACATGTCCATGTGATTTAAGGGTCCAAACGAAAAGCCAGTGCCTATACTTGGTAGTATGCAAAATAACATAAGATGAAATCTAATCAGACATCTTTAAGGAGTTATTTTCTCCACCTTCACTGTATTGTTAATTCTAGGATTGATGAAGACAAACCTAAGCTACACATCTCCAGATTTCAGTTTGTGTTCGTTGCAAAAAGTCTTCCATCCCTTGCCTATCTTAGTAGACTTCTTGTTACCATCTCTAATCAATACTTCGCAATCAGTTTGGGCACCTGTAGGTCCAAACATCAACAGGCTTTCATACTCAATACTGAACGTGAACACAAGAGGGGGGGTTGAATTGTGTTAAAAACTTTTCGCAAACTATATGTAAAAAACACTCCAACACAGGTTTTTCAAAACTGTTTGTATATCAGATGCAGAGAATTAAACCGGATGCAGAAATTAAACAGCTTATGAAAACTTGTTTTACTGAGCAAGGTAAAGATAAATGTAAAGCAGTAAAGGATGAGACGCAGAGATTTATACTAGTTCACCACCAACTGGTAGCTACGTCTAGTCCGCCGTTCCTGAAGGATTTTTCACTATAATCAACTGATTACAATTTTCCTCAAGAGTATTCTTCTGTCACAAACTTGACAATACTCTTAACTTCTCAAAACGACTCAGTGCAGTCGAGCCTTTGAGGAACAAAGCCTTAACTAGGCTAAATACAGTTTACAAAAGAGATTATACTTTTGAATACAATCAAAATAACTCTCACAGAGAGGATGAAAAGATTAAGCTCAAAACAGAATGGCTTTCTAAAAGAAAGTATAAGACGCTGAGTTCAGTTCTGTGTAGACCAGAAACTTGGCACGAAACTTGATTGCTCACTTGAGTAATATTGCTTTTGGAATGAAGTTTCTTCACAGTTTTTCCAACTTCTCTTCAATGAATACCTTGGGGTATTTATAGGAGTCTTCAAGGGTATTACCGTTGCAGTAAAAATATCTCCTTTCCATTGAGTGAGGTAATTTTAAATGTAGTCCTTTTCTTCCTTTCCAGAGAATATCAGAATAGTACACATTACCGTTTTCGTACTATCTGTAATTTGCAATTGCCTTGTACGATTTTTGTCTTATGCTAAAGGTGTCACATTTGCTTCCTCGTACATCAAAATGTGCGCATAAAATCAAATTCGAATTCTGTTCCAGAACAATCTGAGGCTAAGAGCAAAAACGTGATCATCACATGCTTCATTAAAGTGATCAGACGTTCGCTCAGAACTGAGGACGGACGCTTGCAGCAATTGAGTATTCCACGTGTCAAAGAGTAACACTACTAGACGCTTGCTGTTAGCAAGACGCTGGAGTGAGTTCGGATGCTGACACCAGTGGATTGTATTCAATTCTTTTGTAAATATCTTCTTCTTTCTTGAGTGTTTTGTACATATATAAGAAGCTTTGATACCTGTACACTCAAAGATATGTTAGAAGATAAATTGTTCTCTTGAGAATTACTTTGTTATCATCAAAATCAATGAGGGTCTAAACTTCTCAATCGTTTAGGTTCCAACAAGTACTCCTTACATGTGTACCAAGTTGTTGAGGTAAATCCTGTCAACAAAGTAATGAAGTATAAAACAAATGTATAAAAACCAAGGATGTTAAATATTATTCACAGCATCTGTATGAAGCATTACCAAGTGACTGGCAGTTGCATTGAACTTTGACAAAGTATGTGTAAAGGACGAGCGAGGGCGGCGAGGGCAACAACTATGGAATTTGGGAAAGGATGTTGGTTCACATGGTGTAGAAACAACTCTAAGCTTAAATAGGTCATCTCCGATATATCCTAAATACACCATATGATTCCCAGTCATGCCATAGAAAAGTCTTAGGTCCTCCCACCCATTAGTAATAAGTGGATATTTCAGGGACTTGTTGTAACCAACTTCGTGCATATTAGCATTTTCATCGATCAAAGTCAACATTCCAGGAAGTTCATCAAAAAATTGCTCACTGAAATTCAGTTCTATGTCTGCATACACCTTTAACAAAAAACACCAAATATATTGTGTTTTATGTCTGAAGATAACAATTATGGGCATTTTTAGTAATGCTTAGAAAGGAAAAAAGTTTGCATATACAGGAAAATACTCTCAAAAGCACGTGTCCCTTTCATTTTTTATCACAGAAATCAGAACAACAAATTCCTTTTGTTTACTGACGAATAAATAAGGAAAGGAAAATTATTATATAGTTGACATCTAAGTATTTATACAAATAGGGAAAGGAAATGTTGTAATCGCAAGAAACGAAAGGGGCACATGAAGGGACCACATGCATCGAGTCAAATGTCAGACAAAGTGTCATTGTTTACATGGCAGTTATTTCTTTTTGTCAAATATTCGAAGCATCTTTTGTTTTGGTGACGTACAAATGGGTTTGCAAGTTAGGGTTTTACCTGGTTGTTGATGTGGACGGTCATGAAGCAGCTTTTCGGCTCCATCCATTTAAACCGTTGAATACATCTCATCTACGACATTGCTGTGCTGGTGGTAGAAGAAGAAGGCCTCAGTGATATCTACTGACACAACTGGTATGATATCTACAGTAACGTTGTTAGCAGTGACGATGAAAGGCCTCAGTGTGTTTGTCGATATAACCAAAGTTATTAGACATTAGACACTACCACCCAGTTAAAATAAAATGGTAAAACATGTGTTTGGGCTGCATCTCTTCAGGGTGAGAATAGATTTTCTATTGGGCTGCATCATTGATGTTTACCACTCAGCCCAATTGTATATAACAGGACTGTACATGAGTTATTTAATGCGCATCAGTTAAACATAAGAGTGATTTTTAAAAAGCAACATAACGGCTAGTGATCTTCGACCAGAAATATTAAAAATAAAAAAAAAGATAGTTAAGATCATTAATACCCTAAACCATTTATTCTGGTATTTGGAAATTATCATATAAATAATACTAAGAATTCCAATATGAAACTCTTGCTACCTGACAATAAAAACTTACATGTAAAAGAACCAATATATGGAACCGAAATGAAACTCTTGTAACCAATTTACATGAAGTTAAATCACTACCTTAGTTTCAGTAAAAGTATCAATACATCATAAGTTTCTATTGAAGCACATGGTATTTAGGGAAAAACATTGAAAGTACATCACTTGTCAAAAAAAGAGTTAGTATAATGTGGCCCTTCAAAATCACATCAAAAAAATTTGTTGTAGCTCCTCAATCTGCACATTTGTCTTTGGGGACTTTATGTGTTATGTTTGACTTGCATTAGCATTTGTGTAATGTTATAGGTTATAGTATAGTTGTAAACCCTTTAGACAATCATGAAATTGGTGGCAGTAAATAAATGCATAAATGATGGAATCAATAGAACATTAAGGAAATTTGGATGCAGGACATTCACCTTCTGATTTGCTTCTTGATATGCAGAATCATTAATACTGCATTAAGCTTGTAACAGGATTGCTTCCTGATATGCAGAATCATCCAGTAAGCAAGCATATCAATAATCAAGGATATTAGTTTGTATTAAGGTTCCTACTGCATAATCATTAATAGCAAGTTAGCTGCATCACAGATTTTTAGACAATCCAAATATATTCAATGACAATGATTAAATTGGTAGCAGGTTGTAAGCATGAATGATGGAATCAATAGAACAATAATCTTAGTTGGATGCAGGACATTAACATTTCTGACTTGCTTCCTGATATGCATAACATACAGTAAGCAATCATGTTAGTAAGCAAGCATATTAGTAACTTTATATATTGGCTGCAGAAAAGATCATTTTATGCTGAAGAACATGTTATCTGCATCAGTTTCATGCTTATTTTCCTTTGTATTACTCTGTGATGCTGCTTATACATGTACTGCTACAAAGTATGAATTTATAATGCTAAATTTTATCAGTTTGTAATCTGCTACATTGTTTTTAAACTCTAATCCTTACCTAATAGTTTAACTATTCGCTTTGAATATAATAGCACATATGTTTTAATATCCATTCTGTTCTTATTTCACCAAAGCATGTGTATAGTTTATAGTATAGCTGTAGGTCGACATTAGATTTTATATTAAAATGTAGCTGTAACGCTAGAAATATGTTACCTATTATAAGTTTTGGAAAACCTCTTTGAAGACAACATTCATAGTAGTGGTTAATGGCTATTTTTCCTTGTTGTGAATCAATATCTTCAATCCCTGTTTGCTTTGTACCCTGGAAAGTGCAACGTATAATTGACCATCACTAAACACAGGTTTAGGCAGGTGTAGACCAACATTTGCTAGAGATTGGCCCTGGGATTTGTTGATTTTCATAGCATATGAGACTATTATAGGAAATTGTCTCCTAATCAGTTTGAAAGGCCATGATGATTGGGACGGAGACATGGAAATCTGATGAATATATGTCAGATTTCCAATATTTTTCCCTGAAATTATTTTGGCTTCCAATACATGATTTGCTAGTGTAGTTACAATTAATCTAGTTCCATTACATAATCCTTCTGATTAGTCCAGATTTCTTAGCAGCATTATTGGGGTGCCAACTGTGAGTTTTGTCCTATGATTGGGCAAACCTGAACATCTTAGAGAGTTTAAAAATTCAGGAGTCAGAATTTCCAAAGCTTCAGTGTGATTTGCTTCAGATTTATCGATGGAATCAAAACTTAGGTATTCCTTTTCATTTCCAAAAAACAATCCAACATTAACACGTGTTGAACTGTATATAACTATGTTGTACAGCCATTCATGGTTATGAGTAAAATGATAATATACCTGGGAGCAATTTCATAACATATTCATTGATTTCATCCACAACTTCAATTGTCGGTGTTAAAATAGCTCTTGACTTGAAATAATCCTCATTCATGAATTGGTTGATAAAATTAGGATATGTGCTCTCAACAATTGCATTTATGGGATCATGAAAACTTGTTTTCAATAATTCATGTGGAATCTCTATTTCTGCAAGACCATCATTTGGTTCAGAAATCTTACCATTCCCCACACTCAATATCCATTGAGAGAATTCTTGAAGCTCTCTTGTACTGTTGTTTTCCAAACCATGTTGAGGCGCATGTTTTTGGTAAGAGATAATATCTGGCAATAGTCCCAAAGATATGATGCGTTAATTGATGCATTCACAATGTCAGAACGACTTCCTCCAGGAATGACATGTAATATTTGTCTAAAGTCTCCCCCAAAGACGATCACTTTGCCTCCAAAAACTTTATCTCCATCTTGAGTTTCATTCATGATGTCTCTTAAAGTCTTATCCAGTGCTTCAAAGCAATATTTATGAGTCATTGAAGTTTCATCCCATATTATTAACTTTGTTACTTTCAAAAGCTCAGCTAGTTCTGACCCTTGATGAATATTGCAAGTTGAATTTTGCAGAGTTGGAATAGGAATTTTAAATTTTGAATGTGTTATTCTTCCTCCTGGCAATAACAAAGATGCAATTCCACTGGATGCAACAGTTAATACAATACCACCTTGAGAACTCAAGGAGATGCTAATGTTCTCCACATAAATGTTTTTCCAGTACCGTCGTCCCCATATAGGAAAAAACATTGCACCTTGTTCTTTGTTGACAGCTTCCATGATCTTGTGAAAAATCTGTTCTTGCTCCTCTGCATAAGTTTGACAAATTAATAAGTTAGATCGTTTTGAAATGTAGATACCAAAAATGTAAATTGCTTATTATGAAGCAGCTTCACAGTATCACCTATCAGAGAAGAAAACATATTTTCAAAATCATGTTGTAATTTGTCCATATCATAATCAAGCTCTGCAAATATGAGTTTATTCCCACCATGACTTGCCATATATCCTTTTGGATATGACATTCCAGCAAATTCCTTTAGGCTCCTTCTATTTGCTTGCAAAATTTTTTCTATTTCCACTAAGGTTAGATCCTTAATTTGTTCATCTTCAAGTTGCAATTCTGTTACAACAAAGTTCAACTATAAGCATATAAAACTTTGCAGCTAAGTCCAAAGTTAATTGAAGTAAGGTTTAGTAGAGAATACCTTGGTTATTGCAATTAATTCTTTGTTCATATAGAATTCCATCTGATAACCACTTCCATATTTTTATCCATACATCGTCTGGTCTATTAATACTACTTGATAACAGCATTGTAACAAATAATTTCCTCAAGTAGTGACCTGAACCCCATTCGTTGGCTTCTCGTAGAGCTTCTTTATATTCTCTAGCATCATCGAGCAATCCCATAGCAAAGCATGCTTCCCTGTAAGTTGGATATTCAACACCTAAAACAGTTCTAATTTCTTCACATGAAGTAGGACCTCTTACTACAGTAAGCATCATCCTAAAATAAAAGAGTTCACCAATAGATAGAGGAACCGAAATAAGCCTACCAATGGTAAAACCTTTAGTCCTAGGTTTCCATTGTCTTTTGCCCTTGACATAAACAAATTTAGAGAGATATTCAGCATAAGTTAAGTTTCTTCAATTAGTGTATCGTGTATTTGCTTGCAACCAAGAGGTAAACATAGATTCTGTAACACTTGGTTTTGAAAGGACATTGTTAATATCTTCATGATCATTGAAGTAAACAGATTGCTCACCTGCAAGGTGGAAGAACAACCTTTCAACTGCTGGTTTTCTACTGTGAATTGGGAATTTAAAAAGTCTCCAACATGCTTCAGATGGTGAGACATACCTATAGTCCAGGTATTGTTTTATCTCATCGATGTTCTGATGATTAGATTGTCCTTCATTTTCTGTTCGAGAAATAATAGCAGTGATCCTGTCATACCCTTTGTTAATGTATTTAAACAAATATTTGATCGAAGTGCTTTGGTTACACCACTCCATATTGATGTGTGCCTGATACTTCAATAACAACCTTGGATTGTAGGGTACAACGTGACGGCAGTCTAGTTCAAAACCATTCTTGACAATTGTGTTACCATTTTCTCTTCTTCTATATACTGGATATCCATCTTGATCAACAATTGTTCTGCTTTGGTATTTTTTGGGGAAATATCTAGAACATTTACCTTCCTTCTTACATGGTGACGACCTATTAGCCAAACCACATGGCCCATGGATCATATGTGTTTTGACCAAGTTGTATAACTCTTGTTGGTTTCTTTGGTCTGGGATTTCAGCTGAGATTATCCCATCAATATCATCATGAGTAAGGTACTTGTTAGAGGGATGTAAGAAGATAAGTAAGTGTGCATGTGGCAACCCCATTTTTTGGAATTCAATGGTGTACATGTCTGCAATAATGCATATGGAAAGATGTGTTAGTATTCTGCCAAAGCACATAAGTCAGGTACGAAAGTAACATTGTTAATATTGAGTTGATGAAAATGAAACTTACAAGCAAGTACCTTCCCTAAGATATGCTTTTTTCTTAAATCTGTCAACATCTCCTCAAATTTTATTTTAAACACCCTTGCTACAATATCTGGCCGATCATGTGGTTTCAAATTCATTGGCCCAAGTAGTCTGGTAATTTCAGGCCAGTTAGGATTGCACGTAAATGTAATAAATAAATCAGGAAATCCAATATGGCTGCAAATTGCCATCCCATCAAAATACAATTGATCCATGTATCTACGACTGCCCACATATGAAGAAGGTAATATGACCCTTTTCCCTTTGTTTGGTACTTGACTTTGTGTGACGTTGCCTGATTCATTCAAATTACGATATTTTATTAACTCTCAGTTTCCTTTGGTTTCTCCTGATAAAAGACAATCTCTCCGACTCCACCATAGAATAAACATCAACCAAAAACTGTTGAAACAATCTTCTTGATCGTAACAATGTTTGTGCCTCACCTACCCTTATTTGGATCCTGAAAGAAATCTGTTCTCTAATTGTAAGTCGATTTCTTTTTTTTTTCTGTTATTAGTACCCCTGTCTCTAGGAAGTATATCTATCATATAACCATCTTCACCATAAACAAATATAAGGGGATATTGGTAAGCTAGATAACTTGCATGCAACTCATCTATTCGTTTAAATTCTCCAGTTTGTGTTTCCATAATGATATCTATTTTGCATGTATTATCAACGTCACCAACAATAAGAGCTGCTACTTCAGAGACAATTGGTAGATTATTTATTCTACCATCAGAAGATCTCTCAGAGATTAACTTAAGTTTCAGACCAGGTATATCTCTTCGGTTTAGCCTATCCCTTGCCATTCTGAATGACTGTGCATGCCGATTGTTTTGGTCTAGCATGTTTGACAATTTCCTCACAATATCTGGATCAATCTTGTTATTAGTCCTTAATATGAAAAGTAAGTCAGCTGATACAATTATAATAGTCGCGTATAAAACGGTGTCTTTGGTGGTTGATTTAAATACCTTACTCCTTGGATCCTATTTTGGATTTCATTGTCAGTGTCATAAATATAAAGTTGTGCAAACTTTGAGTTTGTCCAGGCATAGGCAACATGCTACCAATTCTGTGGCATGACTGACCTTGTATCCTAATAGTAGGTGGTCCTCGACCATTATTAATTGACGAGTCAAGTTTTGCTCGGGGAGATGTGAAGGCAAACATCATATTGTAGCTGCGAATGCGAGTTTGAAAATTTTTACTGTCAGAATCAACACCATTCAAAAGATGTTGAAGGAGTGGAGGAGGATCTTTCAGCAATGGTAGTTGAACTCTTCTATGACCACATCATAGTTCATACTTAGGACTTGCAGTATGCCTGTTCTTTGTTGTTCTTTCTTGGTACCACATAAATGCACCACAATTCTCACACTCAATCAGTGGAGGCCCAATGCCGAAATATCCTTTATAGTAAACAATACATAATTATTACTGCATCAATAGAAAGGTATGATTTTATTATAGAAGAGGGATACTATAATATAGCAACTAACCTTCAAGCATACCTTCAAAATTTGTTGAATTAATATGTTCACATTGTTCTTCTTCATCAGAACTTGAACTGCTATCTGAGCTTGATCCTTTCCATATACATATACATTTTATCGTTTAGTCAGTTTACAGATCGATCTAAATCAGCAACATGTATACATAGATCTTGTTTCTTTTTATTTTGATCATGTATTGCAACCATACCTTGCACTGAGGGACCATGAAATTCAGAGTTATTCCCTTCTTCATCATCAAATGGATTAATTGTGTTATGTTTTTGCAGTTGAGTTCTTTGATTTGTAGATTGATGAGAGTAAGCAGTCGACCTCGTTACTCTTGAAGAAGAACGTTCTTGGTTGAGATTGGTGCTATCATTTTCAAGTATAGGATTCTGGTTGACACTTGAAAATCTACTCATTAGATTGACACCTATTGAGTTCACAGTGATGGATCTCCTTTTTCTTAAGGCTTGCTGCTGATCAATATCTGGCTGTGTATAGATGTAAAAGTTAGAGTGTTGATTAGCATCCAATAGAGCATTCCTCTGGTTATTCTGGTTTAATACTGTCGATGTGATATCCGAGAGTAGTGTTGTTCTTTGGCTTCTTTGGCTCACAAGACCTTGTTGATTTTGATTCCGAATACCTGTCCTGTTTATTGCTCTAGAGTAGTCTGATCCCTTGTGGCGCAGAACATGCTTTCTTTTTAAACGTGCATTTGATGTAGAATCATTTGGTGCATTATTTCTGTCCCTATTCATATTTGTGTTAAGGTTCCTACTGCAAAATCATTAATAGCAAGTTAGCTAGACAATCAAAATATACATGATGACAATATTTAAATTGGTTCCAGGTTGTAAGCATAAATGATCGAATCAACAGATTAATAGAATCATTTGGGTGCAGAACATTAAACTTTCTGAATTGCTTCCTGATATGCAGAACATACAGTAAGCAAGCATATCAATAAGCAATCTCATTTGTTTTTATTAATGTTCCTACTGCAGAATCACCTAATAGCAAGTTAGGTGCATCACAGTTTGTTAGACAATCCAAATATATTTGATGAGAATGTTTGAGTTGGTGCCAGGTTATAAGCATGAATGATGGAATCAATAGAACAGTAAGCAACATTGGATGCAAAACATTAATCTTTCTGAATCGCTTCCTGATATGCTGAACATACATTATTCTCTTATCAATAAGCAAGCATATTAGTAACTTTATATATTGGATGCAGAAAAGATCATGAAGAGCATTAGGATCTTCATCAGTACAATGCAAGATTATATGTATTACTCTGTGTCTCTAATACAAAGTATGATTTAGAAAGGTAAATTGTATGAGTTTGTAATCTGCTACATTGTTTTTAAACTCTAATCCTTACCTAATAGTTTAACTATTCAGTTTGAATCTAATAGCACATGTATGTTTTAATATCCATTATGTACTTATAAGCAGCTTATCACCAAATGGTTGCCTCTATCCCTTTTATTAATGTTCCTACTACAGAATCACCTAGTAGCAACCTAGGTGCATCACAGTTTGTTAGACAATCCAAATATATTTGATGAGAATGTTTGAGTTGGTGCCAGGTTATAAGCATGAATGATGGAATAAGGGAAAACATGTGTTTTGCCACTTCAAGACAGTTTACTTTGCATAAGGGAAATGCCTTTTTTGTTTATAATGTAAGTAACTTATCTGGTTAACTTATCTGGTCACCAACTTGGTGGACTGTTTTGCTCTAGTTGATATTTGCAGTAGTCCCCTCCAGAACATCCAAATCAAGTGTGCCCATGGATAGCCTATGAACAATAGCAACATTCAGCAAAGCATGTGTATTTGCTAACCCTTTGTTTTTGTTTACTGATGATAAGTGCCATTAACTGGCATTTGTTTTTGTTTTTGCAAGTTACCTGTGGTAGAGGTGTCCAATCAATGTTAGCCAGTCCACACTTTGGTTGGTGACAGTCAAATCTTTCCAATGCTTAATTTGAGGAATAAAAATTTTATTTTACATAAAATATAACAGATACTGTTATATTGGTTCATAGGTCCACTTTGATTTGACTTTCTGTACTGCCACTCATAAATGCCCATATATTTTTATCTTTTATTTACTGCCTTGACAATGACAATAAATTTCACCAATTTGTTGATTCAAAAATCTACAGCCAAACTTCGACCAACTACACTGCCACATTTTTTTTGACATTGTGTGACAGATGGGCTTAATTGCACGATTTACTGTGTGGGCAGTAATCCTAGTCCATTTCCTTGTCACAAATCGTGTGGCAGAGCCTTTTATCTGCTAGGCAACTTGTAGTACTATTAGTATATATAGAACAAAGCACATTATATGCATTTTAATAAGAACATATGGTACCTTGTGATTATTTTATGTTATCTGCAGGTGTTTGTAAACCAACATGGGACATTATCTCTTTGCTTTTTTATTTTTTATCTGTTGTACATTTATCCTATTACCCATCTTGTAATTCTTAGAGACCCCCTTAGGCAGATTGCAGCCGTAACCTATTATCCTAGTAACCTCTTAACAGATTGCATTGGTAAACCCCTTTACATTGGTCAATATATCAGTATTTCAGTGTCCTATCTACATTGGCCAATAAATACAGACAGAACAATGAGGGAAAGTATGAGAACATTGGCATTGTTATTTATTTATCTATTGTTGAGCAAGCACCTAATTCAGTTTATTGAACCTTTTTTTTTAGCTAGATGCCTTTATAAAGGTTTGGTTACACATATTCGTACATTATGTCAACATTAACCTTAATCATTAATAGGTGATGATACATACTTGTCTTATGCCTTATCACATTGGGCCTAATACCAAACGACTTAGATCTACACATGGTTAAGGATTTATTTTCATTTATCTAGCCTATGGCTAACAAAGTACAGCCACTGCCTATTATCTAGCCTATTTTTATGCAGTATTTATTCTCTTCGCTGGTGTAATTGAAGCTAGAAGATCAAGATCATTCTCTGCGGTCGCAAACAAAGACTGCTGTAGAATGAAATTTTAAAAAACACGTCAAGTTGAATGAAAACATTAAGATTTATCGAATACACAGTTTTACAGAAGTGTACTGAACACGAATATATGACTTACAGTGTCAAAGTGGGCAGAATCCACTTTATTGGACCTTACTGTGTCAATTTTTGATGTACCCTGAGACTGAAAAATAAGATATGTAAATATCATCGACATTCATAATTTATATAAGCTATTTTAAAGTTATTTGATCAGTAAAAGTGTACCTCATCAGTTGAAAATTGGTCCAAGATGGCTTGGATTATTGCTGGATTTTCAAATTGTTTCATTACAGATGAATTGTGATAGGTTGGACTCACTTTGACTCTTAGAGCTAATATCCTAGCTAACATTTTATCCAAATCCTATGGGTATGCCTTTGGGTCGTCTTCACCCGCCTAGCCAATTGATATGTTACACAGTTCAGTAGTATTAAAGTTGAGATCCTTGATATATATGCAGTATATCAAGTTTAATAACTTATAGCAAGCATTTCGTCCCTTAGAATTAGTGCATACTTCCCTATAAGCTCAGTACAATGTTGGTCCCAAAAGACAAATTTTCCACTCCCATTTTTATGAACCACCTTGATATCTAACTTATATCTGTGAACATAGTTGTATTGAAAGTTAGACACATGATCTACATCAGACTATTACCAAAGTTAGACACATGATCTACATCAGACTATTACCAAATCAGACTATTACCAACTAATGTAACAAATATTTTGTTTGCTAACCTTGGAACTGACTTTTCGCTGTAGTGCATCGATTGACATGTGAATGGACTGCCTCAGCTCTTCTTGTGCAGCTTGAGCATCCTTCATAGTACCATCCATTCTTGTTCGGACACAACATAACAGTTGTCCCCACTGTCACTATATTTGATACCTATATCCATGCGTATTTTGTTATCGTTAGGGCTAATACATAATTCGATAAAGATGTGTAACAACTTATATGAAAAAAGGCTATTGATTTGTTTCCATTCTGAATATATACCTCTTCTTTGACATGGTTGGTTATGTCAAAAATACTCTTCACCTGTGCCTTATATAAAAATCTATCTTGTTCAGTAAACTGTGAAGATCCAGTAGACATTTGACTAACCATCTGACTTGATGGTTGTTGCGTTTCAGTTGGAACAAAGCTTAAGAAATATAAATTGTCAGATTTTTTTAAAATGATTATATAGTCAAGTCCCTAAATATATGCATTAAAACATTCAAAGTTACCCGGCCTTGAAGTTTTGGATCTCAATGCACTCTTCATTTATCAACAGTTTCGATGAATTCCATGAGTTGGACACCTCTGCCGGAAAATTGTCTATACAACCATAATAAAGAATTATTTTAAATGGCACAAATTGAGTTAGAAGAATTATAAGGGGGTTGTACATTATAACCTTGGGGTTCTTTGATTTTTGCTTTTGTAAGTATGATAATAATAGTCAATGTTGGATCAGTCCTTTGTTTCAAATAGCTTACAAACTGCGTAACCAATTCTTCCCCAAGAGTGCATTGTACTACATCACCACTATAACAACATGAAAAGTTAAAAGTATGTGAACAATATATATCTCAAATGCAATACAACAACATTAAAAAAAAAAGCCTGGTTTCTGTTATGGAAGTAGAGTACCTAAGATCTTTCAGGGTTATAACAGCCTTCTGCAGATTTCCAGCAGGGTGGGTATTAATAATTTGATCCACAGTTCCAATGATATCTGAGTAAGCAAAAAGTTTATGTCAAGAATGCCTACTTCATAAAACTGTTATCAAGAGTTATGGCATCAATACTACCTACTAAATACTCTTTGCGGTAACTCCCAGAGTTTATATCACAGAAGTTCTTGAAATTGTACTGAAATGGAGGTATGGCAGGAATGTCTATTTATTTCAGAGTTGTACAATCTGTGAAGAACATTTTGTATGCATGTCCGCAAGTCTTATACCTAGTCTTATTGGGTACTACAGAAGAATTCTGCATAACATATGTACTATGTTCTTTAAGCTTTAAACTTCATTCAACAAACTCCTCATTTTTTACTCCAACCTGTATCTTATCTCCCTAATAAAAAGTAACAACAGTAATCAATCTACAAATATAACCACAATCAACAAATGAGGTATCATTTAGCATAAAAGTTTCATACCTTTTCATCCATCACTATCATTTCAAGATGACCTTGCTAAGGATTTTTCTGGTCATACCAAAGATCAACAATTCTCCCACCAATTTTCCATAAGGGTTTGCTGTCATTTAAGTCCTTGATCGAGTCGCATTTACGTGCCATTGGAACTCTACACTGTGACAACAACAATACACAAACATATAACCTATCCTGTTAACAGATAAACCTCATAAAATCAATAGCTAACATCTAAACATATAAAGGTTCTGACTTTGTGACTGGAAAGCATAAAACAGAAAATAAACAGATTTCATTCACAGATTAAAGCCTAATCACAATTTTTTTAGCTGCTGAAAAGCATAAAAACGAAAAGGTTTTTGGATGCAGAACCTTTATAAACAACATTTATAGCAAAATAACTTCAAAACTGAGATTTTAGACATTGTTCCCCTACGGTTGCACACATTGGTGAACTTCAAAGATTAGAAGCAATTCTCTCAACGATTTGTTTAGAAGAAACATCAGATATTATGAGAAGCAGAAACCTAAGATGAAAGAAAAGAAGGTGGAGTGCCAGAGAAAACGATGCTAACTTACCTGGGAGAGAGTTGCAAATGAGGTAGAAGCAGAATGTGAAGAAGACTCGCCCACTAAGTACGAAGCAGTAGATAAGCTAAATGAATAGGTCTGGTTCTTCCTTTTGAGATAGTAGGTAGCGGTTAATACCCAGTAGTTTGAGTCATAGTGTCACTCAAACCTGTGTCCTGCAGTAAACAACCGAGTCTCCTTTTCAAAGTGGTTTCAAATATGTGTTTTACACTTTTAACCTTACTTTCTTGATGTGTTAAAATTGTAGAAGTCCAGTTTAGTAAAATTGTCTGCCATGTTGGGGCTTATATTTAAAGGAGATTTGCGAAACATGCCCAATAAGGGGCTGATTGAACATAGTGAAAACATAATAAAAAGTGTAAATTCTTAAATTGGTCCCCGACAAAAATTACGTTACCAATTTAGTCTCTAAGAAATAAAAAATATCAATTTAGTCATTAAAAACTTAAAATGCGAGTCAAATTAGACATTTTTAGGATAATTTTTAGGGATATTTTAGTCCCTATCAAAGACTAATTTGACTCATATTTGAGATTCTTAAAAACCAAATTGGTATTTTTTAATTTTCACGAATAAATTGTTCTCCGTGATTTTTGTTGGGTACCAATTTGTTTTTGAGTTTAATGGGCATCTACTGTCGGTGTAATTAATTTTACATTGAAATCCAATGAGGACTCACCATATTGTCACATTAGTCCACTTTATAATTGTACTAGTATTGAGTACCCGTGCAACGCACGGAAAGAAATTTGTTGAAAAAATCAACGTTAGTTATGATTTATAATTTGTTATGTTCAGTTATTGAGCAGCAACAACGTTTAATAGTAAATCACAGAATTATATTAGGCATGCATCAATGTTACGTATTAACTGTCATGTACCTCTTTTATAAAGCTCAACATAACATCAAGATCTTAAATATGCCATAATGATCATATGCATGTGTTTCGCGGTAATGAGACCATAATTGATAATCTACATCACCTAATTGTTGATATAATTCTCCAATTATTAGAATGCAAATATATCATGATTGACAGATACAATTATAATTTAAAGGAATCAATGAAGTAGTTTGACATGCATAATTAAGTAGTTTTGTTTTGATTATAATTATAATAATTTAAAAGGAATCAACGAAGCTGGTTCACATGGAATTTTGGATTGGAAGCTGGTTTACATGGAATTATGGAAAGGAATTTTGCTCCCTTAAACCATCTCTTTTCTCCGGCTTGAGCCTATCAAATGTTTGGTTTTCCATCCTTGAAATGTGTAGTTTTCTAAAAGAGGTTTAAAGACACTAAAAATCAAACCGACAAAGATTGGATGACGGATACATTTTGGGCGATCCTTCCTTCTCATGTATTGTAGCTCACTAATGGTCCGCAAGTGGTATCGATAGGGAATCATAACCAATAAGTTATGAAGAATATAAGAATTAAGAAACTCATACAATTACAGAAACTTTCTGTATGAAATTAAATTTTACAAAAATTGAAAAGTCAAGAAGGAAAGGGGTTAGAAAATACTCGCACCCATTTAGGTTCACCATTTTGCTTCCAATAATACTATTTAATTTTGATTCAATGTTTATATTCTTGATAATCTACTTACTATATCTTGAGCAATAAGACTGTTAGTCTGGTAGTAAATTACACAAAGAACTTTAGTGACCTCAAATAAATATCTAGGCAAATGTTAAACTGATTGCTTTATAAAAGAGTTAACCAACAAAGGCAACAACAGCCCAAAATTTCAATCTGCATCCAAAAGGCAACATAATGATTATGTCTAATACATATGACAACAACCAGCAACCCAAATCCTTATGATTTATGTGATAGCCTCCAAGTTTTGGTGTGTGGCATCTTTTCTAGATGGAATGATATCAACAAAACATGACCAGATCTGATGAATGAAGATCATTCCAATACAAACGAAGTTGATAATCCTAAAAACAGAGAAAGGGTTAGGTACTACATAGAAGACAACAGCACTAAGCAAATAACTAACATGCTCACTTACCTTAAGGAGGGGGTCTTAGCCTTTAATGTGCAACGCAGAAATAACTTACTATATTTAGCATTGCTTATGCTGCAGCTTTGGCATTTTTGTCTCCTTTTGGGGTTTGAGGATTGAGGAAAATTATGTGACTATTTTAAGGAATTGGAATGATTAAGGTTTTATGAGTTATACAATCTCAACTTGTAAGCAAGTACGTTTATGTCTGAAAAATGAAAGAAAAATCATTGGAAAAAAATTAAACATGAGGTGTGGACACTAATATACAACCACCGAATTCATGGGAACCACATAGGTTTACCTAAATTTATCAAGGTTGTTTTAAATGAATGTTAAGTTTATTACTTGTATCAAACTTGACAGTTCTCATTTGCAAAGGCTATTTTTTATAAGATCAGATTTTTATAGTTTATTATATAAAGAGAAAACTTGGTAAAGAAATACCATGAAGGAAGCAAACCTCAAAAGTTGTATCAGAAGTGTAGAACCAACAGAGAAACGTGTTTTTTAATATAAGTACATGACCACTGTATTAAGTAAACTGACTTTGAGAAAAAGCAAAAAATCAAAAGGAAAAAAAAAAAAGAAGCAACAAACATGTCTTCAATGGTGTGAAAATGCCTTAAAAACTAAAGCAAATTCAACTTGAGGTCTAAAACATAAGATAGAATCTTCCTATCTTAAAGAAGCATTGAACCCCAAAATCTTCCTGTCATAACTGGGGGGAAGTCCTCTTCCCGTAGTAAGTCAAATGAAGAGCCAAATCTACCATTCTTGGAACTGAGTCCATTTATCAAACACTAATCTTAACACAATGCACTCAAAATATTTGGTTAGCATAAAGCTAATACATTAATGAACTTCAAATTCAGGTATCAAACAGTAATCTTAACATGAGTGAAACATACCATTGGTTTCATCAGTGTAACCATCCTGAAAAAAACATTAACAAATATATATCATCTAATGCAACATCATCAAACTACACAACTAACTCTGTACATGTAGATTACTCAATATCAGGACAAAAAATATTAGATATTCTGATGTCAACAATGCACCATTTGACAAACAAAATGAAGATACAACACTAAACAAAGAGGATATTCATACTCAAGCTTTAGGGAACGCTGATAAAGTTAATGCCTCAGGAACTTGATATGTTAACCATTTCAAGAGAAGGAAAAGACACCATTATTTAAAACATATGAATAGAATTTTAATTTTTTAACTCACATGAGGAAAACACTGAAAGCATTGAACATGATTTGAGTAATTGTAAACAACTTATATTACCATCTTACTTTTCTTTGTCTCGCTGATACTTTGATTATCATCTTCAACAACTTTCGTAATATAAAATAAACAAAAATTGGAGATTCAAGCGGTCAATTATGAAGATTACTAAATCCATATTCAAGCAGTCCCACTGCTTTTTAGAGCAATTATTTTCATCATTTACCCACTGTTTGCTAAGTTTGCATAAATAATCTTCAAATAACATCTCTTCCACTATAAACCAGCAAACTAAAATTGCAAATTACAATTTCCATGCAGGCAAGAAGAAAAGAAATACACACCTCAGTCCCTTTGGGTACATGCTGCACAACACTCCTGACTCATGTGAATCGTGTCCTCCACCGTAAATCGACCATTTTTAAAAATAAATATAAAAGAAAAATCCCATATGCTGAATTATTCAGGTTTTTTTTAGTTAAGTTTACTTTCAGCATGAGTATGACTCACATTTTACCACTTTGCTTATCAAAAGTAAATTTCAGTTTGAAACACAACAAAGTTTAGACTTGAGAATCAAAAAGCAGTCCTCAAAATGTTTTAGGAGTGGTAATAAATAGGACATCAAAGCATTTATTGGAGTAAAATAGTAAAAGTATAATGTCCGGAATCTCGGGTTTATTAGTGTTACAAAAGGGAAATGTCAACGATACAAAAGGGAAATTAAAGTCTGGAGTTAGTATAGACAGAGTACATAAATCATGATTAATCATACACTATCAAACACTTAGCAAGTCCTTCCCTAGGGTCTTTCCTGATTAATGAGAAAGGAGAGCAAGTATAAGAATTCAAATAATTGGGGAAGAATCTTATATTCAAGCTTATAAGAGATAAATAGATAAATAGTCATTATAGTATAATTTGGGATAGGACCAAGTCGCAAAAAAATAGGACCGATTCTGATTTTAATGAGCTTTTTATATCCGAATCTGAAGAAATAGAAATCTTGTATTCTCTTTGGTAAATGCACTCCTGAATTCAAAGTTACCCGTACTGATTACTAAATTACCTTATTTAACAATGTCTCATTACAGATTTGAAAACAAAACCATAAGAAATGAGAGAATGAAAAAAAAATAGAAGAAAAAAAGAGGAACACAATGGCAAAAGGTGGAACACAATGACAAATAGAACGAATCAGTATGAAACCAAAAAAAAAACCATGAGTGAAGAACTCCTACAAAATAGATGAGGATGAGAAATCTTTGAAGGACTCACCTCTGCTAGAAATGAAGTTTCAGCATCTACACTTAGCAATCCCAACGAAGACAATCGATCTTTCTACCTACCATGGAAAGCAAAGATAGATCAAATCGAAAGGGAGAGAATCATAGACAAAACGAAAGGAAAAAGGTAACAATCCAGGAATCAAAGTGGGATCTTTCTGAGAAAACCCAAGTTGCCGTTGAAATCTGCCATTTCCATTCGAGAAGCATTTTCTAGGTTTGGTTGTAGAAGAATGAAAATTGGAGCCTTGGAAGCTCTGGATGTAGGGGACAATGCGTTAGCTCCTGGAAGACGATCTCGATGGGTCAGCTCTTCTGCTCCTGGAAGACGAAGTTAGATCGAGGAATGACAGGAAGAAGGAGATGGGAGAAAGATGGCTCATGGCTTCTGCTCTCTGCCCATTTCCCTTCCTTTCAAAATGTTTTCAGATCGATGGAGAGCGGTGTGTAGTGTGATCTGATTAGTAGAAAGGATGAGGAGAAGGATCAGAGAGATTGAGGGAGGAAGAGATTTGGCAAGATATTTCAAAGGTAGTCAAATTTTGAAATTTGAAAAAGGAATCGTAAAGTTGGGGAGAGAAGTGTGTGAGAGACGCTTTTGTCCGGTCTATGCCGTGATCCAACAGGTTTATTTCCATTGACTGGTTTTTAGCTTGTTGCATCAAATTGGGTATGAAAAAAATTATTTTAAAAGGGTGATGTGGCAAAAATAGTATTAGAAGATGACACTTGTAAAACATACCTAAAAAATTCTTTCCTAACGTATAGTATAAAGATAAAGATAAAGATAAAGATAAAGATTTTAAAATTAACCGTTAAATATTCGGTTCTCATCGGATTTCGGTATAAAACTCGTTTACGGTTACGACGGTAAATGTCTCCTTTTCTCTATCTTTTTTGCCATTCTCTTTTGAACACCCCGCTCTCTTTCTCCCATGTCTATTTCCTGCACATTTTGTTTCCTGTATATATTACTGCATCATCCCTCGTATTCAGACACTCCATCCTCCTCCTATTTCCTCTGCTTCAAAAATAACATAACACTCTAACCGGAATTGAGCAAACGCCGCCCCAATCGTTGCGGTTCCCAAAAGGCAAAGGGTTGTATTGGGAGAACTTCTCAATGTTCCCGAAACAACTTTGAATCAGACGAAAGAGAAACTGCAATGTCGGATCGGAAGAATCCCAAGCTCAGGAAACCAGCCACCGCCAAGCCAGTTGCCGGAGACATAAATGGACACCGTGACGAGCCTTATGTATCTGACATCTACACCTATCTTCACGCCACGGAGGTAATGCTTCCCAGAGACGGTTGCCAGTAACAAATCTGCACCTTTCATTTTAAGTGTATTCAGTCGAACGGTGTTTTTTCAATCATCGATTGTCGCACCACTAATTTCATCAACTTGTGTAAGCTACACCTACCTACCTTGTGTATTCTAGCCAAAGCCTTATATCAGCCCTTGTGGATGCGTTTTCAGATGTTAACATTGAGCAGATGTTTCGTGTCCTTCAAGCAGTGAGATGATTTAATGTCAAAAATAAGGAACGCTAATAATTCTTGCTACCTCCATCTCACATTAGTGCCTTGTTTGCAATTTTTGTGTCTCAAATTATATCACTTTATAATACCAACACAAAATTTATTATATTCTTGATAATAATCTCATAAGTGAGAGAGTAGTTACATCTGTAATAAGTTGATTATATATTAGAGTATAAGAATATTTTAGTCCTAACGTGTTACTTTACTATAGAAATTAGTATAACTAATCATTTTTTAAAAAATGTGTTTTACCTTAAACGATATTTATAATGAGATGGAGGGAGTATATGCAACTTGTCAGCAAACTAAGGGTTCGTTTACTTTCTTCTCTTGTTTTTGCTTTCATTTTTACAAATAAAGGAAAAAGAGTTGTTTTGCCGTCCTCATTTGTCGGTAGTCATCGATATATGGATCAGTTATATTTTGATGGGATGGCAATATGTAGCTACATAGGCTTCCCGGATTTATTTCTAACATTTACATGCAATCCCAACTGGCCAGAAATTGAAAGGTTTCTTCAGCCAATGAATTTGAAGCTACATGATAGACCAGATATCATCTCAAGAGTTTTCAAAATTAAGTTTGATCAGTTGTTATCGGATTTGACAAAGAGACATATATTTGGCAAAGTACTAGGATGTAAGTTACATATTTGTTTTTCACACAAATTTATTAACCCATGTTCATTTTCATCACTAACATACTAATGTTTAAATACTCATTTCCTCATTTCAGGATATGTATACTATTGAATTTCAAAAAGAGGGTTGCCACATGCACACATCCTTATCTTTCTACATCCATCAAACAAATATCCAACTCCGATGACATCGACAAAATTATTTCAGCTGAAATTCCAGATAAGGAAATTGATCCACGCTATATAACATGGTAAAACTCACATGATCCATGGTCCATGTGGAGCACATAACAAGTCGACTCAGTGCATGAAAGGCGGTAAATGCTCTAGGTATTATCCAAAGAATTTTCAGAACACCATAATTGTTGATCAAGAAGGTTATCCACTTTATAGGAGAAGAAATTCACAACACATTTTTAAAAAATGGTGTTTCTATTGACAACCGCCATATTGTGCCCTATAATCCGAAGTTGTTATTGAAGTACCAAGCACATATTAATATGGAATGGTGTAACGAGTACCTCCATCAAGTATTTGTTCAAGTACATAAACAAGGGATATGATCAATTCACCGTATGGTACAAACACCGAATGAGGGATCATATCAAAGAGGCAACATTGATGAAATCAAAGCGATTACCTTATTTGGGCAGGTGTGTTTCTCCATGCGAGGCATGTTGGAGAATTTACTCATTTCCAATTCATGGTAGACACCGGTGTTGAGAGGCTATTCTTTCACCTACCAGGAGAAGCAGATGTTTACTTTAATGATCACGAGGATATTGATGATGTTCTTTCTAAGCCAAGTGTCACAGACTAATGTTAACTTCATGGATGGAAGCAAATAAGATATTTCCACAAGGTAGACACTTGACATATGCTCATTTGTTTCAAAATTTGTCTATGTAAAGAAAACGAGACAATGGAAACCTCGCAAGAAAGGATACACAATTGGTAGGTTGATGTGGGTTCCTCCAACTCTTGGTGAATTATTCTACTTGAGAATGATGCTAAGTCATGTGAAGGGAGCAACTAGCTATGAACAGTAAGGATCATTGACAACATTGAGTACCCAACTTACAGAAGCTTTGTTTTGCTATGGGGTTACTTGAAGATGATAAAGAATACATAGAAGGTATCAGAGAAGCAAATAATTGGGGTTCAGGCTACTACTTGAGAAAATTATTTGTCACCATTCTCTTATCAGGTTGCATTAACAGACCAGATCATGTGTGGAAAGAAACATGGGAATGTTTATCTGATGGTATTCTATATGAACATAGAAGATTATCCAATAACAAAGGTATGCAACTAATAACAATTTCATAGGACTAACAAAATTTTCTTACATGGTATCAAATGTTTATAATCATTTTCACATTCATTGAATCATTGAATTTATAGGCCAGCACCTTAGCAACGAGGATTTACAGAATCTGACTCTAATTGAAATAGAGAACCTGATGCAAGCTAATAGAAGAAGCTTAAAGGAATTCCCATCAATACCATATCCAAAAGGCTATGTAATAAGCCAGTCAGGAAATAGACTTATCGCAGCAGAACGTGATTATAATTTATCTGACTTGCGACTTCAATTCCAGAATTTGCTTGCTACTCTCACAGGTGACATTCATAAATTATATTCATATAAATGTTACAATCTTATGTTGCCTGTATTTGGAATTTCTTTCATTCCCACCTGAAATTATATAATATAATTTAAAAATTGTGTTCTACTTTATGGTTGACAACATAAATTTTGAGATGAGCAAAAGGTAATATTTGATCTGATTATGGAAAATTTGAATAATGGAAAAGGAGGTATGTATTTCCTATATGGTTTCTGAGGTCTTTGAAAAACACACATGTGGAGAACTTTCACATGTGGTTTACGTTCCGAGGACATGTTGTATTAAATGTGGCATCAGTGGGATATCATCACTTTTATTACAAGGAGGTAGAACAGACACTCAAAGTTCAAGATCCCATTCCTACACTAGAAAATTCCACATGCAACATTCATCAAGGTAGTGAACTAGCCAGTTGTTAAAGGTAGCAAAGTTGATAATATGGGATGAAGCTCCAATGACAAATAAGTATTGTTTTGAAGCATTGGATAGAAGTCTAAGAGATATAATGAGTAGTGAAAATGGTGAGTCTTTAGTATTTGGAGGAAAAGTCATTGTTTTTGGGGTGACTTTAGACAAATCTTATCGATAGTTCCAAGAGGAGCCTCGACATTGTACATGCTTCTATAAATGCATCATATCTTTGGGATCATCAAAGTGTTAACTCTAACAAAAACATGCGTTTCTGACATGATCCACAAGATACAAGTGTTTCGAACTTGCCTTCAATTTGCACAATGGATACTAGATGTTGGGGATGGCAAATTATCTAACCTAATGATGGATATGCAAATCAAAATTCAGGATGAATGTTTGATAAATGATTTTGATGACCCATTGTGATGCTATAGTTAGAAGCACATATCAGTTTTTATACAAAGAACACAATAATGAGGTATTTTGATCCAAGAGCACTGGCATCAACAATTGAAGTTGTCGACCAAATCAATGATTATATGATGAACTTGCTCCGTGTATTACATCATTATTATTTTACACTTACTTACATACCAAAGACTTTATATCGATTAGTTTTCTAATGATTGATGATATTATTTTTTTTTTTTGTCAACATAGGTGAACAAAGAGAATATCTAAGCTCGATTTTATTGATAAGTCGATGCTTATGAATGTGAAACCATTTAAGATTCTTACTCCTAATTTCTTAATTCTTCAGAACCTCGGACTTCCAACCATAAGATTACACTTAAGATTGGAACTCCTATTATGCTTTTGAGGAATATAGACCAAGCGAAGGTTTATGTAATGGTACTGCATCGATAGTGACAAGATTGGGAAATCGGGTCATTGAAGCCAAAAAGATGTCTTCAAATGGTAATATGGACAACGTATATATTCCTCGAATGTATATGTCACCATCCCAATCCCCATGGCCTTTTAAGATAATTAGGAGACAGTTTCCTATAATTGTCTCATATGCTATGACCATAAACAAATCTCAGGGTCAATTTCTAGCAAGTGTTGGTTTGTACTTACCTAGACCAGTTTTTAGTCATGGCCAGTTATATGTAGCAATTTCCAGAGTCCAGACCAAGAAAGGGTTAAAGATATTAATACATGATAAGGACAAACAACCATTGAACACAACCACAAACGTTGTGTTCAAAAAAGTGTTCCACAACCTGTAGCATTTAGGTATGTTCGTGTTAATGGACTTTTATTATATTTTTTTTCTCTACTTATTGTGACAAGGTTGATAACTACAACTATTATTTCACAATTTCCATTTGATCAAATTTTTTTGCTCATTCAAGAAGTTATCAGCTTGATGGTTGATGCTTGATGGAAAACTTTTGAAGAATTAATGGTTTTAAGGGTGGCAACAAACTCATCTTTGACTTTCTCTATCCCAATCGTAACAACATGGTGGTTGTGAAGAAAGATTACTACTTAGTTTCATTGTTATTGATAAATCTTGTCGTATTTTGGAAGGATTTGGTATTTCTTTGGTATGTAAGGATGACCAATTCTTTTGGAATGGTTTCTTTGGTATTTTTCTCATTTATAAAAGTTTCTAATTATAAAAAATATCAAAACAAGATTACAAATTTTATTATTTCTTCAATTTCAAAAGTAGTCTAAATAGTTTGAAATATATTAAATCCGGATCACAAAAAATCTCATTGTGTCCTCCTCCAAATTACTTTATAGTCGTATATAATTACAAAAATGGTCTACTTCAAGCAAGGTATGCGCAGAAATACTAGTTTCCATTTAAACTACAAACATTAGAGAAAAATTCAGTATTTTCAGAAAATTTGAAAATGACAAAAAGTTGTTTTCATTGTTTCTAACAATACATTCTCCCTAACTAGCATTTCATCTTCTCTTTACCACAACTGTTCGATACAAGAGTCTTCCATCTTCATTTTAACAATATAAAATGAATACAAATTTTAGAAAATAAAAAAAGAAAATATTTTTAGAAAATGAAGGGTCCCTAAATTCTTGCCACGGATAAGTAAAATTACATTTCAAGCGTGCGTTCATATCATCAACCAATATACGGACATAATGAAAAGTGGGTAATTTCATTGGCTAATAAATGAATACATATTCAGGACGATGACTAGATTTGACGGATTTTTACATTTCTCTATTTCGCAATGTTTTGCTATTTCAGTGGTATTGAAAGGAAAAACCTATATTTGATTAATAATAAAACTGTCTCCGTCCGACCTGGAATGATATGCTTATGGGTTGAAAAATAGGCAGACAAAAATATGGCATATCATTGCTTTTCCCTTGTGGAAGCAAGCACATTGGCCACTTCAAATTCAGCTACCTGGTTGCCACCAAAAATCCAACCATGACTTCATAGGGAAAGCCGTATTTGCACCAAAGAATCAATCAGACATGTCATCTTCCGCTCCACTAGACTGATAATCATCCTGGTGCAGTGCAACTCCATGTTGCTCTTCCATATCATCATCAATTTCTAAACCCTCTGTCTTTGAAGAACCGCCTTTTGTGTTCGTATAAACCTTTAAAAGCATCAAAAAAATTAATGGAAATAACAAATTCAAATGCAATGACAAGCTTAAAAGATAAAATCAGTGCCGTACCCCGGACTCCATCAGCTCAATTGCTGCGGTGCTTGACCTCCGCCTTACAACCACACTTGAAGGTATTGGAAACTGTTCAATCTCATCACCAGATCTTCCCTCTTTAGCTCTCTTTTTTCTCAAAACAAGTTTTGTTGGAAGAGGCTGCATATCAAATTAATAAATTGATCAGCAATCAAGAAACTAAGCGCCAACACATCGGTTGTGGAAGATGCAGAATTGTTTCAAGGAAATACCAAATAGCGTGCCTCTGACTCATCAAAGGACACTAGGTACGTTGTAGGGTCATGTGCATCATCACCGCGAACCTATTATGGTGGGAAAATATAATTGTTAGAAGAGTCAGAATAATGTTAAAAGGGTAATTAATTAGAATGCATTTATTGACTATAACAATGTCAACAAATTGAAATTAGTAAAACATCGAATGTTTAAAAATCTTGCTACATACACCCCAATGATACTCGCGAACCCATGAATACGAGACTTCTTCATTTTCATCATATATATCCTTTGACAGCTGCCATGACAAAGTTCAGACAAATCCAACAGTTAACCATGGAATAAATCGCAATTACTTGTGTTTCGAAACTGAAATGCAGATTTAAATTTGATGTAGGGGGCGCTTCTACCTCTTCAGGTGCTGGTACCATGTATGCCAAAAATTTACCAGGGTTTGTAGGATCTGAGCCTGATGAAACATAGCTTTTCATGATTGCCTGTTGGAACAAATAGATAGGAGTAAGAGAAAAAGAAATGCGTGCGTCTGAATCTCTGACCAAAATTATTTGATCAGTAATGAATATATTCATCCTTGAATCGCAGCTTACCCTTGATTCATGGGCATCACGAACTGATTTGTCCAACTTAGCATACATTTCTGAGTCAGCTGTAGGAGCATTATCAAATGCTGCAACAACAAACTGATCATCGTACCTGCAGTGTGGGGTAGCAGAAGACAGCTTAATTAATATGAACATAAATATCAGCAGAATGGACCAACCAGTATCAAAGGCTTAGGCTTTAAGTACATAAATAATAAGTGGCTGATTAATAAAGTACAGCAGGGTAAGTAATACTTTGAGTAATGAAAAGCATATATGGTGCCATACCATACCTATCAAAATCAGGCAGCAAAGGCAGAACCTCAATAGGACGCAAATCTTTGTTAGCTGCATGAACAGGGCGTGATTTAGCTGCTTCAAATGATGCTTCTATTTCCTTGATTTGTCTTTCCCTGAAAGGTATCATTAAGTTCTAGTTAGAAGATATTAACTGCTATCGCATACTAGTTTTCTCTGTACAGAATTGACTTTAGATGGACAAGCTGATACAAAACATACCTATTGTTAAGACTTTCCAACATGTTGCGGCCTCCCTTCATCTCTCTCAGATCCTTCGCTTGTTTTTCAGTTAAAGACTACAACATATGTTCATAAGCAAATGCTTGTAGAGGGAGCAATGTATTGTTATATTGACATAAAATGACCAATACCTGTTTTGTCGATTCCATGCTCAGAGGGGATATATATTGTGTTTTGACAAGCCAAGCGACACCTTTATCAGTAGGCCTTTCTTTTCTTTTTATGCCATCATTCTTTATAGGAGTAACAGCTTCATCATCTCGCAACAACTCTTCATCTTCTGGGGCAAGAGGTTGCCTGACACTGGGAGGACTGTAAGACAAGGAAAATAATTCATCAGACCTACTCATTCAGCATAAATCATTTATTCAAGTTTATTAATGGAGTTGAGGGTAGTACTTGTAAACACTGAGATCAAGCAGGTCCAGAGGTATTCCAATATCTGGCTCCAAAAAAAGTTTGGGTTTGTACATTTTCTCTAGAGATGTAATTGTATATTTAGCATATCTGCACAATGATCATAAAATTACCAAACGCCCACACCCCAAAAAAAAAAAAAAAAAAAAAAAGAACAAAGCAAAACCTATATTTTTATCAGCATCAATGAAATGTTAATTTCCAATAAAATCAGTTATCAAGACATAGTCATTAATATTAGGGTTAAGAAAAGGATGTCCCGACCATCAGATCTTCGTATAATCGGTCAATATTGAAAGATCAACTAATGTCACATTTTAAGGTGGTCAGGTGACAATCAAATAGTCTTTAACATTTGAACCTCCATACCAAAAACTAACGGTAAAGAATCCCTTGTCATGCTTGGTACACACCCTATCTATACTAGTGCAGGGTCATATTAAATTGAATTATTTGCAGGGCATATCTCATCCAATATCCCATAATTATACATCCAGCTTACTAATGTCCTTTTAATCTTGCCAGCGCTCTCACCAGTGTCAGTTTTCCTTTCCATATCCCAACACTGAACATTTATCCTTCACCAAAACAATGGGGAATACAGGTATAGTAATCAGTGTGGCAAACAATAGTGTAACATTGTAAGATCAATGACATTACGGACTACAACATCATATGGATAGATAATTATTGGTACCTAAATACTAAAATAAATAGAGAATAAGATTACATACTGATCTTTATCCTTCTTGAACGCCATAAGCTTGGGTTGTGCAGTTGGATCTGGAAGTTCATTTCGGAATCTTAAATAAGAACACGGACGAAAATGTGTCAGCATTGGAAGTAAACATTAGAAAACAACTAGTCAAAAACATCCACAGAAATAATTTCATTTCCCTACACAGTGAATCAATACCAACACCAACGAAGTGTCAATCTAATTCGAAACACAATATACAAGAGAGGACATAAAAAAAATAAAATCAAACACCATTTGCAACTGAAATCGCCATACAGATGAACAAACCCCGCGGGGTAAAGAAAGCAATGCTTACCAAGTGCAAATGCAATGCACACAGAAGCAAGAAACAATTAAAAGCAACAACTAATAAACTATAATGATTATATAGGAAGATGTAAAAGAAACCAAAAGTGTTATTTTGTAACATACTACTCACTTGAGCTTGCAGAGAAAAGTTGTGGGCTTTTTCAACCTATTTTCAGCCCTCTCACCACTCAACAAGGGAGCAGTTCTCCTTTCTCCCATTCTCGACCCTATAACCGAACCATGTCCATGTCCATGCCCCTGCTTCTGAGTCTTTTGCAACACAATGTTCTGGGATTCCTTAAGCTGCTTCTGCTTCTCAAATTCTCTCTTTTTTCTCAACCTCCTTTCTTCCTCCGTCTCCGCCCTTCCCTTCCCATCCGATTTCTTCACCAACTTCGGAGGAAGACCGGCATTCTTCTGTTGCCTGTGAGGAACATCCTTCGACTTGCGATCATGCAACCCCATTTCCTCGTTGTGCGGTGGCGGCGGTGGAGGCGGTGAACTCGGAGGGGGCGGAGGGGGAATGGAAGAACTGGGCGGCGGCGAAGACGGCGGCGGTGGCGGTTGCTGCTGGTTGTAGTGAGGGTAGTGATTAGGTGGAAAATACATGGGAGGGTGTATTGAAGAAGGTGGTGGTGGTGGTGGAGCAGGGTATGAAGTGTGAGGTGGAGGTGGTGGATATTGCTGTTGATGATACTGTGTCTGGTTGTAAGAACTCTGTGGGAACCCATAATTCCAATTCTGGTTGTTGTACTGATTATTATTATTATTATGACCACGTTGTTGGGGAGTTGCAATAGGGTTTTGACTTAACGATGATGGTGGCGGCGGCGGAGGAGGAGGAAAAGGCCTGTAAGAGGCCATTCCCGATTCACAATTCGGTTGTAATTTCTAGCCTAGGGTTATCTTTTATTTATTTATATTTATTTTCTTCCTGCTCTGATTCCCAGATCTTCAAATTGAAGTGAAACCCTAAATGTTCAAAATTTTCCCCAAATCTCTATCGAATTCAAACCCTAGTCTCGGAGATGAAAAACTTGTAAAATGGAAGGAGGAGGAGGAGGAGATTCGGAGAGCGGTGGGGTGCAGAAAGTAGTGAGCTAACAAGTTGAAAATTATAGGCAACACACAAGGTAGCAGAGATGGAAGGGAGGGAGAGTGGAAGCAGGTGAGCTATAGTGCTTTTGGCCGCTACTGCTGCTGCTGCAACTACTACTACCGGATTCGTTGCTAATTTTTTTTTTTTTTTGATTTAAGGATTCGTTGCTAATTTTGGTGCGTCAGTTTGAAACATGTGATATGTTTGCTACTGTATTTTTTGATCCCGTTACATCATCAAGTTTGAGTGTAATATAGTAGAAGGTAACCAGCTAAAAGCGACTCCAGGTATATTAAAGTGGATTATTAATTAACTCTAAAAATATGTTTTTAATTTATTCGGCAGGTAACTCTTCATCTACAAGAACAAGTTCCTAACATGAAAAACTGATTTATTTATTTTTTACAGGATTTTTCTTTTACGAGAAGAAATTCATCTCATTTTATTCAAAATAATGTTCTGAATACATGGATGCATATAATCAAAGTCTTGGCAACTAGCAAAAAACTGAGACGCCCTTATAAGGGCATGGGTAACTCGGTTGGCTTTTCTCCTAATGAAACTTATCCTAAAATTTTGTGTGGAGTGTTGCAGCTCGTGACACTTGGAGATAATGTTGCCAAACTCGGTTTGTTGATTATTAGGACCTCTGGAGCTTTGAACAAAGCTCATATTGTCCAATTCAATCTTGACATTGGTCACTTGCAGGTCCCTCAACCAACCAAGCGCTTCCGGCAACCTGATAGCTTCTGTTTCTTGGACTAAAGGGGCATCGTTCCACCATCTTGTTCGGCCTGAGAAAAACACACCGTGCTCATCGCGGAGGACCATCCCAACACCGAATCGGTTCTACTCATGGAACATTGCCCACTATCACCTTGAACACCAGCTCTGTAAAACTCTCTGCTGTCATCATCACTGGTTTGATCGAGCTCCAGAGCCCCAACTCCTCCCAAACTTGTTTGGCCTGCTCACACCCCACAAAGAGATGCCACTCATTCTCCGTAACTGATTTTTCAGGATTAAAAACTGATTTTTCAGATGCGGTTTTAAATATATAGGTCAATTGTTATGATCCTATTTGGGTTATCATAGATAGACTTACTAAGAGTGCCCACTTCCTACCCATTAACGAAAGCTATTCATTAGAAAGATTAACCCAACTCTATATTAAGAAAATAGTTAGACTACATGGTGTCTTTACTACCATTATATCCGATAGAGACCCTAGGTTTGCATCAAGATTATGGAGGAAGGTACACCAAGCCATGGGTACTAATTAAGTATGAGCTCAGCTTATCACCCTCAAACTAATGGTCAATCTGAGTGAACTATCCAATCTCTATAAGATCTCTTGAGAGCATGTACCCTTGAAAATATGGGAAGTTGGGATGAACTGTTACCCTTAATAGAATTCACCTATAACAATAGTTACCATTACAATATTAGAATGGCTCCTTTTGAAGCCTTATATGGTCGGAAGTGTCGAACACCCCTTTGTTAGTTCGGAACGGGAGAGAACCTAAATCTATGACCAGAACTAATCCAACAAACCTCAGAACTAATCAAAATGATTAGGGAAAAGATGAAAGCAGCCCAAGACCAACAAAAGAGTTATCATGACAAAAGAAGCCGACCTTTAGAATTTGAAGCCGGAGATCATGTGTTTCTGAGAGTCTCCCCTAGAACTGGATTTGCAGAGCCATCAAATCCAAAAAGTTAACTCCTCAATTCATAGGACCTTTTCAAACTCTCCGAAAATTTGGACCTGTTGCTTATCACATTTCCTTATCCCCAAACTTATCAAACCTTCATGATGTCTTTCACGTCTCCCAACTCCGAAAATACCATCCCGACCCATCTCATATTATCGAGCCAGAGTCAATACAGCTCAGAGATAATCTAGAATCTGAAGCATCACCTTGCAAGATTGTTGATCGAAGAATAAAAGAACTTCAAGGCAAACAGATTCCTTTAGTACGAGTTGTATGAGATGAAAGGACTGGAGACACTACTTGGGAACGAGAAGCTGACATCAAAAGACAATACTATTGTTAGAATTTAAGTGTGAGTGGTTAGTCTCACATTGGCTAGGATTGGGCTAAGTGAAGGATATATAAGAGATGTGACCCATATACCCAATGCCTTAAGGTTTTGGGTGGAGATGTGGTGTCTGGGTCTCTTATTGGTCCGGCTTCTTAGCCAGTTATTGCTCTCAGGTGCTCCCCGGACTCCCCAACAATTGGTATCAGAGCCGTGGTTCGGCCTGATGGGGGAGCGAGAGTGGATCCTGCCGGTTCTCTCAAATGTGGGAGACTCACACTTTGGGGGAGATTGTTAGAATTTAAGTATGAGTGGTTAGTCCCACATTGGCTAGGATTGGGCTAAGTGAAGGATATATAAGAGATGTGACCCATATACCCAATGCCTTAAGGTTTTGGGTGGAGATGTGGTGTATGTATGGGTCTCTTATTGGTCCGGCTTCTTAGCCAGCTGTTGCTCTTAGGTGCTCCCCGGACTCCCCAACAATTGGTATCAGAGCCGTGGTTCGGCCTGATGGGGGAGCGAGAGTGGATCCTGCCGGTTCTCTCAAATGTGGGAGACTCACACTTTCGTAGGTACGTGATTGGCAATTTTCGAGGGCGAAAATTGTTTTAAGGGGGTAGTAATGTGACATCCTGAGAAAATAAACAAAGAAATATTCAGAAAAGTCCGAAAACGATAAAAATAGGCTAAAAAGGACTAGAAAGGACGAAAATACCCTTAGGAAGCCAAGAACATTCTAGAAAACCCTAGAAACCAAGAGATTAGAAATTTCCAGAAATGCGACTATCGCGACGCAAGGGACTCCAGAGAGAGGTGTGTCGCGACGCAATGAACCCAATCTACGCCTATAAATAGCGCCCTTCCCCTCCCCCCAAACCACTTTCTTCCAAGGCTTCCATTGGAGGACGTGGGAGAGCTCTGGAGGCGCGGCGGGAACGTGGGCGATGGCAGTCTTTTAGTCAGGTATGGGAAGATCTGAACCCTATACACTAGGGATAGTAGGAATAAGATAGGTGTAGAATAGGGAAGTAGGGTGGCCCAAGCCCTACTAGGGGTTGATGTCCAACACCCTAGGAGGGGTGTTGGGACTACAACTGCTAAGGGTAGTAGTCGCTAGTCCATCAACCATAGGAATAATTGTTGTGTGAAAACCCTAGGGTAGATGACTTGTATTTGTCTGGTGATTGTGTGTGTTGTTTGATAATACGTTAGTAGTTGGTCGCCTAAGCGACGTTAAGGTTAACTTATATGTTGTTGACTGCCGATTGTTTAATGGTTTGGTTATTGCTGAATTATTATATGCTTATGCTGATGATGTGGGGAGAATAACTAATAAACTCTAAATACTGGCTGGGATAATAAATAATGAGTTGTTAGGCTGAGCTGATAAATAATGATAAGCTGTTAAATATTGAGTAATGAATAATCATATGCATAACTGTGCTGTAATCCACCGCCGTGCACATAGGCTGTGTACGAGGTCAGGTGCCAGAATGCGGGCACGATGCAGTCAGTACAGGACGCGCTGGTCCTTGAGGATAGTCTGGGTCCGACAAAGTCTATAGGTGACCAATGGTTTGGCTGCCATTGTGTCGGGACGTCGTATAGCCTGGTCATCCTGACGGGGTACTGTTGTATCACTGTCCATAGTGCCGATCCCGAGTGTCGCCCCAACACTTGTTCCTATCAGCCGAAATCAGGGAACAGGGATGGTTAGTGGTACGATGAGCGGGATATAGGGATGGATACCTGACTAGCTGAGATGTTAACTACAAACGCTATGGTGGGGTCGTTGCTACTGCTGTACTAAGCTGTGTGGCCACGTAGGCATATAGTTCTAGGTTGTATAAACGGGGTAGCTAGGTGTTGATCCCAACTGTTGCTCGAGGATGCTTGAACCTATTTTTTCACATATTCTATTCCCTTGCTTTCCCATTTGTTGGTGTGTAGTGTGTTCTCATCTCCCATGCTTTGTCTTGTTTCCTTTCTTTCCTATACTTCATGTGTTTAGATTTCAAAGATTCTCGAGAGCTTGAAGATGTCTCACTACTTCCACCCGTCGATGCTGGAGGAGCTGAGCATCCCGGTATGGGGCGACTTTGAGGCGTATTACCACGACATGGACGGGGATTGCTGGGAAATCGACTATAGCCGCTATGTCGTGATCTATCACTACAAGAAATAGCGGGATTACCGACGGCCAAAAGCCGTCGGTAATCCACAAATACCGTCGGTAATAAAAAAATTCTGACGGATTACCGACGGCCTAATGTCCGTCGGTAAACTGCGCGTCGCAAATACGTACCGACGGCTTTAACCCGTCGGTAAATTTTTGACGGTTTTCTCCAACGGTTTTAACCCGTCGATAATTCCGATGACATTTCCGACGGCTTTAACCCGTCGGTAAGTTTCCGACGGCTTTTCCGACGGTTTTAACCCGTCGATAATTCCGATGACATTTCCGACGGCCATGACCGCTTCAGAATCGAACTTTAAATTTTTGAAAATTGTTTAAATTTTTATTAAAAATTATTTACTTTAAATTATTTAATTTTAATTTCTGTAATCAATTTAATTTATTTATCCATTTAATTAACGATTACTAGTTATCACATTTAATAATTAATTTCTTCCTGTATTTAAAAATGTAATGCGATAACATAACTATAAAACAAATTAAAAAAAAGAAACGTAACAAATAAATAAAAAATTCATTTAACAAAACAAAGAATAAAAATATCCGAAAATATAAAAAATATCGATACAAACATAACTAATAGTCACGATAATCATGATCATGATCACTATCTACATCATCGACATGATCACGGATTATGAGGCTGAGGCGAGGCGGTGGAGGAGGCGGTGGCGAGCTAGCAAATGGTACAGATCCTCCTGCCGCCGCAAAGACTGAGCCAACATGGATCGTCCGGCGGCCTCCTCTGGCTGGGCGGCGATCCGGCCGCCGCCGGCTAATCGCCGCCGCCGCCATGGCCCGCTTCAACTCGCTATCTCCCGCTCATCCGCGGCAAAGACGATCGGGCGACTCTCCGGCAGAAGCGTGAGCCCTTTCTTGTAGTTCTTGGCAAGGTCGCCAAAGACCGTATAGGCGACCCTTCTTCTTGCCAACAACATTCGCCCAAACCATCGGCCGACGCAAATTGGATCCTCTGGGCTCGAGGCGGGGAACATGAGGATGTCTCGAGATCTAACCCGAGACATCCTCGCCAAACTCCTCTGTCAAACATAAACAAATTAGTCAATTTTTATTGTAATAAAACAATATAAACATTGTTAAAAAACTATTCATTATGTTTTATAATTACCTGGGTCCGCCTCGACCGCTCATCGACAAACTCACCGGTACCTTTCCTAATATGAGTTGCACGATGGAGCTTGTGCAACTGAACCTCCCTTTGCAACCGCTGAGACTGTAATTATTTAATAAAAAAAGCTTAACTAAATAATAATAATAATAATAATAATAATAATAATAATAATAATAATAATAATAATAATAATATAAAACATACAAGTCGAGCCGCAGGTCGCGCTCGACCGACCGAACCTCCGATGCAAGCTCCCACCCTTTTCAGAGGCTCTATTCTTCTTCGCCTTCTCGCTATCGCCTTGAACTCGGGGAGTTCCAAAGGCGCTTGTAGTCGCCGCCAGATCTCATCTCCTATCCAAGTGGGCTGCCCATTCGAGGCGCATCTGTAAGCCTATCAGATACGCGGTGGGAACCCTTCATATGGAAGTTCTTCTTAATCTGCTCCTCCTGCTCTTCCTTCCAAGAAACCCTCTCCTGTATGAATATAATATGTTATTAAAAATAATTTAAATTCATGAAATAAAAATAATACGCAACAAAAAAATAAACAACTTACTCTGAAAGAATTGAACATGTGTCTCCGCCACCATCAGCGTCCCAGGTGGACCAATAGGTGTGGTAATTTTGCTCAATTACTTAGTGATAGCCTTCGCAGCTGGCTTTGACGGAAGGAACCTAAACAATAACAACATACCAAACAAGTTAAAAATATATAGGTTAAACTGTAATTTTCGTCCCTTATCCTTTTTTTTTAGTTTTCATTTAAGTCCATTAAGTTATAAAAATTACTTCAATTTCGTCCTTTCTTTTTAATTATTCTTTTTTTGTCTTAGACGAAATACCATCTTACACGTGGCAGTTTGTTTTATTTTATTTTATTTTTCTGCCACGTGTCAGATGGTGATTCGTCTAAGAAAATATGAATAAATAAACAAAAAAGACGAAATTGATGTGATTTTTGAAGTTTAAGGGACTTAAATGAAAACTAAAAAAAGATAAGGGATGAAATTGAAAATTAAAAAAAAGATAAGGGGCAAAAATGTGTATTCAACCTACATACTCACCCTCTACCGGTGGCCCGATAGAAACTCGGCCATCATGCAACATCCGAATATCATCAACGACCTCCTCGCTTCATCCCGCCGCCGCCAACCTCCTCGTCCCTGAACCCCGCCTCGATCAGTGCCTGGCCCACACTATACTCCCGATCGGACACATGAGTGCTCGCACCGCCTCAAATACAAAATGAGAGGAAGAAGCGGCAAGTGTCTGCTGGAACCCTGGGTGGGCATCATGTAAATGGGTGTCGATGCAGAAGGTCTGCATCTTTGTGTAGGTGCCCAATGTGACGAGGCTGCGTAGGGGTCGAACTCATTGGAGCCTGTGTAGGCGTAGATGTATGCGACGCTGTGTGGATGACAACATCGCATAGCCGCATCATCAATCCTAATAATGTTCGGCCTCGACGACGAGGGGGGGTCGGCGATGCCCTTCCCCATCCGTTGACCACTACCGGGTGGTCGGGGGCCTGAGCTGAACCTCCGATGCCATATATGTCTATAGAGCAATTCAATAATACTTGATCATGAAATATTATATTTAAACATAACAATATTAAAAATGAATTCCAAAAATAAACAAGTTATATGAAAATAATCGACAAAATAAAATATGTTGTTAGACATTAAATTCTCTAATTGTAAAAAGTTAAACAAATTTATTCGCCCATTCTCGCCCACTCGCTTCAAGATCGTCTTGAGATCTTGATGGTTCTCGCCACTTCTTCATTTAATTCCTCATCTCCATTTACATCTTCATATGTGATTGGATCGCCACGTAGTCGAGAAATGGGTTCAACCGTTTACTACGTTGACATGAGACATCTCATCCACTTGATAAGCCACTTCTTCCTGTGGATCATCTCGCTTCAATGCGACTCCTTGGTTTTGTCTTTATTGCAACACACCAACCTTGTTTGTCCCTTCGAGTTGACGGATAAGGGACATAATACACTGTCTTACATGTTGTGCTATGATAAACGGATCAAACATTTGGTATCTTGCTCATGCATATGTCAACAAGATTATATTTGCGATCCATTCTTGTGCCTCTACTTGACTGGATCAAACCAATTACAATAAAATAGCACTATTCTTTTAGTATAGTCTAAAGTATTGTACGCCACTCATATATATGTTGAATCACGCCGTAGAAGTCGTCTTCACCTCCTCTCGTGGCACCTTTTACATAAACTCCATTTAATCGCTGTTTTTCCCTCTGTTTTTGGTGAGTTTGAAATTTGTAACCGTTTATGAAATACGTGTGCCATTCTTTTACACGTGATTTAGGACCATGAGATAAATTTCTCAAGTGTTCGATTATGGGCGATTACGACTCGCTATACACTGCAGATACACATGCACAAGTGATTTAGGGTTCCTTTTGCAAACAATCTTTGTATTTTCAAACAACAAATAGTTGAAATAGGACTAAAAATACATACCTGGCTCCTAAACCACGTTGGGAAATATTCATGAATATAGGCGTAAGAGTCTTGTTCGCTTGTGGGCTTAGTTAACAAGAATGCTCAACAAGTCATTATCAAACAAATGATCATGAATAGGTGTGGACTAAATAAATTGAAAGTGGTCAAAAGTATACATACGTAAGATATGGTGATACTTTCAAGACAGTTGATCAACACGTGAACGCAGGCCGACTTCCAATCTTCTCCGTTAACCAGGACTTGACTCCTTTCCAAAGATGACGACGGGAAGGCAAAACACCGATAAGACCAGCGGGTTCCTTTCACTTTCAATTTCTATTTCATTCCTATTATTTGTTGGTGTCAGATGAAGTTCGTAAAATAATGGGAACAGAAATGAATTGTCTCACGGTATAAGTAAGTTGCACAAATAGATCCTTCAACCCTGGCCTTATTTTTCACCGACCGCTTTGAGTCACCCATAAATCTGAGAATAACCAGGTTGGTGATCAACATTTCAACATTTAACCCGGCGTTGAATAATTATGTTAAAGAATATTTGATTATATTACCTTTCGAATGGATACATCCATCTGTATTGAACCTGGTCCACCGAGCGTAGCTTCATGTGCAAGATGCACCGGGAGATGTTCCATAGAGTCAAAGAAACCAGGGGAAATATTCTCTCCAACTTACAAAGAATGACTGGTATGTTCTCGCTTCCATCTTGATAAGATCATCATCTCTCATTGTTGCGAACACAAATCTTTAAAAATTGGTTGAGTTACGTAAGTGGATTTAAAATATTTGACTACAGGGAACTAAATGCAATAGGAATTAAACACTCCATGAATACATGACAATCATGGCTTTTCATCCCAATCATTGTTCCTTTGTTCACATCAAAGACATCTTGCCAAATTAGAAGAATAACCGCCTGACATCCGAAGTTCTTTTATCCACCGACAACCTGACCTACCTTCCTCAGCAGTTAAAGAGTAACAGGCTTTGGGTTTCAGGGTTTTCCCATCTGATCGAGTTGTCAAATGCAAGTCCTTTCGCTACAAAGAAAGTGGTAAGTCCACCTGGCCTTATCATTGTCTTTCGTTCTTCCTCTAACGTTCATCACCGTGAGAAAAACATTGTCAAAAAGTTCTTCTCAATGTGCATAACATCAAGGTTGTGTCTCAACAAATTATCTTTCCAATACGACAAATCCCAAAAATACTTCTTTTAGTCCAATTGTGCCATTGTTCATATCCTTCAAATCGATCCAATTCACCAAAATCTGTGATTTTTGGCGGATCCATAACTCTGGTAAAAATCATTGGATGTCAACCTCGGGGCGCCATCTAATTCAACTTCCCTTCTTGAAGGCGTTCTTATTCCGTCTAAATGGATGATCTGTTGGTAAAACCTGCGATGTGAGTCAAACCAAGAACTCTTCCCCAAATTTCAAGGTAAAGGCCTTTGTATGCTCCATGCAATGGGACATGCCATCTTACCATGAATACCCCAACCGGACAACATGCCATATGCAGGGAAGTCATTAATGGTCCACATAAGAGTCGCCTCATTGTAAAGTTCTTCTTTCGTGCAACATCATAAGTCACAACGCCATTCCACAACCTTTTGAGATCGTCAATGAGAGTCGTAAGTAGATGTCAATACCATCTGTTGGATTATCTGGACCCAGATAATACAAGTCAAGAACATATAGGGCTTAGACATGCACATATCGGGAGGAATATTGTATGGGGTAACAATAATCGCCAGCAAGAATAAGGTTTCGCCGTTGATTGAACATATGGGTAAAACCATCGAGCATAAGCCAAGTCGTACATTACGTGGATCTGCTGCAAATTCGGATTCACACGATCAAAGTGCTTCCAAGCTTCACCATCACATGGATGTCGCAACATACTGAAGTGCTTTTATTCTCATAGTGCCAAGTCATTTTGTCTGCATGCCTGTGTTGACGCAAACATTCTCTGCTGACCTTGGAATAATTGGCAAATAAAACATTGCCTTCCGTGGAACCGGGTTTTTGTCTACCCTTCCCATTATCAAGATGTGACATATACCTTGGCTCACCACATAATTTGCATTCAACCAGCGCGCTATCGTTTTTACCAAATTCATTGTCGTAATATAACATACCCCTCTCACACAACAATCAATCCTTTTAGATTCCAACCCCAATTTGGACACTAAGCTTTTAGCCTCGTAATAACTTTTTGGCAAACCATCTCTGATAGGTGACGAGTCCAACATCATCTTCGTTACGAGATCCAAGCACACATCCGTAGCACCATAGTTGGACTTGAGAGCTAAAAGTCTCACACACATTGATAACTTAGAGTCGGCAGACCCTTCAAACAACGGCTTATTTGTTTCTAACAAGAGATTATAAAATCTTTGTGCAGTCTCATTTGGAAGTTCATCTGTGTCATCATACTGTGGCTCCTCGAATGATACGTTGACCCCAAGGCATCACAAACCATATTTTGCATCAATTCAATCTGCTCACCATATCCCATATCTACGCAATTACTTGAAGCACCTGTGCAATTATCGCCAACCTCTAATCCAACCCGAGGTAACTCTTCACCATGTCTTGTCCAAATGCAGGAATTAGGGATTAATCCAACTCTCAGATGCAAAGATGACCTCTCCTGGGCTCTTGATCTTTCTGCAATCGCATTTAAGGCACGGACATCTAATCCCTCCATTAATTTCGAAATCTTCGTGTGTCATTGCGACTTGAACGAAGTGATCAATCCCATCGCAAAAAGATTGTTTCAAACCCCCTCTTCCCCGATACAACCTATCGTGACATCCAACTACGATTGAAGGAAAAAATTCCATCTTACGCATGTCAAAAAAATGACAATTTCAAAGAAGACGACATTCTTACAACCGCTCTCTTTCTTTAAATGGTATGACTTATCCCATTCAAGGAAAAACTTTTTCAGAACTCGTATAATAGTCATTCAGTAATTCTCATATCTTATACTTGACAAAATTTAGTGACATTTCCCATTGGTCTCTAAGTACACAAAATGATCGCAGATTAGGAACAAGGCAATCAAGTATGCACCCAGAGAACAAAAGGAAATGAATCTAACCGAAATTTCATCAAATATCAAGATACGAGAATCAAGCAACAACTATTATACAAGTAAAGAAAAAGTTTTTTCCCAAACTGTCCGACTTGGACAATTCAAGGTTCAATATACAATGAACACGTGGTATCTAAAAGAGTACACGCACTCAATAATATATTGAACCTCAAACGGGAAGCTAAGGCTTTTCTCCGATACTAATAACAACAATCAAACATCCATTTCATCAATAATTAAAAAGTAACATGTTGAAAGTTGACATCCTCTTAAAGGATAGAATTAAACAAGCATATCGACGGCAAGGGAAGCATAAATCCTTTTAACAATTTTTGTTTTCATAGTGGTTTGGCTTGGTATATGCCATGCAATTAGAGCTCCTATATGGTCACATCTACCATACATCCTAATCCATTAATTGGCCAAAAAACAATCATTTTCTGCTTTGCAGTTAAAAACTAGCCTAGCACCGTAATCTACTACATTAACCAAGGCAGTTGATGGTATCTCTAAACAACATAAAATTGGTTACTTTATTATTTTTAAAAAAATAAGATCATCACATAATTAAATTCATCAAATATAGGATTTTAATAGTTTATAATTAGTGTAATACGTCACGATTAATTTGGGAATCAATTTTCTCGACAGAATTCATGTCTTTGTGTAATAATATGTCTTTCATATGTTAAATTTTTTAGTTTAATAAACGTTGTTTGTATTTACAGTATAGTATATAGTTATAATTTATAAATATTTTGGAGATTAATATGGTTACTATCTCAATATAAATTGGTTTCTATAAGTATAGCGAGACATAGCATGAACATAAGATCAGAGATTCACTTACTGAAATTGAGTTTATGTGTTGCTTGCTAAATAAATAATCTACATGCTACCTTACTCTAACATAAAATATACATCAAACAAAATTCCCTCTGTGGAGAGAACTATACATCACTTCAACATAAAACATCCTTTGTTAGCCAAAACACACATCACCTCAAAATTCTCTCTCTGGAGAGAACTATGAAGCAAATCAAATAAATATGTCGGTGTGGGGGGTCAACACCAACCCTTTTCCACCCAATGAGTCAACCGACATTTCGTTAGAGTGCATACCTAATTCTCGAGAACAAGAGAGTGTCCACGCCCTTCGATGTGAGTGGCAGTCTCGAGCAATGTCGTGGCCTTGAACTAAAAATACTGAAAAAACATAGAAAATTTTAACTAACAAGCTACCAAATAGCAATCAACAAAAATGAGCGGGATGCCAACCAAACAACAATCATGTTATAAAATAATTCCAAATAAACCCCAAGTAAGCTTTTTGGCTTTCACTATTTTTATCAAATCATGAATTCTCAAAAGCTATTTAACCTCCTCATGTAAAACATATAATAGAGCATAATAGAGTGGTGGTGGTGGTGGTGGCGGCTGGTTTCATGAACAATCGTTGAAACGTTGGAATAATTGGAACTTAGGCTTAACACAAAAATTAAATAGAAAAGCACAAATGTAAAGACATACATCATATATTATCCTAATACATTTATCCAATTAAAATGTTAAAGCGATCAAATACTAATGTACATAACATGCATAATATAAAATAGAGGCTAGCTAGTGGCGGCTCCTTGAGGGGTCCCGAGGACAAAATCGGGCGGTAGAATCCTGGAAGGAGTCGATGGAGTGTAATGCTACGGTGGGAGAATATTTTGGTGTGGGCCAGTGTAATCCTCTCCGATTGGAGAATACTCCGGTGAGGTCTGAGTGTAATCCTCTCCGATTGGAGAATACTCGGTGTGGATGGAGTATACTCCAAGATCTCATCGTCATCATTTGGAGACCTGAGCGATGTATGTCCTCGATGAGCATCACCGTAGCTATAGGCCTCCCGGGATCACCATGCTTTGGTTCATCAAATCACGATCCTCAAGACGATCCTTAGTCACGATGACAAAGCTATTTCGATACTCCCTCGCAGACATCATCGGCCTCCTGGAAGACATAGGAGGATCACGATGGCGAGCATCGCGATCCTTAATCATCAAAAAGCTATTCCGATACTCCCTTGCGGACATCATCGGCCTCCTGGAAGCCCTACCTCGACCACGGTTTCCATCTAAAGACATTGTGCATTTGTTGTCAACATTGGTCAGTCATGAGCATATAAACTGAAAATAATCGAATTACAACAAAGCGAACAAAGGCATAGGTTTGCAGATTTAAGACTTTATTCCAATATTTTTTTAATATTTTTTCAAATCATGATGCTAACCGAAGCAGGATGCGCCAACTAGAATTGTTTTTTCCCTTCTAATTCGCCTGCTTAAGACAAACTTTTAACCTTGGACATAATATAAGTATCCTAAACTTTTAAAACAACTAACAATCCACAAAATCAATAAGAGCAGAGAAATTATCAAACAACTAACAATCCACAAAATCAATAAGAGCAGAACAACCATCAAACAACTAATAATCTCACGCAGCTTTACTCTTGCACAGCTACTAAAACAAAAATCAAATACCCAGAACAGGGAATACAAACAAACCTTAGTTCCCAAAATCACAGAACACAAAATTGGAGGTCAAGCCACAAAAGAATACCTGTGATGCACCAAAAACCTTCAAAATCACGTCAAAAACCTTCAAATCACTTCAAGAACCTTCAATCGTTCCTAAAACATCGAAAAGGAACACCAAATCAATTTGGGATTCGGAAGAAAAAAACACGAACAAAGAAGGACAAAATAGAGACAGAGAATAGACGGTGGTGGCAGAGGTGACGGCAGACCACGGTGCTGTGGAGGTGGCCGCGGAAGGTACTGTGGAGGTGGTGGCGGCGGACGGTGCTTGGAGGTGGCGGTGGCGGACTGTTCTGTGGAGGTGGCGGCGGATAGAGAGAGAGATGAGAGAGAGGGAGCCAGACGCGGTGGTGGTGGTGGTGGTGGCAGAGGAAACGCGGTGGTGGTGGCGACTAAGACGTGGTGGTGTGGGCGCGGTGGCGGTGGTGGTGGTGGTGGTGGTGAGAACAGTGAGAACAGTGACAGAACAGAGAGAATAGAGTAGTGGTGGTGGTGGCGGCCTGGTGGCGGTGTGGGCGTGGTGGTGGTGGCGGCGTAGTGGTAGAGGCGGAGGAAGAGAGGAAGTGAAAGAGAAGAGGGATGAAGATGGAGGAGAAAGGGAAGGCCTGGCTTCTGGTTATTATCGCGCATTACCGACGGCTTTTTACCGACGGTCTAGGCCGTCGGTAAACTGCTCGTGCATTAGCGGGTTTTTAACTTACCGACAGTATAAGGCCGTCGGTATTTGAAAAATAGGCGCGAAAATGAAATATCTTTGAAATTACCGACGAGCATTGACCGTCGGTAAATCAGATTCCATTTACCGACGGACTTGTTGTTTTACCGACGGCTTGGCCGTCAGAAAATCCAACGTTTAACCGACGGTCTCTGACCGTCGGTATATGCCCGTCGGTAAATCCGAATTTTCTTGTAGTGTATATGGGTCTTGTTAGTTACTTTTTCCGTCTATTAGGGTCGCCGAGGGCCTCCTTTATTGGTGATTTTAGAATTGCACAGCGGTTATCGTTTAACCGCATGTGGCGAAAGCCTAGGTCTAGGCAACGTTGCCCTACTGCTCCATCATCTTCAGGTTCCTATAGTATGGCTAGGGATAGTGTCGGAGATTGGGAGATTCGTCATTGGTCAGAGACGACTGTCCCTTCATCTCCTGTTGCCCCTCTGGTAGAGCCTTTGAGGGTCTATCAGTCTAGGCTCCAGGGACGTCCTTCCACTGGGGGCTCCCGTCTTCCTCCACGACTACGCGTTAGGTTTCACAGAACGGGCCAGATGTAGGAGGCTTCTCGTTAGGTTTTGATATTTTTTGACTGATGATATTCTTTTGTATACCCATTGTGGTTTCTGTATGTATGTATATTATTCTTCTGGTGGTTCCTAGGAGGGAACCCTGCTTGTACAAAAAAAAATTATATAATGAAAAAAAATTATATTTTCTTCCATTGCACTATGATATTGTTATTATTATTATTATTATTATTATTATTATTATTATTATTATTATTATTTGTAATTATGGTATAATATTATAAATGGGGCAAGTGTGTCTCAAGGATATCTTGGGCAAAACTATAGAAGGGGTATTGATAAAAAAACATGGGTGTATATTCTCAGACGTAACTGCACTATCGTGCCCTAAACTTATCATTTTAGGGTATCCATATTAGTGGTGCTTATAGGGGATCTTGCTTGTTAAGCAGTGTGTCTTAATAAGAATCCCTTTTACACTTGTTTCTAGTTAAGCTCACGGATCTTGTACAAGAATCGATGCTTATTTTGTTTAGTTGGGTCATCCTATCATTTTGTAAATAAATTATTGATGAAACGTAAGTATTTTGAGTCACCGGTAGGTCCATTTAGTAAAATTTTTGAAGGTGATGAAGTATATGTTTGGTTTTGCGTCCATTAGCCTTGAACGCACGGTGACACCATTCAACGTGATTTGACTTTGCTCTTAAGGTGTTTGGCTTTTATTTTGCAATGTGATTTGACTATTCAAACTCAATTTTACTTGAAGCTAATATTTCTAGCTTCTAGCTTCCACGGTGGTTTGAATCAATTCTCCCTATTGCATGTTAGTCTACAATATATATTCCCTAATTGCCTTCCACCTAATTACCTAGCTTTTTTTTATACGGACCTAACTAGCAAAATCTAAATTTATTGCACATGTTACTCAAAACAGTTTCATTAATACTCCTTTCGGTCCATATTATAAGAGATAAATAAGTCTAATTTTTTGTCCAAAATATAATAAACAAGCATCAATATTAATTTCCAGTTATGTCCTCATTTAAGTTAGTGAAATTTGTGTGAATTAAGTGTCATTAATTATCAGCCATTATTTATGAAATGGGTATATTTGAAAAAAGTTAAATTTTTAGATGTATTAATTAAATTAGCTAATTTAATAAATTCACATAAATTTAAATAATTATTTTTTTTGAGGCAAACAAATTTTTTCTATTTCATTCATAATAATGTCAAAGATAAAGGCTGGTACAATAAATTTAAATAATTATCTAAAATGGAAAATAAATTTAGTCTTATACATGCATGTGATACACCCTGCAGATAACCAGAGTGATCGATATGCACTCTTCGAGCGAGTGTCGGCTCCAGAAATAAGGATTCAGGGAGAATAAGAGGGTTCAGAGAGAATGAAGAGAATTTTCAGGGAGAATAAGAATTCTATTGTACTCATAATAATGCAAAATAGGTCTTTACTTGCCTATATAACAACCTAAATGGGCTGAGCCCAATCAACAAAACAACTTAAAAGAATTTAAACAATAAATAGCAAAATACCAATAAAACAGTACCACACCAATCATGATTGACTCAGCAACATTGACACCTGATGATCCTATTTCTTAGCAGATAAAATCTTTCATCCAAAGGGGTTTGTTGGGCTTGCGCTTTCCAAGTGTGTCCCTTTGATTTTGTGCTTCTGCTGGCTCATTAGGCCCCTCCTCAGTGCTCTCTTCCTCTGTTACTTCAGGGGTCGTATCACTCCCCTCTCCTTCTAAAACCACCTTGTCCTCAAGGTGGAAGTGTGGGTAAGCTTCTTTAAAGGCGACCAAGTCTTCCCATGAAGCTTCTTCTGGTGGGCAACCGAGCCATTGGATCAAAACCTGAACACGAGACTGTCCACGAACCAAAGACCGCACGCGTTACGCATGGATGGCGGGGAGTTTCAATTGGTTGATTCTCATGACAGGATTAAGGTAAGTCCCGAGGAGGAGGCATAGGTGTCCCCTTGAAAGGCTTGAGAGCTGATATATGAAAAACTGGGTGAATACGACTGCCTTCCGGCAATTGAAGACGATAAGCTACCTGCCCAATGCGCTCTATCACAGGGAAAGGTCCATAAAACCTTTTGCTCAGCTTGTGGTGACGGTTTTGGGTGACCGAGAGCTTCCTGTAAGGTTGGAGTCGCACTAAGACCAAATCACCCACTTCCAATTGTAGATCACGACGATGGGCATTACTCTTCTGGGTCATGCGATGCTGGGATGCCAACAGATTAGTCTTAAGAGTATGCAGCAACTCTGCGCGGGACGTGAGGTCCTCATCCAAAGCTTGGATTGAAGTAGAGCCCCTGGTGTACAAGGGAATAGTTGGAGGAGTACGACCATAGAGAGCTTGGAAGGGGGACATCTTCAACCCACTGTGGTAGCTGGTGTTATAGTGAAATTCTGCCCAACCCAAAAGAGAAACCCAAGATGAAGGTTTATGTTGAGTGAAGGCACGCAAGTACTGTTCTAGCCCCCTGTTAACAACCTCAGATTGGCCATCCGTTTGAGGGTGGTAAGCACTACTCATAGCCAGCTTTGTACCGCTCAATTCAAACAATTTCCGCCAAAAGGAGCTGACAAAAACAGGGTCACGATCCGACACAATAGAGCGAGGAAACCCATGGTGACGAACTACTATGTCAACAAACAATTCTGCGACTTTGGCGGCCGTGAAGGCAGTGGGGAGAGCACCAAAATGAGCGGATTTAGACAAGCGATCCACAACCACCATAATCACTGTGAGGCCATGGGAGGGAGGAAGGCCTGTGATAAAATCCATAGTAATATCCTCCCACACAGTTTCGACCGGGAGTGGTAAAAAGACCGGCAGCACTTGGGTGGAGTACTTTATTTGTCGACACGCCAAGCAAGCAAAGAACATAGCTTTCCAGCGATTGGCACATCCGTGGCCAATAGAAGTTAGCGACTAAGCGGACCAAGGTACGCTTTACTCCCGTGCGGGTCGCCACTAGGCGTGTCATGGAACTCAGCGATTAGTTGGGAACACAGAGCGTAGTTGAACTAACCACATAACGGCCCTTATATAATACCAAGCCTTGTGTGATGGAGTATGGAAAGGTAAGAGTCCCCTGCTGGAATTTAGTATGGAAAGCCATGAGAAATGGGTCAGTAGCATTTTCTTGAAGCAGTTGCTGAATAATACCAAAGGTGGGACCAGAAACCAAGGCAAAAAAACTAGGGTGAGTATCGGGGTTGTCCTAGGGCCACTCTGCCGGAACTAAGGATAAAACATCCGCCACTCTATTAGAAGCTCCCATTTTATATTCAATGTGAAATTGAAAACCCAACAGTTTGCGAACGTATGCTTGCTGATCTGGTGTCTGAACAACCTGTTGTAGAAGCTCCCTTATACTCTTATGGTCAGTGCGAATGACAAAGAAATGCCCCAAAAGATATTGGCACCATTTAAGCACTGCCTCAGTAATGGCGTGCAATTCCTTGAGGTAAGCAGAAGATCCCTGCATCTTTGGTCCCAATTTCTTGTTGAAGAAGGCAATAGGGTGATTTTTCTGCATAAGGACAGCACCAATCCCAACATTAGAAACATCGGTTTCAATGACAAACTCCTCGTTGAAGTCAGGAAGACGCAAAACAGGGGCTGCCATCATGGCCTGTTTAAGGGCGTCGAAGGCATGAGAAGCCTCAGAAGACCATGCAAAAGCATCATGGCGGAGGAGATCGCCAGCGGAGCAAAGAATACTAGCATAATTAGCAATGAAGCGGCGGTAGCCTGTAAGACCCAAAAAAGCACGCAGCTGCTTGACTGTCTTCGGAGCAGGCCAGTTGAGCATGGCGTCCAACTTGCTAGGATCCGCATGGACTCCCGTGGCAGAGACTATGTGACCCAAATATTCAATCGATTCCTGACAGAAAAAACACTTCGACAGCTTGACAAAGAAACGGTTATTCAACAAGCAACTTAAAACCAAATCCAAATGAACCAAGTGATCATTCAAGGAGGTACTGTAAATCAAAATGTCATCGAAAAAAACAATGACAAACCTCCTTAAGTAAGGGGAAAACAAATTGATTCATGGTGGCTTGGAATGTCGGCCAAGATCGTGAGGCCGAATGGCATGACTAAGAATTCAAAATGGCCTTCATGAGTGCGAAAGCGCCTTATACGTGTCGCGGGTGAACCCGTCCGGTGATACCGCTCGAAGGTCCAGCATCAAAACCGTGGGCCCCACCCAATTCATCCAGAAGCTCATCGATCGTTGGAATGGGAAATTTATCCTCGGCGTGGCGATTCAATGCTCGGTAATCAACGCAAAACGCCACGAGCCGCTTTTTTTCCGAACTAGCAACAGGAGAGAGAAAGTGGTCAGGATCGGGAACAATGATCCCTTGGTCAAGCATTTCCCGGATCAATTTCTCCATTTCCGCTTTCTGAAAATGAGGGTAACGATAGGGTCGCACATTGACCGGTTTAGTTCCCTCAACCAAATGAATGCGATGATCCACTGTGCGATGTGGTGGCAGGCCCGTAGGTATTTGGAACACTTCCTGAAATCGAAGAAGGATTTCGGTAGCAGAAGGAGGAAGGTCCTGTGGAAATTCCAGAGAAGAAGCACTCATCACAGGCACATCAGCAACACAACTGGAGATAGTGAAAATACCGGCAATCGCATCACTGTGAACTAAGGCTTGCAATTGGTGCAGAGACACGGGTTGTTTGGCTAAGGTGGAGTCACCCTGTAAGATCACCATATTGCCTTCCCATTCAAACTCCATTGTCAATGCAGAGTAATCGTGGGCCACTCTACCAAGTGATTGCAACCAAGGAAACCCCAAAACAACATTCGGTCCTTCGATGTCCAAGACAAATAAATCGAAAGGAAAGGTAATACCTTGAAGAAGCAGAGATGTTGACTTGCAACAATGCTGACACACTAAGGAGGTACCACATCCAGTGGCGACCCTAAATTGCGGAACAGATGATACCGCGAGACCCAAGCGTTCCACCAATGCTGGTTTGATGAAATTGTGGGTGCTTCCACTATCAATGAGAATGTGAAACTGATGAGAGTTGAAGGACCCAGACACACGTAGGGAGCGGCCTTGAAGTTGGCTAGACAAGGCGTGCAAGCTGGAGATGTCGCCGGCGACATCCACGGTCGGAGATTCCTCCCCCTCTGGTGTTCGATCCTCGTCATCCTCATCGGTTCCCAGGAGAAGCAGAAACTTGCTGCGACAACGATGAGATGGATTCCACTTCTCATCGCAGTTATAGCACAAACCTTTCGCTTGCTTGTCACGGATTTCGCCGGGAGAGAAACGGCGCACCGGTAGGGAGGATTTGTGGCCGAAGTTTGTCGGCGTAGGGAGAAAGCGGAAGTCGTGATGGGTTTGTCTTAGGGTTCATTTGTTTGGGTGGGTTGGGTGTTGGTTTTCGTAGTGTTTGGTTGGGCTGGTGCTGTGGTGTAGGTCGGGTTAGGGAAAGCTGGGGGTCCAGGCCCACGAGACCATGATTTTGTTGGGCCGTTCGTATCCTCAAGACGGGCCTCGTATGCCCGCGCCATGGCAAATGCCTCCATGAGCGTGGTCGGGCGGTGGAACTGGAGTTCTCGGCGGAGCGGTCGCCGGAGGCCGGTAATGAAGAAACTGATGAGCAATGGTTCAGAAATTCCGCTGCACTTGTTGAGGAGATCCTCGAATTGAGCTTGAAACTCAGCAACCGAACCAGTTTGGGACAACTTGGAGAGGTCACCCTCCACATCTTCATACGCCGAAGGGCCAAAGCGGTGATTCACCGCCACCAAAAACGCCGACCACGATGGCAACAAGTTATTACGCATCGCCCACTGAAACCACGCTGCCGCACGACCTTCCAAGTGGAAGGAAACAATCTGCAAACGGGCGTTTTCCGGTGTGCTATGGAAATTAAAGAACGCCTCAATCTGGAAGAGCCAATCGGTTGGGTTGGAGCCATCGAACCTGGGAACATTCAGCTTCAAGGAACGTGACACTGGCATGGTGGAGAGAGTGTCATCGTGCGGTTTCGTTGAGTGGATGGTTGCTAACTTGGCCGGCGGAAAGGAGGTGTTGATGTAAGGTGTCATGTATCGTATCGAATGGGAATCAAGGGAAGATTGCAGACGCTGGGCTTAATCCAAGCGTGCATCGAGCTTGGATCAAGGGTTGACATGATATCGGACCAGATCCATGGAGGACGAGCAATGAAAGCACCAATGATACACCCTGCAGATAACCAGAGTGATCGATATGCACTCTTCGAGCGAGTGTCGGCTCCAGAAATAAGGATTCAGGGAGAATAAGAGGGTTCAGAGAGAATGAAGAGAATTTTCAGGGAGAATAAGAATTATATTGTACTCATAATAATGCAAAATAGGTCTTTACTTGCCTATATAACAACCTAAATGGGCTGAGCCCAATCAACAAAACAACTTAAAAGAATTTAAACAGCTAAATAGCAAAATACCAACAAAACAGTACCACACCAATCATGATTGACTCAGCAACATTGACACCTGATGATCCTATTTCTTAGCAGATAAAATCTTTCATCCAAAGGGGTTTGTTGGGCTTGCGCTTTCCAAGTGTGTCCCTTTGATTTTGTGCTTCTGTTGGCTCATTAGGCCTCTCCTCAGTGCTCTCTTCCTCTGTTACTTCAGGGGTCGTATCAGCATGTTTGAACCCATTTTGGTAATTATACACCTAAAAACAATTTTGGTCCAAACTATCCAAACAACATGAATCCATAAAATCATTTTTTCGTGAAGGTATCCAAACATAAATCACGTTATGTTCAACTCGCTTTTTAGCAGAATCAATTTTACAAAATCAATTCTGTCAAAATCAATTTTTACCGCCGCAGAACCAAACACACGCGAAATAGAGAGATAAAGTGCTTTTAAGTTGTAAAAAAGAAAAAAGAGTGGTGTGTAAACACATGGCCCACTTAACAACCCTAATAAGTGAAATATATGGGGCTCTCAATACACCGTGAAGGCAAGCAAGCCTTGGTTATAGAAAAATAATCCATGGACACCCGTATCCCATCTAACACCCAGAGAGAGAAAGAAATAGAGAGTGAGAAGTGATAAATGTGATAGGTGAGTGATGTGATAGGAAGAAAAAGAGGTGTCAAATGAGTGTTGGGAATTTTGGGGTGTCTAAAAATCAGGGTTGTTGGTTGTATGACGCATTACCTTATGTGAACAAGGAGCGGTTATAATTTCCGGTGTATCCACATTTCCTCATTGCCCTACTCATTGAACAAAACAAGAAGAAGGTATAAAGTGTTCCACGAGGCTGTCGGAAAGCAACATTTTAGAGTTTTAGTAGACAAGCATTCGCGTTTGTGTTTTTAGGTAGTGTTTTGTCTCTTGCACAGCTGTGCTGTTTTGCTTTGGGTAGGGCTGGCCCTTCAGTTTTTCAGATATTTTTACCAACAAATTTTTTTAAAAGGGTTAGAGAGAGAGAGTGTGTGTTACACTGATGGTACTTTGTAACATGATGTAATGTAAGTTAGATAGTTTCCTATGTAAAAGTAGTAGTGGTATAAAACGAGATTCCTACAGTACAGCATTTGGGAAGGGGAAAAAAAAAAAAGAGGAAAAATCTGATATTTGGAAGCACAATGTTCTCAACCGGCGATATTGCCTTTCCAATGGGAATTCTAGTGGTGAACAAGTATTTGTTTGAAGAAATCAAAATTCACCAATTACATTTGTCCTTATCACATATATATGCATATCTTTCTATCTATAAGGTCTTTACTTAGGGCGACATGCTCTCTCCAGGGGCCCAGCTTGCCTGGCCAGCTGCACAGCAAAAAGAGAATGTAGTTTACCACACTGCCATAAATAACAATTTTAATTTACGTACAAATATCTCACTATCTATTAATATCTATTGTTGTCACCTGAAAATATGTTTCAAGTTTCTTTCTCAATGCTGCATATTCTTTCTTCATTTGTTGGAAGCTCTTTCTGCATCTGCATATTGATACACAATAACAGCACTTCTATCACTATTTATTAGGATATAAAGGCGGTTTAGATAAATTTCTTTATGAAATTAAACTTACAGAAAACAAAAAATTAAAAAAAAAAAGTTTGTTAAGTTAGATTAGATTACCCTTCTGCATTTCCTGTCCTGCAATATTCCCTAAACAGAGTGCATTCTGCTTTCACCTTTTTGGCACCGATGCTGCAAACCATAATAATAAAGGAGTACTGATCAAATCATTGCTGCTGAGATATAAAGCAACAAAGTATCCACCTGATGATGTAATAATTCTCTCAACCCAAATTACTTTTACTTTTGTTTTACTTCTATGTTTACCTTGAGCTGCTTCCTTTAAACTGATGCATGATTGTGTCCAGCTTGTTGAAATCTACTGGGTTCCTCTCCCTGCCACAAGCACAAGAATGGCACCAACATAGTTTAAATTTTTGTTTTTTGTTTTTTTTTAAAAAAGAATATAAAATGGAGAATGTAAAAAAGTAACAAAAAGTATAATGAAATCGATCAACTTACAGGGTCTGCTCCAAGCTAGAGATAAGCCTTGATGAATCACGGTAGTAAAGAGTGACAATTTCCTCAACAAAGTTAGGGTTAGCGTCATCCTGCAGTTCTTCAAGTTGGATAAATTGCTCATCCAGATGTCCCTGCAAAAAAATGGACATGTATTAGTTAGAAACAATGAAATCCCAATATTGCCTAGCTTGTACCTAAATATTAGGATTAGAAAGAAATATAATATATATTATATATGTAATCTGTATATGCCATTCATGCCCGCTACTTATACTAATGAAGTAATGAATCCCATCCATCATTTGTATAAAGTAGTTAGCATTAGCCACCAATTGTTTATATATTTCTGATTCTATTAATTAGTTGGGTACAAAAAGTAAAAAGCTGAATATAACATATATGGTGCTTCTCATGATTGGCAATGAAAGGAAAGGAAGTAAGTAATTATAGTCACGCATCCGACACGTAGTAAAAATGTTAGGATGAGGGAAGAACCTACCTGATCAAAGAGGGACTGTTTCATTGCAGCAACTTGTCTGCGGGACTGGTTTCTGTCCATGATTGATTAGAAATGTGAGTGTGTGAGAGAGAGAGAGAGAAGAAGAAGCAGAAAGGGAGAGAATAAAGACACTATATTGTAGTTGAAGGGTGAGGCTAATTGGAATGGAATGCATATGATTTGGAAGTGGGGATTGCAGGGTTTTTATAGCACCCAAAAGATGTCTTGTGTTGTGTGTAAGAATTAAGTTGGAACAACTAGGACGGACAGACAGATTGTGATTCATTGACGTAAAATGTGTCACTTCATACGGCACTACGAGGGGGAGTAAGTAATATACCAAATTTGGATCCAAGTAAACTTTCACCGGATAAAATTTTATTGAAATAGATAATGCACAATTTGATTGGTTAGGTACATATTTTAGTGAGGGGAATTTTTGTGTCACATGCAAACAGAATTAAAGTCCTAAATATTCCACCAAAGTATGTAAATATATAACCATGTGTAATCCATCAAACAAGAAAAAAGGTTTAATACTTTAATTAGCACCATTAGCCATAGATACAGTACCTGTACGGAACAGTGGGGGGCATCCTTTAAGCGTTGTGTTTTCTTGATATATACAAAGAACATGTAAAGAAATTGAATTGACATCATACGTCGACTAACTTATGACTTCATTCAAATCCAATTCCCTTTGGTATCTTTTAGCTTTTAAGATGGGATGAATAACTAATGCATTAATACTTTGTAAACATTGGTTGAAATTGGTATTTAATCTTAAGATAATAGCAAACATTTTTTCAAAACAAAATTCTTAATACTTAAAGATTATATGTACATTTTTTTTTCCAAATACATTATATGTACATTCTGAGACATGGAGCGACATGGGTACGACTCCTCCTCAATGAGTTTATTTTTCACCAACATATACTCTCCTACCTAATGAACCTAACACGCTTCCACTAGGCCAACTCTTTTGGGTTTGTGAAATATTAAAGAAATAAAAATATTATATTAATTCTCGTGTTTGTTATGATGCATTAAACATGTAACTTTTGAACTTTATCATGTATGTTACAGAAAATACTTTACAATGATTAGATATTTGCGTAAAACTTTTTTTTTTACAATCATTAAATTTTTGTGTTATTATGTATAGTTTTCATATTAGATATATTACACATAAACATAAAGTCATACCTAGTATACATACTATATACCTAGTATACATACTATGTAAACATTCATGTACTAAAAATCTTTATAATAATACCTAGTTTCGTGGCGATTAATTATTTGATTCTGCATCCAAATTAGGCATAGCAAATGGCGGAGTCGAGGGCGGGTTTTGCCTCCCCGTTCCCGTCCCTATTTCCAACGGGTTCAGATTTTGCCTTCCCCATCCCCGTCCTGATAGGGTCGGGCTTCCCCGCGGGTCCCCAACTCCGCTCTAAATATGTAGAAAAATTAAAAAAATTATATTTATGATAATTAAAAAAATAAAATAAAAAACATCAAAATAAATTTTATATTGAAAAGAGATTAAATTAAAAATAAACAAAATATATGTAATAAAATGAATGAGTATATATGCATAAAATAAAATAAAAATTTACAATTTATATTTAGCCGGGCATGTTCGGGTCGAGGGCGGGTTGGGTATCGACATCCCCAACCCCGCCCCACCCACGGTCAAAGCGGGTTATTTCCCGTCAAAACCGGGCCGGGTTAGGTTCTGTTGCCATGCCTAATTCAAATCCTATTGAAGCGTTCATAAAAAAAATAAAAAAAATAAAAAAAAATTCCTATTGAGGCCATTTAATTTGATGCTATTTCATTTTAATTTTTTTTTTTCATTCCTCACACTAAATCTTTGATCTCCTTCTGTAACAAGGGGAAATAACTTAATGTAATATCAAAATATAAAACTTAATGTATTATCAATTTTTAAGATGTTATAAATTTAAAATACTACCCGTCAAAAGAAAACTAAAATATTAAGTCGTATGAAAAAGTGAAAAAAAAAATTATGGGAAACAAAACGAAAGAAGGGGACTATATAGATTAATTTTTCGATCAATTACCAAAACAAAAAAAAAGCTATCACCATATTTGGCAATCCAACACAGGTGACTTCTAGAGTGGTGCCCTTCATGTTTGTCACCATAGTGGTGCCGTAAAAAATAACCTGACTTTACCTGCTTCTTCCAGTTTCAGTATTACAAAAACAAGCCCAAAAGATTGAAAAATTGGCAGCGTTCCCCACATGAACTTTGTATATATGGACAAGGTATTTTTACCGCCACTGTTTGGGATACAATCCCAAAATAAATATTGTAAATAAAACATCTCTCTACATCATTTGAATTTAATTTTTAGCTTTTTATGGTTCCAGCATTTAATTATTTTTAAACCTAAAATGCATGTTGCAAACTTGACAAATGACACGTGAATGACTAATAATCAGCGGTAAACTCCCGATATATAATACAATATGAGTATAAAACACATCTTAAAAAGATAATAAAAAAAAATAACATTTTTCAAGAATTCGTACGTATTTAAAATGTGTTTACTAGTAAACTCCACAGATGAAAAAAGTAAAGACACTTTAGGTGGATGAAAAAAAGTGAAGAACTGGAATTGCGGTGTCGTCGGAATCTCCAGAGATATGGCGATGGTCACCTGCAGGGACTCTGACTTTCAAGTCAGTGCTTATATAGTATCGGGGAGTTTTAAGAATAAGAAGTATCTGGATCTTGAGTGAAATTCTACATATGAGAAATGTTAATAACACACTATCTAATAATCTCTTTCCAACACACTCTCTTTTATTGGTTGAAATTCATATAGGTGCTACTAAATTTACATAAGACCCACATGATTTAGTGAGACTCATTTGAATTTAACCAATAGGAGGGAGTGTGTTAGAAAAAAAGTGTTAAAGAATATGTTAGTAACACTCATCGCTATATATGGGGTTTACTCATATGGTTGAGGTGGTTAATCGTTATTTCGTTAAGATAAAATTGTTCTACAGTTACGAAGCCTTATTTGGTCGTCACTAGACCGAGGAACTCGGAAATGAGTTAATGGACTCTCCTATATATTGGGCTTGTATCCGAGATATCGGTCCAGAACAAAACATAATCTTTATTATAATTTCAAATTTCAATTTGTGCTCAATACATGTTCTTACAAGAAATCCTTAATAAAATTATTCAGTTATACATTGAACTAATATATTTAAATTTATTTATATTTATTTGTAATAATACGCCATCTTAATATTTTTTTAAAATTAATATAATTAAATATTTATTAATAAAAGTCACTTTTATAAATAATATTAAATTACTTCACAACTTTAACTTTATCATTTGAATGAGATTTACATACTTTCATATTATTACTTATTTCATATCAAACACATTACAAGTCAAGAGAGTTATATCATTACAATTATATACTACTTCCTGTCATTTCATTACTTTAGACAAATTAAATTTCAGTTAATAATATTTATATTACACCTACTTTATGCAATATTAATATTATACATAATTAACATATATAAGATTGTTACTACACAATAAAATATGGCAGAACAAGTTTTTTTTTAATAATTCTTCTATTAACAATGAGGATTTGAACTGTTACTTAATCAGATGTTTCTTTTATAAAATTAAGCTTTCACATATCCCATGTTGCAATTACATAAACTTCATTTATCTCTAAAATAAAAAGGTAGCCCACCCAAAATCTCAACCACATATTTATTTTATTACTAAATCTATGGCTTATATTGACGGCACCACCATGGCGACAAACCTCAACGGTACCACGTTAGACGAAACCATCCAACGGAATGTCATCACTCATCACTATCGCACCACTCAAATGTAAACTATCCTGTCCAAAATGAGATAAAGAAAGGTTATGGACGGAAGACGAAGATGCATTGACATATTCCTTCTCAGATATACGGATGTATAAAAAGAAAAGTAAGAATAGTTAAAGGAAGAAATTCTTTGCCCCCCTTTTTTTTATAAAAGAAGACAGACATATACTCCATCTATTTTTGTTTATAAGCAAAAGTCACTTTTTATATTCATTGAAAAATATATGTATTTGATTCAAAATTTAGACCAAATACATATATCTTTTAATAAATATAAAAAGTGACTTTTGTTTATGAAAAAAAACGGTGGTCGTACCAAATTAGCATATAAGCTGCGTTCTCAGGTGTCAACTCAATTTGTTGATTGCAAGCAAAAAGAAAAATTAACTTAAAGCAATTCGAAAAACAATATTATTGGGCATCGCATGAGACAAAGAATTTATCCTTAAAAAGGACCCCAAAAGCCTGCTAACGGCGCATAAATCATATAAATTACACCGTCATGTCATAACAAAAAAATCATTATAACTTCTATCATGTTACATATTGCATACATTGTATGCACTATGTGTTTTAAAGAGTAAGGTCTATGGCTGGAAGAACTTACTAGTAATAAAAAGTGGAGAATGTTGTTGATTCGATGAAAAGACATTTGTCAATATTTAAACGAGATATTTCTTTTATATAGTTTACTTTTCATCCATTCTAGAATAAAGATAAAGAATACTGTACAAACAACCATAATTAAGCACACAAATTTAAATTTTCTTTCTACGCTTTTAGATTTACTCATTGATAACGATTCTGTATTTAAATATATCATTACGTATGCATTCTCCCTTTTTTTAAAATAAATCTAGCATTTTCTTTTTTTGAAAAAATACATCAAAATCTATCCCATTTTTTTTTATGTTTGTCTCTCTGGTTTTTGGGCTAATGATAGGAGGGCTTCAGCTTTGGCTTGACATGCAGTGGTGTGGGCTATTTAGAAATTGAGGAATGAATGTATTTTTTTTAATATGGTGTATGACGTCTATAGTTTTTTGCTAGAGCTAAATTGGGTCATTATCTCTTTTATGATTTTGAGTGTGTTTTTCGACGAATATAACTTGAAGTACTTCTTGTACTCATTTTTTAAGATATCTCTTCTTAATTTGTTGTTTCAAAAATAAAAATACATCAAAGAATCATTATCGTTTATCAGAATTTTAATCTATGATGTTTACCCGAATTCTATGAAATAAAAGATATTATCACAAGAAGTGCTGAAGACTGTCATGATACCCATAAAAATAATACCCTTTTCGTCTCTTAATATAAGACCATTTTTTTAAAAAAAATTGTCCCTTAATATAAGACTTTTTTCAAAAACCAAGGTGTATTAATTTTTTATTTTTTTTACAAAATTACCCTCTATACCAAGGTGCATTAATTCCCTCTATCTCTCTTAATAGTCTTAAAAGATGAGAATGATAACTTGGAAAAATAACACACACTTTGTACAAAATTTAAGACTAATAACTAACAAAACTCACTTTCTTAAGGGGCGTGAAATGGTCAAAGAGGTCCTATATTAAGGGACGGAGGGAGTATAACTAAAATAAGTTGTCAAGCATTTAGTAATTATTAGTTCCAACATAAATATAATAAATGTTTGATAATCCTCCGACATAAATGTTCCAACATAAATGTTTGTCAAGCATTTAGTAATTTTTTTTCCCAACATAAAAAGTAGAAATCCATTTACAATCTGTTTACTCTCTTATCTCTCTATCTATCGACTTCCAAATCTAGGTTTAGACCTTTCAGTTCTTCTCACAGCTCTTTACGTCCACACCCATAGCACTCATTTACAAAATACAAATATTTGCCAAAGTATATTTCCTTGAGGATCGAATCGTAGTATGATATTTTCAAAAATATGTCTTATCAATGTGCGAGACAACTCAATAACGTGTATGACAATTAAAATATATATTTATGTTATACAAATGCTCATTCATGTCCCTAGGATATGTTATATTTATACTTTAATACATTATGATACTATGATGTATATTTATATTTTTCAAAATAATAAAATATATTTAGCCAAAAATAATAAATTATGTCTTACCAATGTGGGAGGCAACTCAATAATATGTGTATGACAATCAAAATATATATTTATTTTATACAAATGCTCATTCATGTCATTAGGATATGTTATATTTATACTTTAATACATTATAATACTATGATGTATATTTATATTTTTCAAAATAATAAAATAATTTAGCCAAAAATAATAAATTATATTTTTAATATGAGAAATATGTGTGTGTGTGTCAATGTTGCCTCCACATTCTAAATTTTTTGGATTCTTCACCGTTGAGCAGTAGAAAGAAATTAGACCAAGTTGGGTAGGAATGAAAGAACGGTGAAGCTTAAAAAGAGGGGAACCACATAGAGGAAGGGGAAGGGAAGTAACAAAGAAAGAGGGGAGTGGTCACAAATGATTTTGACAGTAAACAGAACAGTTCTCTCCTACAAAATCAACCCCAACTTTTCACAGGACATGTGTCACAGTGTCTATGATTTAGATGGAATGAAACAATAATGGCTTATTAACCAAGTTGAATTAATGTGATGGCAATGTTGAAGGCAACCTTGAATTTCACTGTCCTTTTCTGCTTTTTTTTTTTTTTTTTCAATTATGTGCTTAAATAGACTATCTATTATTACTTATCCATACATTAATTTATTTATTTATTAATGCCTCTTTCTTGAGAGGACCTAATTAGTTAGCTTCCTAATTGAAGGAAAGGCCAATTGTATGTAAATTAACCTGATAATTTAGCAGAAGTTGAACTGCATGCAGCAAGGTTGCTCAAGTGCTAGCTACATGTACTCCAACTGCTCCATTCTTGAATATTTTTAGCTTTAGAAACTGTGGTAAGATATGGTGCAGAGAGAATAACAAAGAGGGGAATCATCAATCATGTAACCAAAAGAGGGTGAAAAAAATAATGAGGAAAAATTTTCAATGATTGACATAAGAATTTTGCATTGCATCTCAGTGGTCCTCGTCATTTCTTTCTTTCTCTGCTGTTACAGAAACAAGTGTATGTTAAAGGAGAAAGAAGTGTTGCACAAGAGATTCTCTCTGCATTCTTCCTTTATTCCTAATGCTTTTGCTTATGCCACAGTGGAGTGAGAGGACTGGACAAGGGAGGGCGTATTCTCTATCTGCAGTAGAGTTTAATTTAACCCCCTCCCACACCCTCTAGCTAGCTCCTTCCTCCAGTGGTATGATTTCTTTATTAGGTATGTGGTCACATCTGCTCCCTTTGTAAAGAGTTACAAAAAGTTGAATGTTTTAGATGGGTGGAAGGAAGAGGATCAGAATCTGGTTTCTCGTCTTTTTTCCTGGACTGTCAGATTGTTGGTTTTTTCTTCCCCTCTTATCACTATCTCCTATGTTGATAAGAATCTCACCATCGACAATTATCTATCTCTGCAGGAAAGTGATAACCTAGCGGGTGAGTCCCACCTTGAATAGTGATATGGCCTCGATAGTAGTTTTAAGTGAGAGATAACGCTCATCTCATAAGCTAGCTTTTGGGGTTGAGTCAGGTCTAAACCCAAATTCTAAGAGGGTCTATGTAAATTTTGCATGGGAGGGTTTTCAAAAAGGTCATTATCATAATCTGGACCGCAACATCAAGATTTCTTGTCTTCATAACCACAATACAACTACCATTCAGACCACATCAACTGCATTTAAATACTGATGCAATATACAACAAATACCAACATATATTACCAACATAACCAAAGAATAGACAAATTTAGTAAATAAGTAATACACATGGCAATACATGATGACATTTAGTCTTTTGATGTCTTTAAACTAGAAATGCTTTAAAAGACACTGAACTAATCAGGGTAATAGGAGCCAAAACAAAAGAATCTAGATTAGTAAGCATAACATAAAATTAACTCAAAGAGTGTGGCTTAGTTGGGAACTCATGCTGAGCTTGTAGATGGAAGGATCAAGGTTTGATCCCTACAAAACACATTCTTGGAGAGAGGATGAGAGCTTTTAAGTGTGACTAGGCCCGAGACCGACAAGGACCAGTCTCATAGCCAGCCCAATGAATCAAAGCTTTCAAGGGTACCTTGAGGTGACACCGGGGAGCTAAAAACCCTAATTATGATGGTTTACCAAATAAATAAATAAATAAACATAACACAAAATTAGAATCTTGACACGTTGAAGTGCTTAATTTCATGTTCATCTTTATACCGGAAAAAAACATTGTCGGTCTATCTGTCTGCATCTCCTATTTCGTAAAGCGAGGAAGATCTAATTACATAGAAAGGGAAGGGACATACAAACATGATTGGAATGCAAAGTGGCACAGATGGGTTGCACATCATGATAGAATAAGCTGCACACAGACAGGACCTGAAAAAGTATTACTACTATTATTTCCTTTTCCTTTCCTCATCAAGAAATTAATGTGCTCTGCAAACGAATAATCGATCGAAGCCTCCGGGAATTGATGCAATCATAGATGAATGGTCATGGAGGGGTTAGTTGATGTTGCTTTCTAGTTAACACTTCTCACTCAGTGCCATTTGGGTTTTATTCTTGTCTGGCACTGGCAGCATCAATTCTACTCCTCCTCCTCATCATCATCATTTTCAGAATCCATCTATTGATTAAATATTGAAAGCAGCTAGCAAGCAATGCATCCCCACTATAGCCAACTTTTGTTGTGTCCGGCTGTCCGCCAAAATTTTATCCAAAAAACGCATGAGACACGATCCTTGTTAGCAAACCTGGGAAACGAAATGACCAAATAATCATAATTCGGCCACCAGCATAGACAATGACATGATACTACTCCCCAAATCAACAAAAGTAACGCGCTCTCAACATTTTTCGACACAGGATATATACCATATATTAATATTATTATTGTATATTATATGGCAAATGCTTTTTTTTTGGTGAAATTTATATGGCAAATGCTAACGAGTGCCCTTAAGACACTCGTTAAAGAATCAAATATAGAAATTTTGTATTACAAGTGGTGTATTCAATTACTTAAAAAAGTTTAAATGTTATTTTTTCTAATGTAAAATTTCTATTTTTGAATTCTTTTACTTAAACTTAGTGTCCTAAGGACACTTGTCAGCGAGAACTATATTATATTGCTACCTTAAGTCCTACTCGCTGTAATGAAATACGGTACCTATTAGAATTACGTACTTTTTGTGTCTCTCTGTCCGTGTTTTGCATCCAAATGGATGCAGAGCATTTCCAAGGTCGATTCGATACAAATTATATGCTCCTGTCCTGGCTATATTGTCAACATAAATGTCTATGCTTGGATAAATTCGATATTTCATAAATCGGAAACAAGCAAGCACCTAAGATAATCAAGCTTTGCAAACTGAGGTTCGTTAAAAGACTGTGCAGACTTGTGTAAATTCCAAAATCCCTTTCTTCACTTTTAGCTATAATCTATCTTATCTGCAATCATTCATCTGATGTTCAGTTATTGAAAATTTGAAAACCCCCCTTAAAATTTACTCCCTCTTGTCTATATTATAAAAAACAGACCCCAGGTATTGTCTATTGAAATCTGTAATTTTAATTAATACTCCTATAATAATAAATTTAAATATTATTCCACAAATGCTCTTATATTATTTACTCTTAATTCCACTAACTTAATTACTCCTAATTGCAAGCCACCACACTATCTCACAATAAATAAAAGTATAAATAGAACTTAATAAGAACCGGAGGGAGTAATAAGAATCGGAGGGATTATCATTCAGAACACCGGTGATCCCTCGTTAATTTATCCCTAGTGTTATCTGTGATATTCAATTAGTGTTTGGTGGACTCTTAACCGAAATGCATGCTGGATGGGATAATTGTTTTTAATTTTAAAGTGATACTAATATATCTATTATTTATTAATCCAGCATGTTTAATTTTCAAATTCTCAAATCATGATTGCATTCCAAACATGCTATTAATTACTCTGTCAATTGATCAAAGACCGATTACCCTAGGGAGATGTTATTAGTTACTTCATCTGTTTGGGAGCAAGGGCGTCATCGAATGGACGGGGAGTGGAGGGAGGTCAAGCACAGAGGAAGAAGAAAAGGCGGTATTAACCAACAACGAGATGGTGGTCGCATGGATGTGGAACGTAGGAGAAATAAGGTTGGTGAGGTGGAATCTAACACTTGCAGTTTCTATTTCAGCGAAATCCTGGATAATCACGATGCAAAGGCAATGTACCATGTCTTTGAAAAATTTGGTAATGTGGTTGAGGTGGTGATTCCGGCACGACGAAATAAGATGGGACGGCGCTTCGGCTTCGCTAGATTTATGGATTTGATAGACCAAAGGAGGTTTGGAATTCAATTGGACAACATCATTATTGGAAATAGAAAGATATTTGTTAACATTCCAAAATTTGAACGTCCGGGACAAAAGGTTGTGATGCATGGAAGAAATGCAAAGATAAATTCCAAGGCCCAGAAGAACACAACTAGTCACGCTGGAACCTATCCAGTTAGGCATGATGGAAGGTCATATGCAGATGCAATTAGAAGGGGGACATCGGCTCATGATCCTAGGAAGATGGAACAAAGATATGTTAAGAAACAAAGATCGGTAAACTTGGAATACAACGTGGGAGGGGATGACATGCAACGTATGGGAAACACGTATATTGGTGAGGTGTGCACCCCGGGAACAACATATTGCATTCCTGAGGAGTTTCGACGTCAAGGGTGGTTTTCTTTTAAGGTTACACCATTAGGTGCTAACTTGGTGCTTTTGGAGTCGGAAGTGGAGGGGTGAGATATCCACGTTAATCACAAAAGGGAAAGATTGATTACTATAATGGTTCAAATCTGTCCCCCCTTGGAGCCCCCGAGAAATTGATAACGAAAGGTTGACATCGCTCCGCTGCTATGGTGTTCCTGCTCACGCTTGGTCTATCAAATTCTTTGAGTTCTTGGTTGCTTCGTTTGGCAAATTTGTGGACATTGATGACAATACCAGGAGCAAGAAATATATGGATGTGGCATGGGTCTCCTTCAGATCTAACACACATGCGTTGATAAATCAAATGGTGAACGTTAGCATCAATGGCAAGGTTTTCCCAATCAAAATAGTGGAAGATTGGTATGGTCCAATACATTGGTTTACTCCGGCAAAAGAGGTGGTACCAGACACCGATTCTAAGGATGATTTCTCCGTCGGCGGTTACAGCATTCTGTCAGATGTGGAGGAAGACGAGATCCTCGGTGATGATGATGATGTTAATTGCAATATTAATGTGCCAATAATTGTTGGAAATACAGGTCCCAAGAATAGCGCAGGTGTTATTGCAAATGATGAGGCAATCGAACAGTTTACTACCAAATGCATGGATCCGAATTTGGGGGCAATAATGGTGGGTTTCAAAATGTGGCAATTAAGAAGGGGGAACCAATAAAGCAGGTGACAGTTACAAAAAATGTGAAAACCCATCGGACGAGTTTGATTCCAATGGGCCTAATTGAAGATGGTTATTGCGAGGGGAGTGACAAGCCCAATGACACGTTTGGGGTAGGCCCAGTTCAATGTGCTAATTTGCGGAATGGGGTGCTAGTTGAAAATTGTGAAGGTGTAAAAAGTGGGCAGCATGTTGTCCTTTTTGCATCGGTGTTGGGCCAACAGCCGATGAGTGGAATGGGCCCTGGGACGCATGATGGCCCTTTGGTTCAACCCATGCCCTCTGAGTCTCATACGGTGACCATGCCATTGGTAACCATTCGCAAAAAGGGGGCTCTCGCTCCTCGAATCAACCACTCTGATTCTTTCTATGTGAGCAACGAATGTTCGCAAGTGGCAGATACTCACAGTGATGCCTCATCGCATTCTGCTTCCACTTCTTCTCACTCACGCACTGTGTCCTGGCGTCGCTACGACATGTCCCCTGAAGAAAAAATATGGGCTAAGGCTTACGCTGTGGGGTTCTTTGGTGTGGATCCTGATGGGGTGTACATTGCGAAAATTAAAGGTATGGAGGACCGGGGACGTCCGGATGTGCTCGAGAGGTGTCTACAAGACAGCCCTTATGAAGATTATCACAATCAATGTGAGGGGGTTAGGAGACCGCATTAAAAGAAATCGGGTAAGGTCTCTATTTCGCTCTGGTAATTTTGATATCTGTCTTTTACAAGAAACAAAGTGCACAACTATGGATGATAAGATGGTGTTTAATCTGTGGGGGGGGGGTGAAGATGTTGAGTGGGAGGCTAAACATTCTATTGGACAGTCTGGGGGTTTACTGTTGATGTGGCGGAGTGGTTTGCTCAATATTAATTTGCGATTCAGTGGCACTGGGTTCATTGGTATTTCTGTTAATTGTGATGGCTCTGATGATTTACTTTACATATTCAACATTTACTCATCTTGTTCGTTGGAGGGGAAGAGGCAATTGTGGAGGGAATTATTGGAGTTTAAGGGTCGGTCAATGGCAGGTGAATGGTGTGTCGCGGGAGACTTCAACGCTGTGTTAAATCCTGCAGAGAGAAAAGGGAGAAATTTACAAGATAACTCAAGAGAGTAGGGGAATTCAGGCAGTTTGTGGAAGACATGTAGGTTGTTAATGTTCCAGTTTTGGGTACAAAATATACGTGGTTTAGTTCTGACAGGTATGCAATGAGCAGATTGGATAGATTTCTTCTATCTGAAGGTTTAATTAAGGAGTGGAAAGTCGTAGCTCAATGGATAGGACAAAGTGATGTCTCAAACCATTGCTCAGTATGGTTAAAATGTGAGGAGAAGAATTGGGGTCCAAAACCATTTCGCTTCAACAATTGTTGGCTAGAGCATGATAATTTCTTGCCTTTTGTTAAAGAATCTTGGAACTCCTATCAAATTGTGGGTTGGAAGGGGTTTATCCTAAAGGAAAAATTCAAGTTGTTGAAAGAGAGCTTGAGAACACGGAACAGGGAGGTATTTGGTATCCTTGATCTAAACATTGAGCAATGTGTCTTGGCTCTAAATGAATCAGATGAATTGGCTGCCAATGATGGAGATTTTGATAGTGATTCCCGATGTGAACTAAATAAACAATTTTGTCAAAAGCTTCGCTTGAAAGAGAGCTTACTTTGTCAAAAATCTCGGGCAAAATGGCTTGTGGAGGGAGATTCAAATTCCCGGTTTTTCCATTCTTTCCTGAAAGGTAGAAGACTGTAACACCCAGTTTCCGGAGCGCTACTGTTCTAATGAACCTTTTGAAAAAGTGGAACACGCTGCTTGCATGGTTTCAAAAATAGGGACCTTTTTTTTTTCTTTTTAAAACTTCCTTTAAGAAAATAGCAATCAGAGTATTGCGACATTTCCGAAAGGCGGTGAATAACTAAAGACAACAAAATCAATAGTAGCAACCATGCAGATAACTTTATTAAATCATCTCACATAACAATCCAAGTCTGGAAAACATAATACGATTATTACAACATTGTAATTAGAAAGAGTACACACCCTATAGCTGGTCTACACGTTACAACCTTTACTAGTCCTCTAGTAAATTCAGACTGACACACAAGTTGGATAGCCAGATAGGACTATCCTCAGCTACGTTTGACAGCAACCTCAAACACTCTGCAGTCCTCGTCATCTGGGTTACATTCATTGATTGAAAGAACCACGTGCAAGGGTCAACTTCTTAAAATAAAACAGATAACACACAAATAGCAGATACAACAGCCAATTATATTATATAGACATCATATAATATGAAACCACATACTCCAGCACATATACGCAATCATGTCAACAACATTCAGCACAAATCAATAAGGATGCACCCAATATCCTATTGACGCAACTATATGCCAGTGCAGTTTTAATTTCGGAATCCATACGCTAAGGTCATATCGGGTCAGACGTAGGCATCGATACTTTTCCCTGCGATGGTAAAATTTTAACGACAAAACATCCCGAATTCCTTTGGCCATGGGCAATCCATCACCCAGGATATTCAGGTCGACGTTACCAATAAGACACGATAATGCCTTCCACCAACCCCAACGAACATATCAAGCATATGAAATTATAACAAGGCATAAGACAATAAATATTTAACTATCCAACATTAAATACTATTGAATTATCCAACAACACCAATAATGTACTTCCCCATAAATCAACATATATCCACATCAAATAAATGTTCAGCTAACAATGTTACCAACCATACATCTCAAGCCAACAAAACAGTTAGACAAATCCAATCATCACATAGTCACCACAATTCACCTCATAAGAAATAAATACATTTCTCCCCTTTGAAGCTCGATGGAACCAACAAAGAGGTAACAAACAAGTGTGGGGGGTTGGGGACAGCTGCCAACCACTTGCAGACAAGCCCACTAGATAATAACATAAGTTTTAAGAACTAAAAATTCGAAGGGGTACGAGACCCTCACTTCGAACCCTGAGGTTCTCAGACTTCTTCGCTTTAAGACTTGAAATTAAATATTAAAACTTATCCATGTCTAAGAGTTGCCCTTACTCATAAGTACATAAATATTAACACTTAGAATGTGAAGCGCCCTTACGGAAATAGAATTCCACGTCCACGCTAACGTCAGAATACGTCTCGAACTCTCGCACGCACGTACTCACGACCTCAACAACCCTAAGACAAAGATACTAAGTCTTAGAAAATCTCTAAATCACTCGAAGATAACCCCTAGGTTATGGTTTGCAAACAAACTCCTAGGGTACACAACTCAAGATTCTTTTTAGTAATACTCACACTTAAAAACACTAAAACTAATTTAGAAATAATATTTTAAATATTTACAACTTACTCAAATCTTTATAACTTTTTAACTAAACTTGAAATTTTAAAAATACTAGAAAATTTTTTCTTCCAAATCTCAAAACCATAAAATCAATACTAAAATAAAATATTCTTCACACTAATATTTTCAAGACTCCACCTTATTTAAGAAATACAAAGATCTCTTTAAACATTAAGTGTTTTATAGTCTTATTCAACTCAATCAACAATTTAAGCAACTCTAACTCAAATCTAATTTTTTTTTAAAACTCCTAAACCATAACAACAACTTAAATATGCATAAATCAAGGCTTGAAACACAAAATTTCCTTCCTTATTCCTCCTTGAAGCTCAAGGTTTCAACACCTAGTTTAGGGAAAATTTTAAACGTTCTTCTAAATCAAACTTAACAACAAACATACTAAAAACCCCTTTCTTAAAACTTTCAAGAAATTAGCAAAACTTCAAATCTATGAAATTTTTCTCTAATCATAACATGATTCAAGTTCAAGGAGTACAAAACTCAAATCTTTTCTTGATCAACACATAAAACAACAACAAGAGCAACTAAAACAACAATAAAGACAAGAATCACAAGAACAATCCATCTTTTCCCCTTTTTGGTCATGGTCTTAGAGCACAACAAATGAAGGAAAAAATTTGTCATTTTGTTCCTTGATCATCATCACAACTATACCAAAAAAAAATAGTAGAACAAAAATCAAAATAATCCTCACCCCAAAAATCGTGATAAGACCACGGTTTTGGCCTAAAATAAACAAGAGATTTTTTTTTTTTTTGATAAAAGCCTCACCAACTCTAAGCCTCTCTAGCACCAAGGATGGTTATGGAAACAAGGAATTTGGAGCATTAAATATGGGGTACTCACGGCTGGAAATACAAGGAAGTAGGAGAGGAAATCTTGCTCTCCCAAAGGCACTCTCACTTGCTCAAGGTCTCAGTACTAATTAGAAGAATAAATTGAAGGAAAAATGTGGGTGTTTCATGGTGATGTGCTCACGGTTTTTGCTTGAAGAAAGGAAAGGAAAACTTTAGCTTTTTCAAAGGTTAACAACACTTCATAAACTAAAGAAAGAAGAAGGATAAAATTAAAATAAAGATCTGAGGAGATGGGGACTTCGGCTGGTTAAAAAAACTAGAGGAAGAGCTAGCTTGTCTTCTTTCTAAATTTTTTTTTTTCTTTAACTCACACACTCGTGAAATAAAAGGAAGAGCTGGCTTAAGGTCTCGCTGGACAGCAATGAGGGGAAAAAAAATATCTTCTAGTTGAAGGATAATCATGGTAAAAAAATAATAATAAAAGATTTGGATAATATTAATAAGATATTTTAATAAAAGTAATCTTGGTTAGATACATGCATCATCTGCAGCCAACTTCCTCCGCAAGTTTTCCTTAAAATAAAATATCTAGCTTACGCATTCACTAAAATCTCGGCTCTCGTCGCGTGTTAGGTTTTCTATCGCTTTGCTTCGTAAATTAATTTACGGAGAAATTAATTTACCGCGTGAATAAGATATTGCTAAAACAATATAAAACACTCAAATAATGTCACAACAAGTCACGATTCGATTTTCATCGAAATCGGAATTCGTTTTAAATTTTAATGCGGATAAAAATTACCCGGAGATTCAAAATACGACGTAACTTCGTTAGAGTTTCCGACGATTTTTGAATCATGAATTAATATCAAATATTAATTCTTAAATTTAATTTCATCTTGATTTAATTCAATCAAATTCTTAGTCAACAAAAATACGCGTTACCGCGTCAAACGGAAAACTCATATAAAATTTAATTGATGAATTCACCTTAAAAGTAGCATACGTCTACGCTGTCTATCAATTTGAATTGACATCATCAATAATAATTATTTATAGTAAATAAATTATTCAAAATAAGTCAAAATAATTTTCCGTACTCTTAGTAAATCATTGAGGTGATCAATCTCTAGGATTTACATTCAAGTATTCGAGATTTATTGTTAAAACAATTTTTCTTAAAAATTGGGGTGTTACACTACCACCCTCCTTAAAATAGTTTCGTCCTCGAAACTACGCGGATACGAAAATACGAAAATTACTTTACTCAAATCTATAAAATAGTTTGCACACATAGGCATTCACAACACATATTAATATAAGTAGTACTATAATATTCATAGCTATATAACATTACGATCGCTTCACAGCATACAACAGCAACCAAACTTAATAGCACTAAGTATATGCATCATACAGAAATACGAACAAAATATATTAGACGAAGAAGTGCTTACAATCTACTGGCGCTTTATTCCGGAGCTACGGCCTCTGCTCAATCACGACCACGATCACGAACACGAACATGAACACGACACGGACCCGAACGCGAACACGAACACGAATACGGCTACTTGCTATCACCACAATAATTCTACACCACTTCATACCTAAACATGGTCACACATATCAAAATACAAAACTATCTAAAGTTTAAAGAAAATTAAAACCTTTTCTCAAGTCAAATATTTTGACACTAAAATAATTCTAAATCTCCTAAAAACATCACCAAAGCAAAAGACTAATAAAAGCACGATCTTTCTCTTAAGACTCAACCATTCTCGTAGATATTAAAGTTCATTCGAGATTAGGTTCTCATTGTCTCAAAATCATTAAACATACTTCAATTCAAAGGTTAAAGCCAATTCTACAATTTAAGTCAACAATCTCACTTCTCTTTAAAATCCTTTTGAATCAAAACCTTTTCTTAAAAAAAAAATACACCAACAACAACAAAATTGCTACTCACTAAATTGTTGAAAATTGAAAATCCCTTTTCTCCTTTCAAGGAACCCTACGGATTTACATATCCACACCCAAATTTTATTTATTTTTTAAATCATTCTGACTCACGCCTAAACTTTTTAACAAAAGGATTAACAATAAAACCTTTCTCTACAATACTAAGTTACAACTAACATAAAATCATTGGAACTTACGTTAGAAAAATTTGAAATCCAACCTCTCAGGTATTTACGTGGTCATGGGTTCACGCCCCCCAGTTAACACCAAACATTTTAATCTTCACTTCAACACCATATATACATAATCTTGGATTTTCAACAAAACAGGATCAAAAACATTTTTTTTCCAACATCAACTTTCTCAACACAATTCTAACAAAAGATCTTTTAAGGAAAACCTAAAATCATCAGCCCCTCCCTTTTTTTTATATAACCAAAAGATTAGAGCTTTGAAGCAAATAAAGTTCTCTCCTTTGCCCTCATGAGGTCACGGCCTCTAGGCTAGAAAATGAGAAAGGAACTTCATTTTCTTCAAACCAAAATCATCCACAAAATTATCAAAGCATCAATAAAAGAAAAGGGAAAGACATAGCAAAATAAACTCACCCACAACCTCTAGTAACTCCCGGTTCTAAGGTCTTCTAAGAACCCACGGTCTGTAGACAAAGAGACGAAGAAGAATTTCCACGATCACCAAACACAAAATCACCCACAACATCAACCCGCATAAATGCCAAATGGTGTCTTCCTCTAAAACCATCTTAAGGTTTACGGTTCAACTATGGAAATGAAAGAGGATAACAACTCCAAATCTCTCACATACAACCCACTACTATATGGTTTAGCTAGGAGAAGGATTGGAGAAAAAAAAATGGGTGTCTCTGGAGCAAGTTTGCTCGCGGCGCACGAGAGGAGGAAGGAGAAAGGAATCTAGGTTTTTCTCTTTACCCACAATAATACCTGGCATACAACTATTCCCCCTTCCTCCTTTTTATGCGTGTCCGACACAATAATTAGAGAGTGACTACATTTTTTTTTAACCAATAAGTGGCCGGTCACGGGTCTAAAGAAGGAAGGGAAAAGATTCCTAAAATCTTGGTCCAAGTCCTTATATTAGTCCTCCATGATCTAAAAAAAAAAGGATAAGGTTTGGTAAAAATTTTAGGTACTACCCAATACTAGCTCAACACCTAGTCACGTATTAGACCACTACCACTAGCAACTCCCACTAACACTTTAAATTCTATTCAACTGAGTTAAATGGGCCTTGCGTAAATTAAATTGTCACAAGACAATTAATTAACGAATTACAATAATAGTGTATAATATTTTCATTGGAAAATATTAATACGTTAAAAATAACTAAACAATCACACAATAAACCACATATAATCACAGTAATATAAAATATATCACAGCGAGAACACACAGATGTTAGTGGCAAACATGTCACACTCTGAAAAGCATTAAAAGTTTTGATTTTCAAATCTCGTACGTATCAAAATAATTCAAACATTAAACCTTGTGGTTTATATTTAGAACCACTAATATCCCAAAGATCAGACTAAACAATAATAATAATAATAATCGTCATCTGCCAACAATCCCGGAAGCTCATCTCTTATTTCCCAAGGGACTTAAAAGTCTCATGGTGACAAAAGTCAACCAATCCTTTAGCATTTGCAGCTTGCTTCTTTCCCGGCTATCCTAGCAGTTCACCTTGCTTCTCCGTAGTAGCCTGTTGAGCAACAATGACTACGGTCCCTGCTGCCACAGCTTGGCCTATCTGAGTCCTCGGATCCATCTCTCGAACTATCAGTTCCAACAGAAGAAATTACTCGTTTCGGAAATATTGGATTCTTACAAGGTCTCACAACCTTGTCGAAACCCCACAACAATTTTTGTGTCTCAAGACACATTGTTTCAATTAAGAAACAATTTCAAACAATTTCAAGTCGAGTTACTCCACTTGAGAACCAAGCAAAACACAAAACACAGTTGGACCCCTCACCGTCTGTTCTCTATAAAACCCGACACTTGACCAGCTATAATTTCCCGACTCACAGTCCGGTTAGAACCGAACTGCTCTGATACCACCTTTGTAACACCCAGTTTCCGGAGCGCTACTGTTCTAATGAACATTTTGAAAGTGGAACACGCTGTTTGCATGGTTTCAAAAATAGGGACCTTTTTTTTTTCTTTTTAAAACTTTCTTTAAGAAAATAGCAATCAGAGTATTGCGACATTTCCGAAAGGCGGTGAATAATTAAAGACAACAAAATCAATAGTAGCAACCATGCAGATAACTTTATTAAATCATCTCACATAACAATCCAAGTCTGGAAAACATAATACGATTATTACAACATTGTAATTAGAAAGAGTACACACCCTATAGCTGGTCTACACGTTACAACCTTTACTAGTCCTCTAGTAAATTCAGACTGACACACAAGTCGGATAGCCAGATAGGACTATCCTCAACTACGTTTGACAGCAACCTCGAACACTCTGCAGTCCTCGTCATCTGGGTTACATTCATTGATTGAAAGAACCACGGGCAAGGGTCAACTTCTTAAAATAAAACAGATAACACACAAATAGCAGATATAACAGCCAATTATATTATATAGACATCATATAATATGAAACCACATACTCCAGCACATATACGCAATCATGTCAACAACATTCAGCACAAATCAATAAGGATGCACCCAATATACTATTGACGCAACTATATGCCAGCGCAGTTTTAATTCCGGAATCCATACGCTAAGGTCATATCGGGCTGTACGTACCAGACTGACACTTTTCCCTGCGATGGTAAAATTTTAACGACGAAACATCCCAAATTCCTTTGGCCATGGGCAATCCATCACCCAGGATATTCAGGTCGACGTTACCAATAAGACACGACAGTGCCTTCCACCAACCCCAACGAACATATCAAGCATATGAAATTATAACAAGGCATAAGACAATAAATATTTAACTATCCAACATTAAATACTATTGAATTATCCAACAACACCAATAATGTACTTCCCCATAAATCAACATATATCCACATCAAATAAATGTTCAGCTAACAATGTTACCAACCATACATCTCAAGCCAACAAAACAGTCAGACAAATCCAATCATCACATAGTCACCACAATTCACCTCATAAGAAATAAATACATTTCTCCCCTTTGAAGCTCGATGGAACCAACAAAGAGGTAACAAACAAGTGTGGGGGGTTGGGGACAGCTGCCAACCACTTGCAGACAAGCCCACTAGATAATAACATAAGTTTTAAGAACTAAAAAGTCGAAGAGGTACGAGACCCTCACTTCGAACCCTGAGGTTCTCAGACTTCTTCCCTTTAAGACTTGAAATTAAATAATAAAACTTATCCATGTCTAAGAGTTGCCCTTACTCATAAGTACATAAATATTAACACTTAGAATGTGAAGCGCCCTTACGGAAATAGAATTCCACGTCCACGCTAACGTCAGAATACGTCTCGAACTCTCGCACGAACGTACTCACGACCTCAACAACCCTAAGACAAAGACACTAAGTCTTAAAAAATCTCTAAATCACTCGAAGATAACCCCTAGGTTATGGTTTGCAAACAAACTCCTAGGGTACACAACTCAAGAATTTTTTTTAGTAATACTCACACTTAAAAACACTAAAACTAATTTAGAAATAATATTTTAAATATTTACAACTTACTCAAATCTTTATAACTTTTTAACTAAACTTGAAATTTTAAAAATACTAGAAAATTTTTTCTTCCAAATCTCAAAACCATAAAATCAATACTAAAATAAAATATTCTTCACACTAATATTTTCAAGACTCCACCTAATTTAAGAAATACAAAGATCTCTTTAAACATTAGGTATTTCATAGTCTTATTCAACTCAATCAACAATTTAAGCAACTCTAACTCAAATCTAATTTTTTTTAAAACTCATAAACCATAACAACAACTTAAATATGCATAAATCAAGGCTTGAAACACAAAATTTCCTTCCTTATTCCTCCTTGAAGCTCAAGGTTTCAACACCTAGTTTAGGGAAAATTTTAAACGTTCTTCTAAATCAAACTTAAAAACAAACATACTAAAAACCCCTTTCTTAAAACTTTCAAGAAATTAGCAAAACTTCAAATCTATGAAATTTTTCTCTAATCATAACATGATTCAAGTTCAAGGAGTACAAAACTCAAATCTTTTCTTGATCAACACATAAAACAACAACAAGAGCAACTAAAACAACAATAAAGACAAGAATCACAAGAACAATCCATCATTTTCCCCTTTTTGGTCATGGTCTTAGAGCACAACAAATGAAGGGAAAAATTTTTCATTTTGTTCCTTGATCATCATCACAACTATACCAAAAAAAAATAGTAGAACAAAAATCAAAATAATCCTCACCCCAAAAATCGTGATAAGACCACGGTTTTGGCCTAAAATAAACAAGAGATTTTTTTTTTTTTGATAAAAGCCTCACCAACTCTAAGCCTCTCTAGCACCAAGCATGGTTATGGAAACAAGGAATTTGGAGCATTAAATATGGGGTACTCACGGCTGGAAATACAAGGAAGTAGGAGAGGAAATCTTGCTCTCCCAAAGGCACTCTCACTTGCTCAAGGTCTCAGTACTAATTAGAAGAATAAATTGAAGGAAAAATGTGGGTGTTTCATGGTGATGTGCTCACGGTTTTTGCTTGAAGAAAGGAAAGGAAAACTTTAGCTTTTTCAAAGGTTAACAACACTTCATAAACTAAAGAAAGAAGAAGGATAAAATTAAAATAAAGATCTGAGGAGATGGGGACTTCGGCTGGTTAAAAAAAATAGAGGAAGAGCTAACTTGTCTTCTTTCTAATTTTTTTTTCTTTAACTCACACACTCGTGAAATAAAAGGAAGAGCTGGCTTAAGGTCTCGCTGGACAGCAATGAGGGGAAAAAAAATATCTTCTAGCTGAAGGATAATCATGGTAAAAAAATAATAATAAAAGATTTGGATAATATTAATAAGATATTTTAATAAAAGTAATATTGGTTAGATACATGCATCATCTGCAGCCAACTTCCTCCGCAAGTTTTCCTTAAAATAAAATATCTAGCTTACGCATTCACTAAAATCTCGGCTCTCGTCGCGTGTTAGGTTTTCTATCGCTTTGCTTCGTAAATTAATTTACGGAGAAATTAATTTACCGCGTGAATAAGATATTGCTAAAACAATATAAAACACTCAAATAATGTCACAACAAGTCACGATTCGATTTTCATCGAAATCAGAATTCGTTTTAAATTTTAATGCGGATAAAAATTACCCGGAGATTCAAAATACGACATAACTTCGTTAGAGTTTCCGACGATTTTTGAATCATGAATTAATATCAAATATTAATTCTTAAATTTAATTTCATCTTGATTTAATTCAATCAAATTCTTAGTCAACAAAAATACGCGTTACCGCGTCAAACGGAAAACTCATATAAAATTTAATTGATGAATTCACCTTAAAAGTAGCATACGTCTACGCTGTCTATCAATTTGAATTGACATCATCAATAATAATTATTTATAGTAAATAAATTATTCAAAATAAGTCAAAATAATTTCCCGTACTCTTAGTAAATAATTGAGGTGATCAATCTCTAGGATTTACATTCAAGTATTCGAGATTTATTGTTAATACAATTTTTCTTAAAAATTGGGGTGTTATAAAGACGAAGGAACCAGATTATTGCTTTGAATGTTGAAGGAGAATGGATTGACTCTGTAGATGGTATTAAGAATGAGGTCCACAATTTTTTTAATTCACATTTTTCTAGGAAACATGAGTTTTCTAGACCGCTGCTTGACGGAATTAATTTCAGCGAACTTTCTTTGGAGGATAATGACATGCTTGCTGCTCCAGTCTCATTGGAGGAGCTAAAGGAAGCCATATGGTGCTGTGATGGCAATAAAAGCCCGGGTCCGGACGGGTTTAACTTTTCGTTCTTTAAGGCATGTTGGGATTTGTTAAAGGATGAGTTGTTGGCTTTTGTTCTTGAGTTTCAGATGAATGCTGCACTGCCTAAGGCTATCACTGCGGAATTTCTTGCTCTCATTCCGAAATCTGATCACCCGCAATCATTGAATGAATACCGACCAATTTCTTTGATCGCATCTTTGTACAAAATTATCTCCAAGTTATTGGCAGGCAGATTGAAGAAGATTCTTGGAAAAGTGATCTCTTCTTGTCAATCGACATTCCTACCTAACAAGCAAATCTTAAATGGAGAGCTTATTGCCAATGAGTTGATTGACTTAGCAACTCGGAGGAAGGATAATTGCCTGCTTCTAAAAGTAGACTTTGAGAAAGCTTATGACTCTGTGGATTGGGGTTACCTTGACTATATGATGCTTCGAATGGGATTCTATTATAAGTGGCAAGGTTGGATTAAAGCATGTATATGTTCTAGTACTATGTCGGTGTTGGTTAATGGTAGCCCAACGGCGGATTTCAAGGTGCATAGAGGGTTGCGCCAGGGTGATCCACTTGCTCCATTCCTGTTCTTAATTGCTGCAGAGGGATTGACGGGTTTAATACACAAATCAGTGGAAATTGGCCAACTGACTCCTTATCAGGCGTTTCTAACCATCTCCTTTCCCATCTTACAATATGTTGATGACACAATTATCACATGTGAGCCTAATTGGGATAATCTCTGCAGCATTAAGGCAGTCTTAAGGGGTTTTGAACTTGTTTCTGGACTTCGTATTAACTTCTCCAAAAGTAATATGTTTGGGGTGCATACTGATGATGTTTTTCTTGATTTGGCGGCTGCTTTCCTCGATTGTAGTATTGGCATGATCCCCTTTAAGTTTCTTGGGATTCCGGTGGGTTCAAATCCCAGGAGATGTAACACTTGGAAACCGGTAATTGACCTTATGTCAAAAAGGCTAGCCTCTTGGAAAAGTAAGCAGTTGACTATTGGAGGTAGGGTAACATTAATCAATTCAGTACTTAAAAAATTTACCTATGTACTTCTTCTCCTTTTTTTAAAGCGCCTAAAAAGGTTATAGCATCTCTTATCCAATTGCAAATAAGGTTCCTATGGGGTGGAAGTGATGACGTGAAAAAAATTCCTTGGGTTAGTTGGGAGAACGTTTGTAAACCTCGGTCGTTGGGGGGACTTGGGGTGAAGAATCTGGAGGTGTTCAATTGGAGTTTATTGGCCAAGTGGAAATGGCGATTTCTCACAGATCAAGAGGCTTCATAGTTTCAACTATTATTAGCTAGATATGGACAACTACATTATCTAACTATGGATGGACAAGTTATGTTGCCTGAAGACTGATTGGTTTCGTAATTCTGATAAAATTCGGGTTGGTAATGGTGATGTGGCACGGTTTTGGGGGGATTAATTGTGTGGGGCTATGGCTCTGAAAGATTCATTCCCAAATCTGTATGGCCTTGCTAATAATGAATGGGTATGGCATTTTAATTGGTTGCGTGAACTGACTGAGGAAGAACATATCCGCCTCGCTGAATTATGTACACAGCTGGATGGTTTTCAGCCTGATGCTAATTCAGCTGATGGATGGGAGTGGACAGGCTCGACACTACAAACTTTCTCTACAAAATCTACTTATGAGGGACTGTTATCATCTGAGGATGTTGGTATTCTGCAGGAACTAGACGTAGCTTTTCGTGGATTGTGGAAAACATCCATCCCCTCTAAGGTGGCGGTGTTTGTCTCGCGTGTGTTACATCAAAGGATTCCGACTAGGGATGCGCTTATTCGTAGAGGTATTATCCCATTAACTAATAATGAACATTGTTTATTCTGTGAAAACATGCCGGAAACTGTCGATCATTTATTTTGCCGCTTTGAATTCTCGTGTAATATATGGTGTGCAGTATATGCTTGGGTCGGATTTTTGGGTCCATGGCAGGAAAATGTTTAAGCCAATTTTGTCTCACATCGGTTGCCAATAATAGGGAAAAAAGGGAGGAAATTAAGGCATCTTATTTGGTGTGCAATGGTATGGATTTTATGGCGCCTTAGGAATGCTATTATCTTTAAGGGTGCGAAGTTGGAGTTTACAGCTACAGTGACACAGGTCAAAGCAGTCTCGTGAGAGTGGTTTATTTTTAGAGAAGGGAAACACTCGGTTTGGAAGTACTCCGATTGGTGCTTGAACCCGATTGCGTGCTGCAACAATCTGTAACACTTTGGATAGGCTACATGTGTTTTTAATGAAGATGCTGATGCTTATTTTATGCGACCCCTTGGTAATGCTTGACTGAAAATGTTTTGGATTGGTAAATGCATGCTCTGTCTTGTGTGACTGGAAAAGGTACTGCAGTAGCGCTATTGCATGGTGGATGGTTATTAAGATTTTCGTTGTTTGACTTAAAGACTTGCAGGGAGAAAAATAGTGCATTGTCTGCACATAACCTAGCTAGGTGGGTTGTGGTTGGTTTGGTTTCATATGGTTGCTGGTTTTAGTATGATAGGTTGCCTATCTTAGGATGGTGTATCTCTTTTGTATCCCATGGTTGGTGTACTCTTTTTCCTCCTTTTGTCTTTTTCTTAATGGGTTTTGGCTTTGGGGGTTTTAACGAGGCACCTCCATGTCGTTTTGTGTTGGAGTACCCCTCGTACTCTCTTTTATTAATAAATATCCTCTTTGCTTATCAAAAAAAAAAATCATTTGTTTTTTGTACTTTTATATTTACTTTTACTTTTATATTGTTTATTTGACATGTGTTTTGGCCTAGTCCCCTCATGTTTGTTCTTTTTTCGATTTTTTTTAATAAATTAAGGTAGGAGTACTCTTTTTTCTTTCTAGATTTTTTTTCCTAAGGAGGGTTTTGCATCAGAAAGTTTTAACGAGGCTCCTTTCCTTCTTTGCCTTTAAACAAAAAAAAACTCAACTGTTAAATTTTGCGCATTTTCTTTACTAGTGTGCAATTTTAAAAAATTGCACACTTGCAAATATCATATTTGCGAGTATTTTTTTTTTTACTCACAAATATGATATTTGCAAGTGTGCAATTTTTTTAAAATTGCACACTCGCAAATATATTGCACAATCGTAAATATCATATTTGCGAGTAAAAAACAAAATACTCGCAAATAACATATTTGCGAGTGAAACGAATGAAAAAAAAAATTTGATATTTTAACATAGGGGTATTTTGGTCAAAACATCATTTTGGGGGTGCCCCAAGCAAAAATGGGGGTGCCCTTAGAAAAGCCCTTCTTAAGATACTGATCAGTAGTATCGGGCTGGCTAACCCATTTGACCATGCGAACAAACTGAACTCAGTGATCTGCCAATGATATATGGGCTGGGTTAGCTCGTTTATACAGCTGTAGCAAAGGGGAAAAAGATTAAAAGAAGAGTGTGACTTTGATTTAGTTCTCTGTGCGGATATGATTTGAGAACATCAATTAATTAAAAGTTAAAACAACCCGTAATACACAAGAATGAGTACATCATACAGTGCATCCACCAGGGGTATGGGAGTGCAGGAGCAGGTAGAGGTAGAATACATGGTCTGGCTAGCCAACTAATATAACCAAACCTAGAGGAACAGGAACCTCTTGGAGGCATTTGATTATTTAAGCTTCATTTTTGTTTACAGTTAGAAAGAATAAATATTTGCCAAGAATTGATCTAACCTGTGCTACATACCACCATATAACTTCTTACTACTAGGAAGATTAAACACTATGGCTCAGAAGAGGGGAAAAAAAAAATTAAATTATATATGATAGCACAAATGAAAAGAAGGGCTTGTCTTCACCAGACTTCAAAAGCTCAAACCGCTTGAATGGCGCTGTTCTTGCCGCCGTTTAAATCGGAACCACTAACCGGAGCATTTGCATGGAATGCTGACTGCCTTGAGGGCTCTCCTAACAACTTTAAGGAAAGAGGGGAAGGCTCTCTATCAAGTTCCTGTGTTTCCCCAATGCTCAGATGAGACATTCCCACAAGTTCATCGACATTGACAGGCTCCTTGGGAATGACCGGGATCGGCTTGAGGACCTGATGATGATGATGATGAGATGTCTCTCCTCCATTGACTTCTTCAAAGGGAACTCCAATTGATGGCCATATGGAAAATGGGACAGGTAAATAAGCTGGGAAGAATCCAGGAGCCATTGGTGTCAATCCCTTTGATCCTGTTGCAGTTTCATTAGGCTCTTCTACGTTTTCTTGAGAAGTTGTTTCCATGGGTTCAAATTCTGACTTTAGAGATAGATTTAATGAAGGCTGTGATTTTCCATTGCAAGGTTGTGAGTTCTCAGAAGGTGGAAGCAGTACTTGTTCTTCTGGCATTGAAGGTGGATCTGGAGACTGACATATGATTTACAAAAAAAAAAAAAGTTAGCAAGAGAGGAAAAAAGAAAAGCAAGAAGCGAAAGACTACATAATGCTCATCAAACATAACTCATAATTCTTAAAGGCTGGTATAGTGATGTTGATAGGACGACACTAGTTCGTTTCCCTATCGATCAGACTACATGTAGTAGACATAAGTATGCGCGTGCATGAAAATTGCTCAATTAGATATGACGAATGAAGACCAACCATATCCGGAGCCATGTCGAAAAGGCTGGAACGTCTCTTTCTCCTGGTAGCACTACTCTGCCGGATGAAGTACTTTTGGGCATGACTTGCTACTTGAGTAGGGGTCCTTGACACAACAAAGTTACGCGCTATCCCACGCCAGTCGCCTTTGCCCAGCTTCTGGAGACCAATCAAGAACAGTCGGTGTTCTTCTTCAGTCCATGGAACACCTAAAACACACGAAAGTGCATATTGAATAAAGAAATCCAATCAACAAGACAAAAGGGTACTCGGCCTACTTAATGAATCAACTGTCCTTTATAAAACACATCAATCCAATGCAGCAACTAATCCCCTGGGAGACTTGTAAAAGGCAAAACAAAGTTGAGAGGTTTATGACATAAAAACTGGCAAGTAGTAGTAAAGTAGCAACATTCTGGATTGGAGTAATCGATCTGACTTAATGGGATTAGAACCAGATGTACTCTTTTTTTTTTTTTAAAACACAACCAGATGTACTTGTTAAAACTTACAAGAGTCAAAGCTTTCAAGTAATTGACAATTCCCCAAAAAATGGCACTAAAATTAAACTATGGCTTATAGAAAATCAAAACTCTCTTTCTCTCTCCTGGACTGGAGACCTGGAGACCACTACACTAAAATCCTACTAGGAAAGCAAACTCTAATAAAATCATTCCAAAAAAACTGAAAAAGAGGTATGCAACTATCCAGAAGGGATGAAAAAAATACATAAAGACCCTGTGGCAGAGTGGGAATAAATAACACGCAAGCAGTCTGCTACATGTAAAATGTAGCCACCAAGATTTAGGGAATGGATCGAAATTCTAAATGACATGCCTCAGCAAAAAATTTGATATACTTCATTACCCTAGGATAGGATACAAAGCAAATAACCACCGATTTTGGCTTGGAATTAGGCAGGAAAATCTTAAGATTTGCCTAGTAATCTAATCACAAGAATTTTAATTCAGTTACAACCATCATTATGAAATAAATAAATGATGCAGGCAAGAGTAACACATGAAATTAACTTTATAAAAAGGTGAGAACTCCCATACCCAGAAGTTTTATTGGGTATGAATACTCAATGACCAATTATGTGACACCACATCATTTTTTAACTTTTTTAAAGTGAAATTAAATACTTAGTTTTCATACTTGTTGTTAGTGTAAGAGTATAGAAGAAATTCCAAAAAATTATATATTTATTAATAAATTTTGACTTTCTCTAAGGAGTTTTTTTATTTTTTTTCTATTTCATTTTTTATAAATTTTTTTCTCTATTTTAGTTATTTAGATCACTGCTTAAATAATATTTTAATGTTTGTGTAAGCTATTTAATTTCATTCCTAGCTTATTCTTCTTTTTTTATTTCATTCTTGATAATAAAATTATATTTTTGTTAATTTCTTCTATTGTTTTACTTAATTCATACACGATTTCAATTTCTTTTGATATTTCAATTTATTTTTTTTTATTTCGAGTTTGTTTTGTAGGTTTTATTTGTTTTGTTATTTATAATTTATATTTGAATTATAGTTTTTTTATTTTTATTGAGATTATTTTTGTTTGTTTAACGGATGAGTATCGATACTCACCTTTCATCCTGGGTATGAAAGAATTTACCTTATAAAAAATATAGAAAACAATAGTAAAATCAGGGCCTGCCCTTAGTTTTTGGGTGCCCTGGGCGAACCAAAAAATGGTGCCCTCATAATTATTTAAATATAGTTCTCCTTGCATTTTTTGTTGCAAAATCGTCAATTATACGTTCATAATAAAGATTTTAAAAAAATTATTTTCAATAAAAATCAAAGCAAGACTATTTAATCTATCTTGTGACGTAGTAAATCGTAAATAAGATTTTAACAATTTCAATTTAGAAAAATTTCTTTCAGCAGATGCAACTATAACAGGAATAATTAATATTATTCTATAAGTTGTGCATGCATTAGAGAAATAATTAAATGTCATCAAAGAAAAAAAAATTGGGCAGCACTCAATACCAAGAAAAAAATTGGACGGATCATGAGTTCAACTTTCCAAAATTGTGAATGTGGTCAGTTAAATTTATTCTACAATTTATTTAATCATATTATTTGTTTAATTTTTTACAATAATTTTTTATATAATTTTAAATATATTTTTTTTAAATATATATATACATACTACTACTTAATAAAAAAAAAATTTGGGGCCCTTCTAAAATTGGGGCCCTGGGCGGTCGCCCCTCAAGGCCACCATTGAGTAAAATTATTTGATGATAAGTTTGTAATTGCAAATATCTCTGGCTTTTTTAGCCCAGTATAATTTTTCTAGTAAATTAATGAAGCATATGAGTATGACTGCAGGCTGCCTTAAGATTAAGGAGGAGATAAAAAAACCAAAGGTCGTGATTCAGTTCAGCCTGTCTTAAAGCCAGATACCCAAGAGCTATTGGTTCTTGCAATTTGAACAAGCTGATCATAATTGATATGCAACTGCTATAAGCACAATTGTACAGACTTAAACCAATTAAGCCACCTAAGAGCGTTGCTTCTGGCAATTTGAACAAGAAGCAATTTCATATAGCAGATTTACCTTTTTTAGTTAATTATTTAAACCTCAATGGATGCCCCTGTTACGGTTATTATCCAGAACTAAAGTTAATAGAAGCCCTGAAGTATACTGTTTTCCACCGACAACCCTCGTCCGTGGAAGAGAGCATAGTTATCAAAATGAGTTGTGACCAGCGTAATTACGTAAGCATTTCCTTCTTGTCCACTATAAATTCAACCGCTACGAGCTGCAATTGTCTCAAAATATCGTACTAGTACTAGGGAGTACAATATTTTTCAAACCACAAAATAAATGTTTCGTATTTATCCAAATTACTCAAAAATAACAATGACTCTAAAATCTAAATGCCATCATTGCCCGCACTGCTGGACCAATCAAAACAAGATGGGTTCATTTAATATAGGCATCTATTTATTTATCATTTAATTAATTATTATAGACATTTATGAACAGCAAGAAAGCACATACCACACGCAATTGTAAAGATTAATATTTCGAAGTAATTGAAATCTATTAAGTAATTGAGATCTATTTAAGGGGTTAATTTCTCTCATCAGATGTTTTTTCATATGCACCGGCCAAAAATCGAACCCAATACCAGATGGTTAAGAGACCGAAGTATCTACCACTTGTGTCACATATTACATCTCATGATCAGAGAGATTCAAAAGCAAATCTAACACGCTAAAAATGTGTGGTTTACCTTCACGATCATTAACCACCAAACTAATTTTCCATTTCCATTAACTCAAAAAAAAAAAAATCCCAGCTCCGCATGATTAAATTATACTCTTAATTTTTTTGAAAAAGTATTAAAAGCAAATAATCGAGTTTTTTTTTTTTTTTTGGTGACTGACAATAATCGAGTTTATGCAAGGGGAAAGGAATTTCAAGATAAAAAAAACGTTACGAAATAATAAGAAAACGAAATTTTTTTAAAAATCAACAAAAAAAAAAAATTATGTGTATGAAATAAATAAGTAATAAATACCTTTTTTTCTTTCTCCACGGCGGTTGGCGAAGGTGGAGGCATGGGCTGGGTCATCGGACAAGTAGCCTTCGGGTTCATGGGGCGGGTCGGAGCACGGTGAGCTAGGATTGGGCGACGACAGGGCGAGTGGGGAAGAAGAACAATGGTGATGAGCGGCGAGGGTTAGGTTCCCCATACTCGCGCTCTTCTTTATGATTGATCCATCCGTCAGCCTCACCCCGAAAATCTTCACCCCACCGCCAACCCGCGACGGACACGTCCTCGAGTTGTGGCCGTTGTTGCTGCAGTGAGAGCACCGCCGAGTCATGCCGATTCTCCGCCGCCTGACTCGGTCGAATAGCAATCACGGGGTTCGAGGTGATGAGGAAAAGCACAACAACAACAACAACGACAGGATATATGATATCTATTGAAATAGAATTATAGATAGGAAAAAAACAATTAGAGATAAAAGAATGCGTGCATGTGTTTTGCTTAATTAAGGAAAGCAAGGCTGCTGGATAATTCTGGATTTTTGTATAAACCCCAGGGCTAAATCTGGAATTCTAATTTAAGGGCTTCAATGTAATACCAGTAGAACGCGGTGGATCGCTCGTTACTTTTTATTGCAATCACTCTTTTACCCTTCTTACTTACAACACACATCACATTCCCCCCCCCCCCTTTCCTGTACTAGTTTTCATTTTCATCTGCGCAGCCACTACTAATTATCTTTTTTCTAAAAATTATTTTTTGTTTCGCTGCGCTATCCTTTGTCGCAAAACTACTTTAAATCGCACATTTATAATAGAAAAGTAATGTCCTTTAAATTTCAAAACTAATTTTCAGTTTTTGTTGCATTTGATTTGACTACAATCTGTTTTTTTTTCCCTATAAATTTAGCAATAATTTTTTTATATAAAAAAATTAAAAAGTAATTATGACGAGCATTTGGTCATATATAAAGAGTTGGTATTGTTTGGTCAATATGGATAGCGTGCTGAGTGTTTGATTATTTAAGGAAAAGAACGGTTGGAGAGTAAACTTTATCAGTTTATCCTCGCAACAAAATATAAGGCAAAAGGCAAAGAGGTTTTGATTTCCTTGTCTCGTGCCATCTACTTTCCAAATCTATGTAGATTCCTTTGTTTGCTTTTTTTTTGTTCTTCCCTTTTTAATTTATTGTTGATTGCCCATTTAATAATTTACTGGATGCATTTGGATTAAATCAGTGGACAAAACTTATATAAAGTTCCAACTATCAAGTTCATCGTGTTTTTCGTTAAATATACACAAATACTCATGAAACAAAACTTATATAAAGTTCCAACTATCAAGTTCATCGTAAAACCTATATAAAGTTCTAACTATCAAGTTCATCGTGTTCTTTATTAAATATATACAAATACTCATAAAACAATTTTACCTTATCCACCCCTTAAAACATTGTATGACAATTAGCGCAGTTTTTATGCTTTTGTTAGTTAAAAAACAACGAACTTAATAGTCGAAAGTTGACGTAAATTTTGTTCTAAATTAAAATAGAACAATAGAAAAGGCTATGAATGTACTTATGGATGAGTAATAGATCACGTGGAATAGCCAGTGGCCCACATATACTTAACGTGGGGTTGAAGTTATTACATGTCACGTTACTATATCTTAATTTGACATCTAAGATACCACCTAGTCAATGAAGTTATACGAAGAAGTCCAGTAAATTAATTAGATCCACTCGTATTGTGAAGAAACCTGCTTGGCGGAAGGATTTCCATTAGCTACCAAAGAGTCACACCAGATGCAAGGATGCCAGCTAATCCATTTTCTGTTAGAATATTCCACTTGGTTGTTTGCTTTTCCATATTCACTATACACCCACCGGTCACAAGATCCAATATTGTAGGAAACTTGAATGAATCTACTATATAATCTATGGTAAAGAAATGAACAAAACAATGAATGATTTCAGTATAATTATCTTACTCAGATTTTTATTCCCCCCTTCCTTCTGGAGCACAATTCACGCTGGAAAGGAATTGCCCTTTTTTACACCCTGCATCAATAATATAAATATATGTAGAGTCCATTGCTCCCAGTTTTCTTCTCCCTGACGAACACTTACTTTTTCACAATTTTTTTACACTTTTACGTTTCCTTATTTAACATAAAAAATAAGAGATATATTTATCATGACAAATGCTGAACAATACAAAGCGAAATTAATATTGTTCTTTATTGTCCAATTTTGATTGGAGAAATATCTCACAATTACTCATTACACAGCAAGTATGATTCTAAAAGGTGATTGGCAGGAAAATTTGTTTCCCCTAAAAAGATAAAGATAATTTGGTGGCGTGTAATCACTCATGAAACACATTCATCTCCAATCTGAAAAGATAAAAAGATTGATCACACAATCACTTTCAATTTCAACCAAGTATATGATACATGCACGCGGCTGTTTAAAATGCTTTTCGTTTCTAATTTTGATTACTGTCGCACAATAAAATATTAAAATTTATAGCAGAACATAACTACCCTTCACTTCAGTCCAAAAAAAAAAGAAGCTAGCTACCCTTAGTAGTCCAACTACCGTTACACACCGTCCTAACCTCCCAACCCACCCAATACAATTACAAAAACAAAACGCTAAAAAGAAAAGAATAAATTAAAAAATTGACAACAAAATGATTTAACGTTAAAAACCGAAAAAAGATAGGAAAAAAAAAAAGAAGATGGGGCTATTGTGACTTCACCGGTAGCTCCTGTAGGCTGGGGTATACATACAGCTCTCAGCAAACTTCACCAAATCTTTGGGTTGAGGAAGGCGAGTGGCCAAGCCTGGGAAAAATGCAAACTCAATTTTAATTATTAATTTTTTTTCAAAGGTAAATAAATGTGTTCAAGATATGCAACAGCAAAACCTGGAGATAGCAAAGGAAAATTAAAAGCTAACTCACCAAGCTCATAAGCCTTGGCAGCAACATTGGCAGCTATGTGTGCTGAAATCTTTCTGATGTTAGTGAATGGTGGGTATATGAGACCCTTCTCAAAGTTCTCCTCTGTTACTTGTGCAGCCAAAGCCTCCGCTGTTTCATGAAATGAAATTATAAAGAGCATGTCAACCACTGAGACGCACTTTATTACACCAATCCTAGTACTGGACTTATTTATAAAATGTATTTATTCCAAAAGATAACAAATAGAAAAATATTTAATTAATATTTTTAATATGGCTCCACTCACTGCCAAATTCAAGTTCAATTGAATATACATAGAGCATTCCAAAAACTTTGAAATTTAGGAAAAAATAAAAATGCAATCCAACAATTGAAAATGAATATTCACTAGTGTGAACTTAATTAGCTCCCATATATATCCACCTCTCCCAAACATTATATTGAAATAAATGTTCAAGTCTCTTGTGCACTTACAGGCAGCCAGAAGCAGGTCGTCGTGCACACGAATGGTCCCAGACATTATTAAACCTAGGCCGAATCCAGGAAATATGTATGCATTATTGGCCTGATGAACAAAGAAACAAAACATCCAAATTAGACCTTATTTCATGTGAAATTTTTAATATTTGTATATAAAATCTCAGGGGTTAGACCTGGCCAGGCACAAACACTTTCCCCTTATATTCAACTGGGGGAAAAGGGCTCCCACTTGCAAAAATGGCACGTCCCTGATGGTAATGCACATGGACAAGGGAAGAAAATAAAACAGAATAGTCAGCATTGCTCAATTCCAACCACTTATGTAAATCAATAAAAATTGACAGTAGCAATATAAAGAAAGCTTGGCAATACAAGTAAGTTCCTATTACCTGGCTCCACATATAAGCTTCTTCAGCAGTACATTCTGACTGTGATGTTGGATTGGAAAGAGAAAGAATAATAGGTTTCTACAAGTATTATCAAACAATACATTACTCAGCTTATCTGGACATGAAATTGCATGGGAGGTACAAGGTAGATAAATAGATTGACACAGTACCTCATTAATAGAGGCCATAGCCTCAACCACCTCTTTGGTAAAAGTTCTTCCTTGTCCTGATGTTCCAATCAGCACTGTTGGCTTAATTTGCTGAAAAAATAACAGTGAAAATGTAAGGAAATTGAAACTGTTGTTCTGTGTAAGCATGCGTGAGGTGTAATAAACAGAAAGATCGATCATACTTTAACAGCATCTAGAAGGTTTTTAACGGGTTCATGTTCATGAGCCCATGGCTTCTTAAAATGTTGGAGTGATTCTTTACGTGAACTGACAATCAATCCCTGCAAAAGTAGGAATAAAAGATTAATCAGAATGAAGATGAGAATCTACTTCATAAAGGTAGAGCTAACTTGGATTTTACAAACCTTTGAATCGACCAACCATATGTTCTTGCGCACTTCCTCCAATGGGGCATTTGTCTGCACCAACAATGGTAGTTTCTCAATAAATCTAAATTATTCATGCAATGCTCACATCATCAGAATACTCTTACCACCCTCCACTACAACAACCCCCCAAAAAAAGCAAGTAAAAACCCTAAAAGTAGCTAGCAACCTGTTTCGATGTTTCGAGTGCTATGAGTTCTGCTATTCCAGTACCGGCCTGCAACCACCAGACAATATAATTAAGCCACCAAGAGGAAATGGATGTAGCAATTTGTATTCAAAATGGTTTTAAAAAATCGAGATTTAATGAATTTTAATACACAGTGTCAACCAGTTCCATTTTCTTGGTACGAAGAATGCATTGTTTAATGCACTTTCTCCCGATCCCCCTTTCTCTATTTTAAAAGGATTAAACACTCCCTTCTTTATCTGAAAACCAATGATGAACGACTCACGAGACCAGCATTATACAGACTTACCTCTCCAGCACCAAGGAATAAGAATCTGTGGTCAGCTAAGTTTCCCCCAACCAATTTCAAAGCTGCAACTAGTCCAGCAAGGACCACTGATGCTGTTCCCTGGAACGAAGTAGATACAATGTCAGAGCTAGTTGTGAGTGTATAGTTATCGTAGTACTTGAATTTAATATCAAAGATAGGAATTTATTACCTGAATGTCGTCATTAAAAACCAGATGTGTTGATCTGTATTTTTCAAGCAGATCAAAAGCATTGTGGTTTGCAAAGTCTTCAAACTAAATGTATGGAATAACAGATAAAGAAAACAGGAAAGTTGAAATCAGTATGACTGCAGTCCGATAAGCCAAGAAAAAATTCCTTTCCACACTGCTTGATACCTGAATTAGGACTTTTTCACCATAAGTTTGCTTGAGTGCAGTCATAAATTCATGCATAAGTTCAGCATATTCCTGGGATCAGAAAAGTTGGAGCAAAGTAAATACCATGTGCATATTAGAAAATTGGGATGCCTGAAATAAAAAATGATTAACGGCACATGGCACAGCAAAGAAAAAAGATCACGAACCTGCCCGGTTGCTCGTCTTTGCTTTAACCCAATATATAACTCATCATTGAGCAGCTTCTCATTGTTTGTACCCACATCAATGGTAATAGGCAAGCACTGTAACAATTTTAAAAGATAACATTATAGATGTAATAACAAATGGAGGTTACATTATGCACAAACAATATTTTAAAAAACTGAACAGATGCAGAGACATTTCTACATAAACTTCCAAGACACGCAGCTCAACACTACTTTGTTATGAATATTTTTAATTTTTCTTCATGATTTATCAAAGCAATCAATACAAATTCGAATCTGCACATCAAATTTCAGCAATATCTTGAAAACAAAGTAACAGATCGTTGCAAGTTTATGATAGGCATTATTTATGGGTTAACAATGTTGCCCAAATATACTTACAGCTGAAGGACGGACTCCTCCAAGTGCCGTATATAAAGATAGTTTTCCCACTGGTATTCCCATCCCCTGAGAATACAGCAAAGATTACCAAAGGAGAGATTACAACATCAGCTCTTGTGATTCAATCTAACTATCATAAATTAAGAATGTGAACAAGTATAATAGAAATTACCTGACAACCTAGATCCCCAAGACCCAGGATCCGTTCTCCATCAGTTACTACTATGACCTGAATATTTTTCTCAGGCCAATTCCTCAGCACTTCAAGAATCCTCCCCCTTTAAGTTTAAACCCCACCCAAGAAACAAAGGAACAATAAAATCAATACAAGCAACAGATAAAATGTTCAATTAAAGGTGAACACCAACAAAGAATTCCAGGAGGATAAAAGAGCAGTCAAAGTCAAACTTACTTCTCTTTCAAACTTATATAAAGACCCTGGGGACGCATAAAAATGCTCCCATATTTCTGGCAAGCTTCACCAACAGTTGGAGTATACACAATTGGGAGCAACTCTTCAACGTGATCAATGAGAAGTTTGTAAAACAGACGTTCATTTCTTTCCTGCAACCCACAATATATCAAATTAGAATCCAATTCCAAAATTTGCCAATCAGACCATGTGAATTAACTTCCAGCAACATGCGACTTTACACTAACGATGAATTTCGAAGTTATAAATAAAATCATGAAACAAAAACCGAAGACCACAAGAATTTTGACACTGTTCAAAACATGACAGCATAAGTATGCAGATAACAGTTTGGAGCCATCATCCACATGCAAGTTTTTTACATTGCATTCTACAGTTAGTTAGAATTTAGTTTTGGACAATTAGTACAAAGTTTTGAAAAAGAAGCAGCAGAAAAAAACTGTATTATTTAATAATCTTTTTTTTGAAAAAAAAAAAATTATTTGTTAAAAAGGACACCTGAAGATCCATCATTGCCATGTACTTCTGCAACGGAACTTGATACTGGCGTATGTGCTGGATCATTTTCTTCACCTGCCCAGTAATGTGGCCATAACATTAAATTGCTGCTGTGTGAGTACATGCACAATCTAATAGCTTCCAAAAATTATAAAAACAAAGTATTCAGGGTATCATATAGTCAGATGAATAACCTGAGTTTCTTGAGGAATAACTGTTGGGGGAAGAAGACCACGCAAGTAGTGGGCATCCCTCTCTTTTTCAGTGAAAGCCAGCCCTTTGTTGAAGTGGGGATCTCGCAACAGTGTATAACCACTAAAAAGCAAGAAGCAGCTAGTGAGTAAGCATATGCATAATGGCTCAATCCTTACTTGGTCACTACTCAAATCATAAGTGATTCAATATGTTGAAAAATATACAGGCTAAAATCAGTATAATTTGCTTACAATTATACGGCAATAAAAGAACAAATAAATGCTTGATAATACACAAGGATGCATATACATCATAAAGTAACAACTGCACTCATCATGACATCTAACGAGCATATTTAAGATCTCCCTTTATGCAAAGAAGGAAAAAAGAAAGAAAATTACATTTTTTTTTTCATTCAAAACAATCAATCAAATATCTCTAGACTCTAGTACTCCAATTCAGGGAATGATAGAGGCAATTCAACATAAGAAAATTATGATCAAAATCAAATCAAGGAGAGCTTAGTGGTAAGATAAGAAGATCACGAGTATTGAATCACACTCACCTAGCAACAGAGACACTCCAGGGAGTAACAAAGTGATCCTCAGTGGCCTTATCCTCGCCGTACACATCCTGAGGACCGCCGCCGGAGATCGGGTTATTGTCGACATCCTCCACCGCAGCCTCCTTTCTCATTTCTTTCAACGGTGTGTCCATCACAACGGTGCCGTTTCTGTCACCCGACCTGCTACTGCTTGGGGACATACACACCACCCTCCAAGGACCTGAAACCCTTCTCTGCGCACCACGAAAGCTGCCACACCCACCTAATCCTGAGTTGCTCTGTTTACAAATTTCACCAAAAAGGAGGGAAATGAGAAATTAATATCAATACCCAGATAAACAAATCAGCTAAAAATCTGATTTTTTTTCCCTTACAGCTGAAGAACAAATAATCCAGAAACTTATGGAATTTTTACCGACTCTAAATTCCCGTTACATAAAATTGCGAACAAACACGAACAAGATAGAGCCATTTTTTGTTTTCTGATTTACAGCAGGAAATGGGAGACACGGAAAAACATGAAGAAGGAAAAAAAAAAAAAAAAAAGGTGATGTGTGCGGTTGAATTTGGTTTTGTCGAAATCTAGGTGTGTGGATGTGGAGAAGGTTGATTTAAAAGGAGAAGTAAGAGTTGATATTTTACCAGGAAGGTGCATCTGCTTGAGGAGATCATGATGGCGAAGGAAATGCGAGAAGGAGAGAGAGAGTCCTGCTTTGCAGTATCACAGGGAAAGAGAAAGAAATATAAGAAGAGAGAGAGAGTGGGAAAGAAAAAGAGAGAGAGTCTTCAGGGAAGCAGCCCTTGCTTTTCTCTTCAGTTCTCTTCTTTCCTCCCTCTCCCCTCTTTACTACCTGAGTTTGTCTGTCTCACAGCAAGAGAGAGAGAGATCAGGACAACACAACATGGAACTAAACTCCTCTCCTCAGCTAACCTTATAAAGGTTTCAATTTGCAAGTGCAAGGCTGCAAGCAACTCGATTTCCCACGATGTTACCAAACTATCCTCGACTTGTCAAAATGTATTTCTCTTGTGTTTTTTTATTTGTTTATTTAAAAAAAATAAAAATGAATACTATCAACATACTTCTTAATACTTTTTTTAACACTCATTTTCTTATTAGTTGAAATTCAAATTAGTCTCATTAAATCATGTGAGTCATACATAAATTTAATGTGACTCATATAAATTTCATCTAATATGAGAATGTGTACCGACAAGAGTGTGTCACATAGTGTTACTAACGTTTCTCAAAAATAAAACTATGCAAACAATAAAATAAAGAGTCAAAATTCCCTTACCCTAAAAAGGCCTGTTTTTAAGAGCTGTGGTTTTATTATTATTTTTTAAGAAATTCACTAATAAAAAAAATTCTTATTCTATGTTTGTTTTGAGGCTAATCCATGGCCTGTGGGTTCTGTTACGGCAGTGGAATGAGACTGCAAGAGCACTGTGGTGTGGTGTGGATTGTGGGGTGTAAATCTCTTATCTCACTTTCTTGTCATATTTTTTGTTCTCTATCAATGATAATTTGCCACATAATAAAATAAAATTATAACTTATTAATATATATGCATATTCTTAGTCTTTGCTTGGTAGGAGACAGAGAGACACTATTTTTTAAGACATAGATGTATGTTCGTGGACTGTGGAGTGCCAGCATTGTGTTGTGGGTGCCATCATATTTGACATGTGGACTCTGTGTGTGGTACGTGCTGGTGTTAGGTTAAATTGAAAGGCGAATAAATATTTAGCTTTTTAAGAAATAAAAAAAATTTACCGTCAAAAAAAAAGAAATAAAAAAATTATTTGACTTGTCAAAAAAAAATTATTTGTCAAATGTAAAATTTTGTAAATATAAGGTAATTTACATTTTATTCAAATTAAAAAATCTTTAAAAAATTATTTCTTTCTAAAAATTATTTTTTAATGCTAATTCTTTTAAAATGAAATCTTCAACGTTTTCACCAAAACAAAAAAACAAAAGAAATCTTTCAACTTTATTATTACTAATTCTTTGGTAGTTTTACATAAAAGCATTGTCTTTTTTCGCAAAACTGCACGTAAGATTCAATCAATAATTTTCGCAGCGGCCGGTCAGGTGTTTGGGTTTAGACGACCTTCTGCGTAACAACAAATAAAAGTTTTATGTCCCTGTATTCTCCTGCATCATAATCTTGGAGTGTACTATTATACATTAGGGAAATGTCTTTTCCATGTATTTCAAAATTCACATTTCTTATTAGTACCAAAAAAATCACATTTCTTTACATTCGGTGTATATACATAAAAAATAAAGTATCGGTATATAAATACGAAATATATTATTTACATTTCTTTTGTTAATTAAATAATTTTTTTATTTCATTAATTAATATTTATCTATTCAATCAAGGGTTTGTACCAACAAAAAAAAAAAACTAAGTGTCAAGGGTAATAACAACCTTCATCTTATGATTGGTTGTGATAATCATGATATTTCTACCATATTATAACAATAGAATTGTTTGTTGTAAATTTGTGTAAAGTGTTACACATATTTTACATAAATTATTTACTCTGAATGGTTGGTTAGGTACAAAATAATAAGTGTCAATGGAGTCATGACTAATATTAATAAATACAAAAGTTACTTCTTTCGTTTTATTTTATTTGTAGTTTAAGGTAATACAACATCTTAAAAAAATAATAGTTATACTCATTTCTAATGTAAAATAATATATTCTTTTTTACTAAAATGCATTTATTATAGTAGGAATTAGATAGAATGACTAATTAATTTACGACCGGTTAAATATCAATAAATAATGATTGAAATCATGTTTAGAAACTTTGAGGTCTAAGGGAAACTGTAAATGGACTATAAATTATCAATCCTCGTACTATTCCTTTAACTATTTGACTTTTCCTATCACTATAAAGTGTAAGAATAAATGAAATAACAAGCAACAATAAAGAAGATAAATAAAATAATTTTACAAAGTAAATAAGAAAAAATAATGAAATTATAGAACCTAAAAACAAAACAAAAAAATTACATGTTTATATTATCTAATGCAACAATTTGATATCAATTATTCATTTTGATTACCTCAAATCTTCAAAAGAATATGAAAATGGAGAGAAAATGAGAGAAAGGAATGTGAAAGCTATGAAAATTTGTAGTGAGAAAGGGGAGAAAAAAAAACCATATTTTTGTTCTTCTTCTTCTTCTTCTATCGTGCAACGCTACGAAGAGAAATGTAGGGAAAACTCAAGACAACTAAGGAGAAAGGCAAACAACCCACCAAACTACCACCCCACACAATTGGTCCATCATCAATGTCGGATCATCGCCGATCTCTCCCTCTCCTTTCATTCTCTTCATCTCCCTTTTCCTCTCTCTCTCTCTCTCTCTATCTCACACATCTAGTCCAGCTGTAGGGGTAGAAATAGGTCAGGTCGCTTGATAGGGGCTACGGCCTCGTCTACGTCAGGCCCAGACTAGACCAGATTTTTTTTAAATAGACTATGTCAAGGCTTTTTGAAAAGCCTATTTAGCTAAAAAGGTCGGGCTTTGGGCCACCAAAAAATCATTTTAGGCCTAACAGACCGACTTATTTAAGTAAATATAAATAATAATTTTATATTGTTGTTGTTGTTATTATTATTATTATTATTATTATTATTATTATTATTATATTAGATTTTGTATATTGTGTTAAATCATATACCTACTGACATTTTCAATAATTTAAGTATATTGACTTACATAAATTTTTGACATAGTTAAAGGCCTTATTGCAACATGGCCTCAGCCAACCTGCCGCTGCAACTTTGTATACCGTAGAAGAGATGTGTAAGAAATGAGATGAGAGCACCATGAAGAGAAGAGAGGAAGAAAATATGTGGAGGAGATGAGAGGGATTAGGGTTTTCGAAATTAAAAAAGCACTGTGAACAGGGGAGAGGGAGAAGAGACGTGGCTCCCAGTCTCATTATTTGTTCTCTAAAAAATTGTTTAATGAATAACTCAATTTCAGAAATAATAATTCTATTTTTAGTTAATTTAAAATACAATTTACCTAGATGGCCCAATTAGATGTCACATACAACTGTAAAATGCCACGTCGTTAAATCTGTTAATTAATTGGATGACAATTTAACATATGAGCAAAATGCCTGAAATTTTAAAAATATGATGACTAAATTCGTGAAATTAAAAAAGATGAACCAAAATCATGAATTAGTTAAAATAAGAACGCCAAAAATATAATTAAACCTAAATGATATTTGGACAAAAGTTATTTTTACTCAAAGTATAATTTTAACATTTCAAACGAAAATCCACATGCTATAAATTGCAGAGATGTTTGGAAGAAGGCATCTCCGCATTGATATGGTACGTCATAAACGTCATCTAAGGCATTAGAAAAACAGAAGAAAAAGGGGAACGACGCAACACGGTACTTCTTAATGGGACGACAAACCGCATATTCGTTTTTATGGCTTAGTTTGAACTTTGAACATACAATGGTTCTTTGTTTTCTTCGATGATTGCTTGTACCGTGATACTGCATTGTGAAACACTTAACCGGCAAAGTGAAATATCCCTTTCTTTTCACACTATGAATCATCTCCAATTGTTTTTATTTTTATTTTTAAGCTATATTGGTATAATTCATACTCCCTCCATTCCAAAACATTTGATGTTTAAGGTTATGGCACACCCATTAAGAAATCATTAAATGGTATATATCTTGACCAAAATACCCTTATTTAATCATGCCTAGAAACTATGTAATGTGATCATTCTCATTGATGAGTGGTTAGCTATTAGTTTGGTAACTACAATAGTCTCGTAATAAATACATAGTATTAATTGGAATCAAGGGTATGTTTAGAAAAAATGCATTGATTTAATCTTGGATTTGTAAAACATCAAAAGTTTTGGAACAAAACTAAAATGCTAAAACATCATATGTTTTGAAATGGAGGGAGTAACAAGTTAGAATGAGATAATATATAATAGAATAAACTGTAAAATCGACGGAATAAAATAAAATTCTTACACTTATTTGGATGTTTAATAATTGAATGAATAAATGTATTTTTTCGTGCAAAAAATGTATTTTTTTTATTAACTAATGAAAAGGGATAGAAAATATGAAATGAAAAGAATTATAAATTTGTTATTTTCATTTTACCCTTATCCCAAACACACTGAACTGTTTTTTTTACATCATAATTAGGTTTTCCCCCCAAAACTTTAGTTCTTAATTAGACCCGCTTTGAGACGAATCTTCGCTCGGGAATGTATTCTGCGGAAATCGAATTGCAGTCTCTCCTCACAAGATTAGTCTACACAACCAACTGAGTCATACTTGTTTGGTAACCGCACTAAACTCTTTAACATCAACGTACGATAAGAATATAGCTACTGTCATAAATTATGTCAACTATTTTCATCCTTTAACTTAGAAAGGCAATAAAAAAACAGAAAACAGCTTTCTAATTTTGTTCAATTTCATTTTTAAAAATCTAAACAATTTGTCGTCATGCATTTTTTATTAACCCGTTTCATTTGATTATCCAGTATTTTCATCTTCTACATATCCAAAACAAAATTGCAAATTAAGCAAGGCCCTAACTCTAGAACAAACATCTGTTGTCTCAAAAAATGGTGTCTCTTTGTTTCCCACAAATCAAAGGTTGTAGATATACATATATGTTAATAAATTATAATTTTATTTTATTATGTAGCAAATTATCATTGGTGAGAGATAGAGAATGTGACAGAAAAGTAAAACGGAAGATTTTTATCCCTAACTCTAAGCTAGTTGAACGGCTGAGAAATAGAGGCGCACTTGTGCTACAAATTAAGGAGTTGCATCGGGTAGGTGGGCGATGGGCATGACCCCATGAGCATGTGGATAATATCAATGGTGGTTGAAAGTAGGCCACCTTGTTTAAAGAGTGCAATCCTAAATGTGCCAACAATTAGCTTCTGTCTTTCATTCATGAAAGTAGTCCGTTGAATAGAACTTGATTAATTATTTTATCAATTTATATAACTAGTTGTAGAACGATGCTCCCACCGCCACAAAACTTTGGGTGTTTTGATTAGCTTTTTATTTTTGTCTCAAAACTTTGGTTATTTTAAAAATCCAAAACATAATTTAGGATTCGTTTCCCATTATATCTTTAAATTAATAGCATACATTAGTCTATTGGGTGCTAGCCTAGTGGTAGGAGTTTGGCCTTGTAACTCCAAGAGACATAGTTCAAATCTCCTCGAGGGACAGTTATAATATGGTCATTAGTGCAACTGAAATAATAATATATTCTCTCCTTCTGCCCCCTTTTAAAAAAATAGCATACATTAGTTGTAGTTTATTTTTACTATGTAGTTTTAGTGGAGTGTTTATAATTCTCGATAGATTTTGTATTGAAAAGTGAAATATTTCATAAGAGTATTTTAGTCAAAATTTGTTTAAATTAATTATTTTTTAATTTATGTGCCAAAACTTTAAATAACCAAAGTTTTGGACGGAGGGAGTAGAATCTAGGGACATGGACTCTTTGCCTTTCCCTTGTCATAAAAAATGTGCAATTTTCATTGTAACTAAGAAAAACAAAATCTAGTATAGTTAAGTTTTAGTGAAAAAAATAGTTTTTAGCAGGAAAACGGATGAATGAAAATATGTATGTACGTTCTTGGTATAGTTAAGTTTTATAAATAGATAATAATAGATTTCCATACACATATTTGCTAATCAAAAGCATCTAGTGAAAAACAGCGGGGGAGAGAACAACCAAGGCTGGCAACAAGCTAAGCTTTTCTTGTTGCTCAATTCATTAACAATTTAATGAGTTAAAAATATTAACTTACTGGCAAATATCTCGTGATTGCACAATGTTATAAAATTTTAAAAAATACTTAAGAGATAAAATATTTATAATTATATGTATACAATTTTAAAAATGTAGTGCATAATAAAGTGTTTAATGGACTTTTTGTTTATAAAAAAGTGTTTAATGGTCTTTTTCAATTAATTATATTTGATCTATCTACCAATATTCGTAATATGTTTTAAGTACTTTCATATATTTTTTTTTAAAGGCTAAAATACTGTTTTAGTCTCTTATGTTTATTTTAGGTTTCATTTTTGTTCCTTATGTTTTATTTGTTTCGAATTGGTCCCTCACGTTACAAAAGTTATACCAAAATGGTCCTACCGTTAGTAATACCGTCAAAATGCTGAGTTGGCAGCTGAGCTGACACGTTGGGGGACCAAATTGAAACAAAAAAAAACATAAGGACCAAATTGGCACCAAATAAAACATAAGAGAAGGACCAATTTGGTACCAATTTGGTCCCTTATGTTTTTTTTTGTTTTAATTTGGTCCCCCAACATGTCAACTCAGCATTTTGACGGTGTTACTAACGATAAGACCATTTTGGTATAACTTTTGTAACGTAAGAGACCAATTCGGAACAAATAAAACATAAGGGACCAAAATGAAACCTAAAATAAACATAAGGGACTAAAACAATATTTTAGCCTTTTTAAAATGTCTGTGGTGTTTAGCACAACTGGCAAAGTATTTGCCGCTTGGATGCTTGGGCGGGTTCGAACCCGCTACGCCCCCTTTCAGCGCTCTTTGGAGTGCGTAATAGGCTGCTGGGCCATCAGACCCAAAAAAATATTTTTTTTGAAATACTAATAAAAATATTGTGATTATATAATATAAACAAAACTCATACATGAGAATTATATCTTTTTTTTTGTTACACATGAGAATTATATCTAGTTGTTATAATTGGACTAAATACATAAATTTTTTACTTATATTTTAGAGATTTTTTCTTTTATATTTCGGATCGAATAAAATAATGAAACTATAAAAATTTAATAAAGTACTTTAAAGCTGTCAAATCATAAAAGGGTCCAACTGTAATTCCATGTCTTGATTAATTTGGGTCGAAAATGTGGTGGCCCCGACTAGAGCTCAAGTTTAGTGTTAACCACAGGTTTTTGGCAAACTTGGAGGCAATTTAATTGAAGTTTACCTTACCTGTTGTTAGTAATGATATATTTGGTTTCAACGCCCAACGAAAACCTCATGCCATTTAGAACCAGTGGTGAAAGCAACCAAACCCACGTGTGCATCAACCTATGCTGGCAACACCATTTCCAACCCCTCTTGCTGTAAACAAGTTGTCAAGGCCAAACCAAAAGATTTGTATAATACCCTTTACGCCGTCACTGCTTAAAAAAAAACATGTATCTGGTGGAGGTTCTTTTCTTTGAAAAGGCATGGTGAGGTGAAATGGTATTGTAATTTGCCATAAAAAATTCTCACGGTTCTTATGTTGATTAATCATAAATTTGTTATTACTTAATTAACTAAATGGTACATAATAGTTAATGAACATACTCATAATATTTTCTTAGCTTATCAATAATGATTCCATTATCTATGTATTGACGCAAAAATAAAATAAAAAGTTAATGTCGAATCAGTTAAGTGTAGCAACCCTAACCTAGCCGACAGCTCGTTTTCCACTGTTCCATTGCAATGGATCGATTGACACTGGAGGAAGAAGAAGAAGCTCTGCCCCTGGAGAACCACGGCCAACAGCAAGCTGACCTCAACCCTGCCCTGTGTCTTGTGGGTCAGTTTCTAACTGATCGCCCGATAAGAGTTCATATCATGAAGATGAGGATGGCAGGTGTTTGGCACCCAGTATGCGGCATCACTATCTCTGAAGCGGCACCTGGGGTGTTCCTATTTCAGTTCTACCACCACAAAGACGTCGAGTGTGTCCTCAAACAAGGCCCTTGGAGTTTCAACGACCACCTGTTAATCATACGTCCGCTACAACAGGGTGAGACACCGGCAATAGCTCCTCTCTTTACGGTGCCGTTTTGGATTCAGATACACCAGTTGCCGATAGGGTTTATGAACGAGGTTGTGGGCCAACAACTTAGTAACTTCGTTGGTACTTTCCTGGAGTACGACACAAGAAACAGTGTCAACGAGCTGAGATCTTTCATGCGGGTTCGTGTTTTACTCGACGTGAGAAAGCCTCTCCGGCGTTTAAAGAAGATCACGGTCTCAGGTGGGGCGATAAGTGAGGTGCGTTTCAAGTACAAACGATTGGGACCGTTTTGCTTCTTCTGTGGTTTGCCTGGACACAAGGAGGAGTTTTGTGCTTCATTATTTGCCTTAGATCATGATGATGGGCAAAGAGCCTGAAGCCAAGAATTGCGCACAGAGGGGCGGCGTAGCCAGGGAGGAGGAGGCGAGCGATGGCTGAGAGAAGCAGGGTAGGCTTCGTGGGTTAACCCGAGTTAGAGCATGGGTGGGAACCCTGAAAGTTACGTGCATGATCCATGCAACGCAATCAATGCGGGTGCAATCACGCTGGTGAATAAGGGAGGCGGCGCTGCTAGGTTTAATGACGTGGAGATGTTTACCAACCCTCATGTGCTATTTTCTAAAACGGTGCACCAGGATAATGGGTCAGGAAACAAGCTGTGAGAAGTTAGGAGATACAAACAAGGAGTGTGATCTGATGCAAACGGATGGTACACATATAGAAACATATAACGGTGCTGGTATTGGAACAACCCTGAATTTTTTAATGGCGAGCCCTGGCAAAGGAGCCTGCCAGGGACAATGAGCCTCTTAAGTTGGAACTGTCGGGGCCTGGGCAACCCGAGAGCAGTTCCGTCCCTCTGTGACCTCGTTCGGTCGTACCATCCAAACGTTGTGTTCCTTTGTGAGACTTTGGTACAGGCTACGAAGATTGAAGATATTAGAATTCGTTTGGGTTTTGATTTTGCTTTTGCAGTGGATAGAGTAGGGAGGAGCGGTGGTTTGACTCTTCTCTAGAGCCATCCTTTTGATTGTCTCATTATTAGCTACGCTCAGAATTTTATTAATGTTGAAGTTAGTCAGCATGGCCGTCCTCATTGGCAATTCACAGGTTTCTATGGCTACCCTGAGTCTGATAGGCGTAGAGAGTCTTGGGACCTTCTCAGAACTCTTGTGCAAGACAACTCGCTTCTGTGGTGCATTATGGGAGACTATAATGACCTCCTTTCGAATGATGATAAGAGAGGGCCAGAACATCCACCTTGGTTGATTAGGGGCTTCAGGGAGGCCGTCCAGGATTGCAATCTTATTGACCTTCCTATGGAAGGTTATCAGTTCAAGTGGATAAAAAGTAGGAATTCCTTAAATCCTACAGAGGAGCGTTTGGACCGGGCCTTGTCAACTCAGTCTTGGCTAGATACCTTCCCTAATTTTAGATTCCAAAATGCTCTAGCTGACCGTTCCAATCACTCCCCGATTCTGCTGCGCCTCTATGAACATGAGCGTCGTCCAGGTATTCGTGTTTTCAATTTAAGAACTCTTGGCTTGAGGAGCCAGAGTTGGAGGATGTTGTGAAGAAAGGGTGGGGTAGAGACTCGACCAATGCCTTACTTGCTAAATTACATTGTTGCTCTGAAGAGTTGGATGATTGGGGCAGGAGAGTGAGGACACGGTTTAAGGGAGATATTGATAAATGCAAGAGGGAGATGGAGATTTACAGGGATGGTAGAGATAGTCATGCGATTACCAAATATAATGAGTTAAGGAAGCAACTGAGCGGTCTGTTGTAACAGGAAGACATGTTTTGGAAGCAAAAAGCTAAAGCTTATTGGCTGAAGGATGGTGACACCAATTCGAAATTTTTCCATGCAGCTGCTTCAGCAAGGAAGAAGGTAAATCATGTTTCGAGCTTGCTCAGGGATGATGGTACTAGTGCCTCGGATCAGCCGAGCCTCTGTTTGGTTGCCAAAGACTACTTTGAATCCCTTTTCTCGCAAGGCACGACCGAGTATGAAGGGGTGTTGCGCTACATTGATCATCGAGTTGGAGGAGGATAATTTAACCTTTCACCATTGATGAGTTCAAAGAGGCCTTGTTTAGCATGCACTCTGACAAGGCTCCAGGCCCTGACGGCCTTAACCTCGCTTTCTACAAAAGATTCTGGGATTTATGTGGACCTGAGATATATCAAGCTTGCTTATCCTGGTTGGATCAAGGGTGCCTCCCACTTAATTTAAATGACACTAACGTTGTCCTCATCCCCAAGAAGGACAACCTCACCTCCATGAGGGACCTCAGGCCGATTTTGCTTTGCAATGTCGTTTACAATATCATGGCCAAAGTGTTGGCTAACAGACTGAAACCACTTCTCCCTAGGTATATCTCTCAAGAGCAATCCGCTTTTGTTCGTGTAGATCTATTCTTGATAATGTCTTGACTGCTATTGAAACTATATATCATATGAAGTGCAAGGTGAATGGTAAGCTAGGGGAGGTGGCGCTAAAAATAGACATCAGTAAAGCCTATGATAGAGTTGGCTGGGGCTTTCTTAAAGGCATCCTAGAGAAAATGGGCTTTTGTTGTGAATGGGTGTGTTGGATGCTTATGTGCCTTGAATCCATACAATACTCCATCCTTATGAACGGGGAGAAATCTGGGAACGTGACCCCAGGGAGAGGGCTCAGGCAAGGTGATCCTCTGTCACCCCATCTCTTTATTATGTGTGCTAAGGGACTCACAACACTTATCAGGAGAGCTGAGGCTAAAGGAGACATCCATGGCATTCGTGTGTGTAGAGGGGCCCCCACCTCTCACACCTTTTATTCGCTGACGACTGTTTTCTTTTTTTCAGGGCTAACGATAGAGATGCCACAATGATGAGAGAGCTCTTCACGAGCTATGAACGAGCTTTCAGTCAAGCAATCAATTTGACAAAATCTGAAATCTTTTACAGCAAAAACACACCTCAAAACATAAGGGAGTGTGTTACAAACATTCTCGGTGTGACAGAGTGCCTTGGGACTGGCAAGTATTTGGGGATGCCTTCTATGATCGGTAGAAAGAAAAAAGCTCTTTTTGGGTTTCTGAAAGACAGGCTGTGGAAGCGAATTCAAAGTTGGTCAGGTAAACACCTCTTTAAGACGGGAAGAGAGGTCCTTGTAAAATCTGTGGCCCAAGCGATTCCAACTTACTTTATGAGTGTGTTCCTCCTCCCAACTTCCTTGGGTGAAGAGCTGAAGCAAATAACCAATTCTTTCTTGTGGGGCTCTAATAGAGGCACAGGTATCAACTGGTTGAGGTGGGAAAAGCTCACGATGAGGAAAGAGTTTTGTGGTATGGGGTTTCGAGACTTCTATGGCTTCAATTTGGCCATGCTAGGGAAGCAAGATTAGAGGTTAATAACCAACCAAGATGCTATCATTTTCAGAGTTTTCAAATCTAAATACTACCCGAAGACGGGGTTCCTTGGGGCGTGCTTAGGCCACAATCCAAGCTTTGTGTGGCGTAGCATCCACTCTTCCCAGGTAGTGGTAAAAAGAGGCAGTAGATGGCGTATAGGTGATGGGAGAAGTATTAATGTTTAGCAATAACCTTGGTTACGTAGCAATGATAATGCTTTTGTTTCCACCCAACCACCTCCAGGCTTGGAAGATTTGAAGGTCAACGATCTAATTCATGAGAACATCAAGGAGTGAAACATTGGGCTAGTGCAACAGGTCTTTGAACAGAGGGATGTGCAAGAAATTCTCAAAGTTCCATTGTCCCACGCACAAGGGAATGATAGCTTGCTGTTATGTTTAACTAGGAATGGGGCTTTCTCAGTGAAGTCCGCCTATCATCATTTGATGGAGCATGAGATTGATTCTCACCACCTTCGAGTACCTGGCCCTTGGAAGGAGATTTGGAGACTAAACATCCCTAACAGAGTGCGGGTGTTCCTCTGGCAGGTAACAAAGGGTGTGTTACCCTCCAAGCAACGGTTGCGTACCAAAGGTGTAACATCCCAAAATCCCTAAGTCTAATTGTTAGAGATCCTAAGTGAAAAAGGGGTTTAATCCCTAAGGATTAAATAAGGTTTATAGCCTCAAATTTTGTAATTCAAAACCAATTTGGAACCTAAGAGTAAAATGGTAATTTTTCCCTAAGATTTAGGAAATGTGGGTCTAATTATTTAGGAGTAGTTTTAATTGATTAAATTACTCAAGATTTTATTAAGGACCAAAGGTTAAATTGTGAAATTAAGTAAGGGCATATAAGTTAGTTTTTACTAAACCATTGACCATCACCCCACCATACTCCCTATTCCACTTACTTGCACCCTAGCACCCTCTCATTCTCCTCATTCCTTCCCCTTATTTTGATATGCAGAAGCAAAAAGAAAGGAAAAACAGAAAAATAAAATAAAGAAAAGAAAGAAAGAAGGAAGGAGAGAAGAAGGGAAGGGCGTGCGTGGAAGAAGAGGAAGGAGGGCAGGCCGCAGCGGCTCCGGTGCGGCCGTGCGATCTCCATGTAGGTGGTGGTGCACCACCTTGCTTCGGGACAAAGAGAGACGTCGAGCAGAGAGAGGGAACACGAGTCAGAGGGAGAGATCGGGTATAGAAGAAGGAAGAGGAAGGAAAATGGAAAAGATCAACACAACTAAGTGAAGAATCGGAGTTTAGAACGATGGAAGAAGAGGAATGGGGACTGAAATCAAAACCTAGGGTGTGCTTCCATGAAAGGGGATTTTTGGAGCTCAAATCCCTAATCCTGGGATTGATTCAGGTAGCATAGGCTTCCCCCAAAACCTTCCTTAGGGTGTGCTAGGATTTGTTATTTAGAATCTTTAATTCAATAATTAGTTTATGGATTACTATGATCTTGTATGGGGTTTGACTGAAATAGGGTTGGATCCTGTCCCCAACCCCCCTAAATCATGGTGTGATGTTGCCATTGTGAGTTCCATTGAGCTCCAATCGGAATATTCAAATTTGTTGTTATGTGTGCTAATTAAGTATAAATTCATTCTTGAAGTGGCTCGGCATTCGAGCTAGCCCTTTACATGAGTTTTGGGCTATGAGATACTTGAGCTTGAATATGCATGCACTAGAATGTACATATTCTTGTTGTGGTTGTCGTTATCTTGAAAAGTGGCTTGACTTCCCAATTAGACATTGTAAATTGTTTAGAACCATTAATTGGTGTGGATTGGTGTTTGGATTGAATGAGAATGACAATTGAGTGAATTAAACATGTGATTGTTGATGGTTGTGATGGATTACTACTTGATGTGTTGCTGAATCCTAATAATGCATACGAAACCTTGTCTTGATTCTTATTTTGATTGAGCTTGGGCTGGTTTAGTTTGAATTGAAGTGTGAAAGGGATTGAGAAATGCAGAAAAATCCTGCAGGAAGGCCTCCACGGCCGTGCCTCCCTGTGTAGTTTCGTTCGTTTGTTTCGTTTTCGCACTCTGTTGGTTGATACCTTGTGTCTTAAGACCTCAAATGAACGGGTTTTAACCCTATGTGATGACTTATGTTAATTCTTATGATTGCATTATTGATTGATGTCTTTGATTGGACTTGTTTGTGTTTGAGGTTGTCTGCGTTCGTATTGCAAACTCGTCTTTGGTTATTTTAGGGCTTTTCCACTGACAAGGACCCATTGGTGGAACCAAACACGGTTCTCACTCTTTTCTTTGGGCTATTGAGTGGCACCAAGTGGGTACATCCATTGAGGTTTGTAATATGTGATTTGTCATGTAAACAATATTGAACATTTATTTGCATTGACTATGTCCTTGATTGAATTTGTTTGGTGAAGTCCTGTGAGTAGCTGTTGATGTGGGCGGGGCGGCATAGCCGTTGATGTGGGTCGGGTTGTTACTGACAAGCGGGTACCTTCATTGAGTTTTGTGATGAGTGTTTATATATTGTTATGTGTTTATGTGTAATTGATGTTTGAAACTTAGTTACTTTACCATGTTTGAGGATTTAGTAAGATATCCTTAATAAATATACTTATGCTTATGGGGAGGATTTTCCATACGTCGTACACCACGTATGGCTGGAAACAACGATAAAAGTATTTTTGATTCTAAGTCTATGTTACCGAGTTTTATAAACTCACGTTCCGGGGTGTTGTTTTCAGGTACAAGCTGATGGAAGAGATTCAGAGCACGAAATGTGTTCGGTCTTGCTCTTCTGTGAGACTTCGAGTCACTGAATCACAAGTCGGAGTCCTTGTTATTAGGTTGTGTCCTAGTAATACTAGTAAATCATGTATAAATGCAATTGTGTTATTTTATTATTCTTTTGAAAGAGAAGTTGTAATAATTAAAATAACTTCCGCATTTTCGAAACTCTGATTTATGTTTACTATTTGAGTGACATATTTTAGTATGACGTCTATGTATCCAGGGTTTCTACTAAACAAAGTGTAGTATAGTCTTGTAACACAGGATTCGTTCTTTATTATTCTTCTGTATGCAAATTTTTTTCGAGTCAGATTCTTTCATATTCAGGTTGCAATTGTAAGTAATTCCCTAATTAGAGTTAGGGTGTTACAAAAGGGGTGCTCTGTGACCCCATGTGTGTGCACTGTGAAACCACGGAAGAGAATGACTGGCATTTGTTCTTCGGCTGTTTCACTGCTCGCGAGGTTTGGATTGAAGTTGGCATTTGGAACTTATTAGAGCCACTGGTTGATGTTGCTAAGGGCTTCTTTGAGATGTTGTGTTCCATTTTCAGGCACTTATATGTCCAGCAGCAAGCCCTTATGGCTATGTCCCTTTGGTGCCTATGGGGTCAACGCAATGCTAAGGTGTGGGACAATGCATTGGCAAATGCTTTTGAGGTGGCGAGGAAAGCTGTTGTGGACCTTGATGATTGGCAGCGTGTCAGAGCCAAGTGAAGTGATGCAAGTTCAGTGCAGAGTTTGAGACCTCAGTCACACTGGGTGAAACCGCAGCAGGTTGGGTGAGTTGCAACGTGGATGCTACCATGTTTAATGACCAGAATTGCTATGGGATTGGTATGTGCTTGAGGAATGATTCTGAAGAATTTGTTGCAGTGAGAACTCTCTATTTATATGGCTCGCCTACTGTTATGGAAGCAGAAGCCACTGGATTGTTAGGAGTTATCAATTGGCTAAGGGGATTAAACATTGCTAATGTATCTATCGAGTTGGACTGTTTGTCAGTAGTGGATGGTATCAAGGGCAATGGGAGCAACCTTACTGAGTGTGATAGTATTATTTCTGGATGCAAGTTGTTATGGTCTTCGTCTAATAACTTTGGGATAAGTTTTGTTAGGAGACAAGCTAATCAAGTCACCCATGCTCTTGCTAGAGTGTCTAGATTGTATGTTAGTCCCATGATTTTGATTATATGCCTCCCTGTATTGTGGGTCTTATTTGGAATGATATGAGATGAGTTTGTTTTCCTAAAAAAAAACATATTTTAATAATTATTGTTATTTTGTATTGTTGTATCTAATTTTTTTATTGTGTAGTTTTAATATATTCTGTGAAATATTTAATTTATTTTGGAATTTATTTGTGCTGCAGTTAAAATAATAATCAATATGATTTGAAAAATATGTCCCAGGTAGGTGGCTCAGTGGTTGAGCCAAGGGACATGAAGGAGTTGCAAGCAAGAGGTGCAGGGCTCAAATCCTTGCCACTAACAAAACCCTCCCTCTGACAAAACTAACCACTAACATTTGTCTATAAAAAAAATATGATTTGAAAAATTAAAGTTTAATAATATTCTACCAGATTTTTTCCCAGTTTAAAATTTATAATAATTGAAATCCTAACCTGTCTAATAATGATAAATTTATTATTAAAATAATATTACATTTTCTCCTACATTTTACTATTTAATTATAATGTTTATTTATTAATATATTATTTATGGTATTGTTAAAAATAATATTTTAAAAAATGAATTTCAAAACTATTTTTGTTAATAAAATAAAACTACTTTTAAAATGATTAAAATGAAAATGTGAAGAATTATGAGTTTAGCATCTACAAACAAGCATTTGAAAACAATTTTATCCCGTGAAAAAAATTTTAAAAATAGATTAATACGATTTGGTCTTTTAAATTTTTTTTCTGCCATGAATTATTTTTGTTTATTGAATGGTGATAGTTTTATTTTAAATAAAATGCAAAAGACAAGCATTATAAAATGAAAAATAAAAATATGTGAAAAGTTATATTTAATTCGCAAGATATATATACCATATTGTTTTACTACAAATACCAATTAGGTGGGTTGGTGTAGTGGTAAAGCGTTGCTCTTTCAAGCCCATGGTTCCAAGTTCAAACCCACATCAGCATCTCCACGTCAGCACCACACATACCAGCCACATCAGCACCTAATAAGTATGTCAGCTCCACTTGTACCTGACACGTCAGCACTTAACTGCCACGTCAGAATTTCCGTTAACAATTGGGTGATAATTTAATGGAGAGACCAAAATTGCGTAATTTAAAAAATAGGGGGACCAAAATTACGAAATTGAAAATGAGGGGACCAAAATCGTGGATTGATTAAAATAGGGGACCAAAACTGCAGTTAGCCTAAATTTTTTATGTTTGTTTCAATTTTTAAGTTGGAGGAAAGGGTAGCAAAAAGGGAATGGAAGCTTTTTTTTTTTTTTTGGTGAACAAAAAGGGGCCAAGCCAAACTACAAACCACAAGAGGTACCAACACCTTGCTTATCTGCTAACAAAGCAAAAGATAAGGAAGGAGGGGCAGAATCATAAATTCAACAGATACAAGATAAATGATTATAAGGATTATAAGGATATATAAATGATAGATTTATTTTTCAAGACACGCAACATAAAATTGTAATTTAATACAATTCTACATAGTTTAATTATTTGAGAATGTTCTTATAATTTTCATTTTTGTTACTGCTGTTAATAATCCCTCAATTTTTTAGCAATAATAACGTATAATTTTAAATTTTTTTTGCATCCCAGGCTGAGGGACCTAGTTTGCACCATTGTGTGCAAGTCCCACCTTTCTATCAATGGGATCTATTGTCTACCACTACGAGTCGCGACACCAGCTATGGATCTGGTTCCTCCCTACGCGTCTACAACTCCTCCCTGTGCATCTGTCGCTCGCGAGTTTTGTGTGGAGGGTGTTCGGAGAGGATCTGATATCGGGGAGGGGGGTTTGGCAAAGGGGCACTAAAGAGGGAATTAGAGAAGGGGTGCTGGGGAGGAGAGGGGTCTAATATTGTGCGAGAAGGAGATGGTTCAAAGGGAAAGTCCAAAGGATGAATTGGGTGAATATTGAAACTCAGGAAGCTTCTTTGCTAGAATTATTTAAAGATAGATATGTGTAATTGTGAGTCCCATTCAGACTAACTTAAGCAACCCACCGTTAGAGTAAAATTTAGTTAAAATTTTTAAATCTAATGTAGCAAGTAGAGATCCAATATAACTCAACTCAATTCAATTCCAGACATGATTGTGGATACTCTTAGTAATTTGGTTAAGGATTCAAAATTTTAAAAATATTTTAAAATGTAACTTTTTTGAACTTAATAATACATTATTACATACCGTGATTTCTAGTAAAAAAATGATTAGATCTCAAACAAACAAAAAGATTAGATCCAATTACTTTTTCCCCCCTTCGCAAACATCCGTGTTAAAAAATGTAGGCGGTGTCGTGTCTCCGATTTATTGAAGGGCTATGGCCAGGGTGGAGCAGTGTCACAGGCGGACCTAGGTGTTGGTGATGGTGTATACTTGCACCCTTAAAATTTTAAAAATATTACTTATTCCATATAAAATTTATATTTTGGCCCCTTAATATAATAATCTACACCTAATACCCTCACTTAGTCATTTTTTTCATCTCATTCAGTCAGATTTAGTCATATCTCTTTCAAAACTCAAAACACAACTCCTCTCACGATCTCATATCTAGACTCACTCTCCCTCCTGTTTGTTAGTGTCATTTTCGGTCTCTATTTCTCCCTTTTACTAGGTTCAGATTTTCTCAATTTAGATTAAAATCCTAATTTGGCCCCTCTATTAAATTTCTCTTGTAGTTTTGTTTGTTGTAATTGAGTCTCTATTAATTCGGTCTATGTTGTTTCATTATTTTCTCTTGTAATTGTTTTTTAATTCTGAAACCTTTCTTTTTTTTTAAGTCCAAAAATCTATTTTGTGTTATCAGAAATCATTGTCTTGTTATTTTGCAAGAAGAGTAAACATTTGCTCTTTATATTTTTTTTGAAAAAAAACATGTTTCTATTTTTTTTAAGTCCAAAAACTTACTTTATGTTATTAGAAATCATTGTCTTGTTATTTTGTAAGAAGAGTAAACATTTGCACTTTATTTTTTTTGTAAAAAAACATATGCTGATGCTCTTGTTATAATTTAGGTAATTTTAAATTTTATGCACCCGCTGACCTAGGGTCCTAGGTCTGCCGCTGGATAGTGTATCATGTGATCTACGGTGGACCAATATTTGAAAATAACTCAAAACTCCAATGGCGACCGATGTCTTCTCACGTATGTAGACGCTCACAGTTCTCCACATCTGCATAACCGAGACTATGACCCAATCGGTGCTGGTTTGGCAAAAAAAAAAAGGAAAACGCATATGAATGCCTCAAAGTCAAAACTCAACATACTCGTTTTTCCTTTTTTTTTGTCAAACCTACACCAATTGAGTCACTGTTTCAGTCGTGTGGACGTGGAGGATTGTGAGCTTCTACATACGGAAGGTGACGTCGGTCATCGTTGAAGTTTCGAGTTATTTTCAAGTATTGGTCCACCATAGACTACATGATTCATTGTCCACCTTAGAAGTCGTCTTATTGAAAACAATATAATGAAGTTTCCTTTCACATGTCGCTTAAAAATTAAGGATGGCAATACGGGCCGCCAGGCCGGCCCGATAAAAGGGGGCGGGCAGGATATGTCAGCCCGCATAACCAGCCAACCCGCCACTTATATATATATATATATATATATATATATATATATATATATTTATTTATTTTTTTTTGTATTTTGGGCGTGTCAGCCCGCCAATCCGCCATTTTTTGCCTGTTTTATGGCGGGCTTATGTAGGCCAACCCGCCACTTTGTTAGGCCAAATTTCGTTTTTTCAATTAAAGTGGGCCAACCCACCGGCCTACCAACCCGCGGTGGGGCAGGTTGGGCTTGCTTTCTCAACCCGCCACCAATTGATGGGTCGGCCCGTCCCGCCCCGTTTTTTACGGGCCCATGACAAGACAGGTCGGCCCAGCCTGCTTTTGGCATCCCTATGAAAAAAAAAAACATCTTTATTTTTTGGTGTATAAAGGGGGAAAAAGCCAAAAATGGAAAAAAAAAAAATCTAAAGTCAAGCATATGTCTGCCCAAACGGTTTGCCCAAAGGAAAAGCGTGGGTGGTGGCTAGTGCTACCCCATCTCTAAATAATATAAGTCGTTTTTGACTAAAACACACAAATTAAAAAAATTAGTTAATTGATTTAATTTGTCTATAATGTGTACTATTTTTGTCATTCCCATGAAAAATAAAAAATTTCTTTTTTTTTGGTGTATAAAGGGGGAAAAAGCCAAAAATGGAAAAAAAAATCTAAAGTCAAGCATATGTCTGCCCAAACAGTTTGCCCAAAGGAAAAGCGTGGGTGGTGGCCAGTGCTACCCGTCTCTAAATAATATAAGTCGCTTTTGACTAAAGCACACAAATTAAAAAAATTAATTAATTGATTTAATTTGTCTATAATGTGTACTATTTTTTTAAAACTATCATTTAATTATTAACTTAAGAGAGAGAAATAGTCACCCTATTTACTATTGACTATAAAAAATAATGTAAATTAATTAGAGATATTTTTGTAAAAAAATAATTAATATACCTAGTAATATGAAAAAAAGCTTATAAAAAGAGACACAATTTTTTTCTTTCAATAAGAGCTTATATTTAAGAACAGAGGTAGTAACTAGTACTAGTAGGCTGGTAGTGGTAGGTTGGAGTTAAATAGGAGAAATATCATTCAAATATAAAATGCTTTGTTTTTGTTTTCTTGTTTATAATAAGAAGAATTAAAGCTGAAATGTACAAAGAGTGTGATCCACTGATCCTAGTCACTGTAAAGTAATTAGTGAATTTTATAATGTTACTGATATATATAAAGAGAGTTTCTAGTTTGATATATATTTTTTAAAGAAATTGATTTTTGTTAAGTTCTCATATAATATTCTATAAATAAAAACATAAAATTACAATCATATCTTATTATTGAGAAATTTAAAAATAAATATTCAAAATACAAACTCACAAATAATTTTTACTATTTATATAATTTTAATTTATTTCAAATATTATTTATTGTTATTTTTTTATATTAAAAATAAAAACTGGCAGCATGTAGTGCTGATTAATACAACAGTGTTACTAAAACTTTGAATATAAATAAAACAAAGACTAAATATTTAAATATTTATACTTTATTAGTAATACGAAAAGATCATACTAATATGAAAAATAATACTCTCTTCATCCCATAATAGGTGTCATATTTGAAGAAAAAATAAGTCTAAAAATAAGTGTTATTTAATCTTTTCAATGTAATATTAATTGTTATTTCTCAATTTTACCCTCAAACTAATAATGTGTGCATCAATCCTAAATCATTACTCTCTCCGTTACTTTTTATAAGCCCATTTAGACAAAAAAATGCATATTAAGAAAAGTAGTTAGCATAATTAAATTTGTCTATAATGTGTATGTTTTTCCAAATTTATCCTCTAATAATACTTTTAGTTAATTAATTAATACATGTCTTGGATTTTTAAATACTATGCAATTAATTATGGATACTTTTGAAAAAAATAATTAATGTATCTTGTAATTTGAAAATGAGCTTATAATTAGTTAAATTTTTTTTTAAAAGAGGCTTATAAAAAGTAACGAAAGAAGTATATTCCACTAAATATTTATGAAAAATATTAATAATCAATAATTAATAAGAATAATTTTATAAAATTGATATATTTATTTATTTATTTATTTATAGTTTTTTTAAGACGATATTTATTATGAGAGACGAAGGGAATAGCAAGTCTATTTTGATGGGTCTTTAATTTAGGTATCGGGAGGCAGGCATAAACACAACCAAGGACCAAGTAACCAACCATCCTAAGATCGTCAGAAGAAAGTGGCTTCAAAGGGCGCGTTCACCTTTTAATGAAGCATTTTGGTCCACAAAAGAGAAAATAGTTTAGACTTTAGAGCACCTTTAATGGAGGTGTTTTAGAGCGTGTCTTATTTCTGTTGTTGGCAACTACAAGAAACCTCCGTTGGAGGAGTCCTACGTGGCGTGAGTGATCAACAAAATTTAGTTGCCGTTGGTTCTGCTGTTGCCGTAAACTAAACATTTTTAATCATTTTTTCTCTTTTATTCCCATCAAATTTGTCGTTAAAAAGTGAGGGAAATTAACTGAAACTTGTAGAAACAAAACTTGAAGGAGATGAACAAAAAATTACAACAAATCCAGAAATCCAAAACTTGCAGAAATAACAGGAAGAAAAACAAAAAAAATAAATTCAAACTCCAACCCTAACCAGAAATCAAATCCAGAAAACAAAAAATAGGAAATGAAAAAATAACAACAAATTACAAGTCATGGTGGCGGCGATCTCGCATGATCTGGTCAGATCCGGTCATGGTGGCGGCGAGTTGGCCGTCGCGGTGAGCAGAAGACGGAGATCTGGCCGTGAGACAGAGATCTAGCCGTGAGAGTGACGCGGTGGTGGTGAGATCTGGCAGTGAGAGAGCGAGAGGGAAGGAGAGGAGAGGTGGGGAATCTTCTGGAGAATGGAGGTGAGGGAGCGAGAAGTTGAGAAGGAGAGGTGAGGGAGTGAGGCGAGGAAGATGAGAAGGTGAGGCCGAGAGGGAAGAAGAAGGGAGGCTGATCAGAGAAGAGGACGCGAGGGAGAGCGAGCGGAGAAGAGGAAGCTGAAGCGAGGGAGTGAAGAGCGAGGGAGTGACGGCTAGGGAGTGAAGAGGAAGCGAGGGAGGAAGCTGAAGAGGAAGCGAGAGAAGAGGAAGCTGAAGAGCGAGGGAGTGAAGAGTTGAAGAGCGAGGGAGTGAAGAGAGGAAAATGGAAGAATCTGGAAGAGAGGGAGTGAAGAGCGAAGGCGTGATGAAGCATTCTGGAAGCTTCATCAATGATTAAAAAATAAAAATTGTGCCGTTCATATAAAATTGTGCCGTTTGACCATAAAAATTGTGCCGTTTGGCTTGCTCTGAACAAAAAATATCCGTTTGGTGATAAAATTTAGCCGTTTGCAACGGCTATAAAATTAAACGGCTATAATGTTATGTAATATATAAATATGTAGAGTTATTTCACTCCATTTTGCACCCACTTTGTCATCTTTCAATTCTATTCTTTTGTTGTTATCAAGTCTCAATCTTGTTTATTTTTTGTCAAATGGATCCCAATCATCTTCAATATATTTGGGAGCAGTTTGGACATGAAAATAACTAAAATTAAATTTTTATGTAATATTTTGTATTTCGGTTAAAATGTAATATTATGTACTTCTCATCTTTATGTATTTCACATCGTTTTTTATTATTTAATATTATGTATTTCTTATTGTTTTAAATTTATTATGCTAAAAATTAATTAAACCAAAATTTCTATTTTTTTAATATTTAATATTTTTATATGTATTAATTAAAATAATTGAATTAATATTTAAATTTGGATAAAAAATTAAGTGGAAATAAAATAATATAAACATGTGGGGTCAAGATGAGTTGTTTCCAAGAAATTACCATTAGAACAAATTGTGGTTGGGTTACTTATAGGTTACTTAAATCTTATGTGTCAATATGGGCCCACAAAAAGTAATTTAAGCAACTCATTTAGTTACTTTGGATTAAAGATGCTCTTAGATTGCAGAGATAAGTCATGCTCAAGTCGCAGCGTCCTGAAAAGTAACGTCAATAGGGTGGGCCCATCAGCTTCCCAACTGCGCACAACACGTTTCCGCCTATTGAATGCACCCCCTACCCCCAAAAATCTCTCTCTCTCTCTCTCTAGGTGTAGAATTTTCTGCCCATGTTATTATCATTATCATAAAAAAAGTACTCCATAAAATATTTCATTATCCTTTTTTGGGGTTTCAATAGAAAAAAATATGTGCATAAAGTGGCTGGGCAGATATTGGGTTCGGCTGAAGTCTGTAGCCTATTAGGTTCAACCTGGGCTTGCCGAATCAACTGGCATTGACCCAAGTTGTTTTGTTGACCAGCTTATCTTTTTTTTTTTTTCCAAGTGCACTAGCTGTCGATTTCAATGGTCCGTTGATTAGACCAGTTCTACCATACATACCTTTGAGTGAAATTACCTGCGTCTTGTGTCTTGTTTGATTGTTTGAGTACTAATTAATTAAATTAATTAATAATATACAAAAAATAATTGTTGTCATATAATATGTAATAATTATTAATTTTATAAGGCAAGTTAATAATTATTTTATCATTAATTCTAAATATAATAAATGATGATTGATAAAGATGAATGATATATGATTTAAAATAGAGTTAATACCCTTTTTGGTCCCTGTAATTTGAGCGAAATTCGGTTTTAGTTCTTGTAAAAAATTTTGTTTCGATTTAATCTCTGTAATTTAAGATTCTTCCACTTTTAGTCCATGCCGTCAAATCCTTATTAAAAACGTTGAGTTTTTTTTCCACTTTTTGTCCTGTAATTTTAAGATTATTTCACTTTTAGTCCCTATAATTTAATAGGGATTTGACAGTATGGACTAAAAGTGAAAGAATCTTAAATTACAGGGACTAAATCAAAACAAAAATTTTTACAGGGGACTAAAACCGAATTTTGCTCAAATTATGGGGACCAAAAGGGGTATTAACCCTTTAAAATAAGTAAGTCATTTAAGAAAATATATTTTTGATTGTTAATGACAAATAATTGAGATAATATAATAATAACTATCTTGAAATAATAATAGTTAAAAATTATTTTTTGTTTTAGGTGGAAAAATAGATAAATATAGAAGTGAAGTCTTTTTTTATTGCAAACAAGAAAAACACAGCGACTACAACACAATTGGAAGGGCCTCAAGTCTCTATCTAAAAGCAAACTAACACTAGGAGCAGCAACTTCAAACAGATACAAGGAAAAATCCGAAGAGTGGCCTAAATTAGTAACAACATCCGCACATAAATTCGTCTCACGAAACACGATACTCCAACCTGGGAGGTGAATGAGATTTAAAGCCTCATCAAGGAGAGGTTTCAAAGAAGAATTGGAAGCAAATCTTTGGTGAATCATAGTTACAATGCACTGTGAATCTGTCTCGAGGATGACCTGATTAAAGGCCATTTCCCTAGCAATCCTCAAACCTAATATAATTCCCCAAAACTCAGCATGTAATGCATTACTTGGGTTTAACTTGCACATGAAGCCTCTAATAAACTCCCCTTTTGAGTTTCTAATAATACCTCCACAAGAAGTATTGCCGCTCTTGAAAGAGCCATCAGTATTTAGTTTCACATAGCCTTCTGGAGGGGTTCTCCAATGAGCATTCATGTTAGAACCTTGAATGGCATGAAAAGCAAGGGGAGAATCACTTTCTTTCTGAATCTGGTGTGATTGGCTCATAACAGAATGTAAAAATTTGGCACCTAACTCAGTGGATTGAGAGAAAACAAGTGCATTCCGGTCCTTCCAAATAACAAAAGCTGCAACTCCAAATACAGTTGGCCAATGCCAAGGCACCGAACCAATGTTACTAGAGGTGGTATTCCATTCTATCCAAGCTTGTAATCCTAGGCTAAAAAATTTAGCCCAATTGTTATTTTCCAAAGAAATAAGTTGAATTCAAAACTCCTGCACCTCTTCATAATCTCTAATCATGTGCATAATTGTCTCAGGATGGGAGTTGCATCTAGGACATAAATCACTAGTAGCCATGCCTCTATGAGTTCTCACCTCATTGGTTAGTAAGGAACCATGTGCAAGTTTCCACATAAAAGCTTTCACTCTGGATGGGCCTTTCCAACTCCAAATATTTTCAAAAAGAGGGTGAGAGTTGCTCCGATTGAGAAGGTCTCGAACCAAGTCATAGGCTGACTTGAGGCAAAATTGACCATCTTTAGATGGCAACCAATTTGGGACATCCCTCTTGTCCCTAGTTGGGGGCTGCACCTGCATAATTCGATCACAAATGGAGGCTGGTAAGATAGCTCTAATCTAATTCCAATCCCACTCTTCACCTATGTAGTAATTAAACACTGGAAGTTCCTTATCAGTAGGAGGAATTGAGGCAGCATGGTTATCTTCAAGGCAACCAGTGTTTGGAATCCAATTATCTCTCCAAAATCTAGTATCCTTTCCATCATTTATCACCCAACCGATTTGATTTCTAAACATCATTCCAAGCATTGGCTACTGCTTTCCAAATATTTGAAGAATTATTGCGGTTCACAACAAAATGAGTGGCAAGAGACCCACAATTATACTTTGCCCTCATGACTTGTATCCACAGCTTCTCAGTGTTTGAGACTAATTGCCAAGCTAACTTGTACATATAAGCTTTATTCAGCACCCTTAGAGATATAAACCCAAGACCTCCTTTAGCTTTAGGTAGGCAAATTTTCTCCCAAGCAATGAGATGACACTTCCTTTGCTCTTGTGAGGAACCCCAAATGAAGTTTCTGCATATTGTTTCAGCTGCTTCACACACTGCAATAGGAATATTTGATGTTTGCATGACATAACCTGGTATGCAAGACAAGGAAGATTGTGCAGAGTGAGTCGGCCAGCAAAAGATAAACTATTTGCTTTCCAAGTTGTAAGTTTCTTGCTCATCTTGTCAATTATAAACCTCCAGTCTCATATATAAGAGACAAATACATTTTCTAAGTTTCATTGAATAACTGATGTATCTGGTACCAGATACATCAGTTATTCAATGAAACCTAGAAAGTACATTTGTCTCTTATATATGAGACCGGATCTAGTATAATACATGTGTGTATATATATATATATATATATATATATATATATATATATATATATATATATATGATGGTCTGAATTATGCTGATGAAAATATTAACCAACCGATAAGACAAGCGATGAGCACCTCGCCAAAGTAGTCCTTTTTGGTGATTTCCACAACCCAACCAATCACCCATCACATATTTAAGGTGCAAGAGTTTTTAAGTCCTGATCCTCAGGATTCATCAACACATTCTATGGCAAGAAAACCACAAAAAAAATACCTTTCGTGTTCTATTTCATATCCACAAAATATAAAATAAAACCAATGATAATAACACTTTTGTCGTTCTGTCAAAAAAAAAAAACCACTTTTGTTGTTATTCAATGAATTTAGCGTGCGTCTAGTTGTCGCTAATTGGTTCACAAAGTGTCAAACAGCCTTTTGTTGAAAATTGATTTTTCACGATGCTCTGCTAATGTCATTAGAGAATAATCTATCTATCTATATCTAAGTAAAGCAAGTTTGAGTTTTAGCTTCATTCTAGAATTGTCATGTGTAATACTTGAGCCATAACATTGAATACAAGTTTATTAAGTTATAAGTTATAACCTTTCGATTACCATTATTAATCAATTTTACCATTTTACTACTCTATTTAAATATTATTATTAAATATTAATTAATTTATTAATTTAATTTAAGAAGACTTGAGATTTGAGCTTTAGTGTTAAATATAAATTTATTTTAATTTATCAGTTACGACTTTTCAATTATTCTTATTAATTAATCTCATCATTTTTAATCTGTTTAAATGTAATTATTAAATATTATTTTATTTAACAATTTAATTTATTAATAATTAGTTATATTAAACGTTAAACATAAAAATTCTTAGACATTGTTTAAAATATTAAAATTAATTAATGATAATGTTAATCATTAATTATAATTTGGGAAAACCACTTAAAATAAAACTAAATTATAATATAATTTATTAAATATTTGTATGAAAAATAAAATATAATTACATTTAACAAAGTTAGTTAATGAGAAAACCAAGTGCTATTTACTACTAAAAAAATTATCTTAAAAATAATTATATGATATTGTAAATTAACAACAAATTATCTAATATATATATATATAATATTTAATAATTATATTTAAACAGATTAAAAATGATGAGATTGGTTAATAAGAATAATTTAATTTATTAATAATAAGTTATATTAAAAATTAAACATAAAAATTCTTAGACATTGTTTAAAATATTAAAATTAATTAGTGATAATGTTAATCATTAATTATAATTTGGGGAAACCACTAAAAATAAAACTAAATTATAATATAATTTATTAAATATTTGTATGAAAAATAAAATATAATTACATTTAATAAAGTTAGTTAATGAGAAAACCAAGTGCTATTTACTACTAAAAAATTATCTTAAAAATAATTATATGATATTGTATATTAAAAACATATTATCTAATATATATATATATATATATATATATATATATATATATGTATATATATATAAAGGAAGCTATAAAAAGTTAAGTTTTGCTTGAATGACATGTGTACTAAGCTTTAATGAAATGATTTTTCACATTACAAGTATAAATGCATGGTTTTATATTACTTACATTCTTTTAAGGCTTAAATATGAAATTGGTCCCCGAAAATTCACAAAGTTTGTTTTTAGTCCCCCAAAATTTTTTTAAAGGTTTTTCGTCCCCCATATTTGAAAATGTTTTTCCGTTAATCCCTCAAAAAATTTTCGTTATGATTTTAGTCCCTCTAAAATTCTAAAAATTTCTTTTTAGTCTCCAAAATTCTAAAAATTCGCTTTTAGTCCCCACCTCATAAGCGCCACATAAGCCAAACAAACGGCGTCAGCTAGAGGGACTGACGGAAAAATATTTTCAAATTTGGGGGACTAAAAACTTTCAAAAAAAATTTAGGGGACTAAAAACGAACTTTGCGAATTTTTGGGGGGCTATTTTCATATTTAAGCCTTTTTTTAAATTTCATGGTCTTTTATCTTATCACAATAATTATATTAATATTCATTATTGTGAATATTAAAGCGGTGATCCTTATTTAATACACAAATTTGTATAAATTAATTATAATAATAAATTAAGTAATTTAATATATTTAACAACAACATTTAGATATAGTTCTATTTTTTGTAGTTAATATTCAGTAATATGTAGTGACGTCTTCTTTTACTTAATTTTTTTGAAATCAAAAGACATATATACGACTAATAACATAATTTTTCAAGTAATAATTAAAAATTTACTCAGATTTTATATGAAATATTTTATAACAATATCTTAAATATTTTTGTTATATTCTAAATTATCATATTCTTATTATAATACCTAAAAATTATTTTACAACAACATATGTGTAGTTATTCTAATTTTTTATTTTCGATATTTGACAACATATAGTTGTATTAATTATTTTTAAGTATCAAAATTATTTACATACTTTTTCTCGAAAAATTATTGTCAATAAAAGTCATTTTATTAGTGAGTACTTTAGTTGTAAATAAAATAAAAATACATTATCTATTTAATAATTATTAAATTAAATATTTCTAAGGTCATTCATGTTTCAAATTAGTTTATCTCAAGTGATGTTTAGTATATAATAAGTATTGTGATAAAATAATTTTTATGTTCAATGTTCAAATTAAATAAGAATTCTTATAAAAGTGTCTATATGTGTAAGTGTGAAAACAAACTTCATCTCTTACTTTAACGAAATTGTTAAGCTTTAATGAAATGATTTTTCATCTTATAATTAATTATAAGTAGATGGTTTTCAATTTTTTGAATTTTTTAAAATTTTCTATCTTTTAGTCTTATTACTATAGCTATGTTAATATTCATCAGCTGTGAATATTATTCATTTTTACATTATAAATACAATTTTTTCCAATAACAAATACCTGTTACACTCTTTTTTTTATGCTTTGTTACAATCTTTTAATACTCACATTATATATATCTATATATTATTTATAATAAATATTGAATAAATTTTTTGTATCTAATCTCATCATTGATATATTGTTCTATTTTTTGTAGCTAATATTTAGTACGTAATATATAATGATGTGTGTTTTACTCAATTTTATTGAAATAAAAGACATATATGAGACTAATAACTTAATTTTGAAATATTAGTTATAAATTTACTCTTATTTTATATGAACTATTTTATACCAATGTCATAAATATTTTTGCTATTATCTAAATTAATATATTCTCACTATAATATTCAAAAATTAGTTTATAATTACATATACATTATTTTACAGTAGTTGAATATAAAATTGTTGATTATATTAGCACAAAAAAAATTGTTGATTATTATTTTATTTAAGGGTTTTTTAATATAATAAAATGATGTAATATATGTTTAAATATTAATTGTTGGGTTTATTGAAAAAAACATTAATTTTAACTAAAATAGACTTGAGTTTTAGCATTTAGTACAAATTTATTTTAATTTCTCAGTTACAACCTTTCACTTAATTATATTAATCAGTTTCATCATTTAATTACTCTATTTAAATATTATTTCATTTATCATTTTAATTTGTTATTTGTTATATTAACTACTAAATATAAAAATTCTTAAACACTTTTTAAATATTAAGATTTTTAAAAGGAAAAAATATTAAATTTCTTAATAATAATGTTATTTATTGATTAAGATTTGAGAAAAAGTACTTAAAGTATATTGAAATTATATTTTAAATTATTAAAATTTATTATTAAATATGAATATATTGCTATTTACAAAAATTAGATAATATCAATATTCTGTACTATTTAATACGGAAAATTATCTCAAAAAACTAAATGATATTGTGTATTATCAGATTTTATTTATTTATATATATACTAGAACGTGACTTATGCGTTGCACATGTATTTTGTTTTTTTATTTTTATAATGAAAGATACTTAAAAAGTATATTGGAGTAAAATTATTGTATTTTAATTTTAGAAAAGTGATGTTGGAAGCAATGAATAGTTGTTTATAAAAAAAATTGTATTTAATGGTAAATAAAATAGATTTTTGTGAACATTGGTTAGAATTGAATACCACATAAAGTACATTTGTTCACATATTCTTGTGCATTGCATCATAGAGGCTGTAGAAAATTGACAAATACTTTTTTATAATTGGTCTATGTTGTGCAAAAATGACATGAAATTAATAATTGTTACAAATGTGAGAAAATAAAATTATATAAACAATGTATTTTATTTATTAATATGAGATATTTCCTTTTAAATGCATAACATAATGAAAGAAAGGATTTTAAAGGCCAAATATCTATTTTTATTTAATTTTTATTATGTATGTATTTTTTCGAAACATATATGTTCTTTACTTGAGCCAACACATTTGTACTAAACATTTGACCCCCACTTATATATTTTTTAAATCTGAAAAGTTAATTTGATAAAAAAAATCTGAAAACTTAATGAATAAAATAAATAAAATGAAAATATGAAATGAAAATTAAAGAAAATCAAAATTCAAAAATGAAACTTGAAAAAATAGAATAAAATAAAATGAATTTAAAATTGAGAAGTAAAAATAACCCAAAATCACATTAACTTTTTATTTATTTTATAAAAAAGAATGGACGTAAATGAACTAAATAAATGCAAAAATGAAAATTAAAGCTTAAATCTAAAAACAGAATTAAATTTAAAGATTGAAGCTAAAAATAAAATATAAAATAAAAATGTGATTAAAATTAAAATAATAAATGAACGTAAAAATGAAATAAAGAGTTAAAATTGAAATTGAAACTAAAATTAAAAAATATAGATAAAACTAAATTAAAATTACATATTAAAACCAATTAATACCCCAAATTGGGTGTTTACACCTACAAATACATCTTCTACACATGTAGTATGTTTATAATAGCTCTACCATTTTAAATTGAATTTTTATGCCAATTATTTTTACCAAAATAAAATATAAGGTACCAAAACAAACATATATGGTTTATATACGTTTCTTCACTTCAATCTACTGTGTTGTTTGTTCTCCTATGATATTATATTCTTCAGAAAAAATTTAACTTTTCCATATGACATTATATTAGTAATAAAATATCTAGTTTTACATAAAAAATACTAATGAAATATCTAGTTTAATTAACATAAATTAAATATTTTCCCTTTATGTTGCAATTTTTTTTTAAAAAAAACACTCATCTTTATTTTTAGCTGTAATTTTTTTTTGATGGTGTTCGTTTTAAATTAACAAATTATATTCTAATATGTAACGTCATTTTTTTTGTTCTACGTTTATTTCTTTTTTGACGGTATTGTTCTTTTCTAGTTTTGTATATAAAAATCAACCTTATATTTGAACTGCACATATATTTTATTGTTATTTTGACAAAACATATATTTTATTGTTAATTTTTTTGTTACAATTTAATGCAATAAAAACTAATTGAAGACACTAACTAAAAATAATTATATTTTTTTATTCTAAAACTATTATTTAAATTGTAAAATTACCAATTAACTCATAAATGGACAAAAAAAATTTCAATGTAGCCCCTAGACAACCTTCTTTTATATATATATATATATATACATATATATATATATATATATACTGAGAAAATATATTAAATATAATTAAGGATATTACATATTATTAAATGTTAACTGCCAAATACAAAAATCCATCATATTATAAAATTGTAGTGAATTACATGTTAAAATAACTCCAAATTAATTTTAAAAGATACTTAAAATATTTTCATATCAAATTTTAAATAAATTTTAGTGTAATGAGTAAGTTTCAAAATATATTTATTATTACCGGAGGATATACTTTTTTTTTGTCCTTAGTACAAATGGTTAGAGGTGGGGTGATGAGGAGAGGGAAGTGGACAACGCTTCTAATGTCTCGCAGCACTTTATCACTCGGCTACCTTTTCTGAAACATTACAGAAGGTTATACTAATTGGAGATCATTTATACTATTATAATAACTATAAAAAATAGATGCCCTTCATGTTACCAATATCTTATTAATGGTTAACTTTCTTTAAATAGATATTGTGACAACCACCCTTAAAATTTTAATGGAGCCGCCACTAATATTTTATTTTTATAGGAAACATTGAAAAACCTATTTTTGATTTTAATAAAGAAAAAGAAGGTCTTTGAATCAAATTTTGAGCTCGGGAGTTGGTTACGCACAGGGAAGGTACTAGCACCCCTAAAGAGCCCATAAAAATGGTACCTTTCATTGTCTGAAAAAAAAAGATTTTGTTTGCCATTATGATTATGAATTATTTCCTAGAAATCTTAGAAATAAAATACGAATTTATTTGTCACCATTTTATTTAAAAATGATACAGAATATTAATTGCTCAGACCTAAACTCATGCAGAGCAAAAGAATGAATTAAATTTTCAATACGTGTTTAAATAAGGAAAACGTTCAGAAGCAATCTTTTGATTTTTATTATTAGTCTAAATTCTAAATAAAACAAGAATAGATTTATTTATTGCATTAATTTGTTTATTTCTATTTTGTTATTACCTTTTAAAAAAAACGTGTGAATTAGGACTGAACTTCAGAAACTCAGCATTTGCTTTTATATCCCTCATGATAAAATATTTACAATTCAGTCCCTACCTAAAGTTTGGTCCCGTTGGAAGGCTAAGCCCTAGCCTTAACTCGTTTCAACCAAACCTCAACAGATCAACAAACATCAACAACAACAGAAAATACAAAAAATGCAAAGAAAGGATTATATCGTGTATATTTCAAATCAGAAAACAATCACTCAGTCCCAAAATATAAATCCTTATTACACAGTCACGGTAAAAAGGCAAGCAGAAAGATACAGAGATGAAGAAGGTGAGGGAACCTGAATTTGTGGCTTCCCCGAAATTTACAAAAATCGAAAGAGGGGATTCAAAGGAAACCTAGGACTAGCAGTGTTTTAATTTTGGTTCTAGAGAAGGGGGCCTCACGGCTTCTTTCTTCTTATTCTCCTTGGCTCTGTTTGCTCTGCCTCTCTTTCTCCTTGCTTTTTCTGGATCCAGTCCCTCCCTCTTGCTCTCTGTCTCTAGGGTTCCTCCTGGTTCTCTCTCTCGGGTTTTTCCTGCCTTTTCTTCACAGTTCTGAGGAGCTTTTATAGCCATTTGGAATCTGGAAAAAAAATAGAAACAAATCAGAGCAGTGAATAGAGAAATAAAAACAAAATAATTAAGACAAAAAAAAAAGAAAAAAGTACTCCCTGATTTACGCCCATCTCGCACGTTTTCCTCATTTTCTCTGAGATCTTGATTATGATATTTGAGTCCAGACCAGATCTTGTAATGTTCGATTTCGGTTTAGTGAAAAAAAGGAAAGAAACAAAAATAAAAAGAGAGAAGAATCTGGAAGGATTTTGATTAAATGAAAAAAAATAAAAAAGAAAAGGGGAATGGGGTGGCGCTGCTGCCTCCGAGAGAATGAGAGGAGGAATTTAGGTTTTCATGGGTTTTAGGGCCTCTTTTAGGTTAGGATGACATTGGGCTCAAGTGGGTGGGCTGAAGGAAGTAGCTGACCGTTATTTGCACCCGTAGATTGACAATTTGCGCCCCTGCTCTTTCAAAAAATTAATTTATTCCTTTCCCTTTCTTTTTCTTTCCTTTATATTTTCTTTTCTTTTCTTTTCTTCTTTTTATTCATTTTTGCCTTCTTCTTCTTTTTTATTCCAAGACCAAAGATATTATTTACTATTATTACTACTACTAATTTAAAAAGTTTAAAATAAAATAAAATAAAATAAAATAAAATAAAATAAAATAAAAAAGCCAGACAAAATTAGGGTACTACAGCTGCCCCTCCTTAATTACATTTTGCTCGAAGGTCTTCGTGCATTCGTTGTAAAAGGTAATTAAGGATAAAAGACTCTAATTTTGTCCAAAACAAGTTGTTGGATGGTGCAGGATTGACTCCCGACTTTGCTTTGAGACTCTAGGTCTGATTCCTAGTGAATTATCGGTAAGGCATAGGTTTGGTTCCTAGCTCTTACAATATTGGTGAGAGATTCTAGGTTTGATTCCTAGTGAATTCGCGGTAAGGCATAGGTCTGGTTCCTAACTCTTACAAAGTTGGTCGGAGATTCCAGGCTGGTTTCCTAGCAAATTTCCTGTAAGGCATAGGTCTGGCCCCTAACCCTCACATCTTTGGTATTGATTACTTCCCTAATTAGGGTAAGTCTGGGGTGCGAGCTTCTTCGTCACTCGACACAAGTTCGGGTCAGATTCCCAACACGGGTAAGTCAGGTTCTTAACGCTTGTTAAAAGGTACGAATTGACTGCCTTACTTTAAGGAATGTCCGTGGTATGAGTTTCTCTGTCACTCAATATAGGTTCGGGTCAGATTCCCGGCAAGGTGTAGGTCAGAATCCTAACTCTTGCTAAAGCATGGACTAGTTTCCCTATCGTAGGCAAACGTCCAGGATACGAGCTTCTCCGTCACTCGAAACAGTTCGGGTCAGTTTCCCGACAAGGTGTAGGTCAGATTCCTAACTCTTGTTAAAAGTGTGGGTCGATTTCCATAATTGAGGAAGATTCGAGACGCGGGTCAGGTTCCCGACTAAAGGCTTGGGTCAGATTCCCAAGGTGGTGGGTCAGATTCCCAGCAAGGTGTAGGACGGGTTCCTAACTCTTGCTAAAAGGTGTGGATCGATTTCCATAATTGAGGAAGATTCGAGACGCGGGCTAGGTTCCCGACTAAAGGCTTGGGTCAGATTCCCAAGATAGTGGGTCAAATTCCCAACAAGGTGTAGGACAGGTTCCTAACTCATGCTAATAGATTGGATAGGCTGAGTACTAATTCTTACTGAGTAACAACAGACCAACTAAATGTAATATTTGAGAAGGTGGGTCAATGGAGCCAAAAACTTTGATAGTCATGCAGGATGCAATGAATGGTATGTCATGCATGAAATGAAATTTTTTATTTTTCGAGAAATGTTTTTTTAAGGTGGGGGGGTCGTAGACCCAAAAGTATTGATGATCATGCAGGATGCAATGAATGGTACGCCATGCATGAAATGAAATTTTTATTTTTAGAGAATTTTTTTTAAGGTGGGTCGGGGACCCAAAAGTATTAATGATCATGCAAAATGCAATGAATTGATATGCCATACATGAATGTTGTTTTGTTTTTTAGAGAAATGATTTTGAAGGTGGGTTGGGGACCCAAAAGTATTAATGATCATGCAAAGTGCAATGAATTGTATGCTATGCATGAATATTGTTATTGTTTTGAATTTTTTTGATTCCTTGAATTCCTTTTGAGGACTCTGCCCCTAGACTCATGGGGTGATAACTTTATGCTGGCTTGCTTGTCCAAATGGTTGACTTTGCAATGCATTAGGTTTGCGTATTTACCCCTTGATAAATCATTTTATGGATCTTCAAATTTTCATCTTCATGCTTTGAATGCCTTTGGACGGATTAGATTGACAACTTTGATCCATAGAGACTTTTCAGTGTCCCTTTGACCTTCGCCCAGCCATGTGAGGAAGGATCTATGTAGAGACGCGGATCACCTTGTGTAGTTCTGAAACTGGAACGAAATCCTGAATGCGAAGCTTGTAGACGATGGGCTCAGCTTTTGCCCCCAGCTTATCAGTTTATGTTTAGATCTGCGAGGTCCAATCTGGGTTGACAAGTTTGTGAATTTGACCCTAACTTTTGCCTAGGCCGCTCTTTGCGAGTTTTCAACCTAGCGAGTCGCTCTAACTTCTGCCTAAACCGCCCTTCCGGGTTTTCAACCTAGCAAGCATCTTATTCTATATTCTCCCTTTTTTTTAGGTAAGGCAACTGCACTGAGGAGTTTATATGGATTTCCTCATTCAAAAATCAAGTTTTAGGAAAATATGAGCAATTTGACTTTGATCAGAATGGACTTTATTAGGGTTGTAACGTGGCCAAGGGTTAAGGGCTATGAAAGAAAGGATATTTCAGGCTCAAAAAGTATTTAAGGGTTTATGGGAATAAGGATCTTTAGTCTAAAGATGCACTTCATTGGTTGCTAGCACATTTGTTTCGCCTTTGCGGTTTCCTTTTTGATCTTCGCAGGTGTCTTTGACACATTTTTGACATTTTTTGAATTGTCTTTGATACCTTATTACTTACTTTGCTCTTCTTCTTTTTGAAAAGATAAAGTTGATCAGAGGCTTGTGCTATTCTTCATTGTATGGACGATCCTTATTCAGGGTATTTGAAAGAAAATTTCGTTTTAGGCTCAAAAGGGGTAGCAAGGGATAAGTATTTGGATAGAGAAAAAGGGTCAAACTTCATCTCAAAATCTCATTGCTCACATCTTCACAAGACTTAACTTTTGATAATTTGTGCATTTGCTTTACCATTATTCTATGAGCTAAAATTGAAAAAAATAAATAAATCAAATTGCAGTTTTATTGATGAACTGAAAAGATGAGAACATAATGAGCCCTTTACAAGATATGCCCTGGGGCTTGAAGCAAAGCATGAAAAGTAAACAGAGTTATCTTTCTTGAAGTCCAACCAAGTCCAACCACTTGGCGTTGATCAGATCTTGCACTTTGTATTTCAAAGCCTTAACAATTCTCAATTGAATGACCCACTGCCCCAACTTGGCATGTTGTGATGAGCAGTGTTTGTATCTTCTTCCATCTCTTAGCTCATACTGCGCGATGGTTGTTGAATGTTGAGGTTGCCAATCCTTTCGCCTATTATCCCTGCTTCCACTCTTTCCCCGACAATGATTAGGTCTGAGAAGCTTGAAGAGACATTTCCCATCATCAGATCATAGAAGAGTTGTTGAAGTGTGTCAGTGAACGTGGTAACCATCTCTTTATCAGATAGCGGAGGTTCCACACTTGGGCTGCAATCCCTCTCCATCTTTGGGCATACTATTTGAAGCTTTCGTTGCCCTCTTTTACCATGGTTTGCAACTGGGAGCGGCCAGGAGCCATGTCCATATTGTATTTATACTGTTTGATGAAAGCTTTAGCCAAATCATTCCATGAGTTGATTTTGCTCCGCTCTAATTGCATATACCAGCGTAGGGATGCCCCGGTAAGACTCTCTTGGAAGAAGTGGATTAGGAGCTTATCATTACTGGAGCAGGAGGCCATCTTCCGGCAGTACATGATGAGGTGACTTTTTGGACAAGTTAACCCTTCATACTTGACGAACTCAGGAACTTTGAATTTTGGAGGAATTACCACGTCCAGGACCAAACATACTTCTGAAGCTTTGAACCCAATATGATTTGCCCCTTCAATCGCTTTCAGCCTATTTTCCACCATTTGGAGTCTCTTCTGATCTAGGGGGTCTCATGATGGGCCATTGGAAGCCTCTCAATACTCATTAGTGTTGGTAGAATGGTTCTTATGAGTGGTCAATTTTGGATCCAAGTTCTGCAGAATGTCCAATATCTTGTCCATCTTACCCTTGATTTGGTCGAGTTCTTCTCTCATCGCTTGCTGATTTTGTTCCAACAAGTCCATGAGTCTGGATTGGGCTCGAGTCCGGTAAGGGTGCAGGGAAAACTCAGTTATAGTTATTTTCTGATATAGAGGAAAAAAATGAGTTATGTTATGAAGATGTCATGATTATGGATGTCATGAATGTTTTTTTTTATGTACATTTTATGCAAAATAATATGATGGATAATGGAGAAACGTTTTTTTTTATTTTTTATTTCTTTCTATAAAAATAAAATGAATGCAAGGATAATGAGAAATGTCGCTAAAAAAAAAGAGAAAATGCTTTTTTTTCGAAAATTTATTTTTTAGAGGAAAAAGAATGAGAAGGGAAAATATTTTTTTGAAACTGTGTATTTTTTTTGCAAAGAAGAATAACAAATAATATTTTTTAGAGAAAAATATCATTTATTATCTTTCACAATTTTTGAAATGTGAATGAAAAATAAATGGATGAAGGAAAAACGGGTAGAGTGTGCCCCTTGTGATGTACGCCAATATTTCCTAATATCTTAGGTCATATGACTTTTGTCACGTGGAAAAGGGGATAAGGTATGCTCCTTTTATGATATGGGCCGGTAGCTCCTTAAAAGGATCTAGGGTTTATATTAAGTGTCTTTCCATTGGGTGGATTTAAGATACTAATCTAAAAGGTCCCTATAGCTAAGGATCCCATTTGAAAATGTTACCACCAATAATAAGTATATTATTAAAGGATGATTTTTTCTCAAATGGAGCCAAACTCTAGGTGGGGCTTTCATAGGAACCCACTAGCCATACGTCCAGTAGAGCACCCATTACACAGCCTTTCCTAACTTAAGGTTCACTCGGGCCCGGGTATAGGACACCCACTCATAGTGTGTGTAAAAATGTGTCAAGTGAAGTGTGTGAATGAGCAATAACCTAAAATACTACCCGCTGCAAAATAAATAAAACAATATACATGGTAACTATCCTAATGTTCAATATACATATAATCACAAAAAATAAATAAACTAAACAAAGATAAAAACAAATAAGATAAGAGAAAAATAAATAAATTGAAAAAATAAAAAAAATAATAGTAATAAATAAATAAATAAAAATAAAAGAAAAGGAAACAATTCACATTGTAAGGCAAACAAACAATTCAAACAATCAAAAGGCCTAACTCTCTAAGGTCCCCAGTGGAGTCGCCAGCTGTGACAACCACCCTTAAAATTTTAATGAAGCCGCCACCAATATTTTATTTTTATAGGAAACATTGGAAAACCTATTTTTGATTTTAATAAAGAAAAAGAAGGTCTTTGAACCAAATTTTGAGCTCGGGAGTTGGTTACGCACAGGGAAGGTACTAGCACCCCTAAAGCGCCCATAAAAATGGTACCTTTCATTGTTTGAAAAAAAAAGATTTTGTTTGCCATTATGATTATGAATTATTTCCTAGAAATCTTAGAAATAAAATACGAATTTATTTGTCACTATTTTATTTAAAAATGATACAGAATATTAATTGCTCAGACCTAAACTCATGCAGAGCAAAAGAATGAATTAAATTTTCAATACGTGTTTAAATAAGAAAAACGTCCAGAAGCAATCTTTTGATTTTTATTATTAGTCTAAATTCTAAATAAAACAAGAATAGATTTATTTATTGCATTAATTTGTTTATTTCTATTTTGTTATTACCTTTTAAAAAAACGTGCGAATTAGGACTGAACTTCAGAAACTCAGCATTTGCTTTTATATCTCTCATGATAAAATATTTACAATTTAGTCCCTACCTAGAGTTTGGCCCCGTTGGAAGGCCAAGCCCTAGTCTTAACTCGTTTCAACCAAACCTCAACAGATCAACAAACATCAACAACAACAGAAAATACAAAAAATGCAAAGAAAGGATTATATCGTGTATATTTCAAATCAGAAAACAATCACTCAGTCCCAAAATGTAAATCCTTATTACACAGTCACGGTAAAAAGGCAAGCAGAAAGATACAGAGATGAAGAAGGTGAGGGAACCTGAATTTGTGGCTTCCCCAAAAATTTACAGAAATCGAAAGAGGGGATTCAAAGGAAACCTAGGACTAGCAGTGTTTTAATTTTGGTTCTAGAGAAGGGGGCCCTCACAGCTTCTTTCTTCTTATTCTCCTTGGCTCTGTTTGCTCTGCCTTTCTTTCTCCTTGCTTTTTCTGGATCCAGTCCCTCCCTCTTGCTCTATGTCTCTAGGGTTCCTCCTGATTCTCTCTCTCGGGTTTTTCCTGCCTTTTCTTCACAGTTCTGAGGAGCTTTTATAGCCATTTGGAATCTGGAAAAAAAATAGAAACAAATCAGAGCAGTGAATAGAGAAATAAAAACAAAATAATTAAGACAAAAAAAAAGAAAAAAGTACTCCCTGATTTACGCCCATCTCGCACGTTTTCCTCATTTTCTCTGAGATCTTGATTATGATATTTGAGTCCAGACCAGATCTTGTAATGTTCGATTTCGGTTTAGTGAAAAAAAGGAAAGAAACAAAAATAAAAAGAGAGAAGAATCTGGAAGGATTTTGATTAAATGAAAAAAAATAAAAAAGAAAAGGGGAATGGGGTGGCGCTGCTGCCTCCGAGAGAATGAGAGGAGGAATTTAGGTTTTCATGGGTTTTAGGGCCTCTTTTAGGTTAGGATGATGTTGGGCTCAAGTGGGTGGGTTGAAGGAAGTAGCTGACCGTTATTTGCACCCGTAGATTGACAATTTGCGCCCCTGCTCTTTCAAAAAATTAATTTATTCCTTTCCCTTTCTTTTTCTTTCCTTTATATTTTCTTTTCTTTTCTTTTCTTCTTTTTATTCATTTTTGCCTTCTTCTTCTTTTTTATTCCAAGACCAAAGATATTATTTACTATTATTACTACTACTAATTTAAAAAGTTTAAAATAAAATAAAATAAAATAAAAAGGTCGGACAAAATTAGGGTACTACAGATATTCCAATCATATGGTAATATACCATACAAATAAATAAAATACACTACCAAAAAAATAACAGAGAATACATTCACCTTATTGTTTCTTTTCTTTAATTGGTTATGACATATGCTCATATTCCCATATTTAGTTATTTATGACTATACAGTCTAGAGTTTTGCAATAAGAGAAGCTTTACTAAAAATATATTAAATTATGTCAAATCATATTTTTTAAAAATATTTACAAAATTTCATGCAATTTGACTATAATATTTCTATTAAGAGAATTATAGCATTTGATGCAATACTTAATAGAAATATTCAATACAAATTTGTAGAAATGTAATCTTTAGAAATATTCAATAATATTAAGTATTGTTACATTTCTATGGATAAAACTCCTTATTATGTGAAATTAAACATTTCACATAATTGTCAAAAAAAAAAACATTTCACATAATTTCACATAAAGATTTTTTTATAGGCAAATGTCAGTGGTTAGTTTGTTAGAGGGGAGGGAGATTTTGTTAGTGGCAAGGATCTAACTACTGAGCCACCTACATGGGACTTTACATAAAGATTATTACAAAATGTAACACCAATGTTAAAAAAAAATGTTTTATAAATAGTGTTGATGATAAATAAATCCAAATGAAATTTAATTTGAAGAAAAAAATATCTAATAAATAGATTATATTTAGCAGTGATAGCTGAAAGCCAATAACGATTATTAAATTATGGTGGATTAAATTTAAAAAAACTTATATTTTATCGTAGACAATTACATATCTCATTGTCAATAATAATTTAACCATAAGGATTGAAATTATTTGTTGATAAACAAGATAAGAAATATGCATGTTAGAAAAATATTATCATAACGTGTTTAATAAACTTATTTGATAGAGTTTTCTTTCGTTATATTAAAGTTTCAAGGATAACCTTACTAAAAATTGATAATTATAATTATTAAACATGATAACAAATATTTTATACGAAAAATATTTTATAAATAAATGTTTTATTTAATATAAACTTTTAATACAATTATATTTATTTATTACACATTATTCTATATTTACTAAACTTTATTTTACATAGTTTTTTTTATAATATGGAGAGCATAAGCCTAAAATACTACAATCCAACCCTACGAGACGGGAATAATCATATCAAATCCTTCAACAAAAACTGATCGATATCATGTTGAAAAATTTATACAATATAATTTTATATATTTAAATTATATAATTTTTACATAATTTTAAATTATACGGGGTTTATACCTAGGTATAATGTTCCACGCTTAAATTTAATTCATTTTAAATGAAAGTTATATGAATCTATCTAATACACTATGAATAAAACAAATACCCACAAGTTATGACTACCTCCGTCCCTATATAAGACTTTTTTGACCATATCACACAAATTAAAAAAAGTAGTTAGCGCATTAAATTTGTCAATAATATGTATTATTTTTTCTAAAATCAATTTTCAATTATTAGGACTTATATTTTTCTAAAACTCTTAAGAAAGAGAAATAATTACCCATTAATTAAGAGTATTCTTGTAAAGATATAATTAATAATGCATTTAGTAATTTGAAAAGAATTTATAAAATGGGATAAAACTTTTTTCCAAAAAGATCTTATATATATGGACGGAGGTAGTAGTTTAGTAGCCTTTTGGGTCTCTTCTCAGTGATACAAATCTTCGATCATCCCAAGCTCAACGAAACTTGGATCGAAATAATGTTCTGCATAAGCATATAGTAAGCATATAATGAAAGGAGCACTAGCTGATAATTACCGGAGGATGGTAATTATCAAATAAAAAATAGAAAAAAGTATATCTATAAAGGGAAAAATTATTTGCGAGGAAAACATTCTTAGACGCCTTTCTGAATTCTGATATGATATATTTACTTTGACCACACAAAGTGACAAATTTCTTCCACGCAGGGAAGCAAACACACATAAAAATTACATGATTTACTTGTATCAAATGACCCTCAAAACTTGCTAGTAAAGTTTATTATGGTTGCCTATCATTAAGTATGAAATTTGTTGTCCTTACCTATACACACATACATAAGGGCACTTCCATTGTAATACTTCCAAGAATAATTGACTTTTTCTTTTTTTATCTCGTTTGGAAGTTCAGTGTTTTGATGCAGAAGGCAAATATAAATGCAAAGAAGAGAGTGAAAGCAACCAAAACAGCAGCAACTGGTCCCATGAAGTCTGGTTTGAACCCATAATGGTCTTCAATATACTCTTTGATTTGGGGCCTATTAGTCTCCCCTGGCACACTTATGCCCATTGTTACATCTCTATATTGTGAGACAATTAGTCCATACACTGTCCATGCTACTGGGCAAATCCAATAATACCAAACCCACCATTTAGGAATTTTCTGAAATGCCAAAGTTAGTAGAGAAATTACGTTAGTATGAATAAATGACAAGTGTAATTCTCATACACATGTACAATAACAAAACAGTAATGGTACTCACTGGTCTTGGGATAAAGAAACCAGAAAAGAGATTGAAGAGTCCATAGAATGCTGCTCCAAAGATTGATGCCACTTGGTGGTTTGGTGTAATGGAAACAGTCATCATCCCATAATATGTGAAGTACAAGAAGGAAAAGAAGCTCACAAAGAAGAACCAAAGGACCTTCTCCACTTTCCATTCAAAGCTCACCATTGCATACACTATGAATGCGAAATATATAGTTTGAACAAACACATATGGTATTTCACAAACAACCTGCAAATGAAACTGCCATGTCAACATAATAATAAAGCAACTATAACTTATGAGAACTTAAGTGATATGATATGAGTTTTTGGTTTCTTACTTGTGGAAAAAAAAAATCCATAACAATTTATAGATGTTAATGGAGAGGTTAGATAAAGAGGTTACTGTTGGTGTTGGGACTTTTAGTCCCACATCGGGTAAAATAGTAAAGAGGAGTGAACCTCTTTGTTATAAAAGGAGGCTTGGGCCTTGGTTTTATGTACACCATTCAAAAGCTTGTCTAGCAACTTTTGTCTCTAGATAAATTCCTCTCTTTGTTTTAGAATTTAATAGAATTCTTAGTATGCTCTGTAGTTTGGGTTTGAGGTTTGAACCTCACATCGAGAAAAAGAATTTATTAGGGATATTTCTTGTAAAAGGAGAGTGTGAGAAGTAAGTTTTGCTAGTCGGGAAGCTTTGTGGGTGTCTGAGGTGCGAGAGAGAAAATTGTGTAGTTGTAATATTTTTCTACATAGTGGATTTTTCTCAGTCTTTGGTGGTTTTTTCTCCTGGTTTGGGAGTTTTCCACGTTAAATTCTTGTGTTGTTATTATTTCTCTATTTTGTTTTCCAATTTTCCATAAGTCACGGTTTAGGGGAAGAGAGAATTTGAAGAGTCAAATTCCCAACAAGTGGTATCGAGCACAGGTTACGCCAAAGAGGATGTCGGGAGGCGAGTTTCAATGGTCAGATTTGATGTAGAAATTTGTGGAAAGATCAACTTTGGCTTGTGGCAAATACAAGTCAAGAATGTGTTGATTGATCTGGTTTACACAAGGCTTTGAAGGGCGAGGTTACTCCTGAAAGTAGCGGTGATCTTTGGTAAAACTTCAGAACAAAGGCTGATGATGATTGGGAGGATCTGGATTTGAGGCGGACAAGTGCAATTAAATGTGCGACCAAAATGTTCTTGCAAGCGTGAAGGAGCATCCGCGGCAAAGGGACTCTGGGAAAAACTTCGAGAGTTGTATCGGACAAAGAGGCGTCTCAAATGGTTTATTATCACGAAGAGAAGTTTCATACGTTGCAAATGGATGAAGGTACTACTATTTGGATCATTTAAGTATTCTCAATGGCATTGTTTACGACTTGAGATCTATTGGAGTTAAAATTGATGATGAGGATCAGGCCTTAAAGTGATCGTGTCTCTTCCGCAGGTCCTATGAGCACATGAAGCCGCTATTAATTCATGGGCATAGTAGGAAGGAAAATAATTTTCGGAGGTTACTAGTAAGCTTCTTTACGAAGAGAGGAGACTTGGTGGGAGTAACAATCCACATGAAAGTTCTGCATTGGTAGCTCATGTGGAAGAAGAAAGAACTCCATAAGAGATATGCATTTGGGGATGTGGCGATCTGGCCATATCAAGAAGAATTGTAAAGGTAGAAGCGGAGTTGACAAAAGCTCTATGTCGGCAAGTGGAGATCTTGATAATGGGGCTAACATTATCTCAGATCTTGATGTCGCTGAAAGAGAACGTGTATATCATATGGCATGGAGTCCCAAAGTTGCCATGATAAAGGATATTAAATGTTAGCGGGACCACATTTGCACACGGGCATTGGTTGACATTGATGCGAGGGTGTGTGGTGAAATTTATGTCGATGGGTGATTAACTTCCATGAGAGTCAAATATGGGAGTTAGTACCATAGTTTTTCAGCCGATGTTATATTTAGGCATGTCGAGGTTTAAATGCTTGGGATGGCTACTTGAGTGATTATGCTTTTATGGTGGAGCATATTGCGTTGCGGTGATAAGCGAAAGCTATGGGAATCTTCATCAGGTGGAGCGTTGTGGGACCACAAAGTCATGAGAGTGGAGATTGTTGGTGTGGGACTTTTAGTCCACATCAGATAAATAGTAAAGAGATGAACCTCTTTGTTATAAAAGGAGGAGGCTTGGGCCTTGGTTTATGTACACCATTCAAAAGCTTGTCTAGCAACTTTTGTCTCTAGATAAATTCCTCTCTTTGTTTTGGGAATTTAATAGAATTCTTAGTATCTTTCTGTGGTTGCAGTTTGAAATGAACCTCCACATCAGAAAAAAAGAATTTATTAGGGATATTTCTTGTAAAGGAGAGGTGTGAGGGAAGTAAGTTTTGCTAGTCGGAAGCTTTGTGGGTGTCGAGGGTGCGAGAGAAAATTGTGTAGTTGTAATATTTTTACTGCATGAGTGGATTTTTCTCTGGTCTTTGGTGGTTTCTCCTGGTTTGGGAGTTTTCCACGTTAAATTCTTGTGTTGTTATTATTTCTCTATTTTGTTTTTCCAATTTTCATAAGTGCAGTTTCTGGGGAAGAGAATTTGAAGAGTCAAATTCCCAACAGTTACTAAAAACATCAAGATGTAAAAGTTGAATTCAATTCATAACAAAAGCTATTATATCAAAGAGTCATAATCATAACAAGACTATTTCAACTTTTTTTAGTGGAGTGCTTGTTGAAAAACTTGTCTCTTAAAATTTCTATAGTAGTTCTATGTAGTAAACCCATCCTCTAACCTGTGCAATGGCATAAGGTAAAGCAGAATACATTCCAGCAGCCCTTTCTCGATAGAATACTGTTCTTTCAATGGCTACTACTGGTTGAACAGTTTGGCAGTTTTCGACACCAACAAAGAAAACAGAACCATACAGTGCTCCTATAATTGTGTTCAGGTCGGCCGAGCTATCACTATACAAAGATGAATTGATGATAAAATAATTAGCTGAAATCCAAACTAAATGGTTGGAGAATGGGATTAGATTTCATTTCATTATTATAAGTAGAAAACAACTATAAAGAACCTTTTCTTGCCAACTCTCCAAAATACTGTCCCCACCATGAGAGCTGCAGCCAAGGTGAAGAAATATCTGACAAGGTTATAATCTGGACTCCTCCAGTAAGTCAACCACTGCTTCCAAATGCAAGATTTAAATTGTCCCCAAGTGGACTGAGAAAACTGAGTGGGAAAATACAAATCTTTTGATCCAGGAGGAGGTTCACTTAACTCCCTTACAAGAGCTTTGTTTCTCCTGCTCATAAGCATGTATTATATCAGCTAAAACTAACAAATGCATGCAAAACCAATTAACAGAAATTGTATTCTAGTTGTTTGTAGACTTACTGATGCAATGATGATGATTTGTAGTATTCAGCAAAGTCCATTCCAAGCCTAACTTCAGCTGCTAGAGAGCTTACCTCTAACATCCATGTAGCTGGGTTATACTTATCCCTAATTTTTGGGACCCCTGGAATTGCCTGTGACCAAGGAGTGAACACAGAATGAGATGTTGAAGTTGAACCTCTTGTTATCTGACTTTGATCAAAAGAATATAATTTACTTGTTGTAAATTTGTTATACCTCAAAATATTCAATAATCTTGTGTGAATTTCTTCCTAATGGTCCTGAGTAGATCACTTGTCCTCCTCTCTTCATCAACAACAGCTAGTGCACACAAAAAAAAAAAAAAAAAATACATATATACAAGATGGTTATGGAGATAAATTAAAAAGAAGCACATGACACATAAAAATTACAAGATCATCCATTGGTACCTCATCAAAGGCTTCAAAGATATCAATACTAGGCTGGTGAATTGTGCAGACAACTGTTCTTCCAGTGTCAACAGTGTTTCTCACAGTCCTCATAACAATAGCTGCTGCTCTTGCATCAAGACCTGAAGTAGGTTCATCCATGAAAATGATTGAAGGATTAGCAACAAGCTCAACAGCAATTGTTAGCCTTTTTCTCTGTTCGGTTGACAACCCTGTAACACCTGGAAGCCCAACTATAGCATCCCTGAGATTATCTAGCTCCACCAAATCCATCACTTCATCCACAAATTTCTGCATACATAAAACAAATGGAATGTGAGTTTAACTATTTCATATATCTTTATCAAGAACAGAATAAAAAGATATGCATATTAGTAGTACACTATAGTACTTACCATTTTTTCCTCATTGTTGACTTCTCTAGGCAATCGAAGGAAAGCTGAGTAAATAACAGATTCTCTGACTGTAACTTGGGGTGAATGGATATCAGTTTGTTCACAGTATCCAGAAATTCTTGCAAAAGTTTCTTGATTCTTAGGGAATCCAGAGATTCTAATATCTCCTTCAATGTAACCACCTGTCTTCCTTCCAGCTAAAACATCCATCAAAGTTGTCTTTCCAGCTCCACTAACTCCCATTAGAGCAGTTAGAACTCCAGGCCTAAAGGCACCAGTTACTTCTCTAAGCAATTGTAGCCTATCATCTGTTACTCCTTGCTCTTTCATTTCCTGACAAAGTTAACATTGCCTTCATAGGTAACATTGACAATTAATGTTGTAAAAGCCATATGGAATAGGCCATGAGGATGAGATTCTTACAGCTGGCATGTCCACATAGTAATTAACACTATCAAAAGACATTGCAAGTGGTTGAAAAGGAAGAACCATTCCTCTCTTTGGGGCAACTCCAGTAGCAGACTCAAGCGTTGGATCAACATTTCTTGTTCCACTGGGATTACCTCTACTGCTCATTCTCTGCATTGCTATTTCTCCTGAAATGAATCATATAAAAGACATGCTTCATTAGCACCATTCCACGTCAAAGTAACAAAAAGTACACTTTTGACTAAATGTTTCAAAGTTGAAGCTGTTTAGTTTCATATTTACTTGTGTTGTCTCCTCCAGCTTCCATTTCACTTGCTTCTTCTTCTGATATAATTGCTTGTTTCTTTCCAACAGCTAGTGATTCAAACAATACAAGACAAAACAAAAGCTTCATTGACACTAAACAACACGTGAAAAAAGTAATTTACTCAAAAGTTTGAACAGAATGTGAGCTCTTACGATTAAGGTACATAAGTGCAAGGGTGAACAGAACATTGTACAAAATAGTGAAACCAAGAAGAGCTGCTACACCTATCCAGTACCATTCTTTTTCAGTAAAAACATCAAAGTTATTTAATGTGGCTATACCCAGTGAGGTGGAACCACTTGAAGACTGCAAAGCATGAAACATTCAAGTCAGAAATAAGTTTTTTATGAACCATTTAATAACATTTTCATGTAATATCGAGGAAGATTAATTATACTACTTACCGGTTTGCTCCACCTTGGAGCAAACATTTCATTCACAGAAAAGGCATTAAAAGCATATGACAGTGGCGAAATCCAGTAGGCCCACACCCACCAATTTGGAATGTCACCTATTAACATCAAGGCTCAAGCATCTTGGTAAGCATATTCATAACAAATCACACACATCACTGCCTTAATTAGAGTTTGATTATTAGTCACTCACGTTTAGGAAGGATGAAACCTCCAAGTAAGAAAACAAGAAGAAGCATGAGGGCTCCACCAGTGTTAGCAATAATCATTGTCCTACAAACTCCTGATATGACCCTAAACATCCCAGCTGCCATTTGTTGGATAAGAAACACCAACAACAAGTGCTTGAAGAACCTAAAAGTTGAATTAGGCCCCAAAATGCTTTGTTAGTACTATGAATTCAAATAAAAGAAATACCATGAACTAGGCCCCAAAAAATGCTTTATGGAATATAACTAGTAAAGTTGGCAAAACATATAGATGAGATATGGTAACTGAGGTCACCTGCTGGCTTCAGGTGCAAATCCTATTGTGTAATATGTAATCAGCACCCAAACAATAGCCTCAAATATGGAAATGGGGATCCGTAGCAAAAAGTTGGGGAGAGTGTAAGTCCACGGAGGATGGAAAAGGTGGTCTCTGTGCTTGTAGAAAACAGGAAGCCTTGCAATAGTGAGTGGTAACTCAGAAAAACCATTGAACATGTTCATGATCATGGTAAACAAAATAGCACCAATGTAGAGTGCTGAATCATCCTCGTTCCTTCTATGCATTTCTGTCCTTAAGAACACAGTTGCGGATATGACAGCAATGATGCATATTTGAACTGTCTTGAAGATATAGACAAAAGAGTTTCTCTTGATCAAAAGCCATTCCTTGTCCCAACATGCTTTGAGAAGTCCCATTGTGGGCACTGTATATTTCTTGAAAACAAGAGATGCTCTGTGACTCGCTGACTTGTCAAATGGCACAGACAACTCATTCTGAAGCTGCATTCCAACATGGAACTGCTTGAACCTGTTTGCAAACTCAGTCACTGTAACATAGCGGTATGGTATGTTTCTGTTTGCCCAGTATTGCTCTTGATCTTTCCTTGAAGTAACCTGTACAAAATTTACAAGTTTCATTTACTTACCTTCGTCTTTTTGGTCCTTTAAAAATTGAATATATGCACTTCAAGTAATCTAATGCTTGCTTATTTTGGATAGTTATGGTACACGTTGCATTTCGTTTAAGAGAAGTGCAATGAACACATAGACTCTCTAATACTCAGTTCTCAACCCACTCTCTTCCGATGGTTAGAGTTCAAGTGGGTCCCATATAAATTTGGTGGAACTCATGCGAATTTCAATTAATAGAAGAGAGTGGGTTAGAAAATGTATTGCTGACATTTCTTTTTTGTTTTATAAAGATCAAATCTAGTAAAATGTTCACCTTCAATCATTATTATAATTTATAATTATAAATGTTTGACAAACAATTATTATAATTTGTTCAGTACATTGTCCAGCACCTTCCATTTTTTCCAACACCACCACCCAAATCTCATTTTCCCCAAAATACCCCTAGCTCTTTCTCTCTCACCTATCCCCATCCCTCCATTTACCTTCTCAAAACAATATTTGCTTCCGCCAATTAGGTAAAGAAATTTGATTTTTTTTTTTTTACTTTTCCCTTTCTATCGTTTCTCTCTCCCCTGCTTTCATCCTTCCATTTACCTTCCGACAACTCAATTGCCCCTATACTCACCCCTCTATTTACAAAGTTGGAAGCAAATTTTGCTTCTGAGAATTGAGTTGCTAAAAGGTAAAAATAAAAAAATAAAAAAATTACCTTCCGAAAATTGAGTTGTTGAAAGGTAAAAAGAATTTGAAAAAAAAAAAATTATCTTCCAGCCACTGAGTAGCTAGAAGCAATTTTTTCAATATTTTAACCTGGAGAGGTGTGGGGTATGCGAAAGAAAGACAAACGGAATAGGTGTATTTTGGGAATATTGGAAAATAGGGGGTGTTGTTGGCAAAAATGGGGGGTGGTGGATTCAACTCCCACACAGATCAGTGATCCTAAATCCTAAACCAGGTATGACTTTGCAATAGTAAGGGCCCATTAACCTACAAAAGGCAAAATGATGAGTCTTATAATCAATTAATTAATCAAAAAACCTTTGGATGGAATTAGTGACGGATATTCATATAGCTTTTTTTTTTTTTTTGGCAAAAGGTATTCATATAGCTGTTTACCTTAGTTATCACTTTTCTTATTCTTTAATTTAAAATTAAAATAGTACCTTTGTATTTTTCTCTTTACTTTTAAATGATAATATTTTTCATTAACTGTATTTTTTTTACTAAAGCAAATTTACGTGATTTGATTAGCTCGGCCATTGATTTGTTAAGGGGTTCTTATGATGATACCTCCTGCAAGAAATCTGCGGTTCCCTTTCTCTCAGGGCATCTAAACCCACAGGACTCAAAGAACTCAAGGACGTGCTCACGTGGACCCTCATAAACTATCTGGCCCTCTGATATTAAGATAATATCATCAAAGAGATCAAACGTCTCTGGAGCAGGTTGGAGTAGGGACATGAAGATGGTTGCTTCAGTGAGGTGTACAATCTGCTGGAAGCACTTCACTATTTGATATGTTGTGGAACTATCAAGACCCGTTGATATCTCATCCATAAACAGTGTTTTTGTGGGCCCTACAATCATCTCACCTGTAGCCAATCAAAACCCATGTCATTGTAATATCTAATTGCAATTCAATGTATAACTTTGAATCAGTAAAGTTTATTGCAATCTAAATTGGACCTTTCTAATATTTTATTTATATGTTTATTTATTAATTATATGAAGGGATGATGACATTTTGTAAATGAAGATGCAGATCATTATTTTTTTATGTGAAAAAGCTAAGCTCAGGTATGAAAATTATGTATGGAATAAGCAAGGTATTAAAAAAATTCAGTAAATAAAGGATGAAAGAGAAAGACAAAGTCCAAATTCAAAGATTTTAGTCAGCCAAGTACATGTGAGCAAGCAAGGCACATTTTCTAAACCTCAGTGGAGACTTTGACTGAGTACACAATTTCCTGTAACCTTTGAATGAGTTGATTGAAAAAATGCTTATTCAAACATAAAGATAAGGTTTGGACTTAAAAAATACTATTAGACAAAAAAAAATGAAAACAAATTTTTTTTTCTCAATTATGTGGAACCAAATATTTCTAGGAAAGATGGGATTTTGACATTTTATTTACCTGTCGTTACACGCTTTTTTTGGCCACCAGATATGCCTCTCTGCATTTCATCACCTACGATGGTATCTTTGCAGATATCAAGCCCCAATATCTGTTTCACACAAACAAACAAACAAGTTGATCTTTTATAATTAAACCATTAAGCACTGCAATTAGAAATAATTAGGCTTAATTGCGTTTTTGGTCCTCCAGGTATCGCGTTTGTGCGATTTTGGTCCCTCAAGTTCTAATTGAGCGAATTGAGTCCTCCAGGTATCACAATTGTGTGATTTTGGTCCCCTAGGTTCTAATTAAGCGAATTGGGTCCTCTAGGTATCACAATTGTGTGATTTTGGTCCCTCTGTTCAATTGTCATTCATTTTATAACTGAAAATATTGTGAAGATTTTTTAATTTTTAAACCAACTAACATGTCACCTAGATCAAATTATGTACTAGGCCATATCCACACGTGATACATCAATATTTTTTTTAGAAATTGAACGACAAGATAGACCAAAATCGCTTAATTGCAATAATTGGAGGACCCAATTTGCACAATTGGAACATGAGGGACCAAAATAGCACAATCGTAAAACCTGAGGGACCAAATTCGCGCAATTGAAATTTGAAGGACCAAAATCGCACAACCGTGATACTTGAGGGACTAAAAGTGCAATTAAGCCAAATAATTATTGTCTAAAATATAATAGTATCCGTTTTAATTAACCTGTTTTATGTTTAGAATTACTTGTAATAAATTCAATATTTGAAAGAAAAAAAAATAGTTTTTTCCTAAATATAATTAAAGTCAAACTTGCTCTTACTAAAAAAAGAAGGTAGTATTAGGATAGATAATAATCCACATAGAACGAGAGGTTTTCCAGCTGGGCCCACTTTAGCCCCCCATAATTACAAAGCGGACTGCAGAGTGGGTGAGGACAAGTTTGTTTATGGTATGGAAAATTCGTACTAGAAGATAGCTTAGTCCTGAGAACGTGGTTTGGACTTTTAGAATCCAAAAAATTTATTTGTCAACAAAGCGAACTTCAATTCAATCAGACATGCATGCATGCCCTTTTCCCTGCTCTCTCTAACCGTTACAGAAATATTGGGAAAAGAAATCACACTTACTTTGAGAGTATAGTCAGTAATGAGACTGCTTTCTGTTCCTTCCATTGCAGTAGCCTAAAAATGTTGAAACTGGTGAGAATTAGTATTTTATATACATTAACTAACAAAAGATTTTTTTTTGACAGGGTTAATTAACAGGAGATGACAATTGTTTAGTCTTTAATTAATTTGAGAGCATATAATTAGATACCTTCATGAAGAGGTCAAGTTCTGCCTCTGGAAATATGCCGGCTTCCTTTTCCCTTCGAGCAAGTTCGGCCAATAGGTCTACAATAACATTTTTTTTTAATGCAATTGCCCCCATAAAATGTTGCATATTCATACTAGTATTTGATATTCCCTTGATAATAAAAAAAATAAAATTGAACAGGATATTACAGGAAATTGTTGATTAAATTTACCATATCGTGTTCCAACTCCTTGGCATCTAGCTGAGAAATCAAATGTTTCTTTTACGGTCATTTCTCCAATATGTACATCATTTTGGCTAATGTAGGCCGAAGTCTTTCTTGGAGCAAACTCGTTGAGCTTGTACCCATTGTAAGAGATTTCTCCTTCTACCTGTTTCATCCAAACCAAACACCTATAGTTAATAGTAACTCTTATGCATCACCAATGTTTGTTCAACTCCATGTGCTAAAAAAAGACTAATTAATGTCTTTGTCTTTCTAAGAGTTTAAATAAGAAAATAATTAATATTTAATAAGGTTGGAGTCTACCCTCAAGTCGGTGTCCAATTTTCCAGCCAATGCTAGCAGAAGGGTCGTTTTCCCTGATGAAGGGGGGCCTAGCAGAAGGGTCATCCTGCACATAATAAATAAATGCATTTATATATAAAGGTAAACAACAACTAGCCTTTTAATATTTTAATAAGATACTCCCTCCGAACTTATTTATAAGTAAAATAACCTAATTTCACACAGTTTAAAAGGGTTAGTTATGTTTATTTATTACTCTTGATTTCATATAAAAAATAAACTAGATTTACTAATATATCCTTAATTTACTAACTTGTTTTCTTGGGAGTGTCAATGCTCTTGGAAGATAAAAATACAATTAAATAAGGGTATATTTGGAAAAATGACATTAAATAAGGTTGAATTAGTTAAAATTTACTTATATTTGAGTCTAACAAATTTGAGTACTATAATTAAGTCCAGAGGAGTAGTTCCAAATAATTTGACGATGAAAACTTGGAGGTGGTATACCTTGAAGGTTTAATGATGCCAGAGACATTTTTAAGAATTGTGAGCTTTGTTCTCTTTGCAGTGGTAATCCCAAAAATGCCAAGAGCTGATTCAACGATGTTCAGTGCAACGTTTGGTAGGGTTGGCAGAGCTCTGCTGCCAATGTAGGAATCAGCCTCAACAGTCAAATTTTGAAACCTCATCTCTACTGTTGGGAGTCGGATACCAACCCTGCAATTGGAAGAATTGAAAAACAAGTTAATAATAGTAATTTTTCTACATAAAGTATGTATGGGGTGTGTGTGTGGGAACAATATGTTAGAGAAGATGTAACTGCAAGCATGTTTACACCGTAGATAACACATAGGAGCATTATTTTTATTTTCAAATATTTGTATTTAAAAAAGTAAAATTAAATCCCCTCGGAGACAATTATAATATAGTCATTAGTGCCACTGAAATAATAATATATCTCCTTTCTCCATCCCCTTTAAAAAAAAAGAGTAAAAATAACGGCTAATTTCACTATTTCCTATACATATAATTCTTTAAACATAAAACCAAAAAATAAATAAAATAACATTTTTTGTAATAAAAAATTAAAAAACAAAACCAAAAAATGTTTTCTGAAATTCAACATTTTCCATGATGATGGGTACAGCCGCACAGGGTATCTCTTTATACTCTTTTATGTTGATTTTTTTGTTTCTATATTGATGTTCATTTTTTGTGTAGATGTTCGGTATAATTTGAGTCAAGCTAAGATAGATTCTATAAAGTGGATAAAACTCTTCCATCATCTATTTTTACCATTCACGAAACATGAACTTGAGAACTTGTTTAACCAAGCTCTTCGCTACTTAGACCAATTCACGGTGGTTACGAAAGCACACAATTAATATAAGAAATATTAATAAATAGTCATGTCATGCGAACAATTTTTTTTCGACAGTATATATATGTCATGCAAACATTTAATTCCAAACATTTCTTGCAGTTTAGCTTTGCCGGCCGAAAGCAAAGTCAAATCCGTATATAAGCTAACCTTCATTTTTGTTATTTAAAAGCATTAAATTTAAAAAGGAATCAAAACTTAAATTACATTAAGAAAAGTCCACTTAATCATAATATAACGCCAGTCATAAATAAGTAGAAGAAAATAAGGTCATCAATGTTGAGAATATTCCTTAAATTCAAGAATTTGATGATAAAACTTGAATCATATAGTATTTCATAGATGAAGGATGAAACTCTCACTTATCAATTCTGTTTCTGAACTTGCGCAAGTACTTTTCATTATCTTCTTCTGCAACCTTGAAGATTTTATCAATAAACTGTTGCCTTTCATTGACATCTAACTTGCGAACATCAACTTCCCTGTGCTGCAATAATCTATTTGGATGAGCTTGATCATCACCGTCTTCAGCAAAAGTTTGGAGGATACTTGTTCTTAGCCTATCATAAGTAGGCAATTTCTCTATGGCAGCCCACTTGAGAGCCTCTTCATCCTCATCAACATTTGAAGTCCTTCGTGAATACCTTCCACTCGCAAACACACCCTCCATCCTCCAACTTGACCTGCTTATGTTCCTGCTTAAGTTCCTACTTATGCTTCTACTTAAATTCCCATCCATTTTTTCTCTCCTTTTTCTGAAGTAGATTTTAAATATGAAAATAGCAGATTAATTAAGGATCTTACCTTACACAGAAAGTATATATAATTAGAAATTGATGCTTCTAATCTATCTTGGATAAAAAATAAAAATAAAAATAAAAACTTTATGGTTAAAATTAACAAGCATATATAGAATGAAGAACAGGAAGCTGCAAAGTGCAAATACTTACTTTGATGTAACGGGTTTACTTTTTTGGTTTAGGTTGCTTGTTGGGATTTTGAAACAGAAAGTTATGTGTGGCCTTTTCGCTTTTTTGGTGTGTATGTTACTATTCTCTGCAAATCTTTCCCTCTTCTTTTCTTTCTTCCCCTTTTCCTGTTAGTGAGGTTTGGAAATGATAGGGGAAAACTGAAGTGGACCGAGTTTTCTTCTATTAAGAAAGGGTTATATAGTACTATAATAATGTATATGAAAATGACAAATTATATAGTGAGGTGAGGGATTGATCTAGAGAGAAAGAGAGGGAGCCAAGAGAATGATTGGTGTGGTGGCAGCATTGTCGTAACTCTTAATCCTTTATTCAAATGGCGATGCGAGATTTAACTTACCTCTCGGCCGAATTCCGGATTAGTTAGGGTCCCATTTCCCTGGACACCGAACTCTAGACCAAAAAGAAAAAAATGGGAAACTTGATGCTTAATTAACTAATGAATTAAGTATAATTCTCTGCAGCGTGACCTTGTGTTGAACGCAAGTAACTCTTAGCACATGAATTTTTGTTGGTATTATAATTATAATATACATAAATATTTAAGAAGGAATGAGTTTTCTTATTCAGATAATTTTTTTTTTTGACACAATTCAGATTAATTTTCTTAAGAGTTAACTAACAAAGCATTAGAAAAAACAAATATGAAATAGTAGTGATGGAGTGGTTGATATTGGTAATGGTAGCAATTTTTTCCTCCTCATCACATTTAAGTCTTTGGCTGTTTCTCAGGGACCTGGTCAAATGCAATTAAGGGTAGTATATCGTCCAAGAGCCGAAGAATTCTTTAAATTGAATAGTTTGACTGGTAAGCTACACTTACTGAATAATGATCATCAACTTTTTTTTCTCCTTACTGCAAATAGTCCGGGGGCGAGAGATGAAGAGGGAGGAAGTCGAGTTTTGCGAGTTCAAGCTCGCGCTCCCAATATGTCGTTGCACTTTACCATTCGGCTATTTTCTTTAGGATTGCTGTGGAGAGATTTTATATCTTCACGGAACCTACTAATGACTATATGTCACGAATTTTGACAATATTATATCCCCACGGATTTTACGAAAAATAAAATCAAATGGGGTGCTTTTTCATTTTTGTGGTAATTAGTAACCTTTTTTTTATGGCCAATATTAAATATACCACCCACCTGGTAGGTACACCCCCCTAATTTGCGAATTTTCCAAAATACCCCCCGAATAAAAACAGTAAAAATTCTTTTTTTTAATTCTGAACATTTTACCATTTGTATACCGAAAATTGCAATTTCCGGCAAGAATTTTAAACACAATGTTACCGGAAAGAGATAATTCTCTATTGGGGGAGAAACTGAACCCTTTGATTAAGGATCTTCACCCATACTGTCAATAATCTCTCGATGCATTCGGACTAGCTTACTTTGTATCGAGGACTAGCTTACTTAGCAAAGTAAGATAGTCCGAATGCATCGAAAGACAATCATTGATAAACAGATGCCAGCTTATGATGGTCGAAAGAGCTTATTTACGACAGGTTCATTCCCCTTTACATCAAAGGATTTTGTAGTCAAACACTCATTTTTTATTTTTTTGCACTCAGACTTGGTGGAAAACGCTGTCATCGTACCAGAAATACGAATTTCCGGTACGTATTTTGTTTCGTTTTGAACTTTGTTCCGGAAATTGCAATTTTCGGTATACAATTTTTATACCGGAAATTGGAATTTCCGGTATACAGCATTAAAATAACGTACCGGAAATTTCCGGTACGTTATTTTTTTTTCCAAACTTTTTTTCCCACGTAATAATCTATTGTTTGTTTCATTTTAGTTTCATTGGAAATGGATGATTTTAGTGGCTTCAATTCTGACGAAGCTGACAAGCCGACCGATGTTTCCCAATATTTCGATTGTAGTGATGTATTCACTACTACGCAGGTAATTTAATTATTGTTTGATATTGTGAATATGTCGTATTTTTTTTAGCAAACCATTAAAATTAATACTTTTTTTAGATATTTCCTACACGAGATGACCTTTTGTATTGGGCTCGAGAGGTTGGGAAGGAAAACAATATAGTTGTTGTCATTGTAAGATCAGACACAGAAACAGGACAAAAAGGAAGAAAAACAAAAGTCATTCTGGGTTGTGAAAGGGGTGGAAAATATAGATCAAAGTCATCAAGTTCTTCAAAGTCAACTGGATCTCATAAGTGTGAGTGTACGTTCGCGCTTAAAAGAAGACCCCTGTCAACGGGTGAAGGCTGGATACTTAAGGTCCTTTGTGGAATTCACAACCATCGGATACCTGAAAGCATGATGGGTCATCCATTTGTTGGTCGTTTAAACCAAAATGAAAAATAAATTGTCCATGATATGACAAAGAACAACGTAAGGCCGGGAAGCATTCTATTGACACTGAAAAGTCGCAATGTGGCCAATCTCACTACCATCAGTCAAGTATATAATGAGCGGCGTAAGTTTCGATCAACACAGAAAGGTCCAAGAACTGAAATGCAACACTTGTTGAACTTAATCCAACGTGATCGATATGTGTCCTGGTATAGAAGACATGAAGGTTCTGACGTTGTTAGAGATATTTTTTGGACACATCCAGATGCCGTCAATTTATTGAATACATTTCACGTTGTCTTGTTCATGGACAGCACCTACAAAACCAACAGATATCGGCTGCCACTGTTTGAAATTGTTGGTGTTACCAGTACATCCCTTACATACACTGTAGCGTTTGCCTATTTGGATTCTGAGCAGCATGATAACTTTGAATGGGCACTCTTGAAGTTAAAAGGTCTGTTTGTGCGACATGAATCATTTCCTCAAGTTATTCTTATTGATAGAGATCTTGCTCTGATGAATGCAATTGCGTCTGTTTTTCCAACTTCGGCCAATTTGCTGTGTCAATGGCACATAGGTAAGAATGTCTATGCGAAATGCAAGAAGTTGGTATTTCATGAAGACAAACATGAGGCAGTGAAGAATGCATGGGATGGTGTTGTTGATGCGACTGACAAGTTTGAGTATCAGCAACGGTTGATGATTTTTGAGTGTGTATGTTCAGAAATTCCTATTTTTGTTGAATATGTCAAGAATACATGGTTGAACCCCTTTAAAGAAAAGTTTGTTACGGCATGGACCAACCAAGTGATGCACTTCGGAAATACAACAACAAATTGGTATGCTTAAACCAGTAAATAAAATTATGTTGATAATTTTGTTTTTTAAATGGTGTCATTGGTATTTGATGTGGTTTAATTTTTGTTTGTTATTAGGGCTGAGTCTGCACATTGGACATTGAAGAGGAATCTACAAAACAGTAGGGGTGACCTGTGTCATTGTTGGGAAGCTATGAACAATATGATTGCACTGCAACACACTGAGATAAAAGCATCATTCAAAAGAAGCATAAACGTAGTGGAGCATAGGCACAACAACCATTTGTTTATCAGATTGCATGGATTTGTATCAAGGACTGCACTACAAGTTATTGCCGACGAGTGTGGCAGAGTGAATTATGTGGGTATCAATAAATCTAGTTGTCGTTGCCTAATCAAAACGACACATGGGTTACCTTGTGCTTGTGAGTTGGCGGGTTACATAAGACTATTTGCACCTATTCCATTGGAGGCAGTTCACTTGCACTGGAGGAGTTTACATTATGGTGAATACCAATCGCAACAACACAAAGTTGAGACAGAAGGCGGGGTGTTAGAGGAAGAGCTTACGCTTCACTGGGATGCATTGGTAAATCGATTTCGATCACTTAATGTTATTGGCAAGAGGACACTGGTTGCCAAAGTGCGTGAACTTGTATTTCCAGACAAAAGCTTCAATGTGTCCACCTCCTCAAAAGGTGAAGACCAAGGGAGCACCGAAAAAGGGTAAAGGTAAGGCCCCAGCAATGGATGGATATGATGTTAGGCGCGACCCATCATATTTTGAGCATGTGGACAACATGTATTCTGAGCATGTGGGCAACATGTATTCTGACGTACCATCTGGGAATACATCAAAGGCATCTAATCTACCATCTAATGTGCCCACAAGGAAAAAAAAACGATCGGATGTACCATCTAATGTACATCAAACGCCTTACCTGAGCCAATTTCCTCCACAGTTTCATCCATATATTGAGCAAATAGTGGATGTCGAAGATGATGGAAACTGCGGATATCGTTCCATTGCAGCATTACTTGGTAAATCTGAGGACGGATGGCCTATAGTCCGGCAAGACTTGGAAAAAGAGATCAGAATGCATTATGATTTATATGGCCGGCTTTTTGGAGATCAATATCAAGCATTGAGGGAGTCGTTGATAGGTGTAACTGGTACCTGCTTTCATGACAAGTGGATGACCTTACCATACATGGGTTACGTAATAGCAACCAAATATAAATTGGTTCTAGTCTCTTTGAATGAGTGCAGTCGAACGTGTTGGATATTTTTCCCTCTTAGGGGCATATGTCACCCAACCCAGCCAATCAACGCCATAATTTGTATTGGGTTTGTCAACAAAAATCACTGGGTACAGGTAAAAAAATTTTTACAGCAATGTGTTTTAACTTAAATTTATCTTTTTTTAATGTAAAATTAAACAATGTGTTTAATTAATCTACATTTTTTTAGGTATTTCTTAAGCCCGGATGTCCATTGCCTAACGTCGCTCCCAGTTGGCGTCAATATGCTTATCCAGAGGCTCACTCATGGGCAACACTGTATGCTGCTCGATTGCAAGAATGGTTCACATTATTTCCGTCGTTGCGTCATACTACACGACAATACCCAGATGACCGTGTACGATTGGACGACGATTGATTACATTGTAGTGATATGTAGTACACTTTATTATTTTTAAATGTGGGTTTGGTTTTTTTAATGTTGAATTGGCATCCAGAGTGAATTATGTTGTTGGTTATGCAATGTAATCTAATGTGACGTTGGTTTTTTTAGTGTTGAATTTGCAGTCCAAATGTATCATTTTTTTTTCTATAAACCTCGTGAAGTTGGTTCATTGTTGGGAGCGTAGGCTACGCGAATAAAAAAGAACGAGCGAGTGGCCACGATTAAACAACATCAAAAAAGAAGCGCAAATATAACAAAATGTAAATATAACAACAAAAGATGTCCAAATATAACAAAAAAAACATAATAAACATAAAAAAAACCCTATCGTCTCCGCTGTCGACGCTTCGCCCCGGATGTGGTCGCCTCCGTCCCACCCTGCGCTATCTGTAGTGCCTGGGCAATATACTCAGCAAGCAGAGAGGGGTCCAGAGGCTGTCTCAGAGGCTGTCTGGAGAATGCTGGTGACTGAGGCCAGCCTCTCAGCCATATCATCACAATGCGGTTGCAAATTATAACAAGACATCAGATAGACATAAGAGAAAATAAACAAACACAAAAAAATACATAATGTATATCTAAACACTTACACAATCAGGAGCAGCCGCAGCCTCAGGAGCATCCGGATTGATCAGGAGTGGATGTGACATGCTGTGATACCACTCCATGTACCTGTTAGTGCACTCCGCTGGATACGAGGCCAAGTATAAATCGGGGACAGTCGACATGATAGAGTGCATAGGAAACTGTATCCATGCATCCATAACCTCCGCAGCTGTGGGACGCGGTGGTGGTGGCTGGGGAATGTCCTGGATGTAGCCGAACTGCCTGACTACCCTCTCAGGCAGGTATGACACAATAAATGAGGCACACCGGGATGACAACCCGCCCTAATGCCCTCCCACGGTCTCCAAACAACGTCATCGACTGTCAACGCATCCAGCGCTCTCCTGAAGGGCCCCACCTGGCCGTCACCCTTAACCGGCGACCACCTCATGGCTTGTGTCATGCCCGGGGTGATGCCGTTATCCTTCCTCTTGCAGAGATGAGGGAAATACTCATATATCCATGCCTGTGACAACAATAACGAATCAACACGCCATACAATGTACTTTAAATAAATAATTGTTTACAAAAATAGGCTGCGTACTTGAAGAAGTGTCATGTATCCGCCAATCTGCTTAGTGTCATGCAGGCCAGCGTCTCCCAGATATCCGTACAAGAAGGCTAGTGCAACACTAGCCCATGACACACTACCAACCGCCCCCAAGTCACGTACCAGGTCCAGGTACTTGATGTCAATATATATATGGCTCTTGTCTGCCAAAATGGTACAAGCCAACAACAACATTATCATGGCCCTGGCTGCACAGTCCCACTGTTCATCGTAAACGCGCTGGTCATATGTCTTCATCAAGAAGTCAATACTCATATGAGCGCCCCTCATATCTGTCGTCTCCTTGTTTGCCTCTTCATATGTACACCCTAGCAATGTCTGTAAATAAGATATGGAAATGTCTGGATCCATCACTGGGGGTACATAAAAAGAGCCGCTCACTTTAAGGCCTAGGAGGACAGACACATCATCAAGCGTGACTGTCATCTCTCCAAAGGGCAGATGGAAGCTGCTCGTCTCCCGATGTCATCTCTCTGCAAAGGTCGACAAGTAAGGCCCCGCCAACCATCCTGAAGGCTGCAGTATAGCAAGGAGGAGGTTAGCCGCCTCAGAGATGGTCATTTACATGAGGAGGCGGTGGTACTCTTCCACTCAACCATTTTTGCAACTTCAGGCCGTGAGAGGCCACCTTAAGCGCATCACGCTCCTGCACACAAATAAACATCATTGATCATATAAAAAAATAAACATTTGATCAAATAACTACCAGATATATACCGCCCGCCATATCGATGAGCAGCGTGATGCTGATAATCTGTAAGCAACGACCCATCGTAAGGTCCTCCAGGAAAGGGAGCCTGGTCTCCAGCTATACCATGGTCTCCTCTAGCTATATCCTCTGGAGCCTCGTATACAAAATGGGGATCCTAGTGGCCAACTACATCCTCGTGCGGCAGCCTGCTAGCAATACGCCTTTGACGCTCAGAGACAGTCAGAGGCTGCCGTTGTCTGCGTGGGGGTGCACTACCAGGAGTGGAAGCTACTCCTCTCCCTCTCGACTTAGACATATCTGAAAGACAAATAAATCAATTATATTAAAATGTAATAAAATAAAAAATGTACCGGAAATTTCAATTTTCGGTACAAAATTTGCGTACCGAAAATTGCAATTTCCGGAACTATGTTTAAAAAACAAAAAAAATACGTACCGAAAATTTTCAATTTCCGGTAAGAACAGAGCGTTTTCAGTTTCAGGAATTTAAAATTTTCGGAAGCGTGAGTGTAAGTGAATCGGGGTGAAGGTTGAGTTTTTGTTATGTTATTCAAGGGGGCATTATGGGAAATTCGTAAATTGTATATCGGAAATTGCAATTTCCGGTTACATTGTGTTTAAAATTTGTTGCCGGAAATTGTAATTTCTGGTAAAATGTTCAGAATTAAAAAAAATATTGTTTTTATTCGAGGGGTATTTGAGAAATTCGTAAAATGGGAGGGTGTACCAACCAGGTGGGGGTGCATTTAATAATGCCCTTTTTTATTTAGTGGAGGCCCAAAGGGCCCAAATCAAAGTTACAACAGCGGCCCACTATACAAAAATCAGGAGGTCTCACAAAAATATGGCAACCCCAACCCAATTCAAGAAAGTGGGCATGCCTAACAAGAGCATCGGTTCTGTTTAACGTGGTGTCATTTGAATTAGGAATTTGTTCTTTATAATAAAGACCGAAAGGAATAGTTTTTTCACGTAAGACTATGTCACGTGTCAAAATCGCAGACATTAATTTTTCGCATAAAACAATTTTTTGTATTTTAATCAGACATTGTTAAAGCATATCAATCATGAATTGGGAAAATGGAGAGTGTCGTTCCCCATATAGATTAAAAAGCTTAGAGCAGTTGAAACAAGTTTTTTTTTTCCCTCTTTTTCTTTAGATTGAATCTTTTTCTCTATATAATCTCATTATATAACATGTAGACTCGAATTCTTTCATTCATTATATTTTTGTTTCTTCTCTCATCAATCTGCTCTTAATTTTCTCACCTTTCTGCAATTGTTTTCCAAATCGAAGCGTTCATCACCTTCTAGCTTGCCCTTCGTTGCAGAGGAATTCTAGGACATAGGAAAAACAATTATTATTGGTTCATGGTTTCAATAATTTCATGTCACCCAAGACATGATACTGAAATGAAAAATGCTACGCGAAAGATTGTCCTCGTTAAATTTCACAAATACGTCTGATTGGCCCATACCTTTTGTTTTCCGTGATTTCCGCAAAAAACACTTTCCCTCAACTACTTCCAGTTTTTTCTACTATTCATACATGTATGAGGTCGCGACCTCGTGATTAAATCTCTTCGCGTTAAATAGCATTGTTGTACTGAAATTAAGTACCACCTCCAGGCTCCAGAAAGATGTTCCAAAAACGCGAATTTAACTTCCTATAGTTACTTGTTGAAAGAAAACAATTTGATCATTCAAAGGCCCTCTAGAGTTAAACTGGCGCTTATTGCTTCCCACAATCACACAACTGGTCCGATTGTCTATTACTATCTACAAACACTAATAATTATTAGTACTGAAAAAAAAAACTAAATGTAGTGATTAAATTAGAAAAAAATAAAGTCAGGTGCATGATTATTGTGAAACAGACCCAGTAGTCAGTGCAGTCTAAGAGGCATAATTTTACTACTGGTGCAACTAAGATACTCTTAAAAAAAACATATAACCATTGTAAAAAAAAAAATCATATAACCGAAATTGAAAGCATGATGAACAAAAACTCAGATCTTAACTCACAAATCGAAATCCTCGACGACGACAATTATTTGTTATCAACAAAAAAACTCACAAATTGAACATTTTTGAAGGTGTATTCTTTTGTCTTCCGGAAATATATTTTCAGATCCCTGGTGTATGCTAGCAAAACCAGCGGGTGTATTCAATAATTCCCTTAATATGAAGTCAAGAAAATTTCATCAGCCTATAAATCAAAGTCTGGCAACATTCAAAAGAGATCACGTCCAGATTAAATTGTCCGTGGTCCAAAACTTGTGCATCCTAAGAAAGGCCATACCCAAAATCTTCTGGGCCGACATATACACGGCCTAACCAAATTGAAAAACCAAATTGAATCAGACTAATGGTCAAGGGTTAAAGTAAACCTTTCATTGGTTCAAAAAAAAAAAAAGTAAACATTTCATAAAAAAAACTGGTTAAAGTAAAAAGTACAAATTATGAAAATAAGTTTTTATATTATACAAAATTATAAAAAAAATACGTGAACCAAGATATACAATTATTTATATCTATTAATTTAATATGATATTTTAAATTTTAATTAATAAATTCTAAATTTATAGTTACATAAATCTATGAGCTGGCATATACAAGTCCAAGCCAAATTAAAAACGTCAATTCAATCAAACTAATGGTTTATAGTTGAAAAATTGTATAAATTATGAAAATAATTTTTAAATAATGAAAAAATTATAAAATTAAATTATGTTAATCAAATTACACAATTATTTGTGTTTATTAATTTTATATGATCTAAATCTAAATTTATGAACTCAAACTTTACAGTTATACAAAGTTTTAACATTACCACAACAATTTTGTATTAATTGACTAAATTTAAGGAGTATAATTTGTTTGGTAAACAAATTATAATTTAATAGTAATGAAAATTATATAAAAATAATAAAACAAGATATACGTGGTGTAGAGGAGGACATGACACGTTGGAAAGGAGAAATCTTTACACTAAAAAGTGAAAAGTTAAATTTAATATATAAGAGTTGTATAATTGTTATAAAATGTTACCATTAAGGGTATACCAAAAGAAAATTCAAAAAAGAAAAAGTCAAATTCGTTGTATAATTGTTACTAGAAACCATCACAAATCACACGGGAAGATTGCAAGAATAACAGAACCAAGCATGAATCGGTAACAAAATAATGCTCCAGAATATGCAGCTTTATCCCAATTTCATATAGTATCCTAGGATTTTATCACAAAAAAAAAGTATAGTATCCTACAATTTTTCAAAAAAAAAAAAAAGGAAAAAAAACGAAAAAACCATAGTAGACGCTTAGGTGTGTGTGGCTCTAATTGTTTGGGTTAATATTATACTTTTGCCCAGTCCAATGGCCGCCGTAGCTAGCTTCTATGATCAATAACTTGTGTTTGCCACTAACTTAGGGAGACATTCTTAACGAAGAGTTAATCTAGATTCTGAAGACCAATGCAATCATTATTTTATGGTAAGAAAAGCAATTGTGAGAAATTATATTCAACAAAACAGATAGGGCTAAATTGGATCCAATCCTCTAACAGATAAGGGTAAATTTTATCCAAACCTTTGTCTCTATAATTGTCAGATTATTTGTGGATGCTCTGTCACGTCTTAAAAAGCAAAGTACGCTAACATAACCATTTTAGGATCCAAGATTTGCCTTAATATGTGTTTGGATAAATGTATTTTATATTAAAATTTTAATAAAGAGCTTTTTAAAAGATTTTTCATTACATGATCGAATTCCCTCAAAAAATAATGTTTTCGCTTCACTTTTGTTTCCTGGACCCGAAAGAAACTCATTCTAAATGAAAGCAATTTATTTGTTCACGTCCTGTGCAGTTGGTAGCTAAACATAAAGAAGTGAGGCTAAATGTTCAACAATTTGATCCCCACTCATTGTGTTTTGCAATAATTTGCAAAACCAAGTGACAATATAATGCCACAGAATAATTAATGTTTGTTTTTTATATTTATGACCCCCACCTGATCCAACAAAATACTATATTTGATATTTTTTTAATGCGCACTCTGAATGTTTTTTCTCCATGGACAAAAAAAATAGTGTTGCAAAATAAGCCTTGTTGGCCAATTGAATCTTTAGGCCGGATAAGAATATTGATCCATTTGTCTATTTAAAGGGTTGTTAGTTTATTTAAAAAACTTATTGCAAAACAAGCCTTAATGTGAATTAAAGCCTTCAGATAAGTTTATAAAAAAGCTAAAGTGGAAGTGTTTGTATCAGGCGAATAAACAATACTCGACTGTTATTATGCTTGAAAAAGTCCGATCCATTTAAAATAATGCGTAGTCTCTTCTAAAGTGAGAAATTCATTTTAGAGTGTAATTAAAGTAAATAATCTTAATTACTGAAGAAAAAATCAATAGTTAATATTACATGTATTACATACAAATCATTCTTAATTTTTACATCAATAGTTAATATTACTTATTTTATTTTCTATTCACTTTAGAGAAGCCAAATTCGAATTGAATTATACACGGGAGACATATATGGATGTAACCCAGCATTTATGTTAGTTTTAATAAACTAAAGAAATTGAGCAAATTGCTTGGAAGCTCGGTAGTAATTCCAAAACATAAATGATCATAGTTCAAATAGAATTTGGAAATAATGGTCTTGTTTCGTGTTCGGGCAATACGGCAGCTTGGTTGGAAGTTGCCACCTCCAACTCCAACAGGCTTTCTTTGGTAAACAAAAGATTTTCCCCCTTAATCTTCACCCTTTAAATGAGCACTAATTTGTGCAACTATATGCTTCGGGACAACCTTTTTTTGGTTGAGTAAACAACTAGAAGTGGCCAAAAGCAAGAAGCCAAAACTCTTTTAGCTTGCATTATATAAGTATTTTGTTGAAGCAATAAAGAGAAAGACAACCCTCACTTTTGTAGCCATTTCAGGTGCTTTATTTTTTAAACATACTTGCAAAAAAAAAAAGTACAAACTAAAATGAGAACTGAGGTAAGGTTCCCCTCTCGGCAAAATTAAATCAAGTAAATATAGGCTATTGCGCATGATTTTATCTATCTAATATAAATTATAAACGTATTTGATTGATAATACTACACGGGTAATAAATTTTATACTTCTGATGTTTACTTGCCAAATTTTTCTGTATTTAAGTCGTTAAATATCTGCATGCTATCCAGGTGTCACAAATCACATGGTTTGAAGGCGTAAATTTATATTTTAGCTTAATTAATGTGACATGTTCTATACTAATCAAATAAATCTAGAAACTAAATCAGTAAAGGCCCACTAAACCCAAAAAAGTCGTGGGTGTTATATAAGTTAGTTTGCGTAATAATGGAGAAAGAAAAGGAACCGGATAGAGACACATAGGAGAAAAACTACTATAGCTTAACCGAACACTTCGACTTCTATTATTGCGCATTAAGTTATCTGCCTTCTAGCTGCTCTTCCTTTATTGTCTTCTTAAGACTAGTGGTGGCCTTTAGCACCGTTAGGAGGACGATCGTCTTGGGTACCATTTTTTTGTGGGGCACCAAATTTTTTTTAGTAGTGTATATAAATATTAAAATAAAAATTTTATATATTTAAAATTATATAAAAATATTGTTATAAAAACCAAACAAAAGTAGTAATTTAACAAGTTGCTTCCTAAAACCAAGTCAACTAATGTGTGACCTTCTATTTCTCTTTATATAAACAATGATACACTTGTGATCTTGAGTACTGAAACGGTGATAGTCATTTTTGTGCAAAATTTAGGGTCTCAACGGAAGAAAATAACTATTGTTAATGCTGATAAAATTGCAAATGAAATGGAGATTCTGTGTGTTTGTTCAAATACGTCAAATCGCAAAAATAAACACTATAACGAAAATTCTTCTGAATACACACAACCAAACCTTTTAAAGTTTATTATTTTTATTTATCGTAGATCAAACATTGGCCCACTTAATAGAAGATTTGAACAGTATAGCACATATGAGGAGAATTTTGGGTTTTTGTTTAGTATTGAAAAGCTTAGATTATTTTCTGATAATGACTTGAAATTATATTGTAAACATCTCAAAACTTACCTGAAACATGATAATTCCTATGATCTTGATGGTGAAATTCTATTTTAAGAATTAAAAGTCATTAGAGAGGTTTTAACTGTTGAATCAAAATCAAATTATATGATATTGAGTTCTTTAAAGACATTTAATTGTTTTTCTTATGCATGTACGACTTATAAAATAATATTAATTATCTCTATTATTTGCAATCTACCATGTCACACGATATTTTTTTTAGATTCACAAGATAGATTAAATAGTCTTGTTTTGATTTCTATCGAAATGATTTTTTAAATTAAAGAACTTGATTATGAACATATTATTCAAGATTTTGCAAACAAAAAAATGCAAGCAGTATAAAATTTAAATAATTATAACGGCACTGTTTTCTTGGTTCGCTCAGGGCACTCAAAATCTAAGAACTGGCCTTGTTTAAGAGCTCTATGTAAGAACCCAAATATAAGAGGGTTATATTATAATATGCATTAAATCCAATCGTCTAATTATATAAGTTTAACAATTAAATTATTTGATGGTGCATGTTCTTGAAGTCTCGTGTTATTACTTTTTTTTAATGGGGAATGGGGGAAGAGATATTTTTATTAAAGCAGTGGCACTAATGATCATATTACAACTGTCTCCGAGGGGATTAGAACCCTGTCCCTTGGAGTAACAAGGCCAAGCTCTTACCACTGAGCTAACACTCTATGGACAAGTGTTATTACTTTTTCAAAAACAATAATAGACAGTAAAAAGAACAAGAACTTTGACCTAACAAAGTGGTTGTTGGATAGAATAAATTAACTGATAAAGATGATTTATTTTGATGAGAACAATTATAATTCTCTATTGTGTTGAATATTTGGTTGGATCTCTACTTAGTTAAATTTTTCCATCTTTTCCAATTTTAAGATTTATGCATAAAACTTATAAAAAAAATACTACTACTAACTTTTAATTAATGTTTCATTAATTTCTATTACTTTCTCAAATAAAAAATTCTTCCACCTTGTATATCATATCCTCCTCCTCCAACCAACTAAGCGTTGGTCCGACTGGTACTGCAGTTGGGTCCCTTAACTAAAGTCTCGAGTTCGAGCCTTGGGTATGAAAAAAAGACGTTGGGGAGAGATTGCCTTAATGCAGCCAAAGTCCCGGGAAGATTAGTCATCGGCGAAGCCGGGGATACTTCTACCAATACCATGGTAAAATATATATATATATATATATCAAATACTTATAATGAACCCTTAAAAAGCCTAGCTTTTACAGTCAATTGTTTACGAATTACTAATTTATTTAATTAATGATCTCACATGTTGTTAATCCCGAATTCTAAAAACTATATATCTAATGATTCCAATATTTTTAGGTTGTTGCAAGCTTTCAACCTTGCTATGCTAGTCAAACAGACTTGAGAGTTAATTACTAAACCAGAAACCTTGTTTTCACAGTTCCTCGAAGCAAAATATTATGTAATAGGGACCTTCCTTGGTACAGATTTGGGTCACAACCCAGGCTATGTATAGCATAGCCGTCCGTTCGGTTGTTACTAGATGTTGGTTGTCATTGGAAGATATGTGACAGTCGCAATATCCTAGTAAGGAACTCACCTTGGCTTCATGGTGGTTAGACCCAACACATCACAATGCAACCAATTTTGAGTTTGGAAAACATATGCGTTAATCACGTGATTAGACAACTCTTTGAATTTGGAAAACCTATATGTCAACCTGATAAGACAACTCTTTGATTTTTATCAATTGCTGCTGACATCCTTAGTGTGCATGTGCCTCTACTCGACTCAGTGCATACATATCAACTCATCTTGAGTCATAGAAGCACAAGGGAATACATGGTTAAGATAACATATTGCCTATGTAGAGAAGTATTCGCACGCGCATACCAACATGTTGTATCAAGTGATTGTAAACTAATTTGGAAGCTTGATGCCCCCCAAAGGTTAAGAATTTTATATGGAGAACCTGTAGAAACTGCTTGCCAACCTAAGTTAGACTTCGCGATAAGAAAGTCCGCTAACCCTCCATTTGTGCTCTCTATGACAATAATTTGGAGAATGTCTGACACCTCTTTATCACATGTCCTTTAAGCAAGGAGTGTTGAGTGAATGAGGGATTGCGAACATGATTGATCAATGCATGGATCAAGATGAATGTGTCACAAAACTATTCTTTATGGTTTGTGCTTGCCTATCCAAACCGAAATTTATGAATGTGGTGATGGTTCTTTGAAGTTTGTGGGCTTGTAGGAACACGAAGATTTAGGATGCCAAGGAGGAAGGTGCAAACCAAGTTACCATTAGAGCACATTATTGAACTTCAGACGTTGTGTTGTTGGTTTCAGACTTTGTGTTGTTGATTTGTTTCATTCTTTATAAATACATTTGTTATGTTAATGTATTTAGTTGACTTTAACAAGTTTTCCTGCATACTTAACAAACTTGTTAAATATTCATAAGATTAGTTGTTCATCATGTTTCTGATGTCTTTATTATTATCAAAACTTTAAGAGTGTCAGACACAATTTCACATTTTGCTCTAACACACGTTTGACTTGGGAAGAATGGAACTTGACAAGGAACTATAAAGCACCGAAAAAGCAGGGAAACAGGCCAGCAACCAAGTGAAGTGGTCGAATCCTCCTCCAAATTTTATCACTTGCAACATTGATGTTGCAATTCCAACTCACATGAATGTCACCAACTTTGGTATGTGTTTATGGGGAGAAGCATGTGATTTCTTGTCGGGAAGGATAGAGTGGTAGGAGCCAAGGATGGAGGTTAAAGAGGGTGAGGCTTTTGTGTTACTCCATGCCTTACATTGGGCTCGATAACTTGGGTTGTCTCATGCTATTTTTCAGGTTGATTCTCAGTTAGTAGTTGATAGCATAAAGTCCTATAGGGATAATTTATTAGAATTTGGCACTATTATTAGGCAGTGTAAGGACATTTTATCTTTACATCTGAACTTTAAAATAGAGTTGATTAGGAGACAAACGAATGTAGCAGCTCACTTGTTTGCGCAAACGACTACATCTTGGCCTAGTCCCACAATTTTAAGTCATTACCCTCTTATGTTGCATTCATTATTGAAATAGAAATATTATGAGATTGTTCCTGTAAAAAAATTGATTTCATTTTTCTCATCGCGTGGTCTTAAGACCTTCCTTATTTCATTTGTGCACATATTGCATTATCAAATATATTTGGTATATCAACATTTTATACTGAATATGTGATCGAGGTACCTTATAACATGTTAAATATAGAAACTTACCAATAGGGTGTTGATCGAGTAGAAGTAATTTGCCCCATAAAGAGAATAACATAGGGAATCCGAGTTCAAATCCGTGTAGAGTCACCCCATTGTGAGATTGAGAAGTAAGGGGTAAAATTTTGCTCAATCTGTCGAACCAAAGATTAGTCCATAACGAGCCTAATAGATGGATACTATAGTGAACCTATTCGACCCAAAGGGCTAATTAGAGTGGATACTATGGTATATAAAAGCTTAAAAATATGCTAATCCAATAGGACTTTTTAGGACTGATGTACTAATCCAATAGCATGTATTAGTGGCTAGTTCTTGGTCATTGATATAAACTACATAAGATGTAAATAAGTTGAGGTACCGCTTATACTCCTATAGATCAATTTGCTTAATTATAAAAAAAAAAAAAATTGTGACCCATTTTACATCTTGTAAAAAAGTCAAAACATTTGTGCTTTAACACTGTTTTCTTTTTTATATGATAAAAAAATTAAGAAAACGAAAGCTATCTCACAATTAATGTAAATCAAAAATATTTTGTTCTACCATTTCAATCGTGCTTTGTTTGTTGAGTATCCTGAAGAGCGTGTAGCAGCCTCACGTACGCGCGAGCGTGTGTTGGGGACTTTGGGTTTTGGAATTGGAAGCCACGGTAAGCAAGCTTTGAAATTGTTGCTAGAAGAGCGTAATGTTAATGGGGAGTAGGCGAAAGCTTAGCATCAAAGAAAACACGTTTTTTTTTTTTCCTTTCTTTTCTGCACGCCCCCAATTCTTTCTCTAAACCCGCATAAATCGCCCTTATTCCCATAGATTTTTGAAGCGGTGTGTCCAAGTTAAGTTTCCAACTTTTTCTTTGTTTCGTCCTTTTCTTTTTACCTTGGGTTTGATGAGCCTGTCTATTTCAATATTTTTATTTTTATTTTCACGGATGATACTTTAATTTTGGTTTGTCATGGCATTAATGAAACAAATAAGATAAAATTAATTCAGAAGTCTTTATGTTAGTTTAAATTTTCAAGTTTGTCATTTATCTTTTCTTATTTCAATTTAGTTCTACATATTTTAAAATATTAATTTTGAGGTAAAATATTGGCTAATCTATAACGAGAAATACATGTTTGCCACAAGCACAATCTGTTGTATCAATTGTGTCACAAATTAGAGCCCAAAAAAATGTTGCAAAAAGGCAAAAACAAACCAATTTGGCTAATATTGTCAATATTTTAGAACATGTGGGACTAAATTAAAACTAAAATTAATTTTAAAGGACTAACTTAATAAAAAAAAGATAAAAAACTGAAATGATACTTAAAGGATCTCTAGTATAATTTTGCCAAACAAATACCATGCATTCATGTTTATGCAAGTTGTGCCCCAAAAAGAGCATCTTCAAGAGAAATTTATACTACATATATAAATTTATATTTTAATTTTAATCATACAGTATAATTAACATTGGTTATATATTTCCTGATGATACATACATATATATATATATATATATATATATATATATATATATATATATATCTTCATCATGTTTTCGCCTTCTCTGATGTTGAATCTTTTAGTGGTGGAGTCTTTCTTAAATTTTAATGGGCCTGATATTAAATAAATAAATAACTTTTGATCATTTATGTCAAAAAAAAATAACTTTTGATCATCATGGTTTTAGGAACAACAATCTCACGTAGAAATAAAAGTCTGGTAGGCTACAAGCGCAGTAGGTACACATTTGCATCTTTTATTCGTTTGAGATCTTTTATTACCTGAATCGCTTTAACATTTCAACACCACTTATTGCTTTAAAGTTGATAATAAAAAAGAATTCAAACATTTCAGCAGACAGGTAACAAAATGAAATAATCATCTTCATACAATTTTAACACACGGGGGAATGAAATAGAAAAAAAATTTATGATTTTTTAAGTACTGTACAGTCTGTAGGGTTCAAAAAACTTACAGTTTTTGTTTTCCAACTTCTTTTCGATATTGTTTGTTTTCTTATGTAAAATATATAACTTCTTTAAGATATTTTTTTACAAACTTCTTATGCCTCTAAAATGATTTGAAATGATTTCGACCGATCAACCACTTCCAATTAATTAGCATACAAGACAAAACAATGTAAAAACAAACATTCCATTCCATAAAGGACACGAATGTATTAATTGTACGTTCCAAGTGTAAAAAATAAATAAATAAATAATGGGCATGAAGTCCAATAATTGAATTGTGTATTCTACAAGAAGATCACATACATAAAATAAGTCGCAATTCAAACGGCGCCTAATGTACATGGATAAAATTAAGCCACGTAGTTCATTTTATGGACCAACATTTTACAAATGAAACATTTAATTATTTCAATATTTTAGGGGAAAATGTTTTAAATTAATACTTCTTCCGTTTCTTTTTATAAAGAACTAAAGAGTCATTTTTCTTGGTCTTTTTTCATTTTTACCCTTATTTAAGGTAGGACTTATATTAACGATATACTTATTTCCTGTACAAGTGATATGGTTTATTAATTATATATCATTTCATAAAGAGGGGTAATTTTGAAAACAAACTTAATTGTTAGGAATATTAATTAGAAAAAACAGATTTTAATACAATTCATTGGTTTGTATGAATTACAGTTGTGTTCCTTACAGTAATGAGAACCACGGGGGTAGTAAATTGATTCTTCACTATTTGGCTCCGAACTACCTTTAACCCAACATTTCCGGTGAACCCTAGGGGCCCGTTTGATGGCCATGATAGGATAGAAAATGGATAGGATAAGAGAGCTGGATAAGGAAAGAATATAATATGGACATGATAAGCTCTTATCATATCCTGTGTTTGATGCGCACCTGATAAAAAACTAGATAACACTCTGTTATCATATCATGTGTTTAAAATGAACCAAATAATAGTATGATATAACGTAAATTATATAAAATACCAAAATTACCCATATGACAAAGTTATATATAATTTTTTAAAATTAATTTATAATACTTTTAAATTTTATAATTTTTAATATGAATATTTAAATTTTAGTTTTTATTTAAAATATTCTTATATTTTATTAGATTTTTAATAATTTCTAATTTTTTATATTCTTTAATTTTTTTTAAATCATATGTGATGACAAAATTAGCCATGTAACAAAATTACATATAATATTTTTAAATAAATTTTAACTTAAAGTATTTAATATTATAATTTTTAATATTAATTTTTATTTTAAATATTTTTAAAGTAATAGATTTTTCAATTTTTTTGTTTTTAAAAATAATAAAAAATGACAAAATGACCTATGTGAAATATTGCACATGATTTTTAAAATTATTTATTAATTAAAATTTATTTTATAATTATATTTTTAATTTTGAGTTTTATCTTAAATATTTTTTTATTTTTTAAAATTTAAATTTATTTTTTATTTTATAGTTTATAATATTAATGTTTTTTCATTTTTTTTATTTCAGTATTTTTATGTTTTATTATATTTTAAATTATGTTTTCAAGGCCTATCCTGTTGGTTTCTAACCCAACCATCACCCCAGGATAATATTTACACTAGAGAGACAAGATATGATAGAGTGACAGGATTGACTTATTCTATCCTGTTGACTTATTAAACACTAGAATACGACAGGATATGATAGCTTATCCTGTCTTGTCTCCCTTATCCTGGCCATCAAACGAGATCTAATGGCCAGAAACAATGCTTTGATACAAGGTGTACCAAGCAAAATTAAAGCATCGATCAATAGGAGAACATAAAAATCAGCTTTAAACAAAGGTCGCAGATAAAAGTGCTCAAAGCATACGCTGCATTAAACATAAGAAGTCAAGGATAATTCGATTTTCGTCATGTGGAATTTTAGTCTGGGTCAACTGGTGAAACTTTAACTTCATCTCATGCTTTAAAAATTCCATATATGGTGCAAAAGAGAGGGCTAGTCACGTTTAAAACCAGAGAAATGGAGTGCATAATTCTATGTTCGAAACGTTGTTGGTAGACAGCTAAAAAGTAGAAAACGTAATTATGCATGGTTAATTGTTTATTAAATTTTTTTTGGTAGTAATTGTTTATTGATTGATGCACAGTGTAAGAAAACATCGATTTCCATTTTTCTTTGAATTTTGGTTCGCATATAATTGATGTTTCTTTTCTCATAAAATACATTCAATCAATCAATAACTTGTCTGAATCCAAGAGGTTCGAATAGTGGAGCATGACAAGACTTAAATATTATATGCTGCGAGTGCAAATCCTCATTAGTCTTTAAGCCGAGATAAATACAAGTGTTCATTGAACTCAAAAGTTTTCCGTGCCTCGGACCGAGTCGTCATCTTCTCAACTAAAATTTATATATATATATATATATAAAGAGGGGGTCGGAAGCAGAACGGAGCGCTGGGGGAGGAACTAAATGGAAAGTAGGAAGCACACGGAGTGCTCAAACATCACAAAGAGGGGTGAAACCAAAAATAAAAGACTGAAAGTAAAAGAAACGAAGTACTTAAAATTAAAACATGTAATGCAGTGCCTAGAGTAGGCTCACTCTTTCTTGCAGAAATTTAAACGGCCATGTAGGCCTCGTATGAACAAATGCAAAGATTGAAAATTGAAAACTTATATTCAAGTTTATGAAGATTGAAACATCAGAGGGAAAGGGAGGAGGATATATATATATATATATATATATATATATATATATATATATATATATATATATATATATATATATATATAAATGTAAAATCTTCAATTTAGTCTATGTACTAACACTCTTTTTTTTATTTAGTCCCTAAAGTATATGAAAATAATAAGTAGTCCTTAGAGTTTGTAAAATTCGTCAAATTAGTCCCTAAAATTTTGTGAAATTCGTCTCATTAATCTATATAAAGAATTACTTATAAAACTTTCTTCGTCATTAGTACATAAGTTGATAGAGTAAAGTTTCAATTTAGTCTCTGAACTTACACACTCCCTCTTATTTAGTTCGTAAAGTATATGAAAATAATAGGTAGTCCCTAAAGTTTTATAAGTAGTCCCTTACAGGGACTAATGAGACAGATTTCATAAAATTTTAGGGACTAATTTAACGGATTTCACAAACTTTAGAGACTACTTATTATTATCATATACTTTAGGGACTAAATAGGAGTATAAGTTCAGAGACTAAATTAAGAGTTTACTCAACATTTTATTCCATTTCATCATCAATCAAGGAAACATTGAAGCATGATAGAAAGTGTGGGGGCTAGCATACAATATAGATGTTCTAGCTATATTCGGACCAACTCTATTTTGTTTGCCTCCTAGCAAAGACTACTCTATAATCTTTTCTTATAACATGAATATATGATAAACTCTTTCAAAATATATAATTTTGTTTTTACAGTGAATAATTAAAGATATATTTACGTATTAAGTTAAATGATGATGTATATGTTTATGGTAAGGGTATGTTTGGATATTTTAAAATGGGCGGGGGGCGGAGCAGAATGGAATGGAGCGGAACGGAGTGAAGCGGAACCAATTTTCCATTCCATTGTTTGGATATTTAATGATGGAGTGGAACAAACTTACCAATCCATTGTTTGGAAAATGTACGGAGCGAAATGAGTTATAACTTTTTTATTCTCTTTTTACCCTTATGTAAAAAACACAATATAAAAAAATGTTAAGATCAAAAGTGATTATTATTTATTAACACCAATTACAATAAGATTATGTTTCAAGGCGAGGCCGCTAAATTTTCTGCTACTTTAGCACAGGTAAAGCAAGTATCATGGAATTGGTTTATGTACAAGGAAGGTCGTAGGTTGGGATTGAATTATTCTGATTGGTGTGTGAACCCCTTTGGGTGTTTTGAAGCTCTTCATGCATTTGTGTAAGTATGAAATTGCTTGCTGTCATCGTTTGAAGCTCTTCATGCATCTGAATAAGTGTGTAACAGCTTGCTGTCATCGCTGAGTGTGTGTGTTGGGCTGGCTTCGTGGATGATAGGAACAAATGTGTGGTTGCAACTTATTGCAGCAATCCATAATTGTTCTGGTTGGCTGTGCTGTTGAGACCAGATTTTTTACTGCATGTAACAGCTTGCTGTCATCTCTGAGTGTGTGTGCTGGGCTGACTTCGTGGATGATAGGAACAAATGGGAGTAGGTGACTTTGCTATGGTGGGTTGGGAGAGGTCATGAAATGGTGGAACTTATGTTGCAATTCCTTGTTGTAGGCGTGGCTGCAACTTATTGCAGCAATCCATAATTGTTTTGGTTGGTTGTGCTGCTGAGACTAGATTTTTTACTGCTTAATGTTGTCTGTATATATGTACCCATGGTGTTTGTACTCTTTTTCCTCCCCTGGACTTTTTCCCATTGGGTTTTGGCCTTGGAAGGTTTTAATGGCGATTCTACGTTGTTCGATTAGACTTTCAGACTCCGTAATAAAAATCTTCTTTGCTTATAAAAAAAAGTAGCTTATCGGGGAAAAAAACACCAACTACAAGTATAACCCCACTACTAGGCCATCTGCTTCATCCTCTTCTTTGTAATTAGCATCACCATCATCATCTTCAGCATCACCAGAAATTCTAGATTTCCTTTGCACACGCCTATAGTATACTTCCGCTGAAGCCGTGAATTTGATCCAATGGGTTCATGAAAACCCCTATAATGCAAGGAGTCACTCTGCTCTTCCCCATCCTGCTCGTAATACTCATCAGACAGCATCTCTTCAATAGGAACATCAGAATGGCCTCTTGGACCTTTTCCTGAATCCTTGTGTCCATCATCTTCTAAGCCTAATCTTTCCTTCTTCCTTCCGACGAATTATCTTCAGAATCATAGTGTTAATATGAGGGACAAATTGGTATTTTAATAATTAAGGTATACGATGTTGTTCCATACCCCCCAAATCGGGGGGGGGGAAGCAAAATGAAAGAACACGGTGGAATTGGGTGGAATACATACCACCACTTCTCATTCCATTCCATCTAATTTTTAGAAACCCAAACAATGGAATCTCATCCCATCCCATTCCTTTCCACCCTATACCACCAATCCAAACACACCCTAATTGAATATTAATAAAATTTATATGATTTGTTATTTTTAAAACAAGTTGATTTTTTTTTAAATCTCAATTTATGTAACACAAAGTTTTTTTATTTTTTACTCCTTCTATCCCAAAACTTTGGGTGCTTAAGGTTTTGACACATGGGTTAAAAAATAATTAATTCAGACAAAATTAGACTAAATTACCCTTAACTATTGCTTCTTTTTGTCACTAATACTTATTTTATGAATTTCCATAATATTTATTAATTATTTCTTCCTTTTGCCATTTTCCAATGCTAATTTCACTATAGCTACGTGGTAAATATAAAATATAATTAATGTATACTCTTAATTAATCTAGAATATAGTGGGAAAAAGCTCAATTATACGTTGATTTTCTAAAATAACCAACGATGTGAGACAAAAATCAAATGCTAAAACACCCAAAATTTCGGAACGAAGTGAGTATGAAATACTACCTTAAATCCTTATTATAAGAAACAAAAAGGTATTGTTTTTTGTCCTAATTATGAAAAACACCGACCAATTTTTAAATGTATTAAATGCTAAATTTTTTATACCCTTATTTATTGTGAGATTCATATTAACGAGACTCATTCATTCTCCATACAAGTGGTTTGGTTTAGCTCGACTAGTAATTAATACTATGGATATTTCTGGGAAAAAAACTTAAATTTATACGAATATTAATTAAAATCAACTGATTTTAATGCTCCTCCTTGATCTTAGTGGCTTAGGTATTTGTTTTTTATAATAAGAACCAGTGGGGTAGATAATGTACCCCCTTCGATTTCAAATATAAGAAGAATAAAAAATACTTTACACCCATTAAGAAAATTAGTTAATTTCATTTATGATGTGATTGATTGTGAGAAGAAAATAAGAAGTGAGAACAGAAAAAGATGAGAAATATAGTAGACTTGATGTATCATTTGGTTTAAAAGGAAAAGAGAAAAAATAGATAAGAGAGAAATGATATAATTTTTGAATCGACAAAAATACCTCATCCACTCTCTTATCCAACACAAGGGATAATATTGGGATAATACTGGAAAAGTATAAAAAGCCATTTTTCATCCCATTTCTTCTTATCTTTGGAGAGAAGACATAAAGATGTGGATCCCATCAATTTTTTTATCTCACATATTTCTCTTCTAACCAACTAAGGGGATTCTCTCTCCCCAACACTTCTCTCTCATCCTTTTTTCTCTACCATGTTTCACCGCAACCAATTACACCCTTAACTTTCTTAAAGTATGAAAAAAATTTACTACCTCCATTTAAAAATAATTGTCGTTTTATAAAAATGAAAAATTTTCATATATATTGACTGTCGTTTTATTATTTCAATGTAACATTAATTTTTTTCTCCCAATTTTATCATCAAATAAATATTATGTACATCACTCTCAATATACCATACTTTAATTGTTAATACACCAATTGTTAATAAAGACAATTTAGTAAAATAGTTTCACTCACTAAGTTATTATTGTTTTTCTTAATCCTTGTGAAAAATGCATCACCTAAATTGTATTCATAATAATTGTCCCATGAGGAATAAAAAAAGTTACTGAAAAATAAATTTTAAATTAATCAAAATGTATTTTGTGAATGATATTATTAAATTAAATAATATGAAATTAGATAAGATTTTCTTATATTTTGAATCATCAAACATTATATTTTTGTTTATATTCGAGACCGGATGGGGTAATAAAAAAGCAATAAATAATGCAAATACAGAAAGAAAGAAAAAATTAATCCTTAGTACAAATGGTTAGGAATAGGGGATGGAGAGAGGAAAATGGAACATTATGAGTTGGAACTCGCACTCCTAACATCCCGCAATACTTTATCATTTGACTGTCCTCTCTATCACGTACAGATATTTTGCAGGTGTAGCGTGTCAAAAATATAGGCAACCAAATGTGAGCAGTTCCAAAAGCGACACATGTCTGCCCATTAAATCTCTCATATATCCTTATTTTCGTGCTTTCAACAAAACACTTCAGCTGAGCTTTTGGCTTTACGAGCTGCCACCTTTCATTGTGATTGAAAAAAGTTAAAACGACTGGGTCGCCTCTTTTGAGTGTTTCATCTTTCCCGCAAGAAACAACAATCCAGGTATCCACCTCGACTTAATTATTTTCAGCTGAAATTGACATCGTAGAATTTTTTATAATTGTAATTTATCAACACTAGTAATCATTAGGTAACAAGACGCTAATTTGAACCACCCCTATTCAGATCGGTCTTATCATTTGATTTCAGCAATATTGTTACCTCTTATACGGCTATTTTTACTAGTTGATACTATTTAGATTTGAGGAAGAAGTATATTTTAAAATACAAAGCATCATTAAAAAATTAATAACAATTAAAATTATGATAATTAAAAGTACATATAACATGATAATAATGCATGATATTTAATATTTCCTTTTAAATTGGCAAGGATTAAATTTTGTTGGATGTATTTTAAAAGGTTAATTTTTTTTAAACAAAAATGAGTTCTGCATTCCCTAAATAGAGGTCAAAATATATAAGATCTAACGTCTGAGCTATCGTAAAAAGAAAAAAAATTGTCTGAGCTAAGAGTTCAATTTGAGCAGATTTGTTTCCCTTATACAATTTTTTTTTTTGAAAAAGCCAAAATAAATTATACAAATTATATTTGACTTGGTCCATCAATTATGTCTAATTTTTTGCAGCCTAATCTCCTACTAACATTGTTTTCCCCTTTTAATAAGCTTGTTGCTTTTCTATGTAGCTCTTCTTCCTTTCCTGTGTTCACTTTACTGAGTTAACATTTTTTTTTTTTTGCGTTTGCCCATGGGAACAAAATATTTCTTATTTCTTATAAATTGTATCCTACAAAAGACTCGGGCTTCCAACTTTAACTCTTAATTGCTGATTTTTCCAACAAACCTGTCCCTATTAAAACAAAATATTCATTTAAATTAAATCTTATAATTCTATAATTTTCAATATTAAACGTGTACGTACTACTATATGGTAACGAGAACACCAAAAGTATTATTCGTTAAACAATGTCAATTTGGTCACCCGATTCTTTGTGGGTGGGTCTTCTTCCTATGGAGCGTACGTGAACACCTTCTTTCCCAGCAATCACTTAACAGCTTAAGCATGCAGCAGAAAAGTGGTACCTAATTAAGAAAACTTAGAAAAACTAATTAACTTCAGTAAAGAAAAAGAGGGAAAGCAGAGAGAGAGAGAGAGCGCTTTTGCGGGAAAAAAAAGCAAAAGGTGAAAAAGGCAACAATATTTTGGAGGGGCCAGCTATAGTTTCACTTATAGACACGTTAGTGGAATCATATTAGGACAACGAAGTAGGAGTGGTGGTGTTGCTGTACAAGCCAATTTATTTAACTTTAAACCGAATCAGGCTCGCCAATCACAAACATGTTGCTGTACAAATGCATATCTTTGAAAATTATCGCACAAACACATAATAATACAATAATTTGACATCAAATGTTGTCTTTATATATATAGACGTACACTTGGAGCGTGCACAAATATATACCGTAGGCAAATTCCATTTGAAATATATAATAAGATAAAAAAAGAAGTGGTGAAAAGCAAGAAATTGAAATTCGATCGAAGAAACTCGAAAGAAAAAAAATGATGAATAACAACATTAGAGGGTAAGTGAAAAAGAAAAAAAAAGGCTAGATTACAACCCAAAATTAATTCTGCAAGGTGCAAGGGAGAGATGTATATTCATTCTAAATTCAAAGATCCAATATATTTTTTTTGAGTACAAAGAGGTGTACGAAGGGTACCTCATAAAGATTCCAGCTATATATTTATTGTTCTCAAATTTTATTAGAGTAGATAACATACTACTAGCTAATTCGTATATTCGCTCGTACTTTATAATTTCAAATGAAAAAAAACACATGCCTGTGCTATGCCAATGCTTGAACCCTTTACACATATTTTAATCTTTCATTTTTCTATATATAGCATACTTTTTTCCCCTTTAGGCCAAAAAAAAAAAGGAAAAGAAAAAGCACTGGAGTTGCAAGCGTAATCAAGGAGAGTTAATTAATTTCACTTCTGTAATTAAACATGCTTCTTGAACCTCCCACAACACAAGCTAGGCATCAACTCGGGATTAATTGGAGAAATTAAATAAAAATGGTTGACATTGACAACAACAAAAGACAACACATATTCAATTCATTAACTGAACAAGGTTTAATTAATTGTAGGTTGAAATTGAATAATTAATTTAATCCTGCTTCCTCAACTGGCAGTAAAACCTGTTTATGAAGTCTTCTGCTGCCTTATCAACCTGGTTATCCTTCTCATCATCTTCTCTTACTAGAGGAAAGGGTGAGTCTGTTACCCTCAACTGCCTCACCATTGGGCTTCGTCCAAACCCTGGAAGAGCAGGGGAAGCTGCTGCTTCTACCATAACTTCATTATTAAGCATCTCCAGCACCGCCTTCACTGCGTTCACCGTCACCGCCTCATCGTCCCGTGTGGGTGGCGCCTGAGCGCAGGTGAAGAAGTTGTTGTGGCTGTGGCTGTGTCGGTGGCGTTTCCCTATGGGGAAGAAGTAGTTGGGAGTGTTGCTGCAGCTGAACTCGTACTCCCTTGAGGCCGAGAATTGTGTGTGGCGGTTTGAGGTGGAGCCACCGTGGTTGTTGTGGTGGTGGTGGTGGTGGTGGAACATTAGGTTGGCAATGGCTTTTCCGGCGAGCTTGCCGCGGCGTTTGAGCATCATGTTGAGGTCCATCATTAGTTTCCCCTTTGATATGCCTTTTCTCAACATGAAGAATACCACACGTACCATGTTCCACACTCTTTTTGATATCACTGGTAGATTGCTCTCCATTTCTATTTTTTGTTTTTTTTAAAGATGTTTTTTGGTTGGAATAATTGGAGAGAGAGAGAGAGAGATGAAGAGATGGATTGAAGAGTTAGATTGAAGAAAAGAGGGATGGCAATGGGCTTATATATAGTGGGGAAAGGGAAAGGAGGTGAAGGAAAAACGTTTCTTGAATCCACTCTCGAGATTAGAACAACCCGTGGGTGCATACATGTGTTTGTGTTACTTTATGTCTTTATAGTATTTTATTATATATTTTAACCCAATCATTATTGGGGGAAGGCGCTGCTTTTGGGGAGGATGGAAGGATTATTGGATTGGAAACCTCAAGCTAGCAAGAAATGCCAGATTGAGCAGCCAGCAATGCACATTACTATATATATATATATATATATATATGCAATCTCACACGTGAGTTTGAGAAACTGTGGTGCACTCTAACAATACACAAACGTTTAGTTTAAGGTAAAAAAATATATTAAATCATAAAATATTTTAAAAAAAATGTGATAATTCACTAATTTTATTTTATTTTTGGTATTATAATTCATTATTTTTTTAAAAAAATGAAAACATGCAACAAATGTTTTTGTATTTTGTTTGAATTAAAAGAAGAGTTTCTGAAAAACCTTAAAAACATACATCTTAAAATATAAATTTTTTAATTTATGCAAACCTCCCTGTGCATTTTTTATAACGTTTTGCATTTCGGGTCGTCCAGTTTGGCCCAAATTGCGTAATCTTGTCCTAATACACGACCCAATCAATCAGACAAAAAACACTTTCTCCACTGATTCTAAACCTTCCCTAGCCTCTCTATGAGCTCTCTATCAAACCTAACCTCATATCCAAAAGAAAACGTTGTTTTGTTCTATTTTTCATCAATGAGAGTCTGTTTTCCTTGCAATTTCAACCCGTTCTGCGTCTAATCTGTTGTTGTAGTTTCATCCTTCTTGTTTTCATTTTTGGTAAGCTATATAACCCATGGTGTTCACCTCTCAATTCTCTATTTTGGTGGTGTTTTAATCCTTTGGGTATTTTCTTCTATTGTTCGATTTTTTTTTTTGGTAACTTCCATTGTTCGATTTTCCATTGGGAAGAGTTGTGCTCAAGAGGAAGTTTGTCATCACGGTCTCCTTCACTTGCTGGGATTGTACGCCTAATACTGAGTAAGAGGGAGATTATCTACTCATTAGTATTTCAATGGTTGTGGGTAGAGAGGTTCACCCTAGCTATGCGAGTATTGCCATCAACATCCAAAATAGCATTTATAAATTTGGATGTTGATGATTGCGACTCCACATTATGCTGGATGAGTGGTTACACAAGATATGATAGGATGACATCTTAAGTGGTTGGCACATATATAGAACATATTTGTAGAAGCACTAATATGAAGAGTATACTATATAGAGAATAGTCCAATGGTTATAGATAGAGAAACACCAAGAAAAACTATAGGTCAAATCATTAAGAGGTAATTAGAACTAAATATTCTATCTTTGGACCTAATAATTGACAGAGCTTTATGGCATCCACTTATCGATGTAACCGATCATATCTAGTAAGAAATAGCTTGATTGCTGTAATTATATTAAACAATCATGATCTTTGTTAACTATATTTCATAACCAGCTTATATTTTTAGTGGAATTAATGTGTGTGTGTGATCTTAACAAATTTGGTTGAAGAATAAAAATAAAACAATATGCGTTTGAGATGGCGATGCAAGAAGCGAAATTTGACATGTGAATTTCTGCTGTAAAGATTACGGACCCGGTTTCCCTGCAGTTAGCACATCGAGGACCCTTCAATCCAGATCCGACGGACTGGATTTTAAGCTCAATAAACATACATCTCATTATGTAAACCGTTTGATATCAGACGATTGAGATCTTCAACTACGTAAATGTGTGACTGCGTGAAATCCGTTTCCAAATATTATAACAAATTATTCTTTTTTTAAAATTTAATGACATTTCCTTTTGCTAAGAGAATTAACCATTCTGTTCTTCAAATCATTTATTGTTCACGTTCATTAATTTCCATTTTTTGGCCGTAATTTAGTTTCTATCCCTTTTTTTTATAATGTTTACAAGTTAGTTTTTTTTTTTTTTGAGCTAGTTTACAAGTTAGTTTCTATCCTTTGAATTCTAGATATATTTGTGGTATATATTATGATTATAACACTGGCTAGACATTATTCTAAATTTTATGTATTTTGTTCATAAAAATTCCAGTCTGGTAAATTCCCGAACAAATTAAAACAAACATCAAGTGACCGATAATTTTATCGTCCATGTCTCCTAGCTAGTAAAGTTAGAAGTATAATATAAAACCATTCAGTTGTCTTTACCCAACGGCTTAAGTTTCTGAGATAATTGATTCTTGACATGGTATCAGAGCTTTTATGACTAAGTGGTCTAGAGTTCGATTCTTGCCAGCTCCATTCTTCTAATAAAAATAAAAATAATTGAATTTCAAGCCCCAAGGGCTCTCACGTGAAGGGGTATGATAGAAATATAATATAAAGTCATCAATTTATCTTCACCCAACGGCTTAAGCTTTTGGTATAGGTGGTTCTTGATAAGTAAGACTTGTTTTCGAAGTGCAATGAAAACATACGATACATATTTATTTAAGTAGAATATATATGTATTATAAATTTTGCGACATATGTGTGTAAATCGTTACTACTTTTATCTTGGTTGTTCTTCAAATTTTGATGTTATTTTCTTTTTGTAAAAATGTCTCAACTACCTTCTAACTCTAAGCCACATGAATATCATGGGTTTGGTAACACTGAATGGAGAGATCATAAAGCGAGCTAATTAAAGCAGTAAGCAAATTTTATTTCTGCTATAAGGTTGGCAATACCTAAATACATACATATCATTGAATATAACAAGAAAAAGCAACTGACTAAAAACAAATTAAGAATTATAACCCTCTGGTCCAGAGAGAAAGAAAGGCAAAGAAGAACAACTAACACAGACCAACTTCCAAAAACTATGATAGGGAGAGAGACCTGAAAAAAACCTCAGATTCAGAAGGTAACTTTGGGCCATGTTCATCCCTCCAAAGATGGTCTCAGAAGCATATTTGGAATTCTGGGGAAGGAAGATAGAGACTTGTTGGAGTAGTCAGTCACCAGTCAGTAGAAAAAGAAGAGAAAAAAAGAGGAACAGGTAAATACAAAGATATAAAAACTAGTTCCCTTCACATAGGAAAAATTAACATAGAAAAAGCATAAACTAATTAAATTGTGATAAACAATAATAAGAAGTTAAATTAAGATTAATTGGTAATTGTGAAATCATTCATCTCCCTTGTAATAGCCGGAATGCAACTTGAACTCCTAGCAATCCCTCCTTTCTTTTCTCCACCTTTCTCTCTAGGGTTGAAGGACTTGGCCCTTCTCCCTTCCATTTTGCTCTTCTTAAGCATCTCTTTCATGGCCTCAGCTTGGAACAAAACCGGGAAAGTCCTTCCATATTTGTTGAACCTAACACATGCATTCATGTGTGCACTCAACGCCTCATCTTTTTTCCCTCCATTTTTCTCCAACTCTTCCTTCACTGCCTCAGAACACAACCCACACACCCACTTCCCAGAGAACTTGTCACGCACACGTTTTATGTACTCAGGTGTGCACTCCTCGCTCATCCCACAACACTCACACTTTGCATCTTCAACCTCAGTTATTGGTGGAAGTGTCAAATCAACCCCTTCCTTTGATAACTCAAACGAGATGTCTGAGATCGTTCGTTGAATATTGTGATCAGATGAGTGCTTTGGTGGCTTTGACACGTTGTTGCTCCTAGCTAAAGAGGTAGGCAAAGGCAAAGGAAAAGACTCTCCATGGGGTGCCATATATATCTGAACAATATTAATTGGAACTTGATGAGTTGAGTCTATAGTGAATGGGCTTTGAGAGAAGAGTATCGGAATGCGTTGTTACACGAAGTTAGTATATTGTTAAACAAACTATGGGGGGAACAATGTTATTTATAGTAGTTCTATTTGTTTCTGAGAATCTGACATTGTAGACATGTGTGGATCTTAGAAACGCAAATGTCAGTTTCAATGATCTCGTGAACTTGCTAGACTTTTCGAGAAAGATTTAATGAGATTGCGATAACTCGGGTAGCTTTTCGAAATTTGAAGTGGTTGCATGCATGTATATCTAATGTGATAGTTGTGTGCTTCTTTCTTTCTTTCTTTTTTCCCCCCTATTCATGTTCTACCTAGCTCCTAGTGAACTTGCACGCTTGGTAGTTGTGGCTGCAAGAATAAGGTGACTAAATTCAGCAAGATTCACGGACCAGGATTCCTTGTAGTAGAAAAAGCAGAGAGTTATGTAACACTGTGGGCGGTTGCGCCAGTTAGCTAAGGACAACCCGAGAGAAAGGTCCCAAGATCGAATCCGTGATAATCCACTTGGGGGAGGTCCAAAAGTGTAGGAAATTTTTCGAGGGAAGCAATAAGAGACTTTGACCACATTTGTTCCAAAAACCTTAAAATGTTAGGTTAATGTCTAGCCTCTTATATACTCTTCATTTTTTTTAATTACTAGGCGATGTGAGACTTCTTTATTTTACCCCTCACACTTGGATACCCAACACCTTTCCCTCAAGTGTGAGTCTCTTCCACATCGAGCCTCTTCGAGATATACTCGGGTTTTTTCATCGAGCCATTGTCGGACCCCCTCGAGCGGAAGCTTTTTCATCCGCATACTTGTGTATTTGCATCGCTGTTGGCTCACACACATCAACGGGACACGCCACCTAGCCTCCTCATTGCTAGGTAGACTTTCGATACAAAGAGCTGGTCACTTTTAATCAAACTATCGGCTCTGATACCACTTGTAGGGAATTTTTCGAGGGAAGCACTAAAAGACTTTGACCATATTTGTTCCCAAAACCTTAAGGTGTTAGGTTAATAGGTCTAGTCTCCTATATACTCTTCATTTTGTTCATTAATAGGCGATGTGGGACTTCTTTATTTTACCCTCACACTTGGATACCCAACAAAAAAGGACGAGCTCTGTTGGTACTCGAGTTTGATCTCTGCCTCTATGGCGATAAAACAACTAATTGGAGTCAGACTTTACTTAACTCTTGGTCGAACTCTGGATTATTCAAGACTCCTTTCCCTGAACACCAACCCCGGAGTAGGTCAAAGACATCCGGACCAAAAAAGTTAGTGGAATGGCAAGACAGCATGCCTTTCTTTTTCTCCTCTGCATATGTATGTTTCCCATCTTCAATAGTCTTAAGAATAACATGGGGGTGAAAAAACCTTTGAATTGCATATCCATTTTTTCTTTCTACATATTTTTTTTTCCACAGTCCCTCATTTTACACTGCTATATTAATTCGGGTCAGTGCAATTTGGATTGGGATTGCCAAAATGAATCCTAAAGTGTGAGTTTGACATAATTAATCAGAGCCATAATTTGTAAATGTCCATGTTTTGCCAGCTTAGCATATTGATTCTTACATAATATGATAATACAATGTCTATAAGTAGAACTAATGAAAAATTTAAAATAATAATAAAATAAATTCGACAAGGATTTTATTGATCGTTTTTATATTAAAGCTTTAAAAGTTGTGCATGTAAAAACTATCTCCATAGAGGAAGGAGTGCCTCTAATATTACATGCATGCTTAAATAGAAAAGAAAAACTCTCCTAATTTTATTTTTTTTATTAATCTAGGGAGGTCTCAAGGACCACTACAACTCCATGGACTTAAGGGAAAAAGCTATTCTTCTCATTAGAATGCTGTTTAAAATTAACATCAATATATTAATGCAATAAGAAAGTTGGGTACCATTAATTAAAAAGCGGTTCCTTTTTACTAGTTAATTGGATGTCCTCCAATACAGGCTGAGCTGAGCACTAATACAGCTTTTTGGGTATTCACGTGCTGGCATGGTAAAACCATATATATATTTGCCTCCACTTTCTGCTTTTGTTGTAAACTTAATTACACCTACATGAAGAAGGAAAGAGACTTGTTATGTCACATCTCACACGAACCTTTCCCCCACAAACCATTAACTTTTCATTTCTTCATGAGGAGCTCAAAAAGGAGAAGGGGAAAGCCATTTGAAGTTAGTTTGAAGGAAGATGTCAACTAAATAAAGTTGCAGTCTCTTTCTCGATAAAGTCTCGTTTGTAAAAAGATATTGAATTTGGGCCAGGGGGCTGAAAGGCTGAAACATAAAAAGTGATGGATAGATACAATGTAACAGAGGTTACATTACAAAAAATATCTATATATATGCATGGCAATATTAAGAAATCATAATTATGTGAATCACATTTCAGTCTAATTAATGCACGTGATCGAGAAAGAAAATCACGCAGTCCACTTTATCATTTCTTTTTCTTACTCATTCAATGTAAGTGAACATATTAGTAGTTCCTTCCGTAAAATTAATCAGTCATGAGTTTTGATGAAAGGATGCTTTTGTCTGCAGTTCCTTTGCATAAGTTGTTGCTGTTAAAGGACTAACAATTGGCAATGAACTGTTGGAAAATAGGGCTATATGGTCTGAAATTGTCTGAAAATGAATTTACTCACGTCAAAATTTAACATGATGTTACAATTTTAAGTTCATTTTTTCTTCATAAATATTCACTGTTTGTTCGACTTAATAGCTATGAAGAGAAAAATACATAGACATAAAATTTCAACATGATGTGACATGAAATTTCATTGTATCTTGTTCATTTTGATCAAAACAATCTTTCCCCTGGTAAAATACTCCGAATCTTGTAGAAGAAATTATTGTGTCAGTTTTTGAGAACCGAATTTGTTTCCTATTTGTAAATTTGTACATATCCCAAATACGGAGATTGATTTGCAACAGGGCATCAAGAATTCTTCCCACACGACATAACAAGGTGCAAAACTTCGTAAGAATGACCAAAAATAAACGCGGGTCTGAATTATAGGCTAATACATAAGTAGTTTTTACAAGCAATCCAAGTCTTCACAGCAAATACAGCAAAACACCAACCAACAAAACATGAGTTAAATAGAGTGCTTCCTCTTTAACACTTCGATTCCTATTATCTAATCATAATGTCAAACAAAAGACCAGTTCATAAACATAAAGCAAATACAATGAGCATTCTCTTCTTCGTTCAGCACCTTCCAAGCCACTACTCTTTCATAGGAAATAGGTCGCCCCATGCTTGAGAGACAAAGACCTCCTTGAAGGCATGCAAAACCCTATCCAAAAAAAAAATGAAGAGAAATCAATAGAAAGCACAAAAGGAAGTGAAATCAACGATGGTCCGATTTACAAAATTTGTAGACCTGTTGAATAATTTGGGGAAACTCTGAGCACAGAATCTTTCGGCCATGGTCATCAAATATTTTCTCTAACGTTATATCTTGTAGAGCAACTAAGGTAGTCTCCAGCATATCAAGCCCTGCCTGGTTTGCGAAAGTGAACACGGGCAATGCCTGCAAAAACCGAATGCCATGAAGATGCTTTCAAACAAGCAGTAGAAGAGTACTATAATCAGAAGTGTCATTAGTTGACTTGCAATCCGGACAGGTATAACTCTTTATAAGGTATCGAATACAAATGGATCTAAACTTTAGGCAAAAGAGTAAGACAGAACAAAACCTACACAATTCACTATAATACAGATAATGTTGAACATCATTTGATCCCTTTCATCAGAAATAACAGGCACTCAGGTTGTAATTAAATATATTTTCATATTATTTTTTTACATCAGAGAAGCTGAGTTGCACTATGTACAGAGAAAGTATATGTGACATGTTCCGGGCATACCTTTAGAGTACAGCACAATATTGCATCTGAGTGATGCCACAAGGACTTGAGTAAAGATTCGTTCCCCTCGTTAGTAGATTTAAGTAGCTCAACACCCAAGTAGCACCTACAAAATAAGGAGAGTCAAACGAAACCTGTGTTTGAAATACCAGCCTCTCCCTGAAATATCAAAGCTAGAAATTCCACTAAATGCTTGTATGCAACTTATCTAACCTATCATTAACTTAAATGGAAGTATGGTAGTCTTTGTTAAAATATCTGATAACAGATTAGAACAAAGATACATGGACTAACAAGAGTTGTGGAATGGCTGTCAGCAGTTAGAACTACAGGTCTACAACAGAATATCAAGCTTTGTTTCCATGAGTCTATTTACAGAATTCAGAATCTATGCTGGCAAGTTCAGTAGGAGATTTGGTTTCCTAATATGCGGCTTAGAACTAGGTGGGAGCGTTGAGGACAAGATATGTCAACCAGTACCATAAGATACATGACTAAATACATTATACTAGCTTCAGTCTCAGTAAGATGAAGGCAAATGGCAAGAAAAATAAAAGTAGCTTACACACCTATAACTGTTGCAGATCCACCGAGCAAGTGTTTGCGCTTCAGGAGTACCCAGTGGTGTCCTTAGCCCAGCATGTGAACTTAAATGAGAAGGTGAAAGTGCTAATGCTACCCTTTGGACAGATGATATAATGCTACGAACATATTGTCGTGCCATAGATGCTACATGCTCTTGCATATGACTTTCAAAAGCAAATTCAAATGCTATTGTCATCACTGATCTCATGCAGCCAGAATTTCCAGAATAATCATTTGAAGCTCTATTTCCAGTAGGGCCAATGTCAAGGGCAGATGCCAGGTCAAGTGTACGATTTGGGTTGGCCACTTCCTGCAGAATTTTAATAGCAATAATTGAAAAGGTAAATACTAAATTCAAACAAAATATGATGCTTCAACAACGACTAAGACTGACCTTTCCAGAATCAAGAGGAATGATGCGAAATCCAGAAGGCAGAAGGGGGGCATCATCAGCAAAGGATGCATCAATTGGAGCAAATATAAGTTCAGCACAGGTACCAACAGCATTCTCATCCATTCCACTACATAGCTATCAAAACAAATCAAATGAACTATAAGAAAGTGTTAGAAATAATGAAAATAGAATGGTTATGGTTGTACAGTATCATGTGAATATAATAATTACGGTAACGTTGGATCCATTTACTCAATAAGTAACTCTTGTCATAGTTACTCCATTTGATAACTCTTTGTAAACATTAAATTTTATCAATCTAATCGTTGAATTAAAAGTTACTATTGAGTAGATTAAAAAAAAAATCATGAAGTTTAAAAAACTATTTGACACTTCATCGGATAATTTCAATTTAACACATAAAATAAGTTTTAAAATATAAGTAAATATCGACTACAAGATTCATAATTATGAGTGTTCAATATATCTAAAATTTGGTATGTATAATCGTTCAAATAATATAACAATATTCAACACTTAGATTGGTGAAATTTAATAGTATCGACAGAGATTCATGATACGAAATAACTATGGTAAAAGTTACTCTTGGAGTAAATGGATTCGTGAATACCTAGTTGGCTAACTACCCAATAGAGATTTTTTTTTCCTTCCAAAACCTGTGTTTCTTCTCCGGCTTCCAATCTCCACCTCCTCTTGTTGTGTTTCTCTTTCTAGCCGCTTTCTCCGACAATTTTCCATTTGTCTGGCAGCCAAGGTGCCACTCGTATTTTCCTACTAATGACCACTAGGTCTCGATCACAACCCTAAGACCAGCCCATCCTTGGAGTTTCAGCCTAATACGAGCCCAAACAAGCCCATTGCCATGTGTTATTTCTCTCACACAACCAAACAGTGCCACCATTGTTTGTCATGCATGGCGACATATTCCGATGAGTCTTTAGAGCTAGTTTGTCATCTTCGCAAACCTCTACATGGCCTTACAAGTCTCCTATGAATTACTCCCTCCGGTCTTGTATTTAAGCAAAAAAAAAAAAAACACTTATTAAGGAGCACACATTACAATGTAAAAAGTAAACTTTTTTTTGTTGGTATATGTAAAAGATATACTTTTTACTATTTTCGAGGCCAAAAAGTGATTTTAATAAGAGTATTTTATGAATGTTAGTGTAAAATTAGTTAAATTTGCTTATATTTGAGACTAAAGAATATGAAGTTTTTGTTGCTTATAATTGAGACCGGAGGGAGTAGTTTAGAAGATTTACTAATGTTGTTCAGTAGTTTGGTATAGACTCGAAGTGAGATAGATCACTCGGTCTTCTATCGCCATTCATCCAAAAGGTGTAATTTACTTGGTTGTGTGAGTTGATGACATTATCATTAGTAGAAGCAGTGATCATCATGGCATTACTCACATAAAATAACATCTTTGTCATCAATTTTAGATGAAAGATATTGGCAAACTTTGATACTTTTTAGGGATAGAGATGGCACAATTCAGAAGAAGTATGCAATGGACATTCTAGAGGAGACAGGTTTGATGACTGCTAAACATGTTGGCATTCCAATGGATCCAAATGCCAAGTTTCAGCCAAATCAGGGGAAATCACTTTCAAATCTAAAGAGACGCAGAAGACTAGAGAGATCCTAATGCCAAGTCTGTATCATACCTAGAGGGGAATCACTTGTTAGATCATCTGGCTGGAACTCTAAATTCAGGAGCCTGGCTTTGGGGAGTTACACAGATCAAACTTGTTTGTGATAATAAAGCTGCACAATATATTACCTCAAATCCAATATTTCAAAGAGGATTAAGCACATTAAGATGGATTGTCATTCATTAGAGGGGTTTCATCTGGACATCGCAACTAGCTTTATCGGTTCAAATCATCACTTGGTAAATATTTTCACCAAGTCTTGAGGAGTCGTTGTATAAGCTTTATATGTAACAAGTTTAGTGCATATGATCTATATGTTCCAACCATAGGGGGAGTGTCATAAATAATGTAAATAGGAAGGTTATCGTTGTATAGTATCATATAAATAGGGTAACGCCAATATTTGTATTTATGATGATTCTGTGTGTGTGTGTGTGTGTGTGAAAAACAGAGCTCTGCTATGTAATACACATGGATTTACTCCTCTCCAATTTTTTTTTCCTCAAATAGTAAACCACAAGCATTGATATGATAGAAATAAAAGCGAAGGTGATTGGCAGGAACAAAAAGTTGCCTCATTTTTGTAGCCATAGGATTTCAACTACTACTAAGCTAAACTAGCAAGTTATTTTTTCTATAGAACGTTCAAGAGGAGGGGATATATGTAACAGTCGAGGGCTATTTTTATATTGCCTTGTGCTCAAAGGCTTTCCCTCGCACTGTACTCACGATCTTCTCCACCCCCCATGTGGAGTTTTTGCCTTTTGCAAGGTTCGAACCCGGGACCTGGGGCTTAAGTAACCCGGAAGCACCTTGCCATTACCAGCTGAGCTGCGCCTTTTTTGCAACAAACTGGTCACCCTATCATGCTACCAATTTGTCACTCATGACCTTCTCCACCCCCATGTGGAGTTTTTGCCTTCTGCAAGGTTCGAACCCGGGACTCTGGGGCTTAAGTAATCCGGAAGCACCTTGCCATTAACAACTGAGCTACATGGGGGTGGAGAAGGTCATGAGTAACAGATTGGTAGCACGAGAGGGTGGTCAGTCTGTTAGAATATAACACTTTTTTTCCTTATCATAGACATATAAAGAAGTAAGCATGGAGGAATATTCATCATTTCATTTTCTTTCTAATCTAGGAAATGTCAATAACAACATTGCATCAATAGGACCAATTGAGCCAACATCATATTAAGTCCTAACGAAATGTCAGTACTAACGCAACAAGTCAACACACTACTTAGAATTATGATATGCATCCAACTTTTAAAAATTGCAAACCTAAAAAAATTCAGGCAACACAACAAAAGCATGCTATATTTTGGCAGGAATATTACAAGATGATTAAATCTACAAATAATTCAATTTATATAAACAGAAATTTTTTAGTACCATCTCTGACAGTGAGAAACTTAAAGCAAGCAACACACGGGGGGAAAAAAAATCTTACTTGCAAAAGGAAAACTTCTCTGGCCATTATTGTGTCTTCGGGAGAATGAGCAATTCCTTCCAATTTAATGACTTCCAGAAACTAGAATGGGTAAGCAAAAAGTTACAACCTACACAATTATTAAATTCATAATCATTTTATAGAGTTTTTAGCGCAAATTTTTACCTCCTCATGCTCAATAGTGTGGGCTAGAGGAAGAATAACTTGACCCCCATAATTTCCAACCCGAGATCCTGATAAAGTACAAGGACCAACTTTAATGGCAGCAGCTGAGTAAGCATCCATGTTGTTGTCTGCCCATTCTGATCTATGCTCCCGTAGGAACCTTAGTAGAATGGCTGGAGGCACATTCTGGGCAAAGAAATGACACACGACAATAAAAAAATTGCAATGTTAAAACTTAAAATTGGCAATGTCTCTAGGCCATGCTTTTGTTGACGAGAGCAACAAGACTAGTAGAAGACAGAAATAATCATAATAATTACTTACAAAACAAATAAGGCATGTTCTGTAATTGCAGATTAGGAAGGTCAATGACTGATCAAACAAGTCCTTACATGTCCCATACCATAATCCCATTGGATAGGATCAATGTTTTGATTTTTTTTTTCCCTTTTTACCAAAGGAGCAATGTTTTGTTAACTAGGCAATTGGTAGTCATTAATATTATTTTTCAATTAAACATGATTCTTTTTCAATTAAACATGAGCTTAACAGCTCATACGAAAACAATAATATGCGATGAACATTATGAATTATATGTTGACAATATAATAGGAGGTTGACCTTTATCTTTGTCTAAAAATCATCTACAGCAATAAAAAATATATTATGTTATTTGATAATTTATTTTATAAGTTTAAGGCAATTTGGTGAAATTTAAAAAGCATGCTTACTTGTAAAAGCATCGAAGCTTTAGCACATAAGACTGCATTACTGACAGATGGAAATCCATTGGCAAAGGAAAGATTCAGACCCATTAATTTGTCAGGTGATGAATTCACCAGAATTGTAACATCATCAACACCATCATTGCCAATCATTGACCATCCCTCATCGGTAAACCCATTGAGTGCCTCGTTGAAACCCCTGCCAGGAAAATATGTGAGATTCTAAATTTAGATGCAATCAATTTATTTTAACAAAAATTATGCCTAAGTTGAATATATTAACCGGCTTAGTCTCTGGCCAAGTGCTCGAAGTGCTGCCGGTCGTCTACCCCACCCAGTGACATTAGACTGAGAAACTTCATGTGAAATCTGCCTTAGGTGACGTAGGGCCTGGATGACAAGGAGAAAAATGTAAAGAAAACACAACATTTGGTGAACCCCTTATTCTATATTTGTGGCTTTGTTCCACTCTTTAAGAGTAAATATTTTCCAATTGTATAGGGTTTAAATTTAAGTAGAATAAAAATAAAAAACATCATCAACAATGAAATACAAAAATAATACCACCATTGTTGTCTTTTGAGCCAGCATTGTTGACGATTCATACAGTGGACGCAGTACTTCGGGAACACTCCATGGCTAACAATAATACAAATGAGGTGAAGTTATTTTATGTTAAATAAAAATATTAACGCAACTAAGTTGAATTCTTGTACCTCCAAATCCATATGATCAACAATGTGGATGATGGAACCACCTCCTTCACAAGGTCTTATCAGGTACCCACTGGGCAGCATCTCAGCTCTAACAAAATGCTGCACAGGAGGCATGGCTGGACCATTTTGTGTATTTTTAAGCGACCTCTCACAGATCTGAAGCAGGGAAACATTATAAGAATGAAATAAATGTAATCATGTACTTCCGGTAGGGCTAGGCTTTGCACACACAAGGGTTTTTTTAAAACTAGGCCAAATAGAAACATTAAGGGTTCCTTAGACTTTAGAGTCCCTTACCACTAGGCTTCCATCTTCTAAAACAGATGTGTAGCGCAACAACCAGAAATCCCGAGCAGGTGCCAATGTGGTCGGTGCATATAGCTGATCATCAAAAAGTATGCGAATAAGAGAATCAGTCTGTTAAGTTACAGAGAGTCACCATTCATATACATTGAGCTTGAGTTGCTTTACCTGCATGTAAAGCAGCTCTATGGTTCCACCACTTGCTGTGGGAAGCACATTCAGAATATCCACAGCCCGGCAATCACGATACCACGAGGGCCGATCTTTAAGGATTTCTGCAACCTGGAAAGAGTAGGGTTGATTATGCCATCCATAAACATAGGCAAGACAACTAGCATAAATAAGGTACATTCAGAGGACTAACCCGTGTAGGTTCTAGCCCCACTAGGCCACATGCTCTTGCTGCCACACCAGGGCAGCCATGAGAAATTGCAACGATTCCAATGGAATCCGGACCAGGCTGCACAAACAAGCAAGAATTAATGAAAAATATTAATATTTAAAAAATGCTTGTTCAAACAAGCATGCTTCAAATAGAAGTACGTGACCAGTAGTTAACCATTCTGTCCATGCCTCATTGTGAGGAAAAATTTGAAGGACAAAACAACTAATTGATCAAAAAATATTAAAGAGTTATTGGATTACCTTCATTCCAGGCATTTGGACCCACTCAACAGCAGTCCCAGTAGCCTTTGAAAGAAACTCTGCTAAAGTCTCTTCTGCAATGGACAAAAGTCTGGAAAAAAAAAATACCGCGTGATTTCATAAGGCCAGACAGACACAGCCAAATTCTCACAGACAAGGATAACATAAAGGGACCCAACACAACAATTATACTCCCACTAACCCTGCAGGACTCGCATCCCTTGGGGGATGCTGCTGGGCTGTCAAACTGCGTTGACCACTAGTCACCGCGGATTCACAGCTAGTGTCTTTGGTTGCAAGAGTATTCTGCAAAGAAAGCACCATGCTAAATCAATTAACAGAGAAGTAAACTTGTGATAATATAATAAATTGGGAAACTTTAAGGGGTAATAAAGAGGACATAATTGATTACAAATAAAACTTCCTAACTAAGCAAAAACTCATACATTTTGAGTGTGTTGGCGAAAGTAGCCATTTTCGTAAACCAATTGAGACACCTGTTTCTGCAACCTATCATTCTCCTCCATCAGCAACTTGTTCATAGCAGTCAGCTTCCTATTCACAGCTTGCAGCCGAGAAGCCTCTTTTCTCTGCTTCTCCCTACATCTAAATGAACAACAAATAGAATCCACCACCATTAATATCATTATCATTATAGAAAAAACGCAACACCAAAAAAATAAAAATCATAATGAACACTTGGTGATCTGTACCTTCTGTTCTGGAACCAAACTTTGATTTGTTTGGGCTCAATGTGAGAGAGGATTGGGCACTCCCGAATAAGCTGCTGGCGGCGAATGGAACTGGGTTTGGGGCAATCATGATAAAGCCTCTCAAGAGCTTCAACCTGCTCAGGCGTGTAACGCACATACTTCCCGTTGTCCAATCCCCCTTTACCATCCTTGCAAGACATTGCTTTTTCTAAACCACTTCACAATTCAAACACTTTCACCAACTAAAATAACCACGCCACCAGTGCAGTGCCTTGTAGTATCAAGATTTCAGTTTTAAACAAGTGATCTTTTAAGACCATCAAGCACGCACTGGCTTGGCACAACAATAACTTGCACCGAAAACTGTGAGGAGAAAGTTGAAAAGGCCGTGTTTTCCTAAACTGGCACGCAGTCTATCTGTGTTTCCTCGGCAAGAGACAGCCACGAACACGAGAAAACACGTTAAATCCTTCGAGATCAGAGCCCTGGAAGCAACCACATGCTAACCACACTAACGATCTGGTTCCCACAAATATCCCCCAACAACCTAGAAAAAGATTATTATCCTAAGAAGAAGAAGAAAAAAAAAAACTATTGACACACAGAAACGTTTTGCACCCGATTTCGATTCTCAGAACAGAGCATCCCCTGAACCTTGTTGTGCCGTCCCTCCCGGGTTCGAAACGAACAGAAACGACACCGTTGCACCGATCTTCATCCTTCTGCTAAGTTAAGCTATTCGAATTCTTGCTGATCTATGGACCATGCTTTCCGAGCTATCAAACAAATAACACAGAGAGAGAAAAAGGAGAAGAAATATTTGAAGGGATAAGATCAAGGAAAGTTTCTTTTTTTTTTTTTTGGTAGGGGAATCTCTGGCACAGTGAAATGAACTGTGATGGTTAAAACTTCTTTTCTGTCATTTTTTTTTATATTTTTCTTTTTTGCTTTGGGAATTAAATAGAGAAAAAGAAGAAAAAGGGAGGAAACCCTAGCTGCTGAAAGAGAAAGAGACAGTGAAGGTTGTTCAGGCTTTTGCTTTTTGTATGTTGGTGGTGGTGTTGGTTCCTCATGTTCACAGTTCAGAGTTTTTTCTCATGTTTTGTTTTTGTTCTGCTGTGATTGTTTTCTATTTGTTCTTTCGCTTTCGGTTCAAAAATGGAGCACCCTCTCTTTCTTATTTTATATTTAATTATTATTTTTTTTCAAATTGCACAATGAAAGGACCAAACTGCCCTTTTTCCCGCGGCCTGGCTGCTCTTCTGACACCTTTGCTTTTGAGCGTCCCAATACCCACGGGTCCCGCCGCTCCCCGTATCATTACCTGTATAATGTCATAATTACCCCCCCTCCTCATGCTCTTTGTGCTTCGTTTACTTGCTTATCTATATCTATATTTCTATATTTTAATAATTTCTTAATTTTTGCATAGGGTTTATTGATATTATTTCAATATATTATATTATAGTAACACATTTTAAGGAAGTTGGGAACGTCGAGGTCACGATTTCGACTTGGCTATATTATTAGTTCGACTTAGCTACTGCATCACGATTTTGCATTGTTGTCTCTGTAAGTCGAGGTTACGATTCCTGGCATAAGACTCTACAAGTCCTCACCTCGTCCCGCGAGCTACTGACTTGGAGGCAACTGATCCAAACTAGGCCAAGGCCCAATCCGGCTTTTGACACCAAAGTCCATCATTTGGGTCGCCCTAAGAAGGCATCTCATCACACCAGGATCTAACGGTGATCTATATATCACGCGAGGCAATTACACCTTGGGTAACCGTTTTTCCGCCTTTCTACCTCGCCACCTCGCCTATGTAAAGAAAATGACTCATCGATCTCAGGTACGTTTCATTTACTCAACTTACCTCTCACTTGATCCTAAAGTGACTTAGGGTATCAGAGTGTTTATAGGTACACACCAACCCGACGCCGTCATCCACGTTCCGTCTCAGCGCTTGATTCCGGTCATCTCTGAGTTCCACCTCGGAACAAGTGAATAGAACGTAACTTAGTCTAATAATAGGTATAGACAAATTATAGGAGCACAAGTTAGTAGATTAAATGGAACTTGTGTACCAAAAGGCATTCAAGTGCCTACGGTACGTAAAATATCTAGGTTTTTTTTTTTGCAGACAAAGGGAAAAAATATGTGAAGTATCTAGTGATGTGTGGAGCCTAGTTGTATAATATTTTTGCATTTTCATGTTTTACGGAGGGTTAATTGTGTGAAGACCAACAACATCATTATTTTTGTGTCAAAAAAAATCATTATTTTTTTTTGTACTCTTAATTTCATTCATTTAATTTTAGCCACAACTTTTAACACTTAGTATATGTATAGTATATGTATCTTAACAAAACAACAGCTCACATAAAATACGAGCTTTAATTTGATTTTCAATATCTATCTTTTCTTTTTTAAATTTAGTTATAAGTATTATTAAAAAATTAGTTATATATGTCCCTAAACCTTAGAATGTGTTAATCTTTTTTGTTTTGGTGCAGAACGTATTTTATCTTTAACTTCTCTTAAACTTTTTTCTAGAGGAACGTCTCTTAAACTTATACATAATAATAAAAGAATTGACAAAAAGTAAATATATTATTGTGGTACCATTAGACTAGTTTATTTATTACAATAAACTTATTTCAAATTGTGGATAAAGTGTAATTTATTTATAAAAAAAATATTTTTATACAACATCTAAGATTCAAAAGACGATAATATACAGAACAAAAAAAAGACGATAATATAAAAATATTTGATTATTTTAGTTGAGTTGGAAACAAATATTATTATCCATGTACTTCTATTAAGAAAATGAGTTATTTTTATCCATTTTGAAGGGCAAGCCAAGGAGGACATTGGGCAATATTGTGAACTGTGAAGTACAAGTAGAGATCATAGACATCATTAGCGGAGAAATGGGGAGGATGGTGCTATGGGCGGAGACAGTGGCAAAAGAGTAAAAAGGGAGAAGCCAGAGGGCATTGGGAGAAGATAGTGCGAAGGGTAAGACGTGATATTGCGATCAGAGTCTTAAAATACACAAAAGCATGGGAGGGTAGGAGGAGGTTCGTGTGGGAGTGGGTCACATAGGACACCATCATGACCTTTTTGCATGCGTCTTCGTTTTAAATATTTACCACATGTATTAATTAAAACAATTTTTAATTATTACTCTCTCCCCGGTCCTAAATATAACGAAATATAAGAAATAAAATCATAATTTATACAAATCAATAAATTATATTGAAATTTATTTTTTTCAACAAATCTTTTTTTTTCCAAAATTATCTCTTTTATGAATTAACTCACTTGAATCAACACACTTGTATAGGAAATAGGTATCTCATTATTATGTTTCACTATAAAAAATGATACAAATGAAAATTAGGACGCACATAATTTATGAACCAACCCACTACCATGCATGTAAGGGCGTACATAATTTATATAAGGGCATAAATAATGTCCAGAATCTCATAATTTCACTTTTAAATGCTCAAAATGCGTCCAAAATTGCTTTCAAGGAAGTTTTCTTCACTTCTCTACAAAACCAAAGGTAAAAGTGGTGAATTGCACATAAAAACACCAAAAAAAGAAATAAATCACCCATAAAAACCTCTAAATTATTAGACTAATTTGGGACTTATCAGTTCCAATTTTTGTAATAATATAGAGAAAAATCTATAAGTACGTGGAGTGGGAATAGTTTATTTTTCTTTTATTGAATAACATCCCATAAAATGAGATTTAATATATAATGTCAACAAAGGTATCTAATATATACTCACTCCGTTTTTTTTTACTTTTCAGTTTTTAAGAAGAAATTTTTTCTTTTTTATTTGTCATTTTGATAGTTTAATGTTATAATAATTACTTGTTTGTCAATTATACACTTAATTATTTATTGTAGTTAGAGAAATACGTGTGATGGATAATAAACAATCAAGAGTGTTTTGATATAGAACTCAGAGTTGCCGGAGAATAAGCGCTGCGGTTGAGCTCGCGATAGTCGACGACGGCGCAGGGGTGGTTGTACTTGCAGAGACTCCGATGCCTAAGTTAGTTTAGGAACAAAAGTGAGGTAACCCAATTATGAGTGAAAACATACCTGGATCAGTTGTGGAGATCGTTTATATAGTGTTTGGAAGCGATTATCGAGATATAACCGTTCGCGTGAAGTCCGGGTGGTCGTTGGATTTATGTCAGGCTGTAATGCGCTGGACATATCTCGGAGAGTCGTTGGATTTGCCACGTCGTTGTTCAGTTAGAGGGAGTTCAGAGCTCCGCTCGTGAAATGACCCTCTTTGACGAGTGTTAGTTGGATTGGGCCTTGGCTCAGTCGGGAACAAATGGTATCATAGAAAAAAAGACTAATAACTTTATCAAAAACAACAAAATTTATTGGTTTCTTTGGTTTGTGTGAAACAACCTTAAAAGACAAGTAAAAATGAAAGGAACTAGTAATAATATTAAAAAAAATCGAAAAACTTGTAGATTCACTATGTTCTCATCATCATGGTCATTATTGTCTGTGGTGCTTAGCATAACTAGTACAGTATTTGCCGCTTTGACGCTTAGGCACTGGTTCGAATTTGCTACGCCCCCTTTCAGCACTCTTTGGAGTGCGTAGTAGGCCACTAAACCATCAGACTAAAAAAAAAAATCATCATGGTCATTATCATCGGATAAATACTACATCAGTTTTTTAAGAACACTAAATTAGACATCAATTTTTTTATTGAATAGTATAACTTTTAAAATGAATAATATATTGAATACTGTGATTTTTGATAAAAAATTACTTTTCATTACTTAACCATGGATTAATAAGATCCTACTATGGTTGTTATTACTTATGAATATTTTATTTTCCCCAAAACTCATCGATTCTCAATTAAATACATACACAAATCCATATACATACATACACACACACACATATATATATACACCGATGTACGTAATTTTTATTCAACTTGACATAAATATAAAAGACTTTCAAAAGAGACAGGCCACATTACCCTAGTGTTCCTTTTTTTTATGAAATACCTTGGTGTTCTTTTTTGCACTGTGTAAAAACATATAAACATTATTATTGGCATTATATTGTCATTTGGTTTAGCCAATTATTATTGCAGAGTGGCAGTCCTGAACATGTTTTGGTGGTGCGAGTGGTGCGACTGCACATGGCTCCAGTTTTTAAGGGACACCAAAATAATTTACTTAGTATATATGTATATATTAAAAAAATATAATAAAAATGTTATATTTGAAACTTGAGGCCCAATTATTTTTTAAAATTTAGGCTCAAAACTTGACAAATCTGGTAAGACCCAAGCTTCATACGACCCACTCCTTTATATCTTATTTTTCAAGCTTTGTCAGCCAGATTGGAAAACCCTAACTCATATTTCTATCATTTTTGCGAGCTCTCCCTCCTAATTCTAAACCCTTCCCCCCCCCGCTCTGCCCATTTTTCACTTGCGCTTTTATCACATCGTCTCCATGAACAAATGCAGGAAGAAGAAAGACAGCAAACGCCACAAAGGAGCTACTGACACTTCGACACTGTAGTCATTCTCTTGGTTAGCTTCCTTCGATTTTTTATACTCGTTTGTACTCGTTATGTTTGTTAAAATAGTGGACGACTTGGGGTAGATGATATGGACTTGTTTAAATACATTAGCTTAAGGTTCTTGGCATTGGGGCATCTTTTGAACAACACGTGAATCTTTAAGGTGTAAAGTGAGACAACCCTGTCCCATTTTCCAAATTTATAATTATTAGACGTATTTTGGTAAATTAAAATTTTATTATTGCAAACGGAAGTGTACAAATATACCTAAAGGTACCCTTCCTTAGGGCCCCTAACTATTACAAAGTGTATGATAACTTGGACTCGTCATCTACTGACTCTGACTCACTGGCTGTAGATCAACTCAGACAATCTTTCCTCTGGAACCGTCTGATACCTGCTAAGACCCGGAGATAGAAATATACAAAACAAAGAAAATAAACGGGAGATAAGAACACACTATACGCACCATTAAATGGGAAAGTAGGAATTAGAATTTATGTATAAAAAGGCAAGCACGCACACATAAGCAAAGCAGAATAAATAATAAGCCACACATCTCCCGAGTAATGCATTCAACCATCACCTAGCTATCCCTGCCCATGCAGCCTAAGTCTATATGCCTACGTGGCCACTCAGCTTAATTATGGCAGAAGCAGCCCCACCTTAGCCACTTTGCCTTTATAGATCACAACGACCTCTCACCGGCGTGTGAATAGGCCAAGTCAGTTGTCCATCCCCATATCCCGCACATCATACCGCTAAGAATGCATCTCTGCTCCCCAACTTCGGCGATAGGAACAAGTATCGAGGCAACACTCGGGATCGACACTATGGACAGTGATACAACAGTACCCCGTCAGGATGACTAAGCTACCCGACGTCCCGACATAATGGCGGTCAAACCATCGGTCACCTGTGAAAATTGTCGGACCCAGACTATCCCCAAGGACCGGCGTGTCATGTACTGAATGCATCGTGGTCATACTCTGGCACCTGACCTCGTACACAGCCTATGTGCACGGCAGTGGATTACAACCATGCATATGAAACCTCCCCTTGTGATGTTTCATTATCTATCATCTCATTTTAGCACTTACCAACTTATCATTAGTTCAACCAGCATTAACAACTTACTTCAGCACTTAACAGCTTAGCCAGCACTCATCAGCTTATCAATTTATTATCTCAGCACTTATCAACTTAACATAGCTAAACAGCTCAACCAATCATTATATTCCCACATACAACAATATTAAATAACTTTACATAAATCAACATAATTAGCACTACCAGAATATGTAGCATAACAACATGCCCAACACAACATCAATTATCAACTATCCCCAATCAACATATAGATCAACCCTAATGTCGCTCAGGCGAATCACTACTAACATGTTATGATTACTCAGCATACCAACAATCACGCATACAACCATAAAACAATCATATGATATCAGCACCATATCAATCAGCATCCATCCGCAGATATTAATAGATCATTCCTATGGTTGATAGACCTCTGACAACTGTCCTCAGTTATCACAGGTCACAGCCCCTCTCTTGAGGTACTGTTGTTATCAACCTCTAGTAGGGCTTAGGTCACCCTACGCCTAATTATACACTTATTCTAATCCTACAATCCATAGTGGATAGGGTTCAGATCTCCCACCTGGTTAGAACACTGTTGCAGTCACTGCCACTCTCTGCACCTTTGTCGCTCTCGCTACTCGTACTCCCATGCAGCTACTTGTCGCATCCTTGGACCTCTGCTACTGACATTCCCATTAAGAGTGTTCTGATGCACAAGATCCTCTTGGGAGGCAAGTGCAAAGTATACTTACTCCTTAGAGGAAGCACCCCCTATACTACTACTGGCACTCCTTTCCTTTTCCCTTTCCTTCCCTTTGAGGATTCCATACTAAGAGTTTTCTGATGCACAAGATCCTCATTTGAGGCAAGTGCAAAGCATACTAGCTCTATATAGGAAATTCCTAAAGAGGGAGAGGAGGAAGAGGAATGGTGCAAGAATGGAGGGAGGGTGAGGGGCTATTTATAGGCGCAGATCAGCTCCATCGCGTCGCGATGGCCACAGACACAGCCTCCATCGCATCGCGATGGTGACACATGTCAAGAGGTTAACGACTCTGATCATCGACTTTCCCAGTGACTTCCATCGCGTTGCGATGACCAACACGTGCAAAGTCCATCGCGTTGCGATGGTCAAGCTTTTACAAGGTTCGGTCAAAATTCTACATGGTTCCAAAATCTTATCTTTATCGCGTTGTGATGCACCATAGGACAATCTGGTCGCGACGCGACCAAGGCTAAGGAGATACTCCTAGTTTCTTCCATTCTATATGTTTCTAGAGGATTCCATATCTTTTCTAGAGTATTTTCGTCCTTTTGAATGTTTCTAAACCTATTTTACCTTAAATTGAGGTTTTTAACACTTGTTGAGCACATAATTATCAATCTAATTATATTTTAAATATTATTTAAGATTATCTGAAAAATGGGACGTTACATAAAGTGTTGGTTCAGATTCTGAACCCAACATGGATCCGTGTTGCAGAGCATATTTAGCGTGACTGATCACGTGCTTAAGATGAGACAAAATCCATAAAAGTGTCATTTCCTCTTGTTTTGGATTGTTTTCGAAATCCACATCACTTTTGTTTTTTTAAAATATTACAAATCTCAATTCTTCGGTAATATTTTGTTTCACCTAAGATTGTATTAAAACAATTAACAGCTAGCTTTTTGCACCACTTTATGCTCTTTTGATAATCCACACGCACACACCATGCACGCAAACACACGTACATGCATGCCCGCACACACACGTATTTGGCTTATTAAAAAATAGGGCATCAATTTCTCAGTTCACACAGGCACCCAAAATCTCATGGGCAACTTTGTTACTACACACAATAGAGTAGGATCAATATTTGTCGATTTTGGGAGATTTTGCCTCAATGCTTTATGCTTACTGCTTAGCTACCAGCTGCACAGGATGTGGAAAAAAAATTGCTTTTGTTTTAGAATGAGTTTCGGGTCCGAGAAGCAAAAGTACAAAAGCGAAAACAAGGTTTCAGTTTTATTACAAAAAGAGACTTTTCAAATGATGTGGCGCATCTGGAGGGAGTGAGGGAATGAGAGGGTGTGTGTGTCCTTTAGGGTTAAGTGTTAGGGTTATGTATTGGGCCGGATTGGGTGTTGGGTCGCGTAGAAGAGAAACAAAAAGAAAAGGGGTGCAAGGAGAAAAAGGAGGGGGTGCAGCGAGTGAGAGAGAGTGGGCTGGCAAGGGGTGTGTGCAGAGAAAGGGGGTGCACGCAGGACTGGGTTGGGCTACCAAGCCGCCCACTGCTACTTGCACCCCTCTATTTTACTACATGTATCCCTCTTTGCTTTTATTTATTTTTCTTTTTTCTTTCTTTTTTCCTTTTTCTTTCCTTTTTCACTTTATTTTTTATCTTTTTCTTTTTATTTTGAGACCAAAAATATTATTTTTTTAAATAAATCAAAGTGATGAAATTTGCATAGATTGATAAAAAAATTTAAAACAAAAGTCGAAATAAACGTTGATGTCAGTGTTCTTGCTCTCTTAGATAAGATGGTGATGTTGTGTTAGAGAAAATATATTACTTCATTTTGGATTGATTTTTGGTTTATAGCAGTTACTCAATCATAATAAATTTATGGTTTTTTGCTTAGTAGTTAAAAATTTTCCTAAGCATCTAAATGTTTATAGAGAAGTTAAATGAATGTGTTAACACGAAAAAGTAGTGGGTCGGATCATGTATTGGACCATCCAGTTAAAGTGCAAGTATTCACCAATCATTGCTTAGGCCCTTAGGGACCCAATGCAGCAACCCCTATGGACACATGGATTATCATTCTCAGTTGGAGGAGCTGGCAACTGGCCTTGGCCAGAACAATAATAATCAAATTTAAATCCAAACTGTAGCCTTTGAGTGTGGTTCGGGAAAACATCGAGACTACATTTTCCTCAGAAATGGTAGTAGTTGGATCGACTGTTAGGTTTCCGAATTGGGAGTAGACATTGCTTGCTGTATCAACAAGCAATGAATCAATCCACAAATCATCCATGGAAGAGAGAGATATATATATAGAGAGAGAGAGAAATTACCAGTTCCAGAGGAGAGAGCATGTAGTCACCAGTCTTTCTTGAGAAGAATTAGAATTACTGTTGACGGCAGTGTCTATGACTATAAATGAGCTGAGCGATTCGTGAACTATTCAGGTTTCACTCGTTAAATGTTCGATTAAACTCGTTTCTTTAATTAAATGGGTCAAGCTCAAACTTGAGATTGATCTCAATTATTTAAATGAGCTAAACTCAAGTCTTATAGGCTCGACATTAAATGGCTTGTGAGTAGCTCGTATAGGTGTTGTGGCCTTTAAGTTGTTGCAATGGTTTTTTTATTAGGTGAAAGTTGCTCTGCTAGCATTGAACTGGATAACTCAATAAATAGATGGTGGTCATTTTTTTTACTCGTGCATTTGTAATGGTTAAGCTTAAATTGTTGCGAGTCCCACATCGGGTGGTTAACGAGCCTGGCTGTTGCTTATATAGCTGGGTAGACCACCCCCTCACAAGCCGGTTTTGAGGGGACCATTCGGATGCCTGAATTCTCACATGGTATCAAAGCCACGTTCTGCCCGGTGGTGTGGATAGTGCCGCTAGCCCTCGCTTGTGGTGACGAGCCCAGGCTCGAGGGGGCGTGTTGCGAGTCCCACATCGGGTGGTTAACGAGCCTGGCTGTTGCTTATATAGCTGGGTAGACCACCCCCTCACAAGCCGGTTTTGAGGGGACCATTCGGATGCCTGAATTCTCACATAAATTGTATATTTAGAATCATGTTTTTGTAATGTTCAAGCTTAAATTATATTTGGCAATTGCATGTTTTCATGATGTTTTGGTTAGGTTTTTAAATTTTCCTATTTTGTAGTAGTCAAGAAATCTTGAATTTCACGTACCACGTGTTAAGTAAATATCTCTATTTTTATAGATTATCATATAATATTAAAATCTTTATTAAGTACTAAATTGATAAAATTAAAAAGTAATTGTAGAAATTTTTTTATAAATGCAAAAATAATTTAATTATAAATGAGTCAAACAAGCCAAACTCAAGTTTTATTATTTTTAAACAAGTCAAGCTCAAACTTTTCGTTAGACTCGTTTAAATAAATGAATCAAGCTCAAGTTTTACTATTATTTTTACAAGCCAAGCTTAAGTTTGAAGTGATTGGCTCGACTTGACTCGTTTACACCCCTAGCAGTGTCATTCGGGGCTGAATGAATACCAATTTACAATACAATTAATTAAAATACAATTAATTAAAATCGATATTAAACGTATAGAGAAATTACATGTTTCAGAGAAGAGAGGAGAGAGAGGAGCGAAAGAGTAAAAAAAAAAGCTACTGTAGTAAAATCATTTGAAAAGTCTCTTTTTGTCTGTGTTATCAAAACCGGACCGGGCTGTCCGACCGGTTGAACTGGGAACCAAAATCCTATCTGGTCCAAACAAACCTGAGAATCGCTTTGCATGAAAACCAGGGATCAAACCGAAAAACCGGGCAAAAACCGGGAACCGGACTAGAAAACCGGAGCAAAATCGGGAACCGACTATTCGATCAAAAATTCATTTTTAAAAAAAAAATGGTAAATGACATTGTTTTTGGCACATAAGATATTTTTTATCTTTTTTTTACATTGATGGATTAAATCAAATACTATAAAAAAATTAAGATAAATTTGTACATTAATATTATTATCAGAGTACTTACGTCTTAAGTTGTAGTATTTGCAATTATTTAATATTAGAATGTTATTATGACACATTTTCGTTGGTTTAATATGTAATTTTACATGTTATATGTTGACTTATAACATTTTATGTGTAGTTTAATTTTTAATATTGTGAAGTTATGAATATTATAACTGGCTTAGCTGGGAGCGTTTATGTATGCGGAAGGAGCATAGAGGTATAGGTTTCAGACATTTTCATGATTTTAACTTGGCAATGCTAGGGAAACAAGGTTGGAAGATGACAACCAACCAAGATGCTATTGTTACAAGAGTCTTCAAAGCCAGATACTTTCCCAAGGGAGAATTTTTGGGGGCCCAGTTGGGTCACAACCCAAGTTTTGTTTTGCGTAGCATCCGTACTTCACAAGTGTTGGTGAGGCAAAGCATGAGATGGCAAATAGGTGATGGAAGCTCGACACCTGTATGGCATGAACCTTGGTTGAGAGATAAAGAAAATCCATATGTTACTAGCGGACCAGTAGTATGATCGGAAGAAATGAAAGTCAAGGATCTGGTGAACACAAACTCTAGAACATGGCGTGAAGACTTGGTCTATGCCACTTTCAACCAGAATGATGCGCAACAAATTTTGTCCATTCCCCTTCGAGTTTGTGCTCAACAAGACAGGCGAATTTGGGGTTATAGTCATAATGGTCACTACACAATGCGGTCAGCATATCATGCTCTCATGGAAAGAGTGATCGATAGCACAGATTTGAGAGTGCCAGGGGACTGGTTGAGCCTTTGGAAAACTAAAGCTCCTCAAAAGATGAAGCTGATGGTTTGGCGAGCTCTGCGAGGGTGCCTCCCAACCAGGTGCAACTTATTTCGACGTGGAGTTGATTGCTCGACCATTTGCCCTCAGTGTGAGCAGGTGAGTGAGAACGATTGACATGTTTTTTTCGGTTGTAACAAAGCAATTTCATGCTGGGCCGAGGCAGGGATGTGGCAATGGCTAGGGACATTTTACAAAGTGTAGCAGATTTCAACACAGTGGTGTTCCAAGTCCTGGGAACGCGACCTTTATAGCAGAAGGCAGAATTTATAACGCTCATGTGGTGTCTTTGGAGGAGGAGAAACGACAAACTGTGGAGGAATAAGGAACAAAGCCCAGCAACATCGGTTAACTTAGCAATAGGATCGCTTATGGAGTGGGTGTGTGCAAGAAACAGAAGCAATGAAGGCCCACAATCAGCAAACATTCAGTATGTTAGCAGTTGGATTAAGCCGAACCATGGTGATTTCAAATGCAACGTAGATGCGACAATTTTTAACGACCAGGGTATGTTTGGGATTGGTAAGTGTATTTGTGATAGTAATGGAGGTTTTGTGAGAGTTAAATCATTTTGGATGAAGGGTCTTCCTCCGGCTCAAGAAGCGGAAGCTATAGGATTATTATAAGTCATTCGTTGGGTGAGTGAATTGGGTTTCCTTACAATGTCTATAGAATTGGACTGCAAGCCAGTGGTTGATGGTGTGTTAGGAGACACTGCTTACAAATCAGAGTTTGGTACTATCCTTGATCATTGTAGGGAGGAGCTTCGTCGTTTATCAAACTATAGGATTAGTTTTATTCGGAGGCAAGCGAACCAAGTTGCTCATAGCTTGGCTAGAGCGTCTAGGAACTATGCTAGCTCCCAAAATTTTGATTTGATTCCAACCTGTATGCTTAAACACCTTTTGAATGATACGAGTTAAGTTTGTTCTGTTCAGAAAAAAAAAATTAACTAGTGTATTGACCCATGCCTAAGGCACGGAGATCGACCAAATAATATTCATCTTTTAATTTTTCAATTGAGTTTTTTTATTTTTAAGTTTAATAAAATTATATGTTAGTAAATATAAATATAAATATATTAATACCTATATAGTTTTATTATATATAATGTATATATGACTTATATTATCGCAAATTTTGCAAACATATATTTATAATAAAATTAAATATTTTATAACATTTATAAAATTTAAAAATCATATTAAATATCATAGATCTAATTTAATATAAATATAATAACTAATCAATAATATAAATATAATTACTATCATTTCATATTTTTTGTAAGTCTCATAATTTATACAAATAAATTTATAGTAAGTGGTGTTATAATTTATATTTAGAATTATTATTAGAATTTATGTTTAATGTTTCAATTTAAACAGGTTTGGTTTATAACAGTTAAAATATTTAGATTATTAACTTTTAATGTTCAAATTTTAAAATTTATTATGAATAAATATGGAGATGATGACACGTGACATAATTTTTTTAAATTAAAAATTATACTTATTTAAAATTCAAAACTGAAATATCATCTAGAATTAAATTCAAATAACAGATTAATTTAATTTAAAAATAAAATTTAATTTAAATAAATTTTGTTTTAATAGTCAAACCAAAATGAATGTTATGTAGACACGTGGCGTAACAGCACGTAAAAAAACATTTTTTACATAATAATAATAATAATAATATAAATATAAATATAAATATTAAAAGAATCAATGCTTACCTTGTCATCTATACCTCCAACCAAAAAAAGAACACTTGAAACAAAAATAAATAAATGAGTGAGAGAAACAGAGAAATAAAAAAGAATACAAGAAGAATAATAGAAGAAGAGTTGAAGAGAGAAAATCGATAACAAAAAATATGTATAAGAGAAACAAAAGTTGAAGAGTTGAGAGAGATGGAGAAACGGTGTAAAAGAAGCGATATAGGAGGAAAGAAAACATATGAATTGTTGAGATAATAAAATGAATGGGTGTATAGAGAATATATATAAGAATATGCTCTAAAAATAAACCATCCTAATTTGAAATTTAAAATATATCTAAGTATTAAAATTCTCTTAATTAATTAAAATATGTTGTGAATGAATTTGGTGGTGACACATGACATAACAAACATAGAATAGATAGATAGATAAAATGGATAGAAGATAACTGATAAATAGATAATAGATTTGTTTTAAATATATTAATTAATATATTAATTTAATTTAAATATAATTTGTTTTAATTTTTAAACAGAAATTAATGTGATTTTGCCACGTGATATAACCGAAAGTAACAAAACCTTTTTTATATATTTATAATTGATTGATATAATTGATTTAAATAGATTTTATTTTAATATTCAAAGAGAAATGAATATGATGTTAACACAAAGCATAATAGCATGTAACAAAACCTTCATTTAAATAATTTAATAGATGATGATGATGACGATGATGAGGATAATAATAATAATAATAATAATAATAATAATAATAATAATAATAATAATAATAATAATAAAATTTGAATTTAATATTAAAAAAATTGAAATTAATTATCTAAATTAAAATTCTAAATTAAATTTTCTAGATTTGTAATTTGAAAAAATTGGATTGAATAAGTTTTTGAAATTATTTTTAAAAAATAATACATAATATAATAGATTTCAAAATTAATTATTAAAAATTTAAATTTTGAAATGGATTAAGATTAATTAAAATTTTAAATGAATTTTTCTAGATTTGATATTTGAAATAAATAATAAAATTCATGAATTATATTTCATAAAATTTGGAAATTAAATTTTAAACTTCTATTAAATGATAGTTACATTTTCAATAGTAATCTCTAATTTATATTAATTATATTTTTATAATTAATATATTAAAAAATATATCTTATATTGGATTTTTTTAAATAATAATTGATTTATATAGCATAACCGCTTATAACAAAGCTTTAAATTTCAATTATATCTATCGTAGATTTATTTTTTAACCATTTTAATTTACATTAAAAATAATAAATTCTTTTTTTTGAATTTAAGTTAAAATATACAATTTATTTTTTAAAATCGAAAATATGATTTAAAAATTGTTTTAAATAATTATGTCTTGCATGAATTTATTTTTAAATCTTTTTAATTCATTTTAAAAATATTAAATTAAAATGAATAGAATTTGTTTTAAAAAAATCGTTTATTTAGATGTCATAATCGCTTGTAACAAAGTTTTAAATTTCAATTTTAATTTCAATTTTAATTATATCTATCATAGATTTATTTTTAAATCATTTTAATTTATTTTATAAATAATAAATTAATCTATTTGTTTCAATTTAAATGAAAATATTTTGATTTAATTTAAAAATATTAAATTCATCTACTTGCTTAAATTTAAAATAAAATATTTTGATTTACTTTAAAAAATTGAAAAATAATTAAAAAAAATATATTAATTTAAAAATATTAAATTCGTCTACTTGTTTAAATTTTAAAAAAAAAATATTTTGATTTATTTTAAAATCTACCATGAATTTATTTTCAAAACATTTTAATATATTTGAAAAGTATTAAATTAATATAAATATAATTCATTTTAAAATAATAATTGATTCAAATAGAATTTGTTTTAATAAAATAATTGAAAAAATTGTGGTGGCATAACCGAATGTAACAAAGCCATCTTTTATATATATAATTGATAATTGATTTTTGTTTATTATTTCTTGATATATTATGTTAAAAATATTATTTAATCCATTTATGGTCCGACCTTAGTTTAACCCCGGTCGAACCCTTGAACCTTGAACCAATGTCTTGTCCAATTCAATGGTTGGTCTGGTTTTAACAACCTTGCTTTTTGTAATACAGTTATGTTATTTTGGCAACTCAGTACAGTTACACCGTATGTACGGACGGTACAGACAAAAAAAAATTTGCACTTTTTTATTTTTTATTTTTATCCTCTTTCACAAATCATTACCAAAGTGGTTAATGATTGACAACTAATTGGTTAATACAGTTCACTAACTGGTTAATGGGCTACTATGATGTCAAGTTTCACTTGTATCCATTAATCACTTTCAACACTGTATTAACCACTGATATCAACCTTGTTAACCAAGTGTCATTCACCACCTTTAATAACTCTTTTACAAATCATTACAAAAGTGGTTAATACAGTGCAACTAAGTGGCTAATACAGTTCACTAACTGGTTAATGGCTACTCTGATGCCACAAATTGCACTTGCACCAATTAACCACTTTCAACACTGTGTTAACCAGTAATATCAATTCGGTTAACCAAGTGTCACCACCTTTAATAACTCTTTCACAAATCACTATAAAAGTAGTTTGTGTTGTAAAACTAAGTGATTAATATGGTTTACTAACTGATTAATGGTTATTGTAATGCCACAAGTTAAGTTGCACTTGCACCTATTAACCACTTCCAACACTGTATTAACCACTAATATCAACTCTGTTAATCGAAAAAAAATTCTTTATAAAATTTTATTTGTATAAAAAAAAACCTGTACGAAGATGTCTCCGTACAGGTGTCAATTTTGGTTATAAAAAAACATTAGTGTTTGTAATAAAACTGAAACCTTGTTTTTGCTTTAGTGCTTTCGCTTCTCAGACCCAAAACTCATTCTAAAATAGAAGCAATTTATTTTTCTCGCATCCTGTGCAGTTGGTAGCTAAGCATAAAGCAGTGAGGCAAAATCTCCCAAAATTGACAAATATTGATTCTACTCATATTGTGTGTAGTAACAGAGTCGTCACTGAGATTTTGAGTGCCCGGTGTGAACTGAGAAATTGATGCCCTATTTTTTTAGGCCGAATATGTATGTGTGCGTGTGCGCACGTGCGTGTATGGATTATCAAAAGAGCATAAAGTGGTGCAAAAAAAGATAGCAATTAATTGTTTTAATACAACCATAGGTGAACCAACATATTACCAAAGGATTGAGATTTAAAATATTAAAAAACAAAAGTGATGTGGATTGCGATGGCAATCCAAAACAAGGGGAAATGACACTTTTTATGAATTTTATCACATCTTAAGTGTGTGTTCAATCATGCTAAATATGTTCTACAATACGAGTCCACGCTGAGTTCAAAATCTGAACCAACACTTTACCCCTTAAAGATTCATGTTTGTCCAGAAGATGCCCCAATGCCAAGAACTTCAAGCTAATGTCTTTAAACAAGTCCATATCATCCGCCCCCAAGTCGTCTACCGTTTTAACAAAGATAACGGGTACAAAACGAGTATAAAAAAATCGAAGGAAGCTAACCAAAATAATGACTATAGTGTCAAAGTGTCGATAGCTCCTTTGTGGCGTTTGCTGTCTTTCTTCTTCCCGCATTTGTTGATGGAGACAAGGTGATAAAAGTGCAAGTGAAATATGAGCAGAGCAGGGGGGAAAGGGTTTAGAATTAGGAGGGAGAGCTTGCAAAAACGATAGAAATCTGAGTTAAGATTTTCCAATTTGGCTGATAAAGCTTGAAAAATAAGACATAAAAGAGTGGGCCGTATGAAATTTAGGTCATACCAAGTTTGTCAAGTTTTGGCCCTGAATTTTAAAAAACAATTGACCCTTACGGTTCAAATAAAAAAAATTATATAATTTTTTTAATATATGCATATATACTAAGTAAATTTCTTGTGCCCATTAAAAAATTGAGTCATGTGCGGTCGCCCCACCAAAATATGCTAAGGGCTACCACTGTGTAATTATAATTGGCAAGACCAAATGACAATATAATGCCAACAATGATGTTTATATGTTTTTCTCCATAGTGTGAAAAAGAACACTAGGGTATCTATTATATTATATAAAATGAAGTTTTGTCAAGTAGATCCATGCCATGTGGCAGCTCCACATTCTTTTTTTTCGCGTCAAAATGAAAAATAATTTATTTTTTATTTTTTAATCCATGGTATTTCATTAATTAAGACATGTCAATCAATTAATGTTCAGATCTAAACTTTTACCATTCAATCAGATTTGAATTAAATCAAATTCAAATTCAAAATGTAAATAAATTAAAGCATATCAATCAATTAATTCTCACATCTGGACATTTGTCATTCAATCAAAATATTATCCAAGTCACGTGACAGCATAAGAATCATTAATTTTTTTACCTAAATCAATTTAATTTTTTGAGTTATTGTTTTAATTATAGCAACCATTATTACCACATGTTAAACAATAATTTCACAGTGTAAAACTTTTAAATGACTTACCTATATTTATTTATTAGTTATATCAATTATCAATCACCATTCATCATTATTTTACTACACAAATTTAGTTACTTTTAATTTTATAACTTTCATAAATAATTTATTTTCTATCAAAATAAATAAATAATTTATTTTACTTTGTATATCATATAATTTAGATAACCCGTGCGAGCATGGGTAAATACACTAGTTTAATAAATAAGTAAATAAATAAATAAATAAAAGGAAGAACACTAGGAGTAAAGATAAAATGCAATGTGCAACGGTGCCAAAAACTTGTTTGCGACAAAGTACAATGTGCAAGTATACACAATCGTATCAAGTAATAAAGAGTAAGTAAGGATCGTTCCCACGAGGATTGATTACGGTTAAATTCACAAATTCCCAATTTCGCTAATCTAATTAGTGAGGAAACAAAGTAACAAGTAACACATTAATATGAGGTGATGATGACAGTAATTTAAAGTGCAATTGACAGTAAAAATAACTTAAAAAGATGTGGTAAAAAGTTGAGAAAAACAGCTAGGATTTCATATCCATTGTAACTTGACCAAGTTGGCTTGGTGCTGTGAACGAGTGCCATGGCATCTGAGCGCATGGCACTAACGAGTGCCAGGGTTAAGTAAAGGGTACCTTATGTCTAAGCCCCCATTATGCTCCCCATTGTCTAATAAGTGTGGCCCAGAACACTCTATGGATTTGATTGTCTGTGTCTAATTTACTCAAGATTAGATGAAGTGTCCTCTACTAATGTTGTCTATATTAACTAATGAATTCTGCATGTTAATACCTTTCAGCACTAAACATACATGTGCCTAACCTAAGGTGTACAGGCTCAGATTAAACATATAACAGTAAGTATGCATGAGTTAAAAGTGCTAAGCAACATCACATAACTACACCAACAAGGTTTGATTACAACTTCAAATCATCCTAGCATAAAATATTTAGCCTGTCTTGGTAAAAACATAAAATAGAAGTGGTCTTTGTGAAAGCAGTTCATGGCACTAGAAATGCAATCACGAGAATGTTTACAAGCGAGCCAGAAAATAGCACATGAAAGGTCTGCAAATCTGTCAAGATGGGAGAGAACTTCACTACAACAATGTCTTGTTGCTGCATTTCCTTGCTATATCTGATATTGGTTCAGCATCCATGTTTTTCAGCTTGTTTTTCTCATAAAAATGGTGTATGAAGGGATATGGAAATGGAGAATGGTGGATGAAGGTGAAGGTGAGGATGGCAGCTGCTGACCAGAGGGATAAAAACGAATTCTCCTTTAGGGCACAACCCTTGCACCCGCCTCCTATTCTTTAGGGTTATTCCCCTTTTTAATCTCTCTCTTTATGGGCCAAAAATATGAAATACTATGAGAGAGGGTGTCCTTGGCCCATACCCAATAAAGACACGCTGTTATATCTTCACAAACAGGCTGGGACCACACCTGGAGGGCAAGAATTCAGTATGCCAGCTCAGCAAAACGTAATGTCTTCAACTTGACTCATTTTCCTGCTCCTCTACTCAACAATAATTTGGTGCCATGGCACTGCCATTTTGCTTTGGGCATTATCTTAAAATTACATGACTCTAAAAACACATTAAAATGTTCACAAAAATACCAAAGTGCTTCAATACAGCTCCAAACATAGGAAAACACATTATTTACATATTTCTACCAACTAAATACTCTAAATTACTATTGGACCCACATGATTTTATGCCAAAAGAGCATAGATAACTCTTATTTTTAAGAGTTATCACACCCCCAAACTTGAACCATTGCTTGTCCTCAAGTAATGACACAAACAAAAACACACAATGCAAAAACAGTGTTACAAATGTAGCAGGTCCTTTCCAACATTATTATCAAACATGGTGGTGTTCCACAGGGCTTTACTTTCAGACTAACTCAAAAACAAACAATCTCCTTGTGCCTCATGCATCATTAAATTGGTCACTAATTCCAACTGTGTATGTGCACCCCTTAAGCTCAATTCAGAAGTTAGTATAACCATCAAGCTCACCTCAGTCTCCCCCCTAAGAATTTTCCAAATTTGCTCCTCCTAATCTAACAAAGAGGAATGAGCTTACAATTGTAGGAACTAGGGGCTACATTACATGCAAGGCTGTACAAACAATCTTTGATTAGCAAAGGCTCAGTGCACACTTTATTCAATTTTAACTTTTTTACTTTTTTCTATGTTTTGCCTCTTTGTCTTTTGACGCGAATAACAACATTTGTAATGGAGTTATCCGGTTACTCAACAAAGAGACTTATTCTCTTTTTTTTTCTTTTTTTATTTATATTTTTGGCTTTTTCTAGTTACTGCTGTGTGCACTAACCTTTATTTTTTCTTGAACATTTACACATGGCTTACCCCCAAACTTATCTCTTTGCCCACCCCCCTTCATTTTTCAAATTTGGAGACAAAACTTAGCTTATCCTAGGGGTTTAACCTCAATTTGCTCTTAAGCCACCTATTCTTGCTACTCAAACTAAGGGTGAGTGTTGAAAATCAGTAACCAATCAACATCATTCAACACAAGGTTCCCAAACACCAAACATTAATTCCTCATTAAGTTCAGCCCATGTGTTAACCAAAATTTTTTTTAACAAGGATGGGACACTACTACAAGTGCTACACTATATTTCTAGACTATCTCCCCCAACTTAATTCCTTGTAGTGTCCCCACTGCAACTTCCTTAAATTGGAGAAGGAATTGACACACAAACACATAAAATCACAAAACAAACAAACAGAAACACTACCTAAACACATACTGCATATTTATTTAAAGCATTAAAAAGGTTAGGGAGAAAATCCTGCCTTGTAGGCTGCATGCTTCGGTCCTTCTAAGCTAATTGCATTGGCCTTGCTTCCTCTTCTGCATTGGTTGCCTCAGGTTTTGCCTCCTCATGTGGTGGTGTTATTGCAGGTGTTGCATCAGTGCCAAACACATGGTGCCATGGCACCAGAAACTCTTGCTTTTTTTCCTGCAAACTGTGCAACACTAGCAGTCCTGTACCATGAATCTGCTTGCTTCCTGCTAAATAAAACAAAAACAAAAGAAAAGAAAACATGTTAAAGTCTGGATTTAGGGGTGGCAGCTTTGGTTTTCTTCCTCATGAACCAATCACATGCAGCTTGAAAGAGCAATTGAATTATGCAACATTTGCATCCTTTTTCAAGTTCCCTTAACAACACGAGTCTTTGTGCCAAAGGTCTTTGTAGCGGCACTTTGTGAACAAACACTCTTATTCAACTTTGATAGTGTCCAAACCACCACCAAATTTCAGAAAACATGCACTCCACCTCCACAAACTAGTCTAACCTGTTAAGATAAAAATAAAACAAACAAAAACACTAATTATTAGAATCTGGGCTGTCTCCAAGTAGCGCTTCTTTAACGTCATTAGTTTGACGCTTCAACACCCAAGTTAGGGTGGATAATATGACAAAAAAAATCTCATCCTTCCGCTTTCTTCCCTTGGGGAGAAATCCCATGTACTTGGCATAGGGAAGCAAGTGTTCCCATGCCCCAACAACTAGGCATTTGGGATATGTACTCCTCATCTCATAAAGCTCATAAAACTCATCTTGTGGAGGCATCTTCTCTTCAATCACCAAGGGTGGTGTCTTAATTTTCAAATGCCTTTCCTCATGCCTCACCCTTGGCTTCTCTTCCATGTCACTATTTTTCTTTTTTTCTTTTTCTTCTTCTATTACTACTACACTCTTTTTTTGTTTTTCTTCGACTACTTCTACAATATCATGTTCAATTTTAAACTCCACACTTTCTTTTTCTTGTTCAACCACTTCTTCAATACAACTCTCCTCTTTTAGAGACTCCATAATTGTCTTAATGTGAGCCTCTATATCTTGCATGATACTTGAAAGTCTTCATTATACACCTTGGTAGCCTCAATGGATTGAGCTAAGACATCTTTGAGGTTGGAGATGCTTTCATGGGATCCTTCAGATTGAGCTTGAAGATAAGACTCTTGCTCCCAAATGAAATTTATCATACCATAATTAACATTTGGTACCGTCATGGACATTAAATGTGTCTCATAACAGCCCCTTTCAAATTCACCTCCATAAAATTCATGGTTGCAATATTGTGGTTGGGCATTCCTTGCTTGCATAGAGTCAAAATAATATTGCTCCATGGCTAGGAGTGGATATTTCAAGTGGTCAATTTCACTAATAAGATACAAAGACTTACTTCACATTTTGAATTATACCGAAAAGATTATTTATCTCAAAGAGGTTTACGTAAAATTCTGGGAAAACGGCAACGACTATTGTCTTATTTGGCAAAGAAAGATAGAATACGTTATAAAAAATTAATAAATCAGTTGGGTATTAGGGAGTCACAAATTCGTTAATTTCAAGAGTCATTTTCAATTATTCAATTTCTTAGATCCTGAATTTTGATGAACTTTTTTTTAACGATTCATGGAAGAATAGATCGAGGAAAAGCCTATGAATGTACCAACTACAAGAAAAGACCTCATGATAGTCAATATGGTAGCTCTCGGTCTTCCGATGGAAAAACAACGTCGATGAAGACGTGTAGGTGCACTACTACGAGGTAGTGGTTCTAACTTTCCCTGAATTTCCCATTTTTCACTTAACGACGCAACCTTGCTTATTTCTTTTTTTAGAGATCAGCGAATTAAATGATATTTTTGTTCCAATTTTTGCCTCTTCTTCTCCCTCTGAATCAAACTTTTCTTTGCCATGACGGTTCATTTCCTATTAGTATTAATGGTGGATTTTTCTTTTTTCACAAACAACAAACAAGGTGAGAAATGCTAAGAACAATAAAGACAACACCACAAACACAAAAACAACACAAAACAGAAAATTTTACTGCTAAAAACAAACACACTAAAGTCTAAGAATCTCAACTAAACCAAACTAACTCAATTGAAAACTTATAGAAATCAACACTTTCAATCCCCGGCAACGGCGCTAAAAACTTGTTTGCGATAAAGTGCAATGTGCAAGTATACTTAATCGTAACAAGTAATAAAGAGTAAGTAAAGAGAACACTCTATGGATTTGATTGCCTATGTCTAGTTTAATCAAGATTAGATGAAGTGTCCTCCACTAATGTTGTCCATATCAACTCATGAATTATGCATGTTAATACCTTTCAGCACTAAACATACATGTGCCTAACCTAAGATGTACAGGCTCAGATTAAACATATAACAGTAAGTATGCATGAGTTAAAAGTGCTAAGCAATATCACATAACTACACCAACAAAGTTTTCCAGCTCAGCAAAACATAGTGTCTTCAACTTGACTCATTTTCTTGCTCCTCTACTCAACAGCGATTTGGTGTCAGGGCACTGCCATTTGGCACCTGGGCATTATCTTAAAAATTATGCACAACTCCAAAACACATTAAAATGTTCACAAAAATACCAAAGTGCCCAATACAGCTCCAAACATAGGAAAACACATTATTTACATATTTCTACCAACTAAATACTTTAAATTACTATTGGACTCACATGATTTAATGTCAAAAGAGCATAGATAACTCTTATTTCTAAGAGTTATCAAGTGTGTTTGTTTCATGTTACTTTGTAATATTCCTGGGAAAGTGAGGGAGGGAATGCAACATTCTCATGTTTGTTTCAAGTTTTAGAAAATGATTCCTAGGAATCTTTTATTCCTAGGAATATTTTTACACATGATTTTTCTATTTCTTATTCCCATGCTAAAGGGTGAGAATCTAACATTTCATTGGGAATAAAGCTCAACCACCTATAACTACCCACTCTCACCTCACTTTACTATATTTATTTATTTGTTTAATTATTTAATTAAACAAATTATAAAAACATTCAAAGGAATTATAAATACTTGCTAAACACATTAATCAGAATAATATTCCTAGTAATCATATTCCCAGGATTGTCACTCCCGGGAATGTAATTTTATTCCATGAAACAAACACACCCTAGGGTAATGTGGCCTGCCTCTTTCGGAAGTCACAATATTCAATATATTATTCGTTTTAAAAGTTACAATATTCAGTAAACAAAATTGATGTCTAATTTAGTGTTCTTAAAAAACTGATGTAGTATTTATCCGATGATAATGACCGTGAAGATGAGAACATAATGAATCTACAAGTATTTTTCAAAAAATATTTTAATAATATTATATTATTAGATACCTTTGTAGACATTATATATATTAACTCTCATTTTGAGGGATGTTATTCAATAAAAGAAAAACAAACTATTCTCACTCCCTATACTTATAGATTTTTTTTATATTACAAAAATTACAACTGATAATTCCCAAATTAGTCTAATTATTTAGAGGTTTTTGTGTGTGATTTATATCCTTTTTGAGTGTTCTTATGTGCAATTCACACATTTTACCTTTGGTTTTGTTGAAAAGTGAAGAAAACTTCTTTAGGAGCAATTTTGGACACTTTGGACGCATTTTGAGCATTTAAAAGTGAAATTCTGAGATTCTAGACATTATGTATGCCCTTACATAAATTATACACTCCCTTACATGCATGGTGTACGCCCCTAGTGCTTTTAAGCACGTTTCAGTGCCAAAAAATGAAGCGAACACGGCCTGATACAAGTCAGCACGGTCGTATATGATGGTAAGCATGGCTCAACGCCGATTTCTGAGGTCAGCACGATCGTACATACATCAACACGATCGTACATAATTACGGAGCTGAACAAACTTTAACCGAAGTACAGTTGTACCTGCTGAAGCACGACAGTACATAGTGACAGAAAGGTCAAATCCGTGTGCGTGCTATATAAAGCCCTTGTGAAACCCTTGAGAGGAATTTTAACAATTGATTAGAGAGCAATCTTTGAAGTTTGCTACTAAAGGCTAAAGGAGATCCTAGGAGCAGAGAGGAGAAGGAGAACGAAGTGCTGTCGTCATTTCGAAAGGGTGTCCCCGTTTAGTTTATCCTCACTTTCTTTATGGATTATTGCATGGATTTAACATATTTAATTTCTGTTTTGAACATGGGTAGCTAAATCCGCCACTAGGGTGATAGGGGATCTTTTGCATACAGATTTATTTACTTTCAATCTATGAGTTACATGTTTCCTATTTTCCTATGATTGAATTATTCATATTGTGATTATTTAAATAAGGCATGATCAACATTAAGATAGTTAATTTAACTGTTGGCGATCGTACCACAGTTAGATAACGGACCTATAGGAATAATTGGATTCGCTAACTACATTGAATCAAGGGTAATTGCTTGTTTTCAACCAGTTATTGAATTAACAAGCCTCTAATGCTTAATGCTTTTCTTAACTTTTTATGTTGCATGATCATTGGAGATAAACTCAGGAAAAAAATTGTTAACATTGTATGATCACTAGGTGTTAATAACATTAGAGTAGGTGGTTGGCAATCATATAGGAAAATTATGCATGTATGAGTAGTTGATTAATAATAAGGACTTGGCTTAAGTGAACTCGAATACCATAGACTTCCATAATTGAATTCTTTTCTCGTGACAACTTTAGTTCATGTTTTCGAAACGTGCTCAAACCAATTCTAATAGTTAATTCGATTTGTCTAAATAGTAAAGATATTGAGTAGTTTAGTAATTATTAACGCTCCTTGTGAATTTGAATTCCAGAGTCCTAAATACTCCACTTTATTACTTTTGCAATAGGGTGTACTTGCCCTTAAGTGCCGAATTGAGCAACAACAACCTTACAAAAACAAATAAGTAACTTATTTTTTTACAGTAAAACTGAACGTGAACACAAGAAGGGTGGTTGAATTGTGTTCAAAACTTTTCGCAAACTTTAAGTTAGAAACACTTAGAACACAAGTTTTTCAAAACTGTTTGTTTATCGGACGCTGGAAAAGCAGTTTGTGAAAATTTGTTTTTAACACAGCAAGATAGAAATGAATAGAAAGCAGTAAAGCAAGAGACACAGAGATTTATACTAGTTCACTACCAAACTGGTAGCTACGTCTAGTCCCTTCGTTCCTGAAGGATTTTCCACTATAATCAATCTGATTACAATTTCCTCAAGAGTATTCTACTGTCACAACCTTGACAATACTTTCAACTTCTCAAAATGACTCAGTACAGTCGAGCCTTTGAGGGAACAACCTTAACTAGGCCAAAAAATAACTTTTACAAGTAAGTTGAATACAAGTAAAAATAACTCTCACAGAGAGGATAAAGTTAAGCTCAATATAGAAATGCTTTCTAAAAGAAAGGGTCGGACGCTGAGTTCAGTTCTTGTAGTCCAGAGACTTAGCACGAAACTTGATTGCTCACAGAAGCAGTGCTTTCAGAGTATTGACTCTTTGTAGTGTATAGCAATCAGAGCTTGTTCTTAGCAAATAAGGCAATATACTCTTGTATAGTTTTGGCAGTTTTCCAGCAGTGTTTCGGCAGTATATCAGCTGTTTCTTCAATGGATACCATGAGGTATATATAGGAGTTCCAAAGGATATTACCGTTACGGTAAAAATGGCTCCTTTCCATTGAGTGAGGTAAATTCAAAAAGCTGTCTCTTTCTTCCTTTCCAGAGAATATCCCAGTAGTACATATTACCGTTTTCGTACTACCTTGCTTTTCACAATTGCTTGTACGATTATTGTCTTTTAGCTAAAGGTGTCACCTTTGATACCTCGTACAACAATTTTAGCGCTCAAGATCAATTTTGAAATCCGTTCCAGAAACTTCTGAGAGGAAGAGCAACTACGTGACCAACACGTGATTTGAAATGAAGTTCAGATGCTCGCTCAGAATCGGAAGATCGGACGCTCGAAGCAAATGGATAAGCCTAGTGTCATAAAGAGATAATTCCAGATGCTCACTCAGATGATCCGGATGCTGACACATGGAGTGTATCCTTCTCTTGAGAATTTCTTCCTTCTGCTTGAGTGGCTTAGAATTATATGTAATATTAGTATCTGCACACTTCAAGAATTGTTAGAACATAAATTGTTCTCTTGTGAATATTTTGTTATCATCAAAATTAATGAGGGTCTAAACTTCTCAATCGTTTAGGTTCCAACAATCTCCCTCTTTTTGATGATGACAAATATCTAAGGTTGATGAACAATTTAGTTTCAAAATGACATCAAGGGTCTCCCCCTGAATTTAACAATTTTGATATATAAGATAATTCTAGTATTAAGGCGATAGTTGATAAATAACTTCAATTAAGTTATCGTAAAACAAAATACGTAGATGTATCGGATGCTGATTAAAAAGATTGATTTAATCAACTTGTACCAAATTTGTTTATCATTGTAAGAGTATTAGTACCCAAAAAATATTTATTTAACATTATAAGAGCACAAGAACAATGAATATTAGTGCATTAATAAATAACCATACAAATGCTATGTATGAAATGCTATGCATGATACTTCAGTTCCAGCGTATTTATCGGACGATGAAAATCGGACGGTGGGTTAGTCAGATTTTCACGTGTTCATCATACCTTTCTTTTACTCCCCCTTTTGTCATCAGACAAAAAAGAGTGTAAAAACACATCATAGTCAAAATAAGACTTAGAAAAATTTGAATATAAGGCAGATAATTTGAGCAAAAATATTTATATATATAAGTGTATCTGTGACACCCTCTACCCCGCATGTTATCGTTACGAAAATAAATTAAGAAAAATTATAACTGCTGAAAAAATACAGTCAAATAAAATTTTCATAAATAAAGGTAGAGTCGTCACACTCTCATAAACTCATGAAATAATCATTTGACTGCCATTTAATAAAATTCATGATACAAAATGCCCTGATGTCACAACGCCTCGTAGCTGACCCTAAACATTTACTCAAAATAACAACATCGATAATGACCAAAACATCGAAAATCCTAATCTACGATGACCGCCATAGATCACTCTCACCACGTCACATCGCCACCAGCCTCATCGCCTAAACATACACAACGTATGAGTAGCCACAGCAAAAAGGTGGGTTAGACATCATATACAATCATAGCACAAAACGGCAAAGGACATAGCTTAAGCAATGCATACAACACGTTAACTTAATCAACACATAACATGAATGCTTGACCAACGAGTACTTATGCAATCCTAGACAACGCCTACTTCAATTTAACATGTGGATCCAAACTAACTCAGATGAGCGAAATGAGAAAACATCATCACTCTTGAAAGTACGAATAAGGTTGTCTAGTCAGGTAACCCAGGTATATTTATTGGTCACGCCTCACCGTGGTAGCTATCCACCGCCTTTTTATATAAGACGCCCACCGACAATTGACCTCAAGGTCGTACCTTGCCCATCATGGCCGATACTATATCGCATCATCGTTGCTCACCCCCAATAACGTTAACTTAACAAGACACATATAATGCATGAACACAAACCAAGCAAGTGTCTAACAACAACAACAACAACTCACCAACCATCTCATCAAGCGCTTCTGCTTATAACAACGATAACAAGGTACTACTCACAAGAATCAAAATTTCCCACAATCTTGGAACAAGTCCAAGTTATCAACCTACCTCACCACACTAAGTCTAGGCTAACTTAACTAAATTTCCAACTCTTAACTCAAGTTGTTTCAACTTACTTATTTGACCTGACGCACTGCACTACTCCCTAAAATTATAGGACACTATCCAAGAGAGTCTGGGTCAATACTTATTATATCCCTAATTTAAAAATTCAATTAAGGAGACTTTGCTAAAATAATTCTAGACTTAGTCATCTTTGCATAATTTTTCTCAGATAACTATTACTCTAAGTTGTCAACTAGGTCGAAATACTCATAACACAAAATCTTGCTTCTAAAGCATTTAAACCATCGACACCACAATATGACCATCATATCCTAGTCCTAAGACTTGCTTGTACCATAAACTCTAAACGCTAAAAATATCATTATACCTTAGTTAACTCCTAACAATTACACCCATCATCCATACTTTATCCTTTCACATAACCATGATACACCACCTAGAGAATCTAAGTGTAACAAACCACCCTCTATGATCATCTAGCTCTCACCAACACAACAAATCCGTAACATCAAATAGCAACAAGCAATCTCATTTAAACACATTTACATACATTTATCAATAACAAGCCAAGACAACCAAATCATCATATATGATCCATACATGACATTTCATCGTGAATACATCAATTCAAACAACACCTTATAAGACAATTTCAATTAACATTAACATCATGACATAATTTAATATCACATTTTCCCATCACAATGGCAATGGTACTTATTTTGCACAACCGCGCCAAGTCTAGGGACCATGGGACGCCCTTATTGCGCTAATTATATCCATAAGCCTCACTAATCTCAGATCCATCTACCCTTACCTCAATAAAAGGCTTTCAAGTATTCCAAGACGTAAGAAAATCACAACGCATAATCGAGCACCAACCGAGCACGTGATAAAATTTACTAAGAGCAACGCTACTGAAAAAATAACAATTAGTATAATATATTTTTTAGAATTTTTAAGGCTACTGAACGTAAATTAAAAGGAAGCAAAAAGAGTAACCGAAAAAACGCCATACCGAGACAAAAGGGTTATAAGGGGGTCCACAACTTCACCGGACCTATGTTAAAGAAGTGAAGGTTTCGACGCGAGGGAACCAAAATGGCGCCCGCTTTTAACCGGAATCAGGTGTCCGGTAAAAGTGAATTTACAAATCGCCAACAATAAAATACGCTGATTTTAACAGAGTCACTGGCTAATGAACAGAGGCCTAAACGTGTTCTTTGGTCGACAAGGTAGTTGAAATTTGGAATTTTTCGCGCTGGCAGATATGAGAACAATAAGAGAGAAAAGTGAATCTGGGCTCTTTCTTCATCATAAGGCTGCTGGCGACGATTTCATTCTGAGAGATGATGAACAGTGTGACAATTAAAAGTTGAAAAGGGCGTGACCCTGTGGGTGTGGCCCATTCTTGTATAAAAAGCCCACTTTCATTTTTTTTTTACAAAAAGGAGAAGAAGCGTGATCTGCATATGTGCTGCATATACATATGTATATAATATATAATTATAACTATATCTTCTTTTTTTTTTTTTAAAGCAATCAACACACACACACATATATCTATATATATAATAATATATATAATATAATAAATTCATGTTTTTACTAACTTTTAAAATATACCATTATTTTACAATATCTATAATAAATTCAAAACTAATATTTAATAAAAATATAGTAAAATAGTATTAATTAAAATATACTTATTATTAAGGCAAACACACATAAATTGTCACTTAAATTACCATATAAGCACACACAATTTATAGATCCTAAGAACTTAAATTTGAGGGTGTTATAATTCTCTCTAACAATAGTACTAAGAATAATAATAATAAAATATCATTCCAATACTCCTTAAATTTAAATAATTATTAACAAGATAATATCAATATTTCAAACTAATGTTTTACAAAAATAAAGATAATAATAAAACAATAAAGCATTACTAAAAATACTAATTTCCAAAGTAACTTACATAAAAATTATCACAAAAATTATTAATATATACAGGCATATATACATATGTATTAATACGAAAATTGGGGTGCTACAGTATCAACCAAAAAAAAAATAACACTTAGTACCAGAAAAAAAACATAAAGCAAAACAAGGTTTAAGGGTTTGGAAGAGGTGGTGGAGGGATGTTGAGACGTTTATAGTAACTTTAGTGCAGTCTCCAGCTGAGTGACCTTCATGTTTGTAGCCTTCATTTCTTCAAATTCTGCTTTGGGAATGGTGACCATCTCAACTGCAGAAGTAGAAGTAGAAGGTCCACTGCATCGGTGCAGGTCTCAACTTCGATGCTCTGCTAGCACCCGTTAGATAGTCAAGTCTCAATTCCTTCTTCCTTTGAGCTCTTAGAAAAAATGCATCATTTGGTATAAACCATTTGATGAAATTTCCAAGTCTTCTAAGCTCAGATTCTGTTTGAATTTCCCATTGATGCTTCACATCTTCTGGATACAGCAAATTCATGAAGATGGTTTCTCTGTGTAGAACAACATCAGCAGTGTAAGAGTCAAACCTATTCCCAGCGTCTTCTCCCTATAAACTTCTGATAAAGACACTCAACGCTTCACAGGTGAAGGAGAGTGCTTCATTTTCTGCCAGGTAAATTCTTCTCAGATTTTCCCTGTCATCTTCTTCTAGCACTAGGGGGTCGAGGCAAGGTAATATGGCTTTGTCTTTCCAAGACTCAGACCATTGACTCCAAGTAAATCCAATGTCGAAGTGCTTGGTCACCACAGCCCATCATATATCTTCATGCACTAAAAGGTCCGACATCGAGCATCCGAACATATCATCAAGTACACTATTCTAAGATTGATGTTAGTAACTCTGCGATTGTCCCAACAGTTGGAATAGTAGCCTTCTCAAAGATTGCGGCGGTTTGAGGAGCCGATTCCATTCATCTTTCTTTAGATAAGTCGTAATACCTTCCGCATGATCCTCAGAGATCTTGGCACCCAAGTCGGGAGAATTCCTTAAGATTGTACTTTATAGGTGCCTTCTCATACTCCTTTAGCCCGATCTTCTTTGAATGGTTGCTTGCCCTGAGGTGTTCCTTCCTTTTCCCAGGGATAGACCAAGGTAGCCACCTTTGTCTATCCGGTACTATCTTAATCAAAGCAGATGATGGGTCTCGATATTGTCGTATGACTTCAAGCCTTTTCTCGCCAAGGCGGTGTGCCATGAAGGCGGCTTCTTCATCGTGATCCACCTTCCACATTCTTCCAACGTGAGCGGTTCAGATTGCGGTAGGGATCTAGGAAGATCAACAGAGAAGCGGAATTGCTCGCTTGGGATCTTGGTCTCAACCTTCCTTTAAATGAAATTTGGAAGTGGTCTTCTCCATCCTTGAATGTTGCACTTATTGGAGAGGCAATCTCCAATCTGGCAGCTCCAGAGGTGAAGGTCTTCAAATGTCATGTGGAGGGACGATTGTAGATGCTATTATATATCTCATACTTAACAAACTGTGGTTTGTATGAGACATTTTTCCTTCCACCAGCGTCTGTAGGTTTAATGGTAATGGTGAGTAAGGTGGGAGTGGTTTTGGTGATTTTGTAGGTTTTAGGTGTATAGGGTTTGAAGGGATTAATGGGAGGAGTTTTGAATAACAGATTGAAGGGATGAGAGTGAAGTTTGGAAATATATGAGGTTAGTGATGTATTTGAGGAAATTTGTGGTAGGTTAAGGTTGAGTGTAGTGGATGATGGTTGGGTAGGTTGTTTAGGAGCTATGGAGGTGGTAGTGTTTCTGGCTTTCTGTGCACGGGTTTGAATGTTTGGTGATTGTGCAACAGATATTGGTGGAGCAGGAATGGTATCATCAGATACAAAAATAGATACAGAATCATCAGAAGAATTCAGTACCTTTGGTTCAGGCTCAGACTGCCTGACCAATCTCTTCAGCTTCTGTCTGGGGGCAGTAGCTGGAGGAGGACGTTGAATTTCCTTCTTCTGTTGACCGGACGCTGAAACTTGTTTCTCAGCTTCTGGCTTGCTCCTTTTTCTCAGAACCTGACTGATGGGAACTCGGTCCTCATCTTCTGGTTCTTCAACAGTAGGTACAGGAGCCAACTTTTGTCTTGTTCTTCTGGTTTCCTTTGAAGGAGACTCAGTAGGTCTTTTCACACCAGGCATTGAGCTTCTGGTGGTTTTCTTTTCAGCTTCCCCTTCCTGTTGCTCATTTTTCACCTTATTGATCATGGACCCAGTGATCAATTTCATTCTAACCAGGCTGTTGACTCCAAAGGTGTCAGGAATCACAATACTATCAGCACCAAAATACTTCACCTTTTCTTGATCTGGTAAAGCAGTCAGCTTGTTTATAACCAGACCCTTGACCATCATTCTAGTGAGCAGAACACCATAAGGAATGCACTTGTAGGTGTTTTTCTTGTCAGCAACACCTTTCCTCGAATTTACTAGTGCATTAATCAGGTTGTTGTAGATCAACCTTGGCAGGTTTACCTTGTTACCAGCTATGTAGTGTCTCATGATGAACTTCTGTTCATAGTTGACTATGTCACTAGAGCCAGCCTTCAACAAGACGCTCTTGGTGATTATCTTGTGAAGTACTCTGTAATGACTCTTCAGATTCTTTGCAGTAGGAGTTTCACCAGAGTCTTTCAACTGCTTATAGTTCTCAAACAGATCATCATTGACCTTCTCAATGCCATGAAATGCGTCAGCCCAATCTGTGTAGAAGACGAGACCTTCACAGGGACAACCAGTGACTTCAGAAATGTTGTTGATGGTAAAAACAAACTTGTAGCCTCTCACGGTTCCTTCAAATATACCACCTTTGTGTAAACGAGCATTACCCCAAAATTCTTTGATAGCCGTCACTAGAACCTCAACCTGGTTCCAGAAGAAATAGTGTTCCCAGCCCATTGCCTTGAAACCACTGTAGAAGTCGAAGCCATAGAGTTTGAAGTTCTCTAAATCAACACGATTTTCCAACAAAACTTTTCCTTCAGCCATGGTGTCGTAGATAGCCGTATACTCAGAGGTTGTTACTCCAGACATGATTGCAGTTGAGATGAAGGTGATGGAGGTTTTAGGGTTCAAACACACACACAGAGATAGAGAGAAAGAGAGAACGAGTACGGTTTTACAGAAAATGCAGAGTGGAGCGAAAAATGTGGAGTAGTGGGAAAGTTAATAGAGAATGGTACAGTTCTTTTTCAAAATATCGCTTCGTATTTTCACATAAAAATAAATCAAAAAGAAAAGAAAACAAAGATTCGCCTTTTTATTAAATGCAGACGCCAAAATAAAAGTAAAAGATTTTATTGAAAACGTAAATAATCATGACTCAGTAGATATGATGAGACGCTTGAGTCCTTAACACGTGTGACACGTGTGAGTGTGCTCGGACGCACGCAACCAATTCACCAGATGATGAGTTATGATGTATATGACAAATAAGATGCTTATGCATAAATATGCTTATGTCATATCAGATGCTGATGTTTTGTTTATCTTCAGACGCTGAGATTAATCATTCTTCTATAAGATGAAAGTTTAAATTTCTTCTTATAAAATTGAATCTATCTTCAGCAAGGGGTTTTGTAAATATGTCAGCCCACTGATGATCAGTGTCTACAAATTTTATTTCTAGAATACCCTTCTGAACATAGTCTCTTATAAAATGATGTTTAATCTCAATGTGCTTTGCTCTAGAATGCAATATGGGATTTTTAGTAAGACATATGGCAGATGTATTATCACAGAAGATAGAAATGTTACTCTCTTTTATTAGGTAGTCTTCAAGTTGATACTTCATCAACAGAAGTTGAGAACTGCAACTTGCTGCTGAGATGTATTCAGCTTCTGCTGTTGAGAGTGCAATTGTGCTTTGCCTTTTGCTTGACCAAGACACAAGATTAGCTCCAAGGAATTGGCAGCCTCCACTTGTGCTCTTTCTTTCAATTCGATCTCCAGCAAAGTCAGCATCACAGAATCCTACTAATTTGTAATCTTTTGATTTCTTATAAAGCAAACCAAGATTAGTAGTTCCTTGCAAATATCTTAATATTCTTTTGACAGCACTTAGGTGTGATTCTCTAGGATCTGATTGAAATCTAGCACACAGGCAGACGCTGAACATAATATCAGGTCTTGAAGCCGTAAGATAAAGTAGAGATCCAATCATACCTCTGTACAGTTTATGATCTACCTTCTTACCAATTTCATCTTTACTAAGAGTGCAGGTAGGATGCATAGGTGTACACATAGGCTTGCAATCCAGCATCTTGAACTTCTTCAATAATTCTTTGATATATTTGCTTTGATGAATATAAATACCATCACTGCATTGCTTGATTTGTATTCCAAGGAAGAACTTTAATTCTCCCATCATGCTCATCTCAACTTCACACTGCATAAGCTTAGAAAATTCTTTGCAAAGGCTTTCATTAGTGGCTCCAAAAATGATATCATCAACATAGATTTGAACAAGTATGAAATGCTTGTTTGAGGTTTTTCTGAAAAGAGTAGTGTCAACTAAACCTCTTGTAAATCTATTTTCCATTAAAACGGAACTTAGTCTATCATACCATGCTCTGGGAGCTTGTTTAAGACCATATAGAGCCTTTTTAAGTTTAAAAACATGTTCTGGAAATTCAATATCTTCAAAACCAGGAGGTTGTTTAACATAAACTTCCTCAGTTATAAAACCATTTAGAAAAGCACTTTTCACATCCATTTGATATAATGTTATCCCATGATGTGCTGCAAATGAAAGTAAAATGTGAATAGCTTCTAGTCTTGCAATAGGTGCAAAAGTTTCAGTGAAATCAATACCTTCTTCTTGTGAGTAACCTTGAGCAACTAACCTTGCTTTATTTCTCACAACTTTACCATCTTCATCAAGCTTATTTCTAAATACCCATTTAGTACCAATAGCTTGCTTATCTTCTGGTAGAGTGACTAGCTTCCATACATCATTCCTTTGAAACTGATTTAGCTCATCTTGCATTGCTAGAATCCACCTTTCATCTTCCAAAGCTTGATCAATCGTCTTAGGTTCCATCTCAGAGAGAAGTGCAAAATCAGCATGCTCCTTGAAAGAGGATCTGGTTCGTACTTTATCACCAGGTTCTCCTATGATTTGATCTTTTGGATGATTGGTTTTGTACTTCCAGCTTTTTCTTGCTTCAGCTTCCGCTTGAGTAGAATTCTTCGTCTTGTCACCATCCGGATGATGAAGATGTATGTTCACCGTCTGACTTGTCACCGAGGTTTAATTCTGAAAATAACTCATCTAGCTCTGACATAGCGATTGTCGTGCTTCTTATCATCAAACTTGACATGAATGGACTCTTCAATTTGTCAAAGTTTCTTTGTTGTATATTCTAAAAGCTTTAGATCTTTCGAATATCCCAAAAGATACCTTTGTCAACCTTGGAATCAAACTTACCAAGCTGATCTTTAGTATTCAAGATATAACAAATACAACCAAAAGGATGAAAGTAAGAAATGTTTGGTTTTCTACCTTTCCACAATTCATAAGGAGTCTTATTCAAAATAGGTCTTATATAAATTCTATTTTGAATATAACAAGCTGTGTTTACTGCTTCTGCCCAAAAATGTTTCGCAATATCAGCTTCATTGATCATGGTCCTGGCCATTTCCTGGAGGGACCTATTTTTCCTTTCTACAACACCATTTTGTTGAGGTGTTCTAGGAGAGGAGAAATTGTGGGATATGTCATTTTCTTCACAAAATTTTTGAAAGTTTTCATTTTCAAATTCTCCCCCATGATCACTTCTAATAGAAGAAATACAAATGTCTTTTTCATTTTGAACTGATTTGCAGAAAACAGTAAATACCTTAAAAGACTCATCCTTGTGGGCAAGGAATTTAACCCATGTCCATCTAGTAAAATCATCAACAATGACTAATCCATATTTCTTTCCAGTTAAAGAGGCTGTCCTTATGGGACCAAAAAGATCAAGATGTAAAAGTTCAAGTGGTCTCGAGATTGAAATAACATTTTTTAAATAAAAGGAAGTTTTAACTTGTTTTCCTCCTTGACAAGCATCACACAGGGCATCAGATTGGAACTTAAGATTTGGTAAGCCTCTAACAAGATTGTGCTTGTTTAACTTTGAGATTAACCTCAAATTGGCATGACCCAATCTTTTGTGCCAAATCCATTGCTCATCTTCAACAGACATAAGACACTTGACATCTTGTTTTGCAAGTTCAGAAAGATCAACTTTATAAATGTTTTGTTTCCTCTTAGCTGTAAAGAATATAGATCCATCATTTTTACTTTTTACTAAACATCCAGTTTCTGTAAAGATGACTTCATAACCATTGTCACATAATTGACTTATGCTCAATAGATTATGTTTTAGTCCTTCAACATATAAAACATTATCAATAGAAGGAAGAAAGCTTTTACCTATGCAACCAATTCCAACTATTTTACCTTTCTGGTTTCCTCCGAAACCAACGAATCCAGCTTCTCTAGGTCTTAGTTCTTGGAACATATGCTTTTCTCCCGTCATGTGACGCGAGCATCCACTGTCTAAGTACCAAGATTGGTGTGTTGACTTTGTTGCTAAGCAAGTCTGCAACATAGACTATTTTATCTTTAGGTACCCATATCTTTTTGGGTCCTTTCTTGTTAGTTCGTGAAGAATACTTGTCCTTCTTAGTTGTAAACACATTACATGCACTTTTCAGATGACCAGATTTATTGCAGTAAGTACAATGCAAGCATTTACTATGATTGTTGGATTTATCAGATGCTGAATTATTTTCTAAAAGAGGTTCATCTGATATGTAACCAAGACCATGAGTCGTCGCTTTACCGACTCCCGGATCATAGAAGCTTGCTTGCTTGAGTTACACTCTACAAGAAACTTTTGAAATGCATGTTCATAGTCATTTGATTTGCAGTTAGGATTGCACGTAACTCTGAGCTTTTAACTTGAGAGCTCTCACCACGGTTGCTTGTTGGCTTCCAGACGCTGGTTATCCACCACGCCGATTTTCGGTTTTCTACAGTTCTCTTCATTGAGTACAGAGTTTTCATTATGTAAAGAATGAAAATCTTGTGATAGTTTTGAAAATTTCTTTTTCAAATTCTTATACTCAATAAAGAGAGTGGCAAAATCCTTTAATAGATCATCAAATGCAAGTTGAAGTTCAGAATAAGAGTCATATATTATTACCTCTTCAACTTCTTCTTCTGAATCAAGATCAGTGTTTGCCATGAGGGCAATATGAGCTTCTTCTTCTTTATCTTCCTCGGAGGAGGATAAGTCAAGGTCTTCCCATGTTGCCATGAGACATTTCTTCTTTTTCTTGAAGGAGCTTCTTGTGGGCTTTTCCTTAAGATTAGGACACTCGGACTTGAAATGTCCAGGCTTCTTACATTCATAGCAAATGACTTGGGCTTTGTCCTTGTCTTTGCTTTCCTTCTTGTCCTTTGTATCTTTCTTCTGAAACCTCATTCTGAAGTTTCTCTTCTTCCACATTCTCTGGATCTTCTTAGATATGAATGCTAGCTCATCTTCTGATCCATCATAATCTCCTTCTGAAGCTTCATCATCTAATTCTTCTTCTTCAGCCTGAAAAGCTTTAGAAGTACTAGGTTTATGTTGATTAACTCTTAAAGCAATAGACTTACTCTTCTTGGTAGGTTCTTCTTCGTTTAGCTCAAGTTCATGAGCTTTCAAAGAACTCATAAGATCTTCAAGCCGAAGAATATTTAGATCTTTTGCTTCTTGAATAGCAGTGACTTTGGGTCTTCACTGCTTAGTCAAACTTCTCAAGATCTTTCTCACATGATCAGGTGTAGTATAACTTTTTTTAAGGGCCTGCAACCCATGAACAAGTGTTTGGAACCTTCCAAACATAGTTTCAATGTTTTCTCCATCTTCCATTTTGAATAGTTTATACTGGCGAACCATCATGCTAGCCTTTGTTTCTCTTACTTGGGCAGAACCCTCATAAGACAAAACAAGAGAATCCCAGATTTCTTTGGCAGTGTCAAACTTACCACATTTATCATATTCTCTTTCTGTCATAGCACAGATGAGAATAAATCTAGCCTTCTGATTGGTTTGATATCTCTTTTTCTGATCATCAGACCAGTTTTCCCTAGGTATTGCAACACCAAGGGCATTAGCGGGAGAAATGTATCCACTTTCAACTATATCCCATAAATCAAGATTTTGTGCCTCAAGGAATGCTTTCATCTTATCTTTCCAGTAATCAAATTTTTCTCCATTGAATAGAGGAGGACGGTTCATATGACCACCTTCAGCAGACATGTTCACAGTATGATCTTTACTCTTAACACTGTTAAGTGCTCAACCAAGAGGCCGAGCTCTGGTACCAATTCACTACTAGAAATTAGCTATTTAGCGACCGATTTAGAGACCGAAAAAAATTGGTCGCAATAGCGACCGATTTAGAGACCGAATTCTTTGAGTTATTGATAAAAAATGTTTGGTCGCCAAATCGGTCGCAAATAATAAATTAGCGACCGATTTAGAGACCGATAATTAGCGACCGAAATATCGGTCTCTAAATCGGATTTTTATTCGCATTAAAAAATTTAAAAAATTATTTTTTATCTTTAGCGACCGAAATATCGGTCTCTAAATCGGATTTTTATTTGCATTGCAAAAATTAAAAAATTATTTTCTAGCTTTAGCGACCGATTTAGAGACCGATATTTAGCGACCGAAATATCGGTCTCTAAATCGGATTTTTATTTGCATTGCAAAAATTAAAAAATTATTTTCTTGCTTTAGCGATCGATTTAGAGATCGATATTTGACAAATATCGGTCGCTAAACTTAAGTTTTTTTTTTTTTGGGTGCTGAAGCTTAAGTTTATTTTATTAAACCCTCACGCACTCATTCTCGTTCAAAAAAAAATATTTGTTTCAACCCAAAATTAAATAAAAGTAATATTAAGTACAAAAATGAACATAAAAAAATTAAAGAAACTAAATTGGAAAAAATTTAATTTGACTTGACGGGATTGATCCGCTCATACGTATCTTCCGGTGAAATGAGGACTCAAAAGTCACGTAATTATTCTAGAAAATATTTGTGTGTTTGATTGATTTTAAATATTTTAAAGATTTAAAATCTCTAAGCTGTCACAACTCAAGTGTCTTAAACTGGGAGTAAAATTACCTAATGCTAATTTAAGGATCAACGGGTTTTTAAATAGGACTTATAAGCCTCATTTTAGTTCCCTAAAAAAAAGTCTCATTTTAATAGAATACACATAAGTGCCTCACCACACTACACTGTGACTCACTTAGTCTCACCTTAGTACCCGCACTAAACCCTAATACTCCCTCCCTCACTCGATGAGTAGCAGCCGCAACACAAACGAAAGAAGAAAAGAAAAACAAAAGAAAGGGAAGAAGAAAAGAGAAGAGGAGAGGAAGAGAAAGAGAGAGGCCGAGCGATGGAGAAGGAAGAGGAATGTAGCATCCCAATTTTTAAGAAAAGTGATTTTTGTGATAAAATCCTGAATACTCGAAAAATAAGTCATAGAGATTGATCACCTCAATGATTTACTAAGAGTACGTGGAATTATTTTGACTCATTTTAAATAATTTATTTATTATAAATAATTATTATTCATGATGTCAATTCAAATTAATAAACTGACATAGGCGTATCTTTGCTCTAATGTGAATTCATCAATTTAAACATTATATAAGTTTTCGGTGTGACGCGGTAACACGTATTTTTGTTGACTAAGAAATTGATTGAATTAAATCAAGATGGAATTAAATTTAAGAATTAATATTTTATATTAATTCATGGTTCGAAAATTGTCGGAAAACTCTAACGGAGTTTCGCCGCGTTTTGAATCGCCGGGTAAATTTTATCCGCATTAAAATTTAAAATGAACTCTGATTTCGATAAAAATCGAATCGTAATTTGTTAAGATTATTTTTGAGTGTTTTCACTTGTTTTATTACTGATGATAGTTAAATGGGAGTTGATTGGTTTAATTTTTTAATAAATCATTGTCTACTCCACCATATACCACACTTAAACGTTACCTACCCTAGCATCCCCCCTATTCCCTTTTATTTTTGTTCCTGCGTGAGAAAGAAGCAAAGCTGGAAAAGAAAAAAAAAAGAAAGAGAAGGAAGGGAACGAGGAGCAGGGGAGAAAAAGGAAAGAAGAGGGAGAAGAGAAGAGAAGGGGAAGAAGGAAAAAGGGCGCGATGGTGGAGGAAGAGAGGGGGAGGCCGCGATGGACAAGTGGTTGGCGGCGTGCCACCGCGCCGGAGAGAAGACGAGGGAGAGCGAGGCAGAGAACACGGGAGAAGAGGGAGGCGAGCGATGGAGGAAGGGGAAGCCTGGACGTAGCCGCAGCGGCCGGAGGGAGGAAGCTCGTGGTGGTGGCGCTGGAGAGCAGAACCGCGAGTGAGGGGGAGGCGAGTAAGGGAAGAGGAAATCGCAAGGGAGAGACTGAGAAGGAGAAGAAATCGCGAGAGAGAGGGCGAGACCGAGAAGGGTGAGGTCGCGAGAGAGAGATCGTGAAGGGGAGGGGGTGCGCGAACGAGAACAGAGGGAACAGAGTGGAAGATCGCGGTGGTTCCAGCCAAGACCAACTTGCCACAGTCACAACAAAATGAAACAAAGGAGAGGAACGCGCAATCAAGGACAACACTATTCAACTTCCCTTACATCACAGCCTGGTACTTTGTTTTGTTTCAAATTTCTCATTTCTCATTCTGTGTTGAAATGAATGATTGATTCCCCAACCCCTTTTAATTTCTTCTCAATTTGGTCTTGTATGTAATTTGAAGACGTGAAGAGAAGGATTGCATACGCTGTACAGGATAATCAGGTGAATTTCTTCTGGACATTTGTTTCTCTTTTTCTCTCTTTTTTTTCTCTGATTGGTGTTTGAATTCAGTTTAATTTGGAATGCTCATGTTCAATATTAGGTGACTTTGTTATTCACGGTAGTATACTGTATACATACACTAGACAATATATTTCAGTTTCCAGACCCGTTCTTTATTTTTTGCAATTGATAATGGGTTTTGAAGGGGAAAATGTTAAGTATATAACTGGATTTGTTGGTTTCTGTAATCAGCTAACTTCTTTCATTTGAATTCATTAACGAGTGTCAGCTGAGTTGCATAGCTAGAACCTTTTTCTGAGATTTCTGATCTTATTTTCAAATTTGAAGGCAAGTGGTTACTGATCGAGAGAAATTTGTGTTCATGTTTTATCGTTTTGGCTAGCATCTATGTGTGGGTTTGAGCTTTAGTTTTATGGAGAGACTTATATGAATATTGGATATCAAATAAACTTGCAAGTCTGTTTCACATTATACTTTTCCCCTTTATGTTTGTGATAGAAGTCAATTTGTAATGTGTAGTGTTTTGATTATTTGTGGAATTATAACTGATGAGTAGGAAGCTGCTGGTGTGACCACTGCAATTCAGGAAGAGATATTTTTGGAGATGGGTGTTGGTATGTTTTTTGTATTAAAATTCAAATATATGTTATTGGTTGCTATTTGGAGTATGCAGCATGTCATTAGAGTTAGTAGTACAACAAGTTAGCAACAGTGACTTAAGCATCTCTTGTGATGTGTGTAGTAATTGAAATTTGTTTCAGCCCAAAAAGGAAATGAATGTATATTTTTGGTATTTGATTTTATGTTTTGGTATATGACCTCCAACATAGCTAGATTGTGAACTTTTGCTGTCTGTGGGTGGCACTAATTTTGTAGGCCTGGGTTTTCAAAGATGTTTCTTATATAGAGCCTAGTATAATTGTGATTGTGTTTGTTGGAAATGTAAAAGTAAGCGAGTTAGTGATTTATGTGTGAAAACTTTGTTCTTTGAGAGATTTAAAAACATTTTTTTGAAACTTGGTTGGGTTTCCCCTTATGTAATAGTTTGTTGTTTGGTGAAAAAAGTGTCATATGAAATGGTATTGTCTAATTTATTTTGAAAGGTTGCAAATTGCCTCCAACTTGTGTGAGAGGGCCGCGAGCCCCATGGGATTTGGGAAAGGAAAAATTGTGGCAATCTTGATTTTTATGGTTGTATTGATATGTTCTAAGCTTTGGGAAAATTTAGGAAAATGTTTGATTAAATTTGGATGTGTTTTGAGAGCGTAAGACTATTGTAATTATCAATTAACCCTTACACTCTTGAAATGAAGTTTAAATTGGATTGGTTGGATCCTTGAGGCAATGAAACACATATGGTAATTGAGTTCTTTGAGACTCAAAAAAGCCAAGTGGAGCCCAATTAAGGATTTTTTTTGAGTTTGACATGAAAAGTATCGATTCTTAGTGTTGTTGAATATTTTAAGTTTTGAAGGAGATGAAAATGGTCAGAAAGAGGTGTAAATTTTGGTGTTCATCTTTGGTATGACTGTTTTTAGTTTTCTTTTTTTGTTGTTTGGTGCATGATCTGAGGAGGATTGTTTTCTTTCTATAAAACTTTGAATCAAAGTGTTGACTCTTTATCATATGACTATTTATGTGTGTTATATTATAGGTGAGAACCATAATAAGGAGTTGCTGGAGAAGCTTGAGGTTAGTGAGAGTTTGATCAAGAATTTGCAGTCTCAGAATATAAAGCTCACTCAGGAGTCAGAACCTTCTTCTTTGTTGAAGCTAAGATAGCGTAGTTGGAAGTAGAGGACACAAACCAAATGAGTGATATGTGTGACGAATATGGATCCGGAAGACATACTTCTGCATGCAACCAGGCTAAGGAATGCATTGGGAGGAGTAGTGAAACCTGAGGACAAGACACGTAACCAAACACACTAGTGTGCAAGGTTCTCATGTTGACATTGTACTATTTTTTGTAATAGTTCAGTTTGAATGAAATTACTGTTATATTGTTTTGTAATAGTTCAGTTTGAATGAAATTACTGATGTATTGTAACATCTTACATTGTGATGAATTTTATTTTATTTTTATTCAAATAAAGTTATATCTAGGGTTTGGCCTTTAATAAAATTTATTTGATTATAAAAAAGGTGATAAAGTTTAAGGAATCTGATAAAATGTGTTGAAAAATAGATTTTTGAAAGTTTAATTTTTTTTAAACTAAACATAAATTAGCGACCAATTTAGCGACCGATTTTAGAGACCGATTTAGCGACCGATTTTAGGGACTGATTTAGAGACCGGTTTATAAAAATATAAAATCAAATTAGTCAAATTCGGTCTCTAAAATCGGTCGCTAAATCGGTCTCTAAAATCGGTCGCTAAATCGGTCTCTAAAATCGGTCACTAAATCAGTCTCTAAAATCAGTCTCTAAATCGGTCTCTAAAATCGGTCACTAAATCGGTCTCTAAAATCGGTCACTAAATTAGTCTCTAAAATCGGTCTCTAAATCGATCGCTATATATTCAGTCACTAAATCGGGCGTTTTAGCTACTGATTTTTGTTGGTCTCTAAATCGGTCGCTAATTCGATTAGCGACCGATTTTATAGGTTTAGCGACCGAAAAATCGGTCACTAAAAACTGATTTTTTTGTAGTGCAACTGAACGTGAACACAAGAAAGGGGGGTTGAATTGTGTTCAAAACTTTTCGCAAACTTTAAGTTAGAAACACTTAGAACACAAGTTTTTCAAAACTGTTTGTTTATCTGGACAATAAAATAAACCTGACATTTGAAAAGCAGTTTGTGAAAATTTGTTTTTAACACAGCAAGATAGAAATGAATAGAAAGCAGTAAAGCAAGAGACACAGAGATTTATACTAGTTCACTACCAAACTGGTAGCTACGTCTAGTCCCTTCGTTCCTGAAGGATTTTCCACTATAATCAATCTGATTACAATTTCCTCAAGAGTATTCTACTGTCACAACCTTGACAATACTCTCAACTTCTCAAAACGACTCAGTACAGTCGAGCCTTTGAGGGAACAGCCTTAACTAGGCCAAAAAACAACTTTTACAAGTAAGTTGAATACAAGTAAAAATAACTCTCACAGAGAGGATAAAAAGTTAAGCTCAATATAGAAATGCTTTCTAAAAGAAAGGGTCGGACGCTGAGTTCAGTTCTTGTAGTCCAGAGACTTAGCACGAAACTTGATTGCTCACAGAAGCAGTGCTTTCAGAGTATTGACTCTTTGTAGTGTATAGCAATCAGAGCTTGTTCTTAGCAAATAAGGCAATATACTCTTGTATAGTTTTGGCAGTTTTCCAGCAGTGTTTCGGCAGTATATCAGCTGTTTCTTCAATGGATACCATGAGGTATATATAGGAGTTCCAAAGGATATTACCGTTACGGTAAAAATGGCTCCTTTCCATTGAGTGAGGTAAATTCAAAAAGCTGTCTCTTTCTTCCTTTCCAGAGAATATCCCAGTAGTACATATTACCGTTTTCGTACTACCTTGCTTTTCACAATTGCTTGTATGATTATTGTCTTTTAGCTAAAGGTGTCACCTTTGATACCTCGTACAACAATTTTAGCGCTCAAGATCAATTTTGAAATCCGTTCCAGAAACTTCTGAGAGGAAGAGCAACTACGTGACCAACACGTGATTTGAAATGAAGTTCAGATGCTCGCTCAGAATCGGAAGATCGGACGCTCGAAGCAAATGGATAAGCCTAGTGTCATAAAGAGATAATTCCAGATACTCACTCAGATGATCCGGATGCTGACACATGGAGTGTATCCTTCTCTTGAGAATTTCTTCCTTCTGCTTGAGTGGCTTAGAATTATATGTAATATTAGTATCTGCACACTTCAAGAATTGTTAGAACATAAATTGTTCTCTTGTGAATATTTTGTTATCATCAAAATTAATGAGGGTCTAAACTTCTCAATCGTTTAGGTTCCAACAAAAACAATCTTTGCCCTTTACTTCACAATAATCCTTTCATTCCCCCCCCTTAAATCTCATGTGTGTAACTAGTACATCTTAGATTTCAAGGGAAAAAAGATGAAACTCTTCCATGGAGCATGGACCAATATTGTAGAAAAAAACAAAAAAAAAGGGCTCTTAAATATGAGGTCTAATAAAGAAAATAAAGGCAACGCATCAAGACTTAAAACATAATTTTGTATTAAGCTTAGCCTAACATGTTTATTTAGTAAGCCTAAGTAGGGGTGACAATACGGGTTGAGACCGGGACGAGGTGGCTTGGGGTATGTCAGCCCACCACCCCGCATAACCCGTCCTGCCTAGCCCGGTAACTCGCAGTGAGGTGAGATGGACTCACATTCTCAACCCACTGCCTCTTGGCTGGCCGGCCCGCGCTTGTGTTTTGGCGGGTTCACGGTGAGGCGAGACCAACTCGCTTTGCCATTCGTAAGCACGAGTTAGTTCAAGTTTTATTTAAAAAACCACTCAAAAAACAGTTTTATTTAAAAATATGTTCCTTTGAGACCATAACAAAATTCTTAACCATAATGTGATGACCTATTTATTATTATTTTTTGACTAAGACCTATTTATTACTTATATACATATCATCATCATTGTTATTATTATTAGAAACAATAATTAAAAAAATCCAAAAGCTATAAAAGTAAAAAGAAAAATTAATGTAGAATAAACTCGGTCATCGTTAGCCTTCTTGATCACAATCTCGTTCTTCTTAAAAGCTTCCATGATTCTCAAGAAAAGAAGAACTATGAAAGCGTCTTATTTGCTGAGAATTTAACAAACCCAGTGAGCGATTTTCGATGAAAATTAAAAAAAATGTGATGGCGTATAAAGGGGAAGCATGGAACGTGTACAAAATGACGATGAATGTTGTCGACAGCATCGCGAGCCTGCATAGTGAAAATTAGTTGGATATTGAGAAAAAATAGGAGAGAAAACCAATGTCCAGAAAATGATGGAGGAGAGAAAGCTAGAGAGAGATGAAGCTAGTTCAAACCTGTATAATTTGCATCAAATATTTGTAATATTTGTGCATCCCAATCAATTTATAATTCCATCATAAGTATTTTATTATAGGTAATTCTGATAGGACCACAGCAAGTGTACCGAGTCGTTGCAAGTAATAAATTCGGTAAATAACCGGTTATCGTTTTCAAGGATCGAAGGCCAAATACCAATGTACGTTAGCGACTACTAAGCGAACACCAAAGGATTTTATATGATTGGAAAGTTCAAGTGACAATGTAATTGAGGTCTTTGAAAAAGTACTCAATAATAAAAGGCATTAGGGACAAGCTTCAATTGATTTCCCACTATTGCATGTTGATTTGGTATTCACAAGTTATTCCCTCTATAGCTTTGTTATCAAACTCACAATGGTACTCAAATCCTAATTCCTTAGGCAAGTGACTCTTTGTTTCCCCTATAAACCCTAATTCCTTAGGTGGATGTAGTTGAAGAACAAGCATTAAGATCAAGAGTTCACAAAGATACTACAATCCCAAGACTATTCCTAGCCTAAGAATGGCATGCATGCAATCTCAAGCATTCACACACAGAACTTCCATTCAACATATGAACCACAAATCAATCCATGGGTGATCAAATCATGAAAAACATTAAGAACAGAGATTGAACACACAAAGTAAGAGGAAATATGTCATCAAAGTACCCCAAACCAAATACAATAGTGTTCCATCAATATTCACTCATCTCTAACACAAGGGGTTTAGCTAGGCATAGAGAAATAAGCAAAACAGGGAGTTAAAGAGAAAGAACTAGGAGAAGCCATGGAAGAATGTTGATGAATGTCTTCACTTCACACTCTCCATTGAGTTCCACCCTTAGGGTTTGTGTCCCAAGTCTTCTTTCAGCCTCCAAGTCGTGATACCCCTTTGTTCTGACCTTAGATGGGTATTTATACTAATTGGGCCTGAAAGAAAGCCCAAAACGCGCAAGAAAATCGATAAAGAAGAGCGCCTCGCGCCTGTGTTTCGAGAACAGCGCCAGCGCCACTTTCTATCCGAGGCGCTCGCGCTCGTTAGTTCTGCTTCAAAGAGCGCCTCTACGCCCTGTTTCAGCTCATTTTTCCACTTTAATTTGCTCTCATGATCTTAGGTACATGTCTCCAATCAAACCTTTTCATACCTACAAAAGGCAAGACCACAGTAAGGACATTTTTCCATTAAAGCAACATAAGAGCCAACATGATTGTCAACTAGAATATCTCCACAACAAAGACTCAAACACCTAAGATTAGAGGCCAAACAAGGAATAAAGTCTAAGTTTGCATGAGAATTCCCTTCAATTAAGTGCATGAAAATGAGCATAATAGGGAACAATCAAACACTCCAAACTTAAACCTTGCTTGTCCTCAAGCAAGAACTCAAGAAAAAGCAATTATACAAAATGTTAATCTTGATCTAACCGTTGGATTAAACCACAATTTTTGACCACTTTCAAATGTTTGCACACAAAATGCACACCAATCACAAATAAATTCATTGGGCTTCATCATCATTAGAACCAACATGAGACTATCACAAATTGGAAATTGGAGTCACATAAGCAAGAATTCACCATTTTCAACTCAACAAGTAATGGAATGTACAATTGAAACTTTCAATGTGATTGAATGCTTTCTTTTCTACTCACAAAGATTAGGAAGAATTTTCACTCTAACTCTCAAGTGTTTGGGGTTTGTGTTTCACTCAGTCAACACTATTTGAGCCCGTCCCCCATGGATTTGATTTTCATCTCTTACTCACATGAGTACCACTTGCATAATGCTCCAATCAAAATGTCTTTTGAGGTTGTAACTTGGCCAAGGTCGGGGTGGATGGATTAGACATTTAGGCTATCACCCTTCAAAGATAGATGAGCATCAACCAACTCTAAAAATTTTCACTACAATTCCCTTTTTTCTTCATTTTTTTTTTCAAAGATGGTATTTTCCCCAAAACTCAATCCTTGAACAATTTTTTATCACAAAATCATCAATCCCCCAGTAACACTTTGGTCTCAAAGGAGTACCACTCCAAAAACAACCCAAATTTTTATTTATTATTATTATTATATTATTATTTTTTTTTCACAGCTCAAGACACAACCAATGATAATGTTGTTCACTCCCCCACTCCAAACTTAGTTCTTTGCCAACCTTAGTTAATTTATGCTCATCTACCCTCTTTGGGTGGGTACAAGTTAATAGCAAGGTTAAAAGCTATTGTTTTGATGGGTTAACAAGAACAAAAGGCTTTAGGCTCAACGGGGCTTTGCAAACAAAAGTCATATTATGTTGGGTTGGCTTTTTGGCTAACTGGTTTCCAACAAATTTTGCCTTTTTATATCAAAGTATTGTACAACCAATAACATGCAACAGAAATTCAATCAGAGTTAGGGGAATGTAAACTCAAATGTGTCCTCTCACAAAGAATTACTGATGGAGGCTCTACAAACACCACAGGACAAACACATATCAATCACAAAGACATTATAACAAACCAAATAGTTGAGCAATGGTTGACTCATTCCAAAAAGTTTCTAGTCTCAAGTTGTAACTCTTCAGCAGCCCACTTAATATCACACCAAGTGATTGGTGCTCAACACAGAATTCAAATCACAAGTGGGTTCAAATCATAGTTCAGCCAGCAGTTATTTCAATTTGACATCTAAGACCTACACCCCAAAAGACTAAAAACATCACACCCCCCCCCCCCACACACACACACACACACACACATATATATATATATATATATATATATATATATATTTAACACACAAATAAAGAAACTCCAAACTTAAGCTTTGACAAACATACTAAAATGAAAATCAAACAAACTGAATACTAAAAATGCAAGAGAAAGAGATAGAAACTCCCTCGCATGGGTTGCCTCCCATGAAACGCTTCTTTAACATCACTAGCTTGACGCATGAAGAGGTTGATCATGACTCTTTGAATGAAGAGAAGAAGATTAAAGCACGTCCATCTTTAGGAAGATGCACACCCATGGCATTGAGTGCTTGCAAAGAAATCACCTCCCTTTTCTTCATCGGTCTTCTTTTTCTCCTCTTGAATTTGTAAGGGTGGAAATTGTCATCCCTCACATGTTGAGTGCACTCTTTATAGGAATGAGTAGGTTTTGCTTGTGCATTCTTTAGACTTTTGCAATTTGGGATTTGTTTCCCATCCTTCATATGCATACCACCCTTTCTTTTTCCTCCCATTGTCTCCATCTTCATCTTCCTTCCTTTTGAATTTTTTGATTCTTCCTCACTTCCCTTTCCTTGCACTGGAAATGTTTCAAGGGGCACAGAAGTATATTGCTTACTAGAGGCACCATCATACATATCATCAACTACATCCATGCGGTAGCATTGTTCTTCATCATTTGCAAGATGTGTAGCCTCAAATACGCTAAATGTTACCTTCTCATCTTGCACCCTAAGCATGAGCTGCCCTTGTTGTACATCGATAAGAGCTCTACCAGTTGCTAGAAATGGTCTTCCCAGTATTAGAGGGACCTGGGCATCTTCCTCCATGTCAAGGACAACAAAATCAGCTGGAAAAATGAATTTATCCACTTTCACCAGGACATCTTCTATAATACCATAGGGGTATTTGACTGATCGGTCTGCTAACTGGAGTGACATCCTTGTAGGTTTAACATCATCTGTCCCCAATTTCTTCAACATGGACAGTGGCATGAGATTGATGCTTGCCCCCAAGTCACATAGTGCCTTCCCAATAGACATAATCCCTATAGTGCAGGGAATTGTGAAACTACCAGGATCTTTCAGCTTTGGAGGAAACTTTCTTTGTAGGATTGCACTGCACTCTTCAGTCAAAGCAATTGTTTCATCTTTCAATTTTCTCTTCTTTGAGAGAATCTCTTTCATGAACTTGGCATAAGTAGGCATTTGTTCAAGAGCTTCGGCAAAAGGAATGTTGATTTGCAATTTCTTGAATACATCTAGAAATTTGCCAAATTTTTTCTCATCCTTCTCCTTACTTAACCTTTGAGGATATGACAATTTGATGATTGGCTTTGGATAGACCATTTTCCCTTGCACAGTAGGTGGATTAGGTGCTTCATTTAAGTCCTTCTCATCTTTCTCCTTAGGCCCACTTGACTTCGCAACTTCTTTCCTGGGTATGGGCTCAATCACCTTTCCGCTCCGGGTAGTGATGGCACTAACATTCTCATGTCCCTTGGGATTTGGGACTGTGTCGCTTGGTAGAGAACCCATAGGTCTTTCTGTTATTCGTCTAGCCAGTTGACCAACTTGAGTTTCAAGGTTCCTTATGGAGGCCTTTTGATTTTTGAAAGCAGCCCTTGTTTCGGTCATGAAAGCTGAAATTTGCCAGCTAGTTTTTCAATAGCAATTTCCCAACCGGCTTTCTGCTCAAGGGCTTGTGGTTGAGATGAAGAACTTCCTTGTAGTCCATGTGAAGCTTGAGCACCTTGTTCCTTCCAAGAAAAATTCGGGTGATTTCTCCAACCCGGATTATAAGTGTTCGAATAAGGATTGTTGTGTTGCCTTTGAGAATTGTTGACAAATTTGACTTGTTCTGAATCTTTGCTAATCTCCACAGGGGCAACACAATCAATGCTAGCATGTTCTCCTCCACAAAAACCACATTTGGGGTTTACAAAACCAACTGAATTTACCTTCATCCATCCAATTTGCTTGGTTATAGAGGCTAATTGTTGACTCATAGCTTTATTTTGGGCTAGAATAGCATCCAATGAACCCACTTCGAGCATTCCTCCTTTCCTTTGTTGCCTATCAAAGGGTGCATTCATGGTGTTTTCTGCCATAGCTTCCATAATCTTAAGGCTTTCAGCTGGAGTTTTTAAATCAAAAGAGCCTCCACATGCTGCATCAATCATCACCTTAGTGTTAGGAATTAGCCCATTGTAGAATGTTTGAGCTTGAAGCCAACCTGGTAATGAATGTTGAGGGCATTTTCTAAGCAATTCTTTGAACCTCTCCCAAGCATCATAGAGTGTTTCCCCCTCCTTTTGAACAAAGGCAGTGATTTCACTTCTCAACTTAGCAGATCTAGAAGTTGGGAAGAACTTGCTCACAAACTTATTTGCCAAATCATCCCATGTGGTAATACTCCCCTCAGGTAGAGAACTAAGCCAGCTTCTAGCTCTATCCTTCAAGGAGAAGGTAAAAAGTCTCAAGTAAATGGCATCATCAATAACGCCATCAATTTGCATTGTATCACACAACTGGACAAAGACTTCCAAGTGTTGATTCGGATCCTCATAAGGTAAACCGGCAAACTGATTCTGTTGAATAACTTGTAGTAGGCCTGATGGAATAGTGATGCTATGACCTTCAACACGGGGCCTGACAATGCTCCCATAATACCCCCTGGGAGTGGCCTTGGAGTAATCTCGAAGAGTTCTCCTTTCATTGTTCTCGTCACCCATCACCTCTTCTGGTGTTTCAACAATGGGTTCCGAAATTGTTTGTTGTGCCTCTCTTTGTCTTAGCCTTGCTTCTCTTCTTCTAGCCTTTGCTCCCTTTCGGTTATGTCGGGTTGTTCTTTCTATCTCTGGGTCAAACAATAGCTCTTGAGGATCTACTGTTCCACACATACACTGAAAAGCAAGCACCTCAAACAAGTGTCAAAGCAACTGAGAAATAAAAAAATGTTAAGGAAAATATAAAAAAGAAGTAATTAAACTAACACTAAAATAGAAATTAAAATGGGTTCGAAGTAGAAGTCATCTTCGAAATTACTGGTAATGGTAAAATCGATCCCCGGCAACGGCGCCAAAAACTTGATAGGACCACAGCAAGTGTACCGGGTCGTTGCAAGTAATAAATTCGGTAAATAACCGGCTATCGTTCTCAAGGATCGAAGGCCAAATACCAATGTACGTTAGCGACTACTAAGCAAACAACAAAGGATTTTATATGATTGGAAAGTTCAAGTGACAATGTAATAGAGGTCTTTGAAAAAGTACTCAATAATAAAAGGCATTAGGGACAAGCTTCAATTGATTTCCCACTATTGCATGTTGACTTGGTATTCGCAAGTTATTCCCTCTATAGCTTTGTTATCAAACTCACAATGGTACTCAAATCCTAATTCCTTAGGCAAGGGACTCTTTGTTTCCCCTATAAACTCTAATTCCTTAGGTGGATGTAGTTGAAGAACAAACATTAAGATCAAGAGTTCACAAAGATACTACAATCTCAAGACTATTCCTAGCCTAAGAATGACATGCATGCAATCTCAAGCATTCACACACAGAACTTCCATTCAACATATGAACCACAAATCAATCCATGGGTGATCAAATCATGAAAAGCATTAAGAACAGAGATTGAACACACAAAGCAAGAGGAAATATGTCATCAAAGCATCCCAAACCAAATACAATAGTGTTCCATCAATATTCACTCATCCCTAACACAAGGGGTTTAGCTAGGCATAGAGAAATAAACAAAACAGAGAGTTAAAGAGAAATGACTAGGAGAATCCATGGAAGAATGTTGATGAATGTCTTCACTTCACACTCTCCATTGAGTTCCACCCTTAGGGTTTGTGTCCCAAGTCTTCTTTCAGCAAGAGGAAATATGTCATCAAAGCATCCCAAACCAAATACAATAGTGTTCCATCAATATTCACTCATCCCTAACACAAGGGGTTTAGCTAGGCATAGAGAAATAAACAAAACAGAGAGTTAAAGAGAAATAACTAGGAGAATCCATGGAAGAATGTTGATGAATGTCTTCACTTCACACTCTCCATTGAGTTCCACCCTTAGGGTTTGTGTCCCAAGTCTTCTTTCAGCCTCCAAGTCGTGATACCCCTTTGTTCTGACCTTAGATGGGTATTTATACCAACTGGGCCTGAAAGAAAGCCCAAAACGCGCAAGAAAAACTGACAGCAGCAGGCGCCCTGTGCCCAGTTTCCCGAGAGCAGGCGCCAGGCGCCAGCCCCATCTGAGGCGCCCTGTTAGTTCTGCTTCCAGCAGGCGCCCTGCGCCCTGTTTCAACTCATTTTTCCACTTCAATTTGCTCTCATGATCTTAGGTACATGTCTCCAATCAAACCTTTTCATACCTACAAAAAGGCAAGACCACAGTAAAGACATTTTTCCATTAAAGCAACAGAAGAGCTAACATAATTGTCAACTAGAATATCTCCACAACAAAGACTCAAACACCTAAGATTAGAGGCCAAACAAGGAATAAAGTCTAAGTTTGCATGAGAATTCCCTTCAATTAAGTGCATGAAAATGAGCATAATAGGGAACAATCAAATTCCCTTCATAAATCTTTGACCAAATGAGATAAAATCATATAATTTTTGAATAGGATCTTAATTGATTATGTCTCATTTAAAATGATTCAATGTGCAAAAATAAACATATAATTCTTATGATTCTGTTAAGACTAATTTAAATTTTGAATTCCATTAAAGACAGCTAATATAAATGGAAACTGTGAGTGTTGATAACAAATTCATGAGATTGTGACACATAATTTTTTTTTTAGAGGGAATCATTTAGAGGTTGATATATTGGCAAGTAAATTAAGGAGAAATTGACACTTGCAAGTTTCTTCTATGAAATTATATAGTATAGATAGATAACACTACATATGGAGAAAGAATAAATTAAGAAATTTTCTTACGGTAGTTGATAACAGTTGTGTTATTTGTATACTTTTTTGGGACACAACGATGAATTGTGTCTATTAACCAAATACAACACATGATTAATCACAAATGTGAATGATATTAACCACTTAAGTATCTAGTATATTAATGCATGTTAATAGGTAAAAGTTTACTATTTATTATTAACCATTAACTGAACTGAATTAACCAAATATTTGTCTGCAGTTAATGGTGAGGTGTCTAAGTCTAAAAGAGGTGTATAAAGATCACTCGTGAGTTGATAAACCGGAAAAACGAAGGGGGAAAAAGGAGAATTAGGGTTTTGAAAAACATTGCAACCTAATACGAATATGAGTTGTTAAAATTGCCGCTTCGCGGTGTGGGAGGAGCTGGTGTCTTCGCTTCAGGATTTGGTTTGGGAGGGAAAATTCTAAAATCCCAAAATTCAGAATTTCAATCCTTCAAACTGAGAACCTTCAATTCCACCCCCCACCGCTACCAGGTTCCTCTCTCTCTCTGTAGTCTGTATCGTTTGAATATCAGAAAAACATGCGCGCTATGGATGAATTCTAATCGTTTGTTTACCGAGAAATTCGTTACAAAATTGAAGCGCTTTATTTATTTATTTATTTGTGGGCGTGGTTTCTGGTATTATTGTGATATCGATGCTTCTTGATGTCTACATCACAGCTCAACCTAGCTCAAAGGCATGTTCTTCGTCTTTGATTTTTGGCTGGGGCATATTCACTATTATTCTTTGTAAATTTCAACTTCTCTATTTTCTTACTGTTTCTGATTGACTGAGTAACTCTAGAGGTCTTAATTCACGGGTTGCTTACTTCTATAGGATTTTAGCTTCCCTTTTTTTGGAATTATTGTTTGTTGATCAATTAGTAGAGCAATTTTCTGATTGTATAGTTGATCTATGTAACCGATCTCAAATGGTTGAAAAAACTTGATTGTTGTAATTTTTTTTCCCTTGGCTGGGATTGCTGGAGAAAATGAAATAGAAATAAATTAGTAATTAAAATTCCCAGGATGTTCTTTAATGTTCCAATATTCAGCCCCAGGGAATGCCTTGTAATTTGAAAGCTTAGTAAGTTTAGCTCCATGTTAAATCTACCTATTGCTCACCACTGAGGAATGTTCTTAGCTCAACTTTTTCGGTGAATTTGGTGTTAATGCATCTGGTTCTTGCTTTGGTTTGCAGAAATTGAATCTATTCCCTGAAATATATAATATAATATGAGTACCACAGTGCAAAGAACTCCAAGATCTGGTAGACAGTCATTATTTTTCCAGGATTTAGCTTCCCCGATTTCTGCCCGGAGAGGAAAGTTTTCTAGTCCAGGTCAGACAGGTGCAGCATCTGCTTCTGCTCTATGGCGTGAAAACTTTGGTAGTACGGACCTTCCTCCGCCTCCTGTTTTCACCTTGGAAGACAGATCAGACTTTTCTCCTGAATCAGGTATACTGGATTACCAAATATCCCCTGAGACTAAGTCAGACAATAGAACTCCAATCCAAGCTCCAAATAGGGAATTTTCGACTCCAGCGAAAAGCAAATCCGAGGCTAGCACATCTTATGCTTTAAGAGGGGTGCAGCAAAACCAACAGGGCTCGCCAGGTTTGAGTTGGTGGTCACCTGCAACCGCAAAGAGTGGTGGTGAACAAGATGAGAAGGGAAGGAGTTCGCCAGTTGAGGGTGTGGTTCAGCCTGGCGCTTTGATAACTCTTCCTCCACCACTAGAAGTGGCAAGGCCTGAGGTCCAAAGAAATTCTTTTCCCACTGGGAATCTCAATGAGGAAGAATGGGTAACTGTATATGGGTAATGTCTTAACTCTGCTTAAGCATTTACATTTTGTCTGCATTCCACTTTTGTCCTAGAAATTTTGCACATTTTACCGCAGTCAGAAAGATAAAAGAAGTGTGAATAAAGTAAGTTATAACCATAAAATTATACTTCCTAACCCCTAAATAATAAAAAGAAGTTTCTGTAAACACTCGAGAGCAAATCCATGCTTCCTAAGCACACAAACAATCTTATTCCGAATGGAAAAGACTGTTCGGCAATCATGGTTGGAAAATGAACTCCAATGAATCTGACGGTGTAACATTATTGACAAGTTTTGGACTGGGTTCTATCACATATATAGTTTTTTTTTTTTTTTTTTTTTTTGGGTGGTGGGGTACATATCATATATATTATAATTGTCTGTTTCATTCTAAGACCCAAAACATACTGATGCTATTATTCTGTGATACTTGAGCTTGATGTTTTATTCTTCTGTTTTCTCCATTTCTCTGCTCTTTAATCCTTATGCATTCCAGTTTTTAGGTTGTTTACTGTTTCAAGTCTTACAGATAAATAAAAAGATTCCTATAGTCTTTCCAGATTTGATATATGTACAATTTCAGAGTTGAATGCTGTGTTTAATGGTTAGTACTGTTAGAAACGCGCTATTAACGCTATGGCATGATTTATTCATAGAAGCATTTTTCTTCCCTAACTGACATCAATGTGTATTGTTTCTGAGGTGCAGCTTTTCTTTTTAAATGTATAATTTTTTGAAGCTTGGAGAATATGCTCTCGAATATTTTGATTAGGCCTATGGAACTTTTTGCAACTATGTTTGAGATGTGAAATCGATAAGCTAAAGATATCGACTTTCTATTTTGTATATGTTGGAAATTATCTCCTATTTGGGGAGGATATGATCTATTTAATGCTGTAAACATTTTGTTTTTATCTGTTTAGCTGTCAAATAGTTAGTTTCCTGATTTTAAACCCTATGTATATATATAATTGATTGTTCTGAGGGATTCCATGAACAATTCAGTAAATTGTTTGCCGATCTCAAAAGTATATATATCTGTATACTTGCTTCTAAAAATGCTCTTTCTGTGCAGATTTTCTCCAAGTGATACTAATTTGGTTTTAAGGGAGTTTGAAAAATGTGGTGAAATTTTGAAGCATGTTCCTGGTCCTAGAGATGGTAACTGGATGCACATTTTGTATCAGGTTTGCAATCTTTCTCTTGCTTGAACTTAATGATTAAATTTTTCTTTATAAGGCAATGGCTGTATCTCATATGCCAATCCAAGACCATCCATACAGCTATTTATTTTAGACTTTGGAATCGTTGCCTTTTAATCAATGTATAAGGAAATGGTTCCAAATGCCCGTTTTTAAAATGTTTTCTCTCCATATTTCGCTACACTCTCTTTGAAAGTAATCTTTTAGTCACTGTCTGTTAACCAATTTGGTGTTAGCCTATGCACTACTAAATAAGTTTCTTGCTGATACAGAATCGATCTGATGCACAAAAAGCTCTTAACAAGAATGGAATGCAAATTAATGGAGTCCTAATTGTTGGCGTGAAACCCTTGGATCCCATGCAACGTCAAGCTTTGAATGAAAGGCTTAACAATCAAGGATTTATGCCCTTACCGCTACCCTCTGCTAGAAACTCAGAAGCAAGCACATCAAAAGCTCATTCTCGACCATATTATCTGCAGAATGGAAATTCAGCTGCAAGGCAGACTGGAGGTACCATTGCTTCTCCAACAAAATCGTTGGTGTCCAAGATCATGGACTTGATGTTTGGAGTTTAGATTAGCTGTTCTGGTTAATCAAACTATACCATTGTGTTTTATTGTAAGCAATATTGTACTCTTTCAGCCATTATACAATCTGAAGAGGTTCGGCATGTTATGTTCACTGGATTTGAGTTGAAATGTTTACTTACTGGATTTCTGTTGTCGGAATTTATGGCATCTTAGCATTGCAATCTTATGAATGGCTATGATTAGTACCTGGTAGCCGTATGTTTTGAGCCATGAGAACATATATATCATTACGGGTTGATCAATGTTTATTTAAATCTGATCATTACCCAGGCACTTGAGATTTTGGACAGAACACGAGTCAATGTTGATTCATGTAGTTGATTTCAATTCGATTGTTGTTTTTATTTAGACCTCTGATAACCACTTTGATGTATCACTTTTTTAATACTATTTTGCCTTATACTCAACTGTAATTTTAAATTTAAATTTACAATTACCAAAATAGTATAACTGACTCATGTCAAAACTAGTGTCCATGATCTTTTTGTATCTCACAGACTAGGGTAGACATAAAAAAGAACATGAAGATAGAAATATGGGAAAGTGACAAGTGAGAGAGGAAGAAGAATGAGAGATTGAGAGAGGAAACGTGACATAAAGAAATAAAAAATATAAATGGGTACGGTAGTGTCTATCTTTATGCTAGTTCTATATATTTGCTAATGTTTGGAACCAGAATGGATTAACCTTTTGAGTTTGGGCCCAGCTTGAAGGTTTGAAGCTCATTTAAAAGTCCAAATTAATTAAGATGTTAATGTACGATTCAAACGTATATTTTAAAAACATACAAGATACAAGAAATGTAATTCAGCCACTAAGTGCATGTTTGGATTAACGTTTGTGAGCGGATAAAGTGATTTTAGAATAATAAAATTGATTTTGACACATATTTGAGTGTTTTGCTTCCATGAATATAAAGTAATTCTAGCCCCAAAATGGATTCTAACTTATGGCTAGGGTTTGAAACTTTTATGAACTAAAAGCAATTGCAGCCTCATTTTTTTGTCTAACTCACTTTTGCGTGAATGTATCCAAACATAAATCTCGTTATGTTCAACTCACTTATAACCAAAATCAATTTTATAAAATCAACTTATTCAAAATCCATTTTTGCCATTGGAGAACCAAACACGCACTAAGTATGTTAATTAGGTGAGATGTTGTTTCTTCATTAAATAAATGAAATAGGTAAATATATTAGATGAAAGGCAAATGCTACCCTGCATTAGTGTTATAGGTCATGTATCGTGTATGACCTTTCATTATCATTGGATCGAGAAGTTCTACAAGATTGACAGCGGACCTTCACAAACTAGATCTTCCCCTCTGCCTCCCAATCACCCGCTTAGACCACCCCACCAACATCTTTACTACCTCCACCGTCACCGCCTTTAGCCGTTTGCGATGGTTCTCATAATTATGGGCGCTGCTTGCGACAAAGGGAAAAGAGATGAAGGCAGAGCGACCTATTGTGGTCATGGGCGGGGGAAGAACGACGATGAGATATCATGTCTTTCAACGAGGATAGATCATTGGTGAGAACGATAGGAGGGGACCATCCACGATGGGCTTTTGCTTGGCTACCGGCTATAGTCGCGAGGGTCACGCGCGACAGCAGAGGAAGCTATGAGAGAGACGACACTCGTAGGGGGACTCACCCTTCTCTCTCTCTCTCTCCCCCCTCCCTCCCTCTCGGTCACTTTTTCAATCTATTTTTCTCTATAGGTTCCTACTCTCTGCCTTTTTCATTTCTACTTATGTCTAACATTTTGTTTCTTCGTTTGCAGGGGAGGTACTTTGTGCTCCACTCCTTGGGTATTGGTTCTCTAGAGATCTCTTCTACTTACGTCGTTGTTTACCATTGTTACGAAGTTTGGATTGAAGTGATGGAGAAACAAGAGAGGGGAGGGAGTGATCAAGGCTCTGCTATCGATGCAGCCTACTACCGTCGACTCACTGTTGTTCTTCCCCATTGTCGTGTGTTCGTATGCAGCCCTGTGGCCATCTCATCTGGTAGAGTGAGTGTTTAAGAGGAAGTGGGGGAAAATCTCATATGGAGGGTCTACCTCCAGATCATGTGGTACTACTCAATCCAACGATAATCAAATGCTATGCACGATATATGACCTATAGCACTCATGCACGATAGCATTCACCTTATATAAAATATGAATTCTGGTACACAATCGTAGAGAAAAATAAGTATGTTCAAACACAAAATTTACACATATTTGTTTTATTGATCATATGAAAAAGTTGTTAGCATATTTCTAAATTAATTATTTTTATCACAAAAAACACTCTTAGGTTTTTTAAACGAATATTAGATTATGTCTTGATTGATAAAATTAAGGGTAAGCACGAGCCAACCCAACCCAATGGCCCAATCTTTTTTTTTGAGGTAATCGAGTTCCAGTTTGACCATATCCAACGATAAAATAAGAACAAAAGTCTCGTTTTATGATCCAACATCGAGTTCGGGTTAACCTTCAGGTTACCCAACTCGTCCTATGTATGACTTCCAATTTTGAATTATTTCGTATTTTCATTTATTTGAAAGCATATTATATGCGTAAAGTGATACGTTATTATTTTTTTCTCAGCAATATCATAAAATTATAATAGAACAAAATGTCCTAACCTGTATAGAAAAAAGTTATAATGTATATGATATATTTACTAATTGTTGGAAGCTCATTTAAAAGTCCAAATTAATTACGATGTTAATGTAGAATTCAAGCATATATTTTAAAAACATACAAGATACAAGAAATGTAATTCAACCACTAAGTGCATGTTTGGATTAACATTTGTGAGAGCATAAAGTGATTTTAGAATCATAAAATTGATTTTGACACATAACTTGTGGTGATTGTGAAGCAGTTCAGGTCCCTATTGTACCTCAAGTTCAAACCCATAGAAGAAGCCATTATTCTGCAACTGTTATTGCTTACTCCACCCGAGGGGATGACCTTTCCAACTACAACCCCATAAGTTGGAAGTGTAAATGTGGGGACTACTTTTTCAACCCTTGATCAAAGGGGGAAGACCCATATTTATTTGGTATATATTAATTTGGCAACAAGGTGGGTGAACCCTTCTCTTTTTCATTTGCCTTCTCTGCTAGGTATGTGACCCACGGGGTAAACATTTTCTATTTTTTGCTCCCTAATTTATCCTTTTTTTTTTATTTCACTCATGTACGCAACTTTGTAAAGCATATGTGTGGTTGTTATTGTATCTGGATTTTTGGGAAAGTTTACTCATCTTTCGTTTGGAGGCACTCATATATTCGTTTGAAAAATCTGAAATAAAAAGCTAAGATTTTTGTTGCTCAGGTTTAATACATGGAGTTTATGTGCTTTGTTATTTTTCGGCCGTTAACGGAGCACTTTCTGGATTTACGGTTTTTTGGGTTAACTGATTTTGGGTTTGTGGGTTTTTGTTGTTGTTAGTGGCTAAATATCTTATGTGTTCCATAATTCATGTTTAAGATTTTTTTTTTTGTCCATGTTTTTTTTTTAAATATCTTCCTTCACGTGGGATTTGCATTATGGCCGCTGGGAGTTGCAAAAGGTTTCCCCACACTTTCTTTTGATTCTTCAAATGGCATTTGGATTGCCTACCTTTTGTCCCCGGCTTAAATAACAATTATTTTCATTGAATTGTGTTTTTGAGTTCTCTAGGGAGAAGAAAGACCAACATTTGATTGAATAGTGATGAATTAGATATGTTCTATTTGTATGCAACTGAAAATTCGTTTGGCTTCTCCTTTATTTTTATAGTTTTTAACGTGATTATATGTTTGACTTTAAGTAATGGAAAGATAGCTCCCAGTTTTACATTAAATAAATTTATTTTGCAGTAGTATATCACCCTCTTTGACATACTGCCTTTAAATGAAATTATATTGTCTTCTGAAATGTATGTTTCATATACCCTGTCACATAGTAGCACACCCACAATTAATTTTGTTTCTATACTTGCTGTTTAATATAATGGTGTTGATGTAGCGACTATAACTAGGTATGATTGCTGAGTATCATTTTTTTATCTTCTTCTAGAAAAGGGGAAGGCTGCCCTTACTTTTTTCAATGGATTTCTATGATGAGATATCAAATTATGTCATTCTTCGAGATCCTGTGGGGAATCAGATTGAAGCAAGTGTTCTAAAGAAAAGAGGGAGAGTTTATTTAGATCATGGCTGGAACAAGATTGGTGAAGTATACAGTCTTTCAGGTGGAGGATGGCTAGAGATGTTTTACCGAAATCCTGGTTTATTTGATATCAAAGTTAAGGAGAGGATGTACCAAGAAGTTGTCTACCGGCAACCGGCAAAATGGTATGGTGATTATCATCTCCTCTTCAAAAAATTAAGCAAGGAGGAGATGAATTCAGATTCATTGGTGAGTATTTATTTTAACTTATTTTATTTGATTAACATATTAGTTTCCATAAATTAAACTATTTTTAACATTATATTATTTTTGTTGTAGAAATTGGCGTTTAGTTTTTGCGATATTTCTTTGTCACGATCACGCCTCCAATGTCACTTGGTAGATCCGAAATTGAACAGATATACTTGCAATCTTAGTTGGGCCACCGAGAAAGAAAACTACTTCCCTCTTTCAGGTGGATGAACCGATTTAAAAAAGACCATGAAACTCGAAGTCGAAGATGAAGTTTGTTTTGTTGTTACTAGGAATGATACAACGATTTATTTTGTGGCAAATCCGAACTACTATTGACATATTATTCCAGTCATATGTAACTGGACACTTATGTCTCTTTTTTTGTTGTACCTTTTGAGACTTTGTTTTTTAAATTTAACAAACTATTTGCATTGGTTTAGGACACTTATGTCTTTTTTGTTGTTGTACCTTTTGGAACTTCTGTTTTAAATTTAACGAACTATTTGCATTGGTTCTGCATATTGCATTAAGGAATTCAACGGTTGTAGCGTAAATTTAACGATGGATGAAGGAATTGTTATGCATCTTTTTGGGTTTTTAACGAACAATAAATGTTAACTATAGATGAGATTATACGCCCGTGCATCGCACGAGTACACACACTAGTTTTGTGCTAAAAGTAGTAAAAACAATACAAGGTAAACGTATATTTAATTCCATCCTGTTTCCTCACAATTAAAAATTAATATTCAAAACAAAATAAACAAATCTATTTAATTTTATTTTACAAAAAAACATTAATTTTAAATAATAAAAATTTATACGATTTATTTTTCCCTTTCTTCTATTACAACAAAACTTATGTTCATTCCCCATGGATTCAGTTCAGTTATTATATCAGTAAGTCAATTGTTAATGCAACAAAGTAGATAGGAAAAGGTAGTTAGTTTTCCGAAGAGGCCGAAGCAGTGTGCTCCTCCTTCAACTCTGAAGCAGCTTTCAGCTTCATTCATGCTCCTGAAATGGCCCTCTAATCTTCTTCATCATCAATGCCGATGGCTGCACCTACCACCACATACATGACACCCTAATATCAGCGCGTCTTTTTATCACAACACTCCATTTCCATGGCTTCCCATTGCCTCATTCATTTTCCTTCTTCATCATTCCTAAACCCCAAATTCAATAGGCTTCCGAAACCTCCCAAATTCCGTTCAATCTCATCGCGAATTCAAACCCCTGAACCCGACAACGACGACAAGGACAAAACCCTGACCAATCCCCTCAATTTCCTCAACCTCTCCGTAACCCTCACCGTTATATCCGCTTCACTCCCGCAGCCTGCCGCGGCGGCCACCGCCACCGTCAAGGGAAAGAAACGGGCACCCAAAAAGCCATCCACCAAAAAGGTCGAAGCTTTATCGGCAGAGGAGCTGAAATCATGGACTGGGGGACTCCCCGTGGTTTCTGAACGCCTTCCCTACACCGAAATCCCAGAACTGAAGAAGGCTGGGAAACTCAAGCACATAGTGAAGCCTGTTTCTGTGAATTTGAGGACACATGCTGTGGCAGTTTTGGTGGTTTTGGAAGATTCTAGAGTGTTGAGGACAGTGTTGCCATCAGTTGAAAGTGATGGCAAGTTTTGGGGTTCATGGGATGAGTTAAAGGTTGATTCTTTGTGTGTGAATGCATACTCACCACCCCTTAAGAGTCCAGAATTGCCTCATTCTCTGTTGTCAAATATTTGGTTCTCCCTTCCATTTCACAAGTTTTTGGTTTCCATTGCTAATAGGTGGAAGCCAAAGAAGGAATCAAAGAAGGCTTTGGAGTTGAGGCAAGCTAGGGTGGAGCTGCAGAGGCAGAGGAAAGAGGAAGTGAGGAGGTCGAGGGAAGAGAGGGAGATGATGGAGAGAAGTGTGTGGAATAAGAAGAGAGAGGAGGAGAGAACTAAGAGACAGATAAGGAGGAAAGAGTATCGGGAAAGATTGCGTGCGGCAAAGAACAGAACCATGGTAAGTGCTAATCTTTGGTATCGTATGGCAAAGGATAGGACTGTGGTCAATGCACTTGGAGTGGTTTTCTTCTACATTTTTTATAGGACTGTGGTGTTTAGTTATAAGAAGCAGAAGAAGGATTATGAGGACAGGCTTAAGATTCAGAAAGCCGAGGCTGAAGAGAGGAAGAAGATGAGGGATTTGGAGGCTGAGATGGGGTGGACTGAAGCTGGTGCTGATGATGATGAGAGTGAGCAAGGGAAAGGGGAGGAAAATCCTTATTTGAAAATGACAAAGCAGTTTATGAAATCTGGGGCACGTGTTCGAAGAGCACAGAACAGAAGGCTGCCTCAGTATCTTGAGAGAGGCGTGGATGTGAAGTTTACTGATGTTGCTGGCCTTGGTAAAATTCGCCTTGAACTTGAGGAGATTGTCAAGTTCTTCACTCATGGAGAGATTTACCGAAGGAGGGGAGTGAAAATCCCAGGTCTCATTTACATAAACTCTTTGATAAGCATTTGACAGAATAATTTGAACTGCTTTAGCCATAGGAAAAACTTATTTTTAAATTTTGAAGGACAGTTTTCCTTTACTACATCTCTGGCATTTATGGCAATGTTGTGCTTGCAGAAATATTTGATTATCTTCTTGTAGTTGCTAGTTACAAAGTTTTTCATCTATCTAGTAAAAAGAAAGAAAGGAAGAAACATTCAATTTTGCATTGCTTTGAACTTGACTAAGTGATGGTTAAATTGGTCACTTAATTAGGTGGCATACTTCTTTGTGGCCCCCCTGGAGTGGGAAAGACATTGTTGGCAAAAGCAGTGGCTGGTGAGGCAGGGGTTAATTTCTTCTCTATTTCTGCCTCACAATTTGTGGAAATATACGTCGGTGTTGGGGCTTCTCGTGTCCGATCACTTTACCAAGAAGCCAGGGAAAATGTGTGTATATTTTTAGCTTTACCATTGCATTCTCACAATGTTTCTTATTTGTTTAATGTTAAATTATAAGAGTTTGAGACATTCTGTTATCCCTCATTTTATTTGCTTCAAGCTGATTGGAGCCCTTTCTTTTTAATCAAACTACATTTTCTAATCATCACTTGGAATTTACCTACTTCTCTAGCTTCGGTGTTTGCATCTAATTGGAAAACATTTCATATTATATTTTTCAGGCTCCGTCTGTTGTCTTTATTGATGAGCTGGATGCTGTAGGAAGGAAGCGTGGCTTGATTAAAGGTTCAGGTGGACAGGAACGTGATGCTACTCTTAATCAGGTTAATCATGACACTACTGAACTTTCCAATCGCTTCTTATAAGTCAAATTTTGTGTATATTTTGGTTGATGTTTCCTATCAACTGAATGCTCCAGCTCCTGGTGTGCTTAGATGGATTTGAAGGAAGAGGGGAGGTTATCACTATTGCATCCACAAACCGACCAGACATTCTGGATCCAGCACTTGTAAGACCTGGCCGGTTTGATCGGAAAATATATATCCCCAAACCTGGCTTCATTGGGCGCATAGAAATCCTAAAGGTAGCAAGCATTCTACTGTATTCTACTTACACTTTAGCTTTGGGATCCAGTTTTGTTTGGTTTTTTGTGATTCAGTTTTGTTTTTTGTTTTTTAATATATGATATATATTTGGCTATTTGCATGGTCAGACTGTTTATGTTTTCCCCCCAGTAAGTATTATTAGTTGTGGATTTGTGACTAATGGCACCAAACGTAGCTTGTCTATTGATTATTTTCCTGATGACTGTGATAGGTCCATGCCCGTAAAAAGCCAATGGCTGAGGATGTGGACTATGCAGCTGTTGCTAGTATGACTGAAGGAATGGTTGGTGCAGAGCTAGCCAACATAGTTGAGGTTGCTGCTATCAATATGATGCGGGACTCAAGGACTGAGGTAATGCCTCCATTTTCAGTAACTATGTCTTTATTGTTCAGGTATTTTCTTATAGGCAATTGATATTTGCTTTGCTGTATCCTGTATGGCATGTCACATCCAATTTCCTAATCATTTTCTAAAATCAAGCATGCAAATAAATGGCATGTTTATCTGACTAGAAGGGCGTGTTTTATTGCATGAACTATTCATTTCAATTTGCAATGCTTAAAGGTTGATAGTGGTTGCCAGTTTCTATGGCTCCACAACAAGAAGTCTCTTAATGTGGCATTAGAAAAGTTACATTCATATATGCGAAAAGGGAACGAGGTCAAAGGAGGAAGTAATAAGAAAAGGATTATTAGTTTCAGTAACATGGTAGCTGGCAGCTCTTCATTTCTGCTTTTTTACTGTTGCAGATTACCACCGATGACTTATTACAAGCTGCACAAATGGAAGAAAGAGGAATGCTAGATAGAAAGGAGAGAAGCAGAGAGAAATGGAGACAAGTAGCTATAAATGAAGCTGCAATGGCTGTCGTGGCTGTGAACTTGCCTGATTTTGACAATATTGAATATGTATGGACACCACTTTCTATCCATTTTTTTTTTGTTTGGGTACACTCTCTCATATCTGAAAAAAAAAAATTTGTCTAATTTTTATTTTATCATTTGTAGAGGACCCTCTGAATACTATTTTCTCTCAAATAGTTCTCACTCCATCATCTGCAAACCCCATCTGCATGCATTCTTTTCCTCCTGATCATTTCTGTAAATACTGTCATTTTAGCTTTCTTTTGCTTTGATGTAGATCACAATCGCTCCTAGAGCTGGTAGGGAATTGGGTTATGCTCGGGCAAAGCTGGATACGGTCAAATTTAACGATGGAATGCTCACGTATGGATTCTTTAATTAAACCTTTACACGTTTTTTTCATAAATATTAGCTAATGGTGAATGCCCTGCAAATGAAATGCTTGTCTGTTTGTTTCTAGCATTAGTCGAAGATAATGTTTCAAAGGCTCTATGTCACCTTCATATTCATTTGATTTAAGTTGTTACTGCTTGATCGAATTGCATTGCAAAACTATGTTTAGTGCCTCCCATATTGTTTTCTCATAACTTGTAAATACTAATATTGTGCAGTCGACAATCCCTCCTTGATCATATTACTGTTCAACTAGCTCCCCGTGCAGCTGATGAAATGTGGTTTGGGAATGCTCAGGTAAGAGAATATTTCTACTTGCTTACTATAAATTTTCCGGCTCTAGTTTTTATTTGTAATTGTAAAGCTAAAGGTGAATCCAGCTGCCGAACATACAAACAATGCAGTGAACAAAACTTTTTTCTAACATTATGTGTGTTTTTAAGGTATTTGTGAACTAACTTTGATGAATAAGGAGATGATCTTCCCAAGGACATTTTGTATTTCTAAGAGTGGGATTACAAAAATCTATGAGAAAAAAGAAGGAAAATACAACATAAACAATTTATGGACTTTTGATTTTCTGGATTCAGATTTAAGATTATGGACTGGCCAGAGAAATGGTTTTTTCTAAGTTCTTAATTGATTTTTTTTATTACGATCTATGGCACTCTTTTTGGCTGTAAGTTACAGTTTTGATATCGATACCAATGTCTACACACGTATCTATGTTGCATATTTGGTTTATGGGTCCTTCTTGTTTTCATATACCTGATTATGGTTATACATTAGTTTAGACTGGTTATGTAGAAATATTTTAACTCGATTTGTAATATTTCAGTTGAGTACGATATGGGCTGAAACTGCAGACAATGCTAGGTCTGCAGCAAGAATGTATATTCTTGGTGGGCTTTCTGAAAAGTATCATGGAGTATCCAATTTCTGGGTGCCTGACCGAATTAATGTATGTGTTCTGTCTCAATTGTTTTCTCATCTTGTTTCTTTTGCAGCTTTGGCGTAAGTTACACTTGCAACTATAATGTTAAAACAAGAATTACTTGCAATTTATCTTGAATAAACGGGCGAAAATAATGTAGACAAATAGGAGACAATGTACAATCGTATACTATACCATGGAGACACAAAGTAACACACCTTATCTATGGTAGTGATAACTGTCAAGAACCAACTATTTCAAAAGCTTAAGCTGTTGGGTGAAGGCAAATGAATGGTTTTATATTATATTTCTAGCAATAACATGTGCCCAACTTACCATTGCATGGTATTCATTGTCAGGAAATTGACGTGGAAGCAATGTGGATTCTCAACTCGTGCTATGAACGTACAAAAGAGGTGTGTTATTGCTGAAAGAAGGATTAAAGAACTTGATGACTCTTGATTTTGAATAAAAAAAGGGTCACAACTTTGTTTTACATGATTGTTTATTGAGTAAAAAGTCACCACTTTGTTTTGCATATCAGATCCTGCAGCAAAATATAAAGCTGATGGATGCTATGGTGAATGAACTTGTTGAGAAGAAAAGCTTAACCAAACAAGACATCTCTCATCTTGTAGAGTTGCATGGCTCCACAAAACAAATGCGTGTTAGCATACTTGACCTTCGGGTTGCCAAGCGTAGAGAATTCCAAGAATTGACTAGTAATGGAAAGGAAACAGACACATTATAGAGGGAAATGCCCCACCAATTTTGGGAACTTTCTATTATATGCATATTTAGTGTACTTTATTGCTGTAGGATGTTCTTTACCACACTTACACAGCCTCCATGGAGTATGGACTTATTTTTTTATTGGGTCTTGTATTTGAGCTTAGTGATAGATCAATATAGTTCATCATTAATCCAAGAGAAAAATTTGTAATATATTGATGTGCTTGAATTGTATAACTAGCCAGATACCCGGTTTTTCCCCATGTACACAATACTTCTGTTTTTAGCTGCAATGCCCTCAACTTTTTGAAAACAAAGTGTGTGAAATCTAAGAAAAGAAAACCCATTCCCATATGTTGGGATTTAGTGATGATTGAACTCAGAAACAGTAACCTCTGAACTATTTGATATAATACACATCTTTCTGTCATTTTTATATGGAATGCAATTGTGCTTCATGACAATGCAGACAAAGAATCATTCAACATCAATGCTAATCAAGTTGACAATCCTACTCCATATCAGTTAACCACTAATAAATATTATGGAATATAGATTAGAACAATACAACAAAATAAAAAATAAAAATTAATGGCAGCAAAGCAAAATAAAAAGTAGTAAAATAATCTGTGTCCAGGGACACATATTGAGTGGAAAGCATCTATAATTCATTGCGACTCTTTTTCAATCCAAATGGAAGCAGAATATCTCACTTGCCAAATCATACATTTCATTGTTTTCTTATACTACCTCTGGTCCCTACAGTTAGCATGAGCAAAAGAACTTTAGCCTGTTTAACACCCAAAACAGATCGGAGGATTAATAATCCTGACTTAATATAATGTAACAATCATGCAGACACTAACATCCCAAAATAACAAAACACAGACACTAACATCCCAAAATAACAAAACAGTGGTTTTTGGTTTTTCCTCAAAAAAAAAAAATCCCAAAATATAACATAATAGTGGTTTTTGGTTAACTACTATATCAATCATATTTTATTTTGGGGCTGTGAAAATAATTCTTTTATATTATGAGATACCTCGGCCTCCAAAACTGCTTCTACAACTATGTCAGATCCGTTCACATCAGCTTCTAAACAACCAAAGCTTGTTTCATGACAGATACCATTCTAGAGCAAACAGATGTCCATCAATAATATGCATTACAACTATGACTGGCAATCAATTAAGGACAGAAAAAAGACATAAAGCTATGTTGTCTCTCCAGAAGCTTGGAGAAAATTACCATCAGTTGGTGCTTCAACTATACATACATGCTCTCAAACTGTAAATATAAGAAAGCCAAGTAAAAATCTGTATAACATAGTATGCAATCCAGATATCACTATATCAGACAATCATGGTAAGGAAAGCCAACTACACAACACAAATTATCATACCACCACGATTTGGCAAGAATCCAGTGAATTCAGCAGAAACTGGTAACTTGGTAAGACAGTAAGCTGTAGTTCTTCTTTATTCTTCTCAACTTTTGTACTATACGCCAATAAACCTGGTCAAATGGTAGACTAACCGATTCACAGCCTGTTTGGATTAGATTTTGCCCACCGGATAATTGAAAAACACGAGTTACGAGGCGCTTTTTCCAATTCTTTTGGAAGCTGGGTATGTGAAGATTTTGCCCACCGGTGTTTTTCACCGGTACTTTATGGGGTGGAAATCTTAAACAAACAAGTCCTAAGACTGTATGATTGGAGGTAATTGTGCAATGAAATTTAGCAGGGTAGTGTTTGGCTACAAAAATTTAGCACGGTATTTTTTAATTGGGTCTTGTAGTTGAGCTTAGTGATAGATCAGTATGGTTCATCATTAATCCAAGAGAAAAATTTGTAATATATTGATGTGCTTGAATTGTATAATTGTTATTTTTTTTTTGTCGGGACCCACCCTAATTAGCCACTTTGTAGCCGAGTGGGCCGACCAGAGTATCCCCACGGCTTCGGTCTTTTGGACTGACTATGGGACTAATCTCCGGTTCGGGGGTCAGTTCACAGCTTAAGGCTCATCCCTCCTCCCAAAGAATGCGTTCGGTGGGAATCAAACCTTGGTCCTCCCCCACTCAACTCAGTGCTGCTAACCAATTGAGCCACACTCATTTGGTTGTATAATTGTTAGTTTGATTATGAGTCCAAAAAAAAATTATTAGTTTGGTCTTTGAAAATGGTAACTTATTTTGGTAGTGTTTATGCACATAAATTCGTGTCCAAATCTATTAATTACTTCATAAATTATTTTTTCTTTTTCATGACTTGCTTTTTTCATCAATTACCAGTAATAATGTATAACAGAACAGTTACTGTGGCACGTTAATTACACACAGATAACGTTACTTGCCATGTATGTTATTTACATTGATATCTATGTTAAGTGTGTTATGTGTTGCCTACCTGACCAAATAAATTTCGTAAGCCTAGAACCATGAATTTATGAAGTTGATACATATAGAGATTTAGGGGCTAAAGCTAAAACAATGCATGATGTTACTTTTGAACTCATACATTTTTAGTCATGCTAGCAAAATTTTAGCATTCCTACGTTATGAGTTTGTTTTTGTTTTTGTTTTTAACAGCATTCATACTCCATACTATTTGAGTATCTTTTCTAATTTCTTTGTAATATATTTCTTATAATTCCCTAACTAACTCCACAAAACTATTAGCAATTTAGTATCCCTGATTCCTCCATTTCCCTAAATTTTATGTTTCTGAAGCACATGATATTGAAATTTTGTTTTATGATTTGTTACATTCCATAGTATATACTTTGGAGTATAAAAGGACTCCACGTGAGTTTTGGAGTACATTCAAAGCATTATTCTTAGTCCCAGAGAAAGCAATCGAGTGGTAAAGTACTGTTGGACATCGAGAGCATGGGTTCGAACCCGCAACGCTCCACTTCCTCCTCTCTATCTTTCCGCCTCCCAACCATCAGTACTAAGGACAAAAAAAAGCATTCTTCTTAGTTCTTATCGACAATACAACTCAATTTTTTAGATCCACACCCAAACAACTGGAATATATGTGTGTGTGTGTGAACTGTCATATCGTTCTAAACTCATCATTGTCGAATCCATTATATGATTCACACTAATGAAAACAGACAAGTAGCTCACAAAAAAAGTCATATTTTGCCGGAACTCATCTCAAGTTAATCAAGGGAATTTGTATTATGTTAATGTTAATAAAATTGATTTTAAGAATAGTTATTAAAAATTGTGACATGGTGATTCAAGTCCTAGAGTCTAGAATAATCCATGAGGAAATCGTAAAAACTAATTAAGTTTGACAAAAATCATAAGACTGTATGAGATACAAAAGTGAACAAAATTTAAAAAAAAATATTATTGGATATATTTGATATTTATTATTTAAAATTATTTATATATATAAAAAATATACTAAAATATTTTAAGGATAATTTTAAAATTTTGATATTATAAAATATTCTTATATAACTTTAAAGTATAAAGATTACGGTAAATCTATAAAAGTGTATGACCAAATAGTTAATCTAGCCTACAATTAGGTGCCTGTTTGGTAACCCGTCGGGGCACTTCGAACGTTAGTTTGCAACAAGAAATGAAAAATGGTTTATGTTTGGTTTTACGTTTTATCGATTTGTCGAAATACGTTGCTCTGAAACGTAGTTTTATACGGAAGCAACAGGCACCATGCTTTTCATTTCTCAGTTTGACGTTTGGAAACCAATAATTTTTTATTTCCCATTTTACCCTATTATCCAACACTGTCTCAAAATATTTGACCTATTATCTCTCATTAGCATACACGAGCATTCTGATTTTTCTTCCTTGAAATCTGTGTGGGTACTGAGTGGCCTATAAAAGAGGCATTGCTAAAGGCTACTTTTTATATAGGAGTATAAGTATATACTTTTTTGTTCAGCTTTTCTAAGCTAGAAATTCCTTTTTTTCTCTCAAACATATGTATAATATATTTTTTATACAATATATATACATATATATATATATATGTATACTCACTTAAAAAATATTGAAATAAAATAAAAAAAATTATATTATATATATATATATATATTCTTAAAAATATAGAAATAAAATAAAAACAATATTTATATTATCATATATACTTACAAAATATTAAAATAAATTACAAAAATTTTAATATCAAAATATAAAAATCATACCCTTTTCAGTCATTACACGTTCAAAAGTACTTTTGATTAATATCATCCAAACAAATTTTATTGTATCAAACGTACGTTTGCGAAAAAGTATCCAAACATAAATCACGTTACGGTAAATTTATTTTTAATAAAATATTTGTTTGCAAAATGACTTTGAATCAAACGTCCGTTTACAAACTTTAATCCAAACGAGCCCGTAGATAGTCAATTAGGAGTATTTGATATTTAAAATTCAGCAATGCTATATCTCACGAATGAAAAAGCTCGCGAACATCGCGAATGCACAACGTCAGCATTTTCCTAAAAAAAAAATTAAAAAAATGTGTAACAATTCTTGCGAGGAGATATTGGAGAATAAATGCAAATATACCATAGGAAGCGGGACTCTGAACGAGGTCACTTATGGGGGTATACTCCCTCTGGAACTATTTATAAGGCAAAAAGTCATTTCTAGATTCGTTAAAAAATATATGTATCTGGTCCTTAGACCAGATACATATATTTTTTAACGAATCTAGAAATGACTTTTTGCCTTATAAATGGTTCTGGAGTAGTAAGTGTCAAACCAATTACTGTTTCCAAATAAAACTCCACCACTGTCATTTCCGGCATTGCCTCTATCACGAAAAACCTCTATCCACGGTACAGTGCCTCCCAGTTCTTTGATTTTGCCGTATTTCTCATGCATGATTGTGCCTTTTTTTTTTTGCTGGGAGTGGAACAATAACCTAACCGGATTCAAAATCACAACACAGCCACCAAAAACCAACCACTAAAATTCTGGAAAACACCCCATGACTATCTCAACACAGTGCATTTTTTTTTAATGTTTTTTTTCTTCAGATTGGTCCTGTATTGTTTCTGTCGACCATAAAGGGGGGGGGGGGGGAGATGGAAAGATGGAAATTTGCAGTATTTTTAATGTTTAAGGGATGCATTTCTACAATTCTACATTAGAATAGAGAACGATGGATTTTGTGATCTTCCTTACATCATTGTTAAACCAGTATTTGCATAGGCTTGGTGCTTGCTGAGATTCACCAAGAAAAAAAAAAAAAAAGTAACAAGTAACAAGAAGATAGAATACATTTAAGATGTAATTTATGGTCATATGAAATGGTTTTCTGGTGTAGAAGACGAGACGGAAGGTCAAGGGAGGCCAAATCCTTTGTTTTGGATCAGGAGAGAGAAATGGAAAAAAATTGTTGCCACGTCATTTGGGAACTATCCGCGACGATCATTCTCGCGATATTCAGCATTTTCCTTTAAAATTTAACCAAGTAGTATATATAACAAATATTTTCATATATTATATTTAATAAATACAACATTTAATGTTGTTCAAGTAAATTTTAGCCTATAGATAGATAGATAGATGCACAGTAAAATTATGCTTTTTAGTTATTAGTTGTTACAACTCTCCTAAAAAAAAATACCTGTTTTAAATTTTAAAAAACAGAGTAACTAGCTCAAATTCCCATTCGCGTCGCGTTAACTACTTTCCCGCGCAGCTTCCAGAATCAATTAACACGAATTTGCGCATTCTTTGAGTTACAATATACTGTAATAGCGAATAACCGCCATCACATCACTACCCACACGTTATCACAAAAACTGCCCACTAAACCCCGCCATCACCCACCACTTTCCCCCTCTCAATACCTCACCTCTCATTTCTTTATCTCTATATATACTCTTCTCTACAATCGCCTTTCGTTTACAACCATTCCATTTATTATTGCTTCTAAAGTTTTAATTTTTGTTAAGAGTGAAAATGAAGAGCACAAACATGGCATCCCTTTCGGTCGTCCTATGTAATTGTGTGATCATTTTCTTCGCTGCCACTAATACTTCTGTTGCTTCTGCCAGGCAATTCACTGTTGGTGATCACTTAGGTTGGCGTGAACCTGAGCCAAACAATACTGCTTTTTATACCCAATGGGCTGAAAGAAACAGATTTCAAATTGGAGATTCTCTGGGTAACAAGTTGAATTTGTTATAGCATTCATATATTATTTATTATCATGCATGCATTCATTTGACTAAATGAGATTGCAACTTTTCTTAGTCACATTTTGTGTTAATTAATTTAACACATGATTTTTCCAAAGAAAAAAAAAAGAAAAGGAGATCAAGTGTGAACATTTATGTCAAAAAATTATGTGTTAATTAATTCCTATTCTTGTTTATATGCAGTTTTTGAGTACCAGAATGACTCAGTTCTTACTGTGGAGAAATGGGATTACTTCAATTGTGACTCAAGTAGTCCAATAACTGAATTTACCAATGGAAAGAGCACTCTTAATCTTGACAGGTCTGGAGCCTTCTACTTCATCAGTGGAACTGATGATCATTGCAACCAAGGCCAAAAGTTACTTGTGGAAGTGATGTCCCCACATCCAATTCCAAAGTCTCCACCGCCAATTTCGCTTCCACCTGAAGGTTTCTCGCCAATGTTGCCGCCTTCACCTTCTTATGATGATGATATCTTAGAGGTTTCATCCTCCATGGTGCTGCTCACTTCAATTTTTATGTCTCATTTGGTGATCACATTTGTAATTGTGATGCTGTTAGCACCCTGAACTTTGTTGCAGTAGTAGGCAACTAGTTGTTTTTCATTTGTTGATTGGTTTTCAAATTTGACTAGTTTAGGCATTTCCACCTCTACTGGGATCAGTTTGATATTATTATTATGGTTTTTGTATTGTATTTATTTTATGGTCATAGCTAGCTTCATAGCTTGACTTGACTTTCTATCATGTAACTATTTGCTTCTGGGTTGAAGCATTGGATTAGTTTGTTGCTTGTTCCTAAGACCAATCAGCTTTCGACTTTAATACTTAATAGCGGGATTTTCTATTCCATGAGGTGAATTCAACCTTTAAAGTACATTATCCATGCTCTATAGTCTGTCGAAAAAAAAAAAATTTAACAAATGAATTTGATGACTAGAAAAAGATAAAACTAGAGCCCTAAGCATATCATTAGATTAGTTTATTGAGCGTTCCTTTTCACCCCAGGATGAGAAATCTTCGTCATTTGAGTTTTCCAACAATTATTAGCAAACTTTTATGGATTTTAGTTGAATTTTGTCAATAGAATATACATCATTAACATTCTTGCAGAAGTTGTATTTACAATTTTTCAACACATAGGACATAATATTTTCATTTTGGGAGCCAAATTAATTACTGTAATCAGTATGAATGATAACCTTGTAGATAAGAGCTCTCAAAATCTGAATTTTCACTTCCCTTTTCCGACCCTGCAGTTCCATCCCCACTTTCCTTTCTTTTCTTTCTCCACTTGGATTTCCTCAGCCAGTGCTCAACCAGCATCACACTGAGACCAATGAAGATTGTTCCCAAAGAGCCACCACCAAGTGCTAATAGCACAACAGATAGCCACTGCATCCCTTGACTATGTGGCAGTATCACCCATGTGGCTGCAACATAGCCAGTTGCCATAAATGCCACAGCTACCCACATGACCTTGTGAGCTATGGTCAACAAAATAGTTTGTGGCTTTCTCCTAAAGGGTATAATACTAACAAGAACAATGACTACAGACAGAGAGGTAAACAATGCTATGTAATTGCTTACTGCAAAGACCTTGAAAGCTGTTGTTCTACCCACCATTGACTTCCCTCTCATTGGTCCTTCTTGGTGCACACCACCAGGGGGACTAATACCAGCAGCAAAAGTGACTGTGGCAATCAAAACAGCTACTAATACAATGGTGTTCCTGGCATTTAGTAATGCCTCTTTGTGCATCTCATTGTCCTTGTTCCTCCTAGTAGTATGATGAAATTGATTTACATTTTCCACTTTTCCTTTGTTATGATGCTTGTGTTTCCCTAAATTTGGGGGGGAGAAGTAATATGGTTCATATATTCCATTCTCAAATGTCTCGCGTACTTGAGTGCGCTGAGGCGATCTAGAGTCGGTGCTTTTGCTAACTTGTGGTGGGCTTGTAGCATCATAAGAAATCGTTTCATTTAGAACTTCCATTTCACTAGCTATATATCTCCTTGATGGAGAAAGTCTAGATGCTGGTGATAAAGAACTGGCCTTGTCCAGTTCAAGTGAAAAAGAGGAAGATTGGATGTTTCTTTTACCACCAGCTCTGATAAGAGTGGCTTGTAGTTTCCTATTTTCTGCACTGTCCATAGCCTGGTCAAGGATGTCAAGTGCTGTGTTCCCTTCACTGTTCCTAGTATTAATATCCAGCTTTGTCTTGTTGATCAACAACTCTGCCATCTACAAGGATCACAAAACTATGAGCACATGGTAATCAAATATATTCAGAACTCAAATGAATTCCTCACCTTATGGCGCCCGCCTGAAACTGCAAGATGTAAAACACTATTGCCATATCTATCTTGACAATGCAATAGATTGGTACCATTGGCGACTTGCACCAAGAATACCAATGCATCATAGCATCCGTATCTCACAGCTAAATGAAATACTGTCTCTTTTTCTCTTGTGGTATAGTCAAATGATGCAGCACTGCGTGACACAAAATCCTGAAGGATTGAGACTTTCCCATTCATTGCTGCCAGGTGCAATGGTGTATAACCGTTGTTGTTGTATTGTAAAGCAAGATTTGGATCACAACTTACAAGGATCCATACAATCTCCCTGTGTCCTTTGTTACTAGCATGATGCAATGGTGAATTCCCATTATCATCAATCACTTGAGCAAGCTCTGGCCACTTGTTCAACAACTCTCTAACAACATCTGCACATACAATCAATAGTTTAGGAGATAGCTTGCATCAACTACTTAAAATTTCCAATCAATGTAATGGTGATTTCTTACTAAAATAAACCGAAGTTCTAAAAAATGCAAAGTTAGTGAAGAAAACTTTTTATGCTCCACCTGTGTGCCCTCTTGATGCAGCAATAAGGATACATGTTTGATCAAACCCTGCTACTTCTGGCTCCACTATCTCACATAGATTCAGCAGGAGATTCACCAAGTCAAGATGACCATGGCCGCAAGCCACAAAGAAAGCACTTTTACAAGTAGGATTAAGCTTGCAAGCAGCTGTGGGATTGACTTCTAACAGCAACATTAAGATGTTGACATTCTCTTGTCTGCAAGCCTCATGAATTGGAGTCTCCAGGTTTTTATTCTCAGCAGAAACCATGTCAGGGCATAATTTGACAATTTCAGACACCATTTCAATGCAACCATACTTGGAAGCAAGGTGTAAGGGAGTGCTGAAGGTATCAGCTGTTCTCTGGTTGAGGATTCCTTCTTTTTCTTTAACTAGGCTTGAAAATGTGGTCATGTCATTTTTCCTAATTGCATCAAAAAACTCTGGATCCATATTCTTGTGGTTGAAGCCTCTTTAGGATGTGAGAAACTAAGCAGTTAGGCTCTGTGAATGGTTATGTGACCCCTTTATAATTAAGAAGGTTAGCTATAGTACTGAACTTGAGTTAACAGAAAATGTTTGGAAAATCATAGTAGGGACAAAGACCATATAGACCATAAACTTTTGAGCGTGTATTTTGGGGTGTTTGGATACAATTGTCAGGCACCAACGCCTCAACATCTTCAAGGAAAATTCCCGTCAGAATTTCCTCTCAAAAGTCAATTTTTTCCAAATAACCACTGTTGCCAAGAAGCTTCTTGGTATGACACTATGACCTCCAATATGAAATGATTTTCTTTCCATGTATTAATTTGTTTTAGGGTGTGGATTCTAGAAGGAAGTTTCTTCATTCTAATGATTGAGTTGATTTTGAAAGTTAAAGCAATCTAGAGCCAACAAATATCACCCCTCTCAAAAGTCCAGCCCTTATAACACGATTCCGACATTGAAATTTGGCATGCAATTTATCCGAAAAGAGGTAACTCAAAATAATGGATCGCGATCGCCTGCATTAAATTTTCACACAGTTCCACACAATTTGACAAATGGTGATAATGTTGACCATATGTGGTAGTTTTGTCACACGCAACTGCATGATAAAATGACCGCAGCGAATCCAAATTCCAAAATAATATGCCCATATTATCTAAACCTTTTGGTTCCGCTTAGAAGTCATAAACAACATAACCTTGGTCATTTTTTCTTCTAGATGTGTTGACTTTCTGTAACGAACAATGATTGGATTGGTTTCGAGATAGCTCAATGCAATTTACTCAAACTTTGCAGGGGAAAGGACTGAAATGATCGACAATATCGATTCTTTGACCTTTGCAAACCGCTTTTTTTAAGGGCAAAAAATGAGAGATGAATCTCCTAGCACACTGCTTTAACTAATGAACAAATTGATAATATATTAATATTCCTGTTAACCGCATTATAATACACGCTGTTTATTAATTATTAGTTTTTCATGTGTAAAATTTTAGGGTGCAAATATCATTTTTGTAAATCCAGTTCGTATGCAATTACCGGATCATCCCTGTTAGAATAGCAATAGTATAGAAGAAATAAGGAAACGAAAAACACAAAAGGGACACGATATTTGGTCACGCTGTTCGGCTAATGGTTGCCTACGTCAGCGACTACAGAGCAGCTATAGTTCCGTTTTATTTCTCAGTGAAGATTAGGGTTCAGTGTTACAAGCAGTATATATAATATTACGCAACAGATTACAACAATACCCCTGCCAATGTTCGGCCAGGGGTCAATGGTTCGCTACGCTCCGCTAGCTCAGCTCCCCCGCCCCCCAGCCTTTTTGATACTGCATCATATGAGTCATACTCAACAATCCCATGATCCCATCCGGCCATATATAAAATAAAAATAAAGAAAATAATGAAGAACAAAGAAATACACTTCACATAGTTTATTCCAAGTAAAATAGAGACATCATGACCTGTTTATCCTTGAACTTGGCTTCAAATTTTTCATTTTTCATTTTTCTAATTGCTCAAAAAGAAGCAAGTCAAGAAACCAGAAGCTTTTTGGTTCATCTTTGTTTTGGAAATTCTCTATATCTTGACTGTAAGAAAGAATGAAAAATAGTCTCTATGGCTCCTTTCAAAGAAGGTTCGCAAAGGTACGGAAACTTGCAGGGTGGAATTTTGCAAATTGACTTTTGAATCCTTCATTATTCCTCAACATCTTCACACACGCATAATAGAGAAATTTCGACAAGTATCTCAAAAGTCGGAAGGTTGAACTAGTTCAAACGAGTTAGATTGACTTTCTAAAATTAGTCGTACCAGTGTCTTTTGATTATTTTTATTTTTTTAGGGTAAAATTAACTTCAATCATTAATGATGGTTAAAAGTATGTTAAATTGAATGCATCAGAGATTCAAAATGATAACTTAATAAGTATTCTAGATTGAATGGTTACATTCTCATTCCTTAAATTTTAATACGACCACTTACACACACTTTTTGGCATGAAATTTTTTTATTACAAGATCAATATCACATATTAACTTTATATTGTGATATACGTATTGCATATACATTGGCAGAGGAAATAAAATGTATTATTTCTATGGATAAAGTTTTCCATTTAAAAAAAAAAGAAAAGAGAGAGCAGTTGCGTACGGTAAAACAAGTGATAGTACGTAGATTGATGTACATAATGAAAGTTGATTAAATTGGACCACGGCCTAGATGAAGAGTGAGATGGCCTTGCTCCACAAGCGATGCAATGCAATCCTCGAACATTTCTTCAACTGATTTGAACTTGAATCCTAGACTCCTCAGCTTTCCCGTGTTTAGTTCATAATATGGTCTATCTAGTTTCTGGAACCTGAATGAAAACCGAATAATATATGGTTCTAAGATAATACACACTGTTTTTTCATAGCTGTGTTACTTTCTAGATTCTAATATTACAATTCCAAATAATAGTCTTGATCTCAATTTTCACACCAACGCTAATATTGATACCAGTCTCTTAATTATAAGGTTAGTTAGTGCAAATTGAGAAGCATTAACTAACCTTTTTGGGATGGGCAGTGTAGGATAACGGATTGCAAGCAAGGCAACCAAATCATCATTATCCATTACTGTAGAGCTGCAAAGGTATCGGCCTTGAGAGGCTTCGTCTTCATAAAGAAGAATGTGGGAAAGGGCAACATCATCTATATGAACGTATCCCATCCTTCCATGCCATTGAAATCTCTCGGTTTCCCCTGTTATTAGAGTTAGCAATTAATAACCATTAAATTAATTAACCAACCAATTAAAGGGGGCCGGGCCACGTTAGTTAATTTAGTGTGTGTGTGTGTGTGTACCTTTGAGCAAGCCTAGAACATCAGATGCAGTGGAACATAAATCTGGTGGCAAGCTAGGTCCAATGATAAATGTTGGCAGAACAGTCACCAAGTGTATTCCATTCTCTTTGCAGTATTCCCAAGCTGTTCTTTCTGCTAGTGTCTTTGACATCGGGTACCATGCCTTCGATCAATACATTATTATTCTCTTGTCACAACTAGATCTCATAAAGGTTGTAGTATAGTAAAACTTAATTTTTATTGAACTGATCTAGGTTTTATGAATATATGGATGAATATCTACTTCAAAAAAAAAAAAAATGTCTACCTGGAGACTTTCGCACAATTCCAAGGAGGTCCAGGATGACTCATCGAGTGGTATGTTCGGATCAAAATCATCTCTAACCCTAACAGCTGAAGATGATGAGGTTAACACCACTCGAACAAGGGCCGGGTTCTTCCGACAAGAACGCAGCACATTTAGCGTTCCTTGGACTGCCGGTTCCAAGATTTCAGACTGTTTGGTTGATAATCATATATATATATATATATATATATATATATATATATTCAAATTAGAGATCCATCAAAGTCACGACTTATTTCACTTATGTATATTAGTACCATGGTGATGGTGGTGTGTGTTAGTAGTGACGTGAGGATTTTGGATAATTTATGCTGAATTGCTGACAAGTCCCATAAAAACAGAGAGATAGAAATGAAATACACCTTTGGATCATCTGAGATATTATTGAGTACTGGAGAGGCAATGTGGAAGACGCCTTTGCATCCCATGATCGCATTGTCAAAGCTGCTATCTTCCATTAAATCAGCTTGGACTAGTTGGAGTCTTTCTCTTGCTCCTTCCAACCTCCATAAATGTTCGACTTTCTTCTCCTTCCCTGTACACGTATATACCATGTATATGTACTTTCACACACATCATCCAACAATATATACTTCTTAATTATTAATTAATTATCAATTAGCTTAATACTTAACTAACAATCTTGGGATATATGCAGATAATTAGTGAACCGATTAGGAGATTGAAGGAGGGAGAGAAAGAGAGAAACCTAAATCTCTAACTGTTCCAACGACATGATACCCTGACAAAAGAAGTCGCTTAATAAGCCAAGAAGCCAGAAAGCCTGAAGCCCCTGTCACACATACTCTGTGTTCGCCTTTGTGTTCCATAATCATAACCAGTAATGAAATGAACAACGCAATTAAGGACAATGCCTTCCTCCCTGCTACGCATGCACTTTAACCGTATAATTTATGATCAGTGAATTACCATTCATATATAATAAATTCATTATAACATGAATGTAGGTGTGGCCGCCTCCTCGGTCCTCACAAGGATAAGATGATCAAGCTAACCCAACTTCAACTAATCTCCAACGGAACATGACTTACCTACCTTTCACTTGCCTTACTGCTACTTTCATCAATGTCAATCAATATTACACCACTATTCACTAATAACTAGTTGGCTATCGGGGATGGTCCGAGGTACCCTATAAATGCTAATAAAGATTATATTCTCCAACAAGGCATCAACAAAGCGCCCATGGCCTAATGGATAAGGCGCTTGACTTCTAATCAAGCGATTGTGGGTTCGAGTCCCACTGGGCGTGTTTTCTGTTTTTACTATCGCTCGGTAAAACTTCTTTATTATTATTATTATTATTTTAAATGAATAAAAGGAAAAACGATAAATATACCAAAAACAATAAGCTATTATATGCCTATTGAGGCATTAGGTATTTAGGTAGCTATTATTAGCTTTGTTCATGTTTACTATTTTTACACTATGAGTTAATTTTGAGGGTTTACTTATATATCTATTCTTTTATTTATCTAATTTTTATATGGTAAATTTGTGGTTTATTATTGAATTTTATGAAATCGCATTCTATCTCATTCTCATAAAATTATGTATAATTTTCATGGTATGATATATTAACAATTTCTAGTCAAGTGGTTTGGCTTAGGGCGGAGCTAGCCTTCAACCACGGGGGGGGGCTAAATCATTAGGGAGCTTTTTTTTTTTGGGCTTGATGGCAAGGGAGCTAAAGTGTGTGTTTCTATAAAAGTAAAAAAAATAAAAAAAAACATTTTGAAAAGTCAAAAAGTTAGACAACAAGCCTACATGTACGTCCTTATTAGAATAATATGTTAGTATATGTTCGTTCACTTGTTAATGAGTCCCCCTAAAAGTTAAACATATTTTCACCTTGCAAAGTACTATGAACAAGTGATAAATTGCCAAAATTTGACAATGGCTCAAGCTCCTGCAACCAAACGCCTATTTGCATCCCTGATGGCACTGCACTAGATCCGTAGCAGGAACGACAATGGGTAATAGACCCAACGGATACCTAAAAACATTACTCATGACGTGTAGGATAATTATTCACTTATATCCACACATATTTATTTATTTATTCACGTAATTATAACTGTAATATTAAACAAAAAAATTAAAATTAATCAAAACCTACTACTAATTAAGACTTATTAATTTATTATTTTTTTGTTTTTAAGGATTATGAATTTGTTGTTGTAAAAGGTTAATGTAATAACTAATCAATGTTCAAATATAACTCTGTGTTGTATTTAATACTCTTATTATATTAAAATTCAATTTAGTTAAATAATTTTGTTTATGTGTGTTAAAGTTGTTACCTACATCAGGGTTGTGCATGGTACAAGAACCATACCATATATGTACCAAACTGGTTTGCAGTCCAGTAAATTAAAACTAGTTGAGAAAAACCGGTTCTTTTTTTGAACCTGTACTGGTTTCAAACTGGTTCATAACCGGTTTATTTTTGTACCGCTTTATTACTGATTTACCTGTTTCGTACCGGTTCAAAACCAGTTTTCAATGTGAACCAGTATAAAACCAGTTTTTGGATACCGAACCGGTTTCATTTTATGCTATTTGAAAACCGGTTTACTGGTTTAAAATCGGTTTTTTGTTGTGAACTGGTTAACACTGTTCTATATATATATTTTACCATTTAAAATTAATATATAATTAACAATTTAAAATTATCAAAATTGTTACCATTTCACAAAAACTTTTTATTTACAAATTATTTTTTTGAAAAGAATTGAAGTTTTAACTTATAATCTACAAAATATATATTTTTATTTAAAATTAATATATAATTAATATACTCCAAAATATATAATTAATATATCCTTTTGTCAAAATGTAGATACACAATCCGCATGATTCAAGGATTCATTCAACAATAAAGATAATTGAAATTCCATAGAATGTCATATGACAAAATTTCAAAATGCCCATGAACGTAGCAACAAGAAAACAACATAGCCCCCGCAAAATAGGAAAAGATAACCAATGTCTTTATAAAGGGCATTTAATAAGTAAAAATGTACTTATTCTTCCTGGCCCCAAAAAATAAACAGGAGCATTTCCTTTTGTTTTTCTGGTCATCAAGCCAATGATTTTGAGAATTAAGCAGCTATCACCATTCACCAATTCAGCTTCATGCTCACATGTCTAGGTCAACTTGGTGGAGATTGAAAGATTGCTATCAACATCTATGTCAGCTTCATGAAATAATCTAGCTCTGATTGAAGTTGGAGAAAATCACCAAGATTTATGGTCTACTGAAAGTAAAATCAACAAAGTAAGATCAACATTATTAATCATAATATGATTGCACAATTGGAAAAAATGGACAGTAATATGTGTATATATTCTGTTTCATGAGCATAGGCATTTTTATCTAAGTTTAATGAATACCTGTGGTACCGGCTAATTATCGCCAGAGTGGCATATTTTTATCATGGTAATGCATAAGTGTAACTTGTTCAATAACATAAAATGCAAACATTAATTCATCGGAATGAACAGCAATACATTCATCCACACCAGAATTTAGAGCAAAGCTATTGTCACAACAGGGGAATCAGAAAGACATACCAAGCTTCCACATATCACTGGGTGACTTATATGCTCTACAAATTATTGCTTTGGAATTTTTTGACACTTCATTAGTTGGGACACCAGATATTCTAGAGGATTAATGTCTTCAAGTGTCATTCAGTGCAACTGAGGTCGAAGAACAAGCAACATTTTGTGTAGAATTCAGTTCTACAAAAAAAATCTCATTACATATGAAATCATAAGATATTAGGTAAAAAGATACCATCAAATATATCTAACTACCTTGCTCAAATTGCTCCAGAGCCTTCAAATCCTCATTTGTAAGCAAAGGTGCAGATGATCCAAGCCAATCTTGGGTGCAAATCAATGCTTCCATTGTTGCTGGTGTTAAACAACTTCGATACGGATCAAGCACCCTTCCTTCGGTACTAAATGCAGATTCAGAGGCCACAGTAGAGATAGGTATAGCCAAAACCTCTCTTGCAATGTTTGCAAGGATTGGAAACCAGCTTGAGTTTATCTTCCACCAATTAAGAATGTCCATCTCTACGGGCTTCTCTAATTTTTCCTCCAAATACACACTTAGTTCAGATTCGGAGTCGTTGCACCCACTTGTTTGGTAGAATTGACCAAATCCATATCGATTGGTTTCACTATCTTCGAGAGGTTGGGATAATTGTGAGCTAACAGTAGACCCCTCCACCCCACCATTACCGTTATACTCATTAAAAATAGAGTACAAATAAGACTCTACTCTTCTTTTAAAATCAGTTCCCACGCCCGTTTCAAATTTGTTATTCATATACCAATTTAAAAATTTCATTTTGTGCCTGGGTTCTAATATGAGAGCAATCACCAGCAACATGTTTAAACTCTTGAGATCTCCCCAGTACTTGTCATATTTCTTCTTCATGCTTTCAACCATCACTTTTATACGTGTATCACTAGATTTGCACATAGCCCTGATTTCTGATCCAATGCCAAAGACCTCATACATATAGCTACTACTAGTCACGTAAGAGGAACCAGATACTTTCAAAGTAGCTTTGTAAAATACTTTCAAACAGGGAAGGATTGAACGTACATATTCCCAATCGGTACTCAAAGGGACACATTTCCCCTTTTCTAACTCCTCAGTATATTTAGGATCTTCCAACTCCAATTCTTCAAATGTCTTTCTATGTTTCAGCGCAGCATCTAACATTAGGTATGTTGAGTTCCACCTTGTTTCAGTGTCCAAGCCAACAAAACCCCCATAGTCCATATTTGGGCCAATAAATTTCTTGAATGTCTTAAATCTAGAAGGAGAACCTTTAACAAACTTCACTGTGGCACGAATTCTAAAAATAGAATCATCAAGCTCTTTAAAACCTTCCTTCACGATTAAATTCAAGATATGCGCACAACATCGCATATGAAGATAGTTTCCGTTTAGAACCAAACAATTCTTAGACAAAAACCTCTTTTTGAGTTGTACAATCATGACATCATTGGATGAAGCATTATCAACTGTCAAACCAAGCACACAATTTATCTCCCAGTCAGTCAAGCAGCGATCCACTTCCCTAAACAAATTCTCTCCTGCGTGGCTTGTGACTTGACAAAAATTTAAAATCTTTTTGTTCAACATCCAATTATTATCAATGAAGTGGACTGTCAAGCACATATAATAGAGTTTTGAGAAAAGGTCTATGTATCAGTGGTGAGACACACTCTTCTTGGATATTGTTAGGAAAGAAACTTCTTCAACTTTGTTTTTTCAATGTCCCATATTTTCAAGATATCACGCGCTACTGTAGTGCATGAGGGGATAATAATCTTGGTGATTCAAGGCCCATAAAAGGGAGCTCACAATCTACGAAATACTCCACTATTGCATGACGGATTGCTTCTTGGTCAAACTTGGCAAATGAAGGAGAAGAACTAACATGTCCTTCGTTTACCGTTGGGGATGAAATTTATTTTTGCCTCTTGTTCACATCTTTCTCTGGATGATGCTTGCATCTCATTAGATGAGAGCGCATGCCGCTTGTTCCATTATCATATCGGATCAAGGAACCGCAACAATTGCATTTAGCTTTCTTTTCTGTGCCTAGCTCTACTTTAAAGTGATCCCAGGCATTAGACCGATTCCTACGTGCTCCAGAGTGAGGTGGTACCATATTGCAAGTGTTGGAGACAGGTGGAGGGGTAGTAACAACATGTTATGCTGTCTCAGAGGCCGGAAAGTTGTCATAACCACTCATCTTACTCTGTTCAAGTAGAACTACTAGCCTGAATTCAGACTAAGGTTATGTGTAATCAAAGCAAATTTATGCTGCATCACTGATTGCAAAAGCATGGACTTTAGAGGATAATATTTTCTACATTATTTGCACTGCATATTTCCTTCAAATATTAAAAATAAATAGACAATAGTCAAGTGTATGAAATCAATATTATGTCCCCCCAATCAGCAGAATAATGAGCCATAACATCCCATTGCAGCAAGCATGCTAGATTTCAAATAGCCTCTTCAACTCAGCATTCAAGACAGAATCATCATAAGCTATCACCTACATGATGATGACAGATACTTAAGATTATATATAAGAAATTACCTAAAGAAATATTGTCCAATATGTAAAACCCATACCTCAATAAAAATCGAAAGTACGACAAATTACATTAAAGTACAGGAATTACTAATAATTTACAAACTTGATTACAGTGATCCAAGTCATAAATTAAAAACCTAAGTCATAATTCTATTAAATAGATTACAATTTGAATACTTATTGGAATATCCAAAGCTCAACTCCAATACAAAAGCTTAAACTATGAGTTCCAAGCCTGGAGCTTCGCCTCATCAGTCTCCGGTACCTGTTTATTTGAAAAACAATAAAAGGAACGGGGTGAGATTAAAAATCTCAGTGAGCCCTTCACGGACTCCTCACCATTCCCTCACCGAATCATACTAGCCTGAAAAGACTAACTCAAACATTACTCTCCCTATTAACCATAAGGGACTTAAAAAAAACTCCTTAAACACTCTAAGCGAGAACGCCTTAGAATGAGCTAACATGAACTTAAAACTTGGCATCTTACGGAGTAGGATAATCCTAGGTCCATTATACCACTTATCAACTTGTGATTCAACTAAACTTATAAATGAATAGCAATACTCATAAATCATTTAAACATTACTTCTTTAACTATGTTTAGCACAACTAAACACAGTGCTACGTAAATGCAAACTTTCTTAACTAAGAACATTTAGTTCTTCTTTACTTTGTGCTACGCACATCTTACTATTCTTCTATGCATTCTTACCATTTAGTAATCTAGCAACTAAGGAATTACAAGCCATAATATCTTTTACTTAGCTAAGCTAATCCCAAATATATATATTTACACATATACAAGGAATTCATTAACATTTTTAGACTTGAGCATTGTTAAGTTCATAGTCAGCTTTGCTTTGCTACTAAGCACGTTCTAGCTATTCCCACTGGTTGAATCGATATTCAACAGGGAATCTTCATTACCGGGTTTTGTCAAGGCTTTGGTCTCGAGACCCCAAGTAACGTCTACGATATGGTGGTCAAACGTCTTAACCTTCCAAGTGGCGTCCCACGAGGCTAACCATACCGTGCTTCTCCTTTAAATAGAGGAGTCTTGCCATGGACTTTAGCTTGTGCTTATGTTTTTATGCATGTTTATAGAAATGCAACTTAGCTAACTAGGATTTATTAACATCATCCTCATTACTTAACTATTCAAAGATATTACAATCATTCCAATGAATCTACTTAATTAATAACATCATACAGTATTAATTAACTACTTACTTAAAAATTGAGACATACTTTATTCATAATATGAATTACACCAAATCATGAACAACTACTCAAACATTCTTCTTATCATAAAGTTTCCTTCGAACCTTTGCTTGGCATTATCACCATGGACTTAGGGCTCAATAACAAGCCTCAGGACTGACCAAACTAATGGACGAAACATACATTAAACATATCCCTTGAAACTCTATGGAGTTTGCAAGAGAACAGACATCAAACATACATTCAAGTGTGGGGGGTTGGGGACAGCCATCCAACCTCTTATAGGCAAACCCACTATCAAATCATAACAATAATAAATTCAAACTATACTTCACATGGATATTCAAAATCCCTAACTTGAATAACTTGAATCTAGGGTTCACATAATACTCTAGGAAAATAAATTCCTATGTGTGGGACTTATGGATGCCTATCACCTAAGGGTTAAAGAACTCACCTTGATTCTTCATGGCCTTGAGCTTGAATAGTTGAACTTTGGCTTCCTTGCTCTTTTTCAAATCTTCCCAATCTTGAGCTACAACCTTCAATCATCTTTCTCAATCCAAGAACTTGAGCCATCCTTGATGGAGCTTGTTCTTCTTCCCCTTCTTCTTCTCCTCCTTCGAGTTCTTCTTCTCCTTCTTCTCTAGGGATTTTCCAAACTCTCATAACCAAGGAGATTCACTCCCCAACTTGGATTCAAGCTAAGATTTGAGGAGAATCTAGCATGAATCCATTATTTCCCCTTGAAATGGTGAAACCCTAAGTGTTTTCCCTCTTTTATCTTCTCTCCAAATCGCTCTTCCTTTCCCTTTTTTCTTCCTTTTTGTCCTGTTCGTGATTCTGCTATTTTTAAGCAAATTTTACAGCTGTGAATCGATTCACAATGATGTGTGAATCGATTCACACAGTTAGAAAATGTGCTTGCTCGAGTTTAAGTGAGTGAACTGATTCTCTGCAGCTCCTAATTTGACTCCCAGCAGCTTGTTTTTGTGTGAATCGATTCACAGGATGTGTGAATCGATTTACAACTGCTCAAATTCGATTCTTAGTGGGATTTAAGTGCCCGAATCGATTCAGGAGGTGTGGGGATCGATTCCCACTGCATAGAAATCAAAGAAACTCAATTATAACTCCAAATTAACACTTCCAATCATCTTAGGATTAAATCCAACTCATTTCTTAATTCCATTTCAATAACTTACACCTTAAAACTTTGTATAATCATATTCACTCAATTTGACACCAAATTAAGTTTGAATACAATCACACAACTCCTCATAACTTATTCCCAACTTAACTTAGAGAATTTGGGGTGTTACACAACATACTGTGGTTAAACTTCTAGATCAAAGTGACTTTTTCTTTAAAAGTATGTTATGTGCAGTTCAGACTCAACAAAATAAAATGTCTATGAAAACCAAAAGTATGAGATTGGCAACTATAATCTAACTTTACACTATTATTCATCTATGTGGATGACTTGCCATGAGATTACCCAAAGGCAGATCAAGAGGGCATTCAGAACAGTATAACAAAATGAACACAGCTTAAGAAGTGAGAAGATTGAGCACATGCTAGTAATGGAATACATACCAAATAAAGTCCAATGGGAACACGTGAGAAGCTTGAGCTGCCTAAAATTTTGGTGAACAAAAATCTAGCAAGTCTCAACAACAATCCTAACTCAAAGAACCCACAAAAAGCAAGCAAATCAAAGACCCAGAAAACATAGACATAGATTAGACACTAGACAGAGAAAGCATGTTTACCTTCATGGAGAGAAAGCTCTTGCCCAATGAGCTCTTGATATTTCCCTTGAAGCTCCAAATACTTAAGGATTCTGATTCACACCCCTCCAGCAAACATGTAACTTGATTCAAGCATAAAAATCTAGATGATTTTTCACCCCTCGAGTACTTTCCATTTAAAGTATCTATTTAAAATTAGATCCCTATAATTTTGAGAATACCACATTACTCAAACTATTAAAATAAATCTGCATGAGCAAACCTTAAAAAAAACAAATATAAGACATTAATCTAAAGCTTAGAAACATACCCACCACCCTAATTCATAAATTAATTAGGCAAATATCACCTAATCAAGCAAATACTTGAGAACATTTCTCTTCAATATTTACCAAACATCACAAAATCAAAATTAAGCAATATCATCAACATCATAATCCACGAAATTAACAAATAAAAAAAACTCAAAAATCGATCTGAACAAGGACAAGCACACACCATGAAGAACTCGAGGATTCGTCTTCAGCAAGCTCTCAGGTCAAAACATCGTTCGTCTCACCAAGGACACATAAGCAAGAATGAAAGCTTTATACTCTCTGCAGAAAAAAAAAGACGAGAGATGAAGATGGTTATTGTGGTGAGTGGTTGTCTAACGTCGTCTCGAGAGTGAACCGAAGAATGAGCTTACCCGAGGCGGACTGAAGCTCGACGAGATTAGGGATTTAGGGTTTTTGTTGAAAAGAGGGAGTGTTCGCTGTGGAGGAGATTCGGGATCCAGTGTTCGCTGTGGTATTTTACCGGTTTAGAGAAGAGGAATCTCGGTATTTCATTTTTTTTACTAAATGGGTTGGGTCAGTCATTTTTTAAAATGGTATGGGCTTTTTAAAACAATCCAGTATAGTTTCTAATATGGTATGGGTTTACCGGTAATGTTGCACACCCTGCGTGGGTATGAGTTTTGGTACAAATATTTTTTTTAAATATGGATATGGAGACGGGTATAATAGTACCCGCCCCACAAAAAGGTAAGAAAGAAACATAAGAAATAAATAAAAATACAAAAAAATTAAAAATATTTTTTTCAAAATGGCGAGTTAGTGGAGTGAGGTACCCGTACCGTTAGGAACATCGGAGGATGTAAAGGTTTAAAAAAAAAACTAGACTTTTAACATCGGGTGTTTGAAAAACCGATGTTAAAAACAACATTTAACGTCGGTTCAACAAACAACGGGTGTAAAAAGTCAATTTTTTATTTTTACTTTTTTATTTTTACATTTTCGTATCACTTTTTACACCGGTTGGTTGTTTAACCGGCGTAAAAAGTCACATTTAACGCCAGTTTTTTAGCCGACGTTAAATGTTCCAACAATCAACAAACCGGCGTTAAATGTTCCAACAATCAACGTCAGGACTATAGACACCGGTTAAAAAACCAACATAAAATATCTTATTTAATTGGCGTTAAATAACTTTTCTGCACTAGTGAATAGTTTGTGTCTGAAACATACTTGCATTTCTCCTTCTCCTTGTATATGGTGGTACACTTTGTACTCGAGATTAATGTTTTAAAACACGTAGAATGATTTGTTAAAAAAATAAAGGACAAATGAAACTATAGAAATTGAGTTAAAATACTAAAAAACATTTCCATTTTTTTTTAATAAAAGATATTATTGCTTATGATATTTCTTAAAATGGATCGTTTTAAAGGGTTATACATATTCGTTGTTAACAATCGAAATTTGATCAATATACTTTAAAATTTATATTTTTTTTCCTTCTAATTCATGATGAATTTTGTTAGACATGGAAAGATAAGTCTAATTAACACATTTGAGTCAAATAAAAACACATTTCAAGCGCCTATGGCCTAAGCCCTAATGGATAAGGCGCCTGACTTCCAGGTTTTAGTCCCATTGGACGTGTTCCATGACTTTGTATTATTCTTTAATTAGTATGTTTACCCGTGCGATACACGAAAAATATAAGATTTAAAAATTTAACAACAATTAAATGAAAGTATGTTATACATGAAAAATGATTATATATACATTGATATATTTATATTTATAAAGTTATAAAGCCACTCTAAATAACCCGTGCGATGCACGGGACACATGTTAGGATAGTGAATGTGCCTATAATAATTAGGAAATAAGAATTAGAATTACATATAAAATGCAAGAAAGTTATAATGTCACCAAATTTTTAATTAAAATTTCACACATAAGAAGAACCATGATAATCCTATTTAAACATATAATAAATTCTTATAATCTATCTGAATTTTTAACTAAATTTATATGTAAAAGAAAATCTCTAATAAACCAATTTAAATATTTGTTAAATTCTTATCATCTTATTCAATATTTAAATAAGTATTTGCATATAAGATAAGATGGGCCATGACTTTGTATTCCATGACTTTGTATTATTCTTTAATTCAGTGACATGTGGCCTCCTCAGGACTCGAAAGGATAAGATGATCAAGCTAACTCGACTTTAAACATGAACTCACCTATTGTTATAAAAAAAAAAATGACTTACCTACGTTTCACTTGCCAGCTTGCTTCCACTTTCATCAATATCAATACTCATTTTCTCGTATTATGAGTATCACATTAAAAAATTTCACATATATTTAAAAACATTATAAATAAATAAAAAAATATAATAATTTTATAAAATTATCTTTATTAACAATTGATTATTAACAATTTTCATAAATATATAATAGAGTATAATGACTTAGGAGTGATGTACTCATTATTAATTTGAGAGTAAAAGTAAAAAATAATAATTAATATTACATTAAAAACCTAATATGACACTTATTTTTGGACTGATTTTTTTTACAAATATAACACTTATAATGGGATGGTGTGAGTATTAGATTACCATTCACGAATTGGGTTGGATGCTCCAAATTACAATGCAAAGTCTAAATTATATTTAAAGTCCCTAACAATGCAACGAGCGCCCATGGCCTAATGGATAAGGCGCTTGACTTCTAATCAAGCGATTGTGGGTTCGAGTCCCACTGGGCGTGATAATTTTTTTTTAATTTTACTATTTCTCCCCGCTCGGCTGCTCGTCCCGTTTTTACTATCTCTTTGCAAACATCTTTATTAATTTTTCAAATAAAAAGAAAAAACTATTATATACCAACAACAATAATCTATTACATGCCTATTATCGGGGCATTAAGTAGCGATTATTAGCTTTGGGTATTTTTATTATTTTTGCAATCCCTCCACCATTAATTAATTTCGAGGGTTTTATTATCTATCTATTACTTTATTTATCTAGTTTTTGTATATTAATTTTTTGGTTTACTATTGGATTTTATGAAATCGTATTCTATCTCATTCTCATAAAATTATGTATCATTTTCATGGTATGATATATATTTACAATTTCTACCCAAGTGAGTTGGCTAAGTGTATTTACAATTTCCATGGTAATGGACCAATAAAATACCCGTAAAAATTACCCATGACGGTAGGGTAATTATCCGCTTAATGATAATTACTTGCAAAAATTGATGGTGTGTGGGGACTCTAGTACCATTCCTACCCATACTTGCAATTATTTGTTTGTTTACTCATATAAATATAAATATAACATTAAATTAAAAATAAAAATAATCTAAATCTAATATTAAACAAGACTTTTAAATTTATGAATTTTTTGTTCCAATTAGTTATTGTATTAATTAATCAGTGTTCAAATATAATACTATTAAGTGTATTTATAGCTATATTATGTTTAATTTTAATGTAGTTAAATAATTTTGTTTATTTAGCGCGCACGTTTAAAGCGTAGTGAGGGGGTTTGATCCCCCAATGCACTCAAGTCCCCCTCCATGTGTGTGAGTTAAGCCAATGGGTCTCCTTATGTATCAAAAAAAAATTGTTTATAAGTTTTTATAATTCAATTCTCGAAAGATCCTTGGATAGTTTCGATTGGATTACAATCATATTAAGTTTCACTGATAAACTAACAGACTGTGCTCGAGAAAATCAACAAAAAATAATTTTTTGCACAAAAGATCAAGATAATGTAACATGGCACAACGTGGCTAATCTAAACTACGTGTAGTTGGTGCTGTTAAATAGATAATACATTCAGAAGTAAACTAATTTCCCAAAGAAACAAGATACTATGGCTCGGTTTGGTAAGACAAGAAGCTAACTTATAGTTATTGGACTAGCTTATAAGTTTGTTTAACTGAATAAAAGGTGTTTAGTAAGTAAACTTATCACATTAGCTTATAATTTTTTTCTCAGCTTATACCTTATGGCTCGGTTTGGTAAGGCTAAAAAGCTAGCTTATATCTTATTAAACTAGCTTATAAACTTGTTTAACCGAATGAAAGATATTTGGTAACCAAACTTATGACACTGACTTATAGATTTTTTGAGATCCTACTTGAAATAACATCTTAACTTATAGCTTATTTTTACCCAAGCAAGGCTATATTCACACGGTTTGAGAACACTATATTCACACACTTTGAGAATTCAACAAAGAAAGAAAGATTCCAAGTAGTAGAAGGAGGGGATTCAGACTTCATGTGAAGGGTAGTAATTACAGTGATGGAAGCTGACCAGTGGGATATATATATATAAAAAAAAAAAAAAGGCCAAACAGGAGAGACATGACTACGAGAGGCACTGCCAATATTGTCTGAGTCTGACAGATATGTTTACTATGCAGCCCTTGAAAATTGAAATCGCTGAACATCAGAAAACCATACCAAAAATGTACTGTACACTGCTAATCTCACACCCATTTGTCCCAATTTGGAATCCCACAGTTACAGTTACACTCAGAAAAACAGGCCACTGTCACTGGCGGGTACACCCAACTTTCTTCCACCGAGTCAATCGACACAAACTCAGTTCTCGAGTCCACCGAGTCGAAGCTTTCTTCTATATTAGGAAGCTCAACAATCTCGCTCAGCTCCGAGGACTCTGACGAACATGAAGAAGGTGAGCGTAACGGGTGAGGATCGAATTCCACCATGGCGGCAGCTTCTGCAGCGGCGACTTGGATGTCACGTGGGGTCAACGAGAGGGGTCTTGGAAGCATGTGAGCTATTTTGGGGAAGTTCAGAATCGGTGAGTGACCCTTAATGCTCAAAGCTGCAACATCGTGTGCTCGAGCTGCCATTTCAGGGGTGGTGAAAGTACCGAGCCAGATGCGTGATTTCTTGCGTGGCTCACGAATTTCGGACACCCATTTGCCCCAGCTTCGCATTCGAACACCGTGGTAAATTACCGAGTGCTTGCTGCACTCTCTTCTAGTATTTCTCTTGGCCTTGCTCTGTTTCTCTTTCTCTGTTTTTCTGGGTTTTGAAAAGTCTGAATTTGAGGAGTTGGTGGTGGTGCTACTGCTTGTTGTTTCCTTCATTGTTTCTTAGTAAGAAAGGGAATGTTGAGTTTCTGGAGCAGAATACAGGTGGCGCATGATAAAGGAGTCAATCAATAATGCTCAATACTAATAAGGAGTAGGGAGAGAATGAATGAGATATATCATATCATAGCATAGGCGAGGTGTCGAGAAGAAACAATGCATAAAGCGACCCTTAACCCACCAGTAATATATTCCGTGAGAAGAAAAAGAGACAACTTTATGAGTAGTAAAACTAACACGGTAAAAGAAACAGAAAAGTATGTAGAAAGGATTGAATTTTTACTTTTCTTGTGAAAGATTTATTTGGACACGTAGAAGGTCTTTTAGGACTAAGCAGAGATATGGATCACCCACTGGTATTAAAGGCCCCACTTATGATGTATATTTGTATTTGTATTTTGAAAAAATAGTAAATACGTTACGAGACCAATTTAATTCTTTATAAAGTAAAAAATAAAAATCGTCTTTAAGAATTTTAAATATGTGTCAAATTAGTTCTTACTAAGAAATAAAGTGTCCCTAAAAATAATGTGTCAAATTTGTAAGCACCAATTTGTTCTCAACGATTTTTGTATATACGGAAAGAGAGTGATAGGAAGATAAGAGATAGAAGTCAACCAGTCCGACCGAAAACCAGAGAGATAGACGGTTTGAGCCACAGTTCAGATCAGTCATGCGCCTGAACCGGTGCTGGCATCATTAACTCAATTTTAAACCAATCAAACCTGGCGACTCGGAGAGCTGTCACGCGCCAGCATAGTCCTACACGCAGCGCCATTAAATGGTGAAAATCCCATTTACTAAAAATGCCTCAATTGGGATCGAACCCAGAACATGCAAACAGCAATGCACACACTTTACCATTGCGACGCTTGTGTGTTTGGATACTACTGGTACAAAAAATCATATATATCCTTAATAAAATGCTTATTATTTTCATATAGACCCGTTCGTACGGTTTAACTAGTGACCCACTAGTCTGACTAATAACCTATTGACCCAGTACTATGACCGAGTCGGATTATAACTATGGAAGTAACGAAAGGAATGAAACCGTAAAAAGTGATGTACTATTGTGTATTTGCAGGGACATTGCCAGAAGTTTTGACTGACAATGGCCAAGATCAAAGACCCATATGATGAAAATTAAAAATACATTATTATTTGAATATAAAAGTAAATATTATCAACTACTCCATCAGTTATTTAATATAAGACGTTTTTGGTAAAAAAAAATTTGTTCCTTAATATAAGATATTTTTTAAATATCAAGGTGCATTAATTCTTTCTCTTAATAATCTTGGAGATGAGAAGGGTAACTTGGAAAAAATAGCACACATTTTGTAGAAATTTAACGTTAATAACTAACAAAACTCACTTTTTTAAGGGACGTGAAATGATCGAAGAGAATCATATATTAAGAAAAGGAAGAAGTACTACATTATGGAAATAAAAAAACACATTACAGAAATTAATAAAAGCCTAGACTAGGAGATTAATACACCCGTGCCTAGATAAAGTTAAAAAATGTTTTGTATGACAATTGGATGGTCAATAACCAGAGAACGGATTAAATGATTATTGAAATTTGTTAATGAACTCACAGTATACGTGATATTGAAACACATGATATCTTCTATTATCTATATATTACAAATAATAAAACAAGGTTTTTGAAGAACATGTGTTAGTCCCTAAAAAACTTTACTATTTTATTATTTTTTATTATAATTTTCTTATTTTAATTTATTTTTAATTTTTATTCATTTTATTTTTTTATTTTGTATTTTTGTAATGTTTGTATTGTTTATTTTATATTTTTTAATTTTTAATTTTGTTTTTTACTTTTATTTTTTTTTTTTTTTATCTTTTTATTTTCTTTTTATTTTTTTATTTTTACTCTTATTTTTTAAATACTTTTTCCGTTGTTTTATCTTTTTTATTTTATTATTTTGTAGGTTTTAATTTGAATTTTATTTTTATAATTTTGTTAACTTTCTTTTCGTTTTTTAATATTTTTCTTTTTCTAATTTTCTTCATTTGTTTTATTTTTTATTATTTTAAAATACTTTAATTATTTTTTCATATGAGCAAAAATGTCTTTATTAAATGATTATTTTTCTTTTTGGTCTCTTCGAGAAATATTACACGTTGTCGTTGTAATTTGATTGACTTTTAACACATCAAATTTATAAATACTTTTATTATTTATAAATGATTATTTTATTTTTCAATTCTACGGGGAAATATTTCACGTTGTTGTTGTAATTTTATCGTCTTTTAACAAATATTAAATTTATAAATGTCTTTATTATTTATAAATGATTATTTTACGTTTTAGTCCCTTCGAGAAAACATTACATGTTGTGGGTATTTTATCGTCTTTTAACACATATCAAATTTAAAAATGTGTTTATTATTTATAAATTGTGATTTTGCTTATTAATCCATATTAGAAAACATTACATATTGTCGTTGTAATTTTATCGTTTTTAACACATATTAAATTTATAAATGTCTTTATCATTTATAAATAATTATTTTGTTTTTCAGCTCATATGGGGAAACATTACAAGTTATGAGTGTAATTTTATCGTCTTTAAACATATATTAAATTTATAAATGTCTTTATAATTTATAAATAATTAGTTTCTTTTTTAGTCCCATATATATTATCAGTATAATTTTATTGTTTTTGAACACATATCAATTTTTAAAATATGTTTATTATTTATAAAAGATAATTTTGCATTTTAGTCTCTTTGGGAAAACGTTACATGCTGTCGGTTTAATTTTATCGTCTTCCAACACATATCAATTTTATGAATATGTTTATTATTTATAAAAGATAATTTTGCTTTTTAGTCTCTACGGGAAAACATTACATGTAGTGGGTGTAATTTTATCGTCTTTGAACATATATCAATTTTATGAATATCTTTATTATTTATAAAAGATAATTTTGCTTTTTAGTCCCTACGGGAAAACATTACATGTTGTAGACTTGTGGGTGTAATTTTATCGTCTTTTAACACATATCAAATTTATAAATGTCTTTATCATTTATAAATGATTATTTGTTTTTTACTCCCTATGGGGGAAACGTTACAAGTTGTGGGTGTAATTTTATTGTCTTTGAACATATATCCCATTTATAAATGTCTTTATAATTTATAAATAATTATTTTCCTTTTTAGTCCCGTACATATTGTCATTATAATTTTATTGTCTTTGAACACATATCAATTTTAATTTCAATTTTATAAATATGTTTATTATTTAATAAAGATAATTTTTCTTAAATTTTTAGTCTTTTTGGGGAAACGTTACATGTTATCGGTATAATTTTATTGCCTTTAAACACATATCAATTTTATGTATCTATTTATTAGGCTCAAACTTATTTAATAAAACATGAATATAGTATAAACAAATTTTTAAATATATAATAAATTATTTACGAATAATGTGATTTCACACCTGCGTAAAGACGATGCACGGGTCTCCGCACGGGTCTAGAAACCAATGTGAGTTGGACTCAACTGATATCATTTGTTGGTATTTGGATGTCAATAACCAGGGCCCAGGCACTAGGAAACTCTCAAGTAGCTCCGTCACCGTGTATTTGTGTTAGTAGGCAGGGCGGCTGCGTTCATTGCAACATTTCTGGCGAAGTTTTCACAAGTCAATATCTCACTTTCGCTGGGGTCAAACTGTCTTGGTTTTTTCCAAAAACCCCATTCTGCACTCATTTTAAAGAGATTCACACAACCAATTAGTGTCTTCCGCGCGCGCTTCACTTATTTGTTCTTGTTTTCCTGGTTATGGTTTCTTTCTCTTACTTTTTCCTTCTCGTTTTAGATGTTTCGGACAAACTTCGGATGCTTATAGATATTGCCGAATAAAATTAATTATCCCTTTTAAGAAAAGAGGATGAAAAACAATTTAGGAAGTCCGTTAGTGTCTTAATCATCCATCGGGGTTGGAATAATTCAGAATAACGCACATCTCTACCATAGGATGCTTTGCCGTTGTGTTGTACATGCGGACTGTACTGAGACAAAAGCAGTCCACGTAAGGATTCCAAGTGTCCAATGCTCTCAAAACATGGGTGCCTCTTGCCATGGATTATTTGCAAACCATCACTATCCAAGGTGCCAAGATGCGACACATCTAAATGTGGACTATATTTGGTGAATTAATACCTCCAAAGTTTAAAAAAGTAGAGGACTGACAGATATGCAAACTTTTTTCATATAGATGTTTAGCTGAGTGACCGAAAATTTATAAATATCTGAGCTACTTCCGGTCGATATTATAAGAAATAAACGTGTTTTTTTCCTTAGTCTAAATTATAAAAAAATAAACATCAATTTTATAATGCATTAATTGTTAATTTCCATCTTTACTCCCTTATTTAATGCGAGACTTATATTAACGAAATATACCTACTTCTTATGCATTACTTATATACCATTTCGTAAAAGGGATAGTTTTGGAAGAAAACTCAACTTTTAGAAGTATTAATTAGGAAAAAAAAGTTTCAATGTAATTCATTGCTATGTGTGAATTATGATTTTGTTTCTTATAATATGGAGTATTAAAGGATGTATCAAGTGAGATGAGTGTTTAATATGAGAGAGTAAGAGGAGTAAATCTGGACCATACAACCATACATGGATGGTCATGATTAAAAGTTATTTAGTAGTCACATGACCACTTAAAAAGTCACATGATTTTTTGTTTTAATCTTAGTCATTCATGATGTGATCTATGACTATAATTTACTTCTCTCACCCTCTCATATAAGCACTTCACTCACTTGATACGTTATTATTTCTTTTTATGTTTTTTTGGTAAATCTTAACTACTTATTTCGCATAAACTACAAAAGGTCAAAAGCTTTCACCCATTTTTTTATTTTTTTTTTCAAATTCATTTCAGAACAACCAATTGCCTAATAAGTACGTGCATTTTCAATATATAAATAATAATTGGGGTTTGTTGCTTCAAAAATCAAGGGTATATAAGGTGGATCCTAACCTAGAGAGTGGTGCAAACACTCGTTTCTTCCATGCTTGCTTAAGATCGAGGCGTAAATATAATGAGATTGTGGGTTTTAATGCAGGCGACCAACGGAGAGATGAAGTGGGGAGCTAAAGTCTGAAATAAAGAGGCACTTTTGAATATTTTTTTTCAGAATCTGGATGAGATTGGTTTTTCTTAGCTACCTTGTGAGGGTAGTGCTTCATTAATTGTTCCGTTTGGAGTTATGAAGGTAATAAAAGTATAGGGCCACGTAGGTTTGTTCAGTAAATACCTCTGCAATTTACACATTATTTTATTATTACTCTATCTGTCCCAATATATATGTCATATTTGGTTAAATCACACTGTTTAAGAAAAAAATAATAAATGAAAAAAAGTGATTGATAATTTTACCAAATTACTCCCTCCGTCTCATTTTACTTGTCCTATTTGAAAATTTCATTGTCTCAAATTATTTGTCCCTTTAGAAAATCAATGAGTATTAATTACTTTTTTCTCAAATATACATTTTATCTCAACCAACCTCTATTAATGAGTTGTTAGTTAGTAATTGTAACTGTCCAATTTAAATCGAGGTATTTTAGTCCAACGATATTATTTTATTATAGAAATCAGTAAATCAAATCATTTTTTTAAGAATCGTGAAAAAACAAAAGAGACTACTAAAATGAGATAGAGGGAGTAACTTTATTAACCATTGATGTATTAATTATTGTCATAAATGTAAAGTGAAGTATCTGAAGGTACAATTGACAAAAAATATTTAAAATTATATTAAAAATAAAAAATAACATATATTTTAGACACAATGTGACACACACACACATATATATATATATATATATATATAAAAGAGCGGGAAAAATATGTTTTAATAAATTAATAAATTTACGGGACATACATACATTGTATGTCTAAACCAATTTTATATAAGAAAGCTAACTATTCCACAGTTAATTTTAAGATACTGATTGTGCCTGCCCTTGCTTTCGCCAATCATTTCAATAAGGACTTATGGTTCATTTGGACTGAACAAACACGACAAACAAAAAATGAATGACAGCTGGTAAAAAAACAAATGAATGACAGAAACATACGAATTGAAATCTATTCCATCGATTGGTTTGCATAACTAAACGGAAGGAAGGTAAGTTCTGGTAACACCCTCCTTTAGATCCGTAACACTCTCTTGTCAGTTTTTTTAATTTTGAAATACTCTTACGTCTGTTTTTATTTTTTGCATCTGCGAATCGTACGTAAATTTAGTTTACGTACGCTTATATAAATTTAATTCATGTAACCTACATAAATTCAATATACGGAGGTTACCGTGAATTCAATTCACGTAATTTTTTTTTGAAAATGAACGTTCAGAGTTTCGTTTCACAGAAGAGCAATTTAGTCTTTTCAAAATTAAAAAAAGTTGACAAGGGGGTGTTACTAGTCCAAAGGGGAGGGGGTGTTACTAGAACCAACCTGGAAGGAATAGTTATATGTTAGAAATGAGTGACGAGAAGGAGCCCCAAAAAACAATGAGAAAGAGATATAATCAATGGGCTGAAGTGAGAGGCTATGAAAAATGGACTGACACCACATCTTGACAAAAAACTTAATACGTTAGGTACATGAGTCTCTACACTTATATTGTTTTTACTTAATTCATTGTCAATCAATGTGGGACTTTTGCAGCTCAACACTTGTATTTTACAACAATCTCTCTCTCAAGTGTGGGATCTCCACACATTGCTATCTCCCCCTCAAGCGAAAGCCTTGCCGGGCTTATGGGCAATGGAAGACCTAAGCTACTGGGTCAGTTGGTGTATAAAAATTTAAAATATTAAAATTATAATAAGAGTATCAAAATATTTTCTTTACAAACAAAAAAAAATAACAAAAGCAAATGTTTGTTCTTCTTGCAAAATAACAAGATCATTATTTCTGATAACACAAAACTTGTTTTCGGACTTAACAAATAGAAGGATTTCAGAATTAACAAAAATTACAAGTAGAAAATAACAAAATGACATAGACCGAATTAACAGAGACCCAATTACAATAAAAAATTACAAGAAAAAATTAATAGAGGGATAGAGTTTTATTCTAAATTGAGAGAAATCTGAACATAGTAAAAGGGAGAAATAGAGACTAAAAATGGCGCTCACCAACAGGAGAGAGAGAGTGGGTCGAGATGTGAGATAGTGAGATGAATTGTGTTATGAGTTTTGAGAGAGAAAGAAATGACGGGGGCTGACTGAATGAGATGAAAGAGATGGTGAGGGCACTGGGTGCAAATTATTAACTGAGAGGAGTCAAAATATAAATTTTATAGGGGATAAGTAGTATTTTTATTTTTCAGATGGTGTAAGTACACACCCTATACAACAAGTAGGTCCAGGGTGAGGGTGCAACTGAACCCAAACTCATATCGTCTTTGGTTGAGATGAAAGAGGTTTGGGTTTGAGTGCAAAATTTTAAATTGAGAGGGGTCAAAATAAAAATTATATAAAAAGTAAGTGAGCATTTTTAAATTTCAAAGTGTGCAAGTGCACGCCCCTCACTATCAAATAGGTCTGTCACTACTTACAGGATTACTGGAGCAACCCCAAACATCAACCAACATCTACTGACACTAGGTCCAATAGCACCATGTGCTCCGATACCATTTGTTGGAGATGGGCGATGTGGGGTAATCCAAAAGAGCGAAGGGGAGGGCCTTTAATCTGCTAGATAATGTGGTCACAAACTCAGCAAATCACGAACACTTTAAGTCACGAACAAGTCACTATTGCACGAACAAATCGCACGAACACAAATCCACGAACACATCGAATCGAACATAAAGCATTGAACCATTGATCCCGTACCACGAACATAGTAACATAGTCTGAGGCGTGTAAAATCACATTGTCTTAGTAGATTTATTCGCCTAAAACGATAATCTCCGAGATTCAACAATCCTTCCGAAAAGATCTCAGGTAACGGAAATACGAGAATAATTCATTGCTAGCCTAGGAAGAGAAATATGATGCAATACCAAAATGCAAAATAGCAATAATAGTGATCCCAAAACAAGTAGCAATTGTCAAAAACTTCATAAAAGAATGAATCACTACAATATAGCACAACTTCATCATAATATAGCTAAAAAAATAATATAACGTTGAATGAGAAAAACATTGCCATCAGTTTTGGTTTGGCTATTAAATAATTAAAAACAATTTTAATAGCCGTATTCAAATCGTTAATATAACGTTTGACATTATTGCATAACTTAGAGCGTAAAACTTAAAAACGATTATAGCATTGATTTCGTATAAATATAACTTTTAAAATCAATTAAATAAATATTGTGAATCAATTATAATAATGTAAAATAAATAACATATTAAATATAATTATTTTATCTATAACTTTTTGAAATAATACAAAATATCCAACATAATTAATAGGCTAAAGTGAGAGACCACGAAAAATAGACTAATACAATATCTTGATCCAAAACCTTAAAATATTTGATACACCGATCTTGATACTTATATTATCTTTATTTAACCCATTATCACTTTCATGGCTTGCATTTAAACACTATAAATAGAACCATTCTCAAAATGTTTTCATCCATAAATGGATGGAAAACAAGAAAAGCAGTATTTTTTTGCTTACATTACCAAAATATTAAATTTTATGTCATTTCGCCTATATATATATATATATATATATATTTTTCTTACTCTCTACAAAAATAAACTAGAAAATAATTTTTTTTTTACTGATGAACAACTAAAAATCAATAATTTTTTTTTACTGATGAACAACTAAAAATCACCTGACTTTTTGCCATTTCTTTTACTTTCTTTTGTCTGGCTTTGTTTCTAAAAATTGTATTTTTTACAAAGCAATTTTTTCTTACTTTTTTTTTTTGTTTACATTATTACCAAAAGTTTAGCCTTTGCAAGTTAATTACTCCAGAAAAAAAATAAAAATTGAACTTACCAGAGGGACCTTGCAATTGCAATTGATCGGAGTAAGAGAATGATAGGTTGCAGGTATCTCTTGAGGTTCGTCGAGCAAGCTATTTGCTCACAAGTTTGATTTCTCAATCTTAGGTTCTGCAATTTCAAAACTGTTGTGTCAGAATTCGTTTTATTATTCGGTTCATTTTGCTATCTCACTCTGTTCACTTGCTACCGTTGTTGTTGTCCTCTTTTTTATTTCTAATCATTTTCCAATCTGTCGATTACTCTATACATGCTTTGTTATCTTCAAATTATCAACTGTTGGTGATGTTCTTTTCCTTTGCAGAGTCGACCGAGCTCTCAGATTTACCAATACATATGTTGCATCAATCCCTACGCAGTATTACTATCAGGTTCCCAGCTTCTATTACTGAGATTCATTTTTTTTTCCCTTCACTTTTTTAATCCCTTTTGTAATTATTATTTTTTTCCTCTTCATTTGTTCCTTTACTTTATCTTGCACTCATAGTGAAATATGGGTAACACTACTAGTTGACAAGTGTGAAAATATAACTATTGGTGGGGATTGGATGCCCGATGCCCAGCAGCAAATTTTGCTGCACTGAACTGAGATGCTGTCTCAATGAGATGTAATTGTATCAAATTTGCTATAGGCTGTCTAAGAGTGTTGAACTCATTTCTCTGCTTTATATCTTTTCATTTTTGCACCAGGGACAGAGAACTTATCATGGTGTAAGCTTCAATTTTATAATGGGTGGTAGTAAAAAGAGAGTTTGCATTGAAAACCACGGCAAGAAACAGAAAATAATGAATTCTATCTGGAGACCTGTTGCCACTAATGCTGGTTCTTGTGAAGGTTTGTCTTTTTTGTCCCGCGACATATTGGCAATCAACTTCTGTCAGTACCGATAAAAACTTAGCATCATGTTTATGATATATATGTTTTATCTTAGGTGACATGATCTTAAGTGATAATGTAATAAAATAGATTTATCCTATATTTATGGTATAGCTCTTCTGTGTTCTTAGATCAGATGAGAATTTTGGTATGTGCTATATTTTTGGCTATGTAAAGGTAATATTAACAAGCAAATGATGCCATGAAGTAGATCGTCTTCAGAAAGCATGATATATATTTACTCCTTAAGAGGAGAAAGAAGGGGGGAGGATTTTCCATTTTACATGATGTGTTTTGTAGAAAGCTTAACAATGGATGTAACAATTGAGTCAGAAGATGGACGTGAAGTTCAAGAAGTGGGTTGTAGCACATCTAGCACTATTTCAAATGAGAATCTCATGAAGGTAGCTGCTGAAGCTATGGATGAAATTACAGAATCAGCTACCAGTTCCAGCCAATTGCAGGATAATGTTGAAAACAAAGTGCTAGAAGGAGATTCATCTCTCTCCATTGAAAAGCATTCAATTTCTGTGAAGGCAAGATTATAATTTTTCACTTCCTTTTTCATCTTCTTTAATTGATAGTTTATATTTGATAAGGTGTCGACCAATATTTGTTCATTTGTCCTTTTATGTGCTGGTGATCACCATATATCTTTTATCTGGTCCCCTTTCTTTATGTTTAGGTTTCTTGAATTGTTGGTTGTTCCATCTATATTGAAGGTTACAATGGCACTAAAATTAATTGGCTTCTTATCAGATGGCAGGACGCATGAAACACTGTGCTGCTGATTTGTTTTCTCTTTTTTTCTGGTTCTGACCATAGCTTTTATTGTCTGTTGTCTGATAATTTTCTTCCTTTTTGTCTTCATAATTTACAGTGGAAATAAAGAATATCACTTGTTGCTTTTTTAGAAAGCTTTGACTGTGCCATCTATCTGCCTCGGTTTTGAAATAGAGTTTATCTTTTTTTTTTCCTTTAAAAAACCTATACTTGCATTTGGTTCTCTTTCTGATTATACATTGAACAGTCAACAGCTTCAGCCTTTTCATTTTGTGTTTGTTGTGCAGGTTGGTGCTTCTCTATTTCGTTTTATTAAAGGAAAAGGGTAAAAACTAGTTTTTAATTTGTTTGGAATTAATAACAACATTGCTTAGCTAACTGGAATTAGTTAAAGTTTAGATGAAAGGGAGGCTGAGTATGACATAGGGGGAGGTGATAGAGAATTGTGAATACATAGTAATGAATATTAATAGTTGTTAGATAGGCTGAAAAGGAAAAAAATAGTAACCCATATTAGGAATTGTAAATAGTTTAGGCTTGAGATTCACATAATCAGCATCTTATGGAATACAATAACACACAATCTTGTTGCTATTGTTATTTTCAAAGAGAGAGGGTAGAAGATAGTTCTTATGATATAAGTTTATATGCTTGTCACTTATACTTAATAATGTTTCAGGGGATCCACACAGAAAAAGATTGAAGAGGAGATGAGGGTTAAGATAATATTCCCTTCTTCAAAAGAGGAGGATTTTATTAGTAAGTTTTTGGGTTCACTTAATCCACTGTCTATCTCGTATGTGTCCGCTTTGAAATAGTTATTTTCTATTATGGTTCTTTTCAACTTTGATTAGTTTTATAGATTGAGTTATTTAGTTAAGTGACAGCTGATTTGACATGAATACAATTCTTGTCATCAAAAGACCAGAACATAATTATGGACCAGAAGCATGAGTCTTGTATTGGCTGTGTGTCCCCTCTTAACAGCCTGGCTTTTTGGAGCAAGATCTTCTCTACATCATTATGACTCTCATAAGAGTGGATAACGAAATCCAATATCTGAATGATTTATGTTGAAGTTATAGGGTTTGATATGATTTGACACAAAAGACTTAAGAACTATACCTTAGTTATACTAATACTAGACTCCTAATTCTAATCAAACAGGGAAACAAATGACGACAATAATTAGAAATATGGAAACTAATTCTAAGAGATAACCTAAGATATTCTACAATATGATCAAGATATTATGTGATATTTTTCATATCATCTAACAGGTATAATTGTCTTTTGTAGCCATTGAAGGCATTTCGATAGATAGCTTGACTTCAGCTTCAGAGAAGATTCAGGCTATAGTTGATGAGGTCAGTTGTCTGTCCACGCAATCTCTCAATCTCAAGAAATTTATGGCTGTATTTACCTTCTTTTTCCAATTTGTTTATTTTAATTTTTAAAATGTATTATGTTGGTGTTGGTGACTTGATATTACTTTGTATTCACAAACTACGGTTCACATATTTTCTTGTGTTTGATAACAGACGGTTAGGAGTCGAAACCTTGATTATTCACACTTCATATCCCTTCCATTGGCCATCCATCCTGAGTTAGTTACTAAACTAACCCATTTTCAACACACTATTTTGGGAAATGATGATTCTTGCAAAGATGAGAATCTTGACACTGACTCCAATGAGGATGAGGATGCCACTGATAACAAAAAAGTGGATCAATTGTCAAAGGAAAATGCTGATGTTACAGTTAAACTTAAAGTTGATGATGACAGGGAATCAGTTAAAGTTAATCTTACTAGCATACCACTAGTCAGTTATGCACCTAAAGCATCCAAGTCTTCTGCTTCATCTGGTATGAGAGCAATCTGTTTTGCTATGTTTTAGATGCTTATTGCTTAAGGAATTTGAATCAAAAGATTGTGCAGTTATCTCCATGGTGTAATCAACTCAGCAGCATAAATATTCCTTAGTGAGTGTTTATGTGTGTTTTGTTGCATTTTTTCCGTTCACTATAATTTTTCACTTTGTGGGGCCTGAACTAAGACTTCTAATTAATCATTGATGAAAGAAATGGTTATTTGCAAGACATGGTCATATTACTTAGTAGCCTGTCATTTTCATAGCTTGTGAGCTATGAAGCCCAGAACTCCAAAATTGCTAAAATATTGGTGTCATACCTGTATTTGATACTGATATTCGTTCGATACTCCTAGATACATATCCAAGGAGTATCATATCCAATTTTAAAATTTTGTAAAAGAAAATATTGACTGATACATTTGGGATATCTCTTCGATACTTTGGGATACAGCTCCAAAAACTTGTCTTAAAGCTTTTTGCATCTCCTTGTTCTTCATCATGTTGTGAGTGGAATTGGAGTACACAATCCTTTATTCATTCTTTGAGGATATAAAGGGAAGAGATACATGGTTGGGGATATTAGTGTTGTACATGATCTATTTGTTGACAGGGGGGCCCATCATCTTGAATTGGCAAAGACACAAACAGGGACGGATCCAGAAAACTATCAAATGGGGGGCTAAAATATGTAATAATAAATACTACTAAATACATATTAAATCATAATAATTTACTACATCATAACATCTATCCACGTGGTTCTTTCATATCATAAAATTCATCAATAATAAAATTTATATCAATTTTTTCAGCAATCCTTTTCTCAATTTAAGTAATCAAATAATCAACTAGAAATTTATCTTCCATCTTGTTTCTGAGTCGATTTTTCATAATTTTCATAGCTGAAAATAATCTCTCAGTAATAAAATCTATATCAATTTTTTCAGGAATCCTTCTCTCAATTTAAGTAATCAAATAACCAATTAGAAATTTATCTTTCATCTTGTTTCTGAGTCGATTTTTCATAATTTTCATAGCTGAAAATAATATTTCAGTTGTAGCAGTTGAAATAGGAGGAGTTAATATCAAACAACTTAAAGAATCAATTAAATGATAAGTCAAATATTTTCTTGTTTTCACCGATTCTTAACATAACTCATAAATTGTTGATAGATTTCTAAACCTCTTTGCGTTTTTTATTCGTAGCATTTTGCTTGTCTTTGCCTAATTGGGCCAAAACTATTTGTGAATGGGCCACAAAGGCCAAAACTATAAAATATTGGAAAAAAATTGCAAATTGATCAAGCCTTATTGATGTGACGTAACAGCAGTGATTCTCCATGTTTCTTTGCCTTTGCATTTTTTATTTTAGACTTTCATCTCTGTGATTTGGAAAAAGTGTATAGTAAATAATGTTGGGCTCATATATCACCTCTCGTCATATGTATATTGTGTTATACAAAAACAATTGAAGGGAGGGAGGGGCTTCAGCCCATGGGTGCCCTCCTTTGCATCCGTCCCTGGACACAAAGTAGTCTGTTGGTAAATTAGACTTTGAATATGCTTTTTTGAATGATGAGAATGAGGAGATCAAAATAATACAACTGAATATTAAACAAATGAATAGAGTCATAACTTACTTTAAATAGGACTACGATTGATATTTTTCGCGTCATTTTGACGTTGGTTAGGAAAAATACTTGTGACATATTTACTAGGAAAATAATATATTTGTGATGTGGATAAGAGAAAGATACTTGTCTATGTCTTTTTGTTATGAACACAATTCTCTTTTTGTAAGTTGTGATCATCATTTGCAGATGTAGTTATATATTATAAAAAATATCAATGTCTCTTTACAAATATTATCCATTTATGTAAAATATGTACATTTTTCGTAAACTTGTGTTAACGTATCTGTGCCGTATCGTGCTTTTAGTTTTTAAGAATTTTCCGTAGGCCGTATCCTGTATTTGTGTTGTATCGTACCTATGTCGTATCAAGTATCTGGACGGCATAGCTTATGAGATTACTTTGTAGCGTAGAGATTACTTTGTATCTGGACTGCATATCAAATATCAATATCGTAACAAGGATTAAATGTTTATGCTTTAATACAGATAACAACTTCTGCTTTAATCTTCTTCCTTCTTCTATGTGCTATCTTCTTTAATATGAAATATCACTGATTTATTTTGCACTTTTACAGACTTGGGGATTGACAAATCTATATTCATCAAGCCTAAGACATTTCACCTTACTGTACTCATGCTTAAGCTGTGGAACAAAGACCGAGTTAAGACAGCCACTGAGGTCTTGCAGGTAAGTTTTATTAAATTCAACACAACAATATATTATGTAAATTAAATTCTTTCTTTGTAATTATGTTTGTATCTGTGCAGAGTATTTCCTCAAAAGTTATGGAAGCATTGGATAATCGGCCTCTCTCAATAAGATTAAAGGGACTGGTAAGACTCTATTTTGAGCTCCATCAGTCCATCTTATCGATACGAAACTCATGAATTCCTACTTGCTGGTTATTTATTGACATGATATAAAATGACATTCCAAGACTGGTACATGTATCTCAGCTCTGTATGTTGGATAGAAGCTCGCTTTCTTATACCACCAAATTTGACTTTATGCAATTTCTTTGATATCTTTAATAAGGGAAAGATATGTTTAATCTTGCAGGAATGCATGAAAGGTCCTCTGGCAAAAGCCCGTGTTCTGTATGCTCCTGTGGAAGAAATTGGCAGTGAGGGTCGTCTTTTGCGTGCCTGTCGTATCCATATATTAATAGTTCCTTGTGGTTTTCTTTTGGTATTTAGATTTTTCTTTTTGGTTCTATAAATTACAAATAATTATGGATCTGTGATCGTATCTGGTTTTGATTACACATTGTGCTCAAAAAATTGTTTTTTTCTGAGCTTATTTAGAAATCATAATTGATGCATATGTTGAAGCTGGACTTGTCTTAGAGAACGATGCTAAACAGAGACTGAAGGTAAGTTAAATTTAGCGGATTCATTATGTTTATATGCTTATTTTGGGGGGAAAAAAAATAGAAACAGTATTGCAACCTATATTCAGTAGGATTGCTTTGGTTCAAGGCCATTTTTACTGTACTAATCGTGCTATTTATTAGATGTCATTTCTAAAATTTCTTTATGTTCTCTCAGAATATCTGATATTTACGCAATGTAGTTTCAGCCCGTGTGTTTGAGATGAAAGATGAATAGCAATTGTATATTTCTGGACAAATTCCCCTGTTGTGAACGTTAATTTATGCATTAGCAGAATGATAATTTCCTCTTTCCAGCCTTAAAATATAGAAGTTTGGGAATACTACTTGACTACTTCAATTGGGTGGGGTGGGGGGGTGGGGGGGAGGAAATAAGGATTTTATCTTCTTTGAGGCCCTGATGGGAAACCTTACCACCAGAATAATGCCATACTCTCGCTCTGCCGTATAATTTGTTTGTAGTTTTGGCTTCAGTGATCATCAAGTTATTTTCTCGTCTTGCAGCTGCACGCCACTGTGATGAATTCAAGGCACAGGAAAAGGTGTTGCTACCTTTTTATCTTTTGTTTTAGACGTTTAGTACCCCTTAGTTTTTGCAGCTCAACTATCTCCCTTGCTTTCTGAAACTTTGTTAGATCATTTCAGTTTAAACAGCTGATATTAGCTGCTTTTGTTCAGGACGAAGTGGAAGAGAAACATTGACTCTTTTGATGCACGGGGCATATTCAAGCAGTATGGATCAGTGGACTGGGGGCAGTATCTTATCCGTGAAGCTCATCTTTCGCAGAGATTTTCATTTGATGAAAATGGATACTATCATTGCTGTGCTTCAATACCTTTCCCTGAAAATATGCAGGTAGAGAGTGATTGATGTCTTGTTGATTATTGCCTGACTTACTCCTATATAGAGTAAGGATATAGGGGAGTTGCGTCTCAAGGTCTGTTGAACTTATCAAGCAGCCAATGAAAATGCTTGAGGACTGACTTGGGTAGCATAACCAGAAAAAGGGTACTAGAGTTGTGCGGGCCTGGGATTTAGATCAATTTTGTGTTTAAATGCTTTGCTCCGTAGTTCATGCCTGTTTAGAAGTTTTTCACAAATGACGCATTCATTCGGTTGTCAATGTGGTTATTGTAATATATAAAATCAGGTAAAAGTCGCACCATTTGCTAATGCCTTGTTGATTTGCATCGAGTGTGTAATGCCTTGTTGGTAACAAATGGCTTATTTGTTACCCATCAAAACGTATGATATATGCACAGGTTTGAGGTTTATATATAACACTATTCCTGCTCATCAAAAAAAATAAAAAAATAATATATATATATATATATATATATATATATATATATAGGGTCAGGATCAAATGACACCGGTGTCAAACTTGGGTATTGTGACACCGTTCAATAACTTTGTTCTGAATACCTGTATTACGAAACTCACCGTTGGATTGAAAGATACTATCAAATAGATCATATCTACAAAATTTCATATTAATCTGAAATCATTCGATATATCATTGAGATATATCAAGATTAACGTCTTATGCACTTTATTAAATAACGTTAATCTTGATGCATCTCAATGACATATCAAATGATTTTAGATTAATGTAAAATTTTATAGATATGATCTATTTGATAGTATATTTCAATCCAACTAGTTTCAGAATACATGATTCGTAACAAAGTTTATTGAACTGTCACAATACCCAAGCTGACATCACATTCGATCCTCGATCCATATATATATATATATATATATATATATATATATATATATATATATATATATAACACTATTCCTACGCATTCTAAACTGAAAGGCGACGAGCTTGGTTTTAACCAATCAAGGGAAAGTAAAAAGTGATTATACCTGATAATGAACAATTATAAAATGCCGCGTTGAATTTATTTTTCTTTCGTGCATATAATATTCGCACCATTCAACATTTCTGTAACTAAAAGAATCAGGAACAGGAGCACCAAAACAAAAAAAACAAGAATCAGGAACAGAGGGAGTAAGAGATATTGCCGAATAAAATTAATTATCCCTTTTAAGAAAAGAGGATGAAAAACAATTTAGGAAGTCCGTTAGTGTCTTAATCATCCATCGGGGTTGGAATAATTCAGAGTAACGTACATCTCTACCATAGGATGCTTTGCCGTTGTTGTGCGGACTGTACTGAGACAAAAGCGGTCCACGTAAGGATTCCTAGTGTCCCATGCTCTCAAAACATGGGTAGCTCTTGCCATGGATTATTTACAAACCATCCCTATCCGAGGTGCCAAGATGCGACACATCTGTTTTTATTTTATTTATTTATTTATTTATTTATTGATAAACAAGATGCGACACATCTAAATGTAGACTATATTTGGTGAATTAATACCTCCAAAGTAAAATAAAGTAGAGCACCGACAGATATGCAAACCTTTTTCATATAAATGTTTACCTGAGTGATTAAAAATTTATAAATATCTCAACTACTCTCCGGTCTCAAATATAAATAAAAATCAAAATATATGACTTTTGTTTATATTTGAGACCTATGACTTTTGTTTATATTTGAGACTTGTGGGAGTATTATTTTATTTTTTATTTTATTTTTTGTTGGTAAATCTGAACTATTATTTCGTATAAACTACAAAAGGTCAAAAGCTTTTACCCAAATTTTTTTTTTCAAATTCATTTCAGAACAACCAATTGCCTAATAAGTACGTGCATTTTCCATATATAAATAATAATTGGGGTTTGCTGCTTCAAAAATATTCAAGGGTAAGGTGGATCCTACCCTAGAGAGTGGTGCAAACACTCGTTTCTTCCATGCTTGCTTAAGATCGAGGCGTAAATATAATCAGATTGTGGGTCTTAATGTAGGCGACCAATGGATTGATGAAGTAAAAAAGAGAGGAAAAGAGGAGGGGGGGGGGGGTAAAGTCTGAAATAAAGAGGCACTTTTGAATATTTTTTCAGAATCTGGATGAGATTGTTTTTTCTTAGCTATCTTGTGAGGATAGTGCTTCATTAATTGTTCCTTTTAGTGTTGATGAAAAGGAGATCTTTTGGAGTTATGAAGGTAATAAAAGTATAGGGCCACGTAGATTTATTCAATAAATACCTCTGCAATTTACACATTATTTATTATTACTCCGTTCGTCTCAATATATATATTTTTTTGAATAAAAAAAATAATTTCTATATATATGTCATATTTGATTAAATCATGCAGTTTAAAAAAACAATAAATGAAAGAAAGAAAGTGATAATTTTACCGAATTAACCTTATTAATCATTGGTGTATTAATTATTGTCATAAATGCAAAGTGAATTATTTGAGGGTACAATTGATAGAAAACATTTAATATTACTTTGAAAATAGAAAATAACATATATTTTTGGACAATTTTTTGTGTGTAAATGTGACATATATATTGGGACAGAGGGAGTATGTTTTAATAAATTAATAAATTTACAAGACATACATTGTAAGACATCCAATTAAAGCTCGCTATTTTGCAGTTAATTTTAAGATGCAGTTATAAGAATGAGTTGTCATGACGAAATAGTGGGCTCTCATCGGATATTAGGGTAAATATCGTTATACTGATAGTGCCTGCCCTTGTTTTCGCCAATCATTTCAATAAGGACTTATGGTTCATTTGGACTGAACAAACGCGACAAACAAAAAATGAATGATAGCTGGTAAAAAAAAATGAATGATAGAAACACACAAATTGAAATCTATTCCATCGATTGGTTTGCATAACTAAATGGAAGGAATAGAACTATATGTTAGAAATGAGTGACAAGAAAGAGCCCAAAAGAACAATGGGGAAGAGCTATAATCAATGGGATGAAGTGAGAGACCATGAAAAATGGACTGACGCCACATCTTGACAAAAAACTTAAGGCGTTAGATACATGAGTCTATACACTTATATTGTCTTTACTTAATGGATTTATTGTCAATCAATTTGGGACTTTTGCAGTTCAACACTTGTATTTTACAACAATCTCTCTCTCAAGTGTGGGATCTCCACACATTGCTATCTCCCCCTCAAGCGAAAGCCTTGTCAGGCTTATGGGCAGTGACAGGCCTAAGATAATTGATCAGTGGGTGCATAAAAATTTAAAATCACCAAAATTATAATAAGAGTATCAAAACATGTTTTTTACAACAAAAAAAAGCAAATATTTGCTCTTCTTGCAAAATAACAAGAGCATTATTTCTGATAACATAAAATATGTTTTCGAACTTAAAAAAATAGAAAGATTTTGGAATTAACAAAAATTACAAGAGAAAATAACAAAACGACATAAACCGAATCAGCAGAGACCTAGTTACAATAAAAACATTACAAGAGAAAATTAATAGATGGATCAAATTAGAGTTTTATTCTAAATTGAGGGAAATCTGAACATATTAAAAGGGGGAAATAGAGAATAAAAATGGCGCTCACCAACAGGAGGGATAGTGGGTCGAGATGTGAGACAGTGAGATGAGTTATGTTATGGGTTTTGAGAGAGAGAAATGATCGGGACTGACTGAATGAGATGAAAGAGGCGACTAGGTGAGTGCACTAGGTGAAAATTATTATACTGAGAAGGGTCAAAATATAAATTTTATAGATAATAAGTAGTATTTTTAATTTTTCAGAGGGTGCAAGCGCACACCCTGGACAATTAGTAGGTCCAGGGTGTGGGTGTGTAACGCCCATAATTCGAGTTTAATTGAAAGCACGATAATTTATATCAAAATACATGAATTACTGAAAATTTAAAAGTTGTTTAACAAATTACAAGTCTAAACTTTAAACTGAGTCATAAATCCAAATATTAGAATTACAACTTTCACCAAGTCTAAAGCTTGGGAATACAAAAGACAAGTCTAATTTTTGTCCTTACAACAAAAGGAATTAAACTACAATTCCAAAATAACCATAAGCTTGAAAAGCTAGGCCTACTAGCATCACCTAATCCTCCTTTGGTGCTTGTTTGTCTGAAAAACAATAAGGAAAAGGGTGAGATTATAAAATCTCAGTGAGTCGTTCACGGACCCATCACCAATACTAGCCACAATCAATAACAATATTCATTCACAAACATTATTAGCAAACATGACAATACCATTTAACAAGGATCGTTCGTAACAATCGGGACATATCGTTATATAGCAGTGGTACAACCGTCGTTGTAACAGCCGGGACGTGTCGCTATATCACAATGGTACAACCGCTCTGTACTTACAAACCCTTTGAGTAACAGTCAGGACGTATCGTTCGATAGCAGTGGTGCAACCGCTCTGTACAATCGTCGTTGTCTATCCCACAGTGGTACAACCGCTCTGCACTCATAATTCTTTCGTAACAGCCAGGGCGTTTCGTTCTATAGCAGTGGTACACCTGCTTGTACAAACGTATTTGTACAGCCAGGACATGTCGCTATATCACAGTGGCACACTACTCTGCACGACTATCTTACTATAACTATTATAATTCAATAGCTTTAGTACCATATCCGTAAGATTCAATTCAAACTCAAGTTGAAATGACTTTCCCGAGGGACACCTATAATATCCCTTTAGTCCCATACGGTTGAGAACACTGAAATCAAGTATTCATAGCCTTAAAAGCCTCTTAGATGTGAAAAATCACAAAACTGCATAACTGCGCGCGTTGGAGCACATCAGGACGCGCGTCGTGCGCTTTTGGCACAATCTGGCTCATCTGTTCGCGTGCCGCACGCATTCTGCATGTCCTGGACTGGTGTAACGCCCGTTCCCTGGGGGTGTCTCGCACACTGTCGTGCGCACTCACGCGCTTTTGGCAGGGCGCGCTCACGCACTTTTGGCCCCTTTCGCTTCTGCTTTGGCGCGCTTAGGACGCGCGCATCCTCTGCAAAATTTTGCAGAAACTCAATTTTCTGCATAATTCCACTTTCCAACCTTAATTCCTCCTCATTCCAAGCCAATTCCAATCAAAATATGACTCAAAACAAGGGTCAAAACATGATATTACAAGAACAACTCATTCAACATACAAATCTTGAGCAAGATCGTGCTTTAAACATCTCAAAATTTCATCAAATATGAACAACACTTATAATACCCATCCCCATTCTCATGAATTCCATAAACCCCATTTTAGAAGACATGAAATCACACAAAGATGGAAGGAAAAAAAGCCATAATGGGGGTCTTATGGGTACCCAACACCTAAAAAGAAGAAGAACACAATCACCAAGAGCTTAAGCCATGTAGTGTGAAGCTTTGCTTTTCTTCCTCTTCTCCTCTTCTACTAGTTTTCCTCTTCTTTCTTCTTGAATCAACTCCTAATCCCTCTTCCAATGGAGATCCTAGCTTCACCTTCCTCTTCTCTAAGCAAGACTTGAAGAAACTTACTAATTTCTCTCATTGTTTTTCCAATCTCTTGAACCATAACCCTCCTTCTTTTCTTCTTTCTTTCTCTCTTTTCTCTTCTCAGCTGAAGCAAAATCGTGGGGGAGGGAGAGTGAGAGAGGAAGCCATTGAGAGAGTGAGGGAAAAGGGAGGAAAATAAGTGGGTCTCACACTATTGGACCATTTTACCCTTACTTCCCATGACAAGTTTAATAACATGCCCCTCTTTAAACATAATACTCTCATTATGTCATTACTATATACACACCCCTAAATTAATTCATGACACCCAATACTCAACATTCAATTTAAAACGTAAAAATGTCTAAATTAATGAAGCTAAATAATTAAATTAGGCAGAGTGTAACAGGGTGCAACTGCACCCAAACCCATACTGTCACTGGTTGAGATGAAAGGGGTTTGGGTCCGGTGCAAAATTTTAAATTGAGAGTGGTCAAAATAAAAATTATACAGAAAGTAAGTGAACATTTTTAAATTTCAAAGTGTGCAAGTGCATATCCTCACTATCAAGTAGGTCTGCCACTACTTACAATATTATTGGAGCAACCCCAAACATCAACCAACATCTACTAACACTAGGCCCAATAGAACCACGTGCTCCGATAACATTGGTTGGAGATGGGCGATGAGGAGTAATCCAAAAGAGCGAATGGGAGGACCTTTAATCTGTTAGAAAATATGGTCACGAACTCGGCAAATCACGAACACTTTAAGTTACGAACAAGTCACCATCTCACGAACATGAACCCACAAACACATCGAATATAACATAGAGCATTAAACCATTGATCTCAGACCACGAACACAGTAACGTAGTCTGAGGCGTGTGAAATCACAATGTCTTCAAGGATTTATTCGCCTAAATGATAATCCCCAAGATTCAACAATCATTCCGAGAAGATTTCGGATAACAAAACTACGAGAATAATTCATTGCTAGCCCAGGAAGAGAAATATGATGCAATACCAAAATGCAAAATAGCAATACTTGTGATCCCAATACGAGTAGCAATTTGTCAAAAACTTTATAAAAGAATGAATCACTGCAATATAGCACAACTTCATGATAATATAGCTAAAAAAATAATATAACGTTCAATGAGAAAAAAAAATTACCATCAGTTTTGGTTTGGCTATTAAATAATTAAAAACAATTTTATTAGCCTATTCAAATCGTTAATATAACGTTTGACATTATTGCATAATTTAGAGCATAAAACTTAAAAACGATTATAGCATTGACTTCGTATAATATAACTTTTAAAATCAATTAAATAAACATTGTGAATCAATTATAATAATGTAAAATAAATAACATATTAAATAATCTGACTACACCAAAAAAAAAATATTAAATAATTTGACCTAGCGTCGTTTCTCTCTCTACTTGCTCTCCGTTCTCTCTTCGTCTTCTTTCATCAGCCACCGGAGGGGGTGGTTTTAAGCCCATTTTTGGCCTAAAATCACCCCTTTACACTGTTTTATTGTCTATTTTTTATCTAAATAAGTGGTTTTCTACATCGATCTGGTTGTTTTTGGTTTTTTTCTGTGATTTCGTCGTCTTGGTACGATATTGTTTAATTTTCTGTCTTGGTACAATGTTCATTTGGTTAGATAAACATTGTGAATCAATTATAATAATGTAAAATAAATAACATATTAAATAATCTGACTACACCAAAAAAAATATTAAATAATTTGACCTAGCACTGTTTCTCTCTCTCTACCTGCTCTCCGTTCTCTTTTCGTCTTCTTTCATTAGCCACCAAGGGGGTAGTTTTAAGCCATTTTTTGGCCTAAAATCACCTCCTACACTGTTTTATTGTTTGTTTTTATCTAAATAAGTGGTTTTTTTACATAGATCTGGTTTTTTTTGGTTTTTTTTTGTGATTTCGTCGTCTTGGTACGGCATTGTTTGATTTCTCGTCTTGGTGCAGTGTTCGTTTGGTTAGATTGACAGATCAGTTTCGACCAGTTACAGATTCAATAAAGACTTAGGCGTCAACGTTGCAGATCTGGAGGCATGTGTATTACGGTCACTTTAATTTTGTCACATTTATAACACTTTGATTTTGCCGTTTTATGCTATTAACCTGGATGTTGTGAGTTTGTTCGCAGATTCATCCTTTTCGGTTTTTAGTGATATTGATCGATATAATTTATCAATTTGAATGAATAAATATCTATTTCAGTCAAAAATAAATAAATAACATATTAAATATAATTATGTTATCCAATTTTTTTCTGAAAGAATACAAAATATCCAACATAATTAATAGGCACCTTACCAAACCGAGCCTAAAGTGAGAGACCACAAAAAATAGAGTAATATCACATCTTGATCCAAAACCTAATTTTTTTATTTATTTTTTGATGAAAAACCCTTAAAATATTTGATGCACCAGTCTTTGCACTTATATTGTCTTTATTTGTCCCCCACTGTTGGTTGCTTTGGCAATTTCAATGACATGAGGACGCGGGACCAGGGTTCGAACCCGAGTGTTGCCGTTTAGATGTGTATGTATTTGTTGTTTACAATTTCTACTAACTGACCAAAAAAAATATTGTCTTTATTTAACCCATTATCAACTAATGTGAAACTTTCACAACTTGCATTTAAACATTATAAATAGGACCACTCTCAAAATGTTTTCGTCCATAAATGGATGGAAAACAATAAAAGCTATATATATATATATATATATTTTTTTTTTGCTTACATTACCAAAATATTAATTTTTATGTCATTTCACCTATATATATTTTTCTTACTTTCTGCAAAAATAAACTAGATTTTTTTTTTTACAGATGAGCAACTAAAAATCACCTTACTTTTTACTATTTCTTTCACTTTCTTTTCTCTCGCTTTGTTTATAATTTTTTTTAACAAAACAATTTTTTCTTACTTTTTTTTAACATTATTACCAAAAGTTTAGCCTTTGCAAAGTTAATTACTTGTATTTTTTAACATTTTAACATTACTAGTGTGTTTGACCCGTGCCATGCATGGGTATAGTTATACTATTATACTATAATTTATATTTTGTAAGTTAATAGTAGCACAATGATTATTTGTATTGAATAATTAATAATAAGTAAGATATGGGTAGTATTTTTTAAAATTTGAATAATCAAGTTTATATATTGTTCAAACTTTATACTGATTTGTAATTTTTCTGCATAAATCGCGTCATCTTTTGGTGGTTAAGGTTCTTCGTCGCATAGTCTATCATTGAACGCCGACAACACTAATGAGCATACCACAACGAATTCATGCCATACACATGTTATATATTCACTCCAAACAACGCACAATGTGTATTCAAAAATATATATTTTATGTTAAAAGATTATATTAATGTATATTTTTTAATAAAATATTCATTTAGAGTAATTTATGTATTAGTGTTATTTCTTGTGAAATATTCAACCTGCTTATAATATATTTTTATTCTGAAATTTAAATACTGATATATCTTTATTTAGATATTAGTATGTTTTCATAAAAAATATTCATTTATGTGTGGTGTCCTTTTACTCGTGTGTTATGCTCATGAATGTGTTTGTAAAATTAGGAAATAAAAATAAAAATTAATACATATATATATATATTATTCTATATTTTATATTTCATTAAATATCAATAAATGGTTCACGCTATGTATATTGCATATTTGAAAAATATAAGTAAAATAAGTCTGAGAAATTTCATAAAAAATGTATCTAAAAGTGCACATTAAATGTTCAAAAGGATTTTGTTTTCAAAAATTATAAAAAATATGTCAATTTTTTGAAGAGAAATATGAATTTAAATAGGAATTCATTAAATTGCTAGAAAACTATTCGAACAAAATAATAAGATATAATTTTGATAAGAATGACAATTTGAACATTATAGAATATACTAAAGAGAAGTCAAAAAAAATACAACCGATATAACTATTAACTAATAGTTGAAATTTATTCCATCAATTGGAAAAGCCAAACTTTTGTAGGAATTTACAATAAGAAATAAAGTTAGAATATCACTTATATAAAATCATTATTACTATGAAATGATAGTGGCTCGTGCTACGCAAATGTATATTGAAAATGAACATTAAAATCATATTGTTGTGTGATTTCTATTAAAATATTTATATATTGTAATTTGGATATCTTGGAACTTGGAGTAGTGAATTGAAAAATTGGAAAGTCTCACATAGGAAAGAATAGACACTTTAAGAATGTTTATATATGTGGAGCTCACCCCCTTGGGATGTGCCCCAAGGGGTACCCACTTTTATAAGAGGAAGAGGACGCACACAAAGTGACCATCACACACACGCGCGCCACCGCCGCCGTCCATCCGGCCGGGCTTGGGCTTGGGTTGTGTGGTGTACTTCTTTTTGGTACACGAAAAAATTAATATTTTAATTTTAAATTTAAATGTGCGTTTACTTGGTCACCACTTCATCAGATTCCGGTTCCTAAAATTCCTCATCGTGCGCTGCAAGTTTCCTGATATCTCTCCACACGGTTTCTTGCTCAGCAAGACTACGTCTACTTGCTCAACAATGCTAGTTTCGTGTTCACCAAGACGGTATTCGCCTATAAATACGAAACTTCGCATCAGTTTCAAATCGCCCCAAACTCGATGCACTTACCGAGTTTATTCTCTTCTCTCCCCATTTAATTTTCTTCCGTTCAAAAGTGTGCAACAATACGAGTGGTTTTGTAAAACCATAATTCGATTGGTTTTCTTTGAAAAACCAAATATTAGAAGGTGTATATCTTGAACGGATTTCTGCAGTGCAGCGAAAATTCGATTTTGACTGAGCTGTTTTATCCTGGGGACGTCGTGGTTGATAGCCTGCTTGCACCTTTGAGCAGTGCCGCGAAACGTCTTAAAGAGAGCGACCTAGTCCGCGACTCATCTCAGTAATTTCATCGGTGACTTCAAATTTTCGAACAATTTTGAAAATCAATTCCCAACAATTTTAAGACGTTTTTCAAATCAACCATGAATACCGATGAAATTACTGGTTCTGGTTCTGCTGCTAATGACTTCAACAAACCGTTTCAGTTTGAAGGATGTCACTTCAAGCGCTGGCAACAAAAGATGCAATTTTTCTTAACTGTTAAAAAGGTTGCCAACGTCTTGACAGAAGACATTCCTGTGTTGGATGAAAAAGCTGAAAAGGAAGAACAGGATAAAACAAAGAAAGAAATACTCCTATGAAATGAGCATGACTATCTCTGCAAGAATTTTATTCTGAACGGTCTGAGTGATGAACTCTATGATTACTATAGCACTTGCAAGACCGCCAAAGATGTCTGGGATGCTCTGAAAAAGAAATATGATACTGAAGAAGCGGACGCTAAAAAATATGCAGTGAGCCGCTATATCAATTTCAGAATGTCTAATGACAAGTCTGTTGAAGTTCAATCACATGAGCTTCAGAAAATTGCTCATGAAATCACTTCTGAAGGTATGACCCTAGATGAACAGTTTCAGGTGACTGTTCTAATTGACAAATTACCCCCAGCTTGGAAGGATTTCAAAAATTCTTTAATGCACAAAACCAAAGAACTTTCTCTAGAATGCCTAATTACCCGCCTTCGAATTGAGGAAGAATCCTGGAAACAAGATCAGAAAGAAGAAGTCTTGTTTGTTTCAAACAAGAAAACCACTAGAGCGGTTCTGAAGCCAACTGGCAAATCATTTAAGAATCAGAACCGTACTCAGCATCAAAAGAACCGCAACAAGAATGGGAACCCTCCTAAGGTCCCAAATCCAAAACCTCAACCATCTCCTAAGAATGATGCTGCTCCACAATTCATCTGTTTTAATTGTGGGAAACCAGGTCATATGGCACGCAAGTGTAGGAACAGGCCAAGCTCTGCTGCGCAGGCTAACCTGACTGGAAGTGTTGTTGGGCTATGCTCACACCACTAATGTTGCAGGTATTGGAGATGTCGAGCTGAACTTCACATCTGGAAAGACCCTGATTCTGAAAGATGTGATGCACAGTCCAGAAATCAGGAAGAATCTAGTTTCTGGCTTTCTCTTGAACAAGGCAGGTATTACTCTGTCTATTAGGGGGAATTTGTACACCATTACTAAAAATGATATTTTTGTAGGAAAAGGATATGCAACAGATGGCGTGTTTAAATTGGATATTGAAATCAATAAAATTTTTACGTCTGCTTATATGCTTTGTGATTTTAAATATTTGGTATACTCGACTTTGTCATGTGAACAAACGCATTATTTCTAATATGTGCAATTTAGGATTTATTCCAAAATTATCTTTCAATGATTTAGAAAAATGTGAATTTTGTAGTCAAGCGAAAATTACTAAAACGCCGCATAAATCAGTATTTGGAGAATCTGAACCGTTAGATTTAATTCATTCTGATATATGTGAATTGGATGGAATGTTGACCAGAAATGGTAAACGATATTTTATCACTTTTATAGATGACTGTTCTGATTATACTTTTGTATATCTTACGAAAAATAAAAGTGAAGCATTTGAAATGTTCAAAGTTTTCCTAACTGAAATTGAAAATCAATTTAGGAAAAGGATTAAGAGACTTCGAAGTGATAGAGGAACTGAGTATGACTCCCAGTTATTTAATGATTTTTATAAATCAAATGGAATCATACATGAAACGACTGCACCATATTCACCTGAAATGAATGGTAAAGCAGGAAGAAAAAATAGAACGTTCTTGAGTTGGTTGTTCTTTGTTATGCTCAACTCAAGGCCAGATCTCACCGTGGGGGGGAAATTTTATTAACAGTTGTTATGTCGCTGGCCGCCATATCATCCCTCCGTAGGCTTGGGCTTGGGCTTGGGCTGTGTGGTGTACTTCTTTTTGGTACACGAAAAAATTAATATTTTAATTTTAAATTTAAATGTGCGTTTACTTGGTCACCACTCCATCAGATTCCGGTTCCTAAAATTCCTCATCGTGCGCTGCAAGTTTCCTGATATCTCTCCACACGGTTTCTTGCTCAGCAAGACTACGTCTACTTGCTCAACAAGGCTGGTTTCGTGTTCACCAAGACGGTATTCGCCTATAAATACGAGACTTCGCATCAGTTTCAAATCGCCCCAAACTCGACGCACTTACCGAGTTTATTCTCTTCTCTCCCCATTTAATTTTCTTCCGTTCAAAAGTGTGCAACAATACGAGTGGTTTTGTAAAACCATATTTCGATTGGTTTTCTTTGAAAAACCAAATATTAGAAGGTGTATATCTTGAACGGATTTCTGCAGTGCAGCGGAAATTCGATTTTGACTGAGCTGTTTTATCTTGGAGACGTTGTGGTTGATAGCCTACTTGCATCTTTGAGCCGTGCCGCGAAATGTCTTAAAGAGAGCGACCTAGTCCGCGACTCATCTCAGTAATTTCATCGGTGACTTCGAATTTTCGAACAATTTTGAAAATCAATTCCTAACACGATATTAATTATTTTTTCATGTAAAATGTTCAATCTCCTTATGATATACTTTTATCATAAAATATAAATATTAATAGATTTTTCAGGTAAATATTAATATGTTTTAATGTAAAATACTCATCACCCTATATATTAGATATAAATAATATCAAATAAAAATATTCACCAATATCAAAATTTATATCTATAGTGTGATAGCCTATGTTCCGTATGGTACACAGTCAAAAAACTAAAAACTTCATTTTATACAATTTATATTACTCTTTAATTTCTATTAAAATGTTCATAAGAAATATGCTCATTATTAGGATTTCATCAAAAAATGTAATTGTTGAGTTTTTGTTTTTGGTTTAAAATTTTCTGTGGAAAAAATATAAATTAATATAAATTAAAAATTATATTTTATTGTAAAATTATCATCCCCTTTTTTTGCAATATATTTATATTATGATATCATGTACTACACACGGTATGTATTTAAAAACATTTATAAATTTTGTACCAAAAATATATTAATGTATTATTTCTAGTAAATGGTTCATTCATGGTACATAAAATAATAATGTTATTCCATGTAAAATATTTAATACTCTTTGAGATATAAATAATAACCAGTAGAAATGCTTACTAATAGCAAAATTTACATATATAGCATGATCGCCTGTACACCATATGATATATCGCTAAAAACAATAAAATAATTTATCATAAACTTTATATTAATATGTAATTTTACCAAAATGTTAGGAATATGCTCATTTTTAGGATATCATTAAAAAATATGCAATTGTTGATTTTACGTTATTGGTTAAAATTATTTTGAAACGAAATATAAACCAAAAATTATGTTTTCATGTAAAATATTCGTCCCTATTTTCTTGTTTTTATTTTTATTTACTTTGACTTATACACCAATGAATATTTGTTTTTATATATTCAATGAAATTATAAGGCATTAGCTGTGATTAGTGAAAAAATAATAATATATTGTTGCCCTATGACAATTAGCCTACGCTAAATTCTTCAAAAGAAACTTTCTAGACCTATATTCTTAGGAATGGTATAGTAATGGAGTTGATCATATGACATTAGTTAGGCCAAAAACAGTACGACAATGAAGTGGAGTTATAAAATGTTCATAATGAATATGTTCATTTTTAGGATTTCATTAAAAAAATGTGGAATTGTTGGTTTCACGTTATTGATTAAAATTATTTTGTAACAAAATATAAACAAAAAATTATGTTTTCATGTAAAATGCTCGTCCTCATTTTCTTGTTTTTATTTTTGTTTACTTTGACTTATACACCGATGAATATTCGTTTTTATATATTCAATGAAATTATAACGCATTAGCTATTTTTTTTATAGGCAAATGTTAGTATGTTAGTTGTTAGATTAGTTTTCTCCTTCGGCACCTTTAACTTCTTCACTCTTTCATACCCTTAGCTCAAACCAGTTGAGCTACCAATCCCCTCTTATAACGCATTAGCTGTGATTAGTGAAAATAATAATATATTGTTGCCCTAGGACATTTAGCCTACGCTAAATTCTTCAGAAGAAACTTTCTACAGCTATATTCTCAGGATTCGTATAGTAATGGAGTTGATCATATGACATCAGTTAGGCCAAAAACAATGAAGTTGAGTTATAAAATGTTCATAAGGAATATGCTTATTTTTAGAATTTCATTAAAAAATATGCAATTGTTGATTTTACGTTATTGGTTAAAATTATTTTGTAACAAAATATAAACAAAGAATTATGTTTTCATGTAAAATGCTCGTCCCCATTTTCTTGTTTTTATTTTTATTTATTTTGACTTATACACCGATGAATATTATTTTTCATATATTCAATGAAATTATAACGCATTAGCTAGCGCTATGATTAGTGAAAATAATAATATATTGTTGCTATAGGACATTTAGCCTAACGATAAATTCTTCAAAAGAAACTTTCTACGCCTATATTTTCCACGATCAAACATTCTCAATTACGTGTGTGTATATATATTCATATAGTTTCTGTCAAAAAAAAATATTCATATAGGTTTTTGAAAAATTAAATAAGTTTATATACATAAAAAGAATCATGATAGTCCTATTTAAATATATATTAGATATTTAATCTCACTAAATTTTTAAAGAAGTTTTTATGCATAAAAAGATCACGATAATCTCACTTATAACCACTTAATTTCTAAATAAGTTGTCATGCATAAGAACATTGATAACCAAAATTAAATATATAATAGATTTTTATAATTTGAAAATTTTTAATAAATATTTTGAAACCTTGAAGAAGATTTGTATTACATGCCAGTTATTACAAAACCAACCACAAGATCCGTTTGAATTCCATTAGGGGTCTCTTTATTTGTTTATCATGGTTAAAAAAATCTAAACAGGTGCAATAATGATTCTTTCAAATTTTGTTGTTGTTGATATTATATATATTATTCTAGTCATAGAAGATATTATCTATATTATATATACTTACTATGAATAAGTTAAAAAAGGAAAGTTGCAAATGTCATATATACTGATGCACTGTAAACCACCAACTAATCAGAGGTGTATTAACATAATCAATTCCCTCCTAAAAATTCGGACATGGCAACAAAATTTCTAGTTATATAATCATTTAATTCATGCGATGGTCAGCATAAAAAAGATAATTAAATATCTTGAATTTGAAAATTCTTTTAGGAATTGATATAAATGCTATTTGAATCAATCGCAATAATTGCATTTAATAACTAATAGATTGCCACAGAAACCTAATAATAAACAATTACAGGTATGGAAAATTTTTCATTAAAAAAAATAAAATAAACAATAACAGTTATCAATGGAAACTTTCAAAGGAAACAATTGATGTTAAGGAGCGGGTTGGGTGGCGGCTAGGGTTACTGGAAGACAACATTTAAAAAAAACAATTTAATGAAAATTTTAACCAAATAATCAAATACGTGTTAGAAAACTAAGCAAAATTTCCAAGTTGTTAGGAAACTACGCAAAATTTCCCCATAGTCAGATTAGTGGAAGAGCGAAAAATAAATGCGGAAGCACACACAAAAATTGATAACGGGGTTCGGCCAATAATGCCTACGTCTCCAGGCTGCTGCAGACCTTTTATTGAAAAGGGAAATATACACTGTGTTTACAAACACTTACACTCTCTCACAAAACCCACAACCCAATTACACCCAAAATATTTCTCTCTAAATATTTCTCACCTTTTCTCTTGGTGCTCACTAATTTTCTCTCAATGTTGGAATGATTTGCTCTTGCCTTCAAGCTTCTATTTATAGGCAAGGTTTGCAATGTGAACATATAATATGAACACATCAAATTGGATGGCCACCTACCATCATGTGTTTTATGACTTTCCATATTTTCCAACCCATGTTTTTCCTTATTTTGGTTAGTGGGTTGCCTCCTTTGACTAACAATCTCCCACTTGAAGACTGATTTCAATCGGTCTTCACACTTCGATCAGCGGCTGACCTTCCCTGCATTATTTGGCGAGTCAAGCGAAGTTGAGCACACCTTCAGTTTGTCGATAGTCACCACCTTTGTCAACATGTCTGATGGGTTCTTACTTCCTTGAATCTTCTTCAACATTAACACCTCATCCTCAAGCAGAGATCTGATGAAGTGATAATGAAGATCAATGTGCTTTGTTACGAGTGAAATGTTGAGTTCTTTGCGGATGTATCGCACTCTGACTATCACTGTGCAAAACACTCTTCTCCTGTGTGAAACCCAACTCTGTTAACAATCCCTGAAGCCATATCAATTCTTTGCTGACTTCTGTTACTGCTACATACTCAGCCTCTGTAGTGAATAAAGCAACAATCTTTTGTATCCGCGACATCCAACTAACTGCTGTAGTACCAACAGTAAATACGTAACTAGTGGTACTTCTTCGGTGATCGACTTCACCTGCAAAGTCTGCATCTACGTAGCCTTGTACTTTTATTTCTCCTTTGCCAAAGTACAAACACTTCTCTGTGGTGCCTCGTAGATACCTCAAAGTCCATTTCATCGCTTCCCAATGAGCTTTTCTGGATTTGACATAAACACGCTAACTACTCCCATCGCATGGCCAATGTCCGCCTCGCATGCACCATTGCGTACATCAAACTTCCAATGGTGAAGCATATGGTATCTTAGCCATGGATTCTCTTTCTTCCTCCGTCTGAGGTGATTGTTCATGGATAGGCAAAAATGATCGCCAAAGGTGTCTTTGGCCGGTTTGGCGTTGCCCATGTTGAATCTTTGCAAAACACGGTTGATGTACTCACTTTGAGATAACCGCAAAATTCCTCTCGCTTATCTCTCGTGATTTGCATTCCAAGGATCTTCTTTCTTTGGACCCAAGTCCTTCATGTCAAATTCTTTTGACAACTGCATCTTCAAGTTTTTAATCTCATCCATATCTGAACCTGCTACTAACATATCATCGACATAAAGTAACAAAATGATATAACTGGACTTATATCTCTTGAAGAAACAACAGTGGTCGGAGTTGCACTTCTGAAAACCTTCCTTGTGCATGAAGCTATCAAACTTCTTGTACCACTGTCTCGGAGCTTGTTTCAGGCCATACAAGCTCTTCTTTAATCTGCACATCATATTTTCATTGCCTTTCTCCGAGAAGCCTTCAGGTTGGTGCATGTAGATCTCCTCATCTAAGTCTCCGTGAAGAAACGCAGTCTTCACGTCTAACTGCTCAAGATAGAGCTCTTCACTGGCAACAATACTTAACACGCACTGATAGTATTGAAGCCACAAGCTGGAGCAAAATTTCGGTGTAGTCAACTCCTTCCTTTTGCTGGAATCCTTTAACGACTAATCGGGCTTTGTATCTCTTGGAGCCATCATTCTCCTCCTTCACCCGATACACCCATTTGTTGTGAAGTGCCTTCTTTCCCACGGATAACTTAGCTAGTTCCCATGTTTGATTGGAGATCAAAGACTTCATCTCGTCTTTCATGGCAAGCTCCCACTTGCTGGCATCTGCGATCTGACATGCTTCTGCATAATCTTCAGGCTCCCCTCCATCAGTCAACAACATGTAGTTCATGTATCTCCTGTTGGGCACAGGAACTCGAGAAGACTTTCTCACTGCCGGAGCTGGAGTAGGAGGCTCTGGTGCATCAGACTGCTGTTCTATTGATTCCTCTGATTGAGGATTCTCAAACATAGGACTTTCTGCGATATCGTCCACCTCTGCATATACTGGCCCACTCTGTTCTGAGTTGCTGGTGTCTGTGCTATGCATGTCCTTGTACATCACTCTTTCATTGAAGATCACATCTCTACTGCGGATCAGCTTTTTGTTTTCATCATCCCAAAGACGGTAGCCAAACTCATCTTCACCATAACCGATGAAAGTGCACTTCTTCGATTTGGGATCAAGTTTATTCCTGCCTTGATCACTAATATGCACATATGCTATGCAGCCGAAAACTCTAAGATGTGAGAGTTTTACCTCTTTTCCGCTCCATACCTCTTCTGGTATTCTGTGCTCCAATGGTACCAATGGACCTCGGTTGATCAAGTAAGCTTTGTGTTGGTATACGCCCGAAGCGCTTGATGGCTGTTGCACGTAAGCCGGCTCTCTCTGTCAACGTTCGATTAAATACGCTCGGCTACACCATTGTGTTGGCGTGCACTGGCACAGCTTCTTTCCATTACGATCCCGTGCTCATAGCGTAACTTCTTGAATCGATGTCTTCATATTCGCCACCATTATCGGTTACGAGCTTTTTGATCTTCAATCTGTCTCATTTTCTACCATGGCTTTCCACATCTTGAAAGCCTCGAATACTTCAGACTTATGTTTCAGAAAGTATACCCATACCTTCCTAGAGTGATCATCAATAAAGGTCACGAAGTATTGCTTCCTACTAATGGATGAGACAGTCGTTGGACCCCAAACATCGAGTGAACAAGCTCGAAGTTTCTCTTTCTTTGGGGTTCTTCCACTTGTCAAAGCTAACTCTTTTCGCTTTCCAAGTATGCGCCTTCACACATGTCAATTTCTACTGACTGAAGACATGGCAATTTGCCCTTCGAGTGCATGATCTTCATCCCTTTCTCACTCATATGGCCTAGTCTCTGGTGCCATAGATTGTGATTTTCATTTGCTGCAACTGCAATCAAATGGCATGCTCTATTTGTCTTGTAAAGAGTACCACTTTTTCTCGAACAATTGTCATTGCACCCTTTGAAATCTTCCAATGATCGTAGTGGAAGATTGTTGTGTATGGCCATCGCCAATCGCCCATCGAGATTAAGTTTTTAAATCGGTCAGGAATATGTCCGACATTTTTCAATTCCCATCTGCACCCATTCAACTTAATCTTCACCACACCTTTGCCGACAATCTCACAAGATTGTTCGTTACCAAGGTAAACTTTACCAAGGTTTAGGGTACATAGTTCTCGAAGAATTCTTTCTGAAGTGGCATGAAAAAGATGCTCCAGTCTAATACCCAAGACTCTTCCTTGCTCTCCAAAGAGCATATCAACGCGTCACCTCCTCCCGAGGTGGAAGCAACATTGCCTCGATCCTTTGCCTCCTGGTTCTTGATTGCAACTCCTGCACTTGATTTTTGTAGTGCCGGTCTTCCGCAATTCCAACACTCGATAGTCTTCGAGTTGGAGTTTTGGGAACTTTGATGATTTACGGATTTGGACCGTCGCCTTTGATTTGCCACGCCCATTTCCTCTGGTTGAATTTCTTCCCCTTGACTCTGTATGCACATCGAAGAGGATGAAGATTCACCCGACTCTCTCCGTCGGATCTCTTCACTGAGAACCAGATCACGAACATCGTCAGATTTCAACTTATTGTTTCCCGTTGAGCTACTCACAGCTGTGACAGTAGCATTCCAACTCTCTGGAAGAGAAGACAAAAGTATCAATGCTCGTATCTCATCATCAAATTCGATTCCAACTGAACTCAACTGGGTTGTGACTATGTTGAGTTCATTGAGATGTTGTGCCACCGATGCACCTTCTGTCATCCGCAAGTTAAACAACCGCCTCATCAAATGAACTTTGTTTGAGGCCGACGACTTTTCGTACATGTTGGAAAGAGCCTTCATAAGATCCGCCGTGGTCTTTTCTTTTGCAATGTTGAACGCAACATTACGGGATAACGTCAACCGGATAACGCCAAGGGCTTGTCTATCGAGAATGATCCATTCATCTTCCTTCATCTCCGCTGGTTTCTTTCCTGTGAGAGGCTGATACAACTTTTTCTGATACAGATAATCCTCGATCTGCATCTTCCAATAGCCAAAGTCCGCACCGTCGAACTTTTCAATTTTCACCTTTCCTTTGTCTGCGGCCATACTCCCACTCGAGTCTGACTTCTCAGGATCGTTTCTGACAATTTCTGCTAACCACCGTGCTTTAGAACACCTCCGTGGACAAATTGGTAGCGCCGACCAATTTCACTATTCACGAAAATTACTATTCACGTGAATAGTATCTTCACCAAGATTTAGCAGAAATAACCAACTAGCTCTGATACCAGTTGTTAGGAAACTACGCAAAATTTCCAAGTTGTTAGGAAACTACGCAAAATTTCCCCATAGTCAGATTAGTGGAAGAGCGAAAAATAAATGCGGAAGCACACACAAAAATTGATAACGGAGTTCGGCCAATAATGCCTACGTCTCCGGGCTGCTGCAGACCTTTTATTGAAAAGAGAAATATACACTGTGTTTACAAACACTCACACTCTCTCACAAAACCCACAACCCAATTACACCCAAAATATTTTTCTCTAAATATTTCTCACCTTTTCTCTTGGTGCTCACTAATTTTCTCTCAATGTTGGAATGATTTGCTCTTGCCTTCAAGCTTCTATTTATAGGCAAGGTTTGCAATGTGAACATATAATATGAACACATCAAATTGGATGGCCACCTACCATCATGTGTTTTATGACTTTCCATATTTTCCAACCCATGTTTTTCCTTATTTTGGTTAGTGGGTTGCCTCCTTTGACTAACAATACGAACCATGATCGCCCAAACAAGTGTCATTCAAATATTGTGTTAAAAAAAGTGTCATTCAAATATGTTGTAATATATAAATAACTATTTTACACATAGCAGCCAGAGTCTTACGCCACACAACATGAATAAGGAAAAGGAAAAGAATGCAATGCACCATTGGAACTTTAACCCTGTCATGAGTTCCATTATATCAAACCAAAAAATTGAAGCTGTCTAATTTCTAACTTTATATTGAATGGAAATGGAATCATTTCATCATTAAATCCATCATCTCTACTTTGTCTTCCTTACAATATGTTGCCAAAGCCTAGAATTTAAGCATGAGAGCAAAGGTTTAGCAAAACAAAGTAGTAAGTTGAGGAAAAAATAGAAGTATTTAATGGAAAACAAAGTAGTTATGTAAAAGTTATTTGATATTGTCCGTAAAGCCTAGCACAACTGGCGTAAGCCGACGTTGCTAGGCTGGACATTTTCCGTAGTTGCCTGGATTCGAGCCCGACATCCCCACTTTGCGTGTGTGAGTTTACGGGAGGTGTTTGCCACTCCGTCTGCAGACAAAAAAAAAAGTTATTTGATACTGGTATTTCTAAGTAATTGATAGGAAAATTAAATGCTTTATAATCATCTTCCCTAGGTGGAAGCAGACTTGTTATCAGCAGTGATGGAGTCTCGGATGCTCTAACTATAGAAACGGTCCTTGACTGTTGCTGTGGCATGTTAGCAAAGACTGCAGCACCACATATTATAAAACCGTATGCTTAACATATATCTTTTAAATAATTGAATATTCTAGTTTTACATTGTAACTTATGTCATTTGTTAACTTATTTCTACCGTTTATTCCTACTCCTTTACTTACTTCAGAAAGCTTTGCAAGCAAATGGGTTTGAGATGACACAACCTGCATCATTGTCAATATATTATCCCAGAAGAAGCCACCTACTTCTGTACCAACACAAAAGAAACCTGTAAAAGGAATATTGAAGCCCATTTTTCAAAAAAAAAAAAAAAAGCCTTTGAATCATATTCAAATTTAAGAATCATTGTATAATAGATTTTGCTAAAATAAATAACAAAAGATTGCCAATTTATGAACAGGAAATAAGAGCCAAATATTACCCAAAAAAGAGTCTTACAACAAAAAATTCTCAAAAAAACTGAGAGCACAACAACAAATATGTCCAATAAAACAAACACACATATACCCAGATAAAAATAAACGTAATTCTAGATGGCTATATGCTATGGCATCAAAATATGCTTTTCCCATTTGAAGTGCATTAAAATGTTGTAAATCAAGGAGAAAAAGCGAAACTAAAATGAAAACATGACAAAAGATGCTAACCATCATGTGGCTTTTAAGTAATCAGTTTTTTTTTTTTTTTTGTTGCTAACTTTCATCTGAGTCATTGAGATCTTGTTCAACTCCTTTTCCACATCCTCTCATCACTCTGAATGGAAAAAAAAAAAAACTACAAAATGAAATAGAATGCTTCATCTTATTCCAAAAATAAACAAAAAGAAATCTATATATAAAACTAAAAAATGTCGGAAGAATGGATAAACAATAAATTGTAGAAATTGAAAATAAATCATATGATTGTAACCTCCTGCATAATTTATACTTTTACTCATGCCTAATGATGATCAAAGAAAATATTAAAGATTTCAACATGAATTCTAACCCAACAATTTCCATCAGAACTTACTGATTGTACCGATACATCCCTTAGCTCAATCAAGGAACTTCACAGAAACTGATATTGAATGATCATTAATCTGAAGGAAAACCTAACAGTAGACAAAAAGAAGGAATTAAAAGTTACATGATCATCTCTTTAAACATAAAATAATATAACAATTAATAGCATCAAAACTACTAAAAACAAAATTAGCAACCCAAAAAGAGATGTCAGCAAAGAATTTTGAAATTTCTTACCTAAATTAGTTCGTTCATCCAAAGATATCAAGATATTTGATGTTGTATAAACAATCAAGCACACAAAATTCAAAACAAACTCAATCCAAAAAAAAAAATGAAAATAAAAACATGTACATGACGACAACATATATAAACCAATATCAATCTTAAAAAAAATCACCAACTTCAAGATACCAAAAGATAAAATCATCGGCTTCAACTTATCTTGATGGTTTAAACAAAATATTGTAGACCCGATAATAAAATTAAATTCTCATATGTAAAACATACTTAAAAAATAAACATATAAAGATATATTCATTTTAGCAGAACTAAATGAAAAAAGGGAAATCATTTACAAAATCAACAATTTGTAAAAATGATATAGTCAAGGTTTTATTTTTATCCAATCGCATGAATATAAGCCCAAAATAAGCCTTCTCATCAAAGCCACCCCACAATCAAATTAAAAAAATAAACATCTAAAAAGAATACGCAAAAAGAATACGCAGATCTCTAAAGTGCTCACCTGAAACAACTTCTATACAGCGATAGAAAAATAGGGTGTGATTCCACACTGCTGAACCTTGATACATTATCGTACCATGGAAAGCAAGGAACAGAAAGGGACAAATAAAGGTTATCAAAGAAAAACGAAAACCATGATACCAAATTGAAGAAATATCACCGAAGAGATAGTTGAAATTTCCCCAAGTGATTTCATGTAAACCTTTCTGTCTGAAAGATTAATGCTGAAAGATAAGAAAAAACCAAATCAGAGTAAGAAGATATAAAATTAAGAACACATATACAAATGCTGATTTCTTACCCCAAAAAACTGGAAGACTCGAACAACACCTGTCGTTGACAGCACGTCGGGGAACCTCGCTATATCTACCATTGTGGTAGTGGAAAGGAACTAACAACGACACCTCTACTACAACTGCAATGGCTGTTGAGCCTCAAGATTTCTAATCATAAGCCCTAATAGCAGAAGGCTCGACCTAGAAGACATCCTCCTCGGTTGTGTGATTGAGATTTGAAGGCAGCACAATGGAATTGTGCAGAGAGATTATGGAGGTGAATGCTCAGGTGACTGAAGAGAGTGAACATAAGAAAACACAGATTTCTAAACTTATTCCCTCCTTTGGTTACCGTTGACCAGCAGAGGAAAGAAAAAAAAGTCACAAATCACAACACAAAAACGCTTCTTTCCAATTTGCGAAGAAAAGCTCTTACCCTATGTTTGGTATGTAAGAAAGTGGGAGGAAAAAAAATGGAGAGAAAGAAAATTTATTGGTTAAAGTGTAAAATTGATGATGTGTTATATTATTATTGGTCTGTCACATTTATCAATGCATCTTTTTCACACTTTACTAAAAATTTTCCTTTCCCTCTATTTTCTCTCCCCTCTCCCAAACAAACCATTAGAAGCGTGAAAACTAACCAAAATTACGTTACTGCCCTCGTTTAAACAACAATAATTCATGCAAAATTTTTTTTTACTACCTTGTCATGTAGTTGTAACCAGTTTCTTTTTCTTCTTTTTTTAATTTTGCATACATTCAAAAAATGGATTTTTCCTAACTAGTTAACATTTTTTTTTCTTTCTATTACTCTTATTTTATTTCAAATCTATATTTTATTTTTTATGAAATATTTTTTATATTTTTATTCTCATTGTTATTTATTAATTTTAAATTTATCTTTGAATTTTATGAAATCTTTTTTATATTTCTTCTCTTTATTATTATTATTAATTATTGTTTTTAATTATATTTGATTTTAGTAAATTTTTTATTTTTATATTTTTATTCTATTTATCATATCTCATTTATACTTAGGGATATTTATGTCATTTCATAAATATATTTCTTTCTTTTTCTTTTACTTTTCCTCAAACCAAACCACTAAACAATCATTTCATTTTCTCTTCTTCTCCCTTTTTGTCCTTTCTCTTTTTTTTTCTATCTTTCCGCCCTGGAAAGGAAAAGATGCCAGCAATTTATCTAAAGGGAAAGAATTCAGAATTGTTCCTCGGGATGTATGCAGCATTTTCTATGTAGTGAGTGATAATTAGGTAGTTTTATGAAGTGGTAGGCGGTGTGAAATTGTAAAAAAAAAAAAAAAGGCTTAAATATGTTTTTATTTTTTTTTGTAAATATAGTGTATTTCGATTTTAGTCCCAGTAAAATTTTTTGTTTATTTTTTGTCCCTAAAAAATATTTTATTTTGATTTTGGTCCTTATAACAAAAATTCAAAGCAAAATTCACATAAACACTTCATTTTTCTGCCAAATCTCTCGTAAGTTTTGATCCGAAAAACTAAAAACTATTATTTCGACCAAAATTGATAACAAAATCGATAGAAAAAACTTCATTTTCCTACTAAATTTCCTATTAGTTATAGTCAAAAGGACCAAAATCAAAATAAAATATTTTGTAGAGATAAAAAATAAATAAATTTTTTTACAGGGACTAAAATCAAAATACTCTATATTTACATGGACTAAAAACATATTTAAGCCTTAAAAAAGATCTGCAGTGATGGATTTATATAGGGTTGAATGGGTATGAAAAACCACTACCGGTCTAACCACTGATTGATCACAATTCCAAAAAAACAACGTGATTGTGATTAATTTTCTAAATGGGAATTTGTCTGATTAATTTACTGAATGGAAATTTGATTAAAAGTATCATTGTATTAAATACTGTAACTTACCATCCCATTGGTACTACGGTTGGATTCCTTACCAAAATTTCGAGTTTGAGTCTTGGGTATAGAAAAAACGCCGTTGTGAGGAATTGCCTTAATGCAGCTAAAGTCTCGGGAAGGTTAGTCATCGATAAAGCCAAAAGATACTCACACCAATACCATGTACTGAAAAAAAAGAAAAAAGAAAAAGGGACCTTGCAATTGCAATTGATCGGAGTAAGGGAATGATAGGTTGCAGGCATCTCTTGTGGTTCGTCGAGCAAGCTATTTCCTCACAAGTTTGATTTCTCAATCTTAGGTTCTGCAATTTCAAAGCTGCTGTGTCAGAATTCGTCTTATTATTCGATTCATTTTGCCATCTCACTCTGTTCACTTGCTACCGTTGTTGTTATCCTCTTTTTCATTTTCCAATCTGTCTACTATTCTATACATGTTTTGTTGTCTTCAAATTATCAACTATTGGTGATGTTCTTTTGCTTTGCAGAGTTGACCGAGTTCTCAGATTTACCAACACATGTTGCATCAAGCCCTACACAGTATTACTATCAGGTTCCCAGCTTCTATTACCGAGATTCATTTTTTTTTCCCTTCACTTTTTTAATCCTTTTGTAATTTTTTTTTCTTCTTCATTTGTTCCTTTACTTTATCTTGCACTCCTATTGAAATATGGGTAACACTACTAGTTGACAAGTGTGAAAATATAACTATTAATGGGGATTGGATGCCCGATGCCCTCGAGCAAATTTTGCTGCACTGAACTGAGATGGTGTCTCAATGAGATGTGATTGTATCAAATTTGCTATTGGCTGTTTAAGAGTTCAAAACTCATTTCTCTGCTTCAAATCTTTTCATTCTTGCAACAGGGACAGAGGACTTATCATGGTGTAAGCATCAATTTTACAATGGGTGGTAGAAAACAGAGAGTTTGCATTGAAGACCACGGCAAGGAACCGAAAATAATGAATTCTATCTGGAAGCCTGTTGCCACTAATGCTGGTTCTTGTGAAGGTTTGTCTTTTTGGTCCCGGTACATATTGGCAATTAACTTCTGGCAGTACCAATAAGAACTTTGCATCATGTTTATGATATATGTGATTTCTCTTATGCGACTTGACCTTAAGTGGTAATGTAATAAATCAGAATTACTAGTTACTTTATCCTATCTTAATTTATGGTATAGCTCTTCCATGTTCTTAGTTAGGTCAGATGAGAATTTTGGTATGCGACATATTTTTGGCTATGTAAAGGTAATATTCACAAGCAAATGATGCCATGAATTAGATCATCTTCAGAAAGCATGATATTCATTTACTCCTTAAGAGGAGAGAGAAGGTGGAGGATTATCCATTATATGTCATGTGTTTTGCAGAAAGCTTAACAACAGATGTAACAATTGAGTCAGAAGATGGACATGAAGTTCAAGAAGTGCGTTGTAGCACATCTAGCACTATTTCAAATGAGAATCTCATGAAGGTAGCTGCTGAAGCTATGGATGAAATTACAGAATCAGCTACCAGTTCCAGCCGATTGCAGGATAATGTTGAAAACAAAGTGCTAGAAGGAGATTCATCTCTCTCCCTTGAAAAGCATTCAATTTCTGTGAAGGCAAGATTATAAATTTTCACTTCCTTTTTCATCTTCTTTAATTGATAGTTTATATTTGATGAAGGTGTCGACCAATATTTGTTCATCTGTCCTTTTATGTGCTGATGATCACCATATATCTTTTATCTGGTCCCCTTTCTTTATGTTTAGGTTTCTTGAATTGTTGGTTGTTCCATCTATATTGAAGGTTACAATATCACTAAAATTAATTGGTTTCTTATCAGATGGCAGGATTTCGTAGAAATTGGATTGGAGGACTTCATAAGACCTCTCGCATGAAACACTATGCTGCTGATTTGTTTTCTAATTTTTTCTGGCTCTGACCGTAGCTTTTATTGTCTGTTGTCTGATAATTTTCTTCCTTTTTGTCTTTATAATTTACAGTGGAAATAAATAAATATCACTTGTTGCTTTTTTAGAAAGCTTTGACTGTGCCATCTATCTGCCTTGGTTTTGAAATAGAGTTTATCTTTTTATTTTCCTTTAAAAAACCTATACTTGCATTTGATTCTCTTTCTGATTGTACATTGAACAGTCGACAGCTTCAGCCTTTTCATTTTGTGTTTGTTGTGCAGGTTGGTGCTTCTCTATTTCGTTTTATTAAAGGAAACGGGTAAAAACTAGTTTTTAATTTGTTTGGAATTAATAACAACATTGCTGAGCTAACTGAAATTCGATAAAGTTTAGATGAAAGGGAGGCTGAGTATTGCATGGTGATAGAGAATTGTGAATACATAGTAATGAATATTAATAGTTGTAGATAGGCTGAAAAGGAAAAAATAGAAATTCATATTAGGAATTGTAAATAGTTTAGGCTTGAGATTCACATAATCAGCATCTTATGGAATACAATAACACACAATCTTGTTGCTATTGTTATTTTTCAAAGAGAGAGGGTAGAAGATAGTTCTTATGATATAAGTTTATATGCTTGTCACTTATACTTAATAATGTTTCAGGGGATCCACACAGAAAAAAATTGAAGAGGAGATGAGGGTTAAGATAATATTCCCTTCTTCAAAAGAAGAGGATTTTATTAGTAAGTTTTTGGGTTCACTTAATTCACTGTCTATCTCGTATGTGTCAGCCTTGAAATAGTTATTTTCTATTATGGTAGTTAGTTTTATAGATTGAGTTATTGAATTAAGTGACAGCTGATTTGATATGAATACAATTCTTATCATCAAAAGACCAGAACATAATTATGGACCAGAAGCATGAGTCTTGTATTGGCTGAGTGTGAGATACAGAACTTCCATTTAAGGGAGAGGCCCTCCCCTCTTAACAGCCTGGCTTTTTGGAGCAAGATCTTCTCTACATCATTATGACTGTCATAAGAGTGGATACGAAATCCAATATCTGAATGATTTATGTTGTAGTTATAGGGTTTTAGATAAAGGAGGGAAAAGAAAGAATAAAGACTTCAATTGTGTTTGATAGTTTGATATGATTTGATACAAAAGACTAAGAACTATACCTTAGTTATACTAATACTAGACTTCTAATTCTAATCAAACAGGGAAACAAATGATGAGAATAATTAGAAATATGGAAGCTAATTCTAAGAGATAACCTAAGATATTCTACAATAAGATCAAGATATTATATGATATTTTTCATATCATCTAACAGGTATAATTGTCTTTTGTAGCCATTGAAGGCATTTCGATAGATAGCTTGACTTCAGCTTCAGAGAAGATTCAGGCTATAATTGATGAGGTTAGTTGTCTGTCCATGCAATCTCTCAATCTCAAGAAATTTATGGCTGTATTTACCTTCTTTTTCCAATTTGTTTCTTTTAATTTTTAAAGCGTAATATGTTGGTGTTGGTGACTTGATATTACTTTGTAGTCATAAACTATGGTTCACATATTTTCTTGTGTTTGATAACAGACGGTTAGGAGTCGAAACCTTGATTATTCACACTTCATATCCCTTCCGTTGGCCATCCATCCTGAGTTAGTTACTAAACTAATCAATTTTCAACATGCTATTTTGGGAAAGGATGATTCTTGCGAAGATGAGAATCTTGACACTGACTCCAACGAGGATGAGGATACTACTGATAACAAAAAAGTGGATCAATTGTCAAAGGAAAATGCTGATGTTGCAGTTGAACTTAAAGTTGATGATGACAGGGAATCAGTTAAAGTTAACCTTAGTAGCATACCACTAGTCAGTTATCCACCTAAAGCATCCAAGTCTTCTGCTTCATCTGGTATGAGAGCAATCTGTTTTGCTATGTTTTAGATGCTTATTGCTTAAGGAATTTGAATCAAAAGATTGTGGAGTTATCTCCATGGTGTAATCAACTCAGCAGCATAAATATTCTTTAGTGAGTGTTGATGTGTGTTTTGTTGCATTTTTCTGTTCACTATAATATTTCACTTTGTGGGGCCTGAACTAAGACTTCTAGTTATTCATTGATGAAAGAAATGGTTATTTGCAAGACGTGCTCATATTGCCTAGTAACCTGTCATTTTCATAGCTTATGAGAAGCCCAGACACTCCAAAATTGCTAAAGTGTTGGTGTCGTACCCGTATGTGATACTGATATTCGTTCGATACTCCTAGATACATATCCAAGAAGTATCATCCAATTTTTAAAATTTTGTAAAAGAAAATATTGACTGATAGGTTTGGGATATCTCTTCGATACTTTGGGATACACCTCCAAAAACTTGTCTCAAAGCTTTTTGCATCTCCTTGTTTTTCATCATGTTGTGAGTGGAATTGGAGTACACACTCCTTTATTCATTCTTTGAGGATATAAAGAAAAGAGATACATGGTTGGGGATATTAGTGATATACATGATCTATTTGTTGACAGTGGGGCCCATCATCTTGAATTGGCAAAGTAGTCTCTTGGTAAATTAGACTTTGAATATGCTTTTTTGAATGATGAGAATGAGGAGATCAAAATAATACAACTGAATAGTAAAAAAATGAATAGAGTGAAAACTTATTTTAAATAGGACTACGGATGATATTTTTTGTGTCATTTTGACATTGGTTAGGAAAAATACTTGTGACATAATTACTAGGATAATAATATATATGTGATATGGATAAGAGAGATATTTGTCTGTCTTTTTTTTATGAGCACAATTCTCTTTTTGTAAGTTGTGATCATCATTTGCACATGTGGTTATATATTATAAAAAATATCAATGTCTCTTTACAAATATTATGCATTTATGTAAAATATGTATATTTTTCGTAAACTTGTGTTAACGTATCTGGGCCGTATCGTGCTTTTAATTTTTAAGAAATTTCCATAGGCTGTATCCCCGTATTTGTGTTGTATCGTACCTGTGTCGTAACAAGGATCTGGACGACATAGCTTATGAGATTACTTTGTATCGTAGAGATTACTTTGTATCTGGACTGCATATCAAATATCAATATCGTAAAAAGGATTAAATGGTTACGCTTTACTTCAGATAACAACTTCTGCTTTAATCTTCTTCCTTCTTCTCTGTGCTATCTTCTTTAATATGAAATATCACTGATTTATTTTGCACTTTTACAGACTTGGGGATTGACAAATCCATATTCATCAAGCCTAAGACATTTCACCTTACTGTACTCATGCTTAAGCTGTGGAACAAAGACCGAGTTAAGACAGCCACTGAGGTCTTGCAGGTAAGTTTTATTAAATTCAACACGACAATATAGTTTGTAAATTAAATTCTTTCTTTGTAATTATGTTTGTATCTGTGCAGAGTATTTCCTCAAAAGTTATGGAAGCATTGGATAATCGGCCTGTCTCAATAAGATTAAAGGGACTGGTAAGAGTCTATTTTGAGCTCTATCAGTCCATCTTATCGATAAAAAACTCATGAATTCCTACTTACTGGTTATTTATTGACATGATATGAAATGACATTCCAAGACTGGTACATGAATCTCAGCTCTGTATGTTGGATAGAAACTCGCTTTCTTATACCACCAATTTGACTTTATGTAATTTCTTTGATATCTTTAATAAAGGAAATATATGTTTAATCTTGCAGGAATGCATGAAAGGTTATCCGGCAAAAGCCCGTGTTCTGTATGCTCCTGTGAAAGAAATTGGTAGTGAGGGTCGTCTTTTGCGTGCCTGTCGTATCCATATATTAGTAGTTCCTTGTGGTTTTCTTTTGGTATTAGGATTTTTCTTTTTGGTTCTATAAATTACAAATAATTATGGATCTGTGATTGTACCTGGTTTTGATTATACATTGTGCTCAAAAAATTGTTTTTTTCTGAGCTTATTTAGAAACCATAATTGATGCATATGTTGAAGCTGGACTTGTCTTAGAGAACGATGCTAAACATAGACTGAAGGTAAGTTAAATTTAGCGGATTCATTATGTTTATATGCTTTTTTTTTTTGGGGGGGGGAATAATAGAAACAGTATTGCAACCTATATTCAGTAGGATTGATTTGGTTCAAGGCCCTTTTTACTGTACAAATCGTGCTATTTATTAGTTGTCAATTTTCTAAAATTTCTTTATGTTCTCTCAGAATATCTGATATTTACGCTAATGTAGTTTCGGCCTGTGTTTTGAGTTTTGACATGAAAGATGAATTGCAATTGTATATTTCTGGACAAATTCCCCTGTTGTGAACACTTATTTATGCATTTCCTAGCAGAATGATAATTTCCTATTTCCAGCCTTAAATTATAGAAGTTTGGGAATACTAGTTCACTACTACATTGGGGGAAAAAAAAGGGAAAGAAGGATTTTATCTTCTTCGAGGCCCTGATGGGAAACCTTACCACGAGAATAATGCCATGCTCTCCCTCTTGCTGTATAATTTGTTTGTAATTTTGGCTTCAGTGATCATCAAGTTATTTTCTCGTCTTGCAGCTGCACGCCACTGTGATGAATTCAGGGTACAGGAAAAGGTGTTGCTACCTTTTTATTTTTTGTTTTAGACGTTTAGTACCCCTTAGTTTTTGCAGCTCAACAATCTCCCTTGCTTCCTGAAACTTTGTAAGATTATTTCAGTTTAAATAGCTGATATAAGCTGCTGTTGTTCAGGACGGAGTGGAAGAGAAACGTTGACTCTTTTGATGCACGGGGCATATTCAAGCAGTATGGATCAGAGGACTGGGGGCAGTATCTTATCCGTGAAGCTCATCTTTCGCAGAGATTTTCATTTGATGAAAATGGATACTATCATTGCTGTGCTTCAATACCTTTTTATAAGCGTGAGATAGAGAACTCAATTCATTCTGAAGTTCATTATTGAATCTCAAAGTACATCATTGCTAACCATATCCTTATATACAAGAGGATGCTAACTGCTTAAGCTTAACTGTCTAACAAACTTGACAGCTGGCTAACTACTTGCCAGCTGTATCAGAACTAACTTGCCAGATGTATCATAACTAACTTAGGCTTACTACTTGCATATGCACTGATATCCCCCCCACAAACTCAAGGTGGTTGCTAAGTAGGGAACATGTTGAGTTTGGCTCGCAGTGATTGAAAATTTGCAGAGGACAGAGGTTTGGTGAAAGAATCTGCAATTTGCTCAGATGCAGGGACATGTTGCACAAATAGTTGCTTGGCAATGACCTTCTCTCGTAAGAAATGGATGTCTAATTCAATGTGCTTTGTTCGAGAGTGTAAAATCAGATAGTGAGGGAAACAGCACTAAGATTATCACACATGAGAGTGGGAGCTCGAAAGGGAGCCTTCAATTCAGTTAACAAGGACTAAATCCACAGAATTTCTGCAGTGGTATTTGCCATGCTCCTATACTCCCCAAGTTGCTGCTTCTTAGAGCACCAAGAAATTATATTGGGACCAAAATCAATGCATGATCCGGATGTAGATCTGCGATCATCCTGATCAGTGGCCCAATCGACATCACTATAGGCCCTCAAAGAGAATGGAATGCCTGGTTGAGAGGGCTGTAGCAAGAAACCATAGTTGAGAGAACCATTGAGATAGCGCAGAATTCTCTTGACAGCTCGCCAATGTGAGTCCAAGGGCCTTGCCATGAATTGTGATACCTTGTTAACACTGAATGCAATGTCGGGTCTGGTCAAAGTTGCATATTGAAGGGCTCCCACAATAGACCGATAGAGTGAGGGAGCTGATAGGACATCAGTTCCAAACTTACTTAACCGACAAGTGCTAACCATGGGGGATGTAATGCCCTTGGAGTCAGTCATTTTAACCTTAGCAAGCAAATCTCTTAGATACTTGGTTTGTGTGAGTAGCAAAGAGCCATTTGGCAAGTGTTTAACCTCCACACCTAAGAAATAATCCAGAGTGCCTAATTGTTTCAGTGCAAATTGTTGATGCAGCTTCTGAATTAGGTCTTTATGAGTTGAGGAGCAGAACCTGTTATTAAGATATCATCCACATAGATAAGCACATATATACAGGTGCCGTGTCTGGTGTAAATTAGCAGTGAAGGATCACATCTGTTCTTAACAAAGCCGAATTGAAGTAGTGCTGCAGTGAGTCTCTCATACCAAGCACGAGGTGCTTATTTGAGACCATATAAAGACCTATGTAGCTTGCGTACCAAAGACTTGTCTGGACAATCAAATCCTAGTGGCTGCTGCATGAAAACCTCTTCTTGCAAGTGCCCATTTAAAAATGCATTGTTGACATCTGTAAAGAAAGTTGAGAAGGAATGTTGTATTGGAATTAATCAATGATAATTACACAAGGTACCTATTTATAGTACAAGGCGTATCTACGTAATAAATACAAATGATCACTGTGAGTCATCGTCTAGTCAGCATCTATTAGGCCACACTAAACATATTTAACACATGTTAAATGTGTTATTCTAACACTCCCCCTCAAGCTGGAGCATATATGTCATATGATCCCAGCTTGTTACCAATATGATCAACTCGAGAGCCTCTAAGAGCCTTAGTGAACATATCAGCCAATTGGTCCTCAGACTTGACAAAGTTTGTGGTGATTTCTCCTGAGAGCACTTTTTCTCTTACATAGTGACAGTTTGTCTCTATGTGCTTGGTTCGTTCATGGAAGACCGGATTTGATGCAATGTGAAGTGCAGCTTGATTGTTACAGATAAGCTTTGTATCCTGGAGGTCTCCTAATTTCAGTTGTTGGAGTAGATTCCTAAGCCATCCAAGCTCCTTTGCAGCTGCTGCCATAGCACGGTATTCAGCTTCCGCACTGGATAAGGCAACTATGTTTTGCTTCTTGCTCCTCCATGAGATCATATTTCCTCCAATGAGAACACAATATCCAGTAGTGGATCTTCCATCTGATGAGTAACAAGTGATTTTGGCATTGCCTTTATCTTTATATAATAGTCCTCTCCCTGGTGCATTTTTGATGTATCGAAGAATACAGATGACCGCATTCCAATGACTATCACAAGGAGCATTCAAAAACTGGTTTATAATACTCACTGCAAAGGTAATATTAGGTCTGGTGACCGTGAGATAATTGAGTCGGCCCACAAGACGTCGGTATCTTCTCGGGTCTTTCAATGGCTCCCCCTGACCCGGAAGAACCTTGACATTGGGATCCATAGGAGTATCAGCAGGGCAACAATCAAGCATACCGGTTTCAGTGAGAATATCCATAGTATATTTCCGTTGGTTAATGACAATGCCTGAAGTGGACCGGGCAACTTCAATCCCTAAGAAGTATTTGAGAGGACCCAAATCTTGTGTGTTAAACTGTTTGAAAAGATGGGCTTTGAGCCGCTGGATACTTTCTGTGTCATCACCAGTAATGATGATGTCGTCCACATACACTACAAGAAAGATGCGCCGGCCAATAGGAAAGTGGATGGAGAAAACAGAATGGTCAGTTTCACATCTGGTCATGCCAAATTGTATTAAGGCAGAGCTAAACCGTCCAAACCAGGCACGAGGGAATTGTTTCAATCCAGAAAGAGAACGGCGGAGCCGGCAAACAAGACGAGAGTCATCAGGAACAGTAAAACCTGAAGGTTGGTCCATATAAACTTCTTCCTGCAACTCACCATGCAAGAAGACATTTTTAATATCCAGCTGGTGAAGAGGCCAATGATGAATGGCAGCCATGGCAAGAAACAGACGAACATAAGTGATTTTGGCCACTGGGGAAAAGGTGTCACCATAATCTAGGCCAAAAATCTGTGTATAACCTTTAGATCTGAGCGCGCGTGCGTGAGGCTCATGCGCCGGGAAGTGGCCGCGCGTGTGGGCGCATGGGGCGGCAGACGACGGCGAGATTTGGGCGCAGGGGTCGCCTGGGGATGGCGGTCCTGATGGTGGTGGCACACCGGAGAGATGATGCGCAGTGGCTGAGAAAAGTGGCTCTCAGTGCTGCGGGTTACTGTTCACCCGAGAAAAAAAGGGCAACTGAGGCAGAAAAAAAAAGACCTGAGCTTTGATACCATGTAAAGAAAGTTGAGAAGGAATGTTGTATTGGAATTAATCAATGATAATTACAGAAGGTACCTGTTCACCCGAGAAAAAAAAAGGCAACTGAGGCAGAAAATAAAAAAAAGGAAGGATGGATCGAAAACCTGAGCTTTGATACCATGTAAAGAAAGTTGAGAAGGAATGTTGTATTGGAATTGATCAATGATAATTACAGAAGGTACCTATTTATAGTACAAGGCGTATCTACGTAATAAATACAAATGATCACTATGTGAGTCATCGTCTAGTCAGCATCTATTAGGCCGCACTAGACATATTTAACACATGTTAAATGTGTTATTCTAACAACATCAAATTGTTGAATGTCCCAATGATTTGTAAGAGCTAAAGTAAGGATGATCCGAATGGTAACTGGTTTGATTATAGGTGAGAAAGTTTATGTAAAATCAAAACCAGGGGTTTGATAAAACCCTTTAGCCACCAGTCTAGCTTTAAGCTTATTAACACTTCCATCCAGATTTTCTTTAACCCTGAATATCCATCTGCATCCAATGGCCTTTCTATGAGGTGGCAGAGGTACAAGAGACCAAGTGGGATTGTCCAACAGGGCCTGATGTTCAGCTTTCATGGCACTATGCCAATTTGGATCAGCCAAGGCTTGCTTAACTGATTTAGGTTCAACCTGGGACAAATACTTATGGTTTTAAATTACAGTTTTGGCACGGGTGACCATAAGATGAACATTTTGAGAATTAGTTGGGGGAATGATAGGAGTAGGGGACTCATTTGGTAGAGCCTCAGAAGGTAAATTTGGAGAGGCAGCAGGCAGCACAGGCTGAGATTCAGATGCAGAGGAAACAGAGAAAGGAGCCGGGGAAGTTGACTGAGCAGGTGCTGACACAGAATGTAGAGGAGATGAAGCAGCAAGTTGCACAGGTAATTCAGCAGAATTAGGCCAGGAAATAAGGGGTATGGTTGAAGGAAAACTGCTAAGTTTAGGAATGGTTGAAGTAGTGGTAGGAAACAGTGAGGGAAAAGGAAATTTGAGTTCCTTAAACACAACATCCTTGGAAATATAAATTCTACCATTGGAGTCAAGGCATTTGTGACCTTTGTGCTGAGGAAACAAACCAAGAAAGACACACTCAGCTGACCTGAATTGTAATTTGTGTTTATTGTAGGGTCTTAAGAGAGGAAAAACATGAGCAACCAAAAGTTTTGATAGTGGAATAATCTGGTAGTTTATTGTACAAGGCATGAAAAGGTGAAGTGTAGGCAGGTAAAGCATTAGAAGGAATTCCATTGATGAGGAAGATAGCTTCAGTAAAGCTGTGATCCCGATAGAGTAAAGGAATAGAAGCACGAGCCAAAATTGTAAGCCCCATTTCAACTATTTGTCTGTGCTTCCTTTCTACCGTACCATTCTGATGCGATGTGTGTGGACAGGTGAGTCTATGAACAATACCAAGTTCAGTGGGATATTTTGTGAATGGTCGGAATTCCCCTCCCCAGTCAGATTGTACAGCTTTAATAGATGTATTAAACTGATTATGTATGAGTGCTAAAAACTGTTTAAATGCTGTAAGTGCATCAGATTTATGTTTGAGAAAATAAATCCAAGTGTACTTGGTATATGTATCAACAAAGGTTATGTAATAATTGTATCCGCAAGAAGTAAAGGGAGAGGGATCCCATAAATTAGTGTGAACAACGAAAGGGAGCAGTATGTTCAGTACAAGAAGGAGGGGCATAGAGTCTATGAGACTTGCCAACACAACAAGCATGACAACTATCAAGAACATTTTTATTATGAAAAGGAATTTTGCATAGCTGCATCATGGTTTATAAAGCATGAGAATGAGCATGTCCAAGCCTAAAATGCCACTGAGGAAAAGAATTTACACGAGACTGCAAATTTGTCATAACAGCAACATTATTTAAAACAGGAAAATGAGTAGTATTATGAACAGAACCATGAGTAGCAGTTGAATGTGGAACAAACTGAAAGGGCTTGAATTGGTAGAGTCCTTCAGGTCCAAGTAGGCCTTCAAGGAAGACTTGATTAGATGCCTGACATTTCACAAAACATTTGAAAGGGTTAAATTCAAAGTAGACCTTATTATCCTGTGCAAACTTGCTTACTGAAATGAGATTTTTAGATATGCTGGGAACATGTAACAATTGATTAAGAGTAAGGGAAACAGAAGGATTTGATGGAGACAAAAATTTAGAAGAACCTAAAGAGTGAATAGAGAGACCTTGTCCATTTCCCATTAGCACTTGCTCTTGACCATGATACGAAGTGCTTTGAGTGAGATTTTATGGATTGAAAGTGAGATGGTGTGAGGCTCCGGAGTCTGGATACCAGAACTGATTATCAGGCAAATTTGGAGCATGAAGTTCCTGAGTTGTAGGCCAGTACTGAGGCAAGACAACATTAGCAGTAGGATTTGGTCTTTGAGGAGGGTTAGTTCTCTGTTGAGGAGGGTTAGTTCTCTGTTGTTGAGCAGGATACGGAAAGCTTGAATTGGAAGGATAGGATTGCTGAGAATTAGCAGAGGCAAATGGTTGATTGAATCTGTACCAACATCGAAAGGCTTCATGTCCATACTTGCCACATAGTTGACAAGTTGGACGTGTGAGACCTCTGCCACGAGAGCGGCCACGACCACAACCACAGCCACCGCGACCACCGCGACCTCCACGATTAGGAGTATAGGAACTGGTAGTATCATGATTCTCACCAGACGATTTTGGATTTCCAGTAGATTGAGCAACATTTGCAGATATGCTACGGTTTGCCAATTCCTGACGAAATTTGTCAAACTACGCCTCTTGCACCATAAGAAGAGCTTCAATATCTTCAACAGAAGGACAATCCATGCGACTGTAAATCATCATATCGAAGGAATTGTATTCTTCAGGCAAACCATTGAGAATAGCACCAACATGATCATGATTAGTGATGGTGTCACCGACAACGATGAGTGAATCAACAATTGCTTCGACTCGAAGAAGATATTCAGAGATGGATCGCGCGGCTTTCTTCGTATTCTTGAGTTCATATTGGAGTTGTCGTACGCGAGCCTTGAGCAGAGAGTGAAAGTGCATGTGAACCTTATCCCAAACCTGATAAGCATGTTTATAGCCTAGAACACGCGGTAGAATGCCATCAGGTAGTGATGATAACAACCATGTGAATAGGATTTGATCCTATGTGAGCCATTTCCAATATTCTTCAGAAGGTTTATCGAGTAAACGATTTTGATTCGAAGCATACATGAGAGGAATTTTTGGATTCAAGATGAAGCGATGAAGATTGAGAGCTGTAATGACTCCATTGACTTGTTGACTCCACATTAGGAAATTCTTTTCATCAAGCTTGATTGTAAGAGAATGAGTACTGTTCGTCGATTTGGTGAACGCCGGTAGCGTTTCTGTAGAAATCGCATCAGAATCAGGTTCTGGAATGGATTCCGCCATTGAAGACGAGAAATAAGGTTAGACGAAGAACAAAACGTAGAAGTAAAACAGAGCAGAAGCGTTGCCCCAGTGACTCGATGATACCATATAAGCGTGAGATAGAGAACTCAATTCATTCTGAAGTTCATTCATTGAATCTCAAAGTACATCATTGCTAACCATATCCTTATATACAAGAGGATGCTAACTGCCTAAGCTTAACTGTCTAACAAACTTGACAGCTGGCTAACTACTTGCCGGCTGTAACATAACTAACTTGGCAGTTGTATCATAACTAACTTAGGCTTACTACTTGCATATACACTGATACTTTTCCTGAAAATATGCAGGTAGAGTGATTGATGTCTCGTTGATTACTGCCTGGCTTACTCCTGAAAATATAGAATAAAGGATAGAGGGGAGTTGCTTCTCAAGGTCTGTTAAACTTCTCTAGCAGCCAATGAAAATGCTTGAGGACTTACTTGTGTTTAAATGCTTTGCTCGGTAGTCCATGCCTGTCTAAAAGTTTTTCATAAATGACACATTCATTCGGTTGTCAATGTGGTTATTGTAATGTATAAAATCAGGTAAAAGTCGCACCATTTGCTAATGCCTTGTTGATTTGCATCGAGTGTGTAATGCCTTGTTGAACAAATGGCTTATTTGTTACCCATCAAAACGTATGATATATGCACAGGTTTGAGGTTTATATATAACACTATTCCCACGCAATTCTAAACTGAAAGGCGACGAACATGGTTTTAACCAATCAAAGGAAAGTAAAAAGTGATCATACATGATGAATGAACAATTATAAAATGCCACGTTTTCTTTCGTGCATATTCGCACCATTCAACATTTCTGTAACTAAAAGAATCAGGGATGGATCACGGATGACCATACAAGATGAATGGACAATTATAAAATGTCTCATTGAACTCGTTTTCTTTCTTACCTATAATAAGCGTATATTTGGTTGGGCGGTGGAAGAATCTCAACATGCGTCTCACCATTTCAAACGTGTGTCTGACCTGTTTGGTTCTCCATTCACCTCCCTCAAAATCGTGCGTTCACCATTGGAATTGATTTTGGACTGAAGTAGCTCTCACTAGCTTCTTGTTTTCGTGTGTTCACCCTTGAAATTGGTTCTCCCTATCGCGAGACACATCACACACCATTTCTCTATTTTGCCTTTCATAACTGCTTTTGCAAGGGGTGTTGGTTGCTTTCTCATCACTTTCCTTCACCTACATGTGAGAACATAATATGATATGGGAAATCCCTCTGCTTCCCAACTTTTACCACCCAACTACCCACCTCAAATGCATACCACCACCCCCATGTGATGAGCTACTATTTTTAACACCAACTAAAGACTTTCTCCATTTTTATTAAATAAGCAGTGACTTAATATCTATTTAGATTAGTATAAATAGGTGTTCCATTTTAATGTAAGATCATCTAAGTTATATGAATTAAGAGTGTTTTGAAAAACAGAGTTCTCTCTGTTCCTTACTGGTTATGTGCCATTTTGGTATTCAGAGCTCAGGTTCAGTGAGTTTGTGAGCAAAAGAGTGAGGAATTAATCTTAGAAGAGAGGAGTTTTTGAATGAGGAAGATCATAGCCACCAAAAGCCTCGAAACCTCCATTTTCGATCTGATTTTACCAAAACTAACACTGTCATCGTGTTCAGAATGCCCCAAACCTTCAGGATACAAAATTTCATGGCCACAGGATAATCCACGCGCCGCCACTCGCTACACCAGTGATACACGTGCCGCCTCTGCTTCTTCACGCGCTGTCACGTGCCAGACCAAGGAAGAAGACGAGCCACGTCAGCGTGCCACGTCATCTGCCACGACAGCACCAGCTTGTCATTTTTGACACGCTGGCCAATCACAAACCGACACGTGTCTCTCGAAGCCACATCAACAGGACACGTCACTGCCAGTCAGCATATTTTTTAAAATTACAGATAAGCCCCTGAAATTTTCAGTATATACATTTTTGCTCCCTAAATTTGAAAAATTGTAATATAGCCCCTAAAATTTTTGAAATTGTATTTTAACCCCTAAATTTTTTGAAATTGTAATTCGACCCCTGTATTTTTGTGAAATTAATGTTTTACCCTTGGGTCTTTTTTTTTCCTTCCTTCTTTCCTGATTAAAAAAAAATGCCTCCAAGAAGACACAATGATCAAACTCTCCATGATATTCAATTTGAAGAAATGAGAAGACAAATTCAACAGTTACAGGAAACCATGAACGCTCAGCAAACCCTGTTGGAAGCACAACAAATACAATCAGATGTTGATGATATTAGATAACCAAGTCAACTGTCGAGATCAACACCAAGAGTTCTGTCGAGAACTTCAACACCAAGAGTTCAGTCGAGATCAACAGTCGAGATAGTCGAGATCAACAGTCGAGATCAACACCGGGTGTTCTGTCGAGATCAACACCAAGAGTTCTGTCGAGAACTTCAACACCAAGAGTTCTGTCGAGAACTTCAATACCAAGAGTTCGGTCGATTGTGTATATTCCATTAGCTGTCAAATAATCAGCATTCATTTGGCATTAAGTGAGCGAGATCCTATCCCGAGATCCTCTCCTCATAATCATCAACAATGATTAATTGATCTGTCCCACTTTGTATCTATAAATACCAGTATCATACTTCAATGGAATAATATCGAAGTTATACACTTTATATGGTATCGCAGCCTTTGCTTAACAAAGAACGATCCAAGCTTTGTCACCATGCCTTCAAACCAAGCCATCCCCTGCTCCCAACTCACTCTGGCCTTCGCCTCAACACCCAATCCTCCATCAAACTCATCGCCACAAACTTTCCCGCCTGGAGAGTTCAATTCAATGCTCTCCTTGTAGGCTATGACCTCATTGGTTATGTAGATGGCACTAAAGAATGCCCGCAGCCCACTCATGCCGACCACACCAAGTGGAAAAGGCAAGATCAATTGATCCTTCATGCCATTATCTCCTCTCGCCGATGCAAGTGTCATCACCATGCTAGGGAATGTCAAAAATTCAAAGCAAGCCTGGAACATCCTCAACAAGATGTTCGCCAAAGAAACACGTGCCGAATCATGCATCCGAAAGAGCGCTCTCCCGATTCACAAAGGGAACTCAATCCATGGTGAATACCTTCATGGTATTAAAGCATTAGCAGATGAACTTGCTATAATCAACTCTCCTTTGGATGAAGTTGACATCGCCATACACACGCCAATGGCCTCAAAGATCGAGTACCAAGAAGTATCGGTGACTCCGCACTCTGGAAAATCCAATCACCTTTGAAGAATTACATGATCCGCCACAGATTTTGAAAACTACTGCAGCGAGATGATTCTCAAAGAGCTCCCACATCTATTGCTACGGCTCACATGGCACATAGAGGCAAGCATCCATTCCAAAAGCGAACCTATCATCCAGGACACACTCACAACTCTACGCTCAACATAGGACGGCCAGCCTCTCCAGGCCCTACACACAGAGTTATCTGCCAATACTGTGAAAAACCCGGCCACACTGCCAAAGTCTGCTACAAACTTCATGGACGTCCACAGAAACCCAGTCCTGCTCCCAGGGCCCATCATGCTCGAGCACTACCTCCAGGTGTTAATGACTGGATCATGGATTCCGGAGCAACACATCACATAACCAACGATCTAGAACAACTACATCTTACCAACCCCTATCATGGCATGGATCAACTAGTCGTTGGCGATGGTTCCGGCTTACCCATCAATCACACTGGTAAAATTCGGTTACACACTCCTTCTCGAACCCTTCATCTCCCAAATGTGCTTCATGTACCAAAAATATCTCAAAAATTGCTCTCTGTCTCATCTTTATGCAACACTAATCCAATTTCTGTTGAATTTTTTTCTGACCATTTCCTGGTGAAGGATCAGAAGACAAGACTCCCTCCTCTCAAAGGCACGCATCGCACCGGCCTCTACCCCATCCCACATCCATCATCCATCCCCACAGCCTTATTTGCCTCATCACCCAACCATCCACCATGGCATCATATCTTTGGTCACCCAGATGATCGTATCATGAGACATCTCCTCTCTAGTCACAAAATAAAGAGCCACCATGCCCCTTGCATCTCGTGCAGCAGTGTCAAGAGTCATAAGCTTCCTTTCACAACATCTAGTATTAGGAGCACAAGACCACTTGAGATTCTGTACACTGATGTTTGGGGTCTAGCTCCCACTAGGTCCTTAGATGGATTTTCCTTTTACTTAATTATTGTTGATCATTTCACCAAATATGTCTGGCTATACCCGTTGAAAAATAAATCTGATGTCTCCCTTCTATTCCCAAAGTTTAAAGCTGTTGTTGAAAAATTCTTTTATTTGCCTATTACTTCTCTTCACTCAGATAATGGGGGTGAGTTTATCAAACTAAAGTCATTTCTTCAAATGCATGGCATTTCTCACTTCACAACACCCCCACACACACCAGAATTAAATGCCACTGCTGAAAGGCGACATCGACACATAGTAGAAACGGGCAAAGCACTTTTGCATACATCCAATCTACCACATAATTTTTGGAGTTTTGCTCTTAAAGCTGCTGTGGTATCTCATCAACCTGGCCCCAACACCAATCCTAGGCATGCGGTCACCATTCCAAACACTTCACCAAACAGATACCAACCCTACCACCTCCACTCATTTGGTCGCTTATGTTTTCCTTGGCTACGCTTACACATCCAATAAGTTACAACCTAGATCCAAACCATGCATATTTGTAGGTTATGCCGAAAGCCAATATGCCTACTATTGCCTAGATCCCACCTCCAATAGAATATACACATCCAGGCATGTCCAATTCCATGACCACATATTCCCATACACCAACCTTACAAAACCACTGCAAAGAACCACCCAACCTACAAACCAAGAAAACCACCCAACCCATATCACACTCCCTGCACCATCCAAATTTCACACCACCTCTCAACCATACACCCACTATCACTCCCGAGTCATCAAGGATAAAACCCAAACCACACTCACCCACCCATACCCAACATTCGGCCACTCATATGCTCCCAAGACAAGAGGTCCCCTTGGACTCAGCACCTTCATCAGGTAATGTAAATTCAACACCTCCTTCTATTGCCATTACTAACCCTCCTGCAGAAGCCTCACAACCAACATCATCTCATCCAATGGTCACTCGCTCCAAGAACAATATTTTCAAGCCCAAACGAGCCTTTACAGCATCAAATCATCCTCTACCTGAAAATCTAGAACCATCGAATGTTAGAGAAGCCATGAAGCACTCTCACTAGTGCAAGGCCATTGCAGAAGAATTTGATGCACTCATTCGCAATGGTACATGGTCCCTAGTGCCGCCTCCAAAAGGTCAGAATATTGTTGGTTGCAAGTGGTTGTTTCGAATCAAGCGTAATGTTGATGGATCTATCTCCCGCTATAAAGCCCGCCTGGTTGCAAAAGGCTTTACCCAATGTCCAGGCATTGAATTCAAAGAGACTTTTGCTCCGGTAGTTCGCCCACAAACTATCAAGATCATACTCACACTTGCTCTTGCAAACCGATGGCAGATGTATCAACTTGATGTTAACAATGCCTTTCTACAAGGCTCTCTTCAAGAACAAGTCTACATGGACCAACCTCCGGGCCTCAAGGATGCACAACATCCCAACTATGTTTGCAAGCTACACAAAGCCATCTATGGCCTTCGGCAAGCTCCACGCTACCGCACGATGCATTGAAGCACTTCATCCTCTCATATGGATTTCATACTTGCCAAAGTGATCTATCTCTCTTCATCTATGATTCAGGAGGCATCACCTCTTACTTTCTAGTTTATGTGGATGATCTTTTGCTCACTGGAAACAACAACAAGTTTCTTCAGCTATTCATTGAAGCTCTATCTCACAGGTTCTCATTAAAAAATTTGGGTTTGTCGCATTACTTTCTTGGTGTGGAACTAATTCCAACAGCCACAGGTCTATTACTATCGCAACACAAGTACATTCGGGAGCTACTTGAGAAATTTGATATGCAGGGGGCGAAGCCTTCCCCAACACCATTATCCTCAACCTCCACTCTCCAGCTGCATGATGGTTCCCCAGCTACTGAGGCAACACAGTATCGCAAAATAATTGGTGCTCTTCAATATCTCAATCTAACAAGGCCAGACCTCTCCTTCTCCATCAATAAGCTTGCTCAATTCATGCACAAGCCCACCAATATCCACTTCCAGCACCTGAAACGTGTCCTGCGCTATCTAAAATCCACGATCAATCATGCTCTCATGCTCAATAAACCCACATCACTTGAACTACTTGCTTATTCAGATGCCGACTGGGGAGGAAATGCAGATGACAGAACATCCACATCTGCGTTTATAATTTTCTTTGGAGGGAATCCAATATCGTGGCACTCAAAGAAACAAAGAACTGTGGCGAGATCTTCAACTGAAGCAGAATATCGAGCAGTTGCAACAACCACAACAGAGCTCATGTGGCTGAAAAATCTCCTAAGTGAGCTTCGGGTTCCTAATCACACCCCTCCAAAGCTTCTATGTGACAACGTAGGTGCTACATACCTATGTTCCAACCCTGTGCTACACTCACGCATGAAACATATATCCTTGGACTATCATTTTGTGATAGAACAGGTTCAGGCCAAGCAAATGCATGTGTCACACGTCTCACTAAGGATCAGCTTGCGGACATCCTAACTAAATCATTGCCCACATCACAGTTTCATGATCTTACAAACAAGATGAAGGTAACAGATGGTACCATCATCTTGAGGGGGCGTATTAGATAACCAAGTCAACTGTCGAGATCAAAACCAAGAGTTCAGTCGAGATCAACAGTCGAGATAGTCGAGATCAACAGTCGAGATCAACACCGGGTGTTCTGTCGAGATCAACACCAAGAGTTCTGTCGAGAACTTCAACACCAAGAGTTTTGTCGAGAACTTCAATACCAAGAGTTCGGTCGATTGTGTATATTCCATTAGCTGTCAAATAATCAGCATTCATTTGGCATTAAGTGAGCGAGATCCTATCCCGAGATCCTATCCTCATAATCATCAACAATGATTAATTGATGCTGTCCCACTTTGTATCTATAAATACCTGTATCATACTTCAATGGAATAATATCAAGTTATACACTTTATAGATGAACCCAATTGTGATTCATCATCATTTAGGCACCGCTGCCCTCAAAGACAACCTTTTAGAAACGATGACATCAAGGTAGAAATCCCAAATTTTGAAGGGAAACTTCACCCGGATGAGTTCGTTGATTGGCTTCAAACGGTAAAGCGAGTCTTCGAGTACAATGAGATTTCAGAAGAAAAGAAAGCCAAGATCATTGTTATGAAGCTAAAGAAACACGCTTCAACATGGTGGGAGAATCTTATTAAGAAGCGAGTACGTGATGGGAAAAAAGATAAAGACATGGGAAAAGATGCGGCGAGAACTAACCCGTAAGTTTCTTCCTTCATTTTACTATCAAGAAGCCTTTACTCAGCTACAAAATTTTCGACAGAGGAATTTGACTGTAGAAGAATACACAAGAGAATTTGAGAGGTTGATAATGAAGTGTGATGTTCAAGAGAGGGAAGAGCAAACCATAGCTCGATACCTCGGAGGATTAAACACCAATATTGCCAACCCAGTTGAACTCCAACGATACTGGACCTTAGAGGATGTTGTCCAACTAGCCATCAAAGTGGAAAAACAATTACCCAGAAAATCCACCTACCGTCCTTTTACCAACACAGATAACCCCTTCCACAATCGCAAAACCACCACCGATAAGCCGAGCACATCTACACCACCACCTCCTAAGACCACTACCGACAACAAAAATAAAGCCACAAAGTGCTTCAAGTGTCAAGGTTTTGGTCACATCGCCTCAAACTGCCTAACTCGTCGAACCATCACCATCATCAAAGGAGAAGCCTATGAGGTCTCCGAAGAAGAAGAAGCTTCAGAAGAACCTGAGGAGCCTGGGCCCATATATGACGAAGAATGCACCCCTGCTGATTACGGTGAATCCTTGGTGATCCGAAGAAGCCTGCATACAATGTCGGTCAACGAAGAACCTTGGCTTCGGCACAACATTTTCCACACTCGTTGTACCACCGCCGGAAAAGTATGTAACGTCATCATAGACAGTGGGAGTTGCGAGAATGTTGTATCTGACTATATGGTAGAAAAGTTGAAGCTACCAACCCAAAGTCATCCTCAACCCTACAAGCTACAATGGCTCAACAAGGAAAATGAGGTAAGAGTCACTAAGCGATGTCTGGTGTCTTTCTCAATTTGTAGGAAATATCAGGATGAAGTATGGTGTGATGTTATCCATATGGATGCTTGTCACCTACTCCTTGGAAGGCTTTGGCAGTATGATCGTCGCGCCTTATATGACGGTTATACCAACACCTGCTCCTTTGTCAAGGAAGGAGTAAAAATTATGTTGTCGCCATTATCACCAGCTGAACCCAATGAAGGCAAGAAGGAGTCAAGACCTTTGGTTTCTTTGGTGACAAAGGAGCAGCTCAACTTGGCCCCAGAAGAAATACCTACCGTTAGTTTGATTCTATTGTTTGAACCAAACAAAGAAGCAAACACCCCGGAAGAAATTAGACCATTACTTGCTCAATTTCTAGATGTTGTACCAGAGGATATTCCTCCTAGACTTCCACCGATGCGAGATATTCAACATGCCATTGATTTTGTTCCAGGAGCTGTTATTCCCAACTGTCCTGCCTACCGGATGAGCCCTTAGGAGCATGCCAAAATCCAACGGCAAGTTGAAGAATTATTGCAAAAGGGACTAATAAAAGAAAACGGTAGTCCATGTGCTGTTCCTGCCATCCTAGTACCTAAGAAATATGGTAGTTGGAGGATGTGCGTTGATAGTCGAGCTGTTAACAAAATCACAATCAAGTATCGATTTCCGATACCATGGCTCGATGATCTACTCGATCAGCTACACAGTGCCACAATCTTTTCCAAGATCGATCTGCGAAGTGGATACCATCAGATTAGGCTCAGACCTGAAGACGAGTGGAAGACTGCCTTCAAAACTCGAGATGGTCTGTATGAATGGATTGTGAAGCCTTTTGGCTTATCTAATGCTCCTAGTACATTCATGCGATTGATTAATCAGGTACTCCGACCTTTCATTGGTAGATTTGTTGTTGTCTACTTTTATGATATTTTGATATACAGTAAGAGTAAAGAAGAACACTTCGATCATCTGCGACAATTGCTTCAGGCTCTGAGAGAGCAGAAACTGTATGCTACCCTGAAGAAATGCTCATTTTCAACCAATGAAGTTATTTTATTGGGTTACATCATCACAAGTGAAGGCATCCGAGTCGACCCAAGCAAAATTGAAGCAATCAATAGTTGGCTCACTCCGAAGTCTATTCATGATGTACGGAGTTTTCATGGATTAGCGTCCTTCTATCGTAGGTTCATCAAAAAATTTAGCTCTGTTGCTGCACCCCTCACCGAAAGCCTAAAAGGAGACCAATTCCAATGGACAGAGCAAGCTCAGAAGAGTTTTGAGGAATTAAAAAGGCGACTAACAGAAGCACCTGTGCTCGCACTTCCAAATTTTGATCTAGTTTTTGAAGTCAATTATGATGCTTCCAACACAGGTATTGGTGCTGTTTTAGGCCAGGAAGGTCATCCTATAGCCTTCTTCAGCGAGAAGCTTAACAACGGTAAACTCAAGTACTCCACGTATGATAAAGAGTTCTATGCCATTGTTCGTGCTCTTCAGCATTGGAGTCATTATCTACTACACAAGGAGTTTATCCTCTACTCAGACCATGAAGCACTCAAACATTTGAATTCTCAGCAAAAGATCAACCGCAGGCATGCTGCTTGGAGTGAGTTTTTCAGGCTTACCCATTCTTACTCAAGCACAAGGCTGGAGTTCAAAACATCAGAGTCGATGCTCTCAAAGAGCGACATACTCTCCTCTCGACTCTCCAAACAAAGGTTATTGGATTTGAAGCTATCAAAGAATTATATCACGATGATTCCGATTTTCACAAGTTTTGGAGTGCAACAGAATCACAGTCGTTCCAAAGTTACTACAGGCATGTCGGATATTTGTTCAAAGAAAAGGCATTATGCATCCCCCAGTGTTCCCTTCGAGAAGCAATCATTTAGGAAGCCCACGATGGAGGATTATCCGGACACTTTGGACGAGACAAAACCGTGACTCTAGTCAAGGAGAATTTCTATTGGCCAAAAATAGAAAAAGGATGTCAACAAGCATATTCAAAGGTGCCGAATTTGTCACTTAGCCAAAACCACCAGTCAGAATACTGGTTTGTACATGCCTCTTCCAGTTCCTGAAGCACCTTAGGAAGATGTTAGCATGGACTTTGTTCTTGGACTATCTCGAACTCAGAGGCAAAAGGATTCCATCAGGGTGGTTATTGACAGGTTTTCCAAGATGGCTCATTTCCTTCCCTGTCAAAAGACTAATGATGTTATGCAGGTTGCAGATTTATATTTTAAGGAAATTGTGCGTCTTCATGGAATACCAAAAACTATCACTTCTGATTGAGATGTAAAATTCTTAAGCCATTTTTGGAGGACTCTCTGGAAGAAGATGGGAACTAAGCTTCAGTTCAACAGTGCTAGTCATCCCCAAACCGATGGCCAAACAGAGTCAATCAACAAGCTATTGGGAAATCTTCTCCGTAGTTTTGTTGGAATAAATTTGAAGCAATGGGATCTTGTTCTTGCACAGGTCGAGTTTGCCTATAACAACTCTACCAGTCAAGCTACTGGAAAATGTCCATTTGAAGTAGTTTATGGGATGCGCCCTTTGAGTCCACTAGACTTGACGCCCTCATATGATGTTCGAGCTTATAGTGCAGATGCCGATGAAAGAGCCAAAGAAATCAAGAAATTGCATGAAAAGGTCCGTGAGAAAATTCAGAAGCAAAACACTAAGCGCAAAGTTCAACGAGACAAACACAAGAAACTGCAAGTATTCAAGGAAGGAGACTTAGTATGGATACATTTGAGAAAGGAGCGGTTTCCTAAACAAGCAAATTCTAAGTTATCTCCCAGTGCTGATGGCGCTTTCAAAATTGCACAGAAGATCAATGACAATGCTTATAAAGTAGCACTGCCCGGAGATTATGGGGTTTCTTCAACTTTCAATGTCGCTGACCTTTCACCTTATTTTGAAGATGAAGCTGAACTCAACTCGAGGACGAATTCTCTCCTGTTGAGATTCAAACAAGATAAATGGAATAAACTTCAATGGCAACCAATAACTAAATAATAGCAATCAACCAATCAACAAGGTGCAATGAAAAATAACAAACAAAGGAGATAGAGAGTAAAGAAGAAAACACCGCAATTTGGTTACGCAGTTCGGCCCCAAAGAAGATGGCCTACGTCTGCGGGAGAGAGCAGCCCTCCGCTTCACTATCACTGACTCTTACAAGTGATTACATTTGCTTTGAACTCCCTTTACAATGTCCCCAAAGAACAACCCCAAGAGTTCCCAATCCCTCTCTCTTTTCCTCTATGATAAACTCTCAAGAACAACAATAGAGAAAGCCTTCAATCCTCCCTCTATTCTCTCCTAAGATCCCAAGGTGTTTAACAAAGGTTTTCCAGCCCCTAAAACCTCATAAAGACGCCAAGAACTACTGCACATAACCCTAGAGAAGATCGCACGTCAGATCGAATTGCTTTCAGTCACAGTTTATAAAACCCGACCGTGAATCGATTCACGCACATAGGTGAATCGATTCACCTAGTTAAAAACTTCCTCAAGACGAATTAATGAAGTGAATCGATTCCTCGCAGCTTCCCATGCGATTCACAGAGGCGCGCTTCGATTCACAGAGAACCAAACATGCTTGAATCGATTCACATAGCTAGGGAATCGATTCCCAGTGTTCAAGAAACACTTTCAAGCAATTCCATGATCCTCCAAACTGATTTTAAGGCACTCTAAACTCCACAATTCTCCACCTTGACTTCAAATCAGTGGTGATGCTCAACTTTATCCATCAACCACTAGTCGCTTCTCCATTATTGGAATTACGCCTCGAGAAATTCATCAAGTCCAAGCAATGCTTGAACTTTGATCTAGGTAATGACTTGGTGAATACATCCGCCGGTTGTCCTCTCGACGCAACCTTTCAACCACAATTTCCTTAGATTCTACGACGTCTCTAATGAAATGTAAGCGGATGTCAATGTGCTTTGTCCTTTCATGATACACTTGGTGATTTGCCAAGTGGATAGCACTTTGACTATCACAATGTACCTTCACACATCCTTGTGTAATTCCTAACTCCCCAATCATACCTTTCAACCATATGGCCTCCTTCACCCCTTCAACTAGGGCGATATACTCTGCCTGAGTAGTAGATAGCGCCACAACGGACTGTTGATTAGCCTTCCAACTTATTGCCGTTCCAAACAATGTAAATACAAACCCAGATAAGGATTTCCTTGTATCCACATTTCCTGCATAATCTGCATCTACATAACCCTCCAAAGCGTCTTCTCCTTGAGTTGCTCTTGTGTACCTCAAACCACCTTTGAGTGATCCATTCAAATACCTCAGAACCCACTTCAGTGCTTCCCAATGAGCTTGGCCCAGATTTGCCATAAACCGACTCACTATGCTAACTGCATATGATAAGTCTGGTCTACTACAAACCATGCCGTACATGATACTTCCTACCCCACTAGCATATGGAGTAGTATCCATCTTCCTCCTCTCCTCTTCGGACTCAGGAGCTTGTGTCACCGAGAGCTTTGTGTGATGACCCAAAGGAGTGCTAACCGGTTTAGCTTCATGCATCCTAAACCGCTCCACCACTTTCTTCAAGTACCCATGCTGAGATAAGAATAATTCACCCTTCTTTCGGTCCCTCACGATATCCATCCCAAGTATCCTCTTAGCGGCCCCAAGGTCCTTCATCTCAAATTCTGAATTTAGCTTCTCCTTGAGCATGCTAATCTCCTCTTTGCTAGAGCTTGCCATCAGGATGTCATCAACATAGAGAAGTAGGTAGAGAACCACTTTCTCATCCCTCTTCAAAATGTACACACAAGTTTCGTACCCACTTCTCACAAATCCCGTCTTCAGAAGAAAATCGTCAAAACGAAGATACCATCGCCTAGGGCTTTGTTTCAACCCATACAAGGATTTCTTCAAAAGACATACCTTAGACTTGTCCTCTACAAAACCTTCTGGTTGTTGCATGTAGATTGTCTCTTCTAGGTCTCCATGTAAGAATGCGGTCTTCACGTCCATTTGTTCCAACTCAAGATCGTACTGATTCACGATTGCCATAAGAAACCTTATGGAACAATGTTTCACCACGGTGAGAAAATCTCGTTGTAATCAATTCCTCAACCTGTGTGAAACCCTTGGCCACAAGTCTTGCTTTATATCTTGGTTCTTCAATTCCTAATGCCTTCCTTCTTCTTGAAGATCCACTTGCATCCAACCACCCTTTGCTTCTTAGGTAGTTTCACAAGTTTCTGTGTCTGGTTTTTCTCCAATGAATTCATTTCTCATTCAACGCCTCTAACCACTGACCCTCTTTGCTCTCAACCGCTTCCCTGAATGTCTTCTGCCTGAGTCTTGCACATCTTCAAAGCATTTAGAGCATAACAAATTAAGTCTGCATAGCCATATCTCTTAGGTGCCACAGCTTTCCTCCTTTCCTATCTCTTGCCAACTGATAGCCAGGGATCTATCGTTAGTTGTCTTCCTCTAGAACTCGATGGTGGAGAATCGTTTCTCCTCTTCATCATTCCTGCCTCACTAGTGGAAGGCTCCACCTCAAACCGAAGTCTTCTACCTCTGCTTCGAAGTTACTATTCTACTGTGTCCTTGCACTTCATCCCCATACGAGTCTCATCAAAAGTCACATCCTCGCTTATTATGAATCTTGATCCCCAGTGCTCCATCTTCCACACCAGTACTCTTCACACCTTCCTGATAACCAATGAAGACACATTTCACACTCGCTTCAAGTTTGTCTTGATCGACATACGAGCAAACGCCAAAGCACCAAAACCTTCAACGTAGAATATTCTCACGGCTTTTCCACTCCAAACTTTCATAGGTGTCTTGAAGTTTAAAGTCGCTGATGGGCATCTGCTGATCAAGTAAGTCGATGTGCTCACAGCCACCCCGTAAACTTTTAGGTAGCCCACCTCCCAAAAGCATACATCCGACCCGCCCAAAATAGTCCTGCTCATGCTCGCTGCACCATTTTGTTGCGGTGTCCCCGCCACGGCCCTATGTCTCTTAATTCCCTGCTTTCTGCAAAACTCATTAAACCGCTCAAACAAACTCCAGTGCCATTGTCGATCCTTAAAACTTTCGCTTTAGTTCCTATTTGATTTCCTATGAGAGTATGCCATTCTTTGAATTTTTCAAATGTGTCACTTTTATTTTTCAAAATGTGAACCCATACTCTCCTAGAGAAATCATCAATCATTGTGAGAAAATAGGAACCCCCTCCATGAGTTGTCACTCTTGAGGGACCCCAAAGGTCCGAGTGAATATACTCAAAGGGCTTGCTAGAATGATGCATGCCACTTCCAAACTTAAACCTATGTTGTTTGCCTAGTATGCAATTATCACAAAATTCTAGCTTATCCAATTTATCACTACCTAGCAAACCTTGTTTAGCTAGTTCAACTAAACCTCTTTCACTAACATGCCCTAACCTTAAATGCCATAGTTTAGTTTTATCATGCGGAGCTTGACTAGCTAATGATGCATGCCCTATAACAGTGCAACCATCTAATATGTATAAGCCACACATTTTAGATCCTTTAGCCATTACTAATGCACCATTCGAAATTTTAATCATGCCATGTTCAATCCTAGTACTATAGCCTAATCCATCAAACATGTTTATAGATAAAAGATTTCGTTTGAGTTCAGGAACATACCTCACATCTTGTAAAAGGAATTCACGGTTGTCAAACATCTTGAGACGAATCGAACCCATACCTTGCACCTTACAAGCTCGGTTGTCACCCAAAGTAACGACTCCACCTTCTTTAAGCTTCAAAGTCTCAAAGTATTCCTTCCTTGGACACATGTGATAAGAACATCCCGAGTCCATGACCCAGTTCTTTTCAGATTCCAAACTCGACACCACTAGAGCCCCCGCACTCTCATAACCATCCTCCATAGCAATTGCAACATCCACATAATCACCCCCGCCTCTTTCTCAGAGACACCCTTCTTAAAGTGACCGGTCTTGTGACAATCAAGCACTTATACTTCTTATTGTTCCCCTTTGACTTGGATTTCGACCTAGAATTCTTCCCTTTGTTGTGGTTTCCTCTACTCTCACTTCTTCCCCTTGACACACTTAAGCCTTCACCACTATCATCCACTTTCAAGTCTTGGAGCTTGGTTAGCTCCTTGGTCCTAATAGATTGTTGGACCTCCTCCAAAGTAATAGTGGACTCCTTGCCATAGAGGAGTGCATCCTTAAAGTATTCAAAGGATCTAGGCAACGAATTCAATAAGAGCAGAGCCTTATCCTCGTCATCGAGCTTCACATCAATGTTCTGCAGGTCATCAATAATTTTGTTGAATTCTGCTAGTTGCTCTACAATAGGTTTGGTCTCTACCATCTTGAATGAGTAGAAATGTTGTTTCAGACATAACCTGTGGGCCAATGACTTTGTCATGTACAATGATTCTAACTTTGCCCACATCTCCGCCGCGGTCTTCTCTCTTGCAACTTCCCTCAATGCCTTATCGCCAAGGCACAAGATAATGGCACTTCTTGCCTTATCTATCATCTCCTTCTTCTCCGTTTGAGACAGGGTGGCCGGCATTCTTGCCTCACCCTTCAAGGCTTCAAAGCACTTCTGTTGAATAAGTATTGCTTCCATTTTCACCTTCCATAGACCGAAGTCGTTGTTACCGGAAAACTTCTCGATGTTCCATTTAGTACCCATGGTGCTCACTTGAATGATTTGTTCCTTCCCACAGACGGCGCCACTTGTTGAGATTCAAACAAGATAAATGGAACAAACTTCAATGGCAACCAATAACTAAATAATAGCAATCAACCAATCAACAAGGTGCAATGAAAAATAACAAACAAAGGAGATAGAGAGTAGAGAAGAAAACACCGCAATTTGGTTACGCAGTTCGGCCCCAAAGAAGATGGCCTACGTCTGCAGGAGAGAGCAGCCCTCCGTTTCACTATCAATGAGTCTTACAAGAGATTACAATTGCTTTGAATCCCCTTTACAATGTCCACAAAGAACAAACCCAAGAGTTCCCAATCCCTCTCTCTTTTCCTCTATGATAAACTCTCAAGAACAACAATAGAGAAAGCCTTCAATCCTCCCTCTATTCTCTCCTAAGATCCCAAGGTGTTTAAAGGTTTCCCAAATTTCCCCTAAAACCTCACAAAGACGCTCAAGAACTACCAGACACAACCCTAGAGAAGATCGCACGTCAGATCAATTGCTTTCGCAGTCACGTTTATAAAACCCGACCGTGAATCGATTCACGACATAGGTGAATCGATTCACCTAGTTAAAAACTTCAAGACGAATTAATGAAGTGAATCGATTCCTGCAGGCTTCCCATGCGATTCACAGAGGCGTGCTTCGATTCACAGAGAACCAAACATGCTTGAATCGATTCACATAGCTAGGGAATCGATTCCCAGTGTTCAAGAAACACTTTCAAGCAATTTCATGATCCTCCAAACTGATTTTAAAGCACTCTAAACTCCACATCTCCAACCCGGGGAGAATGATACGGGAAATCCCTCTGCTTCCCAACTTTCACCACCCAACTACCCACCTCAAATGCATACCACCACCCCCATGTGATGAGCCACTATTTTCAACACCAACCAAAGACTTTCTCCATTTTTATTAAATAAGCAGTGACTTAATATCCATTTAGATTAGTATAAGTAGGTGTTCCATTTCACACTACTGCACTTTGGTCTTTTAACATCGGTTAAAAACACCTTTTCACATCGGTTTTCAGTTCGTTATTGAAACGAGGGATATTAAAAGTGGGAACAATTTATATCGCAAAGTTACCCGATGTTAAAAGTTAACTTTAACATCGGTTTACTGATACCCGATGTTAAAAATTAGATTTTAACATCGGTTTTTTATGACAACCGATGTGAAAATATGATTTTTAACATCGGTTATTATAAAACCGATGTTAAAAGTATAATTTTAACATCGGTTTTTGTGACAACCGATGTTAAAATTATACTTTTAACATCGGTTTTATAATAACCGATGTTAAAAATCATATTTTCACATCAGTTTCTCTAAATCGATGCAACTTTTTTTTTTAAAATATAATGGCATTGTTTTATTTTAATTTTTGGAGTTCAGTTTGTGTTGTATTTCAATTACAAGTTAAAACAGTAGAAATTAGTCTTCACAAACAGGTATTTCTTGAGTAGGTATTCCCAATGGGTGAATTTGTTTGAAATATGTCCTATGAAGCGATTGTATATGAAGAGTTGCATATCAAAGTCTCAACCATAATGAAATGTAAAAATACTACTAATACATTTTTTATCACTTTTTTTAGTACTCTACTTTTTGAATCAAATTCATGTGAATATATTACCAGCATATCTCAAATAGGAGCAAACACAAACCACTTCTCTTTAGGGTAAGTGATTTAAATTGACTTCCCTTCAGATGGGAGCAATTCAATTCTAATATAAACGACAGAAATGTGCACTCAAGAAAGTTGTAGCATATTATTTACACATATGAAATAAGGGTTTAGAGCCTAATCTAGTGAATCTGGTTACTACAATTAATTATTTGCCATTATTTCCTTTACAGACAATGGACCTCATACATACACAATAAATACACATTGTCGTGACTCTAATCTTGACATCCTATGTTAACTCTCCCTATAGAGATTTTCTGTCAAGTAATAATAATGAAATCAAGCAAAGTGAGAAAAATAGTTATTCCAGCTTGCCAGTCGAGCTGTGTTTATCTCCAATGCTTTACATTAGATAAGGCTTGCAGAGGAAACTACTGATATAAACATTTATGTTAACTGCATAAAAGGAAGACCTTTATGTGGTGGCCGGAAGAGGACTAGTTATCCTCAAGACATCAATTAGAACGTGGGAAATTAGGCCAACAACCCTATGCGTTTACGCAAATGAGGAGCTTATGAGAAATCTGAACGATTCACAGACAAGAAATGGAAATTTATACATGGAAGGAGTCTGAATTCTTTACCTCCTGCAGTTATCAGCTTCTCCACACGAGAAACTATGTGTTTGCCGTAAGTATATCGCTTCAGGGCATTTAAGTGAACCTTGATGCGAGAAAGGATCAGCTCAAGACTTCGATCATCACAAGTCTCGAGAACCTTTTGCACAACATAATTTCCAAAAGGGTCTTTCATCATAGCCTGCATATTGCATGTTATATCATCATTCATTCAGCAACTATGATTTGATAAATGTACAAAACAACAATTATTTTAAAAAAAATTAATGATATACAGCATATACCATTCCATGACAGAGAGCAATTTACAGAGTTCTCTAGGACTTTTCATTCGCAAAGAATGTTCATATTTCAAGGGTTATTTCACTTACACTTGTTATTAAATTAAATAGGAAAGTTTCATTGTATTTTTGGGGCCATTTCAGGCTTGGGGGGGCGTATTTAGGCTGTCTGGTAAAACTAAAACAAAAGTGCAACTTGATGCTATAAAGTTCCCACATGGCAGAGACCATCCCAGGGAAGGGTCAGACCCATTGTGGCTATTGTTGGCAGTCTTATCTTGCATCAGTAAGAGGCTGATTTCACAAACTTGTGACCCCGTATTGACATGGCAGAACTCCAACCATTGCAACATGATTTTCCTTCTTTTTAGGCTATGTTTGGTAACTTGCAAATTAAATTAAAAAAATATTATAGGAGTAAAATACATGAATAAATTTAAGGGGCTAAATTTTTAGACCCCAAATTGATTTTCATTTATCTGAAAAAATTTGGGAAGGGGGAGTAAACACACATGAACAGATTCTCCAACAATGATTGCACAATAATTCAAGTTACAAACTAATCTCCTCAGCTAATAATAAAATGACATGAATATATGAGTAACAGATAATCCCAAGCCTCAGAAAAACAGAAATATTGAACAATAAGAGATGAAAAGGGGTCATACCTGTAAGGGCTCATTCTCGTCAGAGGTACCAAGCATTTCATTCACCAAAATCTGACATTCTTCAGGAGAACCGAAAGCCAAGCACTTCTCGATAACATTAGAAGCAAATTTTTGCTGGCTCATCTTAACAATTTGTCCAGCAAGCTTGCTGATAATAGCAGTCCGTTCATGTGGTTTACCGTGTTCCAGGATATGCTACAAAAGAAAAGTACGATGGAAGTAACAATAGGGTTAGCAAACAACAAACACAATACAGATAAAATATGATACAGCATTCATGATCAAATGGACATAGATCAATAAGCAAACAACATTTATTTATTTGTTTTTTAAAAAAAAAAAAGTAAAAAAGTTTAGGTATCACAAGTAATAACTAACAAAACAAAAAGCAAGCCATTTTAATTCTAAAAATCCAATCTGCTTGATTGCAAATTTAAAAATCAAGACAAAGAAGATGAAATGAAACCCAAAACTTCAATCAAATTAGAATAGAAGTGTCAGCATGTCAACCATGATGGGCCATGACCATAATACTAGTTCTATATCACTTGATATTGATAATGAAACCTCTATATAATAACTCAGACAGAGAACATGAAATTGGACTAACAGTTACAAGTGGCTGGAAATATCAAAGAAAAGAAATGCCTAATTATTAGCTTACTTATTGTGTTTGGTTTCACAATGAAGAGTATCGTAATTGATTTTGCCTCTACCAAACATGATTTTAGTGAAAATAGAAGTGTTTGGTTATCGCCAGCAAAATTTATTTTGCTTCCAAACCTCGCTTTGACTAAAGACAACAAATTAACAAAACTATAATGCATATTACAAGTGTATGTCAAAGCATAAAAATGCATCTGCAGTGCTTAGGTACATTGCCCATCATTCATGTAAAACTATTTCATATACCAAATGTTACATACCGAATAACATAATTTCCATATTGATCCTGTGCTAAAGTGCATAGATTGCATGATTTCATCCATGATAATTTGTTGTGTTTTTAGATCATCACAATGTTCTAGAACCCTCTCGATAGCATCCATGTAAACAGCTAATCGTTAAATAAAATGCTAAAAGAAAAAGCTTATATCGCCTCAATAGAAGGTGAATAACATGTCCAATGGTCTAACCTCAATAACTCGCACTCCATAAGGATGAGTAGAAAGTGCAACAACTTGCCCGTAAAAAGATGAGACAATAAACTGAATTCTATCCCGAGGACACACTCTATGCACTTGAATAACATGGTTTCCATTTTGATCACGCACATTTCATTATTGCACCATTTAGCTCGACACCATTTGACTCTGCTGATTAACACCAACCACCTCCAAAGCTCCGCCAATAAATTTAGCAAAGATTTGAACCAATGCATTCATTTCACTAGTCTCTACTTATCAATACTCACCGCAAAACCAAATAAGAACCAAATCAATTAAATCCTAATGACCACAGACCTAAGGATGATTCAACTTTATAAGTTTGATGAGATACCACTAGATAATATGAAATCAAAACAAATCTCAAGATCGCAGAAAGTGGAAAGTAATACACAAGAATATTTCAAGTGTTCCATTATTTACTTAGTATTTAAGTAAGTATGCATCAGTTCAAAAAAGTATCGAGCAAAATTCATCTACGATCCAATACCATGGATCACGACATAAAAACAACTACAATTTAAAATCTAGAATACTGACTTCAAAGAGTAAAATAAAGTACATAGAATGGACCTCACTGAATGGAACATCCATACAATCTATTCACTATGTCCTCAAACATCCATACAATCAACACAAGACCCAATACAATTTCAAAGACACAAGCAAGGTAACAAAACAAAATTTAAATTCAAAATTAAAAAAAGGTAACACGCAGTGAAACTTCTCAAACTTAATACACAAAAATAGAGAAATATAGCAAGAGAGAAATAGATTTTAGCTAGGGATTTGAGAAATTACCAAGAAGGAAGGGAAGCAATGAAAATGGAGGCAGGCACGCAGTGAAAATGGAAGCACGAAGAGGACGGCTTTGTCGCTGGTTGTTCGCGCGAGCCGCTTGTTCGCTGCTGGTTGTTAGCGGCGAGCCGCCAAGGAGGAAGGGGGCAAAGCGACGTCAGCTGAAGGAAGGAGGCACGTGTGCGGCGTGTTCATCGTCGTCGGTGTTCACGAGGAAGGAGGAAGGAGACAGGTGCGGCGTCGCTGAAGGAGAGGAGGAGGTCCGAAGCGAAGGGAAGGAGAGGAGCAGGTGCGGCGTCGTCGTCTGAGAGATTTGAGCCTGATCATTTCAGTCTGAAGGATTTAGAGAGAAAGGTTTTGAGAGAAGGGTTTTGTGAGAGAAAGACGCAGGGTTTGTCTATGCGCGGGTGCGAAAATAACATTTCGGTCTATCGGTTTTCTAAAAACCGATGTTAACAATTTTTTATAACGGGTAAAACTATACTCGTTATTAAAAGTATTCAACTTAATTTCAAAAATACCACCGCCTATTTTTTCATAACGGGTCTCAAAAAACCGATGTAAACTTTCGTTATTAAAACCATTTTTTCCACTAGTGTCAATGTAAGATCATCTAAGTTATATGAATTGAGAGTGTTTTGAAAAACAGAGTTTCCTCTGTTCCTTACTGGTTCTGTACAATTTCCTTATTTATGCTAATCTAATGATAGATGCCTCCAGTATTTGATAGATGCATCCAATATACTGATTTTTAGCTATTTTAAAGGATGAATGTTAGCTATTTTAAAGAATGTCTTCAATGTGTTTGAAAAAATGTCTGTATAAAGAAATATTGTTTTAAATAATGCATTGGACAACCCTTTTTATTCTGTGTATTTCACTAAATAATAATGAGAAAATATTGTGTATGGAAATGAATATTTTGAAATCTATTATGTTTATTAATACTGTTGGTTTATTGTTTCTTTGATCTAGAAAAAAATGGGTATAGATGGTTTATTGCTGGTTTATTATTACAAGTTAGACATGCATTGCTTGATGGATTTGCACTTGTACATGGATTCTTATAATAGTGTATATCAGTATATGTAACTTGCGGTTAGGAATAAGTAGCAGTCACACCACAATGTCTGTTTCCTTGATTTTGTTTTAGTGCACTCTTTATTTCCTTGTTACTGATTGCAAACAGATAACAACAAAATATTTTGTTTTACTATATTCTTTTTTCAGTCATGTTACCTAGCACCCAACTTGAAGTCCAAAACTAGGCGCCTTTGATGCTCTTGTTTCTGGATGAATTACTGTACAAGAGTGCATAAAGGCATATATCCAAGATAGCTACACCAGCTAAGAAAATATCCCACATCTTGTAAAAGGGCCAAAACAAATAAACCATTGCTCAGTTTCAACAATTTTGATTGCTAATGTGTCATGGTGGAGGATCATGGTGGAGGTTAAAAAGTGACCTTGTTTGTTTGTCTGATTAAGTGCACTGAACACACAATAGAAAATGTCAAGATTTTGATCACGGCATGAATTTTTTTGTGGTAACCTTAAGCTAATGTGTCATTGTGGCAAGCAGCTGGTCATGTAAATAGTTAGCTACTGCAAATAACTAGTTTGCTTGCATTCTTATCATGATCTTGGTAGGTTTCTAATATAATTTTAAGTTAAGACTGATTTTGGTAATTGCACACTCAAAAGCAATTTTGATACAAATTATTTAAACAACATGAATTGATAAAAATCATTTTTTTTCATAAAAGTATCCAAACACAAATCACGTTACGTTCAACTCAGTTTTAATCAAAATCATTTCTACAAAATCAATTTTATCAAAATCAATTTTCGTCACTGCAAAACCAAACACACGCTAAGACGTGCACTATTTAGCATTTATATAATTGAAAACAACTGTCATATTGCACGTTGAAAGATCTTATCTATAATAATTATTATTGTGACACCCCGTCTAATTTAATTAGTTAGCCTTATTAATTTGGATCTCATTATGTTTAAATTGAGTGATAATTTAAATGTTTTGTGATGTAATTAGTAAGATGATGGGGTGTGAATAGAATGGCATGGTGGAAATTGGAAAGAAAAGGAAGGACTATTAAGTACTTTACCTATTATAGTGAGGGACAAAATGGTCCAAGCGAGAAATATTAGTTTTTCTCCCCTTTCCCTTTTGTCCCCCACGATCAACTCCCCCTCCCCATTCTCTTCATTTTTCTTTTTCTTCTTTCCTTCACACAAGAGAGAAAGAGAGGAGAAAGGTTAGGGTTTCATGGGTTTTGAGGGAAATTAGAGAGATTCTGGTGAGATTTCTTCAAATCCTTACTTGAAGGAGGAGACTGAGAGTTGAGATTGATCATTGGTGGAAGATTTAGAGAAGCCTTAAGTTGAAGAGAAGAAGAAAACATGAAGAGGAGGAAGAGAAGGAAGAAAAGGATCAAAGCTTCCACTTCATAGTTCAAGTTCTTGGGAGTAATTTGTGAGTTCTTCTCCCTTTTAGTTGGTGGGCACCCATAAGACCCCCATTAGGGCATTTCTTTCCCTTTATCTTGAATGTCTATATGATGTTTAGTTGGGGATTGATGATGGTCATATGATGGGAAGGGGTTTTGGAATTAGTTGTTCATGATTTGAATGAGTTGATGATAGTTTGATGAGTGTTGTGATCTTTATTATGGATATGCTTATGTTTCAAATGCTAAATGAGTTGTTATTCAATGTATTATGTTGTTACCCTTGATTTTGAGCTTTCAATTGATTGGAAATGTTTTGGATTGAGAAGAAATCATGAAAATGGGTTGATTATGGATTAGATGAGTTTATGATGTTTGAAGTATGTTTTGTTCATGACTTTCATGTTAAATGATTTGATGCTTCAATGTTATCATGTTTGATGCTTGATTTGGTGTCCTAATCTCATTGTAAATGGTTTGGATTGAGGAGGAATTGAGGTTGGAAGAAGAGAAAATGCAGAAATTTGCATTTATGCAGAATTCTGCAGGTGTGCGCGCTCCAGAGCCAAGACAGAAGCAAATGCGCTCAAGTGCACGCTTGGTCGTGCCTGCACAACACTCAAGCGTGCGCCTGACTATGCTTAAGCGTGCCATGTTATGCAGAATTTTGATTTTTTTTTAATTCTCAATGCTTTTAGGGCTAAGAATACTTGACTTTTGGTGTTCTAAACCCTATAGAATTAAAGTTTGCTTATGTATGACTAATGTTGCTTATGAATGAGTGAGCTATACTTGTATATTGAATTCATTATGTGAATGCAGTGATAATGCATAAGTTATTATCAAGTCACTTAAAAGACTTAATGCAAGATTCCTCATAAGGGGAGATATGATACTAAAACTATGGATTTGTTATAGTATTAGTAAGATGATTATGAGTAAGCACGCTAAGCCCAAGGGAAGCTGAGGTGTAAGTATTTATGCTTAGCCCAAAGGAAGCTGAGGTGTAAGTATTTATGCGTTATGAGTTGTGAAATCTACGTGTGCGGCAACTTAAAAAAGGATGTGTATAGTTGTGTGTAGGGTCACCTTAAAAACAAGCATCGTTCACTATGTAGATTACGACAACTTAAATAAATGGACAAAAAGAGAGTGTTAAAGCTGATGTGGTCTCTTCAGCTGACCCACTTAAATAAATGAAGCAACCCATTAAATGACAAACGTTAAAGATGCTCTAACGAGTGCTCTAAGGAGTCTGGTTAAGAAATCAAATATATGAATGTTATGGTGGGAGTGGTGCATTCAATTCTTTAAAAGTTTAAAAGTTGGTCTTTCCAATATAAAACTTCTATTTTTTTGTTTATTTCTTAACCAATATCTTAAGGATATTCGTTAGCAAGACGCTTAAAATTAATTGAAGGCACTTATGTTAAAATGACAAATGAAAACATTTTTTCCCAGTAAGAACCTGCACAAAATTTCTAAACTAAAAGCACTTATTTGGACTTCACTTATATCTCATTATATTTGTATTTTTTTTTTACGTTAAAAATTATTAATACCAGAATAATAATAATAATAATAATAATAATAATAATAATAATAATAATAATAATAATAAGCTGGACAAAAAACAAATAGTAGCACCCAAAAAAAAAAGTAACGCAGAACAAGAGACGAAGGTGGAGGTGATAAATAACGCGGGATATGGATAGGGTTTTGAACACGAGTTCTTACTCAAAGAGGCTATTTCAAAGGTGCGTGCGTGCGTACGCACATGCATCTCTGATTCAGTCCCATGTTCTTTCGTTCCGTCCGTGTTTGTTTTGACGTTAATTAGCATTACATCCAATTCTGATTTCTGAGTCTGAGGTTGTTTTTGATGGATTTAATGACGAACAGTTGTTGATGGGTTGCGATGATGCGTGGAAGCGGTGCGATGGCGAGACTCACTCCCCTTTTCTCTATGTTGACGCAATCCCATTTCCAACGCCCATTTCCCTTTCGGAATTGCTATTGTCACCCCCTGAAACACACAATAACTGCTGCTACTACGTTTCCCACTAGCGCCATGACCTCTTTAGCTCAAATAGCCAATTCACGAGACGACGATAATTCCTCCTCCTCCAAAGGAACAAGCGCTATTAAGCTTTCAAGCAAGGCAAGGAGAAAAGCTGCTCAAGACTCTCCCGAGGGAGTTCTACAACGGAAGCTAAATCATTGCTCAAAGGACGGTGATGTTTCTCAAGCACTTCATCTCTACGACGAGGCTCGAAAAACGGGGGTTCTCCTCAGTCTCGATCACTACAACAAATTGCTCTACCTTTGTTCTGTTCAAACGGGTGATGCCAGCGTGTCCCATTTGGGTCTTGAAAGGGGTTTTGAGATCTTTCAGCAGATGCTGAGTGACAGAATCAAGCCAAATGAAGCTACATTTACCAATGCTGCTAGGCTTGCTGCTGCAAAGGAAGATCCCGAAATGGCTTTTGAGTTGCTGAAGCAAATGAAGAATGTTGCCATTGCACCTAAGCTGAGATCTTATGGTCCTGCTCTGTATGGATTTTGTAAGAAAGGGGATGCTGAGAAAGCTTATCAAGTCGATGCCGACATGATTCAATCCGGTGTTATCGCTGAGGAGCCTGAGCTTTCTGCTCTTTTGGAAGTCAGTGTCAGTACAAAGAATGCACACAAGGTGTATGAGATATTGCATCGCTTGCGTGCTGTGGTGAGACAGGTGTCTGAATCAACTTTGCAGATAATTGAGGACTGGTTTAGCTCTGAATATGCGATAAAAATAGGGAAGAAGAGCTGGGATGCTAATGAAGTAAGAGAAGGGATTTTGCGGGGAGGTGGAGGATGGCATGGACAGGGGTGGCTTGGAAGTGGGAAATGGAAGGTGGTCAAGACTCATGTGGATGAGGACGGAATGTGTCTCTCTTGCGGTGAGAAACTTGTCAGCATTGATATTGATCCGAAAGAGACAGAAAACTTTGCTGCCTCATTATCTAAATTGGCTTGCGAAAAAGAAGCTAAGGCCAAATTTAATAATTTTCAGGTAGAGAAGTCTTCACTGTTTTGTTTAGAAATTATGTTTTTCTTACTTAAAAGTTGAATTTGGTGAAGGACTCTTATCTTATCTTGTAGACTGCCTCTGACTAGTGGGTATACTTTCAAGCCTCTGTCTCCAGTTAGGTTATATATAAAAGAATTAGTGTAGGCATGGGAACTGATATAGAAGCTTAACTTTTGCAGAAGTGGCTTGAGAAGCATGGCCCGTTCGATGCTGTTGTAGATGGTGCCAATGTAGGACTTGCCAACATGCATGATTTCAGTTTTTCGCAGGTGAGTGTGAAAGTGTTGACTTTATTAGCACATTACAAAAGCAGCTACTTAATGGTTCTTTCCACTTCATTGTAGCTTAATTATGTTGTTCAACAATTGCGTCAAATGAGCCCTTCAAAGAGATTGCCACTTATAATTTTGCATGTAAACCGAGTAACTGGTGGTCCTGCTCAGAGTCCAAATAACAGGAGACTTATAGAAAATTGGAAAAAAAATGGTGCTCTTTATGCTACACCCCAAGGTTCAAATGATGACTGGTAATGAAGTGCTTCCATAATATTTAAGATAGATTGAGTTGCATAATGTCATTTTTTCCCCTTCTTATTTTACATTTCCAACTCTTGTTGACTTGTATTATACATTTCCAACATTGAAAGGAATATGGATTCTTCGGTAAATGTGTATCTGTGTAGCCCTCGAACAACTCAGCTGTACTAAAATGTGGATTTGTTTATCGCAGGTACTGGTTATATGCGGCTGTTAGTTGCAAATGCTTACTTTTGACAAATGACGAGATGAGGGACCACTTGTTCCAACTACTGGGTTCTAGTTTTTTCCCAAGATGGAAGGAAAAGCACCAGGTATTCTGAATTGTCAGAGAAGTTCACTATAACCCTATCAGGATGCATTCATTATCAGGCTATTCTGAATTCTGCACAAGGCTAGCAGCAAGGATCTCAAAAGTCAAAACCACACCCTAGGGAAAAAAGAAATTGTTACAGTGGCCATTGCACATTGTCCTAAGTTTAATTGTTTAGTATGTCTTCTGCACAACCATGTTTGCTTGACTATAATCCTAGGTAATGTAATATTGAATGAGGCTCGGTCTAGAATATGCTTATGAGTCCTACAATTAAGATCCTCTAAAAAATCTTCTACTGACATTTTTTGTTTCTGAACCGTGAAGTTTGCAAGAGTACGTTATGTATTTATGTTGGAATCAGTTCTTAAGAACTTTAGCTTTTCTTGATCCTGAATTACTAATTTGCTATTTGTCTTTTGCTAAAGAATTTTTTATTTAAGTATTTGTCTCCAATGATTAAAAGATAGATGATGCCTTTTTTGGTTTGCAGGTTCGAATATCAGCCTCAACTCGTGGAGCTTCCTTAGTTCTGCCTCCTCGTTATTCAATAGTTATTCAGGTGAGATGATAACCCAACTGATTTTCTTGTCCAATTGGATATAGAGGAGCATGTTTCCACCAAGCAAATGGCATGGTTGTTACTTGTTTCTCCTTGCTTAGCATTGAAATAGAATTCATACTTGTGTACTCAATGAATCGGGCTCTCAGTTTTGTCCAATTCTGAGGGTTTTGGGGGTTTTCTACCTCCACCTGTATGTATCTCTATATCTATCCCTTCTCTATTCAAAGGGGAAAAAGATGATTGACTGATAACTGAGATTTGTAACTTAATTATGTGTGCTAAATATTTTCATGAAAGATGAATAAGGTTTTTGGCAATATAACTGCAGGAATCAGCCAATGGTAGTTGGCATGTACCAGCCATATCTAGTGATGATCCTGAGATCCCAAGGAAATGGTTGTGTGTCACTAGATCGAAGAAAAGCTCATTACATAATCTGTGGGCATCAACCTCCGTTTCTGATGGCATATGAGGAGGGAGAGGGAGTCTTTTGATCTTCTTGGTTTGTTTACAGTAGTCAACTAGTCATCCAAGGTTTTTCTCATCTTGAATTGAAGTTGTGTGCAGCTATGATGAATGCAAGGCACATACAAGGTGCTGCTACCATTTCATTCTCTTTTTTGGTTATTTTTTGTTTTATGTTGCTCAACAGCTTTTCCTTTTGCACCAGACCACCCAAAAATAAAAAGCGTCTCCTTCCTTCTGGAATTTCTTTAGATTTTTCTTAATAACTGATATGAGGTGTCGATGTTTAGTATGAAAGTTTTCTTCTTCTTCTTTTTGGTTCAGGCAAGTTTAAGCTGTATGGATCAGAGGACTTGTCTTGGGGGAAGTATCTGAAATCAATTTGTCTCATATTTTGTCCAAGAGCCTCAGTTAAAGTAGCATTACATTTCTATAGGGAACAATTGATTGCAGGATTGAAACCCACTGAGTTCACTTTGCCAGCACTTCAGTCTACCTTCATAGACCTATTTTTTTCACTAAAAGGATAATTGCATTGTTGTACTATTATGTACCATAAATTTCCTGAAAATATGCAGTTAGATCGAGTGTTAGGGATTATTATTATTATTAGGGCCATCGAATACACAAAATAAATGTATACAAAATTTTTAGCCCCATCAATTTATTAATCTACATTATCCATTTGATGAGCTTCATGCATCATAAAGCATTTCCTTTAACGAGGGTGTGATGCCATTTAATCATTGAAAATTATCGACACCTTTTCACGCTGGTTGTATTTGGATTTCAGTTTGAACGAGTTCAAACTAAAACCCAAACACGCTATTAGTCGTCTATAACTACGAAGCGCAGAACATCAAATGATGCAGCCTGTGAAGTTTGAAGTACTCCACGATTATATCTAGCAGGGCAGGTGCCTTTTAATCATGAAAAAAGTATGAGTGTCTCCAACTACAACTATGTACTTAGTCAAGCAATATATATATATATATATATATATATATATATATATATATATATATATATATATATATATGCACCCTTTGAAATGAGAAAATAGAATACTCCGTGACTATATTTTGCTGACAATCTAGAATAAAGCAGAGGAAGTACTTGATGTCAGGCTCATTGCTAAGGCATTGATCACATAGCGGCTTATTTTACCTGCAGGGGGTATTTTGAAAAAAAAATTACCAAAATAGTGTAGTTTGAAAAGTAATTACTAAAATGGGGTAAGTCGTACATACCACGTATGATTATGTTTTTTTCTTTAAGAAAGTCGTACATCTCATGTACGACTTCACTTTTTTATACAGAAGTGGTACATTGGGTTGACGACTTCAATATTTTAATAATTTTTTTGGAAGTCGTATATCATATGTACGACTTTGTATGAGAATTTCATAAAAAAAGAAAGTTGTACATGGGGTGTACGACTTTCTCTATTTATTAAAATTTAATTTAATTATGTATACTTTAATTATCAGAAATATTATTTTGACACCAAAAATTGACACCCTAGCTATATCTATTTAATGACGTGCAAAAGTTTAGTTAATTCAGTTCAGTAGATGGTCAACGATAAATGCAGCTACATCTGGTTAATGACGTGCACAAGTTTTGTTAATTCAGTTCAGTAGATGGTTAATCAGTAGATGAATATAATTAATATAATTATTCACGCTCTTATTCTTATGTAACTATAGACTTGTTATTGAATCCTTCTCTAAATAAATAGCTACAAAGGGATCGTAATTTTTTTGATTGTCGTTGGTCCTTCTCTAAATAAATAGTTGAAAGGGGATCGTAATGCAAATATTTGGTTAATATATACAATTCATCGTTAACTATCTACTGAATTGCATTAACCAAACTTTTGCATGTTATTAACCAGGTATCGCTAAGGTGTCGTTTTTTGTGTGTCACATAATTAAATTAAATTTTAATAAATAGGGAAAGGCATATACCCCATGTACGCCTCCTTTTTTACGAAATTCTCATGCAAAGTCGTATATGCAATATACGACTTCCAAAAAATTAATAAAATATTGAAGTCGTCAACCCAATGTACGACTTCTATATAAAAAATTGAAGTCGTACATGAGATGTACGATTTCGTTAAAGAAAAAAGCAAAGTCGTACATGATATGTACGAATGTACGACTAACCCATTTTAGTAATAACTTTTCAAATTACACTATTTTGTTAATTTTTTTTTTCAAAATACCCCCGCAGGTAATAAAGCCCACATAGCAGAAGGGGGAAAAATATTGTCTTGATACACTGGCTAACGAAAGATAGTTGTTGACCAATGTACGACTTCTATATAAAAAATTGAAGTCGTACATGAGATGTACGATTTCATTAAAGAAAAAAGCAAAGTCGTACATGATATGTACGAATGTACGACTTACCCATTTTAGTAATAACTTTTCAAATTACACTATTTTGTTAAATTTTTTTTTCAAAATACCCCCGCAGGTAATAAAGCCCACATAGCAGAAGGGGGGGAAAATATTGTCTTGATACACTGGCTAACGAAAGATCGTTGTTGACTTGTTACTTGGATGTCGATCCACCACGCAACAAGCTCATAGGTTATGTGTGAATCTCCCTTGTAGAACACGTGAAAAGAAACACCCTCCAAAAAGTTAATGTGCGTTTGGATTAGTATATCTTTTATTTCAATTTTTTTCAGTTTCCTGATAAAGTTTTTACTTATAAAAATTATAATTTCTAAAAAAAGTTATGTTGGAATTGAAAAAATTGGGAATTCCTACATAGGAGAGAATAGACACTTTAAGAGTGTTTATATATGTGGAGCTCACCCCTTTGGGATGTGTCCCAAGGGGTACCCACTTTTATAAGAGGGAGAAGACGCACACAAAGTGACCACCACACACACGCGCCGCCGTCCGTCCGTCCTGCCGGGCTTGGGCTGTGTGGTGTACTTCTTTTTCGGTACACGAAAAAATTAATTTTTTAATTTTAAATTTAAAATGTGCGTTTACTTGGTCACTACTCTATCAGAGTGACGTTCCTAAAATCTCTCACCCACGATCAGATTTTTCCTCACGCGTTTACTTGTTCATCACGACGGTAATCGCTTATAAATACGAGACTTCGCATCAGTTTCAAATTGCCACAAACTTGACGCACTTACCGAGTTTATTCTCTTCTCTCCCCGTTTATTTTTCTTCTGTTCAAAAGTGTGCAACAGTCGAGTGGTTTTGTGAAACCATATTTCGAGTGGTTCTTTTTTTTAAAAAAAAAAGCCATATTTTGGAAGGTGTATATCTTGAACGAATTTTTGCAGTGCAGCGGAATTTCGAATTCACTGATCTGTTTTATCTTGGGAACGTCGTGGTTGATAGCCTGCTTACACCTTTGAGCAGTGCCTCGAAATGTCTTAGAGAGAGCGACCTAGTTCGCGACTCATCTCAGTAATTTCATCGGTGATTTCCAGTTTTTGAATATTTTTGAAATTCAAATTACAACAATTTTAAGATGTTTTCGATATCAGCCATGAATACCGATGAAATTACTGGCTCTGGTTCTGCTGCTAATGACTTCAACAAACCGTTTCGGTTTGAGGGATGTCACTTCAAGCGCTGGCAACAAAAGATGCAATTTTTCTTAACTGTTAAAAAGGTTGCCAACGTCTTGACAGAAGACATTCCTGTGTTGGATGAAAAAACTGAAAAGGAAGAAGAGGATAAAACAAAGAAAGAAATACTCCTATGGAATGAGCATGACTATCTCTGCAAGAATTTTATTCTGAACTGTCTGAGTGATGAACTCCATGATTACTATAGCACTCGCAAGACCGCCAGAGATGTCTGAAATGCTCTGAAAAAGAAATATAATACTGAAGAAGCGGGCGCTAAAAAAATGCAGTGAGCCGCTATATCAATTTCAGAATGTCTAATGACAAGTTTGTTGAGGTTCAATCACATGAGCTTCAGAAAATTGCTCATGAAATCACTTCTGAAGGTATGACCCTAGATGAAAAGTTTCAAGTGGCTGTTCTAATTGACAAATTGCCCCCAACTTGGAAGGATTTCAAAAATACTCTGATGCACAAAACTAAAGAACTTTCTCTAGAAGGCCTGATTACCCGCCTTCTAATTGAGGAAGAATCCTGGAAACAAGATCAGAAAGAAGAAGTCTTGTTTGTTTCAAACCACTTGAGCGGTTCTGAAGCCAACTGACATCATTTAAGAATCAGAACCGTACTCAGCATCAAAAGAACCGCAACAAGAATGGGAACCCTCCTAAGGTCCCAAATCTGAAACCTCAACCATCTCCTAGAAATGATGCTACTCCACAATTCATCTATTTTAATTGTAGGAAACCAGGTTATATGGTACGCAAGTGTAGGAACAGGCCAAGCTCTGCTGCGCAGGCTAACCTGACTGAAGAGCCATTTATGGCTATGATTACTGAGATCAATGTTGTTGGTGGATCAGATGGTTGGTGGGTGGACACTGGCGCCTCTTTCCATGTTTGCAATGATCGTGCTATGTTCAAAACATACACTGCTGCTGAAGATTTGAAAGTGTTGTTGGGCGATGCTCACACCACTAATGTTGCAGGTACTGGAGATGTCGAGCTGAACTTCACTTCTGGAGAGACCCTGATTCTGAAAGATGTGATGCACACTCCAGTAATCAGGAAGAATCTAGTTTTTGGCTTTCTCTTAAACAAGGCAGGTTTTACTCAGTCTATTGGGGGGATTTGTACACCATTACTAAAAATGGTATTTTTGTAGGGAAAGGGTATGCAACAGATGGCATGTTCAAATTGAATATTGAAATGAATAAAATTTCTACTTCTGCTTATATACTTTGTGATTTTAATATTTGGCATACTCGTCTTTGTCATGTGAACAAACGCATTATTTCTAATATGTGCAATTTAGGATTTATTCCAAAATTATCTTTCAATGATTTAGAAAAATGCGAATTTTGTAGTCAAGCAAAAATTACCAAAACGCCACAAAAATCAGTATTTAGAGAATCTGAACCATTAGATTTAATTCACTCTGATATATGCGAATTGGATGGAACGTTGACCAGAAATGGTAAACGATATTTTATCACTTTTATAGACGACTGTTCCGATTATACTTTTGTATATCTTATGAAAAATAAAAGTGAAGCGTTTGAAATGTTCAAAGTTTTCCTAACTGAAATTGAAAATCAATTTAGGAAAAGGATTAAGAGACTTCGAAGTGACAGAGGAACTGAGTATGATTCCCAGTTATTTAATAATTTTTATAAATCAAATGGAATCATACATGAAACGACTGCACCATATTCACCTGAAATGAATGGTAAAGCAGAAAGAAAAAATAGAACGCTTACTGAATTGGTTGTTGCTATTATGCTCAACTCTAGCGCTGCATCTCACTGGTGGGGGGAAATTTTATTAACAGTTTGTTATGTGCTCAATAGAGTACCTAAATCCAAGAATAAAATTTCTCCGTTTGAGATATTAAAGAAAAGACAACCTAATGTGTCTTATTTTCGAACCTGGGGTTGTTTAGCCTATGTCAGGATCCCGATCCAAAAAGAGTCAAACTCGCCAGTAGAGCCTATGAATGTGTATTCATTGGGTATGCAGTAAACAATAAAGCATACAGGTTTTATGGCCTGAACGCCAAAGTGATCATAGAGTCAAATGATGTTGACTTTCATGAAAATAGATTCCTTTTTAAATCAAGAAATAGTGGGGGCACCGGAACTAGTCAAGTTTATGTGCCTAGGAACATTGAGAACAATGAACAAAGGGAAATAGAACCTCGAAGAGGTAAGAGAGCACATGTTGCTAAAGACTATGGACCTGGTTATACGGTCTATACACTAGAAGAGGATCCAACTAGTATTCAAGAAGCTTTGTCTTCATTGGATGCAGATTTGTGGCAAAAAGCCATAAATGATGAAATGGATTCCCTAGAGTCTAACAAGACATGGCATTTAGTGGACTTGCCTCCTGGTTGCAAACCAATAGGTTGCAAATGGATTTTGAAAAAGAAGCTAAAACCTGATGGAACTATTGATAAATACAAGGCTCGTCTTGTAGCCAAGGGTTTTAGACAAAGAGAAGATATAGATTGCTTCGACACATTTTCACATGTTACAAGAATTACATCCATAAAGGTACTTATTTCACTGGCTTCTATTCATAACTTAATAGTACACTAGATGGATGTCAAAACTGTTTTTTTAAATGGTGAATTGGAAGAAGAAATCTATATGGAGCAACCTAAAGGTTTTGTAGTCCCTGGACAAGAAAGTAAGGTCTGTAAGTTAGAAAAATCTCTGTATGGTCTTAAACAAGCTCCTAAACAATGGCATGAAAAGTTTGATAATTTGATTATTTCGAATGGGTTTAAAGTGAATGAAAGTGACAAATGTATTTATTACAAATCGGAAAATGATATTTGCACTATCATATGTCTCTACATAGACGACTTACTCATATTTGATTCAAATATTCATGTTGTGAATCATGTGAAATCATTGTTGTGCAACAACTTTGATATGAAAGACCTCGGAGAAGCGAGTATAATCCTTGGCATTAAAATTACTAGATCGGAAAAGGGAATTTCTTCGGATTAATCTCACTATATTGAGAAGATCTTGAAGAAATACAATTACTTTGATTGTAAACCTGCTTGTACACCATATGATCCAAGTGTAAAACATTTTAAGAACACTGGTGAAGGTGTTAGACAAATAGAATATGTGAGCATCATTGGCAGCCTAAGGTATGCCACTGATTGTACTAGACCCGACATAGCCTATGTCGTGGGACTATTGTGCAGGTTTACAAGTCGACCTAGTATGGAGCATTGGCATGCCATTGAGAGAGTCATGAGATACCTAAAAAGGACCATGAATCTCGGATTACACTATCAGAGATTTCCAGCTGTACTTGAAGAGATGCAGTGATCTTTGATTGGAATACTCTATCAGATGACTCCAAAGCAACTAATGGCTATATATTTAGCATAGCTGGAGGTGCCGTCTCATGGAAGTCTAAGAAACAGACTATATTGGCACAATCCACTATGGAGTCTGAAATGATAACACTAGCAACAGCTAGTGAAGAAGCAAGTTGGTTGAGATGCTTGCTAGCAGAGATTCCGTTATGGGAAAAACTGATGCCAACTGTGTTGATCCACTGCGATAGTACCACGACCATTGCCAAAATAGAGAATCGTTATTACAACGGTAAAAGACGACAGATACGTCGTAAGCACATCACTGTGAGAGAGTTTCTCTCAAAAGGAGTTGTGAGAGTGGATTATGTACGCACTGATGAAAATTTAGCTGATCCTTTGAAGAAAGGATTAGCTAGAGAAAAAGTCCAAAATACATCTAAAAGGATGGGACTACTGCCTTTGGAACCATGAGTCACTCATGATGGTAACCCAACCTAAAAGACTGGAGATCCCAAGAATTATGTTCAATGGGTAATAACAAGTTGTGAAGTGATATGAGATGAACATGCGATTATAAGTCAAGAGGCATGATTCCTGAAGCGAATTAAAGGATGAGATAATATAAACTCTTAATGAGATCTATACTCTATGTGGAGTGAAGTACCTAGCTACAGGAGTACTTTTGATAGACTCACCTATGTGAATGTGGAAGTGGGACCGCTTCCTATGGAATCTTGGGCAGAATTCCTAGAGCGTTCACTATACTGGGATAGACTTGTAGGGCCATTAACGCACGGGCTTTTGAAGAATACACTTATTGATAAGAGTGTGTGTGGTTTTGATGTTAGAGATAAAGTTCAAGACTACGAGTCACTCTTGTTGAATCTAAATCCTAATCACTATGCAAAGGTTCAAGTCGGAAGACACATCTGCTTATGCACAATCTTAATGAGGCGTTTGACGCTATTTCTGAAACCATCTTTTTAAATTCAAGTGGGGGATTGTTGGAACTTGAAGTAGTGAATTGAAAAAATTGGGAAGTCCCACATAGGAGAGAATAGACACTTTAAGAGTGTTTATATATGTGGAGCTCACCCCCTTGGGATGTGCCCCAAGGGGTACCCACTTTTATAAGAGGGAGATGACGCACACAAAGTGACCACCACACGCGCGTGCCGCCGTCGCCGCCATCCGTCCGGCCGGGCCGGGCTTGGGCTGTGTGGTGTACTTCTTTTTTGGTACACGAAAAAATTAATTTTTTAATTTTAAATTTAAAATGTGCGTTTACTTGGTCACTACTCTATCAGATTGACGTTCCTAAAATCTCTCACCCACGATCAGATTTTTCCTCACGCGTTTACTTGTTCATCACGACGGTAATCGCCTATAAATACGAGACTCCGCATCAGTTTCAAATTGCCCAAAACTCGACGCACTTACCGAGTTTATTCTCTTCTCTCCCCATTTATTTTTCTTCCGTTTAAAAGTGTGCAACAGTCGAGTGGTTTTGTGAAACTATATTTCGAGTGGTTCTTTTTTTAAAAAAAAAGTCATATTTTGGAAGGTGTATATCTTGAACGAATTTCTGCAGTGCAGCGGAATTTCGAATTCACTGAGTTGTTTTATCATGGGGACATCGTGGTTGATAGCCTGCTTGCACCTTTGAGCAGTGCCTCGAAACGTCTTAAAGAAAGCGACCTAGTTCGCGACTCATCTTAGTAATTTCATCGGTGATTTCTAGTTTTCGAATATTTTTGAAATTCAAATTACAACAAGTTAGCAAACATGCACTTGTCTTAAATTGAATGAGAAACAAATTTATAGTTGGTGTAGATTTTTGGAGGGAAGTGCACCATTTTGACTTAATTGTTTTTCATGGTCAAGATGACTTAATTGTTAAAGCAATAAAATTCAGTGGGTAGGAAAAAAAAATCTGGTATTTAAGTGTGTGCTGCCTTACACTGCACATGCTATTTGTGGATAACAAGGGATTAAAAAGTACATTTTCTTCGGCCCACAAAGGGAAAAGCAAATATGTAGTTGCAGAAAATATTATTCTTTTTTTTTCGGTCGGGAGGAAAAAAAAAACTTATTCTCCAACTTAGCTGTATAATACTGGCGGAGAGATTCTATAACTTAAGGGAGGGAAAGCCATCTACCTTTCTTTTTTTTAGATTCATACCGAGAGTGGGAGACAAAAAAAAAAAAACAAGGGTTTTCTCGGATAAAAAGAAATGAAGAAAAAGTAAAAGAAAAATTGAGAAACAACAAAACAGAAGAAAAAAAGGAATGTGCCAGAATATTCTTCAAGGTGGGTACCATGACTCTGATGCCAAGTTATGAACCTTGGAAGAAGTCGTTGAATCTATATCTACATTTATATTTATATTATAATATAATTAGGAACAATTACCAAGAAGAAATGTTTCAAGTGTCATCCAAAAATGAAAATGACAAATGGCATTCTCTCACTTAATATAATTGGCCAACTAATCAATTGTGTAAACACATGTGTCAACAAAATTACATGTTTTGTCGGCATTTAATTTACAATAACTTTTTAATTCATGGCTGCTTCAAAGATAATATTTATCTAATTTAATATTTGTTATTTATTAATAATTATATATGTATCCAGCTAATACGAAAATATATAATACTTCAATTGAAAAAAAATTCATTTATGAATTTCCATTATAATACTAATAAACAGAAAATCAATTTTTCAAAATTAAAATTGGAGTATTTTTTACAATATTTCAATTGAACTATATAGCAGGATATTATTCGAATTAAATTAATCAATTACTCTCATATTGTTATAAAAAAAAGGAATAAATTAAATATGGATTTGATTTGGACAAAGCCATGATGATGTGAAAAAGGAAGTCTTTTTATTACAAATATATTTTATGATTTGTTTTAATTACTAATACTATTAATGAAATTTTGAAATCCAATCAATTTAAAAAAAAGATACTTAATATTTTATTCACTAAATTATTTAAAAAATTGAAACTCATTGTACTTTATTAATTTTTTATTTATAATTTACTAATAATTAAGAATAATTATTAACTACTAACAAAAAAAATAGCAATTTAAAATAATTCAAATAAATTACTTTTTTAAGAAGTAACGTGTCAAATAGATATGAATTAATAATTAATAATTATTGACATATTTTTTCTTTTTTTAATAGTAATATGAAAAAAGTTTTATTCATTATTGTTTACTGATTCTATAATTATGTATTAAATAATTATATACATAATTTTAAAATATATAAAGGATTTGTTATTAATTATTTAATATTTGTTATTTATTTATTAATTATTTAATTATATTATAATCTAAATAATACTAAATTACAATAGAATCTCCTTAACAAAATATGTTACACGTGATTGAAACAGAATCGGAGGGATGGTGGATTTGCAAATCAAAATTATCTATATCATACATAATCCGTAATGAAAATCAAAATTAAAAAAAAAACGCAGATTTCAGGTGATTAAATGTAATTTTTTTATAAATGACAATTACATTAAAGCATTCTCAAATAAAAGGGAAAAAATTGTCAGCAGTTTATGAGAGGAATAAAATGTACCTGACTTCAATAAGGGACTATGTTCAATACAAAGCTGCCTATTCCATACAATTTTGACCTACTTTATTTGGAAAACATATAGGAAGCCATCGAATCTCTTCTCTATTATATACATATTGAAATGAACCGCATTGATTATTTTACAAATGACGATCTCACATACAATTAGCAATAAATATGCATTATGTGTAATCCTTAAAAATGAAAAACTTCTGAGGTGAATTATTAATTGTGATTTCGAAGAATGACTAGGCACACAACATATGAAGTGGAATTATGCCCATTAACTTTTTAAATAAAAAACATGACATAAATTAGAAAAAATGATCGCATATTTAATACAAAAAATCGACAGCCAATTCAATTTATTTAATGCAATAAAAAAAGAGTCTCAAATGGAAAAAATGCTCCATAATGCAAAAATGTTCGAATGATTACAATCAAATCTCTGCCTGTTTTAATGCAATAATCAAATGATTTGCTTAAAAAAAAAGTCAAATATTATTAATAAATAACATTTGAATAGTCAAGGAATTACTTTTTTTCAAATAAAAAACGTGTTAAATAGCATTAAGTAACGTGTAAAACGCTTGATATTAATAAATAATAACCAGAAAAAAAATCTGTAATAGTCAAATGTTAACCAAAAAAATTCGGTTACTATCATGAATAATAAATCAGAATATTAGGACCACATTCGGTAATATTTTTTTATTTTTTATATTTTTTAATCACTCGCCCACTTATGAATTCTATAAATAGTGAAAATAATCAGGACAGTCCTCACTGTGTGTTTCATCCTGTTGTTAGTGTATCTTCATCTCCTAAATTTTTTTATTCTGTTGTTTTTTATTCTCATAAAAAATAAACCCCAACCATGATCAAATTTCTGAGATCGACTCCTCCGTCGATCGGAATTGGAATTTAGTAGTTGGGATTTTTTTAATGTGCTGCACTAATGTATCAGACACACAACATTTTCCTTTATTCATTGAAGTTATTCTTATTGACAATGAGGTGTCAATAACTCATTTTTTTAGTTTTTTTTGCACTACCTTCTAACATTTCACAATTAAAGACTCACATTACCATATAACGGTGAATCAACAATGGCTATAACGTTGGATCCATGATAATATAACCTTGGCTAAATTACAAAATTGGTCTTCTAAGTTTATTTTAGGTTTCAATTTGGTCCTCTACGTTTTATTTGTTTCGTTTTGGTCCTCTACGTTTTATTTTAGTTTTCAATTTGGTCCTTTTCGTCACTAAAAGTCAATTGTATGTAGCTAGAATTTGGCTTTTAGCTACGGACAATTGGTTTTTAGTGACGGAAAGGACCAACCTGTTGTAACTTTTAAAACGTAAGGGACCAAAACGAAACAAATAAAACATAGAAGACCAAATTGAAACCATAGAGGACTAATTTTGTAATTTAGCCTATAACCTTCGATCATCAAATTTATACTCTCACTGCAATCCATTTTTATTTTTTATATATCGCCAATCATAAAGTTTAAAACTTAATTCTGAATTATATTATAATTTAAGGAATAATTGAATATATTAGGGAATTGTGTAATATCATTTGCTAATTTCAGTTTTTATTTTAAAAAGTCTTGACAATGTTAAATTATATTAACACTAATTTTTTTTTTACATTTAATAACTTTATTCTAAATTTAATTGACATAATTTCAGAAAACGGTAAGCAATTTTTTTAATGGGTATAAATGAGCCAATCAAATATTGTGTGAAGCCAAATTGGCATTGTTTGATAGAAATTTATAGCATATTATTAGTTTTGTTCAAATTACACGTGCCATGGTCAAATTTAATTCATCAATTAAAGCATTTCCATTATTACTACAAATAAATCATTACTCGGTGAGCATTTCTTTTTTTAAATAATTGATTACACGCGTTTAATTTACATTTACGTTTGATGCTAACATATTGATAAAAAATTTGCAATTTGATATTTTTTGATTAATTAATAAATCGTAAATCAATTAATTTAGGGGGAGATTCAAATTAGGTCTTTTTATATTAATTAAAAACCAAACAAATTAGGCTGAGATTCAAAAAATCGCTCTTTATAGAATTTGGTAAAAATTTAAAACAACAACATTATAATTTAACGAATAATTGAATATATCAGCAAATTGTGTAATATCATTTGTTAATTGATGAAATTTTTTAAAGGGTAAAATATTCTTAAAATTTCATTTAATGTTAACTTTAAAATACTATACAATTAAAATAATAAAACGTTAACAATTCTATTATTTTTATACAAAATAAGAAATCCATAATATTTTTCAATTACGTATATTGTAGATGCAATTAAAATAAATAGTAAAAAGACAAGATAGATCGGCCCTTTGTTATTAATGAACCAATCAAATATTGTGTGAAGCCAAATTGACAATATTTGATACAAATTTATAGCGTATTAGTATTGTTGGACAAATTACAAAATTAAATGGTCAAATTTAATTCATCAATTAATACATTTCCATTATTAATCTAATAAATAATAAATATAAATTTAATTCAGCACAAGACAATTTTCGGTTGAGAACTTATTTATGGCCACCTAATAAATTCAAAACGTTCCCTGGCTAATAAATGTGAACAAAAAGTGAATCATAATTATACACGATATGAAGAATGCAAAATGGGAAGTAAATATATGCAATTGTGTAAAAAAAAATGTGATGCCTCATTTATATATAGTCAAACGTATTTAATTCTTTCCTTAAATTTCTTCTTTTTAAAAAATGAACAAAACGTGTATAACCTTAAACGTATATGAAGAATACTAATTTCTTTCATTAAATTTCTTCTTTTTCAAACGTATATGAAGAATACTAATTTATTTTGTGAAACATTAAAATGATAAACGTCTGCCTTTATATATATATAGTCAAACCTATTAAATTTAGATTCTCTTTTATAACTATATATATATATATTTTAAAGGATTTAAATTTATATCAATATATAGATTGATTAATATATAAATATAAACTATATAAGAAATATAATATATTATATAAAAATTAAAATATTTTACCTACACAAAAAAAATATTAACATCTATATGTAAATTGATTAACATAAAAAATCATAGAAAATAGAAAAAAAAAACATTACATAATGGAATAAAATTAAATTTCACATGAAATAAAATTTAGATTTTTTTAAGATATAAATTTTAACTTAGCAAATTTAAATTTATATAAATATCTAGACTGATTAAAATATAAATATAAATTATATAAAATAAAATATATAATACATGGGAATGAACATATTACAAAAATATCTATCTGTAAATATAATATTTTCCTTTAATATATTATATGTAAATATAACATATCATATAAAAATGCAATATTATACTCACACTAAAAATATTGATATCTATATGTAAATTAATTAATATATTAATCATAGAAAAAAATTACATGTTGGAATAAAATAAAATTTTACATGGAATCAAATTTAGATTTTTCTAAGAAATAAATTTAAACTTAGCAAATTTAATTTTATATCAATATATAGACTGATTAAAATATAAATATAAATTATATAAAAATAAAAAATATAATACACGGGAATGACCATATTACATTAATATTTATTTGTAATATAATATTTTCATCATATTTTTTAATGCTATAATTTTGAAAATATAAAATTGTAAAGAAATTATGATACAATGTCATCGGGAGATGATTCTGCATTAAATTATTTTATGTTTCCTAATAATCCGGACTTGATTGTTTTGTATTTATTTTTAATTTTTAATTTAATTTTTAATTGTTATCTATTTAATTATTTAATACTTTTATTTTTTCGTATTTTTTCACATTTTTATCTATGGATGTGTTTGATTTGATTCATTTCAATTTACTTTTCCTTAAAATACTGTCCTTTCAATAAACAAATAAAACTTCAATGTAGACTAATCTTACCTGTCGAACTTGAAGCTAACTCTTGCCATAAGATATATTGTCATCTAGGTAGACACAATTTCAACACAAAGTACAAAAGAAAATAGGAAGCAAGCCAATGTAATGCTTTTGAATAAATGAGTCGGTGATGTAATAGGAAATTCAAGCTGCTGAAATATATTGCCAGTAATCTGTCAGGAAAACATAAAAAATTGATTCTAAAATAACATATGAATAAAAAAAAGATAATTAACATCAAGAGAAGGTAACAAAATTTATAAGTGCATTCAGTAAACATATGATTAAAATGATAAAAAGAAAGATAGAAACATTATAATTTTATAAGAAAATATAAACTATATTGGCATCTCAATTATAAGAGAAAAATACTTATAGTTGTAGTGTGTGTGTATATATATTAGATGTAATTTTTATCTAAATATATACAAGAATATTGATTCTTCTAAATCCTAAGTGTATGATTATATTTTTTTTAAGTATATATTGTGCGTAGCACAGGACCAAAGATGTACTACAAAAAAAATTATATCAAACATTTTTTTGTCTAAGAGAAATCCAATACTCTTTTAGTATAACATGGGGTTGGACATATTACAAGAAAATATAGGAAAAAATTGCATTAAACATAATATTTTACACAAAAAATATTAATATCTATAAATCATAGATAAAATACTACGTGTGAGAATAAAATTTTACATTGAAACAATTTTAGATTTATTAAAGTTTTAGTTTATTCTAAGCAAATTTAGATTCTCTTTTATAAATGTTTTTTGATACATAGATTCTCTTTTAAAAATGTATATCTATATATAGTTTTATTTTGAACAATATATCTATATATAGATTGATCAATTTATAAATATAAATTATATATAAAATATCGTGCACGAGAATAAACATTTACATGAAAGCAATAGATAAAATATAATATACGGGAGTGAATATTTTGCATAAAAACAAATCCATTACAAACATTTTATGTATATTTTAGATAATTTCTTAATTTATACATATATTTTAGATAATTTCTTATGAAATTCTCCATGATCGTTTTTGTTTATATTTTTTAATGGGCGAACATACAATAAATATTGTGTTACTATAGAGTGTATCTCATCCATACTCCGGTTTATAACCCGTGGGAAGATTTAGAACTATATACACATTACTAGCTATATAATAATGTCATTTCTTCTAAACCCTAGGTATATGATTATAATTTTTCTTAAGTATATTGCGTGTTTGTAGCACGAGCCTATAGATATGCAGTAAAAAAATTATCAGTCATTTTTTTATCCAACAAAATTCAAATTTCTTTTAGTATAACACGGGGATGAACATATTACAAGAAAATTATACACAATATTTTATGAAAAATATTATTAACATCTGTATATAAATTGATCAGTATAGAAATTATAGATAAAACATTACATATAAGAATAAAATTTTACATGAAAGCGAATTTGGATTTATTAGAGTTTTAGTTTAATCTAATCAAATTTAGAATATCTTTTATAAATTTATATCTACATATAGATTGATCAATATATAAGTATAAATTATAAACAAAACATAATACATGGGAATAAAAATTTTACATGAAAGACATAGATAAAATATAATACACGAGAATGAATATTTTATATGAAAAACAAATTTTTTATATACATATTTTATGTACATTTTAGATAATTTCTTATGAAATTCCTTATGATTTTTTTTTTATATTTTTTTTATGTACACCGTGAAATTCCCTATATGATAATCGTAATAATACTAAATTATACTAGAATCTCATTAATGTAGTTTTTATATGCATGAAAACATTTATATTTGGTTTTATATGGTGTTATAATGCCAATTTATTTAATTAAGGAAATAGAAATCCAATCAATCAAAGGATATTAAACGTGACAGATACAAAATTGGAGGGACGGTGGACTTGCAAATCAAAATTAACTATTCCATACATAATCTGTAATGAAAATCAAAATGAAAAAACGCAAATTTCATGTGATTAAATGCAATTTTTTTATAAATGACAATTACATTAATTTTGATAGAAAAGGGGAAAGAATTATCAACAATATATGAGAGGGATAAAATGAACTTGGCTCCAATAAGGGACTATGTTGAATACGAAACTGCCTATTCCATAAAATTTTTACCTACTTTATTTGGAATACAAATAGAAAGCCATCGAATTAAATAATATATAAATGCTTGTTCGGCCCAACATCAGGTACAACACATCTCATCTCAATTTCTCATACCTCTACTATTTTATGCTTTCAAATGGCTGGTAACAATGAAAATGTTAATGTTCCTACAAATGTATTTTTGCTTCCTACTATCAATGCAAATCACGAGGACTAGAGTATTCTTGTGCGAGTTGTTAGGATGTGGCAAATATTGGACTATATGCGACCAACATGATTCCATTCACTGTCGAGTTGGTCTTGATGGATCATGCGGTTTGTAGCATTGTTTGTTATCTTCTATTCTATATGTGTCGCTTTATCACATCAATACTTATTATTTTTTATAATGTTTATTTCAGGGTAACCGAGTTCATGCTATTGTGAAGAAACAATTTATCTACAAGTTTGAGAAAGACCCGAATGAGGACTGCGTGCACTACATGTCAAGGTTTGGTGCCGCTCCTAATATGGGAGAATATCGTACTACAAGACATGCCTATAAGCTGAATTTCCAGTTAGTGACAAAGTTGATGAAAGTCTATGATGATGTTGTACCGGTTCGAAACTATATTGTCACCCCCTATTTACTGTTTTCAACAAGATTTTGAAAGTGATTATTTGGTTGAAAACAATACACATGAGGTGAAAATATGGTTTCGGACCAATACAACATCATCAGAAAATTTCATCAACTTTGTCACTAACTGAAAATTCAGCTTATAGGCATGTCTATTAGTACGATATTCTCCCACATTAGGAGCGACACCAAACCTTGCCATGTAGTGCACGGAGTCCTCATTCAGGTCTTTCTCAAACTTGTAGATAAGTCGCTTCTTCACAGTAGCATGAACTCAGTTACCTTGAAATAAACATTATAAAAAATAATAAGTATTGATGTGATAAAGAGAGACATATAGAATAGAAGATATCAAACAATGCTACGAACCACATGATCCATCAAGACTAACTCAACAGTGAATAGTATCTTGTTGGTCGCATAGTCCAATACTCGCCACATCCTAACAACTCGCACAAGAATACTCCAATCCTCACGATTTGCATTAATAGTAGGAAGCAAAGATACATTTGCAGAAACATTAGCATTTTGATTGTTACCAGCCATTTGAAAACACAAAATAATAGAGGTATGAAAAATTGAGATGAGACGTATTGTACCTGATGTTGGGCCGAACATACATTTATATATTATTTAATTCGATGGCTTCCTATATGTATTCCAAATAAAGTAGGTCAAAGTTGTATGAAATAGGCAGTTTTGTATTCAACATAGTCCCTTATTGGAGATAGATTCATTTTATCCCTCTCATATATCGTTGATAATTCTTTCCCTTTTCTATCAAAATTAATGTAATTGCCATTTATAAAAATTTTATTTAATCAAATGAATTTTTTTTTATATTTTGATTTTCATTACAGGTTATGTATGGAATAGTTAACTTTGATTTGCAATTCCACCATCCCTCCAATTCTGTATCTGCCATATGTTTAATATCTTTTGAATGATTGGATTTCTATTTCCTTAATTAAATAATTTGACATTATAACACTATATAAAACCAAATATAAATATTTTCATGCATATTGAAACTACATTAATGAGATTCTAGTATAAATTAATATTATTACGAATATCATATAATTAAATAATTAATTAATAAATTACAAATATTAAATAATTAATAAAAAGAAACTTTATATATTTTAAAATATATTTTAAAATTATGTATATTACGTATATAATTATTTAATACAGTTGATGGCTTCCTATATGTTTTCCAAATAAAGTAAGTCAAAATTGTATGGAATAGGAAGTTTTGTATTGAACACAGTCCCTTAGTGAAGCTAAGTGCATTTTATTCCTCTCATATATTGCTTATAATTTTTTCCCTTTTATTTGAGAATGCTTTAATGTATTTGTCATTTATAAAAAAAATGCATTTAATCACCTGAAATTTGCGTTCTTTTAATTTTGATTTTCATTACAGATTATTTATGAAATAGTTAACTTTGATTTGCAACACCATCCCTCCGATTCTGCTTCAATCACGTGTAACATATTTTGTTAAGGAGATTCTATTATAATTTAGTATTACTTAGATTACTATATAATTAAATAATTAACTAATAAATAACAAATAATTAATAATTAATAACAAAATCCTTTATATATTTAAATTTATGTAGACTATCTATATAATTATTTAATACATAATTATAGAATCAATAAACAGTAATGAATAAAACTTTTTTCATATTACTATTAAAAAAATGTCAATAATTAATAATTAATAATTAATAATTATTAATTCATATCTACTTGACACGTTACTTCTTAAAAAAGTAATTTATTTGAATTATTATAAATTGCCATTTTTTGTTGTTAGTAGTTAATAATTATTATTAATTTTTAGTACATTATAAATTAAAAACTAATAAAGTACAATGAGTTACAATTTTTTAAAAAATTTAGTGAGTAAAATATTAAGTATTTTTTTTAAAATTGATTGGATTTCAAAATTTCATTAATAGTATTAGTAATTAAAACAAATCATAAAATATATTTGTAATAAAAAGACTTCCTTTTTCACATTATCATGACATTGTCCAAATCAAATCCATATTTAATTGATTCCTGTTTTTTTATAGCAATATGAGAGTAATTGATTAATTTAATTTGAATAATATCCTGCTAATCTTTATATATAAAAGTTGTTGCTAATATGAACGAAGAAAAATCCCGCCAAAAAATTCAGCCTAAAACAAAGGCTGAGTCATCATTTCGCAATACACTAATTTCTTTCTATTTCCTCTTTAATTTTCTCGGTATCATTAATTTCTCATTAATTCTCTCTTTCTACACATACTAAAGAGGAAATAAAGAGATAAAAAATAAATAAGCCAAAAGTAAAAAAAATGAAGAAGTTTATATATGTCCAAATAGTAAAATAAAAAATAAGTTTTTTTTATTTGATTTAATAAAGAATGAGACAAAAGATGTTTATATTTAAAAACCTAAATTGAGGGTATATTAACATAAATTACGATTTGTTAGCCATTATTTTTTTCGATTTATTAGCCATTATTTTTTATTCAGTATTATTATATTATTATTTAGTATGAATTGACTTCATGACAAATAGTCACGCACACACCCTGAATAATCAATCAGCAGAGTTAATAATATAATATAATATATGATAATTTTTAATAATGAATAATAAAATGCAATAAAAAAATTGAATTCAAAAAAGTAAAAATACAATTAATGAAATGCATTAATAGTAATTTTGCAAGTTTAATTCCTATGTCTGATTTAATTTGAAGACCCGATTTTATATAAAAAGAAAAAATACAATTAACGAATTTCATTAATAATATTTTTGCAGTTTTAATTCATATGTCTGATTTGATTTCATGATTCAATTTGTTATATCAATTTAATTTCAAATTGATATCATATTTTAATTGATTTGGTCAACAATTAAATTAGATAATTTTGAATTTTACATCATGACAAATTGTATGTTTTATAAATGATAATTATTACTTTAATAGTAAATCACAAAAAATAGGCCTTAATAGTGTTTGTTTTTTAAAAAAACAAAACTAAAAAGTATTAATGTAGCTTCATACGAATTAATTAATGTGATATGATATTTATTTAAAATATTCTGATTTGATGCTGGATAAAACTTACTTAAGTTTTGATAGCCCCTGTTCAATATATATTGCCATTGATAAGCCAAATAATATTCCCACTTCTGAATTTCTGAACACTATTAATGCTTCAGGACTTCTAAGTCATGAGTTAAAACTGAAGGTTGGTATACCGATAATGTTGTTGAGGAATATTGACCAATCTTCAGGATTATGCAATAGTACTCGGCTGACAGTCACCCAGATTGGAAATTATTTCATTGAAGCAAAGGTCATATCATGAAGCAATATTGGTCAAAAAGTCTACATTTCAAGATTGTCATTGACTCCATCTGATCCCATAATTCCTTTCAGATTTTAGCGCAAACAATTTCTTATTGTTGTATCATTTGCAATGACTATAAATAAGAGTCAAGGTTAATCTCTTAGAAATGTCGGTATATATCTTCCACAACCTGTTTTTTCACATGGATAGTTTTATGTTGCTATTTCAAGGGTTACTTCACGGGATGGTTTGAAGATTCTTATGTGCGATGATGAAGAGTAGGTCTCCAACAAGATTACAAATGTAGTTTATAAAGAAGTCTTTCAGAAATTGAGATAGGTAAGACTTACTTTATATTTTCATGTCTGAAATATATATGTTGTAAACAGGGGCGGAGCCAGGATTTTTTCCTAGGGGGACCATGATCAAAACTCTAGTTGCCAGTTTGAAAGGGTGAAGAGGATGGGGATCAAAAGGGGCGAAGCTTGGACATTTTCCCAGATCACGTATCAAAGTATCACAATTAGAATCAAGTGATTTAACGACGAGTTTTAGTGATGAAAAATATAATTGGTCTCTAATTTGGTCGTCGCAAAACTTAGTGACATACATAATTTTAATTCCTTTTCAATATTGCTTATACTCATTCTCTAATGTTTTAATATTTCGTTCTACTATTAAAATTCTATCTTTTAATTCTTGCCAATTTTCACTAGTTAATCCTTCAGGCCATTGCACATAATAATCAAATGACCTATAAAGTCTTTCTAATTCTATTTTTTCACGTTGTATTTGGTTTAAAATCATTTCTAATTTATATTTTCTTATTTCTTCATCTGAAATACCATATTTATCCATAATTAGTAATTTTAGAATCTTAGTGCTCTGATACCAATTGAGTGCGTGGTTCCGGTTAAATCCATAATTTCAAATAAATCCATGATTTTTGCTAAATTTATTCTAATTTCTGAAGAATTCTTTCTAAAACTCTCTAAAATATATTTTAATTCCTTAATCTTCATCCGGAAACCAGTCATCATCTATGTCTAATTCTGCGAAATAAATTTCTAAATTTTTCTCTGAGCTTTCTTCTTGTATTTCATCATCTCTTGGTAGGTTTAGGTACCACAATTCTTCACTAATTTCATTTTTATATACTATCGATTGTGCACAAAGTTTTCCATATTCTTCACATATCTTTGTTTTTATTTCTTTTGGTAGTTCTAATGACCATATATATTTTAATTTTTTATAAAAATCTTTATCTTCATTTTCTATTGCATCTATATGTAATATACTAAGTTTGTTATTTACTTTTATTTCTATTTCTATTACTTTGTCCTTTATAAAAAACTTGGCAGTATTCATCTTTTTATTTTCTTAGATCTTTCAAGATTTTCTAGTTTTACTAGTATATTTTCTTCTTCTTCTTTTTTTCCAATCACAAGACAATCTTTATAATGTCTTGCAAATGATTGATAATGTCTTTATAATGATACGAAACCCTCTTTAGATCTTTCAAATGATTGATAATGTCTTTGGTGCCAACATAGTTGGGATGAGAGCCATTATAGTGATGTTTTTGCATGCCATTATTGCTTTTTTATTTCTAGTTTCTTTATTATAGGTTTGATTTTCTTTCTTATTGGTTTCAGTGTTGTTTTTATTCATGGGTCTTGGCCTAGTCCCCCATGTCTATTTGCTTATCTTTTTTCCCTTTTTTATTAATAAAATTTAGGGAGGAGTACTATTTTTCCTTCTAGATGTTTTTTTTCCTAAGGAGGGTTTTACATCAGAAGGTTTTAACGAGGCTCATTTCCTTTCTTTTGCATTTAAAAAATGTATATTTTCTTTCACTATAAATATTTCTTCTATATCTCTCATATTTCTGTCATTTAACTTTTTTTTAGATAATCTTTTAATATTCTATGAAAATTTTTAATTTCATTTCTATCTACTTCTTTTCTTAATTCCAAACTATTCATATTCTATTTCTTACATACAAACCTAGTTCTTTTACCTGATTAACTAATTTATTTATTTTGTTTTCTTCAATTTATTCTGGTTCACAAAATCCAATAGGTTTTGGTATTAATAATCTTGGTTTTCTTATAAGTGTTCCTAGATCTGTTATTTCATTCTTCTTAGGATAATTGTAACACCCCAAATTTCCTCAAGCTTGGTTTGTTGTGTGTGCATAAGCTTAGTATGGCTTAAAGATGAACTCTAAGTGATATTTTCATTGATTGTCATAGTTGAATATGTGAAAAATTGTGTTTGGTGAAATTTTGCCCAGTGTGAATCGATTCTCAGGCCCTGTGAATCGATTCAGGGCTGTGGGTTTGTTGGGACTCGATTAGGTTTGCAGTGAATCGCAGAGTGAATCGATTCACAAAGGTTGATCCTCTGTGAATCGCAGCGTGAATCGATTCACAAAAGACAGTTCTCTGTGAATCGAATCTGGGAACTGCAGGAATCGATTCTGCACTTAAAGCTGCGATTCTGTCATTTTTGCACTGAGTGAATCGATTCACCTATCTTTGTGAATCGATTCACAGCTGATATATCGTAAAAACTCAGTGAGAGAAAGAAACGAGCGATTGTTAGAGAGAGGGTTAGAGAGAGGGTGCGACAGAGAGAAGAAGGAGAAGGGGTTAAAACACCTAGGGTTCACAAATTAGAGGGGAAAAACAAGGATTCATGCTAGATTCATCCTCAATCTTAGCTTGAATCCAAGTTGGGGAGTGTTTATGCTTGGATTGGCAAGTGGAAGGAAATCCCTAGAAGGCCAGCTGGAAGGAGAAGAGGAAGAACGTGAAGAAGGAAGAAGAAGAAGCTAAGCATCAACCTTGAACTTGAATCTTGGAAGTTGTGGTGAGTTCTTCCTTCTCTTAGGTGATGGGTACCCATAAGTCCCACATTAGGGTCACCTTGAAGAAAACCCATGAACCCTAAGTTAGGAAGTTCCCCAAATCCCTACTTGATGTATAGTTTTTAGTGTTAATTGCTATGCATGTATTATTGGGACTGTTTATAGGGGTTAATGTTGTACCCAAAACCCCCATAAACTGTGAGATGGATGTTGACCATTGGGAGCTCCATGGAGCCCTAATGGAAATGTGTTTTGTCTTGAAGTATTTTTCCTTGACTGAGCAGGTTACATGTTTTCATTTGAAGGTGAAATGTATCTTTTTACATGAATATGTTTAGTTCCATATGAAGCTAGAGTATCACCTAATTATATTCTTAATCTTGATTAAAGCATGCATTTAAGGATATAGTGGTGAATTAAATTCCCTAAAAGATACTAAGATACCTCTAAAGGGGGTGATCGATATGGTTAGCCGTGTGAGACGCCCTCGGACGGTTAAGACGTCTAACCACCATATCGAAAGTGTGTTTATGGGGTTGTATGGACGTAAGCATACAAAACTACCCATGAATACGAGCCAAAGATGAATCAGAAATTCATAGTAAGAATATGCATTGCATTGCATAAACGTGTCATATAAATTCTTGACTGATGATAAATTTTATGAGTTGATGGTGAGGAGTCGGAGGGAGGATTCACTGAGATTATTATCTCACCCCACTCCTTTATTTAATTATTTTTACAGATGCACAGGTTTCAAAGGAGGACTGACAGCTAGTAGCTCTGGAGAGCTTGTTTACTTTGTAGTAGTTTTAGAGTAATACCCTGAATATGTAATTCTAGAATTATGTATGGATGTTGCACCGACTTGGAATTATGTATTTAAGTTTAGTCTTATGACATTTGAACTTAATGTTGGACTTAAGTTTAAATTTGGGATTACTGTACCTAATGTTAATTACCCTATTTGCAAGCAAATGAAAGTAAGGTGTTACAATAATAAATCTTTCTTATATCTTCAATTAGACTTGGAATATCTATCCTATCATTATTTCTAAAAGTAATACTATGATGTGAATTTGTTAATACATAATTAACACAATAAGTAACTGAGAAAATTTTATCTCCTGATTTCATTAAATTTTCTCTTCGGAATTTGTGTTCAAGAGTTAATGATTGATCTAACCTCTGAGTGCTTAAAGGTATTCCAATATTTGGATGAATCTCAAATTTTAATTTTACATAAGCTAAATTTCCTTCTATTACTCCTAATATTTTGTCTTTCGGATTAGTGATTCTATCATCCTTTAATACTAACTCTATTGGTGAATTTATTCCTTCCTGAAAAGTTGCTTTTATTAAAACTTGTATTGCTCCTATATGAATATATCATATTTTATCACTATATTCTTTTTAATTCCATAAGTTTTTTCTTGTTTAATAACTGTATATAAGTATTTTCTTGAGCATCTGTTATGTCTGTTGGTGCTTCATTAATTATTTTTTCATAGTATATTATATTGTCTTTTTGGTTAAATTTTTTCATTAACCCCTTAAGTCTTTCTTTTCCTTTAACTCCTTTCATGTTTGCATCTTTTGACAAATCTAAGTCTTCTTGTTGTATCTTTTGAAATAAAGTTGGATCTATCAAACCTTCATAGTTCAAAATACTTCCTTCATAGTTTTCATCCTCTTCAGTAATATGTAAGTGCTCAATATCATTATTATCTATTTTTTCTCTTTCCATTTTAGTTCTTATATATATCTTACTAAAGCATAAAATAATAATAACAATAATAATAATAGCAATAATTAAATTATTCAAGAAAAGTTAAGTAAATATACCTGACTATGCTTCTGAATCTTTGATTAACTAAGCCCACTACTGCTTCCGTAGTTCTCCATTAATTGTTGAATATTTAACAAAGTTTTGAGTAGAGAAAATAAGTCAAGAAAGATAAGTGAAATGAGTGATTTTATTTATATTAAGTGGTAATTTTACAAGGGTGGTTGGATACACTCTCAAGTATCTGACTAGATCCTAGAGAATTAGCACAAGTTTCCTAATCATACGAGAGAATTTTCATCTGAAAAACTCTACTTACAAACTGAAGGAAAGACCTTATTTATAGCCTAAATGGCCTTCTACTATTTACAATAGTGTTATAGCACTACATTAGTGCTTTACATTGTGACCAATAATTCTACATTTTCCTATTCACTAATTTGACCTTCACGTGGGCACAAAATACTCCAGATTCTTCATTCCTCCGCTATTGCTTCAAAGTCTTATTTCTCATCCAATGCTTTGTCGGCAATAATTTTTTCCTTGACACGTCTTTCACATGCGTGGTCCTTACTTTCCTTGACCATAGAGCATAAATTATTGAGGACAGATGGCCTATATTCCATTTGGGGTCCTGATAGTGTGTAGAAAGCTGTCTCAAAGTTTGTCATAAGACCCATGTCTTTTTCCTTTATTTCTTTGTTAGTGGTCTTGCTCAAAAGCAAAGTGTAGGGTCTTTTGTATAGTACTTTGAGGCAAGAGCCTTTTCCAATGGCTTGACATTGAGTGAAAATACTTGCCAACTGATTACTTATTACTTGAGTCATTAATTCTTCCTCATAGACCGTTTCATTGGGTTCATCTGTCAGAGGAAAATTATTATTGCTTATTCCAATAAATACCAAATGCTTAGCTGGTTGTTTAGTAGTAAAATCTGGATAAGCTGAGTAAAATTTTAGAAAAATATTTTTCTCTCCTGCAATATTTCTTCTGAAAGCTTGAACCGACTCTTAGAAATAACAAGGGAAAAAACTAATTTCTTCATGATTTGAGCTTAAATAAAGACAATAAATAAGTCCAAACTGGAACATATTGTATGTTAAATTTGAAGGAGCTCCATGAAGAATAATTGCCTTAATCCCAAAAAAAAATTGATCAACCATATAAAAAAATTGATTTTTTTCTTTTTCAGTCCAATTTTTTAATCTTTCAAAATTTTCCCAAAAATTCTTTTCTGAAAATTGTACTTGTAGTTCATGATCCTTTCTTGAAGTAATTTGAAAATCATCTAGAGAAAAATGAATTTTTCCTAGTGTTTTAAATGTAGATGGATTTATTGGTGGATTATTTGTTGTTTCTGAATAAGTTTTTGGGCCAAGATATATTTCTTTACCTTTCTTTTCCTTTTCAGGTTCAAGATGATTTTTGTGCTTTTTCAGCTTCTTCTTTGGTTGCAAATCCTTGGTGGTAGACTCCTGAGATCTTTTGACAGTGTGGTGCTGCTTTGTACCAGTCATCGTAAATTCCAGGAAATGGTCCATTAAAAATGGTGTACCATTTTTTAGGCTTTACTTCTTCTGGAACTGATTCTTTGGGTATATTTTTTTCTTCTCGTTGCAACCTCAAAAGCTTTAATTCTTCTTCAATCAACTCAAGATCTTTTTCCTTTTGAGCCTTCTGTACTTCTTTAATTGCTATCTGTTTATCTAGCATTTCTGCTTTGCTTCGTTCCATTTTCTTGAAAGTATATCTGCTAGCACTTTTTTTCTCCCTTGATATGTGAGATTGAATAATTGTATTCAGCTAATTTCATTTGCCATCTTAACATTCTATCTTGCTTGTATGTTTCGTTGCGGTTGATATTCCTGAAACCTGCAACATAAGTAGAGTATGTTCTAACAATAAATTATTTATCTAGTATGTAAATTCGATGTTTTTCCAACATTCGAATTAGTGCTAATGTTTCCTTTTCATGTGTTGGATAATTGATTTCACAGTCTGAAAATGTTCCAGACGTGTATCTACATAGTAATTCTTTCTTTTGCCCAGGAGGCTTTGCCTTCATAACTACTCCCCAATATTCATTTGACGCATCGGTTTCAATAATAATTATATCATCATCTGATGGATGATATAATTCAGGAAGATTCTGACATAAGTATTTTAATTTAATAATAATTGCTTCATCTTCTTCAGTCCAAGACTAAAGAGCATCTTTCTTTAATTTTTGTTGAAGTTGCTTTCTTTCTGCGGCCAGATTCTTTATAAAACCCTCATTAGAAATATAAGTTAATAATCCAAGAAATTTTTGTAAATCTTTTTTATCCTTTAACTTTGTTGGAAAGTTTTGAAGCTTTTCTAATACATGTTTCTACATTACTATTTTCCTTTTTCAATTTCTAATCCTAAATAATTAATTTTATTTTGAGCTAAAACAACATTTTTTCTACTTAAAACCACTCCATAATCCAGATATTTATTAAGTACTAGTTCTACCTTCTTGAAATGATCATTTAAATCCTTATTGGTAAAAACTAATATATCATCAATACAAACAAGACAAAAATCTTTAAATTATTTGAGTATTGAATCCATTCTTCATTGGAAAATTCCTGGTGATTGTTTCATTCCCATTGGAAGTACATTCCATTCATATTGTCCTTGAGGACAACTAAATACTGTTAATGGTTTAGATTCTTCTGTTAATCTTATTTGGTAAAATCCTGACTTACAATCAAAAGTGCTAAACCAATTCAAACCTCTTACTCTTTCAATAATTAGGTCTTTTATAGGAAGAAAATATGCATCTCTTTCCATTGCGTCATTCATTTGTTTGTAATTTATCACCATCCTTCTTGTTCCTCTTTTTATTTGATTATGATTTTCACCATAAAAAGCTGGAGCTGAATGTTTACTTTTCGATAGTCTTATTAATCCTTTATCATACATTTGTTTAATATCTTCTGCAAATTCATCCCTATCTTGCTTTATGTAAATCATGGGTTTACATTTGACTTCTTTTGTAGGATCTTTTAGTTTTAATTCTATTAATTCCATATCTTTGTTATTAATTTTTGGTTCTAAAGGATTTTCACTAAATACTTTGTCTAAAAGTTCTTCAATATGAACTGTAATTTCTCTTCATGGTTCTAAATTTATTAGTACATGGCGAATTTTTCTACATGCTATTTCTATTATCTCACAACGTTTCAGCTTGCTAAACTCTGATTGTTTCTTAGAAAAAGTACTTTCCGAATAATGAACAATTGGAATATTTATTATTTCTCTTAATTGCTTTCCTCTAATATATGAAGTCTTTAGTGATATAAATTCTAAGTTTTGGCAAAAAGGTGCATATAATCTCAAGAAATTATTTCCTGTTATCATATCTAACCCAGTTTCTTGTTGGTAAACTGTAAGTACTATAAATAATTTATTTTGAATATTTAATGTAATTCATTTGGCTCCCCATAATAATGGATGTATTGATCCATCTGCAATTTGAATCTTTAATGGTTTTTCTAATCTTTCCGATTTACTAAATAATGCTCTCGTTTGCTATACAAATGCTTGCCCATGTATCTATGTATGCCTCTGTTTCTTTATTCTCTTTCTCAATTCTTATTTTAATATAAGTACTATTCGGATTCTGTTTCTTCTGAAGATAATTCATCCTCCGAATATTCATATACCCTCTCATTCGAACTACTTAATTCTTCTTCTAATGGCTCCAAGTTATATATTCTATATAGTCTTTTTATTAATTTTTATTTTTCTTTAGAGTCTTTTTCTTTCCTTTGTGGACATTCATTTGCATAGTGACCTTCTACATTACATATCTACCACACACATTTCTTTTTTTCCTTTTGGACAATGTTTTTTAGGTGTTTGTCTTTTTCTTCTAAAATATTTTTTTCTTAGAATCTTTATAAGCCTTTTTCTTTGGACAGGTTTTTCTTAGTCTAGGTTTTCTTTTATAATATCTTCGTTTTCCCTTTTGCTGACTACACCCATAATTTCCTGGTTTTTCCATTTTTGGTATGTCATAACAAATTACATTTCTTCCTCTGTTTAATTGCCTAATTGTTTCTCTATTTAAGCACTGTTGTCTTAATTAATTATATAAGAATTGTAAAATTTCTCCTAAGGTATTACCAGTTTCAGCAGGTCGTAATTGCCATATCGACCTTATCTTTTCATTAAGTGAATATGGTAATTTATCTATAAATATTTCTTTATATACTTCCTTTACCTCGGCACTTAATTCATAATAGTATTTTTGATATTCGCAGATAAAACTTTCTACTTCACACATATTACAAATTTGTATTCCATTTAAGTGTGGTTTTGCTTTTTCTTGTAAAAACTTATTTACTTTTTCTTTATGTTCAAGGATATTATACCCTGTGAACTCTAAGTAAATCAAATTCATAAGAAGTCTAGCAAATTCCTGATTATCTCTTACATATCTAGCTTAATGTTGCCAATCTTGCTCACTTATACTTGTTAGATATTTTTGTACATTTCCTGTTGTTTTATAAATTATTAAGTTTCTAACACTTGGTAAGTCTAATTTAGTAAATCTTTCATCAGTTGCTATTAGTAACATCATCTCATTAGTCCATTGTAATAACATTTCCTCTTTATTTCTTGCACAGTCAATATTTAGTATATTTTCTTGTCAAATATTTTCATAATGTGGTTTATATTTTTCTTGAATTTTGGTCCATTTACCACTCTTTTTTGAATATCCCTTTTTATTCATTGTTTCAAATTCATGTTTTTTTCATGTACTTTATGGATTCCAGTGTTCTTCCCATTTTCTTTTTGATCTTGCATTGCTTGTTTCTCCTTTTTTCATAAATATTTCATTATAATCTGATTCTGATTCTAAAGAACTATAATTTAATGTTACTTCTTCAGTTTCCTTTTTAGCTTCTATTTATTCTACTTTTTGTATTTGTTTATTTTCTTCTTCAATTATTATTAATTGTTCTAATAATTGCTGAATTTTTCCAATATCATTTGACCTTTTTAGGGTCTCCATATATTCTTCTTTTATCCTTTCCATGAAGATACTGGTCTTCATAAACTTGAAGATTCATATCTTATCATTTCTGATTTGTGATTTATTAATTCTTCTAAATTCTTTATTGTTTATATTATTTTCTTCATATTCTAAGAGATCTTCTAGTTGTTGGAGAATTTCTCTAATTTTATTAATATTTTGGTTCTCATCAACTTCGTTTCTTTTATTTATTCCGTCTAATGTATTTCGTATATAATTTATTTCCTCTCGTTCATTTTTTATTTTATGATATGTATAATTTGCAATTCTATCAGTATTTTCTATCAATAAGTTTATATTTTTATTGATTTCTATAAGGGTTTTATTTAATTCTTTTTCGCATAACTTCTATTTCTTCTGATAAAGTCATTTTCGTGCTAAGTTCAACCTTTTCTAGTAGTGTATCAATATTAATTTTTTCTTGCTCAATCCTTATAGATTTTTGAAGGACATGGCTCAATTGGTTGTTCAACAATATTTTCAACATTACTCGCTGAATTTAAAATTGTTATACTGGATTGTGTTTCATTATTTATTCTCTTCTTTCTCTTGAAAAACGAGTCAATAGTATTCTTCTTAGACATTACTATGAACCTAATTTTTTTTTAAAATGGTTATAGAAAATAAAGGTTAGCATTTATAGATAACCGAAAAAAAAAAGCACAAACACTGAGTTAAACGCTAGGTGTCTAATGCTAATCAAGCAAAAACAAAAACATTATAAACAGATAGCACTGAAAGATGCTGAGCACAAATAAAAAATATGCAAGAAAAAAATTATGAAAGGAAACGCTATAAAAGATCGAACTATCTAAGGACCAATAAAAACACGAATGCTTTATAAATATAATAAAAGCGTAAATGATCTAAGCAATAAAAGAATCGAAGGACCAATGAAAACATGTAAGCAATAAAAGCAATAAATTGTACATGGTTAAAAAATAGAATCAGCTGCTTCTTTTACAAATTGCTTTGTCTCGGGCTTTGTTTTGTCTTAGGGGGTGGCCTTTTAAGTGTATTTCAAAAAATTGTAAAAAATTTCTGAAAACCTGCGCGAGACCATGGCATCCCCACGTCCCCCTTCCCTCCGCCTCTGGTTGTAAAATGAATTACATATAATCTGTAAGATAAGTAACAATTCTTATTTTAATATTCAGGTGCTCAATTGGATTGATTCGATAATTGTTGTCTTTATTTTATATAGCTTGATGACTGACACAAATTTGGTTGTGATGTGTATTGTCATGTTTTTTGTTTTTAGTGTTATTCTATGATGTACGAGTGTTATTAGAGACTCTTTTTTATATATTTGTCGAAAATCATCGTGCTCATATTATTCTTTGCATTTTTATTGAGATGCAATATTAGTTCAACAACTTATTTCCCCATGCATCGCACGAGTATATTTACTAGTATAGTTCAATTGAAATATTGTAAAAAATACTTCAATTTTTATTTTGAAAAATTAATTTTCTGTTTATTAGTATTATAATGAAATTCATAAATGAATTTTTTGTTTCAATTGATGTATTATATATTTGTGTATTAGCTGGATACATGTATAACTATTAATAAATAACAAATATTAAATTATATAAATATTACCTTTTTAAATTTTAAAATTAAGTATATTACGTTAACTATGTTAATAATTATTTACTATATGAAAAAAAAGATAATTAATTATATTTTTTAAATATTTCTACATCAATTTACTGGGTATTAAAGACAATTGATTTAGATACCATTTATATGAAAACATAATTCAAAATTCGAATTTTTAAGTAGCCATGAATTAAAAAGTTACTGTAAATTAAATGCGGACAACAGGTAATTTTGTTGACACATGTGTTTGCACAATTGATTGATTGGCCGATTATATCAGGCGAGAGAATGCCATTTGTCATTTTCGTTTTTTTGTTTCCTTTTTTGAATGACACCTTCCTTCTTGGGAATTGTCCTAATTATATATAATATAGATATAGATATAGATATAAATATAGATTTCTATTAAAATTCTACATTTCAATAAAAGTTTTAATATTTTTAGATTAATATTTGTTACTATTCGATATATTTCATATATCATAGGAGTGCTTATCGGAGTATGTACTTCACATGTATATACTAGGAATGGGGTGAAATCTAAGCTAATCAACATTGAACTTGATAACCGTGGGTGAGTTATTTTTATCTTTTTGTCATTCGATCAATATGTAAACGTTATTTGTGTTTAACCCTTCTATTTTCCTCATATATCAATTCAAGTACACTTTGTTTGATAACTTTGTGGATGTGTAGAAGTCTTTCATTTCACCAGGAGAAGCAACCAATGTTGTCTTGGCTATCCTCTATTTTCCTCGTATGCTTTTTGACTTATATTTCAGATCGAAACGAGTATGCACTGTCAGTGTAAAAAAATTTTACACATGCATCCAATGAGATGATGCCACATTAGTCAATAAGTTTAAAAACACATGACTTGTCATATTCATTAAATGATGCAATGCATGTGTAAAATATTTTTACATTGACAGTGAATATTAATTAATTAATTAATTAAAATATAGTGGAAATATCAATTATCAGAATTCTAATTTTTCAGTAACAATGGGAGGGGGATAGAATAATTATTTAAGTGATTTAATTGATTGTGTAATTGATTAAATTAAAAAATAATAATTAACTAATTAAAAAATGTAAACAAAAATAAAATTATATCTCAGTTTTTTTAAATTAGTTCAAGGACATTTCCGTCCTTTGGAAAACAATATCATTTCTTTTATCTTACTTTCTGTCGAACCAAACAAAGGGAGAGAAACAAACACACTCATTTATTTTATAGTCCTCTCTTCTTTCTATTATACCAAACAATAGACTCTCCATCCTCACAGTTTTTTATCACCTTTGTTTGTATTATCACTTTCTTCTAACAACCAATGTCCTAAAAACATTTTTAACACAAATTTTAATTTGTTTAATAAAAATATTTAAGAATCATTTTCAATAGAAAGAATAATAATTTATAAGAATTTTTAAAAGCAATTGTATACTCGTGCAAGACATGCAAGAGTTAGACGCACTAGTTTAGAAAAAAGCAAAAAATGTAAATTTGGAATTGCATTGAAGCGAGTAAAGTTGATTACAAGTAATTACATCAAGCCTATACATGGACATTAACAAAGTAGTAAATTAGTAATTAACCTCTAATCTCTAACTAACTATTCACTAATTATCAACTAATTACATTTAGTGTTACTATGCTACTAGTATTGTCAGATCAAATGATGCAATAATATATTATTAAATAATAATATCAGATTTTTTTTTAATGCAAACCGTGCACACATTTTTTTTTTGGGTGTAATATTCCGTGCACAAATTAAACAAAGTATACATCTTGCGAAAAGATATGCATACAACATACTCATACTCTTGTCAAAAGAATAAAAAACATACTCATACTCAAAATGCATGCACACATCGTAATAATACAGAAAATTTAAAATATTTATTGAACAAGTATTGAAATAAATAAAACATGTTAGGTCTTTGAAGTCATACATTCACCAGCGGTCTAGTGGTAGAATAGTGTCTTGCCGCGGTACAGACCCGGGTTCAATTCCCGGCTGGTGCAGTGCGTGGAGCTGTGATGAAACTAATTGTGATGGTGGGTCCATCACCATGCCTGAAACATCGGATGAAACAAATGCCTCTGAGCTCCATTTTTTTTTTCAATGCATTATTAACGTTACTGTTTCACCTTTAAAACAATTTTGATGGGGGCTCCATCACCAATTCTGAACCATTGGATGAAACAATATGCAACTGAGCTCCCTTTATATTTTCTCCCTTTGCATTAAAGCTACTGTTTGTTTCACCTTCAGAACTTAGGATCCTGATTTAATTACATCTAAAATCGGAGAAGGAACAGTGTCACATGAGTGAAAAATATCAACAGCGTTAGAAACACTGTTAGGCATCCTTGATGTGGTGTGGACAATTCAACTTATTATATAAAAAGAGAGAGGTGAAGGCTCGTTGAGGGAGAGGGGAAAGGGATTGGGGAAGGGTATTTTGGGGATTTTATTGAAAAGTGGGGGAGGGGTGCAGGTAGAACTCAACAAGATTTTATGCTACATCAAGTAATGGTATATATATCCAAGCTTGTTATTGTGTTTGGTTCAATTTTTATTTTTAGTTTCACTTAAACTTGGAAGGATGGCAAAACTAATGAGGATAATGCTTTCAGTAAACAGGATCATGATGCATGCATGTACAGGAAATGAGAAATTATAAGTTAAACAATGATTAGATGCTAACAAGTTGCTTATTTTGTAGCTTAAGGGATCTGTCTTATTAAACAACAGTTGGCAGATAAGGATTCATTCCTTTAATTAGTAGCTTATGATCTGCAATTGAGATAGAATACGTGCTGCTGCAATCACTGTCTAGGGTGAAATCTCCCTTTCACACAGAAGTACTTCTGTTGCAAATGCAAACCACTTTGATTTGCTAGCTTGGCTAATCTAAATGAAACCCTTTTGGAAAATTTACCAAAAGGTTCCTATCACCAAGTTATTTATGTTGCTTTGCTTTGAAATTTGCAATTTTGAGCTCTGCTCGAAACAGTAACCGAGCTCCTAAAGGTGACTAGCCAATTAGCCATTTCATGTTCACCTTTTGACACATATGAGGAGAGGACAAAAAAATCACATGGGGCATAGTTGGATATTCAAAAGCCTTTTTTTTTGTTTGATAACATAAAATAATTAGTAAAGGGTTTGTTGATGAATACAAAAAGTTAATGACGACATAACTGTTAAAGATGCTGCAATTTTCTAGAATTTTCTATAAAAGCCTAGGATAGCTTATGTCTAGAAATAGCCATATAAGCCTAGAAGTATCTAATACAAAACAATGTAGAAAGACTAGAGAATTCCTAGAAATATCTACTGTAATCAAATGCCTCTAGAATAATCAAATGTAAAAATAAGTCAAGAAAAGCCTAGAACCATCTATTGCCAGAACCATCTTCAAGCACCTATAAATAGGCAAGTTTGAGTGCATTTGTAATCAACCAATTTGAGAGCAATACAAACTACATTCTAGCTCCAAATTGTAAAGCCTCCCATCTTCTAATACTATTCGACTACATTCCACAACTTACCTCTACTACTTTTCTACTTCAAATACTAGCAGTGGTATCTAGAGCTTGGTTCGGTCATATACTGGGCGTAAAAAATTACCAAACTATTTTCCAAAAAAATTCCTCCTTACATTTTATACTAGTCCCAAAAATTTTCTTAACTCATGGCTAATACCATTCAATCTCCATCTATTACCGTTCCTGGTTTTACAGAGGGAAAATATGATTTTTGTAGCAATAAAATGAAGACATTTTTTGCTCCCAAGATTTGTGGGATGTTGTAGAAGAAGGATTTATCGCTATCGCAGACACTTCAACTCTTCTGCAGCCCAAAGAAAAGAGTTGAAGGCAAATAAACAAAAAGACGCAAAGGCGTTATTTTTTCTACAACAAGCAGTAGTCGACGCTATTTTTCAGAGAATAATGGGAGCTACAAGTGCCAAAGAAGCATGGAGCACACTACAGGAGGAGTTTCAAGGAAGTGACAAGGTACGTGCCGTCAAACTTCAAACTCTAAGACGTGAGTTTGAGTTAATAAAAATGAAGGAGTCCGAGACCGTAAAAGATTACTATTCTAAAATAAAAGAAATAGTTTCTCAAATGAGAGCCTATGGGGAAAATATTCTCGACAAAAGAATTGTTGAGAAAATATTAATTTCTATTCATTGTAAGTATGATTCAATCGTGACTACGATTGAGCAAACAAAAGACCTGTCTACTTTATCGATGACAGAGCTAATGGGCTCTCTTGAAGCTTATGAGCAAAGATTGAGTAGGCATGAAGATGACTCAATAGAAAATGCCTTTCAATCAAAGCTCAAATTACGGTCTCAAAATAAAGGCAATGGAGGAAGAAATAAAAATGATAGAGAAAAATAACACGTGGGAGCTAGTAGACTGTCCAAAAAATAAAGATATTATTGGAGTCAAATGGGTTTATAAGACAAAGCTTAACCCTGATGGCTCAATACAAAAACACAAGGCTAGGCTGGTAGCAAAAGGCTACTCACAGCAACCTGGAGTCGACTACAATGAGACATTTGCTCCAGTTGCTCGAATGGATACAATAAGAGCTTTAATAGCTCTAGCAGCTCAAAAAGGCTGGAATATTTTCCAGTTAGATGTCAAGTCAGCCTTCCTCAATGGGGTACTACAAGAAGAGATTTATGTGGAGCAACCACAAGGCTTTGTCAGCAAAGGCAATGAAGGTAAAGTGCTAAGACTAAGAAAAGCTTTATATGGTCTAAAACAAGCTCCTCGAGCATGGTATAGCAGAATTGATCGATACTTCGCCGATCAAGGATTCAGGAGGAGCAAAAGTGAGCCAACACTATACGTCAAGACCCAAGGTCAGCAAGATACTCTCATTGTCTCCCTATACGTAGATGATCTTATCTACACGGGAAACAATATAGAAATGATAACTAAGTTCAAAGAAGACATGATGAAGACATTCGAGATGACCGACCTTGGCTTGATGAATTATTTCCTCGGCATAGAGGTAAAACAACAAAAAGAAGGGATATTCATATGTCAGAAGAAATATACAGAAGCATTATTAAAGAAATTCAGGATGAATGACTGCAAGCCAGTCGCTACTCCGCTTGTAACAAATGAGAAGCTGTTAAAGGAAGATGGAGCACCAGAAGCTGATGCATCGCACTATAGAAGCTTAATTGGGAGCCTATTATATCTTACAGCTACGCGACCAGACATCATGTATGCTACAAGTCTTCTATCAAGGTTCATGCAGAAACCAAGTCAGGTTCACTATGGAGTAGCTAAAAGAGTTCTAAGATATTTACAAGGCACGAAGGAGTTTGGTATATGGTATAAAACCATGACCAACTCAAAGTTGATCGGCTATACCGATAGTGATTGGGGAGTTGGTGATGACATGAAGAGCACATCAGGCTATGCCTTCTTACTAGGATCAGGTTTTTCTCATGGGCATCAAAGAAGCAAGCGATCGTTGCACAATCAACTACAGAGGCCGAGCACGTGGCAAAGAATTGGCTTTACAAATCAAGCTATATGGCTTCGGAGAATACTCGGAGACATGGGTGAGCAGCAGGATGATCCTACCATAATCTCTTTGTGACAACAAATCGGCAATAGCAATGGCAAAGAATCCAGTGCATCACAACAGAACAAAACATATAGCAATCAAATATCACTTCATCAGGGAAGCAGAGGCAACTAAAGAAATCGAGCTCAAGTACTGCACGACTGAAGACCAAATTGCAGACATATTTACAAAGGCATTGCCCAGAGTCAAGTTTGAGGAACTGAGGACAAAGCTCGGAGTTTCCGAAAATCGCATCAAGGAGGAGTGTTAAAGATGCTGCAATTTTCTAGAATTTTCTACAAAAACCTAGGATAGCTTATGTCTAGAAATAGCCATATAAGCCTAGAAATATCTAATACAAAACAATGTAGAAAGACTAGAGAATTCCTAGAAATATCTACCATAATCAAATGCCTCTAGAATAATCAAATGTAAAAATAAGTCAAGAAAAGCCTAGAACCATCTATTGCTAGAACCATCTTCAAGCACCTATAAATAGGCAAGTTTGAGTGCATTTGTAATCAACCAATTTGAGAGCAATACAAACTATATTCTAGCTCCAAATTGTAAAGCCTCCCATCTTCTAATACTATTCGACTACATTCCACAACTTACCTCTACTACTTTTCTACTTCAAATACTAGCAATAATCATAAAATTAACCAAACCTTTTTTTGGACAGTTTAATGCATTTTTCAAACAATAGAGGCCTAAAAGCCCTCAAGAGTCTCCTGTGCTTAGCTCCAATTTGCCGACCATATTGCTTTGTTTTATGCTTATTTCCTTCACATTCTACCCCACCAAACACCACCTCTATGCCTCTCCTTACTACTCACATGAAGGAATCATTTATTTGCTTCCGAACACTTCTAATGAATCACGCAAGCGACAGCTAAAGTTGCCAGAAAAAAGCCTGATTGGATATGCATTTTTATACACTCTATTGTTACGTTATATCCACCCTTTTAATTTCAAGTGTCCCTTATTGATAAACTATTGCAACTTAAGGATAACTATTTCTTTATTTATTCAGCTTAATTAATCAAGCTCGTGAACTTACAATTTAATAAGCCTCGTTGCTCTCCTTTACAATTAATTTGTACTATATATAGCTCACCATACAGAAGCCTTTTGTGCTATATTTCTAATTGAGAACATTTCCTTATTTCATATTCATCTCCTATCCTCCACCATCTGAGGCTCCTTTAGAAACTTCCGAAGATGGCTGGCATAGCATTTGGACGCTTCGATGACTCTTTCAGTTTGAGCTCCATCAAGGCCTATATTGCTGAGTTCATCTCAACCTTACTCTTTGTATTTGCTGGTGTTGGTTCAGCCATAGCCTATGGTAATTAGTTTTTCTTCTTAATTTACAGGAGAATTAAATTAAACCCCAAGACTTCAAGCAATACAATATTATTTTTACCATGATATCATATTTCAATGCAAAATAACTCTTAACTACAAAAAAAAAAAGAAGAATATTCTTATAATAATTTTTTTTTGAACTATGTACATGCAGGAGCTTGCAAACCAAACACTTAAAAAAACATTGTGCTTTCTTAGTTGAAAGAAGATTCTTAATATTTTTTTTCCATTTTGCAGCTAAGTTGACATCAGATGCAGCACTTGATTCTGCTGGGTTGGTAGCGGTTGCTGTTTGCCATGGTTTTGCTCTCTTTGTTGCTGTTTCTGTTGGAGCCAACATTTCTGGTGGCCATGTCAACCCAGCTGTGACCTTTGGGTTGGCTCTTGGGGGACAAATCACCATCCTCACTGGTATCTTCTACTGGATTGCACAGCTTCTTGGATCCATAGTGGCATGCTTACTCCTCCAGTTTGTCACTGGAGGCTTGGTAAGTTCAAGCTCTAACACATCTATATAATCCAATCATTTGTATCACAAACATGGCAAATTTTTCATTCTTGCACCAAAAGCTTCATGCCTTTTTTGCCACTCATTATATTCATGTTTTTGCACCGAAAGACATGAAAATTCTTAGAATTTGGGTTTTGGCCTAACTTAACACAAAAACTAGCTCATGAGGTGAGAGTTGTCCCCCACTAGGGGTGAGCAAGGGATTGGTTATAATTGTTTTTAACCCAACCATAAGTTTTGACCGGGCCAATTTTTTAGACCCTCTGCCCTCCATAAACCCAAACAAACCCGTTGCTCTGCGGTTTAACTAAGATCGGGTCAATTTTAGAGGGGGTCCAGTTGGCGCGAAGAACAATTAAAATAAAATTATAAGGTGATCATTTAATTATGATTAAAAGTTAAAAGTGAAAAATTGAATAATTTTAGTGTTTTACCACGTACCCAAAGCCAAACATGCATGGCTCTTACAATTATATTTTGCTACAAGATTACTAACTAAACTACCATGATTTCCAACTTGAATATTTTATTTGTAGAAGTCTCATCACAAACATAATAGATTTTAACAAATGAGTGAGTAAGGGACGGGTTATATATGACCCTAAACTCGTCCTTAAATTTTGGTCGGGTCCATTCTTTAGGCTCTAGACCCGAACAAACTCGATGATTTGTGGATCAAATGAGACAAAGACGGGACAAGTTTCAGGTTGGGTTGGGTCTTGCTCACCCCTACCCTCATTTATAACCACTAATTAGGTCATCATATTTTTCTATGTGGAACTTCTAGCACATCCCCTCATGCCCAGGACATGATATCTGGAGCATGACCCGAGCGGCCCGATAACGAATGAATCTATATTTGGCTTTGAGCCTAACCCAACATCAAAAGTTAGCTCATGGAGTAAAAGTTGCCCTTCATTTATAATCACTGATCAGAACATTTCATTCTTACACGTGGACTTCTAACAAAAATTGGTAAAGTGTGCATGCAAAGAGCGTTAGATCATTTAGTGTGTATGGAAGGTATGTGTGATAGTGAGAGTGAATCATTTAATTGGTTAAAATCTAAAAACCATCCTCTACTTTGAAATCCAAATTCTAAGAATGAAAAGAAGTACTGAATCTAGTGTTAATTTTTTTTATATGTATTTTTTGTATTTTTTGTGTGTGTTGAGAATAGAAATTGAGTGGTTGTTATTTGTTGTCAGACTATTCCTATCCACAATGTTGCTGCGGGGGTTGGAGCTGGTGAAGGAGTTGTAACGGAGATTATATTCACATTTGGATTGGTGTACATTGTGTATGCCACAACAGCTGATCCCAAAAAAGGTTCATTGGGCACAATTGCACCCATTGCAATTGGTTTCATTGTTGGTGCCAACATCTTAGCTGCAGGGCCATTCTCAGGTGGGTCAATGAACCCAGCACGTTCCTTTGGCCCTGCAGTTGTTAGTGGTGACTTCCATGACAACTGGATCTACTGGGTTGGACCTCTTATTAGTGGTGGTTTGGCTGGTCTCATCTATGGCTATGTCTTCATGCCTTCCGACCATGCACCTCTGGCTACTGATTTTTGATTTTCTTGAGGTTAATTGTTGTACGTGTGATTCGTGTTTTTCCTCAATAAAGGAAGGAAAGCCACTCTTGCTTTTCTTTCTTTTCTTTTGATCCACTTTATCCTTTTTTTTTTTTGATGTAAAGCATTTGAGTCATTGTTTTCCTGTAAAAATTCAAGAGGTTGTCCATGTAGTGTTTTTCTTTTCAAAAAAAAAAATTCTCTAAAATTTACTTTTATTGGATTTCGTATTAGTTTGGATATCAATCGAACATAATTTACCTCCTTGGTGAATTCATATGGAAATTTGCTACAGTTAGTTGGGTAAAATGAAAGTGGGGAAGCATAAGGTATATACAAAAGAAAAACTCGTCACATTGATTCGATTGGACTTATCAATGGGCATAATTTGTCGTTGACTTGGGTGCAATGTAAATGTTTGTCTTTTAGATTTTTATCGTGTAGGGTAAAAAAACATAAGGGAAAATATAAGTGATTACTCCTTCCGTCCCAATATAAATGTCACGTTTAGTTAAATCACATAGTTTAAGAAAAACAATAAATAAAAAAAAGAGGGTGATAATTTTACCAAATTAACTTTATTAACCATTAATGTATTAACTGTTGTCATAAATGCAAAGTTGAGTATTTGAGGGTACAATTGGTAGAAAATATTTAATATTACATTGAAAATAGAGAATAACATACATTTTGGGACAATTTTTTGTTGTTGTAAATACGACATATATATTGGGACGGAGGTAGTAGCTGTGTAATACGAAATAAAAGATTGAAAATGCACAAAAAAAAAAGTGGAAACATTACTAGCTAGCTGGATATTGTGATTCCTTAGAAATGAAAATGTAAGAAAATCAATTGATATTGTACAAATTTTTTAAAATAGAAAATTAAATTTAAATAAAGTGCAAATCTGAGTAAATACCCAATTTCATTCCTGAAATTGGGTATTCATATCAACCTAGTCCCTATTTTAACAATATTCCAAAATAGTTCTTGTATTTTCAAAACATTAATCAGTTAGGTTGCTCCATTAATCTCAATCAGTTAACAGAGTTAAGAGTAGTGATGTGTCACGTTAAATGTCTCACTATCACACATGTCACGGTAAACATAGGCGCCACCTCAGCTGTCGCATCCAATGTAAATGTCAAGGACTAAATTGATACAACGTTAAAATATCTATTTTTAATCCTTCATTGACACAGTAAACAAATTTAATGACATCATCACTGGTTTTGTAGCACATCTAATCTGAAAAGTTGACCGGACCAGCTATGGGTCTAGGGATGGCAAAAAAACTCGTACCTACTGATAAAATTTGCCACAGATTTGAAATGAATAGCTTAATGGGTACCCGCGAGTTTAACGAGGCAGGTTTTTCTCTACCCGCGTGTTAATGGGGCTGAAGCGAGTTTCATGTTACTCGTACTTGCAGATACCTATGTTTTATGAAATTATTTAAATATCCTTTAGACACACACACACACACACACACAAAGAGATGCCCCAATTTCCCCCTTTTTCTTCTATTATGCATTCTTCACGTCGCTCGCTGGTCTCTCTTTCTCTATCTCTATCTCACTGAGGCCTCGTTTGAATTGACTTATGCAAAGCTTATTTGAGCTTATCTATACCGACATAAGAGCTTATGAAGGTGTTTGAGACAACATATGATAAGAGTTTATGAGTGTCTCATAATTTGTTTATAGATAATTTGCATGAGCTCTCACAACAAGTTTATGGATTAGCTTATGCGAACATTCCTATGTTTTAAGCCCACGTCCCTTTTTTTTTCCTTCCTGATTTTGTCTCCTTCGATTTTATCTCTATTCTTCTGCGTTCTATGTTCCTGTGCATTTTTTATTTTTATTTTGTCTCTTTCGATTTCATCTCTGTTCTTCTGCGTTTCTGTTGATTTCGTATTCGTTGCATATCTCTTTGTGCGTTTCTTGTTTGATTCTTTGTGTGTTTCTTGTTAGTATTCACAACCGGTTTAAACGGTTGAATCGGCCAGTTCGACAGTTGGTTTGATTCAACCTTATTTGAACCGTAGTCTGGTTGAACCGCCAAAAATAGGATTGAACCGCAGTCGAACCGCTTTGAACCGAATAGAATCGTTTGAAATGTTTTTTTTTAATTTTTATTTACTTTTCCCACCAATTTTAATATTTATTTATTTATTTCTTAGTCATTCGGTTTAACCATATACGGTTCAACCATGGTTAAACCAAATGAACCTATTGAATCATGACCCGGGGTCTCTCATATTCGATCTCCGGTTTGGTTTTTAAAACATTGGTCGAATGATGGTAGTTGCTGCATACAAGTGTTCCGAATAAGAGTGGTTAATGTCATGGAGCTTAAATCGATGAAGCATTTTGACATGCCTTGTACTTGTGCAAGGTTGCATTGTGCTAGAAACTAGTAAAAATTAATGGATAATGGACTAACTAATCAAAATGGATAATTGATAATGGCTAATGTGTTAGAAACTAATCATAATGAATTAACTAGTCAAAATAATTGTAAGTGGATAATGAATAAGCCTTAATATATGCAAGATCGCACAATGTTAGAAAAACCCTTTTTGTGATATTTGATGATATTTTTTTATGAATTTTAAATATACTTTTAATTAAGGTTTGATTGATAACCCAAAAAAATTAATTAAGGTTTGATTCTTACAATTTTTTAATTTTTAAAAATTATAACATGTTTATGTAATCATACATCTAAACAATTTAGTTTTTGTATAACCACTTTTCAACGTATACAATCAAATGGAAATGGAAATAACTTATCTAAAACTAGCGGCAAGACGAGCACGTGATTTTTACTACACTACAGTATGTATTATTTTTCAGAATGACACATTATTGTTAACACATATATAGATAAGTATATGTATATATTAACCAATCAAATATTTCATAAATTTATAATTATCAAAATAACCAATTAACCATACATGTGTACTCAAAATGCCAAAACATGACAAATATACTAAATTAACCGTGGCTGAAGTAACATTATAGGCTTAGAAAAACATACATTAAATGCATAAATCAAATGTAAATAAAGACAAAATTTAAAGTATTATTTAGTTACAAATATTATTGTCTATTCATCTTTGATTATGACTTCACTGGTAAACCAAATAGTGATTCAGATTCAGAAGATTTCTTTAATTCCCTGCATTTAATCAAAGTAAATACACTTTGTATTTAGGGTTAACCAATAAGATAACATTTTAATGGTTTTTTTTACGAAACATATTCATGAAATAAAACATTAATAACCTCCCTTGCAAGGATTTTTCTCAATTCTTCATAAAAAATGTCATCAATTAGTTCTTTTTTTTTTTTTTTGAAAAACTACACATTCATTCAGACAGTGTCATCAACCCCTATGGTGTGACGTTTACTAAGCTTTGCGGGAGGAATAAAATTTTTGTATAAAATTCAATATAGAGAAAAGAGTAAACGACATCAAATGGCAAATCAGGGTATTTAACACTCAAATTTGTATAAAGCCCCCTCAAAATGGCTATGACAAATCCATACATTCCATTTGTCAAACCCACTGTATTCCTTTTGTGAGTTGCTATTGTAATCAACTCGAGATCTTTTAGGCACGAATCTTTTAATCTCAACCTATATGTATGTTGGGATTGCCGCTCTCAAATTGACTTTAGCATTACTATTCCTGTAGAAGAGATATCAATGAAATGGAAATGGAAAACTTTACCAACTTTTCCAAAACTCTACCAATTCCACCAAAAAGAAATGGAAAAAGATGCAAGATTGACTTGCCAAAAAGAGAAAGGACCTAAATTTCTCAAAGAGGTCGAGAAATTGGATGCCAAAGTAATCAATCCTATTGAAAAATCTTATGATAAGGTAAAAATGTATTGTCAAGCATCGATTGATCAATCCTATTGCAGAAAAAGATCCATTTATTTGTCAAGCATCCCTCTCCTTCCTTCTAGTCCAAGAAATCCTGAAATCCAAAGTCACTCTTTTAATCTCAATGGTAATCTCATCCAGGTAGCCATTGAAAATTACATCCCCAACAACTTTTGAAGAAAAATCATGTATTTTTTAAGAAAATAAGACCTAAAATACAAATAGACAATGGATACCCGGTATTAAACCTTTTCAAGAAATAATCAGAGATGAGACACTTGCTATTCAAAGGGGTAAATCCACAGAACAGAACAAAAAGCAAAGAAGATTTTTCTAGCAATAGAAAGGGGAGGGTACAGAGATAACTTAATAATTCTTCAAGTTGTGCTTCGTTTTGGCAGAATCAACAACATCTTTGTAAAACCTGTAAAAGATTATATATGTGTCAACAAAAATAGAAAATATCTAACCATTATATCTTAAAGAAAACACAACCTTACTAATTTGATATGAGTTTATTTAACCATTGCACTAAAAATTTACATAAAACTATGAAAAGGGACTTTATTCACCTCTTCCTTTTTTTCATTTACATGATCTTTATTTTTAGCATAAAATAAAATAAAAAGATCGGCTAGTACTGTGCTATTTTTTCTATTTACTAACGTACTTTTTAAAATTATTTTTCCTTCATTCTCTTCACTCCAAGTGAGTTGTTATTATTGTCTCCTTGAAATTGTAACTCTTGCACCTGATCAGATCATTTTTTTCTAAATCACAAATCATTTTTTAGCAATACTAACGAATTAGACTAATATATTTACGAACTGAAAATGAACATAAAGATGTCATTGGAAAAACAACAAATTAAACATTTAATTGGATAAAAACATGCTCCTTTACTTTTCTCATGCTCCCTTCTTCCTATACTTGTCAGCCTGAGTTTTCTTTGCACCTCTGTCATACCAAGATTTTGTATAACTTGGATCTGATATCCAATTCCTTTGAAACCAAAAATCCAAAAACATGTTCCCAATTAGAACCAAAAACATGCTGCCTTTGTGGAAGCCTTAGTGGGAATACTCCCTGTCAGCAATCAATCAACATAAAGTAAGTCCCAATTATAAGTATCACAATCTATTCCATATGAACAAAATTTCTATACCTCTTGCGCTTGGACATCAGAAAAGTAACCAATTGAGAGTTGTTGTGCCAGTGCAGAGTGTACTCCATCTTCTGTGTATAAATGTGGGCTGTCACAATCCAAAATGTCACTCCTACATCCGATTGAGAGTTGCATTGTTAAATTTTCAGTAGGCATGGCAACGGGCCGGATCGGAGGCGGGTTTTGCCTCCCCCATCCCCGCCCCTATTTTTAACGGGTTCGGGTTTTGCCTTTCCCATCCCCGTCCCGATAGGGTCGGGTTTCCCCGCGGGCCTCCTGACTCTGCTCTATATATGTAGAAAAATTGAAAACTTATATTTATGATAATTACTAAATTAATAAAATAAAATCATAATTATTATACAATGATAAAATAAAATAAACATCAAAACAAAATTTTATATTAAAAAGAGATTAAATTAAAAATAAACAAAATATATGAAACAAAATAAATGAGTATACATGCATAAAACAAAATAAAAAATTATATTTAGCAGGATGGGTTCGGGTCGGGGGCGGGTCGGGTATCGACATCCACAACCCCACCCCATCCCGTCAGCGGGTTTTAAAATCAAAATCAGTCGGAGTCGGGTAGCCATGAGTTCGGGTTACTGTTGTAAATGCTATTTTTCAGTAAAGTTTGCATTCTTATGTCCTCTTTTTTGGTTCCCTCAATGCACAAACAAAGTGCAATCGATAAAATAAAATAACAGTAAAAATCTATGAATGATGATGCTTGTTTTAGTCAAAACAATAGCATATATTATGCATCTAAAGGGTTTTAAAGAAATCAGCAAAGGAAAAAGTATTATAATAAAAACGATTTTTCTAACGCGTGCAACCTTGCACGTTAAGGTGTACTAAATAACTAACTTTTCAATCAATTTAGTATTGTTAATTAATTAAGATTTTCTAAAAAATATGGTTTTATCTCTCATCTTAATTTTGAAGATTTTTCTCCCCTATAATATCTCTGCTATAATTAAATAGAGATTACTATTTAATTTTTATTTCTCTCTCTTTCAAAACCTCTCTTTCTTTTCTATGGCTTTTTGTATTTCTTATGTGGAGGTCTCTGCTTGAATGAAAAAATTTCTACCGTCATTGAAAACAATTAGGTAATCAATAGGGCTTCATTTTTTTTTTTACTTTTGATATTATTCTCTTTTTTTTTATGAGTTGCTGTACCATGTTTCGTTTTGTTACTCTGGAGCAAAATCTACTGCTGTCTTTGAGAGGGAGAGGGGAGTGGCGATTTTGACCACGGCGTTGCTCTGCGGCGATTTCCGGCGATGCTCTGATACGATATCCGGCGGTTCTTCCCACTTGTTCGAGTTCTCTTCCATGCGCGATTACCAACTGCTCCATGGCGTTGCTCTGTTGCGATTTCTGGCGGTGCTCTGCTGCGATTTCCGATGGTTCTTCCCACTGGTTCGAGTTCTCTTCCGTGCACGATTACCAGTTGCTCCACGGCGTTGCTCTGCTGCGATTTCCGGTGGTGCTCTACTCGAGTTCTGGGTGATTTATATTGCTCTTCGAATGGGGCTCTGCTAGGGTTTGCTAACCTCCACGGCTGACCATCTGTCCTTAGGGTTTTTTGGCCCCTTCCTCTTGCTCCCAGTGCTATGCTCAAAAAAAAATTTGTTTTATTGTTCGACAGTGCCATACATTTTTTCATTTTATTTCTTTTTTCAGTTGATAATTGGTTTCCACTCAAAATGTCCGATGTGCTACAAAATCATGGGAGCAAGCTATCAGAAAGTGACAATCCTACCAGGTATTTGATTCATTTTGGTTTTGTAGCAATATATATTTCTCTGTTAAATTAATTTTTAGCTGGTTTTGTAGCAATATATATTTCTCTGTTAAATTAATTTTTAGCAGTTTAATTGAGACCACAATTTATGCATGTACCTAGGTTCAGAGTCCCAAATTTGATTGATTTGAACAGCCTTCCAAATGATGAACCATTTGATAATTTTGGATGTAAGTAGTTGATTATATCAATAAAGATGGCCAAGAAGGTTCTCATGAAAATGCTCTTGAAAACAGTTTTGAACCTTTTATTGGCCAATGTTTTTTAAGTGAGGAAGAAGCTTATACGTTTTATGAGAATTATGCCAAAAGGAATGGGTTCTCAATTCGGAAAGGTCGATTTATTAGTAAAAATGGGACAATAAAAAGGCGAGATTTCTTTTGCTCTCGTGGAGGATTTCCACGTAAAACATTTTATGACCCATCCAAAGAGCAGCGAAATAGACAATCTTTAAGATGTGGATGTAAGGCTGTCATGACAATCAAATTGACGAAATCCTTTGAGATTTTCCCCGAAGAATGGCATGTTATTGACATTATATCCAACCACAATCATGAATTATTACCTCTAGAGCAAGTGCGCTTCCTTGCTTCTTACCGAAACATTTCTACTGAAGATGAGAAGCGGATTTTATTACTAAAAGAAGCTGGTCTTTCAGTCAAGCAAATTATGTGTTATGGAGCTTGAGAAAGATTTAAAGCATGGGGATCTTCCATTTCTTCAGAAAGACATTCATAATTTCTTCAATAAGATCCACCAAGATAATATGGACGATGATGCTAATGGTCTTGTGCAGTTTTTTAAGCGTGTGAAAGATGAAAACTCTTGCTTCCAATATGCATATACTGTTGATGAACAAAAAAGGCTAGCATATTTTTTGGTCATCACCACGTTTTGAATTGTACCAAGAATATGGAGATGCTGTTGCATTTGATACTACTTACAAGGTGAATTCTTATAATATGCCTTTTGGTATTTTCATTGAAGTCGACAATCATGGCAAGACAATATTGTTTGGTTGTGCACTACTTCGAAATGAAACAGTGGCCACGTTTCAATGTTTAATGAAGGTTACGTTAATATATGTCCCTCCTTTTTCTTAACTTTAGTAAATTTCTACTTTCACTTTTAACAATATATATATATATATATATATTTTTTTTTGCATACAGACTTTTGTTTCTCTCATGAAGAAGCCTCCAAAGACAATTATTACTGACCAAGATCCATGGATGGCTCAAGCAATTACTCTTGAAATGCCATTCACAAAACATGCCTTCTGTATATGGCACATTACTACTAAATTTAGTGGTTGGTTTACCTCAATTCTTCGAAATCGATATTCGTCATGGTGTGCTGATTTTTATAGGCTTTACAAGCTTGACAATGTTGATGATTTTGAGCATGATGGCCTGTCATAGTTTCTAAGTTCAATCTAGAAGCAAATAAGCACGTAAAAGGCTTGTATGAAGTCAAGCAATATTGGGTACCAGCTTATCTTCGTGGACATTTCTTTGGGGGTATGACGACGTCTGGAAGATCTGAGAGTATAAATGGGTTTTTGAAACGCTTTACTTCATCTCGCTCATGTTTATCCCAGCTTTTCAAACAAGTAAGTATTCAGGAGGAGTTTTTAGCTTCTTGTCTATATTCTTTTATGGAGCTGCTTAAATAATTCTAATTTGTTTAGGTTGATCTTGCTATTGAGGACATTGGGCAGCAATAGTTACATCATACCATGTTGGATACAGATAGGGGCTCTTCACTAACTTTATCTCCTTTGGAGGAGCAAGTTCATAATGTTTTCACAAGATTCGCTTTCAAGAAGTTTCAGGAGGAGTTTGAGAAGGCAACTCAATACAAGATTTGTAAAGAAAATCATGTGGAATTTATTGTGCAACATTACAAGGAGCAACATTATTCACAAAGGCATAAAGTCTTATGGGATGGTGATGTGGTTGGTTGTAGTTGTAAGCATTTTGAATTTTGGGGTATTCTTTGTCGACATGTATTGACAATACTCCTTCATAAAGATTGTTTTCAGATTCCGAATAAGTACTTGCCATTACGCTGGTGTCGTGATGAATTTCATAGACCGCTCGAAGTTGTTTCGTTGGTTAGTGAAGGAGGATCTGCAGAAGAAGGTTCTATTGATGACGTTCAGTATGGGGTTGTTGATTTTATTAGCAATCCTCCAAGTTCAACAACAAAAGGTCGTCCCAAGACAAAACGAGCAAAAGGTGGAAAAGAGTTGGCAAAGAAAGCTAAAAGTTGTACCTTTTGCAAGAGAAGTGGCCACAATGTTACAATTTGCCCAGATAAAGAAAATCATGTTCCGTTAACGATGGCAAAGAAGAGGAAGAAGGAAGCTCAGTCCCAACAAAATCTAAATCCTGTTTTTAATTTAAAGTTTTAGATTTGAGGATTTTGAGAATGTTTTATTATTGAGGCTAAGGCTTAATTAGCAAAGCGTTACTGGTACTTTTTATTAGTCAACTCTTTTTAGTCAACTCTTTAATTTGATAGATGAATTTCTTGTGGTATTTTTTCTCTCTTTTCTGTTTATGCATATTTGAATAGCCATTATGAAAAAAAGGTCTGTTGCGATGTCCATAAAAGAAATAAAGAAGCTTACATATTTGAGTGAGCAATGGGTGAGTCAGAAAGCAAGTTCGGTGGTATCTTATAAAAGGAGACGTCTTGAAAGAGAGAGAAATAAGAATTAAATAGTTGTCTCTATTTAATTATAGGGGAGATATTATAGGAGAGAAAAATCCCCAAAATTAAGATGAGAGATAAAACTATATTTTTTTAGAAAATCTTAATTAATTAACAATGCTAAATTAATTAAAAAGTTAGTTATTTAATACACCTTAACACATGTAAGGTTGCACGCGTTAGAAAAATTGTAATAAAAAAGCAAAGCTAAAAATCCGACACCAAATGTGATAAATTTGAATTCAAACTTTTCAGGGAGTTATCAATAACCCCGAAATTTTAAAATAATTCAACCACTTTTGAAAGTACAGAATGGGACGAAAATGAAAAACCTTGAGATAATCCTCAATCTTTGCCACTTGACCATAAGTGTCGTCCAGGATCTCCTTCAAAGGCTACACAGTCGGGTACTTGGCTTCATTCTAAATAAACATGGATCCATCACAAAGACTACAATTTCAGCCCCCCAAAAAAAACCCTATAAATAGAGAGAGGGTATATTACTACCTATTAGAACTAAATTTAGAGCCAACTCATTATCCGATGCTACCTTGGTTTTGTTCCTAAATATAGCAGCTGTCATGGCAGAAAATTTGTATGAATGACAACACTAATAAGGTTTACTTCCATTACAAATAATAGTTTTGTTTAGCAGGTTAAGTGATCAAATTCTTAGAGGAATTAAAAACATTAAACAAAATATAACAGATTTCTCCAATGAACTTTGTTGAAATTGAGTAACCCCTTATTCACTACTTCCACCTAGCCTAACATTTGAAAAATCGAAGGCAATATCAAAATGATATGTTTTTTCTTCTTGCAGTCCACCATATTCACCCAATTAATCAAAAAACCTCTATAATATGGTGAAAAAATTCAGTGTAAATTCAAACCAACTTCATATCATTTCAGTAACCATGAAATCTTTAGAGGCTGCAATTTTCTCCAGTGATGTGATGGAGGACATGATGCCTTGTGTAAGCTAATTGGTGAGTGGAAGTGGGCAACTGTGAGCTGCATGTTGTTCTGGAGCTAAAACTACGGAATCTACTGCGTCAACCTCAGAGGATAAGAAGGCTGCTTGTAATTGCATCAAATCCAATGCTTGAAAGACATTAACTAATGACAACACGGATCTAAGAGTTTTAAAATAAGTTGCAACACATTCATCAAATAAATCATGGTTTGAGAAGATTATAGAAGATAGATTTTAAATTTAAATTTGTAGTTAAAGATTGCAGATAGTAGAGTCATATTTGAATAAGAAGTTTGTCTTTTCTTCCATATCCCTATCGTCACATAAGAGAAAAATGGTCATTTCATTGAGACTCCATGGCAAAATTGAAAGCATAATAACTTATCACATGCTGATAATGCACGTGAAGAAAAAAAATTGCCTTTGATGATAAGATAGGAATTTTTTTAATGTAAAGATAAAGGATAAATTATTCATAGCCTACATGCAGAAATTTCATGCAAGTGTCATTGTAAAAGTTTAATGTAGAGTCTATTTAAGCATTTATTTATTCCAATCATTCAGCACAACAATGAATCCAACAAAATATAATAAATAGAGAATAAAAATAAAAATTTAACTAAACATGACAATGCCACAATGGAAACCTACCAAGCAATATTTTTTGGAGAACAGCAAAACGATCACAGGATAATAAGATCATGATGTTTTTAAAGGGGGAAACCGTTCAGAGGGTGTCTGTTGGGTTCTTCAATTTTTTTGGTCATTTCATCTTGTAACACCCCGAATTTTCGAGGCATTAACTCGTCTATTATAAGAAAAATCGGCCTATATTTAAAAAAATAAATAAATAAAGTTACGGTTAATAACTAATAAAGCGTTTGATAATCGCAGAACTGCTTTATTGTCAATTATAAAATTTTAATTAATAGCAAGGACCCTACTTAATCACTAAACTAATTTTAGTCTAACTAAAAATTTAATTTAATTTTAAATCAGGTGAAACTAAATTAATAAATACTTGTAACTACTCTACAACACAACTAAAATATAATAAAATTATGAAATTATAAATTATAGGAAAAATAACCAAAGTTTAAATTATCCCAATTGCTTAGCGAGAAAAACACCATGTCCGCAATAAAAGAAAATACCAAGTTCAATTTGCGCAAAATAAAGTTAACGTTCAAAAGTAGCACAGAGCATCTAACACCCATGTACCCACAATTATTCGTCGACAACACCATCACACATAATGCAAACAAATTATACTTGAGGCTTCTCAAATCCACTTGTACCTAAAAAGTGGTGTAAGGGTCAGTTCATGTGACAAGTTGTAATAAGCTAAAACATGAAAAATTGCTCAAATACTATTTATAATTTCTCTTTTCACATTTAAATAAAAATAAGTAAGATAAGAATTATCATAACAAACAACCGATGAGAAAATGTATTTACATCCACATACGAACTTGAAATTAAAATTAATCACATTTAAGACAAAAGAGAATCTATTCTTTTTTTTCTTTATACTAACTTATAAATAAAATAATCAACTTATCAACACCACAAAAAAATCAGTATATTCAAGTTAGTATGCATGCCTTATGCAAGACTCTCATGATCGCGATATAGTCATCCCATACCAATGGGGAATTTAATTTAACACCGCCACGAAGGCCTTAACCACAAAGGTCGTCCAAAAATAATAGCTACCTCCCATACCAATGGGGAATCAAAGCATATCACCGCCACGAAGGCCTTAAATACAAAGGTCCAAAACAATAGCTACCTCCCATACCAATGGGGAATTAAATCATATCACCGCCACGAAGGCCCTACACATGTCGTTCTACATGATGCATGTCATTTAGTCAAGTCAATTCATGCCATGAGAGGTAATTCACCAGAAAATCCAATACACGTCATATCCAAATACCACATATCCAATTTTCTTTTATGAAATAGCCTAATCTTATCACGATCTTAACACAACACAATGCACATCACACATATCAAAATTTCCTTCCTGAACTAACCTCATCATCTCAAGGCCATAGCACCACAAATGCACATCCATCACAAATTAATTAAACAAGTTCAACAATCCACAATAAATATATTATTTAAAATCACAATAAATAAATCACATAACCGATTTGCACCAAATCAAGATGACAAGAATTAGCAACTATCCATGTTACTCTACATATATCAAAAATCGTTTTCCTTATCAAATGAAATATAATAAATCAACAAGAGACAAAACATATTTATATCCATCCTTATCAAATTACGTAGCCACAATACATATTTTATGGACAATATAGAATAAATCTTTAGCACTAAAAATATAACTCCCACGATTTTCAACAACATATGAGTATAGAATCAATAAAATAGCAAGAAAATCATCAACATATACATTTAGAGGGTTACGAAAATAAAAATAAAATAGTGAAACATTATAGACTTTTATTTGATAAGGATATGAATTTTTCCTTTCAACAAGACACCACACAAAATTCTATCTAATCGTAGTGTTTAAGAGAGCAAGGAGGATTTGCCGAGACAATGGGGTTACAAAGGGTCCGATATCAACTTCACCGAAACGAGCAAATGAGTAGTGACTCTGAAAGTTTTCCACGCGTAGAATCCAAAAACGTCATCCGTTTTATGAGAAGATGACTGTGGTGGCCGAAAAAGCCCAAAAACAGTCCCCTAGAGAGAGAAGACGACGCGATTTTAGTCTCGGATCGCCGAAATAAGGCCATAAATGGATTCAATGAGTGATTTTCTATAGGAATATGTAGTTTCAGAATTTTTTTGTGGCCCAATGAGAGAGGAACCGAAGAGAGAGGAGTTGGAGCGAAAGAGAATACGGCGGAGGTCTTCATCTTTCTCTAGGTTTGTTTCTGCGCAGATGAAGACAATGATACGTGATTCATGAATTTTAAAATGCAAGGGGTGTATAAGTAGAAACGGATGCAAGTAGCAACAAGTAAACAAAAGAAATTAAAAAAAAAAAGAGAATGGCCTGACGCATGCAGTACCTCCCATTCTATTTCTTCTTATTTCAGTTTTTTTTTCTTTCTCTCTTATAAAAAAAATCATTTCTTTATTCAAAATATTTTCCCACTATTAAAGAAATAATATATCACCACTATTTTCTAAAACAAATTAATAAAATAATATATCGCTACTATTTTCTAAAAATACAAGTAAATATCATTTAAATATTTTTCAATAATTCAAACACACCTAGGGATTAGAATCACTAATTTTACAAATCACGACAATTAATGAAATAAACACATTTAAAAAAAATATAAAATGTACAAAAAAATGCAGGGTGTTACATTCTACCCCCCTTAAAAGAAATTTTGTCCTCAAAATTTGCGAAAACATCAATGACAAAAAAAAAGAGGCATCTTTTATCTAATGCTCGTTCGCCATACTCTAAATAGCTGATAAACATATAAGGGTGACTAGAGTCTCACAATTATCTATAACTATATATAAAGGGGATATCCCTTTTTGGTGTAGACTTTTTTCCTTCCAATTTTACCCTTCATTTCTCTTTTATCTATGCTTATCCATAAAACTTATCCATAAATTAACTTCTCCCTACTTTTGTGTATATCAACCGTTTTTAACTTATGCACTTCTTCTCCCTGATAGCGGTTAACATATACACACGTAAATTCATAGTGAAATCAAATATCTTAAATCAATTTCTAAAAATAAATCCAAATCCAAATTCTTTTTATTAAAAGAAAGTAACATATATGTGTACATATCAATAGGCGTTAAATACTGTTAATTAATAATAATATGTCATTTTCAAAATTAGTGTAATAAAATACAAGGAATGCTTAATCAAATTTCTTAAAACCAACATTAAACAATAAAATGCGATAAAATATTTCATACTGTAGCGTAATAGAAATGCGGAAAGACGGGCACGCTAGTATGAATAGAACTGACAACGTCAATTGCAAAGGAAGGATGAAATACATTAACAAGTACAATTCTTCTCAGCGAATATCAAGACACAATCTTAGGAGCAAAAATGAATATTCCTATTAGAAAAGTAAGGTTACAAAGCCTCGCGCCTTCATGAGAAGGTAAAATGAAAAATTTTCTGAGTAGAAGATAATGAATTTTCAACGTGTAAAAATAGTCTTCAATATATTCCTGAGTGTATTACCGATGTCAGGAATTTCTTGGGACGTGAGACCCAAAAGTTTCTCTATTAACTCTATTTGTTAATTTCCCTTCAAGCATTTTGCATGAAGGACTGTTTGATTTCGATTTGTAATTCTTTTGCTTGAACGTCATTACTGTCCTAGTTTTATCGCTAAGTCACACAAGTTATACTCAAGTTTCTGACCCCTTGCACATGAGAGTGTCTTTCTCGTGCCTCGGTACTCGTGATTGCCTTAGAAAATTGAGTTGACCAAATTCTTTATTAAATGATACTCTGATTGTCCTTCACTTCAAAATTTGTCTTGAATATTTACTTGAGTTGAAGTGATTATGGAAATTCACGTGAAGGAAAAAACTTTGGTAGAGTCCCGTTTGTAAGCATGTGTTAGGCGTACTCATGTCACAATATAAAAGATAATGGAATGTTCAACCAACTATTTATTTCTAACTAGTATAACGCACATGTTTAGTATGCAACTTATTAACACGGAGAATGCATACAATCAACTAGAAAACAATATGCAACTGGACTTGGATAAAAGTATTGTCAGTTTTGCTAAACTAGGTCAATGCTGACTAGAACAGACCAAAACAAGTTCATCACATGTAATCTGAAGCACATCAATTGATTGAGTCCCATTTTTTTTTCCTTAACGACTAATTCTATCTATTTAACAGATGCACACTTTAATAGGATAGGGCATAATTCCATTTTAGCACAACAACTCCACATGAACGAGAAATAAAGTATCAATGAACAAATAAGCAACAACATGTACATGTGACAGGATCCTATTGAAACTTCGAGAAAAATAAGTCCAATCAATAGTGCTCAATTCTTCATTCAATTTCAGTCTTTACAAATGCTTATCATTCTCTTGAAATGTTCTTTCTTATAGCTGAAAAAAACTTTTCAATCAATGAACAATCATAATCAACAAGTCAATTATCTAGATTAGTTACAAATGTGAAGACTCTATAAGACAAAAGAAAACTTTGGATATCGACTTTTTAAGATTAGTAACCATTTAGAAACAGGTGGGCATCCTAAAAAATTGTTCTTCTAAAAAGGACATGAAAAGTCTCCAACCACTTGCATTCTTGAAGAAAACTTGTAACATAAGATGTAGTAAAACTTTAACGCTGAACCAAATAGGATAACCGTAGTGAAGGTAAATAATAAACAAGCAGATTTTTGGACAAGGAATTAGAATTTATGTTTTGTATCAAGATAATACAAAAAAAAAAATCTATATAGAACATAATAATGAGCATAGTTAATCCAGAAAAGAAAAAAAAGGAGTTTCTCATTTCCAACCACTATTATGAAAATCGTCTTAGCACAAAGTAATCCAATTTTCTAATCATTTTAAATCAAAACTTAACAAACCTAACCATACAAAACTATGTTATCTAGAAAGTTCTGCACAATAAATGTCATAGGCTCTTAACTTCAACAATTTATTTCAAGGGGTAAACCTTATCTTAATAAAAAAAAATCTGGCAGGTCACCACTATATACAAAATCATCACCATAATTTTACTTTACAAGAAATCATCACCAATAGTGCAAAAATGACCCTAAATAGGGTGCTTCCCATAATACATTTAGCTGGAAAATCATGCAATGTAAGTCCTATCATCAAGGTAATTAATACAAATCATGAATGGTAATAAGTCATATCATCTTTTTTTTTATTTCTTGCCGTTGCGTATTCATCAATAGCAACGTTTAAAACACAATCAAAATTATTCAATAAATTAATTGTGAATAATAACTAAACACACAATTTTCAACGGGTAGAGAAATATAAAATGTACAACACACTGAAACATTTAGCAAGGCTTATATATAAACCAAAGAGAATCAACAAGTCTTAAAAATAAAATAGCAGCGGCCGTTAAAAAGAAAACGCAGAACCGTTTTCAACATTAAAGTAAAATCAAGGTAATATTATTGAGCTTAAAAACAAAAACTGCCGTAAACATAATGAAAGGAAACTGACCGCATATTGGAATAATAGCAATTAAAAGATATAAAGAATGAGTTATGTCTTCACATAATAGCATTATAAATTTGAATGTAAAGTACTGAATGAGTATTGTGCCTGTTATCGATAAAAATTTTAAGCCAAATCAATGAGATCAAGAATTAAATCAGAATAGAATTTATTTTAAAATTTTGAAATATAATAACAATAAAACAACATCGATAAATCAGCAAATTTTCAATGAGCAGTTCAGAATCATCAGGAACTCAATTAACTAATGCAAGAAAATAATCAGATGCATATGTCAAACAAGATCGCCCCACCCAAAGTCCGAAGACTCATCCTAAGCTCTGATACCACAATGTAACACCCCGAATTTTAGAGGCATTAACTCGTCTATTATAAGAAAAATCGGCCTATATTTAAAAAAATAAATAAATAAAGTTACGGTTAATAACTAATAAAACGTTTGATAATCGCAGAACTGCTTTATTGTCAATTATAAAATTTTAATTAATAGCAAGGACCCTACTTAATCACTAAACTAATTTTAGTCTAACTGAAAATTTAATTTAATTTTAAATCAGGTGAAACTAAATTAATAAATACTTGTAACTACTCTACAACACAACTAAAATATAATAAAATTCTGAAATTATAAATTATAGGGAAAATAACCAAAGTTTAAATTATCCCAATTGCTTAGCGGGAAAAACACCATGTCCGCAATAAAAGAAAATACCAAGTTTAATTTGCGCAAAATAAAGTTAACGTTCAAAAGTAGCACAGAGCATTTAACACCCATGTACCCACAATTATTCGTCGACAACACCATCACACATAATGCAAACAAATTATACTTGAGGCTTCTCAAATCCACTTGTACCTAAAAAGTGGTGTAAGGGTCAATTCATGTGACAAGTTGTAATAAGCTAAAACATGAAAAATTGCTCAAATACTATTTATAATTTCTCTTTTCACATTTAAATAAAAATAAGTAAGATAAGAATTATCATAACAAACAACCGATGAGAAAATGTATTTACATCCACATACGAACTTGAAATTAAAATTAATCACATTTAAGACAAAAGAGAATCTATTCTTTTTTTTTCTTTATACTAACTTACAAATAAAATAATCAACTTATCAACACCACAAAAAAATCAGTATATTCAAGTTAGTATGCATGTCTTATGCAAGACTCTCATGATCGCGATATAGTCATCCCATACCAATGGGGAATTTAATTTAACACCGCCACGAAGGCCTTAACCACAAAGGTCGTCCAAAAATAATAGCTACCTCCCATACCAATGGGGAATCAAAGCATATCACCGCCACGAAGGCCTTAAATACAAAGGTCCAAAACAATAGCTACCTCCCATACCAATGGGGAATTAAATCATATCACCGCCACGAAGGCCCTACACATGTCGTTCTACATGATGCATGTCATTTAGTCAAGTCAATTCATGCCATGAGAGGTAATTCACCAGAAAATCCAATACACGTCATATCCAAATACCACATATCCAATTTTCTTTTATGAAATAGCCTAATCTTATCACGATCTTAACACAACACAATGCACATCACACATATCAAAATTTCCTTCCTGAACTAACCTCATCATCTCAAGGCCATAGCACCACAAATGCACATCCATCACAAATTAATTAAACAAGTTCAACAATCCACAATAAATATATTATTTAAAATCACAATAAATAAATCACATAACCGATTTGCACCAAATCAAGATGACAAGAATTAGCAACTATCCATGTTACTCTACATATATCAAAAATCGTTTTCCTTATCAAATGAAATATAATAAATCATCAAGAGACAAAACATATTTATATCCATCCTTATCAAATTACGTAGCCACAATACATATTTTATGGACAATATAGAATAAATCTTTAGCACTAAAAATATAACTCCCACGATTTTCAACAACATATGAGTATAGAATCAATAAAATAGCAAGAAAATCATCAACATATACATTTAGAGGGTTACACGAAAATAAAAATAAAATAGTGAAACATTATAGACTTTTATTTGATAAGGATATGAATTTTTCCTTTCAACAAGACACCACACAAAATTCTATCTAATCGTAGTGTTTAAGAGAGCAAGGAGGATTTGCCGAGACAATGGGGTTACGAAGGGTCCGATATCAACTTCACCGAAACGAGCAAATGAGTAGTGACTCTGAAAGTTTTCCACGCGTAGAATCCAAAAACGTCATCCGTTTTATGAGAAGATGACTGTGGTGGCCGAAAAAGCCCAAAAACAGTCCCCTAGAGAGAGAAGACGACGCGATTTTAGTCTCGGATCGCCGAAATAAGGCCATAAATGGATTCAATGAGTGATTTTCTATAGGAATATGTAGTTTCAGAATTTTTTTGTGGCCCAATGAGAGAGGAACCGAAGAGAGAGGAGTTGGAGCGAAAGAGAATACGGCGGAGGTCTTCATCTTTCTCTAGGTTTGTTTCTGCGCAGATGAAGACAATGATACGTGATTCATGAATTTTAAAATGCAAGGGGTGTATAAGTAGAAACGGATGCAAGTAGCAACAAGTAAACAAAAGAAATTAAAAAAAAAAAGAGAATGGCCTGACGCATGCAGTACCTCCATTCTATTTCTTCTTATTTCAGTTTTTTTTTCTTTCTCTCTTATAAAAAAAATCATTTCTTTATTCAAAATATTTTCCCACTATTAATGAAATACTATATCACCACTATTTTCTAAAACAAATTAATAAAATAATATATCGCTACTATTTTCTAAAAATACAAGTAAATATCATTTAAATATTTTTCAATAATTCAAACACACCTAGGGATTAGAATCACTAATTTTACAAATCACGACAATTAATGAAATAAACACATTTAAAAAAAATATAAAATGTACAAAAAAATACAGGGTGTTACACATCTCACAAAACTGACTCACCGGTACATACACGATGATTCGTTGCTACTCATCCACTACCCAATTCTCTGCATTGCGGTGCCTTTGGTTGTCTAAAATCTAGAATTGGTATACATTTTTGTCATTATCCCACAATTTACCTCACTCATTCTCTATATATCACAGCACTGCAATCACAAAAAGGGGGAACACACGGAAACAGAGTGAGAAAGAGAGGAATAGGAAGCAACAAAACAACACCCAGAGAGGGATGCACTTACCATCTTCTATTTTCATCTTCGTCACTATCTTTTACCCACATAACAACACCCCACAGTGACGCCTCCATCAGCAAACGGACTTCGTCGCCTGGTGCGTGCACGCGGTTTCAGACCACCGCGCCACCAAAGAGTACAACAACTTCTCTATTCTGCTACGCTAACACTGTTTTCGTCTCCATTCGCGGTGCTTTAATGTTTTCCAAGCGCTGCTTTCACAATACCGGTCGCACCCCATGTCTTCTCTGTTTGAATATCTCTATCATTTGTCGATCTCTCATTTCTCTGCCCCTCTTTTTTTTTCTCTGTTCACTTTCTTCCACTCCCTTTTCTCTCTCGCAGCATTCCAAGGGTTGTACCCCTTTCCTTTTTCTTAATAAATGATAGAAACAGTTATTCTGCCTCAGTTACTTTTTGTTATATAAATTCGAAATTTAAATTTATAGTTATGTAAGGGTAAAATTGGAAGAAAAATGTCTACACCAAAACATCATATCCCTTTATATATTGTTGTAGATAAATGCATATTACAGGGGCGTTTGTTACAGCTTTTTCAAGAGTAAAATTACTTTTTTTTTATGTAAAAAATTATTTATTTAATTTTAAGGGTGCTTGTTTTAGATTACTTAGAAAATAATTTTTTTTTTAAAAATAATTTTTAGGATAAAAATAAAAAGCTGTAATGATGAGCTTCTAAAGAGAGGGGTAGATGAGAGAGAAATGCCCCCAAATTCTGAAAAAAACACAGAAGTGTTTAGTGAATTTTTTGTGTTTACGAAATTACCCTTCCACTTTTTCGAAAATGACAACATTTGTTCCTTTTCGTTTTGGTTCAGATTTCGCGTTGCGGTCTCTTTCCCTTTCTCGCCGGTGCTCCTCTCTTCTCTGCGCCGTCGTATTTCTCTCCGGGGCCGGTGTTCTTCTTTGCTGCGCCGAGGTTTGTCTCAGTCTTCTCCTGTCATATCTGTAATTTTTTGTCTGTTTTTTTCCTAATTAGGTTTAGGGTTCCACTTTTTGTGATGCTTTTGATTGGATTTTTTCTACTGTTTTTGACGAAATTCTCTTTGCGTTTTTTGTTTGTGTATCGATTGTTCTGCTATTATGGTTTGTACAATTTGTTTCTGAATTGCGCTTTTCGAATGGGAAAGAGTATTGATAGTTTCATTTTTGAATTGAAATTAGGGAATGATTCTCGATTTGTTATATATAAAAGGTATGCACAGTACTGTTATAATGAAGAATGGAGTTTATTCGTATTGATTGGAAAATGAGGGAATTCTGGTGCATAGTGAATTTGATTAATTTTGCTGACAAGTGTAGAGGTAAATGTGGATTTCATGTGAAGGGATTTTGTTTCTGAAGTGCAATTTTAGCAATGTTTCTCTGTTGGCTGGTTTCTTTTATTGATTCTTATAATGGGTCTCTGGAAAATGTTCATCAATTTGGCTGCACTCTGCACCTTCTTTTGTCGTGTGTACATGCTAGAATTTCCAACTCTATTAATTTTGTAAACTTGGAAGGATAGGGGTTATGCTGATTCCTTTCCCTCTTCCATTTCTCTATTTCCACTTGTGTTGCCTTGGCCATAAACATGTTACAACAGGCACATATATCATGGCCTCATGGGAAATGGAGATTTGTACATATCATCAGGATTTTACAATTGAAATAGATACTAGATAGCAGAGTCATAAGCTATATACGTTTGATAGTATGTTTTTATTTAATAAGCATTAATGCAAGTATGTTATGGTTTGGGTATCCTTATCTGCTTGAAATAATTTTTTCTTTGAAATATATATACTCAAGTCTTATTTACACATGGAACTGAAGTTGATATTAGACATTTAGCCAATTGGTTTTTTTGGTGTTGTTATGAGTATTCTGTAATGGTTGAGCATATGATCTTGTGGTATTGTTAAGAGTGCCCTGTTAAGCCTCTTTGTTTAATAATTGGAATGCTATATATACACACACACACATATTCACTCACAATGTTATATTCTTTGTTGACTTTGTTAAAGAACATTACCCAATATGTTTCTTACCCAAGTTACCCAGTTGTTGTTTTGTGTTGTTATCCTTCGAACTACCCCATTTGCCAAAGTTTAGATTTTTATTCTGCATTTAAAGTTGTGTCACTTGGGTCTTGCTTTGTGCTGCTTGTTGATGGTCACACTATGTGATTCAATGTATGTGGTTTATTTATAATAATAATAATAATAATAATAATAATAATAGTAATAATAATATTATTAATATTATTACTTCTTCTTCTACTACTACTACTACTACTATTATTATTATTATTATTATTATTATTATTATTATTATTATTTATTTGCATGAATTTGGTAGAATCATGATGAGCATCTAATGTGTTTGTGTATGCTGTTTGAGATTGAAACAGTTAAAGCACTGCTTTTGGTGAGCACTCTGGTGCTCATTTATTTACCCTCAATTTGCCTGTTTGCTTTTGTGGGTTAAGGGCAAACTGTTACTTGTGAATCCTAAATTTTTTAGAACAATAGAACTCTTGAAAGGTTTCAGAAATTGTAAGAACTGATTGTGGTTTATAAGTCTGCAGTCTGCTCATCTGATCATTCAGATGGTATTGGAGGAATTGATACATCTGCATGTTCTGGTATTCCTTCATATGCATGGTTGAGCATTTTTTTCCTTGTGGTATTGTTAAGAGTGCCCAGTTAAGCCTCTTTGTTTAATAATTTGAGAAATGTGATTTAAAGAACCTTTGGCATTGTTAAAGCAAGATGGAGAATATTGCAAGAAATGACTAATTTCAAACTTCAAACTCAAGTACATAATATATGGGCATGTTTTGCACTCCACAATTTTTTAAGAAGAATGGACTTAGGTGATTTAGATATTCTTGCAAGCTTAGAGAACATCAGTGGGTTACAAGACAATGAGCAAAACTTCAATGATGGGGATGATAATGGTGTACCCAATAATGATGAATGGCGAGGTCCAACACAGGCAGCTGTCAGATACATAGAAGAAATAAAAAACACTATTAGAGACCAATTGCCAAGACGATGGCAACACCGACACTAGTTTTATTTTTATGTATTTGCTTTATATTGACAATGTTATATTTGACTAGCGTAGATACCTTGAATTTGTTGGAATATTTTGTTTATGGATATTTCAAACTTTTATTATTATTCCATGTTACTTTTATTATGTATATTATTTATATTGGCTTTATGTGGCATAAAATTAGTAAACTAATTTTAAAAATTAATATTATGTTACATAAAATTATTTATAAATTACGTCACGCAAGTTTATAAAATTTTATGTTTTAATTTTAAAAATTATTACAAAAACTTCTATTTAAAGATACATAAAAAGTGTTTTTAAAAATATTATGTATTAAAAAAGTGCTTTTCAAACAAACATGTTTTCTTAAAAAATGATTTTTTATGTCCTTTATGGTAATTTTGTATTTAAAAAAATCATTTTTGTGTTGTTGTATCCAAACAAGTTAAAAATCATTTAAAAAAAAATGTTTTTATGATCCTAAACAAACACAAATTAGCTTTTGATTTTTTTAAAATCTCTAAAAATAATCTATAGATTATTTTAAAATATAATCACTTTTTTTTAAACCGTAACCAACGGGCCTACGTAAACTTTCATGCGATAATCACTTAAATAATCTGTTTAACCGATCACGCGCCGAGTCGCGACAGACTGCATTCCCCCTCTCCGCTTTCAGTTTCACGTACCACCATCGTTAGCCGTTTGTTGTCTTCTCACTGTGCGCCTAGGTCTGGATACCGTCGTTCAAGTGCCTCTTCTATCTTGCTCGCTGTCTCGTTACTTCAGGTGTGTTCCCAAACAGATTGAGTTTCTTTTTTCTTCCCTTTTTCTACCAGTTCAATTTGCTTGAGTTGTTCCAAACAGATTGATTTCCTTTTTTCATTTCGCTGTCTCGCTCTTTCCTTTTCCTTGAGTCGTTCTAATTCCTCATTTGTTCAAGGTAATGAGATTAATTGGTTGGAGGAAAAGCAGAGAATCTAGGAAACCATGTTTCAGTTCGGCATCTTCAAAACTGTTCAAATCTGAAGCACACTTTTCTTAATAAGTGTTTAGAATTAAATTTTTATGACTCTCTCTCACTTGTTTTTTTAATCTGTGATTATCCTTTTGTTTCCCAAGACTTAAGCACTTGTTTCAAATAATATTGTCATCTATTTATCTTTTTTGAACTAATGCACTCTTCATAATGTGCCGATACAATATCTCACTATTTGGAGGCAATTTATCTTGTTAGTATTGACAGTGATTGAGCTTCATGGTAACAAAATAACGTGTTTGAACATTACTCAGTATCTGTTTGGAGGCACAATGTGGTATTGCTGAGGTTGAGAGAAACATTGAAGATGTATTATATATTTAGTTTTTTTGTAACAAATCCTTTCGATATATATATTTTAATTTTTCGTAAAATTTTCATGTTTTTTAGACATCCATGGATTCCCGTGGATAGGGCGGGCACAAGGCTGATTTTTATCCAACGGAGCAGGTGACGAGGGGCTACTACCTGCACCCGCTCTGCCCCATTGACATCCCTAATAACACTGCTACTTTTCCCAAATCAAAGGTTTCTCTTTCTCATTCTCTTCTTTTTGGGACTCTAATCTAATCTCTCTCGCCTCCGTCATTTTGTGCAGTGATTTCATCGAATCGAATCCAACATGTTTCTCACAAGGTGAAACCCTTTCTCTCTCTTTTGTTGCAAAATTTGCATTTTAGGGTTTCTTCACCTTGCTCGATTTAATTGATACAATGGGTTCTATAGAAATGTATTAGGGTTTTTTTTTAATTCTTTTGTTCTGTGTGATTAATTGATATTATGTGAACGAGATAGGACTGAGTATGACCGAGGAGTCAACACCTTTTCTCCTGAAGGCCGTTTGTTTCAGGTTATATGCAATCGAAGCCATCAAGGTGTGCGGTTTCCCCATGATCTCTCCCCTTTCTCTTATTATGTGATATTTATGGCAGCACTGATCTCACAATTAACAGCCAAGGCATCACATACTTTGCCCCTCATAATGCTTTTTTTGTTGTTGCTGAAAGTGTCTTTAGTTACTGATTCATGCTTTCCATGTGCTGAACACAACTAACATGAGGGCACACCCTTCACTGTGAAGGAGCTTTTGCTAGGAGAGCGTTGGATTCCATCTGTAAGTCTGCCATTTTAATATGGATTTCTTTTTTTATGGAATTTTTTTAAAATTGATCCAACTATATGAAGTATTTGCACAACTCTTCAAACTCTTGGTTGAAAATGTAAATTTATTTCTTTTGAATGAATTTATTTATCAGAATTTTCTAAATTTATTAAAAAGTAAATTTATATGACCGGTGTCATATAAAGGTGAAAATTTGAAGGGAAAAGAAAGGAGGAAGTTAAATTGATATGACCAGTGCTTGGTGCTTTTGAATCATATGATTCATATAATATAAGGAGAGCGTTGGATTCCATCTATAAGTCTGCCATTTTAATATAGATTTTTTTTTATGGAAATTATTTTAAATTGATCCAACTATATGAAGTATTTGCACAACTCTTCAAACTCTTGGTTGAAAATGTAAATTTATTTCTTTTGAATGAATTTATTTATCAGAATTTTCTAAATTTATTAAAATGTAAATTTATATGACCGGTGTCATATAAAGGTGAAAAATTGAAGGGAAAAAAAGGTGGAAGTTAAATTGATATGACCAGTGCTTGGTGCTTTTGAATCATATGATTCATATAATATAATGCAAACTTTATATATATATATATATATATATATATATATATATATATATATATATATATATATATATATATATATATATAATAATAATAATGAAAAAGTGATCAAAAAAATAACTTATGATTGGTCATTGCAAAAATTTGTGAAGAAATTGATATATCATGGATTGTGCATGCTGCATCTGTTGACAAAGGAATCAGCTGCAAGTGTACTTCAATTACCTGTTGCCACATCTTTATCATTCAATTAGTTTTTCATGTACAGGTGAGAAATACGTCAAGATGAGAAACAAAATTCAGGAACATATATGCCTTTTCTCTGATGAAAGTTAGTGGTGCCTTCATGGTGTGCCTGATATTTGGAATGAGTTGTTGGGGCATTTCTTTGACCTTGAATGGATATCATGGGAAATGTAAATAGTACACAATTGCCTTAGATTAGGATTTAATTACATCACTTAGAGCCTTTCATGGTTACTCCTTCAACTACATGGTTGTTTGGTGTTGGTTATGGCTAATGATATCAAATACATATCACTGTAATTCGATGTTTCATTATGATTTAAGCTGCAAAGCATGTTTCTTTTGTCATTTTTAAAGGTAGCAATATAGTTAAAAGAGAGAACACATGGAAGAAGTATGTGTAAGCTATTTTTTGCTTTTGACATATCGAGCTTCAAGAATGTGTTAAAAGTTTAATTTTTTTTTCGGGTACAGTTGAGAATTTAATTTTGTTCCAACTTGGGAATGAGTTAGCGAATTTTGGCTAAATATAGCCATACGAGTTCCAATATTACTGATAAATACAAAGCCAAAAGAGAGAACACAATCAGAACATATTACACTAACATGAATCAATTACAACTGTGTCCTAAAAATCCCCAAATAAGTGATAAACATTTATATTTTAAAGCTACATTTCTTAAAAAAATCGTTTCAACTGTATTTTTATTTTGAAAAGGCAAATGAAATGTGTACAAAAAAAGGCAAATGATATATCAATCAGTATTTCTATTGAAAAATAACTGCATTTCTAATTCACCTTCGGTCAGTTTAATCCAATACATGTCATAATATTTTTATTTTACTGTAATTAATTTGTTAACAATAATTTTTCTCAGTATTTTTATTTTGAGTAATAATTTGTCAACAAACTTTTTTATTTTACAATTTTTAATAAATAGAAAATAATTATTCCAAAAAATTTAAAAATATTATCCAAATAATTTTCCCCGTGTATCGCACGGTACAGATGCTAGTTATGTTAAGATAAAGATAGGGTTTATGACTATAAGAACCTGTTTCGTTCTAAATTTCCCTTTAAAAAATTGCAACCTTAGTACCCCTTTTCTTTTTTAGACACCAAATTTTGGTATTTGTGATTGTGTGCCTGTGTTTGTAAATGGGTTTTTATTGGATTGCAGCTGGGATCCATTGCAATTGGATTGAAGACCGCAGTTGAAAAACGTATCACTTCACCGCTACTGGACTGGCCTTGTTTCGATTATTTAAATTTTAATTACATCAGTGGAATTTTATCATCTTATTGTGACACTGCTATTAGCTATCATTGTACAATTTGATGGTGTTAAGTAAGAACTATGCATGTGCAAAATATCCATTGCTGACACTGATGTGATTACCATAAATTGATTTTTTGGGGCATCCGGTTGTTTGTGGATGTTCTTTTGAATTTTGATTATTGAAGTTCATTTTAGATACTATGTATGTTGTGCTTATATAGTTATAGTTATATATCATTAATGCCATTTACCTTGATCTTCTTTTCTCTTTCTATTCTTCATTTTGTTTTTGGTGAAAAGAGATCTATTTTTCTCTTCGGATCAAAGGCTTAGATCATTTATTGTTAGGCTCTAAATGCAATAAACTTTTAAATATTTGACTGTATTATGACCTAATTTATAGTTCATCTGGATTTTATTTGCCTTAAGAAAATATCATTGTCTTATTTTGATCACTTTTGCTTTGCACTGTGATTTATTTTCTTGAATGAAACATCGTTTATATTTTTGCATAAAAATTTTGCTTTCAGGAGCCTAGCAGTGTGGAGAAAATCATGGAAATTGATGGCCACATAGGTTGTGCAATGAGTGGATTGATTGCTGATGCTCGTACACTTGTTGAGCATGCACGAGTTGAAACTCAGGTATTGTTACTCTTATAGGATATTGTAGGTGGTTGATAGGTTATTGATTGATATATATTGGTTTATTGTTCACAAAATCATAGGTTCTCTTATGGCGAACTAATGACTGTAGAGTCCACAACCTAAGCTCTTTGTGACCTAGCCTTGCGTTTTGGTGAAGATGATAAAGAGTCCATGGTAAAGAAATTCTTAGCTTTGATATTCATGTCTATTTGTGTTAGCTTGCTTATGATGCTTTGTTTAAGGCCCAAAAGTTGTGACCATTTCTTGCTAAATTGGCTATTATTACAAATTTGTTAGAATACCAATGCCTTGTATATTGTACTTGTTGAATGTTGATTAGAGATATAGACAGAGTTCATATTATTTTAAAACTTTGGGATGCTCAAATGTCCTAAACTTACACCAATTCATGAATATACAACATATCTAATTAGAATAATTCATTGCATGAGGTGCTTTTTGTATAATGTACAGATTGGTTCAGTTGCTTGTGCCAATAAACTTTTTCCTTTTGTACAAAATACTAATTAGTGGAGATCCTATAGCCAGTAACCATTATGTATGCATTCTAACACATGCCATTTCATTTTTCTCTTTGACAGTCTCGACCATTTGGAGTGTCTCTCCTCATTGCTGGCCATGATGAGAATAGACCTAGTTTGTATGTATATGTTTTATCTAAACAATTGCTGCTTGTGGGTGTCTTTTGACTTTGTGTTTGTCCGAATCTATAATGTTGGTAATCTTTTTTGAATTGATGTTGTTGTTCCTTGTATCTTGTGTTTTTCCCCCCTTTTCTTGGGGGATCAGTGAAATTATAAAGAAAAGAATTCTGGACAAAAATATTTCAGGAGCAATTACAATTTTTCTGGTTATTCATGTGCAAAGAGTGATGAATGAGTAATCACTTATCGATTTGATTAATTACTTGGGTGTTTAATCATTTCTAAACCTGAAATATTTTGCTAAGAATTCCTCTGTATTTTTTCTCTTTTTTATTTCACCTGGTTCCTTGGAGGATAACACATCGTCTTCACTTGTCACATATTCCCTTCTTTCTATTATATTTCTTTTTCCTTTGTCAAAGAGACTGTGATGTTCTTTGCAATTATTTCATAGTCATGTAGTACTTCTTCACTTTTCTTATCGTTCCTTTTATGGTTTAAAGAGGATGGCTTCACCTCCTTCTCTTAATTCTTGCCATTGATTTGTGGTGTAAATACATTTTTTTCATTGTGGAGCAAAATGTATATTGATCTTTAGTTTCTTCATTGAAACCAGTTCATTGTAGCAAATCAGCAAACCAGCAGATTATTGTTTAATCTAAAAAATAAATGCACATCCTTTTTTTGTGTGTATAGGCCTAGGCTCTATTACTCCGGTCACTGGATGATACAGTTTAGTTTAGTTAATTGCTGCTAATCATTCATACCCTTTTTCATTTTTGTACTTATTGTTCTTACTGAATTGAAAATGATCTGATTTGCAGATATTACACGGATCCTTCTGGCACATTTTGGTAATGCAATGCAAAAGCTATTGGTTCAGGATCTGAAGGTGCTGACAGTTCTTTGCAAGAACAATACAACAAGGTATCCATGTACTTACAATGGGTTGTTTCATAACCTTCTATTTTGGTTATAACGGTAAAATTATGTACTTAGCTGGGATTGGAAAGTTGAAAAAGGAGTTAAACACAAAGAAATGAAGATTTCATACCCGGAATTCTTGGCAGAGTAGGCTAAGAATGAAAACGTGTTTTACAATAATTACCTTAAATACTGTTACAAATAATGTATCTTAGGGGTAATTGGGTAACACACTAACACTATTCAAACAATCTATTTGTTTGAAATCCCGAAAATTAAAATTTACTATCCAGATTTACCTAATTTTCATGTAATTCATGAGAAGATAAAACTAACCTTGTCAATGATAGGCATAATTGATTATATAAGAAAAATCCTATTTTATCCTATCCCTATCTTGCCAAGTAAAGACTTGACATTGTTTTTTTTTTTTTTTTCCCGTGTTTCGCACTACAAAGTACAAATCATAATGATTATTGTCCAAGTCTATGCCCATTGATTGTGTTTTTTGTCTGGAAGATGTTATAACTAATTAAATGTTTTGATAATTTCAATTGTCAAATTAATGCAACACCATCTGTGGCCTATTGAACATGTTCCTTAACTGTTTTGAAGTTTCTGTCCATGCACTCACTGTCAACGTTTTCTTGGAGGATTAACTTTCATTATAGAGGCATCAAGATGACATGAAAACAAGTAAATTTGGTGTTAATTTATTATGTCGTGCAAGACTTGACTCTTCAAGAAGCTGAGACTATTGCTTTATCCATTCTGAAGCAATTATGGAAGAGAAGGTAAAGTTCAAATCCAATACGACTTACGAGTACTTCCAATTCTTTGTCCCTCCCCCTGAAATGGAATGGAAAATAAAATATGACTCGTTTCTTTTTCATCGTAGGTCACTCCCAACAATGTTGACATTGCCAAGGTGGCTCCAACATATCATCTTTATACCCCTTCTGAGGTGGAAGCTGTGATAAGTCGCCTATGATTTCCTTTTGCATGACTGGCTTCTTCAGCATTTGTTTCCTATTCTCCCTGCCTGTGCGTCCATTTAATTAGTGTTGCGCTGAAACTTGTTTGGTCGATGATGCTGCATGTATTGTTGCTACCCGTGTTGTGGCCAACACTATACTAGATTCTCCTGTCATATATGCTGGCATTCAGTCTAGTTGAAATTAAGGACTAAGATGAAGAGCTTTGTGTGAAGGGTATTGGTTCAATACAGATTCAGATACATGATGATATAGTCAGAACCATCGATGCTGGAGTATTGTTTCTAAGTCCAAGTTGAATTGTTTCATCAAAAAAAAAAAAAAAACTTCACTTTTTACTCTTGAAATCCTCGGGTTGCCCATCAATCTTATTTATTTTTGCCATATCTCTCACCATCCTTCTTAGACAATCAAATAACCCCCCGCTTAACGTCATTATTAGCTTTAAAATTAGGATTGTAATGCAAAACAGGATTAAGATAATAGTCTCCAGCATACAAAAGCCTATGCAATTTATTGTCCTATCTCTCATCAATAGTTTCCCCCAGAGGCATGTACTTAAAGAATGAAAAATATTGAATTAGTTTCCAAACTAAGACTATAAATTTTTAAAGTCGAACCATTGGAAGATATCTTATCATTTTTCTCATATTATTGAAAGTTACTTGCATCTTCTCTTTAGCCCGATTCATTTCTTCATAGATGTACCCCATGTCCGGCTTATAATTAGAATCCACCAAACGCAACAATCTAAGCAAGGGAAAAGCACCCCTCAAGCAATTTAAAACATATCCATGACTAGATTTTTAACAAATTTCCCTTCTTTAGTCATTGCAAATTGACTATCCTTCCATACCTTGGATCTTCAATTGTTTTATGGAAGAACAAAAAACAACTTGCAGCTGTAGATCATCTTTTGTGGCAAAATATAGAGTCTTGGTGCATAATGGTTAACCTATTTGTTGAATGATTTTAAAATTGGTGATGTTGTACCAGCAGTAGTCATTTATTGTGACAACCAAATTGCTTTACATATAGCATGGAACTCGCTATTCCATGAAAGGACCAAACATATTGAATTGGACTGCCACATTGTGCGAGAGAAGATTCAAAAGGGGCACCCTGCATTTGTTTCCCATTGCCTTACTGTAGCGAATTTCAGACATACTTACCAAACCACTTTATTCGGGTCCTTTTAAGCATCTCGATTCCAAGCTTGGAATGTTGAGCATCCACATTATTCTAACGTGAGGGGGACTATCACCACTTAAGTTATTCTGTTATGGCTGTTTGTTGTTGGGAAATGCCGATATAAATTTCCATCTCTGTATAACTTAAAATGGGCAAAAAAATTAAACAGAGTAAGGCAAACGGAAACACGCGTAAAATTTTTAGCGTGGAAAACCCTTCAATGTGAAGGTAAAAACCACGGGACCCGTAGGCCACTTAAGATCTTCACTATAATAATAATGGGAATACAAAATTCACCCTTAGGTGGACCTCTCAAAATAATACAATAATTTGTACCCTCAATTTGTGGCTAAAACTCTCACAAAATTGGCTCACTATTTTTCTCTCACTCTCACGTGAGGATCTCTTTATTTTTCTCTACGAGGATATGTAACTCTCGTAATTTTTTTTTTGATGCATCAAAGCCTTCTGCATGCTCCTATTTATAGGAGAGTTGCACCGAGTGCAATTGGTTGGGCGTTGGAGATTAAATGCACCGTGTGAAAAATTATCACTGACGTATTTGAAACCAATTGCACCGAATGGAGAAAAATGTGCACTGCTCACATTTTGCTTTTGAAAAAAATGAAGCACCGCTTTTTTTTTCTTTGGCTGGAACGTGGGTAGGTCCCATAATTCTCCCCTTCCAGTCAAAGGGAAAAATTCCTTGGATCAATTTGGGGTTGATGCTAAGCCTGCAACTCCTTTACAGACTTCCAGCTTCTCTTTAGGTAGAGTTTTGGTCATCATATCAGCCCCATTATCATCAGTATAAATTTTCTCAATCTGCAGCAGTTTCTTTTCCAACACATCACGAATCCAATGATACCTTACATCGATGTGTTTCGACCTTGCATGGAATGTCGAGTTCTTGCTGAGATGTATTGCGCTCTGACTGTCGCAATAAAGAACATAACTTTCTTGAGTCTGGCTTAACTCTTGCAGGAACTTCTTCATCCAAAGTATTTCCTTACAACCTTGATGATTGCGATGTACTCAAACACGTGGTACTCAAAGCAATGCACTTTTGTAGTCGTGATTGCCATGAGACAGCTCCCCCTGCAAAAGTAATCAAATATCCTGATATAGACTTTCTTGAGTCTACATCTCCTGCCATATCTGCATCTGCATACCCAAGAAGCTTTAAATCTCCATTACCAAAACACAAACACTTGTTGGCAGTTCCCCTTAGATACCGTAGTATCCATTTCACAGCATTCCAATGCTCCTTTCTTGGATTCGATAGGAATCTACTTACAACTCCTACAGCATAAGCAATATCTGGTCTTGTGCAAACCATTGCATACATAAGGCTACCCACAGCAGAAGAATAGGGTACCTTGCTCATTTCTTCTTTTTCTTCTTCATTCTCTGGACATTGTGCCTTCACGAGCTTGAAATGACCAGGTAATGGAACATGCACCGTTTGGCATTATGCATGTTGAACCTTTGAAGAACCTTCTTGATATAGTCTTCTTGAGACATCCACAGCATTCTTCGAGAATGATCTCTGGTGATCTTCATTCCAAGAATCTTCTTTACTACACCCAGATCTTTCATGGCAAAAGATTTACTTAATGCCTTCTTGAGAGCAAATTATCTTCATTTTGTCTTTCCCAACAATCAACATATCATCAACATACAATGTAAGTATGATGGACTCACCATTATCATAGTTCTTCACAAACACACAATCGTCATGGATGTCTTTTTGAAATTATGTTGGGTCATGAAGAGATCAAACTTCTTGTACCATTGTCTTGGAGCTTGCTTCAGACCATAGAGGCTTTTCTTCAGACGGCACACAAGATGTTCTTTGCCTGGTTTTGTGAAACCTTCAGGTTGTTCCATATATATTTCTTCCTCTAGGTTTCCATGTAAGAATGCTGTCTTAACATCGAGTTGTTGTACCTCCGAATCTAGTTTTGCAGCTAGACCAAGGATTGCTTTAATGGATGTCATCTTCACCACCAGTGAGAAAATTTCTTCATAATCTATGCCTTTCTTCTGATGGCACCCCTTCACCACAATTCGTGCTTTGTACCTGGGATTTGGAATGTTCTCTTCACTCTTGAGTTTGAACACCCACTTGTTTTTCAACACTCTTCTTCCTTCTGGTAATTCTACCAGATCATACGTCTGATTTTCTTTCAGGGACTGCATTTCTTCTTGCATGGCTTGCATCCATTTTTCTTTATCTTCCATCTCAATGGCTTCCATGAAGCTTTGAGGTTCCCCTTCATCGGTGAGAGTGACATAATCCTCCGAGGAATACCTTGTTGAGGGTTGTCGGGCTCTCATTGACCTTCTCGGTTGAGGTTCTTGTTCCGTCTCATCTGTCTCTATCATCCGCTCGCCTGGTCAGTTGTTCGCCTCGATTTGGCTGCTCCATCTGATGGGGTTGTGTTGTCTGATTAGGCTCATCATTCTTTTGAGGAATCTCTCCCCCTGAGTTACGCACTATAATAGTCTTTGGCTTCTTGGACTGTTGAATATCATGGATTGTCTGGTCTTCATAAAATACCACATCTCTGCTTCGAACAATCTTCTTGTTTGAAGGATCCCATAATCTAAAGCCAAGTTCATCTCTTGGTGAACCAAAGTATATGCACTCCTTCGTCTTAGCATCAAGCTTTGCTCTCTCATCTTTGGGAACGTGGACAAATGCTCTGCATCCAAAGACTCTCAAGTGACCATAGGAGGCTTTCTTTCCAGACCATACTTCCTCTGGTATCTCTCCATTTAAAGGTCTTGAAGGAGACAAATTTATCAAATCAACATTGTTTTCACCGCTTAGCCCCAAAATGATTTGGGAAGTTTTGCATGAGAAAGCATGCTTCTAACTTTCTCTCGCAATCGCTCGCTCATCCTTTCGCTACTCCATTCATCTGAGGAGTCTTGGGAGGTGTCTTCTCATGTCGTATCCCATGAGCTTTACAATAGGCTTCAAAAGGACCTATGTATTCTCCTCCATTGTCAGTTCTCAAGCATTTCAGCTTCCTTCCGGTTGCGCGTTCTACAGAAGCATGGAATTCCTTGAAAACTTGAAGAACTTGATCTTTCGCCTTCAATGGATACACCCACACCTTTCTAGAGTGATCGTCAATGAAAGTAACAAAATATTGAGCACCACCAATGGACCTTTCAGATGTTGAGCACACATCTGAATGAACAAGATCTAGAATATGCTTTCTTCTTCTTGCATCGTCTGATCTTTTGAAAGATACTCTGTGTTGTTTCCCTGCTAGACCATCTTCACAGGATTCAAGTGGCTGCCCTTTTATGTTTGGAAGATGATCTTTGGCAAGAATCTCCAAACCTTTCTCGCTCATGTGGCCTAGTAAATGCGTGCCACAATTCTTTGGTTGCGTCTTGAGCGACGTTCATCTCTTCTTTGCATATCTTTCCTCGCATGATGTACAGGAGCCTTCCTTTTGCCTCGAGCAACAATCATGCTTCCTTTCTTGAAGTTTCCATCTACCAAAGACTAAACTGGTTTATCATCCCAGCTTCATCTAACTTTCCTGCTGAGATAAGGTTTAGACGCATGTCTGGTACATGTCTCACCTCCTTCAACACGAGCTTGCTTCCATTCTCTGTAATGAGAGTTACTTCACCAATGCCAACAATCTTGCTTGTGACATGGTTGCCCATCTTCACCGTACCAAAATCTCCTTTTTGATATGATGAGAAAAATCCTTCACGAGGAGTTACATGGAAGGATGCTCCCGAGTCAATTATCCAAATGCAATCATCAGATGCAACATTTAGATAATTTTCATCTCCGATAAAAAACACATTTTCATCTTCCGAAGCCACTGCAGTAGTGGTTCCATCTTCCTTCTTCTTCTTTGGGTCAATCTGGTCAGGATGGACTGTTCCAGCTTGTTGATCTCTCTTCAAGAATCTGCACTCGGACTTTCTGTGGCCTGGTTTGCCACAATAGTAGCAACTCAGTCTAGTGCGAGACTTGGATCTACCATGTGATTTTCCGCGACCTCCTTTTTCGCGATTCTTACTCCTTCCTCTGTTGTCAACAATGTTGGCTTCGAACTGGTTGTTCAAGCCTCTTTCCCTTCGTCTTGATTCTTCATTCAACAAACAGTCTGTAACTGAATCCATGTTGAGTTTTTCGTCTGGAGCAGAGTTGCTGAGAGTGACAACTAGAGTGTCCCAGCTCTCAGGTAGAGAACTGAGGAGTAGAAGAGTCTGCAACTCATCATCTATCTTCATTTCTGCATTCATCAATTGGTTGACAATACCTTTGAAGGTATTTAGATGCTCAATCATGTTACGACCGTCCGAATACTCCAACTTTACGGTCGTCGACAAGGTGGGCTTTATTCCTGGGCGTCTTCTTTTGAATGAATGTTTCAAGTTCCTTCCACAATTGCTACGCATTAGTATAAGTTGATATATGCTCGAACAAACTCCGGTCAATATATTTCCGGATCATAGCTATCGCTTCGATTCAGTGGTCTCCCATTCTTTGTCGATCTTCCCTGTTGGTACTTCTTTACGAGTGATTGGATCATGCAAATCTTTGCAGATAAATGGTCTTCCATCATCGGCTTAAAGAAGTGTAGTTGTCGTGAGAAGCTTGAACATGTCTCCATCATGAACAGTAGAACTCTCCATCTTGAATTACACAGGATAAAAAAACTTCCCCGGTACAGTGGCTCTGATACCACTGTTGGGAAATGCCGATATAAATTTCCCTCTCTGTGTAACTTAAAATGGGCAAAAAAATTAAACAGAGTAAGGCAAACGGAAACACGCGTAAAATTTTTAGCGTGGAAAACCCTTCAATGTGAAGGTAAAAACCACGGGACTCGTAGGCCACTTAAGATCTCCACTATAATAATAATGGGAATACAAAATTCACCCTTAGGTGGACCTCTCAAAATAATACAATAATTTGTACCCTCAATTTGTGGCTAAAACTCTCACAAAATTGGCTCACTATTTTTCTCTCACTCTCACGTGAGGATCTCTTTATTTTTCTCTACGAGGATATGTAACTCTCGTAATTTTTTTTTTGATGCATCAAAGCCTTCTGCATGCTCCTATTTATAGGAGAGTTGCACCGAGTGCAATTGGTTGGGCGTTGGAGATTAAATGCACTGTGTGGAAAATTATCACTGACGTATTTGAAACCAATTGCACCGAATGGAGAAAAATGTGCACTGCGCACATTTTGCTTTTGAAAAAATGAAGCACCGCTTTTTTTTTCTTTGGCTGGAACGTGGGTAGGTCCCACATTTGTATCAGTTTGAAGTTAGTTAATTCAGTTGTTTTTGTTAGCTCAAATGCTCAATGTAATGAATGTATATAAGTAGCCTTGATATTTTGTATTTGTTAAACTCTCACGTGTATTCATTTTTGATGATTCATTCAGATAATGAGGAAGTGTACAATGCATTCATCTTTTTCTTCCTTTAATGTTCAATCCAGAGTTTTTAAAATATAACTCATAATTACAAATATCCAAGATTTTCTTCACGAAGACTCTGACTCTTGAGGCTTTTCATATTTCCATTCGTGCCCTTTCCACTCCGGTAGTTGTTGAATCACAACCTACATCAAACGCAATGAAAAACAAACATATTATTCAATATAAATTAAGCATAAAACTATTTCTTTTCTAATCTATTAACCCAAAGACCAGTGGTACTAAAGCTCATGAGTCAAGAATCACGAACCACCCCTGTGGAATCAGGTTCACCCACAGTTGTTTGACATGCTAATCTCCAATTCTTTGGTTTCTGAAAAAAAAATGAGTTTATGACCAATTTAGTCCATGAGATTTGCGAAAAATTCAGTTTAATCCCTGACTTATCCAATATTCCAAAATAGTCCCTGACATTTTAAAATCTGTTTCAGTTAGGTCCCTTCGTTAACTGTCTCTGTTAACAGAGTTTGGGAAGCTGATGTGTCACATTTAGTGACTTGGTGGCACCCATGTAGGTCTCCACGCTGGCGCCACATCATGTGGCTGAGTGGACGCAAATTTCAGGGACCATTTTGCTACTCAGTAAAATATCTGATTTTACAAGCTTCCTTGACAAGTTAAAACACACGCTGACTCATTCATTTGGGAAAAAAACGCTGCTTCTTTTTGTTCGTAACTGTTGGCGCTGCTGCTTCTTCTTCGTTCGCAACAGTGGCGATCATCATCTCCGACCAGAGTTTTCGTATCCATCATCAAGGTTTGTTCTTCATCTTAGTGAAGATAATGTGTGGTTTTCGTCTCGTCTCCACTATTGCCGTTGTTGTTGATTTTTTTTTTCTTCTCTGGTTTTCTTCCATTGTCGTTTTTCGGTGAATGGTGTTAGTGGTTTTGTTGTTTCGTTTTTCCCTTTTTTCGTATTGGTACTGGTAGTAAGATGTTGAATGGGTAAGGGTTAGGGTTTGTTGTTTGTTGGTGATGTTTAACCCTGTTTCCAATTTTTCTCGTGTGAAACAGAGGTTGAATGTGGGTATACATTGTGTGCATGTTTGCTATTTGGTCTTTGCTATTTTTGGAATTTTTTGTTGTTTCTGTTTTTAAGGATATTTGATGTTGCTTTTTTTTGCAATTCTTGTTGTTGTTTCTGTTTGTAAGCATAGTTCCATTTGCTCTTCTCATATTTGCTGTTTTTGTAATTCATTTGTGTGATTTTGGTTTGTGTAGGATGAGTGCTGATATTACATTAATACTGCATCATGGAGGCAGATTTATAAGGAATGAGAATGGCATTATGGAGTATGTGAATGGTGAAATGGATGTTTGGGAACATTTGGATTCAGACACACTGAATGTGTTTGATCTTCACGAAATTGTCAAAGTGTGTAAAAGGTATCACAGGATTGAACAATTGCTATGGAGGGTACCAAACTTAGACATTGAATTTGGAATGAGACAATTGAACACTGATAGGGATGTATTGGCAATGGCTCGGGATGCAATGAGTAATGGAAATGAGATCGAACTTTATTATGAGCACCCTATAATGGAAGCTGATCCTATATTGCCACTACCATGTAGTCAAGAAGATCAAGTGGCTGCTGAAGACAATAATGTGGCTGCTGAAGATAATGTGGTTGCTGAAGAACATGAAGGGGATGATGGGGCTGATGAAGATAAAGGGAGTGATGAAGAGGATGAAAGGGTTGTTGAAGACAAAGTGAGTGATGAAGATAAGGGGGTTGATGAGGGTAGCCATTCATCCACTGATGAAAGTGCAGAAGATAGCCATTACAAGCCCCCTCCAATTATTAGTTCAAGTGATGAAGAGGAAGTGCCACAAAGAAAAGGAGAGTTCTTGCTCCAACTGAGGCACAGAAGAATAGGACTCCAAAGAGAAAGAAGGCCGAGAAGGTTGGAACATCTGCTAAGGGTAAAAAGGTGCAAGTGAAAGGAAAGGGTAAGAGATCACCATCACCATCACCCATTATTGATAGTTCAAGTAGTGATGACTCATTTGATATGGCTGGGTATTATGGTGGAAAAGGCAGTCAACACATGGCTGACTATTGTCGTGGACAAAGCAGTCAACACATACCAGAGGGTATTTGTGATGACGGCTACAAATCTGAAGAGATGAAGGATCCAATTAGCAATCGATGAAGAAGATGTTGAGAAGGTTACATTCCCTCAATTCAATGAAGAAGCCGAGTTTGGTAGTGTTAGTTTGGAATTGGGGATGGAGTTCAAAGAACTTAGCATCATTCAAGGCAATGTAATCTGAGTACACCATCCATTTGGGAGACCCATCAAATGGGTAAAAATGATAAGGAAAGGGCAAGGCCAAGTGCAAAGAAGATGGGTGTAAATGGGAGGTTTTTGTGGTAGGACCAAGGATAGGGAAGTTTCCAAATCAAGACCTTTGAAAGTTATCACAGTTGTAGCAGACATTTCAAGGTTAATCAAGCCAACAGAAAATGGCTGGTGCAGAAACTAGTGGAGGTGCTTCGGTGTCAACCCAAAATTACCTCTGTTGAGATTTTTGACTTTGTCAAAAAGGAATTTAAGATTATTATTGATAGGTCTATGATTTTTAGGGCACTTAGGGAGGCAAGAGAATTGGTGGAGGGTAGTGAGAGAGATCAGTATGGCAAGGTGTGGGATTATGCAAATGAGCTATCAAGGAGCAACCCTGGGTCACTTATTAAGATTGATACTATACCACAACCTGAATCAGCTCCACAATTTCATAGGTTTTTTGTTTGCTTGGATGCTTCTAAGAGAGGGTTTAGGGCTGGTTGTAGACCTTTCATAGGTTTGGATGGGTGTTTTTTAAAAGGTTATTATGGGGGACAATTGTTTTTTTTTTGTTTTTATTTATTTATTTATTTATTTTATTTATTTTTTTATTTATTTTTTATTTATTTTTATTTTTATTTTTTTATTTTTATTTTTTTTTAATTTTTTTTTAATTTTTTTTTTGAAAAAAAGGATGAAGAATTAAAAAAAAAAGATGTGGAAAACAAAGACAATTGGATGTGGTTTTTGACACTACTGCATGAACAGATTGGTGACTACACGCAACATGGCTGGAACTTCATGTCTGACATGCAAAAGGTATGGTTTACGTGATTTATTTCATTGATTGACTTGATGTTTGTTGATAAATTTTGAGGACTGGGTTGATTATAAGTGACTAATGCTAGGGACCTAATTGACACACTGTTTTCGGGTCATATGTGTAGGGACTGATTCCAAAGAAGACAGAGTCGATGCTGTGTGTTCCACATAGATATTGTGCAATGCATTTGTGGAGGAATTTCACAAAACAGTGGAAAGAGAAAGAATTAAGAGGTGTGGTTTGGGAGTGTTCAAGGTCAACCACGGTCTCGGAGTTCAAACAACGGATGGAGAAGGTGAAGGAAATTTGAATAAGAAGGCATGGGAGTATCCGGACAAATGGCCAAGGAGGCTTGGACAAAAGCGTATTTCAAAGATAACTCAAAAGTGGACAACATCACTAACAACAAGCTGTGAGGTATTTAACTCGGCAATTGTCAATTATCGTGGTAAACCTATCCTCACCATGGTGAGGAGATTAGGTGTTATTTGATGAGAACTATGAGTGAGAACAAGGTGAGGCTTAATGGGAGAGCAGGCCCTTTATGTCCATATCAACAAAGTAGACTGGACAAGCAGAAGATTGCAAGCAATCAGTGGAACCCTGTGTGGTCAGGTGATGAACCTGGTATGCGGTTTGAGGTTCAAAATCCTCCTATTAAGGTGGATGTGGATCTGAGTGCACGTACATGCACATGCAGATTCGCGCTAATGTATGTAGCTGAAAGTACACAGATTTGTCTTAGATTAACATGCAGTGTCTAACTTGTAATACTTTTTTGTTAGGGACGCCATGTGAACATGCTTGTGCAGCAATAGCATACAGGGCCCATAAACCAGAAGACTACTGCCATGGTTGGTTAACCATAGAAGCATATAAAGCAAGTTACAACTACTTTGTTCAGCCTACACAATCAGAGCACTATTGGACACCTACTGGGTATTGCAAACCTGTCCCACCTAAGGTCAAGAGGAGTGCTGGAAGGCCAAAAAAGAATAGGAGGAAAGATGGCAATGAAGAACCAGTTGGTCTGACCAAGCTAAAGAAAACATGTCCTATTTGGATATGCCAGAGATGTGGCTTGGAGAGTCATAATAGTAGGGGGTGCACGAACCAAGGGGTACCGAAGAAACCTAAGACAACCAAATCTGTGCAAGTCCAATAGGAAGAGGGTCCAACTGAGGGTCCAACTGAGATTGATTTGTCTCAGGATCCTCTTTAATCTCAGGATCCTGTACAATCTCAGGATACAACTACTGTGGTATGATCCTGTGCAATCTTCACCAATATTATTATGTATTGTATTTTTTTGTAAGTTATGAAAGGTGAGAATGTATAACAACTTTGATAACTGCGTGTAGGGTCAATAATCAGCAGAAGGCAATTGTGATGGTGAAACCTACAAAGCGGCGATCCAGAGGGTATGATCTGTAAATAATTATTTTTTTGGCAATTTTACAAAGTTGTGGTAAGTGTAAGTATGGTATTCTGATATGGTATTAAAAATAACTGATATGGTATTGTGATATGGACTGGAATTGGTATTCTGATGTGTGACTGTATTCTGATATGTGACTGGAATTGGTCTTCGCAGGGACTAATTTGCCACTAAGTGATAAATTACAGGGACGTTTTTGCTAATAAATGAATAAAGTTAAGGACTATTTTGTAACTGTCTTAATAATGTTTCCATATGTGCAGGGAAGAAGATATGGTGTTAGAGGTCCTCTTATACCGAGAAAATCTTTGGTGTGAAAGCAACTCCAAAGAAGAGCACCAAATCCATGAATATTGAACCACCATCACCAGCCTTGTTCCCATCACCAACCATGGTCCCAATTCCACCACAACCAGGAGGCACACAACTTGTTACGGAGAACAATTGATGCGATTCATTCCAACTCCAGGACTTCATCAAGATCGCCCAAGGCAACAGAATTTCAAAGCTTGTTTGATGTATTGTTTGATGTACATGCACATTATGGTGCACTTTTTTGTATGTAACTTTTGGTTTTAGGTGTTGTAAATGCACTTTGGTACTGAATGCACTTAGAATGTGCTACTTCTGATGTACATGCACATTATGGTGCACTTTTTTGTATGTAACTTTTAGTTTTAGGTGTTGTAAATGCACTTTGGTACTGAATGCACTTAGAATGTGCTACTTCTGATGTACATGCACATTATGGTGCACTTTTTTGTATGTAACTTTTAGTTTTAGGTGTTGTAAATGCACTTAGAATGTGCTACTTCTGATGTACATGCACATTATGGTGCACTTTTTTGTATATAACTTCTTTTGGTTGTAGGTGCATATTGTATATGCTAAATATACTTTTGATGTATTTGCACTAAATGCACTTAGGATGTGCAACTTATGTACTTTGACACCTTTTTGGGTGCTTCATTAATTTAACTTCATGCACTTTAGGTTTGCTACTTTTGATACCACATGTACTTATTATAATTATTATCTTTTAAAATAAATCTGAACTTGAAACTGAAATTTAATAAAGTCATTAACATTAAACAACATCAACCTTACAAGATATCCATTACATTACATTAGGTAGTTACATATAAAGTTTAACACTTAGGCAGTGAGCCTACCAATCCAACATGCAATAAACAAAATCATAAAGAAACCCATAACATTTTGACAAAGTTTTTGTTGTTTTTGTTCTATCACAATGGCATTAATGGTGGCCATAAGCTCGCCATAACTTCGCTTCTTCTCGTTGTTCTACCATGATAGCATCAACCTTGGCCATAAGCTCTAACTTCCATTCTTCATCATCATTCTCAGCAGCAAACACATCACCTCCCATCACACTGGAACCATACCCACCAACTCCATTAGGCACAAATACACCAGGGGCTTCATCACACTAGAGAAAATAGTTACAATTTTCTTCTTTCTGCATGATATAAGGTGCAAAACAAACCCAAGTCAAACCCAAATCATTCCTTACATGGAAGACACATATATCAACAACATATACCTTCAAAATTGGACATGTAAAGAAAGGTCGATTTGGGTTGGCACCGGTTCTAGCAATCCGGACGACACATTTCCTCTCACAGCTGCAAAACGGAACAGGGCAATTTCGGGTCTCTCCAACAGAAGAATAGGTTGCAGATGAAGAACCACTTCTTGAGGATTTCTTCACTTGACTTGATGGAGAAAAATGCAACCCACCACCTATCTTCTTCATCCCAACGTTGCTTCTTCACTTGGATGTAGGTTTTTAGGGTTTCAGTACAAATGGAAGAAAGGGGAAGAAGAAGAAGTGAGAAGAAGAAGAAGAAGAAATTGGGTATTTAAAAGAAAACCAAATTAGTATCAATTTAGTCCCCCAAATTTTTTTTCATCAGAATAGACGTTACAGATATTTTACTGAGTAGCAAAATGGTCCCTAAAATTTGCGTCCACTCAGCCACATGATGTGGCGCCAGCGTGGAGACCTACATGGGTGCCAGCAAGTCATTAAACGTGACACATCGGCTTCTCAAACTCTGTTAACGGAGACAGTTAACGGAGGGACCTAACTGAAACAGATTTTAAAATGTCAGAGACTATTTTGGAATATTGGATAAGTCAGGGACTAAACTGAATTTTTCGCAAATCTCAGGGACTAAATTGGTCATAAACTCAAAAAAAAAATAAAACAGATACTAGAACAATATTTTTCCTTGCCACAAGCGGAGTTCATAGACAACTAGAAAAAAATAATTATTCAAAATCTGACAGTCAAGATAACATTCAGCCATTTATCCTCTTTAGTTTTTCTTTCTCTTTATCAGTGCGAGGACTCAGAAGCTCCTTGCCTTCAAGAATCTAATAGCAATTGTGAAATACAATTAATACTGCACATTTACAGCTATATAACTATATACTATACAAGCGCCTCAATTTGAGGAAAAAAAATTCATTATTTGTTTACTCTGAATTACCCAATAAAAGTTGGGTATAAAATTTGAATAAAGGTTATTGCTTGCAGCTCACCTCTACCATACATGTTGCACAAGCTCCACCCCCTCCACAATGTAACAAAATTCTAGCCTCGAAAAACAACAAAATAACAAAAGTCTGTTAACTGATTCATACAATTAATAAAATATTTGTTACATGTTACGGAGAAAACAACAAGGGTGTTGTTAGCATGCAATCATTATTCATAAAAAAATGTTTAAGTTCAAGAGGTTTACATAAGGTCCATAAAGATCAATATTGGAGTCCAGCATTATGTTCCTAAGCTTCTGCCCACCACAAGCAGAACGATAGTGCACATCTGGTGTTCCATCTGGCAGCAACACCGACTAACCCAAAAAACATTAGATTAGAGGTTAATTAATTTCAAAATAAAAATGTAAGACCAATTACAATGTTGAATTAGTTACATGTATGTAGCTGTATTATGGTTCTTCAACTTACACTGACAAATGCGAACCCCACAGAGGGTGGCTCGTTGGGGTTAGTAGTGGTCTCTGAGTCCCTTTCAGGGACTGTGCCTGTGTGCCAACGGCTCTAACTTTGGTTCTTGCAAAGTTAGAGGAACGGAGGGGTCTGAAGTTATGATGGGAGGAGGGAGAGAGAGAGAGGTGAATGCACGAGGTGCCAGTTGGAGTTGGAGGAGTGACATCTGTGACATCTTCAAAGGTTGTTGTGCTGAGGATGTTTTACACGGAATTTGAGCTTAGTGGACTGTGTCTGTCATTTTTGTGGTTGTTCTGATGATGATCTCATCTTTTCATACAATTTTAATTTTAATGACCAAATTTAGAGCGGTGCTATTTACCACGACGAGCACAATCACGAGAACGTCACGAAATCGATTTAGCCAATTAATTCATACATTTGACCAGAAAAAACGAAGAGTAAAGATCAATAGTATTGTGCCAAATTATTTACTTCCTCCGGTATACTTATAAGAGACAACATAATTCACACAAACCAATAAAATGCTTTGAAATTAGCTAATTCTAATTAATACTCCTAAAAATTTAACTTTTTTTCTTCTTCTAAATATACTCTTTTCATAAATGGTGGCTGAAATTAATGAGAGTTAATTCACACAAGTTGCACTAATTTAAATACGGGCATAATTTGAAATTAGTATTTAATATATGTAAAAATTGATAGTTGTTTCGTATATTTTGGACTAAAAAATTAGACTCATTTGTCTCTTATAATATGGACCGGAAGGTATTACTCTATTCATGACATTTTCTGCTGTTCTAAAACCGGATAGAGAAGCCGAAATAACACGTACCATCAGTGCCACATCGATTGTGATGGTCTCGTGATCCTTTCTCTCGTGACATTAAGCATTCCCCCGAAATTTAATATTTAAGTTCTTATTCAAGTTGAGAAAGAGATAATGGTCTCGTGATCCTTTCTCTCGTGACATTAAGCATTCCCCCGAAATTTAATATTTAAGTTCATATTCAAGTTGAGAAAGAGATAAATTCTTAATCCGATAATATTTTTTATTTATATATTATAACAAAAATTATTGTTTTTTCTTTTGTCTCGAGTAATAATAATCCAATAAATTGAACAAACGATCAAGGCTAAGTTTGGGCCATATAGCAATAGTGAGCAACGAAGTTGGTTGGGCCAAGAACAGACCCGTGTAATTTTGGGAATAAAAAAAAGTACAAGAAAACGTTTAGCAAAACGTTGACCCGTATATACCTAACCAATCTATCTATGTAATAACACTCCTCTAGCATCCTCTCAATGGATGATACAAAGCTGCGGGTACAAAAGATGGTAACAATCTTTTTCAGATAATACTTAGGCTATGTTTGGTAGCCAAGAAAGTGGGAGGAAACAAAGTTAATTGATTAAAGTGTAAAACTATTGATGTGTCACACTATAATTGGCCGGTCACACTTATCGATGCACACTTTTTACATTTTCCAAAAATCTTTTTCTTTCCCCCACTTTCTTTCATTAGAATCAAACATAGCCTTAAGAAACACTTACCGATGTATGTATGGAATGAAATGGATAAAAAAAGGAATTCATGACGTACTGGTGTCATTCGGGGCAAAAGCTATGGTGTCATTCGGGGCAAAAGCTGATAACAAATTTTTTTTGCACGCTTGAAAAGAAGCCTTTTTTTTTTTATTGGTACATCATTTGGAGTGAAACTTCTTTCATTATATGTTGTGTTTCTTTTATAGTGTTGACATTGGTTGGACTAAGTAGATGAGGCAGTATAAGAAAGCATAGTAATGCCATGTCAAAGTATATTAATAATATATGTTTGTTTACATATACAACAAGTCCTATTTTATGTCACAAGCTTTTAGATCTCATTATATCATGTCAATAATATTTGTCAACAATTTTTTTTTATTTTACAATTTGAATTTACAACAAAATACAAAATTATTACTCCACAAAATAACACCTTCTTAGAAAAAATATAATGATAATATAAATGTTTCCATACAAGTATTTTACATAAACTTTTAAAGCAAGCTTTGATTATCATAAGATAAACTTATACCTGTGTGCATGACATGAGTTGCTACACTAGCTAGTTAATAATAATATGTGTAAATACAATAACAATAAACATAAATACACTAATCATATATTATTAACTGATGTTTAAAGAAATTATTACTTGAAATAACTATAGCAGGCACGCCATAATTTTTATGTTTTACAATTCATATTGAATTTTTGCAATTAGAAAAAAATTAATTGATAATATATATTTTTAGTACACTCACAAAGAATGTGTTGTTAATGTTTAATAAAATTTACTCAAAAATAAAAATATTAAAAAGCGTGTTGTTAATATTTTTACTTCTCCTAAAAAAAATACTTTTAACTTAAATATGACCGTGATATTCACAAATATGTTAAATCTTTATTTTAATCTCTTTAAAAATTTCATTTATTTTTAATTCCCATAAAATATAAAACTGTTTACTTTTAGTCTTTGATTTGATTAAAGGTTAAAAAGTAAAAACAGATAAATTTTGTATTTTGCAAGAAATAAAAATGAATAAAAGTTTTATAGTGATCAAAATCAAAATTTATCAATTTCATAAGACAAAAAACATATTTAAATATATTTTTTTGAGGAATATATTTATTTATTATATTATATATTTATTTATTTTGGACTAGTTGTATATTGGAATATATTTATTTATATCTAATCTAACACAAAACAAATAAAAATAAAAGCGGGAATGAGACGAGGTGCCGGGGCGAAGGGGTTTTGTTTTATTATCTCCGGTTAAGCCTAAAACCCCTGACTTGAGATAGATAAAGGCCAAAATGGCCCAAGTTTCAAACTTTCGTTACTTGCTCTTCCTCCCCTCTCTTCCTCTCTCCAAACCCACTTCTACTTCCCGTTTCCGATTTCTCTCAACCCTCGTCGGCTCCTCTTCTTCTTCTTCTTCTTCAAGACGACACCGTAACGCTCCTCCTCTCCATCTTCGCCGCAGATACAACAGCAGCACCCCCATGGAAGTTGAAGATAACAGCTCTGTCGGTGCTGGTTTCAACAAGAAAAGGGCAGAGGGCAGAGACAGGTCCGACGCGAAGAACCTTCAACTCAAAGTTCGAAAGCTTAATCCCATCAACACCATTTCATATGTACAGGTATTTCTCTCATTATAGACAGACACGTGATTCTGATTGTTCATAGGTTACTTGTTTGGATTGTTGCTTCGGATATTCTCTGATAGAATTTTGCTGTGTTCATAGGTTATTTAACTTGTTATAGAAAGCAAGCAATCATTTCTATTTACAAAATTATATATTTTTTCCATAATGTGAACCGTAGATTTTGGGCACTGGAATGGACACTCAAGACACATCACCTGCGGTCTTGCTTTTCTTTGACAAACAGAGATTTATTTTCAATGCTGGGGAGGTAAGTATTGTCTGAGAATTGCATTAGGGAATTCTATGATATTATTATCCCTTTTCTTATCCCTGTCACTGTCTGGAAGCTTATTGTCTAACTATGTTTTATATGTTTTCATTAAGAATTTAATGTATGCCTTTTAAGATTTATTAACCTTGTATCATATTCAATTCAGGGACTACAAAGGTTTTGCACAGAGCATAGGATAAAGTTATCAAAGGTATGATGTATCTGCAAATTTAGCCTTTTTTCATTCTGGTGTGAATTTTTATCTTAAGCATTACTTATTATTGACTCATTAAAGAGATGGTTTGTTACAATTTTTAGTTTCACAGTCTTGCTATTTTTTTTTTCTTTTTTCAGATAGATCACATATTTCTTTCTCGTGTCTGTTCTGAGACTGCCGGTGGGCTTCCAGGTCTGTCTTGGATTATTCATAATCTCGTGGTTTTAGTCATTGTTCATATCATATATTTCAGAAAATAGCATGGTTTTTTCTCTCAGATACTGAAATCTGATATTTAAATTTTATTTCTGAATTACTTGAATCCTAAAATTTGATATTTAGAGTGATGAAAGAGCCTTGAAAATATTAATAAGTGATCTTCAACTCACAGGTTTACTGCTTACTTTGGCTGGTGTGGGAGATGAGGGGATGTCTGTAAGTAGTAGACTAACTTCCTATTATCCACCATCCCCATCAAATATGTTTATTACAAATTATGGCTTTTTTAATTTGCAGGTCAATATATGGGGCCCTTCAGATCTTAAGTATTTAGTAGATGCCATGAGATCTTTTATTCCCAATGCTGCCATGGTTCACACAAAAAGCTTTGGGCCAACCTTCGGCACAGATGAGTCCACTGTACAGTGTCAAAGTAACCCCATTGTTCTTGTTGACAATGAGGTGGTCAAAATATCAGCCGTTATCCTACAACCAAGTCGCTATCAAGGTCAGCTCCTGAAACCTTCACAGAGCCCTTCACAAAAAGGGATTGATCATACCCCAGACACCCTTGATTCCCCCAATGGCAAAAAGCAGCCAGTTGCCAAACCTGGTGACATGTCTGTAGTATATGTTTGTGAACTGCCTGAGATCAAGGGAAAATTTGATCCAGAGAAAGCTGAGGCCCTTGATCTCAAACCTGGGCCAAAGTATCGCGAACTGCAACTTGGAAATCCAGTGAAATCTGATCATCAGAATATTATGGTAAGGCTCAAAACTGTAACACATTATATACCTAAAACAGGATGGAAGGAAATTTAGAAAAGGAAATGGAATTTGAGACAGATAGATTTCAATCACAATTACTCATGATTTTGTTGATTTTTAATCTGATGTTGGGCTTCCATACATCTTAATGTAACTGTTTTCCTGCCACAATAGGTTCATCCAAGCGATGTCTTGGGTCCTTCTATTCCTGGTCCTATTGTACTCCTTGTTGATTGTCCAACAGAATCTCATTTGGATGCATTATTGTCTGCAAAATCACTAGCTAGTTATGGTGATCAAGTGGGCAATCTGCCAGAGGCTGGTAAAAGTGTCACATGTGTAATTCACTTAACTCCTGCATCTGTTGTAAGTTGTTCAAATTACCAAAAATGGATGAAGAAATTTGGTTCTGCACAGCATATCATGGCTGGACAGGAAAAGTAAGGTGTTTATCTTTCTGGAGAGTCCTTTTTCTGGTTCTCCTACTTGCTTTATTAGTGATTACTTCTGGTTGCTCATGCTGTTTGCAGGAAGAATGTAGAGGTTCCTATTCTGAAATCCAGTGCAAGAATTGCAACACGACTCAATTACTTGTGTCCTCAGTTCTTTCCAGCTCCAGGATTTTGGTCTCTTCCGAATCAGAATTGCTCAAAAGCAGGCTCTCCTGCTTCAAGTGAGGTTTGTTACAATGAGCTAGAAAGGGAAGTTTGTTTTCCTGGACAATGGTAGTTAAGACATACATGAGTCTAATTGAAGTGTTCGATTGGATTCTTTTGCAGGGTTCTTTTTCAGCACCTTCTGAAGTCATTCATGCCGAAAATCTTCTCAAGGTATGGAAGATCGATGTGGCCTGGCTGTTATTTTATTTGTTTTTATTAGAAGTCGAGATGAAGTTTTTGGAGTTTGAGAAGCTTCTAATTGTCACAAGATTGTTGATGACATCTATTCTTTTGAAAAAGAAGAGACTATTATTGTTAACAGCTTAAGGCATTATGATTATGCTTTATCCCTAATGCTGCAACACAAGAGTAACAACCATCTGATTTTTAAATACACATATGTCTGGTGGTCTAACATTTTGTCTTTGAACAACTTTTGACTTGTTTGGATGTACCACTAAGAAAGAATATAAGAATGGCATTCTTGTCAAATCCTTGGAGAGTGGTTTTCTCATGGACCTATTATGACGAAATAATAATGCATATATTTGAGCAAATTTTCAAGTCCCCGAACTTTCTGTAAATCCATTTAGAGCATTTTCTTTTCTCTGGCTTTCCTCTATCCTTGTAATCAAATTATCTTCCATTTGATCCACTTTTCTCACTAGAGTTTCTATTAATCTTCTCATGTGACTAAATCTTTTTATGAGAGTTTCCATCATCTTCTCATTGATAGGTGCTGCTCAAACTATCTCCCAGATACATTTGTCACCTTAGGACTATTATTTCACTTGTTCGTTCTCTGTCTCTTGCTTTTGCCAAGTTTGTATATTGATAAATATATTGCTCTATGCTGTACAGTTTACTTTGCGTCCTTATGTTCATCTTGGATTGGATAGATCCTGTATTCCAACTACAGTGGCTTCCTCAGAAATCATTGATGAGTTGCTGTCAGAGATTCCAGAGGTTGTGGAAGCAGCTCAGCATGTCAGTCAGCTTTGGCAAGAATTCAATCAGACAAAGGAGGATTTAATTCCTGTGGCTGATCATAAGATGATGATTGAGGAGCCATGGCTGTGTGACGATGGTATTCCTGCTTGCTTGGAAAATGTAAGGAGAGATGACTTGGAGATAGTACTTCTTGGAACTGGCTCATCCCAGCCATCCAAGTACCGAAATGTGAGCTCAATTTATATAAATCTTTTCTCAAAAGGAGGTTTTCTCTTGGATTGTGGTGAAGGAACCTTGGGACAACTTAAAAGAAGGTAAACCTATCCAGATTCTTAATTTCATGTTTATTGTAATGCACTTGTTTGCTTTTTTAATCAGAACTCTTGGTTGATGTATCCCTTGGAAACAGATATGGTGTAAGTGGTGCTGATGATATTGTGAGATCTTTAAGCTGCATTTGGATTTCACATATTCATGCCGATCACCATACTGGCTTGGCTAGGATTCTTGCTCTGCGCCGTGATCTGCTGAGGGAGGTGCCTCATGAACCATTGCTTGTTGTAGGACCAAGGAAGCTCAAGAGATATTTAGATGCATACCAAAGACTCGAAGATTTAGATATGCTTTTTCTTGACTGCAAGCACACCACAACAGCATCATTGGATGCTTTTGAGAATGACTTCCAAGAAACAGTTGATTCTCAGGATCTGATCAATAATAATAAGGAAGTAAATGCATCAAAAGTTGATTCAACATTGTTTGCCAGGGGGTCTCGTATGCAAAGCTATTGGAAAAGACCGGGTAGTCCTGTTGACAAGGATGTAGTTTCTCCTCTCCTGAAGAATTTTAAGGGGGTAATCCAGGAAGCCGGTCTCAACGCCTTGATTAGTTTTCCCGTTATACATTGCCCACAGGCATTTGGTGTTGCTCTAAAAGCAGAAGAGAGGACTAATAGTGTAGGAAAAGTGATACCTGGTTGGAAGATTGTATATTCTGGTGACACAAGGCCCTGCAAAGAGCTAATAGAAGCATCTCAAGGTGCAACGGTTCTTATACACGAGGCAAGTCTTTTTGCTTCAATTCCTTTCTGTAGTGAATGTTTTAAGCCCAGCAATATATATATATATATATATATATATATATATATATATATATATATTATCCTCCACGCTAGTGTTTTTTCTTCAACATTGGAAACTAAATCCCTGGTAACTTGTGAATTGCTAATTGATGCAGGCAACTTTTGAGGAGGCTATGATAGAGGAGGCTATAGCAAAAAATCACAGCACCACAAGTGAAGCCATAGAAATGGGTGACTCTGCCAATGCATATCGTATCGTACTAACTCATTTCAGCCAAAGATATCCAAAAATTCCTGTATTCGATAAGACACACATGCATAAAACATGTGTTGCATTTGACATGATGAGTATCAACATAGCAGATTTACCCGTGCTTCCCAAGGTTCTTCCATATCTGAAATTGCTTTTCAGAAATGACATGATAGTTGATGAGTCGGATGATGTAGTAGATGCTGTGACTTCAGCTTCTTAACTAATTGTCTCAATTGTATTATTTAATTTAATTATTTTGTTTTGCATAATCTGATTATATCACTATGTCAGGCTATGCAAGTAGCATTTATCCTGGATTGCCCATGCAGCTTCCCCAACATTTGAAGAAAAAGGATTTACGTTCTGATTTTTTTTTTTGGGGGGGGGGGGGTGTTGGTTGAGTCCGTTCAATTATTTGTTAATGTACCAAAATAAAATTGTTTGTTAAAGTTATCATTATTTTTTATGCGGTTTTTTAGGTGCTATTGTTAGGGTTTTGGTACCCTTATTAATTAGTTGTAAATATTTATCTACATTCTCATTCAGGTTAAATACAAGTTATTTTTTCTTGTGTATTTTCATGTTTAATAATACCACTCAAATGTTTATTTATAAAAAAAAAACATTGTTGAAAGAACACACTTACAAATAGAAAGTTATCTAATAATAAATTGTCTAAAAGCAGTTAAGTAGTATTGTAAAGTCTAGTTCATTAAAATACTAATTTTTCAAATAAAATAAACAGCATAACTAAATGTTAGCTCTTAATTATTATTAAGTTTAAAAGATTTTAGTCTTTAGATTTTTTTACTTGTTTGGATATTGGTTTCTATATTTTATTTCTTTGTATTTATCTTTATATTTTTAATAATTTATGTTGTAGTCCATAATTTTAAGAAACAGATCCCTACACTTATTCATTTTGATTTTAATTCTTATGATTTTAAGTCCTCGAAGTGCTGGTTTGGTTTTTAAGAAGGATTTAATTTATATGTACGGTTAGCATAAAAAAATTTCAGTGTCAATTAATTATAAATTGTCACAATCATTATAAATTTTGACTTTAATTATAACTACCTAAAAAATCACGTGTTTGGATCCTCTACTGCTGAAAACAAGGAGATGTAGAGAGAGGTGTAGGGGAAGCTGCAGTAGGGGATCAAAATCCAAAAATCACACATGATGGTTTGTGATCAATTGATGTTGTAAATTCTTTTACGCATAAATCAAAATTAAACTCTTTTTACCTCTTGGGTAAGGAGCAAGGTGCACATTAAGATAACTGTAAAATTTCCACTCAGGGATGAGCGGTAGTTCCGGTGGTGAAATGGTCTTATTCAACAATGTGATTGTGCGGTCCTCCAACGTTGATCGATAAAACTGCATTACACACACATTCTCTTCTTCAAACCCTAACCACTCACTATCCTTACAGTTATTCCCAACCTAATGTTAATGTAACTTATCTTTTGATCATTTCATGTTGTATTAATTAATTAATAATTAACCAGAACAAAGCGATCAACCATGATGGATAATATTCCTCCAAAAGGCACGGCGGTTGGCAAAGACGGACAAAATCCTCCCAATTCCAAGAAGACTTCCAAAAAACCCAAATGTCTCTTCTTCACTTTGTTACATCACATTTCCTTTTTTCTTTAATTTCTTCCTATGAATGAATGTGCCCTCATACATATATGTTATTCCTACCAATCTATGAGCCTTGAGTTTTTATTTGATTGTGTTGAATTATCGCTCACAAAAAAAATAAAATTATTTGATTGTAGATTCAAGATTCTCACAGCAAGAACTTCCTGCATCGAAACCAATTCTAACACCTGGATGGGTCATCGCCACATTTACTGTCATTGGAATCATATTCGTCCCTGTTGGTCTTGCTTCATTGTTTTCATCAGAGAGTGTAAGTAATTAACATCTCTCCTACTTTTCTCCATGCAAATATAGTTTCAAATGAAATTTGGGTGCTTAAAACTGAATGTTATTATAATGATCATATGAAATACTGATGATGCAGGTGGAGGAAGCCGTATTTCGATATGATGACACGTGTCTTCCTCCCTCTCATGCTGAAAATGCGTTGGCATATATTAAAAGCGATACCACCAACAAAACCTGCACCACTAAATGGATTGTTAGTATACTTCTCTGTTGCTGTAGAGTTTCTTCTTTTTTTCTATTTTATTTATATACTGATTGGAAGTAATTAATTAGTTGCAAACTTTACAGGTTGAGCATAAAATGCAAGCTCCCATTTTTATCTATTATCAGCTCGATAATTACTACCAGAATCATCGAAGGTATGCACGCTCTACAGTAAAATCTTCTTCGTTGGTATTTACTTGAGGCATATGCATAAGTTGTTAAGAGTAGAAACTGCTAGAAACTCGTGTATACTGGAGCAACTGGAATAAGAAAAGGGCTTATTTGTTGTAGATATGTTAAGAGTAGAAACGACAAGCAATTGTGGAATAAAGCAGCAGAGGGGGAGACAAGCAATTGTTATCCAGAAGACAAAACAAAAAACAATGAGCCAATTGTTCCTTGTGGCCTCATTGCATGGAGTATGTTCAATGACACATACAGATTTTCAATGAGCAACAAGGATTTGACTGTCAACAAAAAGAACATAGCATGGGGAAGCGACAAAGGGTCCAAATTTGGATCTAATGTTTATCCAAAAAATTTTCAGGGTGGAGATTTTATTGGGGGTGCAAAACTCAATGAAAGCATACCTGTAAATATTTTTCTTCAACAAGTTACTTTCTTTTTTTCAATTTTTTTTTTGTTTCACTTTTTGATAAAATAACCCATATGTCTTGTGGTGGCAATGGCATGCACCAGTTGAGTGAACAAGAGGATCTGATTGTTTGGATGCGAACGGCAGCACTACCTACTTTTAGAAAACTATATGGGAAGATTGAGACTGACCTTGAAGTGAATGATGAGATAGAAATAGTGATAGAGAATAATTATAATACATATGAGTTTGGAGGCAAAAAGAGGTTGGTTCTCTCAACCACTACTTGGATTGGTGGGAAAAATCCCTTCTTGGGGATGGCATACCTTTTTGTTGGAGGGCTATCCTTGTTTTGCGCCATAGGATTCATACTTCTCTATGTCATCAAGCCAAGGTAAAGCAAATAAATAAATACTATGCTCATATATCCTATGCAACCATATGATTATACATTTATTTTTGATTATTTCTATTTAGCACTTCCTAGCTGACATTAGTACTATGTTGCTCTATGTGCAGACCTCTTGGGGATCCATCCTACTTGTCTTGGAACAGAAATCCGGGGATTTTAAAATGATGTGCTGTAATTCCCAGCCTTTTTTTTTTTACAATCATAAAATGTACAATTATAATAGTTGATAGAACAATGAATGGCTAAGATTTTAATAACTTTATAATTTATTATACATTTACATGTATAATGTATTTTATAACAGTCTTAACCATTATCTTTACGCCATCTCTCATTTTAGGAAATTATAATGACAAATTCCAGACCATTTGGTGAGCTACTTTTATGATTGAAACTTGAAGGAATTCCTTTGATAGACTTGTAATTAATGCCATCAGATAGAAACAGTTGAGACCAATTTCATTTACCATGATCCAAATTTAGAAAAAGAATCCGTCCACTTCAGTTAATTCAAAAGAAAAGCAGGAGATGTGATGATTGAAAAGAAGAGAGAGCTAAAAAGAGACAAGTGTAAAAGAAGATGGTAATTAAAGAAAAGATGTTAACAAGTTTTTAACCAAGACTAGAACTTATTTTGAATCCATGAGAGGAATATTCTTATGATCAACATCCCAGCATCACTTGCCAGTGTTCTTCAACATGCATTAATTAACCTTAATTAGTTATATATAGGTGTCGCCGGTACCTATAAGGCTGCTCTGATACCAAAGTTAGGTCACATCCAATATAGTAGTATAATTAGGGTATTAGAGTTATCTTATCTTTGTGAGGGACGACTTTGTATGGTTACTAAATGGACCTGGTAGTGGGTCTCAAACTTGGACCTAGATGGATGATCAATCTAGGGGAAAGCCGACTAGCCGACCTAAATACGAAGACCGTGGGAGTAAGCGCCTATCTGGCTACTCGGTCGGGCATATGCTTGCCTCCTGACTATAAACACGAGTCTAGTGTCTGGTTGTGTTTCTAAGCTCCTGCCGATCGATTCAACATGGTACACAGTCCTTCGAGCGCCTAGCCTATAAGGCGAAATCTTTGTCAACTAGGTCGGTGAATCCAACACAGTACAATTTCTTATCTTCTTTTCCTGTCCCCATAAACATACGCTCAGAAAGAAAGCAGTTGTAAACTTGCAACCAGCCAACACTGCATCTAACAACATCACCTGCCAATGTACTTATGCTCGTTACTTATTTCTTTCTTTAATGCGTACTGCATACATACTATTCAGCTATTGCAAATAAAGGAAGTTATAGCAACCATCTACCACCACTATAGTTCATAACCCCATTACACCCACTTCATTCATATGCATCACACCACTGATCTTTCTTTTGATAGTGAAGAAAGACAAGCAAAGATCAATGACTTGATCATCAATGGACGATTCCAACTCCAACTCACAAGATCCCACTCCATCCTTTGCTTTTAGATCCACAAACAACAACATCATCTTGAGAAGCCATTCTACAAAAGAAACTCTTCCTTTCTCAAACTTACTTAACTCCCCATCTCGCCTCTCTTGTCCTACTCTTTCTCGCAGCCTCCAAAACTCTCCAATTTCCTCACCTCTTCATCCTCACTACTTCCCCACCAAGCTCTCTGATTCTGACCCACAAACAACCTACCACTGTGCCTCTTCTGTCCTCAGAAACGATGGTCAGATCATGTCCATTGCCTTGTCATCAAGTGGTTTAGTATACACTGGCTCTGATTCCAATCTTGTACGGGTTTGGAAGCTCCCTGAGTTCACTGAATGTGGACAGTTGAGGACCAAGACTTCAAGGGTTGTGGCGTTGGAAGTGTCCAATGACACTGTTTATGCAGCCTATGGTGATGGAAAGATTCGAGTGTGGACAAGAAATTGGGACAATAAGGTGTTGAAGCATGTTCGATCTGCTACCATCCCAAAGACAGTTGGCTGTGTCCGCAGCTACATTGCCGGGAAAGACAAGACTGTAAGTTTGCCTCCTTAATTAGCTGGCTGTGCTGTTACTGTAACATTAAAAATGAAGTTCACAAGTAGTCATATAGCCCACTTAGCTTAAGAGCACTTAAGAATTTCTCATGATTGTGTTCTACTTATTATTATTGATTACTTATTGATAATGTTGACACATTGGTAATATAAGGGTTACAATTTTTCGTATAGTGGGGTTCAATTCTGAACTTTGTATGAAAAATCATCTCTAGCCGTGATCAACTCCGTAAATAGATTCCAGTAACTAGAGGGATTGGTCTACGGCTCCCGATTAAGATACTCTTGATTCACAGGGAAAAAAATCACACTTTCACACGTTAAGGGAGTTTAAAGGGTCATCTAACCATTTATAAAATGGATAAAAACTTAGGTGCTCTTCAATAGGTATTGGTTGTGTTGTTCACCGATTATACATGACATGTGGATTAAAAGTTTCATTTAAATTCAAATTTAAAATTATCATGTTTTTATTATTGGATAGTTAATTTACCCATTGAATTGTGATTAGAAAACGATAAAAAATGCACACAATGAACTACATCTAAGCTTTGTCCTTATAAAATGATGTCAGGTTACCTCATAATTAATGGTCTTAATAGCAATTATTAGTGTGTATTCTAACATTTTCCATTAACTTGATTGTTTGGTGCCATCGCTCAACAAATGAAGCACAAGGGACTAATAACATCAATGGCAATTAACACAGCAGAGGACATTCTATACACAGCTTCCCTTGACAAAACGGTTAAAGTATAGCGAATCTCAGAACTGAAATGCATAGAGACAATCAAAGCCATAATTTAGCTGATGATAGAGTTCTCTACACTGCCTCTGACTGCGCCACGGTTAGAGTCTGGCGTCAAAATTTTTGCAGCCACGACTAACCTCACTCTCTCACAGTAACCCTACACGCCAAGTATTCCCCTGTAAAAGCCTTGACACTAACCCCCGATGGAGGGATTCTATATGGTGGCTGCACTGATGGCTACATACACTACTGGCTAAAGGGTTGGTTTGCGAGCCAATTACAATATGGTGGCTCAATCCAAGGGCACACTCATGCAGTATTATGCTTAGCTAGTGTTGCAAAATATGTAGTTAGTGGTTCAGCTGATTCAACTAGCAGGGTTTGGACTAGAGAACAAGATGGTCAACACACGTGTCTAGCAGTTCTGGTTGGTCATAGAGGGCCAATTAGGTGTGTAACAGCTTTTGTAGGAGGACGCTTCGTCGATGATAGTGAAGATAGTTGCACTGTTTGCACTGGAAGCCTTGATGGGGTCTTGAAGCTTTGGCGTGTAACTCATACCAAGAATGCCAATAATAATAATCAGTGCTCGTCCCAAGCTAGGACCAAGTATTTTGAACTGCACAAGGGACTTCAATGAGCACTAATTTATAGTTTTTGTTTTCATTTTTTTTTTACTAATTTGAGGGAAGTAAATCAAGTAATTAATTAATATCAATTCAAACCAACATGGACAAATAACCCGTTGCATATAGAAGAACATCTGTTGGAAAAGTCAGTTTCTTGAATGAATATTAGTACTTCGAGGGATTATCTCTAACTCCAGGGCGGGGATACACTATGTTCACAAAAAAAAATTTCAATCCGCTTTAAAATAATTATTGTCTTAAGTTTTCAAAAAATTAATATCAATCCGTTTTAAAATAATTATTGTCTAAGTTTTCAAAAATTAATATCAATCCATAGCCAGTAATCCAAGCACATTCAAGAGTCGAACACAATGCTATCAACATATCCTTCAACTTTTGTAGATTAACATCATAGCAATAAAGCAGCTTCCTTAAGAGCACCTTTATAGTCTTCAACACTTTTTTCCAGCACCTGCATCCCCAGTGACATGAACAAAATAATTTATGTAAGATGTATATGTTCATAATCTTTCCACAAGCATACAAAGTAAATCAAATTTTGCGGGATCATTGTTTTGCATCATGCTGCATGGAGCATCATAATCCAAGTACCATTATCAAGTAGTATACCTCAGTTACATGGGTACCAAAATGGTTTTCAATCTTCGACACGAGCTTTTTTCATCACATATCAAGTTAAATACAACCCCTATTCAATCAAATGAAACAAACGTAAAAACTTGGTATTTTGCACCACTACTGAAAATATCATGCATAACTTACTGGGGAATGAAATTACAAATTGACTTCCTTTAGAATATATTAAAATCTAGGCCTAATTAAAAATGCTAACAAAGATGGAGGAGGGGGGAGGGGGATTGCCCAAGTCTTCATAAGAAATATTTTGGCCACATATCTAGCCATGTGAATTCTTAACACACTCCTTAGCAATATATTTAGCCAATGTGGGATGTTAGCGCACCACTCTCATGCCTATGCAGCATGAAGTCTAGACATCTAAGGGTGACTTTGTGGTTTATGATATACTCTAATATCATGTTAAAATCTGAACTTAATTCAACCTTAAAAGCAAGCTCAAGAGAACAGATTGCCTAAGTCATTATAACGAGTACTTTGGCCATATCTCTAACCAATGTGGAATCTTTTAACAGAATAAAAGGATAAAGCAAAAAATTTGAAATTGCATATGAAGTGATTGTGTGGCCCAACAAACAGATATTACAACATAACCCCATCTGAGCGGGGTCAATCAGTCTAACAAAAGGTCTGCAACTTGTGGAAAGCGAAAACATAATTCTAGATACATTAATGGTTAAATTACATTTTTGGTCTCTTAACTTATTTTAAAGGTTCACTTTGGTCTTTTAATTTTTTAAAAGTTCATTTTGGTCCTTTAATTTGTCACTGTTAACCAAAGTTAGTCCTTCCGTCAATTTTAGCATATGTGGCGCCCAATAAGCTATCAGATGTGGATAAAAAATAATATTTTAATGCCATGTGGCATTTATCTATCTGACTTGGAATTAAGGTTTTTTTTTGCACCCCTTCAACTGTTGATTCCAGTGCCTCCACCGTTCTATAGATTCGGCGTGGTCGAAAGTGCACGATGGAGGGCGGCGGTGCGGTGAGGCACGCGAACAGACGCGGGGTGCAGGGATAAGAAGGTGGATGGTGGCTTTCATGGTGGAGGCTCTGATATTGACTTGCGACGACGAAGAAGATGTGGTGCGATTGGGTCTCGGTGGACGGTGGTGGTATCTCTTTGGTTGCTCTAGGAGCGACAAGGAAGAATGAACTTGCGGTGGTCTCTGATTTCGCTTGCAGTGGAGTTGCTGCTTGACACAGACGCTTTCACAGTGAATATTCGATAATGGTGGAGTGGGTTTGATGATTTCCAATAATGGAGCTTGATGATAGTGGCGCTAATTGATGGGGGTTGCGGTCAAAAGCTATGGTGGTGGGTTGTGTTGAGATCAAAACCCTTTTGATATGTGTTTTAATGACAACAAACCTTCTGAACTAAGTGTTAAGTTTTCTGAATGGTGATCTACTGGTATTTGCACTTGAGTTTTGTTGAAAGAACAGGAATCTCAGAAGTGGACAATCTAGAAGCCACTCACATCAACAAAGTGCATTATATCTACTCAACAAGAGAAGAATCAGAGTAGCATTAGAGGATTACAACAGTAGCATCACAAGCTTCATGAAGATATTAGTAGGCTACTTCAGAACCATGAGAGGAGGATGAGAAAGCTATCATTTAAAGTTTTGTTCATCACATCACCTAAAGGTCCAGAACAAGTATAGAAGGCTCAAACAAGAAGAAGAAGATTTCAGCAAGTATAAAAGGTTCAAGCAAGAAGAGGAAGGTCATGATATGAAAATAGAAGAATTAAATCAAGAAGAGAAGGTTCATTGAAGAAGAATCCGCATGAAGAAAGAGTTAACAAGATCATGAGGGAAGACTCACATAAGGTTCACAGAACCTATAAGTAAAGGTGGATTGTAGCCAAGAAGAGTCAAGTCAGAAAAGAAGAAAATGGAGATCAACCATAAGATTCTAAGTTAATGGTGAATTAGCATTGGACATCATTCTTGAGAAGGAAATGATGAACTGCTAATGATGAATTGGCATTGGACATCACTACTGAGAAGATGGTTGCAGTGGTTAAAATTAAGTGTTTGAATGCTTACTCAGGGTGAGTAAGTTCCAACTTACTCTCACTTACTGCACAAGAGCAGGTTCTGCTGAGAAAAGTATATTCTACTGAGATGAGCAGGTTCTGAGAGTCGGTTCGCTGTCATGACAGCTTGCAGAAAAACATAAAGGTTCAACAGAGAAGTGTCAAAACAAGTGGGAAAAGTTTCAAACACTGTAGCAACGGCTATATCATCATTGAACCTTTATTTAAACAGTGGTTACATGTCACACAGTGGAGAAGATAATGGAAGAATGCAAGCTGCAGTGATTTAAAGCAAATGTTTGTAAACTTACTCAGTGTGAGCAAGTTCAAACTTACTCTCATTTACTGCACAAACAAATTCTGCAGTAAAGAACAAATTAAATGCATCAAACACTTGCACACCATGTCATTTATTGAAGAACAATCACTGAAATCAAGAGAAAATTGTTGCTACTGCTGCAAATGAGGAAGTTCAGCAAGAGAAGTCTCCAAAAGCTGATGTGACAGGGGACAGGACTGAAAGTAGGTGAAAAGCAAATCTGCTTTTTACAGTACTATTCATTACACTGCACAAAACCTTCCCAAAGTTTCCCAACGGCTCTGCAACGGCTTGTTATTCAAAAAAAGTCTATAAATATAAGAAAGGGCAGCTAAAAAATAAAAGAGAATGGGTTTATACTGAGCTTAAGCAGATTTTGCACTATCTCCATCTTACTCTCCCTGCTACGAACTTGCTCAAGTTATGAGCAAGTTTACTGCAGAAGCAATTTCAGTTTTGTGCTTCAAAGTTCATCCACTCCATGAGTGTTCTTCAGCTGAAATACACTAGAATCAAAGAGGAAGAGAGATAAACACAAGTCTTATCAAGATCAATCAATGCTCTCCTTTATTCTCCTCTTTCACACTCTTGTTCATATGTGCTTAACATCTTGGGATATCTAAGAGAGTGTGCTTAGCTTGTTTTATTATTTATATCCACTTACCAAAATGTAACTAAGCTGTAATAAATCCCAAACCCCTTTGTAATGTTCTTTACCATGTATTTTTTACCAAGATACCTAGGGTAGGTGAGTGTTGATGAGAAAAGTCTTAGGAAGATATTTTCTATCAAGCTACCTAGGATGGGTGAGTGTTGGTGAGGAAAACAATGGGTAGAAGATGAAGGAGAAAGCCTGTAGAGGCTATGCTAAAGAATACTAGGAGGCAGCTTAGAGAGGCTGTATGAAAGAATACTCAGAGGCAGGTTGGAGAGGCTGTTTGAAAGAATACTCAGAGGCAGTCTGGAGAGGCTGTGTGAAAGAATACTCCACTTGTACTATTTGGAAAATAGTGGAAAAATCTCACTGATGGTGAGGAGTGGATGTAGCCCATGGTTGTTGGGTGAACCACTATAAAAATCCTCTGTGTGGTGCTTTCTATCCTTATCTCTTGCATATTTTACAATTTGCTCATACTGCATCATCCACTAAGCCTCACATTGATTTATGCTTAAAACAGAACCTACTCACGTTTACATGCATTCTGCACAGCTAGAGTAAGTTCACTGCGTTGAACCTACTCAAGTTGAGAATGTTTTCTAAAACTGTTTTAAGCCAACATAAAGATATTCACTAGAGGAGGTTCATTCTGCACAATACTGCATAATACTCATACTACATGGAACTTGATCATCTAAGAGGACTTTCATTAAAAATGTTGTATGAAGCGTACCCATCTAAGAGGATGTTCATTGAAACTATTTTATGCTAACTGTCTCATCTCCAAGTATTAACTTGAGAGGATGTCCTCAAAGTTTCAGGTTGAAAATTTTAAAAAGGTCACAATTCAACCCCCTTGTGACTCTCTGTGCCACTTTAGGTTGTTGTGCTGATGTGTGGCGGTTTATGATGGCAGTGTTGCACGAACTCAGCCGTCAAATTGTTCTCCAGCCACCACTTCCTCCCCCTAAGCCACTTTCCCCTTCCCACCCTAAAACCCACCCCACCCTTCCTCTATTTCCTCTCCACCACCCCAAATTCCATACTTTTTGCAGAAAACACAAATTGGATTCGACCACAAAAATGGGATTCGACCACAAATTGGATTCCCTCTTCACCACCCCCTTCCTCCATTTCCTCTCCACCACCCCAAATTCCAGATCTAGGGCTTTTCTGTTTCAATGAGTTTCTGCTTCTCTGTTTTTTGGGGTTCGACTGATTCCGATTTTTCCTTCATGGTTGGGGTGGTGGTGGTAATCGTTGTGGTGGTGGAGGGAGGTTGAAGAAGATGGTGGAGGGAAGTTGAAGAAGATGGGGTCAAAGCTGACGGTGGAGGGAGAGAGGTTTAAGATTCTAATTCCACGTCAGCCAAAGTTGCCACCTCGTGTCCACATAAGCATCCACATAAGACTGATTGTTGACTTGACTTAACAATTTGGACGGAAAGGACTAACTTGGAGTAACAGAGATAAATTAAATGACTAAAATGAACTTTTTAAAAATTAAAGGACCAAAGTGAACCTTTAAAATAAGTTAAGGGACTAAAAAGGTAATTTAACTTACATTAATCAATTTTTTACATCCTCGGTCCTTTTTCTAGACTTTTTGAGTCCAATTTTACATTGACTAAATACGTGTACTTTTTATCTTATAATAAATGACAGAGGGAGTATTAATTTAAAATTGAGAGGAAAATTGCTTTTTTTTTTAAAAAAAATACAAAAACTTTTATTTATAAATTTATACACATAGACCAATTAATGTTATTTAAAATTGAATAGGTTATTAAACCAATATACTGATTACTAAATCATAGTATCTCACTATCGTTTAATAACTTTAACTATTTTAATAATTATACTCTGGCATTCATAAAAAAAGTTAAATACATGATTTCATTTAAATTATCCATATTTTTACTATTACCAGATTTTTGAAAAACGACCTTTACTATTAGTTGAATCTTAGTGATGATTTTTTTTTTAGGGGTATGATGAAATTTTCTATTTTTCAATCTGTATATTATTATTATTTTAAAGAGAAATAGAGGAAGTGTTGTTTATCATTGAATAAATATTTCATTTTATTTCTACTTTAAGCATTTTACGTGGTGAAGAAGTCAGTGAAATCACGTTAATTTCCCCTAATTTTAGACATGAGAAGGAGCAAGAGGCAAATCAAAACAAAACCATGTGTTGTTGCACTTTCACTTAATGTTTTTTTTTAATAAAAAAACTGCAAAGGAACAAAAGAAGAAAGAAAAGAATAACAATAAATAAGAATGTCATCATCTCCGAAGCTATCACTGGGAAACACACACTCACAGACTCAGACACAGACGCAGAGCACCACCCCAACGCACCGCCATCCCAATCACCTGGCAGCTACAACCATGTTGGAGTGGGTTGTCTCCTCCCGCCGCGCAAACCCTCACGGAGACGGAGACAGCGACAACAACGACGCTATCAACAGCGACGAATCCAAGACGAAGACGAATACTAGATTGTGTTTCATTATTTATTCTCTTCTTTCTCTTGAAAAACGAGTCAATAGTATTCTTTTTAGACATCACTATGAACCTATTTTTTTTAAAAAAAATGGTTATAGAAAATAAAGGTTAGCATTTATAGATAACCAAAAAAAAAAGCACAAACACTGAGTTAAATGCTAGGTGTCCAATGCTAACCAAGCAAAAACAAAAACATTATAAACAGATAGCATTGAAAGATGCTGAGCACAAATAAAAAATATGCAAGAAAAAAATTATGAAAAGAAACGCTATAAAAGAATCGAACTATCTAAGGACCAATAAAAGCACAAATGCTTTATAAATATAATAAAAGCATAAATGATTTAAGCAATAAAAGAATCGAAGGACCAATGAAAACATGTAAGCAATAAAAGCAATAAATTGTACATGGTTAAAAAATAGAATCAGCTGCTTCTTTTACAAATTGCTTTGTCTTGGACTTTGTTTTGTCTTAGGGGGTGGCCTTTTAAGTGTTTTTCATAAAATTGTATTATGATATAATATATTATATGTATATTAAAATTTTTTTGAAAACCTGGGCGAGACCATGGCATCCCCACGTCCCCCTACCGTCCGCCTCTGGTTGTAAAATGAATTAAATACAATCTGTCAGATAAGTAACAATTCTTATTTTAATATTCAGGTGCTCAATTGGATTGGTTCGATAATTGTTGTGTTTATTTTATATAACTTAATGGCTGACACAAATTTAGACAGACTTTGTGATGTGCATTGTTATATTATTTTTTTGTTTTTAGTGTTATTCTATGATGTACGAATGTTATTAGGGACTCTTTTTCATATATTTGTTGAAAATCATCGTGCTCATGTTATTTTTTGCATTTTTATCGAGATGTAATATTAGTTCAACAACTTATTTTCCCGTGCATCGCACGGGTATATTTACTAGTATAGTTTAATTGAAATATTGTAAAAAATACTTCAATTTTTGTTTTGAAAAATTAATTTTCTGTTTATTAGTATTATAATGGAAATTCATAAATGATTTTTTTTAAATTGATGTATTATATATTTTTGAATTAGCTGGATACATATATAACTATTAATAAATAACAAATATTAAATTATATAAATATTACCTTTTTAAATTTTAAAATTAAGTATATTATGTTAACTATTTGAATAATTATTTAATATATGAAAAAAAATTAATTATATTTTTTAAATATTTATACGTCAATTTACTGGGTATTAAAGACAATTGATTTAGATACCATTTATATGAAAACATAAGTCAAAAATCGAATTTTTAAGCAGTCATGAATTAAAAAGTTAGTGTAAATTAAATGTGACAACATGTAATTTTGTTGACACATGTGTTTGCACAATTGATTGGTTGGCCGATTATATCAGGTGAGAGAATGCCATTTGTCATTTTCGTTTTTTTGTTTCCTTTTTTGAATGACACTTGGAATATTCCTTCTAGGGAATTATCCTAATTGTATATAATATAGATATAGATATAGATATAGATATAGATTTAGATTTAGATATAGATATAAATATAAATATAGATTTCTATTAAAATTCTACATTTCAATAAAAGTTTTAATATTTTTAGATTAACATTGAACTTGATAACCGTGGGTGAGTTATTTTTATCTTTTTTGTCATTCGATCAATATGTAAACGTTATTTGTGTCTAACCTTTCTATTTTCCGCATATATCGGTTCAAGTACACTTTGTTTGATAACTTTGTGGACGAGTAGAAGTCTTTCATTTCACCAGGAGAGGCAACCAATGTTGTCTTGGCTATCCTCTATTTTCCTCATATATTTTTTTGCTTATATTTCGGACCGGAGCGAGTATGCACTATCAGTATAAAGAAATTTTACACATGCATCTAATGAGGTGATGGTACATCAGTCAATAAGTTTAAAAACACATGACTTGTCATACTCATTAAATGATGCAATGCAAGTATAAAATATTTTTATATTGACAGTGCATATAAATAAATAAATAAATAAATTAATTAATTAATTAAAATATAGTGAAAATATCAATCATCAGAATTCTGATTTTTCAATAACAATGGGAGGGGGATAGAATAACTATTTAAGTGATTTAATTGATTAAATTAAAAAATAATAATTAACTAATTAAAAAATGTAAACAAAAATAAAATTATATCTCAGTTTTTTTTAAATTAGTTCAAGCACATTGCTGTCCTTTGGAAAATAATATCATTTCTTTTATCTTACTTAAGGGAGAGAGACAAACGCACTCATTTATTTTATAGTCCTCTCTTCCTTCTATTATATCAAACAATAGACTCTATGCATCCTCCCAAATTTTTATCACCTTTGTTTGTATTATCACTTTCTTCTAACAACCAATGTCCTAAAAACATTTTTAACACAAATTTTAATTTGTTTAATAAAAATATTTAAGAATCATTTTAAATAGAGAGAATAATGATTTATAAGAATTTTTAAAAGCAATTGTATACCCGTGCAAGGCATGAGTTAGACACACTAGTCTAGAAAAAAAGCAAAAAATGTAAATTTGGAATTGCATTGAATTGAAGCGAGTAAAGTTGATTACAAGTAATTACATCAAGCCTACACATGGACATTAACAAAGTAGTAAATTAGCAATTAACCTCTAATCTCTAACTAACTATTCACTAATTATCAACTAATTACATTTAGTGTTACTATGCTACTAGTATTGTCAGATCAAATGATGCAATAATATATTATTAAATAATAATATCAGTTTTTTTTTTTATGCAAACCGTGCACACATTTTTTTTTGGTGTAATATTCCATGCACAAATTAAACAAAGTATACATCTTGGGAAAAGATATGCATACAACATACTCATACTCTTGTCAAAAAAAAAAAAAAACTCATACTCAAAATGCATGCACACATCGTAATAATACACAGAATTTAAAATATTTATTGACCAAGTATTGAAATAAATAAAAAACGTTAGGTCTTTGAAGTCAAACGTGCACCAGTGGTCTAGTGGTAGAATAGTACCCTGCCTACAGACCCGGGTTCGATTCCCGGCTGGTGCAGTGCGTGGAGCTGTGATGAAACTAATTGTGATGGTGGGTCCATCACCATTCCTGAACTATCGGATGAAACAAATGCCTCTGAGCTCCATTTTTTTTTTCATGCATTATTAACGTTAGTTTCACCTTTAAAACAATTTTGATGGGGGCTCCATCACCAATTCTGAACCATTGGATGAAACAATATGCAACTGAGCTCCCTTTATATTTTCTCCCTTTGCATTAAAGCTACTGTTTGTTTCACCTTCAGAACTTAGGATCCTGATTCAATTACATCTAAAAAATCAGAGAAGGAACAGTGTCACATGAGTGAAAAATATCAACAGCGTTTGAAACACTGCTAGGCATTCTTGATGCGGACAATTCAACTTATTATATAACACTGTTAGGCTCGTTGAGGGAGAGGGGAAAGGGATTGGGGAAGGGTATTCTAGGGATTTTATTGAAAAAAGGGGGGAGGGGTGCAGGTAGAACTCAACAAGATTTTATGCAACATCAAGTATTAGTATATATATCCAATTTTTTTTTTTTTGATAACAAAGTATATATATCCAAGTTTGTTATTGTGTTTCGTTTAATTTTTAATTTTTAATTTCACTTGGGCTATCTAAATTTGGAAGGATGGCAAAACTAATGAGGATAATGCTTTCAATAAACAGGATCATGATGCATGCATGTACAGGAAATGAGAAATTATAAGTTAAACAACGGTTAAATGCTAACAAGTTGCTTATTTTGTAGCTTAAGGGATCTGTCTTATTAAACAACAGTTGGCAGATAAGGATTCGTTCCTTTAATTAGTAGCTTATGATCTGCAATTGAGACAGAACACGTGCTGCTGCAATCACTATCTAGGGTGAAATCTCCCTTTCACACAGAAGTACTTCTGTTGCAAATGCAAACCACTTTGATTTGCTAGCTTGACTCATCTAAATGAAACCCTTTTGGAAAATTTACCAAAAGGTTCCTATCACCAAGTTATTTATGTTGTTTTGCTTTGAAATTTGCAATTTTGAGCTCTGCTCGAAACAGTAACCAGCTCCTAAAGGTGACTAGCCAATTAGCCATTTCATGTTCACCTTTTGACCCATATGAGGAGAGGACAAAAAAATCACATGGGGCATAGCATAGTTGGATATTCAAAAGCCTGTTTTTTGTTTGATAACATAAAATAATTAGTAAAGGGTTTGCTGAAGTATACAAAAAGTTAATGACGACATAATCATAAAATTAACCAAACCTTTTTTGGACAGTTTAATGCATTTTTCAAACAATAGAGGCCTAAAAGCCCTCAAGAGTCTCCTGTGCTTAGCTCCAATTTGCCGACCATATTGCTTTGTTTTTATGATTATTTCCTTCACATTCTACCCCACCAAACACCACCTCTATGCCTCTCTTTACTACTCACATGAAGGAATCATTTATTTGCTTCCAGACACTTCTAATGAATCACGCAAGTGACAGCTAAGGTTGCCAGAAAAAAAAAGCCTGATTGGATATGCATTTGTATACACTCTATTGTTACGTTATATCCACCCTTTTAATGCCACCAACTGCTGGTTGCTTTGGCAATTTCAGCAACATGGGGATGTTGGGACCGGGGTTCGAACCCGGGTATTACCGTTTAGACGTGTGTGTTTGTTGTTTACTATTTTTACTCCACAGAAAAGAGATTTTTCACTCTGCGCACAGTTTCAGTGACTTATATCAACCATTGAACATCCATGCAATCTCTAGGGTGAATTCCGACGGCATCGCCAATCTCTCGAGCCCACTGTTGTCGGAGAAAACGAAGTCGAATGTGTTGTCTACGAACAAAATCTACGAGCTTCACTGGATTTCACCAGCGGTTTCGACGCCTTCTTCGAGATGCGAACAGCGTCCGTGATGCCAATCTCCCGCAACACGTAGACATTGCGGCCAGTCGGCGTTTACACGCAAAGCGACTTCGCCTCTGGCGAGAGGTAGTCTTCGACGATCAGGTCCTAGAATACAGACAAGTCGAATCGGCTTTTATTAATGTGTTTTGTTGTTCCATGGTTATAAATTTTTAGTTTCTAAGGAGGAAGGAATATCTATAAATGTCATTAACTTGTTTATGCTTTATATCAGATGAATATTTTTCTCTAAAAGTTTGGGGTTTATTATCTGTAGGTATATTGCCGGCTCTATTGGAGCTTAATTGGTATGTGTTTTGGCTTAATAGATGTATTAAGTTTATGTTCATTTCTATTGAATGCTCTTTATGCAATTTTTTCATTATGCATACCTACAAAACATGATAAAAAGTAGATAGAGCCTTTTGCTTCACCAATGGAATGGCTGCTTTGAGCATTGTTGTTCACCTTCTTAGAAGTGGTGCATCTTCTGAGTGATAAAATCATATCTTATTTTGTTGGGTTAAATATATACTTCAGTGTGCAAAAAACAGCAGCAGATATAAATGTACATATGCTGAGCTAAGTTAGTTGATTCTTCGGTGTGCAGAAAACATGGACTAATTGGGTGGACTATTGATAAAAGCAGAACCAAAGTGTTCTTTCTGGGAATTTCTCCTTCACACAACAAGTAGGGACTATTAATGTTTTCTGATGCATGAGAGAAGTGACACCTCATTGGTTTTGTACTTTTGTTGTTTCAACCTTTTCAGCAATTTTGTAATTTGATTTTTGTGGTGCCTTAAGAGAGTTATCTACTCAAACCAATTAGATTTCTCTGGTCTTTGCAACTCACATCGCAGTCTAGGTCAGTCCCATGTATGGGCAAGATGCTCCTACTATGGATCTTTCTTTGAAAACCAATATGTGGGCGTTATCCTCCTCTTCTACGAATGGGTGAGTACAAAGAATGTACTGATATCTTGGCTTTAAGAGTGATAGGACATAAGATGTGCAGGATTGACTGATGAATTAATGTTTTCACAAATTTTGTTTTTTGACGGGCACAAACCAATCTGTCATGTACCATGTATACATGTTATTTTCTTTCCTTTTGTTTTTCATGGCGGGGTTCAAGGCACGTACGTAGTGGCAGTTAACGGCTTCACTTTATAACTACTGGTTCCTTTGATGCAGGTAGCTTCACTCTCTTGATGTATTAGTTTACGGGATAGGAGAGGATATCAAATTGAGTGCTAGTTTCCAATGAGCATTCAATCTAAAGGCACTGTGAGTCTTAGTCTAAGCTTTGTTTGGTACAGAAAGTAGAAATTGAACTATTTTGCAAAGCATCATTGCTTAATTCATTATTTAATATTTTCATATCATGTTCACTTCCTAATATTTGTATGCAATGAAAAGTAAGCATTATAGACAAAAGTAAGCTGAATATAATCTGTATTAGCCTTTAATTTCCATGCTTCTTCACTAGGAGATGGCTTTTTTTTTCTTTTATCATATGCTGTCATTTTTTTCCTTTTTCCAGAATCTATTCAATGACTAAGCAAAGATGAGCTTTAGAAATTAGAATAAGTTATCTAATATTCTGATCCAAGACTAAATTATCTAATATATTTTAGTATATTTATTGTGTAAATTAATTTTAGTTGTAACATTACGAATAATTTATTTATTAGAATTTATAATAGTAATAAAATTTTAATAATAAAATTTAATAAATACTAATAATTTTTAGTGACAGACAAAACTGTAGGTATAAATCAGATATTTTTACCTCTTCCCATGGTTTTTACCCACGGGAAAAACTGTAGGTAAAAGTTTAAAACTTATAGTGACGGCCAGGGACGGATCCAGAAATTTCATCTAGTAGGGTCAAAATCATGTACCATAAATAATAATTAAAAAAATATCAATGCAAAAGCAATAAAATAGTGACTTCATTATCATTAAGCAAAATATTGGATATTACAAAAAACTATAACATTATATACCTAAAAAATTAAAGACACATCAACACAACAAATTATAATTGTCCTCTACGTGTCTTCATATTTTGAAATTGTTGTATGATTTTTTCATTTTCAACATTATCAAAAATATCTCTCTCAGTGTATATGACCAAATAATCATTCAACAATTCATCTCTCATACGGTTGCATAATTGATTCTAATTTTAAAGATATAGCACTTGTATTTGCAACATGGTGTTGCTGTATTTTTTTTTCCTTCATTAAGTTCATGAGACTCTAATGGTGATCTTTTTTTGAAATATTTTTCCATATCTAGCACATTAAAAATATGATGCAAATTAATAACTTATTTTACACACTCAAAATAATAACAACTACAGCAACATACCCTCCATCAATTTTATATTTATAGAAAATGACAAAATAGAAAGAAAAAAATAAAAGATTAAAAAGGAAAGGAACAACAAAGGGATTTGAGAGGAAAGATTAAAAATGATAGGTACCTAACTTGTAATACAACTCATTAACTGTTACAGCCATAAAATCAACTATCGTAGCAGGCAAGGTAAAATTCAGTGAGTTGGAGGCAATAGAAATTGAGTGGAGACGGACAGTGGAAAATGAGAGACGACTGGGTCCACTGGAAGAGAAAGGAATAGAAAAAGGGTTGTGAGTGGAGGGTGTTGAAATAGAGTCACGTGAGACAGAGGAATGAAAAAAGGGTTCCAATTTTCTCTCAGTTGAAATTGAAAAGTGAGACACGTGGGAATCCTTTTTTTTTGAAAAGCAAACTCATTCATTTATAATAAGAATAAACTATCAATTTAGTCCCTAAAGTATTATTTTCTCTTCAATTTAGTCCTTAAACTATCAAAACTTATTAAATAGTCCCTAAACCATATACTCTTTCATTAAATAGTCCCTAAACTATATATTCTTCCATCAATTTAGTCCCTAACGAGGGACTAACGGGATGGACGGATATATAGATTAGGGACTGTTTAATAAGTTTTGATAATTTAAGGACTAAATTGGAGAGAGAGTGATACTTTAGGGACTAAATTGATGGTTTATTCTTTATAATAATGGACACAAGACAAACAGAGTCCACTACCCACACAAACAATACGCAGCCAACGTTGGAACTTAATTGAGGTAGTTTTCATGAGGGGTCAAGATATATTTTCATCTGGGGTCAATATTATAATTGTTTAATAGTTAGTAAATTATTTTTTTTTTCAGTGGGGTCTGTTGACCCCAATTGACACAGGGCGGATCCGTCCCTAGTGACGGCCATGTAACTTTGACAGACGGACAAAATGGCGTCAGAAGTCGACGCGTATAATCACCAAAACAAAAAGCCAAATCACGGCGGTTTAAATTTCAAGCGGCGGCGATTTAAATTGCTGCAAATGCAGGTTCGCGGCAGTTTTGGTTGTGCCTCAGATTTATGCGTCGGTGGTATGTTTTGCGGCGGTTTGAATAACCGTCACGCAGCCCGTCGTAAGTCGTTTTCTCAGTTTGTGGCGGTTCAGTTATGAACCGTCGCTATGTGAGCCAAGTAAAAGTTCTCCTGAATCATAGTGGTGGTTCCAAACTGCCGACACAATATAAAATCACGGCGGTTATTGACTGCCACCAATTTTTTCGTACAATACTCATAAATATTACAGCAGTTTGGAACTGCTGCTATATGGAAAATTATTTTATTATTTAATTATTATTATTTGAAATTTTCTTTTGGTTTTATTGAAATTAATTAATTTTTCTTATGGCTTTATTTGAATTTGTTTAAAACCAACTTATTAATTAACTTTTTAACAAAAAACTAAGTGAAACAAAATAAACTTTTAAACAAAATAATTAAAAAATACCTAAATTCATTAATTCATAAACCAAAATATAAATTTCACAAATTAACTTCAATGAAAAAATTAAATGAAATAAAATAAACTATTTAAAGAAATAATCCAACAAAAACACCTATAGATACAATCATATTTGCATTAATCAAAATATAAATTCATATAACAAAATATAAATTCCACAGTGCGTATAGTAAATAGTTAAAACATCGATTTAATAAAGTAGAAACATAAGAAAATGTATATAACAAAGGTTCTTCAAGTTCATAACATAAAAATGAAATCAAGTAGATCTAGATGGTCCCATGTAACGATGTTCCTTGATGATTCCCTAATGTGTGGCTAGAGTTAGAAGAGCCTATCGCCCCATTTGGTGATTCCAAGTCAGCCGACTAAGAAAAAGAATTCATAAAATACATTAGAATCACTAACCGCACAAGTGATTGATTTGTAAAGTCATTTTAATTACAACTAATGTACCTGATTTCTCTTAGTAATTTGCATAAGGAAAGCAAGTTGTTCCTTCACTACATCGAGTTCAGCAACTTGTGCCTTCAAAGCATCGACTTCGACAACTTGTGCCTTTAAGGTATCAATTTCAATATGCACCTTAGTCATCTTTGCATTAGCATCTGATGAAGATGTCGACGCTGTAGAACCGCATCCAATGAGCTGAGATGGTGTTACACCAAGTCCTATGCTTCGAACATACCCATGATGCTATTTCCCAAAAACTTTCATGAAGGCTTCATTCTCAGAAGAAGACTCCTTAATTTCATTTTGCAATTGTTCCTGCACGTATTGAAGACAAACATAAACATTCAAAGACTACTTGTAACCAAAGGTTCTCAAACCAATTTGTGAAATACACTACCAGCTATTGCAGTAAAGTGTACTCATGACAAGCTAAGACTAACAAATAAACAGGATGAAAGGAAAGAAAAGAAGACAACTGTAGGGTTGCCCATCTTCCAATTCCTAAGATTTTGTACCATATAAATATAATTATATAAGTAAATTATATAATTAAATTTCCAAGCAACAAAACAAGTGAGTTATACCATTTCATCCCTTTTTCTTGCTGGTGTCTTGGAGCCTAATGTATGCGGAATTTGTTGCTTCTGGCGGTTCTCTGCGTTTTTGTCAGCTATCTCCTGTATCACGCAACAAATTTAATACTCAATAAACAGCGAGCAAAGTCAAGCTAAAAAACTCAATTTTGCTTATTACCATAGTTTTACGACTCAATCTATATTCCAAATACATATTCCAATTGTCTGCGTCAACACCTGGCGGTAACCTTTCAAGATTTTGTTCATATGTAAGCTCCCAATCATAATAATCATGAAAAACCTTATGCAGATTGTCTTGCCATTTCTTTCCCAAGCTTGCTAAGATATATTTCTTGTTATCTCCATCATTGACAACAAATTTTTTCTTTAAGACAAACACAATAAAAGTTGTTAGTAACAAAACTCAAGTAGAAATCAAATGTATTAAGTTAAATATAGTTCATACCTTTATGTTCGCATCATAAATATTATTTTTGTGTTCAAGAGGAACTTTCCTCCAAGTTTTATACATAATAGGAAATTTGTCAAAATTACTCGCAATAAAACCCAAATACCCTGCCAATAATCCAGTAGAGTCTTCTACTGGTTGACCTTCTGCATTCCACCTTGTCAATACCCTAAATCCTAGATTATTTGGAATCATGTCTCGCACCTTTAAGCTTTTTTGCCTACAATTATCCTCCTCATCTAAAATAAACCAAGATATTAGTATACGAAAATATAACACGATAAAAAGATTGACGAGAAACTAAAATTATAGTAAATATACCAATAACATCAACTGTCTAGTGTGCATTAGACTTGTGATAAAGTGTGGATGAACCTTCAGTCACATCAGGTTCAGATTGAACAGGTTCATGATGTCCACAACTTCTGGAATCTGGTTCACTATTTGACACATCTCGTAACCCAGGAATCTCGTCTTCAGAAGACGACGATATGTGAGGCATGGGCTCCCTTTGGGGTATCGGTACACTATGATAAGTGCTTGCAGAAGATCCATGTTCTCGAATTAGTGTGGATCGACAACTACGAGGACCATATCTTCTTGTATGAGGCATACCTATACGAGATTCAAATAAATTAATAATGATAAGTCCATAAGCATATGTAAGCAAATAAATTAATAACAATTTAATATTACACTTTAATTGGAACATCCTTACCAGAAAGCTTGACAACAGACCAGAGATTTGTTTATTACAATTTACAAGACTACCTTGTGATCAATTTAATCCAATATGAAAAATTCGTAGTAAATGTGCCAACGATAGCAAGCAGTAAAGTGTATTTTATTATGCCAATAGTAGCAATAAGCAACAATATTGCATGGAATGGTAACAACCAATCACATTATAAAACCATATCATGATTATCATCATCAATATTTTCATTAACTACTGAAATTTCAAGATCATCATCTATAACCACTCTTGCCAAAGGAATATGTGTGTTATCATCTAGGAAAAATTGTTCCAAATTTTGTGATGGATATGTCTCATTGGATGCCATAATTTCATCCTCATCTTCACCCATGTCGTACAAGTCTCTTGGCCTCAAATGAATTGGTATACTCCAACCTTGTTCCTTCTCATCCTCAACATAAAAGACCATTTGAGCTTCAGAAGCTTTAATGTATGGTTCATCATCTTCATGTTCTCCGCTATGTATTAGTCGTGCAAAGTTAATAGAGGTAAAACCCAACTTATCCATCTTCATGCATCTTGGATTAGTGGTATTAGCCCATTCACATTTAAACATAACTACTGTGAAGCCATTATAGCATAGCTCAATGATGTCTATTAATTTTCCATAGTAAGACGCTCCTCCAAACCTCATTTGGGCATCACTATTGCTCGAATAACTTCTTGTTCAAAATATGCCAAAAACTCCACTATTTTGAGTTTTTAATAACTTGTCTCGTGCTAAGGTCCGAAATTTGTATCCATTAACATTAAATGCGGTGAACCTTCTAGCTTGATCAAAAGGACCTTGTGCAAGACTGATAAGAACATCTTTATCTTGTACATTGAGACTGTTAACATTATTGCCAATCTGGATATCATAATGTAAATTGTTAGTCACATTCCTATAAAAAGGAAAATGCAAACACAGGCATGCATAAATATTCACACGATTGGCAAACCAACGAACGAACTCTCTATAAACCTTTTTGTCTATCTCAGAAGCATTCCTCGTCCTAAGTTGCCTTCGTACAATAGTTCTATATTGCCTATTTATTTATATAATATTAGATGTAAGAAAAGGAAAAATGAATAATTACTCTAAGTGAAAGAAATACTTACTGAAGATAATAATCAACTACGATGCAATTTGTTAACATGTGTCGATGAGCCTGTAGCTTTTCTTTGGGTGTGAGGGTAAAATATGAAGAACCACCAACCAGTTTTCCAATTACAGGAAACAATTTAGTTATTCGTGATTGAGATTGTATATCGTTAGGCTCATCATCTACACGACCACATTTTTTCCACCTTGTCTCAATATTGTCTAAATACCTTGAACAAAATGTAAGAATCTCTTCCATAAGGTAACCTTCTGCTATAAACTCTTCCGGACGTGCCTTATTACGAACATATGATTTTAGATGTCCTAAGTACCTATTTATAAACCATAACAAATATTGTTTACAATAACCATTACATTATCGAATTGAAAAAATTAAAACAAAGCTAACACACATTTTTTACCTTTCCATAGGATACATCCATCGGTAATGGACATGACCTCCATCCTTAGCTTCTTCGACAAGGTGAACAACCAAGTGAACCATAACAGTGAAAAATGAAGGAGGAAATAGCATTTCCATGTGGCATAAAGTGAGGACAATTTGATTATGCAATTTGTCCAAATCTCCAACTTTCAACACTTTACCACATAATTGTCTAAAGAATGAGCATAACTCAATTAATACCGCCGAAATCTCATCAGGCAACGATGTCCACATGGCTAGCGGTAGCAATTGCTCCATCAATATATGACAATCATGACTTTTCAACATTCCATTCAACTTGAGATTATCTAAGTCAATGCACCTGGAAATGTTGCTCGAATAACCATCTGGCACAGTAATGTTCTTTAAAGTTGCCAAAAATGCCCTCTTACCCATTTTAGTCATTGTAAAGACAGCTAAAGGGCATTTTTCCATTATCATTTGGCCAGAGGTCTGGTCTTAAGCCCATATCTTTAAGGTCTCTTTGAGCATTGATATGATCTTTTGTCTTTGCACTAGCAAAGTATATATGATATTATCACATACGTTCTTCTCAATATACATCATGTCAAGATTGTAGCGCAAACAATTATCTTTCCAATATGGAAGTTCAAAGAATATACTTTTATTTTTCCATTGTTGAGTGCTATCTTGTGAAAGTCGTCCACCTCGTGTTCTTTTTCCTGACCCTTCTTTCTCTGGTCTTCGCCCAAATGTGGCATTAATGTTAAGAACCTGTTCAAAAATTTCAGATCTAGACAATGTTTTAGGTGGACTACGCATATCTTGTTCACCATTAAAGCGAATTCGGTTCAATCTAAATTTGTGTCTTCAGTCAAGAAAATGACGATAACCCATAAAACACCATTTTCTACTATGAGGAAGACAACAAGGAACAGAGTCAAAGTTACAAGATGGGCAAGCAAGTCCAATGTAGGTGTTCCACCCAGAAAGTGTTCCTAACCCGGGAAAATCACTTATTGTCCACATCAAAGCAGCATGTAATTTGAACATCTCATGCTTGAAAGAATCATAAGAATTCACACATGTTGTTCATAACTCTTTTAACTCTTTGATTAGAGGCTGCAAGTAGACATCTATAATATTTTCTGGAATTTTTTTTCCAAGAATTATCATCGAAATTATAAAAGATGTCTGCTTCATGCACACCCATAGAGGACTGTTGTATGGAATGAGAATAATTGGCCAAATACTATAATTTGAACTCATAACACCGAAGGGATTAAAACCGTCGGTAGCCAATGCAAGATGAACATTTCGTGAATCAAATGCAAACCAAGAGTGTGTTGAGTCAAATCATCTCCAAGCTTCAGAATCTCTAGGATGCCTCATCATTCCATCATTGTTATCATTAACAGCATGCCATCCCATATCCTCAGCTGTCTTTGAAGACAAAAATAGCCTTTGCAATCGGGGTTTTAAGGGAAAGTAGTGAAGAACTTTTGCAGACACCTTCTTCATATTATTGCCATCGACGGATACCTCAGTTTCCCTAGATTTTACGCTTGATTTCCATTTAGAAGTATGACAAAATTTGCAAGTTTTCATTTCTTCATCTTCCTTATTTCCCCAATAGAGCATACAATTATTCGGACAAGCAGGTATCTTTTCATAGTTCAAACCAAGCTTGGTGATTGTTTTCTTCACCTCATAAAATGAACTTAAAATCTTTGCATGTTCAAAAGCATCTTGCAAGAGTTCTAAAATCATTGTCATAGCCTTGTCACTCATTCCACACAAGCATTTGATATGATACAACTTCACCAAAAAAGATAACATTGAATATTTTGTACACCCTTCATATAGGGGTTGTTCTCCATCTCTTGCTAATTCATAAAGGTCTTTGGCATCATTCCTTTCTTGAGTGGCATTCGGCATCACATCTTCATCTCTTTCAATCTCTACATTCGATGCAATTGGTACTTCATTTGCATGGTGCCTATTAACTCCAAAAGCATCACTAATCATGTTTTGGATAGGATCTTCGTGAGCAGTGGTGTCTTAAGTGATCATACACCACAACCCCAGTCTTCCGTTTTTCGAAGCCACACTCTTTACAAGGACATATTATTTCGTCATTTACTGAACAATGTTCAAAGGCAAAATTAAAGAATCCCATAATCCCTTGCTTAGACTCATCCGAGTTCCGCGGCTTTGTAATCCATGACTTATCCATTGATAAAAATTATTTTTCTGAATTTCAATAAAACACATCACTTAGTAACACATACTACAAAAGAATTCTTAACATCATTTTTGGTAAAGATGACGGGTATAGTTAAAATAACAAATAGCTATGGTAACAATGATAGTCAATGTAATACTCCTACTAACTACTGAAGCAGCCAGTTGCTTCCAACTTAAAAAATAACGAGCTGAATACAAAAATATTTGGACTTTGAGTAGTTCAGTAGTAAAGCCACGGATTAGTTAAGCAACAGGACAACTTTAAGTAAGAATGTAAGAATGGATCTTAATATACAATTGCCAGATATAAACATTGATATGTTTTACAATCAGAAAACAACACAATTTTTAATGAACAAAGAGTAAATACTTGAAATCTTAAAGGCTGAAATTTTTTAACAATGATATTAGATCCCTAACTGATGCTTATCTAAACAAAAATGTGACAAGTACAGGATTGTCGTAGTCTATTAGTTCTAAATAGCAAAAAATATATTTGGACACAAACATTATATAACATTGTATAAACAAACTAATTCGTAGTTTAAAGTTTAGACTCCTAACTTATTGAACTGTAACTGCTTCCCTATCTATTTTGCTCAATAACATAATTCCTCTCCTCAGTTACGTTTGAAATAAGAGCTCTTGCCTGAAATAATAAGAAATTCAAAATGAGCACCAATTTTTCTGAATTCATATTTTACCAAGAGAAATCCTGAGCTCTTCTCCAAGGTACTAGACATAACTACCATGCACAATGGGATTTATTATCATATTTGTTCCAAGATCAGAATTACCAATGTAAATAAATGACATGAATCAATCAACTTCAAATGGCTTATCCGTGGGGACATTCCCAATGAACATGCTTACATTAAAAGGCCAGTACAACAATATCAATCAGAATATAGACTCAGAGAACATATAAAATTATGCATTCCAAAAATGACCAAAAGGAGACGAACGAAAAATGGAAACCCTAATTCAAATGTTGAGGATGATGACGCCTTCATAAAGGATAAAGGATTCTTGATACAAAATTTGGTAACAAACCACCAAGAAATCCACAAATTAAGTAAACTCTTCACTCAGATGGGGAACCTCACCCCTCATTACCCTCCACGGACCCCCATAAATTTGGTAAAAATTTGAAGAGAAACATTGCAGAGCTTACAAATAGAGCAAAGAGAGAACTCCTAACCTATTGAAGGAGAGGATGAAACAGGAGACGATGCAGAGATTTAAGGTTTGCAGCGCCACATTGTAGCACCGGATATTGCAGAGCGAGACGAAGGTTTGCTGTTTGTTTTTTTAATTTTGAATGTTGGCCTCTCTACGTGTTGAAGGAGAGGATGAAACACGAGACGATGCAGAGCTTCAAGGTTTAGGGTTTGCTTAAGAGAAATTGGAGGAGAAAAAGATATTCCTTCCATTACCTGATGGTGTCAATATATACACCTATTTCATATCTGTTACAAATCAATTTTGCCTACAAAATCTCCTAATTACATCAATTACAGATATGCATGGTTAACTAATTACATATTCCAACTAATGACAGATATACATGATCAATTTACTGATACGCAATAATTTCCTTTCCTTATTACCCCCCCTCAAGTTGGAGCAGGAGGATTGTGAATGCCCAACTTGCCAAGCAGGGAGAGAAATTGAGACCGCCCAAGTGCCTTAGTGAAAATGTCAGCCAATTGTGCAGTAGTAGACACATATGCAGGACAGATTTGATCTTTGACTATCTCATCTCGGATAAAGTGACAATCAACTTCAATGTGTTTGGTCCGTTCATGAAAAACGGGATTTTTAGCAATATGAAGAGCAGCTTGGCTATCACAATAAAGTTGCATTGGTTGGGTATGAGAAATACCAAGACTCGAGAGAAGGCCTTTGAGCCATTTTAGCTCACAAGTGATGGTAGCCATAGATCGGTACTCAGCTTCAGCGGAAGATCGAGAGACAGTGTGTTGCTTCTTGGTTTTCCAAGAGATAGGTGAGCTTCCAAGATGTATAAACCACCCTGTGAGTGATCGTCGTGTTAAAGGGCAGCTAGCCCAGTCTGAATCACACCATCCATACAGTTGCAAGGAGCTGTCATGGCGCAACAAAATGCCTTGCCCAGGATTGCCTTTTAAATAGCGTACTACCCGCAAAGCAGCATCCCAATGTTCTTGCTTCGGTTGTTGCATGAACTGAGACAAAATGTGAACACAGTACGAAAGTTCTGGCCTTGTGAAGCATAGATAGATAAGACGACCAACTAAACGCCGATACTTCTCGGGTTGGGCAAGGACATCTCCTGCGGCAAGAGCTAATTGATGATTCTGCTCAAGAGGAGTGGAAGCAGGCTTAGAATCAAGAAGGCCAGTTTCAGAAATTATGTCCAGAGCATACTTCCTTTGACAAAGAAGAACTCCCGTGGGTGATCTTGCTATTTCCACGCCAAGGAAATATTTCAAAGTTCCCAAATCTTTCATGTGAAAACAAGTGTGCAAGTAGGTTTTGAATGCCGAAATCACAGTGTGATTATTCCCAGAAATAAGATCGTCAACATAAACTAATACCACAAGAATAGAATCTTGTTGCTGCAGCACAAATAAAGAGTAATCAGATAGTGATTGTTTGAACCCATATGCTCTTAGTGCAGTGGATAGCTTGGCAAACCAACACCGTGGAGCTTGTTTAAGCCCGTATAGAGACTTATGGAGTCTACATACCATCCCAGGCTGCGTAGTGTGAAATCCAGGTGGTGGTTTCATAAAAACTTCCTCTTGGAGATCCCCATGAAGGAAAGCATTATGTACATCCATCTGATGCAACTCCCAATTTTTCACTGCAGCTACTGCCAAGACGGTTCGCACAGTCACCATTTTAGCAACGGGAGCAAAAGTCTCATTGTAGTCTATCCCTTCAATTTGGTGATTGCCAAGTATCACCAAGCGAGCTTTAAATCTCTCTACCGTCCCATCAGACTTGTGTTTAACTTTGTAAACCCATTTACATCCAAGCGTCTTCTTTCCTGGAGGTAAATGGGTAACGGTCCACGTTCCATTCTTCTCAAGCGCTTGAATCTCACTTTGCATGGCTTCCCTCCATTTAAGATCTTTCACTGCCTCAACATAAGAGGTAGGTTCCCTGTCAAGATCAAGACCTGCAAGAAAAGCTCTATGTGCCAAGGAAAACTTCTCAAGGTTAGCATAATGCGCTATTGGATAACGCGTACCTGAGGACGACGATGAAGGAGGCGAGTGACTGGATGGGCTCATCTTCTGAACTGTGTGGGTGACAAAGTCTCGTAATCTAGTGGAAGGCATTTTTTCTCTGTGTCCCCTTCCAAGAGTTTCTGTAGCTGCAACTGGTGAACCTATCAATTCTACCCCATTTTCTGACAATGTTTCTGAAGCAGACTGATCCTTTACTTCAACTTCTTCACCCCCCTTGTCATTGAAGGTAGGCTCACCTTGATCAGAGCCCAACGTCGCCTCCCTAAGATTAGTACCCCATGTCCAACTCTTCCTCATCCTCCAATACGGGGCTTAAGATTGCATTGGGTACGGTATCAAGCTTACCAGCAAATGGATACTCGGTTTCAATAAATTCTACATCTCGAGAGACAAATTGTTCTCTACTCTCAAGATCAAACAATCTCCATCCTTTCTTTCCATATGGGTATCCAATAAAAACACATTTTCTACTCTTACTGGCAAATTTATCTCCTTTTCTGTTTTGATTGTGCGCATAACAGAGACATCCAAACACTCGTATATGTTCAAGCGAAGGTGCTTGTCCATGCAACATCTCATATGGAGTTTTGCCATTTAAAACTGCAGAAGGAGTTCTATTCAACAAATACCCTGCAGTTAGAATACACTCACCCCAAAAATCAATAGGAAGATTACCTTGGAATCGCAAAGCCCGTGCAACATTAAGAATGTGTCTATGTTTTCTCTCAACTCTCCCGTTTTGCTGAGGTGTACCAACACACGAGGTTTGAAAAATAATCCCATTTTCGTGAAAATAACGTTTCATGCAAGTGAATTCCGTTCCATTGTCACTTCTAAAAATCTTTACTTGTTTATCAAATTGTCTCTTGATCAAAATGAAGAAATTCATGAGTGTTTGTGAAACTTCTCTTTTATCACCAATTAAATAGATCCACACAGCACGAGAGTAGTCATCCACAATTGTCATAAAGTAGAAAGCACCACAAGATGAAGCAGTTCTATAAGGGCCCCATAAATCACAATGAATTAATTCAAACACATCATTGGCTACATGCTCACTAAGAGAAAACTTTTCTCTAGTTTGTTTTGCTCTCAAACACACATCACAATTTTTATTCAACTCAATATGCTCATTATTCTTACTAGTGCCTGAAACTAGTTGAGTAACCTTTAGAGAGGGGTGTCCCAGCCGCCGATGCCACAACTCAAGCTGATTTACTCCTACAACTCTGCATGCTCGCACTCTTTGTATTGCCCGGAAGTAGTAGAGCCCATCCCGCCGTTCACCCGCTCCAATCAGCGTCCTCGAGGTGCGGTCCTGCAAAACACATAATTTGTCAACAAAGTGAGCAGTACAATTCAAGTCATCCGTTAATTGGGAGAGAGATATCAGATTGCACTGAAGATTTGGAACATAGAGAACATTGTAGAGCTCCAACCCTCCATCTAATAAGACGGTTCCTTCCTTAGTTGCACGTGCATTCTGTCCATTTGGCAAACCAACAAGACAGGTTTGTATATCATGCAGATCAGACATGATTTCTAAGGTCCCTGTCATGTGATTCGATGCTCCACTGTCTACTATCCATGAGTTGTTTTGTGATTTACCTGCCATTTTCTCTCCTATGTCTGATTTGGGTATGTTCAGCATCTCCATCAGCTTCTGCCACTGCTCAGAAGTTATCCCCGGAAACCCATCCTTCTCGGCTTCTCCTGCGAATGAACTTACACCAGCTTGTGAAGCATTGGCATGCACAACAGCAGCTCCCTTTCCTCGGCCTGCTCCTCCTCGATGTTGGCCTCTCCCTCGTGCCCCGCTTCTCCCTTCGTTTTTCGGCCTATCACCCCACCAATCGGGATATCCAATCAGCTGGAAGCAATTGGAGTTATCGTGCCCACTTCTGTTACAGTGGGTGCAGAACATTGACTTGTCTTTGAAATCCCCACGTCCTCTAATCTTTCCTCCAACTTGCGCTGCAAGTCCCATAACATCTCCTCGCTCTTCTTTGCCCCTTGTGATAGTTCTGACTCGCTCCTCCTGTATCATGGCGGAATAGATTCTATTCAAAGACGGCAGCGGATCTGCAGTGAGAAGATTGGAACGCACCGTTCCATAGACAGCATCGTTGAGCCCCATCAGAAATTGATGCACCCGTTCCTCCTCTCTACGCTTTTCGATTTTCGTAGTTATTCCACAGCTGCAGCCATTACAGCTACACACTGGTATTTTCTCATAATTTGCTAGTTCATCCCACAGCACTTTCAGCTTCCCATAGTATGCTGCGATAGTCATTCCTGCTTGCTTACAAGCAGCTAGATCTGTCTTCAATTGATGTATTCTGGGTCCATTCGCAACCGAGAATCTTTCCTTTATGTCTTCCCATAAATCTTTTGCATTCTCCATATAGGATATGGTAGAACGCAGATTAGGCTCCACCGTGTTCAGGATCCATGACACAAGCATGGACTGAACAGTCCACCAATCTTCTATTTCGGAGGTCCCTTTTTTGGTTTGCTGATGGTTCCTTCGATAAATCCCCATTTTCTTCTTGCACGGAGGGATGTTTTCATCGCACGTCCCCATTCTTCATAATTCTCGCCTCGTAGTTGCACCTGAGTGATTAGATTCCCAGGGTTGTCATTTGAGGTAAGGTCAAAAGGGGAAGGTTGTCGCTTCCCTTGGTGTAGGGTTTCAGAATTCTCTGGTTTCTTTTCATCTTTCGGATCTTTTTGCTCTGATGCCATAAGAGAAATTGGAGGAGAAAAAGATATTCCTTCCATTACCTGATGGTGTCAATATATACACCTATTTCATATCTCTTACAAATCAATTTTGCCTACAAAATCTCCTAATTACATCAATTACAGATATGCATGGTTAACTAATTACATATTCCAACTAATGACAGATATACATGATCAATTTACTGATACGCAATAATTTCCTTTCCTTATTATTGCTGCTTCTGATTCTCTCTCTGCGTGTTTTTCTAATTCTCTCTTCGCAAAGAAAAAATTGGCGCGGTGTGGGAAAAAATTGGCGCTTCAGGGAAAAAAACTGTTTTGTTTTTTTTATTTTTTTTTAAATATTGGAACCGCCCCTATCTTATAAACAACCGCCACTAACTGGATAAAAACAAGGCGATTATCTAGAACCAACCTCCGGGACATTCAAGCGGCGGCAGTTCACTTATAACCGCCGCAAAGTAAGCACTGTTATTTCTTCCGTTTTTTGTAGTCAATTGACGGCAACACTATCCGTCGGTCAAAGTCAAACAGACCTTTACCTACAAAAAATTTACTTTTAGTGATGGATTTCGTCTGTCAGTAAAAGTAAAATTTCTTACAGTATATCTAGAGGAATTTTTAGTGTAAAAGTAACAACATTTGCTCCTCATCTCAAATTTGCAAAGAAATTATGTACCAAATATCACAACTCTAGTGAAAATAAAAACATAAAACCCAAACGCTAGATATAAATGAAATTTGTTGCTTCTTATAAGCATATTTGTTACTTCTCCCTATCCATAGATAAAAGATGGAAATACAGATAAAACAATAGTAATAGTCTGACAAAGAAATGAACGGACAAAAATCATATATAAGGAAGAACATGCTTTTATATAAATTGACTTTGTTTAAAATTTGAAATGGAGTAATAAATTGTCTTAGTTTTTTTATAAGTAAATTACTATTACTATTATTACTAATTAATCGTGATTTTAGTGGAAATTTTTTAATTGATTTGTCAACATCATTACATCCGAGAAATGGTGATTGGCATGAAAATAGAAAAAAATTCATCTAATTCTGATCTTCGATTACAATCCGTTATGAGTGAATATCATAATCATCATTGATATGAAAATAGAAAACATCGTATCAATCGAGAATTGTGATTGGTATGAAAATAGAAAAATTTGCATTTAATTTTGATAGTCAATGTGATTATGAGTGAAAAACAATACTCCCACCTATCGGTATGAAACATAAGCAAAAATGTCTATATATTTAGTCTAAATTTGAATCGAGTATACATAGACTTTTTTGTTTATATTTCAGACTGAATGAAGTTATTGATAGGAGTATATGGATATCAATAATTGATATACTCTAACAATGGTCATCATAAAATAATAATAAAAATAATAAAACAGCATTATGCGAGAAAAATAATATATATCAGGTGTTCATGAAAATGAGAGATGGTTTATTTATAGGGAGGTTAGAAGATCATGTTTTAATTTGTCCAATTGGTAGAATCCTATATTATGCTTACAGACTCATAAATAAGGTTTGGTTTGTACTGCTTTTGGTTTGAAGTACCACTTGTATTCCCTTTAATAAATTTGTTTATAAAAAAAAAAAAAAGATGTTTGGCATCTCCCCCGACAAGGATGGGAACAGCCTTCGGGCTTTCTTATCAACCAGGGGCGGACCTATGTTGTCTTCAGTGCACACTTTCAAATTTTGAAAATTTTATTTATACTCTTATATAATTTTTTGACCCCACTCTATTTAAATTTTTGCATCCCCTGACCCATATACTTTCATCTTTCAACCCTCTCACTCAAATAGTATTTGTTTGGTTGGAAGTTTATAGAGGGGAGTGGATGAGTTATTTTAAATTTTTTATGTTTGATTCAATTTTTAGGAGAGGAGGGGTGTAAAATATCTCTTAACTCAATTTTTGCTCTCAGCCAATGTTGAAGTTTTTTTGGAACGGAGAGGAGCTTAAATCATTTAAAATAAAATGATTTAAATAACCTATATAATATATAATATAAATAATTATAAAGATATATAAGTAGTAATATAAATGATGGATTTGTTTTTTAAGACATGCAACACAAAGTTGTATTCTAATACAATTTTGCATAGCTTAATTATTTGAGAATGTTCTTATGCTTTTACTTTTCGTTACCGCTGTCAGTAGTTCCTTAATTTTTTTAGCAATAATGTATTATTAGAATTTTTTTAACAATAATAACTTATAATTTTAAAACTTTTTACACCCCATAACCTAGGATCTTAGGTTCGCCACCGCTATCAACACATCTCGGTTAAGGCTATCCACCATTTTGAGGTTGGATCTCTAACCCAATTTTTTACAATAATAAAAAAAAGAATATCTCAGATGTTGACACGCATTATTCTACTTGGCAAAATTTACTTTATATAATATTAGCTAAATAGAAACCTTATAACACTATTGTATCAAACTCTTTGCACTAATTGCCTTCAAGAAAATTATTGCAAAGATGACATACCATGAAAAAAAAAAAAACAAATTCCTCATCTCCCTGTCTACCTCGTTTTAAAAAATGACAAACTTAACTTCCAAACCATGTATTTTACGGAACTCTTTAGCACTATAATTGCCTTCAAGAGAAAATCACCGTAAATATTGTCTTTATGTTATGGACCCACTTATAAAATATCCTTATTTAATACGGAAATGATTAATATCGCAAAGCATTCTGTCGTGAAGCATCACGATTGGCCATATGTGATTTTGGCCAAAAGTCAACAAAACAATTTCCCTTTTTTAGAGGAAATACTCAAATTAGTCCCCGATAAAAATTAAGGAAAACAATTTAGTTCTTAAGAAATAAAAAAATATCAATTTGGTCCTTAAAAACTTCAAACACGGGTCAAATTAGTCCTTCTTAAGATAATTTTTAGAGATATTTTAGTTTCTATCAGGAATTAATTTAACTCATATTTGAGATTTTTAAAGACTAAATTAATATTTTTTATTTTTAAAGACTAAATTAGTCTCCGTAATTTTTGTTAAGATCAATTTCAGTATTTACTTTTTCTTATAAGGCACATTTAGCGCTTCGTGATGTTGGGAAGCTTTTTCACGCTATAAATAGCAATGCTCTATTTAATATTTATGTTAATATTTATCGTTCTCGAGGAAATCAACATTTTAGTATACTTAACCATGTTTTTTTTAAAGGTATCCTTAGTCACATGCATACATTATTGAGATACATACAACGTGTCAAAACCGTTGTTTAATATAAAAAAAGGGTTGCCTATGGGTGTCATATAGTGCACACTATGACCATTGAAAACCGCTGCCTTTGGGGTCAGTGCACATATATGCCTATAAGATTATACACCAATTTTTATTTTATTTTTACAGAAACTTTTTCCCCCCCTTTAAAGGCAGTGATTTCAATGACAGTATATAGAACATCATTATATGAAGACATGATAACTAGTTAAATGAAAAAAATATAATCATTAATCAATCATAATTGTTCACTAAAATTCATAAATGTTCCCCAAAATTAAAGAAAGGGATGATGATGCCAAACTCCTCTTATAAGTTTGCTGTTGGAGCACTTGTTCCAAATAGTATAGAGAACACTCCTTGTATTCGCCTGACTGTTCATTGAGAAGTTCCTAGCTAACAAAAGAAACAACTCTTACAACTTTTCCTTCCTTAGATCCTCAGCAACAGCTGTACTAATCAGAACCAATTCCAATCAAGATAACATCAGGCTTGTTACCTGACGAGTTGTCTGAAATGATGTAGCCACCTTTTTCAAGTGCCTCAAAACGTTCATCAACATCCTCAGTGAATGCAATTTCTGTGTCACCGTCAATGGAATTGTGGTTGTCATCATTAAAATGAAATAAGCTTCCTCAGACCCCAGTGCCTGTCAATGGAATTGTGGTTGTCATCATTAAAATGAAATAAGCTTCCTCAGACCCCAGTGCCCTGCCAGTGAGCATGTCTGATATGATCCAAGATAGATGCATATAGTTTTTACGGATCGTCCTTGAGTTGATTTCTTGTTATTAACGAATTAAAGAAGAAAAGAAGTGAACTTTAAGTAATGCTTCTTTAATCCTTATGGTTGGCGCACATCCTTATGGTTGGCGCACATTTTATGAAATCAAAGATGCAAGCTTTGACCTTGAATAAGAAAATGGCGCACAAGAAGGAAAATGATGAAAAGCGCATAAAGATAGAAACTTTAAAGTAAGCGCATAAAATTAAACGACATGGAAAAATAAAGAACAAAAATATAAAATATAGAGAAGAAGAGAAGTGGGAGGAAGACGCTACACTCTCTGAGAGAGTGATAAGTCAAGCGGGGATTCGCCACAAGAGTGAGGGTACTCTTGATAAGAATCAATGGTGGTTCGCCCAAGAACGCTAAGAGAACAAGGCTCTCAAAAACTCACAAGGAGTAATTCTATTTCTCAAAATCAAATGTGTCAAATGAAGAATACAAGCCTATTTATAGGCATTAAGTAGGAGCATAACTACCTCTCCTTTCCATAATGGCAGCATATGACTATGACTAGGCTATGGATAGGTGCAAACAAACCCTAACCCTAAAGCAAATAAGACCCAATAACAATAGGCCTAGTCAACTAGTAGTCCAATTACATGATTAAAATAATCAAGATAACTAAATTAAAATTAATCATAACTTTGCCTCATATTGGGCTCTTCATGGGCTTCGTCTTTCACTTGAATTATTTGGCCCAGTTTGAATGCTTCTTCCTCTAGATTGGGTTTGGGGCTCTTTATTGGGCTTGGACTCTTCATTAGACTTGGACTTTTATTTGGGCTTAAACTCTTCTTTGGGCTTTGGATCCTCAATGGGTGTGGGCTCTTCATTGGGCTTGCTAGGTTTGCATCAATGTCCCATTTGAAATTTCTTCCACTTGACAACCATCACCCTATATAACATACCTAGAGAAGGGGGGGGGGGAAACTAATGTCATTACCAATCAGAAAAACACCACGCATGCAAGGAACTAAAATTTATACAATGTAGTTAGTTATCGTATGTGTAATGCTCAACAATCTCATTGTCAGGCTAGTTAAATCGTGCATCCAAGTGTTTCTCAGCAAGTGGCAATCCAACAACATTGACAATGCCCAGACCCAGAGGGCCTAAACAATACAAATATGAAGATAACCAGGATTACAGAATAAATTAAACTAAGAGTGAATAAAATTTCACAAAACGAGAAAATTGGTTACGTACAGAGAAGAATAAAAAGCAAGAAAACCGTAAGCAAAATCTCCTGGGAAGAGAAAGTACCACATAGCTCACCAGGACTCAGATGGAACCATACTCACATCCTTGTCAGTCCCAAGCGCCATCATCAGCATAAGCAGAGAAGATGATTAGAAGACGATCAGAAGCGTAAATGTCACACCAAAACCAATGAATAAGCGGAAATCTCGTTATCATAGAAGTTTGTGACGTAAATGAAGTTGTGGAGGCAAACAAGCAAAGATCCCTGCACTTAAATACTCCCCACTGGTCTGTTTAACAACCACACACACTTGCAATTAAATGGATTTTCAATAAATGGCAAAAGTAAAAAAAAAAAAAAATTCTTTTTATTTTTCTTATAGATACACATGAGTATAACTGTGTAAGTCAAACATTTTTCTCCTTTAGATAAGCCCCAAACCAAACAGAGCACCCTAGTTAAACAGGTCAATATCACTTCATTGAGCAAGTAAAATAAAACCTTATCAAGATCGGGAAACAATAAATCATTTAAAAATGAAAGAACATATGCATAACAGCATCTACTAAAGAATCATATTCAGAAAAATAAAAGGAAACACTACAACATGTAATATTTGAACATTATCCTCAAAGATAAATTAGTATGTACTACAGAAAAATAAAAGCATTAAATAAAACAGTTGCTCATACCTTCTCAATTTCCCACTCAGATTTATTTAGAGGATCTCGACGTGCATCAACTGGTCTTTGTAACATCATCGCATCCAAAATCACTGTGTGAATCAAATGTACTATAGGTTCAGACAAAAAAGAAAGCAACCATTAAATTTGTAAGTTATATATATTGAGGGAGAAGCAACAAACAAATTGAATGAAAAGAATCATTCTCAGTATGCTTAGCAAGGTTTCATAAACCACCTAGCATAATCAATATATATACTATTGTAAATTTGGATGGATTCCAATTTCCACCATCTCCTAATGCTATAATACTACTAGTCGAAGCAATTATGGGGAAAAAATCTAAATGAGCATATAAGCAAAAACTTCAGCAGACTTATCATGAAATACCTATGATTCGATTAGTTAAAGCAGCATTTTATTAAAAAAACAGTGAATCTCTATTTGATCTTGGGGATTGAATAAACATCTCTATCCAGAGTAACATACATCGTTGGAACTGAACACAGTAGAAACAACAAGGACATGAAATTATTGTGGCAGACTAGTAGCTCACAATTGTAGATATCAAGAAGCAAACCAAGTCCCCACATTACTCAATACCAAAGACAATAAAATCAGGTGTATTCTATAGGTGAACTTACCATGAATACTTTGCAAATTAATCATTCACCAAATGCAAGTGGTCCAAAGTTCGGTGATGCGCCACAAATATTTAAGAACTAAATTACACTATAAGATATGATTGAGAACCACAAACCTTTTTAACTTAATATATTCCCAGTTAAAAAAACTTGTAACAAGAAATGTGGATCATACATGATATATCTATGGTAATTCAGAACATTTAGGATCAATTCAGGATCCAATTTAAGAGCATCACATTATATATTAGTTAATTAATCAAATCTTCAATACAGAAAACACTTGGAAAGTGAGAGAGACATACTCGAAGCAACTATCGAGCAATCTTTGAATGCCATCACCCAAGCTTTTTAATTGGTAATCCTTCATATTCTTCAAGTTGTAAAGCGCACCAATTCTCCAAAATTAGGAATATCAAGATGAAAACAGAAACCTCATTTATCAACAAAACTCGAAATCTAAAATCACAAGTTGGCTGTAAATCTAGTAGAGCAATTGAGGAACAGAAGAAGAACTAATGAAATGGAGAACGAACCTGGATCTACAGAGATGTAGACAACTTGAATCTACAAATTGATAGAGAGAGACAGAGGTCCCAACCCCTCACCTTTGCGGGAATGTTGTCTACACCGGCAATCATCCCCGCCAGCACAACCGCGGCACCGTGCGGTGCTTCGAACGCCGCTACATGTGGCCGCTCCACCAACTGGCTGCGTCACCTACTCCTTCCTCTTCCTTCCCATGGATGTCGCACAACCACACCCAACCGGCGCCGCCATTGCATCTAGTATGTAGGAACCTCCCCGACGAAAGCCAACGAGCGTTAGTAGAACTCGTTAGTGTAAGATTAGGGCACCAATCGTTGTGTATTGAAGGTTAGGGCACAAGTTTTCAGAGAGAGTTGAAGCTCTCGTTTCTCCAGTGAAAGAAAGCTCTTGGTTTTTCACGATTTTTTCTTTTCGCTTTTTTAAAACTTGATCTTTTTGCCTTGTTTCTTTCACGATTTTTCTCTCTGATTTATTATTCTATTCTTTAATAAACAAAATACACAACGGTTATTTGGGTGTTCTATAAGAAAAAAATAAAAACGTAGCCTATTAGTGTAAAAGAACTTTTTTTTTTATCGTTTCAAATAAAAAAAATATATAAACCTTATTCCATGAAACCAACCCAATCCTATTGTATTCTAAGGCTACATTTTCTTTAGCTGTTGCACCGGGGGTGTTGCTGTAGGCTATAAATGCTGTAGCTTGTATGTATTGTGTTGGGTACCTGGGGGTTGCCCATGCCACCAATGGCATCACCAATCGTGGTGGGTGTGGTGGCCGATAGAGAGGGACGGCAACGATAGTACATCCATGACAAGGCTAGATGAAGAACGAAAAAATGCTTTAGCTATCATTGACCCACTTAAAAGGTCTTTTAATCTCAGTCCTCTATTTTAATCTAAGGGATGATATTAGTTCCTTTTATTCTCACGTAAAAAACCAAACCCTTTCTAGATATGCCTCATATATAATAATAATCTCAACCACTGTGACCTTATCATGATGATGATGAATGTGAGAATTATAAAAATATAAATTAGGAGTTATTAAAAAAAATGAAAAAACACTTAATCAGTGCTATCAAACTTGAATCGACTGGTCCGACCGATTCAACCAAAAAACCAAACGTATGGCCGGTCCGGTCATCTTATTGGATCCAAGATGTCTCTGACTCGGGTGTTACGTTATTAACTCAGCCGAAAACTGGTTCTATATAGAACCGCCAGTAAACTCAACTCCTATTAACTTGTGGTTACACTTTGCAAGTCTGGCTCACTCACGCCGAAAATTGTGTCGTTCATTTTTCGTGCACACTGCGTTGTTGTCCCTTCCATCTTCAGCATTGTCATGTCTGCTACGCTGACCAACCTGCTACCCTTCCATCAGAAATTACTCATAAACCATTAGAAAATGAGAAACCAGTGGATCGAAAATGGGAAATGAGAAGCACGTGAAATCATACAATTGAAAAACAATTTCCCTGGAATCAAAACCAGGTGATGATGTAAAAAACAACGTCGCCACTAGACTAAAACTCTGCTTGATATATATTACAGGAAATATATTATATATAGCTTAGTTAATTTATGATTTTATTTTACATCGGTTCATGCAGTTCAACGAGTGATCCATTGATTCGGCCAGTAGCTAGCCCATTGTCCTAGCTAATATCCCGACCAAGCCGACAACCGCTCCAAGTTCAACAACACTGCACTTAACCATAAAACTAGATAATTAAGAAAATACTCAAGAGACATAAATATGGAAATTAAAAAAACTAAAATGACAATCATATTCATGGAACTCAATTATCTGCTTTATAGTATAAGATAATAATAATAATAATTTGATTGAAGGGGGATCACATGATTGAAGGGGGATGGAACTAAATATTAATTATTATACGTGTGTACACACATAGAGAGAGATCTCATATCAGCCAAAAAAGGGAAAAAGTGGAAGAAACAAGCAAGATTTACACTAATAAAGTAATAATTGCTTTATCAAAATATATAATTTGACAACTAATAAGAAAACATAAATATAACTTAAAATTAGAGAGTAACAATTAAACAAGGACAATATATTGATAAACCATACAAAAAAGTTGAAAAGTAACTTTAAAGCTTAAGTGACAAATCAAGCCCAGAAGATTCAGAATCAGAGGCTTCTTCGTTGTTGGAATGACGACGATCCCCCGTGGCAACCGGAGTTGACTCATCTACCGCTGACTTTGACCTTCTAGCAGCATTAACAGAAGAATCTCCAACATCATCATCAACTTTTATCCTCCAATTTTCAGTTGCAACAACGTTTCCTAAAATCCCAACTCCACTATTTGCTGCCTTGAGACGATCCTCCACCCTCAATGATCCATCAAGGTTCCCCATCTCTTGCAATGATGACCACATAGCACCATGACCATGACCATGACCAAACCTAAAGGCAGGTGGGGTCCACGAATAAGATGGCTTATGAATCATGGACTCCATCCTAATCCCAAGTGCTTTATTATAAGATCCATAATAAGGGGGTGTAGAAAGACTGGGGTAAGTGTAATAAGGAAAGTGGTGGTGTGGACCAAAACTACCAGCATTATGCATCTCTTGGCGACGCTTTGCAAGTGCACGCTCTGGCTTGTGAGCATTTTGATGCCCTCCCAAAGCCTGTGAAGAAGAAAACTGTCTCTTGCAAAAGTTGCACGAGAAAGTCCTTGACTCCGAAGTCTTCTCCTCAGTAGTGTTCTCATCGTTGTTGTTGTTGTTGTTATTGGCCCAAGAAGATGATGAACCAACCACGTTCTTCGCGGGGTTAAAAAAATCGAGTTCCTGCACCTTCGATCCACGAATCGAATCATCCTTGGAGAGCTTCACGAAATCAAGAAGCGTATTGGAATTGGAATTGGAATTGGAATTGGAAGCCTGATCTTGTTCAGATTTTACACCCTTCCCCTTCGTATTCACCACCTTGTTGTTGTTCTCTTCATCAACAACTTTGTGGGAAATTATTCCTTCTGAGGTGGCAGAGATGCTAGAGGATTCAGAGGCTGCTGCCATGGTACAAATTAAGGAGAAGAAAAGATAGAGCTTTTTTTGAATCTACACAAGAGCGTGAGATTGATTGATGAAAAGAGGGGGCATGAGGGAAGGGGTTATTTATTTAAGATTTGAATTAATGCAAATATCTTCTTTAAATAAGGAAAGAGATCTCATGCATTTTGCTGTTATTATTTGCAGTGTAATAGCAAAGGATTGAAGCGACGGGAGCAAGGTTGCACCGATTCGTGCATGATCTTTGCCTAAACAAACCTTCCTAATAAATGATTTTAAGACTCTGTCTAATGCGGTTAATCAGTAATTACTCGTATGGTAAAATTGATCTTCCATAGCAAGCACATTGGATGAGTGCAGTTTTATTAGTACATCAAACCTTTTATGTAGTTCAAATATGATTTCAACCGAGGAGCAAATATGGCAACTTGATTCGAAATTACTTGTTGCAGTAAAATTACTTGGTCGTTAATTCAAGAGCTTCTCTTGCGGAGAAATCAATGGAAGTAATTTGGGATATAATTTTGGCTTTCATCAATGATCTAGCTATGTTTTCCTCAACCTCAACGCGGATTGGCATAATAGGTTTCCAATTAAGTAATTAGGCTTTATATCATATTATTACTGCACGGAAAATCTCTTTGATTGGTTTTAGTTTTCTGTGTGGAAAAACCAACCGAATGAGTCACTCTGGAAGATATCCTTTATGTGGAATTTTGCTAGTTCTTCGACTTTCAAGCATGCATGTATACTAAGATCAGTAGTAATAAAGTAACTTGCTCTTGTTACAGCAAGTCCCACATCGGTGGGTTCTTGCTTTGGTGAAAGCTTTGGAGCCTATATAAGGAGGCTTAGTAATGCTTTTATAAATCATCCCAAACATTTCTCTTCTTCCTCTTTTATTATTTCTTATACTCAACAAGAGTATTGTGAGAGTATTTGTGAGGTATTTTGTGAGAGGTATTCTTGTAATATTTTCCCACATAGTGAAATTCTTCTGGTCTTGCCCCGTGGTTTTTCCCTTATTTGTTGAGGGTTTTCCACGTAAATTTTGTGTGTTCATTTCCTTATTTTCTCGTCTCTTATTTTTAGTTGTGTGACACCATTCCGATACTCTGGTACCTAACAGTGGTATCAGAGCTCCAAGGTTGATGATACTATTCCGCTGCGTCACTCTAGGAAGGTGTCGGTTCTTAGTATGCTCTGTGGTTGCAGCATTGTCTGATCTTCCACATCAGAAAAGAATTGTTGCTGGAAATAGTGTGGTAGTGTAGAAGTGCATGTCTAGGAAAAGTTCTGGCTAAGGAAAGACTTGGTATTTAAGCGTGTCCATTGGTGACCCACCTCTCTTTCCTGGGAACTTACCTGGTGTACTATTTACGGTCTACAGTCACTATTCCCGTATACGATACTATTCCCATATACGGTTACTATTCATACGTGTGGTTGTATACTTTTACAGTAATTGTTAGCGTATACTAGATTTGTTCTGGTGTACGGGATACGTACAATACTGTTCACGTATACTGTACTATTCACGGTGAAATAGTGCAATCCGGTTTGGTTCGTGTACAACCATGGCAGCAAAATTTGAGATAGAGAAGTTCAGCGGAGTAACTTCTCCCTGTGGAAATTGAAGGTGGCGGCAGTTTTGAGGAAGGATAATTGCTTGGAAGCAATTGAAGGCAGACCCACAGATATGACTGATGAAAAGTGGAAAGAGAAGGATGGCAATGCTGTTGCCAATTTGCACCTAGCAATGGCGGATTCAGTTTTGTCAAGTGTTGCAGAAAAGAAGACTGCAAAGGAGATTTGGGATGTACTTCACAAATTGTACGAGGTTAAGTCACTTCACACAAGAATATTCTTGAAGAGGAAACTCTACACTCTTCGAATGAGTGAATCCACATTGGTGACGGATCACATTAACACCTTGAATACGCTATTTGCTCAGCTCACAGCATCAGATTTCAAAATAGCAGAAAATGAACGTGCAGAACTTTTACTTCAGAGCTTACCAGATTCGTATGATCAACTCATCATCAACATTACAAACAACAATGTTGCTGACACTCTTCACTTTGATGATGTTGCCGGTGCAATCCTTGAAGAAGAATCCAGGCGCAAGAATAAGGAGGAAAGGTCAGAAAGTTCGAAGCAAGCAGAAGCTTTAACGATGATGAGAGGCAGATCAACAGAACGTGGCCCCAGTGGGAGCCAAGATCGTGGTAGATCAAAATCTCGAAGAAGAAAGAATCTCAAATGCTACAACTGTGGCATGAGAGGGCACTTGAAGAAGGAGTGTTGGAATAAGAAGAATGGAGAGAAGACCTCAGAAGCATCAACCTCGCAAGGTTGTGTTGCAAGTACCTCAGATGATGGAGAAATCCTGTATAGCGGAGCAGCAAGTCCTAAAGGTGGAAGGAAACTCAATGATGTTTGGATAGTGGACTCAAAGCGACATGGCACATGACTTCACACCGTGATTGGTTTTGTGGTTAGGAGCCTGTCCGGGTAGGATCCGTGTTTATGGGAAATGATCACACCTTAGATATTGTTGGAATCGAGTCTTGTCGTAATAAAGATGCAAGATGGTACTGTTCGTAAGATACAAAGTGCGACATGTGAATGGCTTGAAAAGGAATCTATTGTCCACCGGGCAATTGGATGACCTCGGGTGCAAGATCCATATTGAAGGTGGAGTCTTGAAAGTAGTGAAGGCAACCTTGTGGTGATGAAAGCGAAAAAGATCACAAGCAATCTATACATGCTTTTGGGAGATACGTTGCAGAGGCGGATGCATCGGTTGCATCGGCGAGCCATGAAGAATCAACGATGATGTGGCATCGCAGCTAGGCCATATGTCGAGCGTGGCTTGAAAGTTCTTGCGAACGCAATCTCTTACCCGGCTCAAGGCGGTAACTTTACCCTTCGTGATAATCGTGTGACAAGTAAGCGACATAGATTGAAATTTGCAAAAGTAGCTACCGAAGCAAACGCATACTAGACTTGATACATTCGATGTGTGGGAGTCGCGGAAACATCCATGGGGAGCAAAGTATTTTGTATCATTCATTGATGACTACTCCAGGAGATTGTGGGTGTACCCAATCAAGAAGAAGTCGATGTGTTTCGGTATTCAAGGAGTTCAAAGCACAAGTAGAGCTTGACGGGAAGAAAATCAAGTGCTTGAGGACGCATAATGGAGGAGAATATGTAGATGGTAACTTTCTATCATTACGCAAGCAAGATGGTATTACGAGACAATTCACTATTGCACATACACCTCGGCCAGAATGGTGTAGCGAGCGGATGAACAGGACTCTCCTAGAAAGAACAAGAGCTATCTTTGAGAACGGCGGGATCGCCAAATCTTTTTGGTAAGCGATCAAACCGCACATTACGTGATAAATCGATCGCCATCTACAATGATTGGTTTGAAGTCACCAATGGAGATGTGGAAAGGAAAGCGGTAGATTATTCTTCTTTACATGTGTTTGGATGTCTGCGCACGTAATGTACAACTCCCAAGAAAGAACAAAATTGGATCCAAAATCCGGAAAATGTATATTCTTGGGTTATCCGACAATGTCAAGGGGTATCGCTTGTGGGACCCCACTACCATAAGCTTATTGTTAGCAGAGATGTAGTCTTTGCAGAAAATGAACCGCAAAGTGAGCGTAAAAATGACAAAGACTTCCAAGGAGATCGCTATAGTGCGGTTGGAGAGAAAGACTCAAGAAGATGATTCTTCCGGGCGTAACTGCAGCACATAGAACAAGAACCGGATGAGGTCAATGATGAAGGAGTTCGACGATCAACACGCCGATAACGGCACCATCATGGCACTCGGACTATGTTATGGCTCGCCATGATGCATCTTGTCTTTTGGTGAAGAAGGTGAACCATCGCCTCTTCAAGAAGCGTTGAGCAGCTCAGATGCTTCTCAATGGATGACAAAGAATGCAGAAGAAATGGAAGCCCTACATAGAAATAAGACTTGGGAACTTGTTGAACTTCCAAAGGGTCGGAAAGCCATCGGGAACAAATGGGTGTTCAAAATCAAACGAGACGGCAATGATCAAGTGGAACGATATCGTGCCAGACTTGTAGTCAAAGGTTATGCTCAGAAAGAAGGGATAGACTTTGACGAGATATTTTCTCCAGTTGTCAGACTTACTACTATCAGGGTAGTGTTGGCAATGTGTGCTGCATTTGATTTACATCTTGAACAGTTGGATGTAAAGACTGCTTTTCTTCATGGAGAGCTTGAAGAAGAAATTTATATGCTCCAACCAGAAGGCTTTAAAGAACAAGGAAAAGAAAACTTGGTTTGTAGGTTGACCAAATCTGCATGCAGGCCTAAAGCGGCGCCAGATGTTGGTACAAGAGATTTGATTCCTTCATAATTAGCCTTGGTTACAACAGATCGAGTTCGCACTATCAGACGTACTACAAGAGGTTTGATGATAATGATTTCATCATTTCTTTGTTGTATGTGGATGACATGTTGGTGGTAGGCCCCAACAAAGATCGAATCCAGGAATTAAAGGCACAGTTGGCTAGGGAGTTTGATATGAAGGACTTGGGACCCGCAAACAAGATTTTAGGGATGCAAATTCACCGAGATAGAAATGATAGGAAGATTTGGCTTTCTCAAAAGAATTATCTAAGGAAGGTCTTGCGGCGCTTCAACATGCAAGACTGTAAGCCAATTTCTACCCCGCTTCCTGTCAATTTTAAATTATCCTCAGGTATGAGTCCTAGCAATGAAGCGGAGAGGATGGAAATGTCTCGAGCACCGTATGCATCGGCGGTGGGAAGCCTTATGTATGTCATGATATGTACCGGACGGACATTGCCTGCAAGCGATGGGAGCGGTTAGTCGGTTTATGGCAAATCCAGGTAGAGAGCATTGGAATACTGTTAAGAGGACCCTTAGATACATCAAAGGAACCTCAGATGTTGCATTATGTTACTGAGGATCGTAATTCATTGTCGGGGTTATGTTGATTCAGATTTTGCAGGTGATCTTGATAAAAGGAAATCCACTACCGGGTATGTATTCACAATTGCAGGGAGCGGTGAGTGGTTATCTAAGTTACTGCATGTTGTAGCTTTGTCTACTACAGAGGCCGAGTACATGGCAGCTACCCAGGCTTGCAAGGAAGCTATCTGGATTAAAGGTTTAATGGAGGAACTTCTGCACAAGCAACAGATGATTACCGTGTATTGTGACGGTCAGTGCCTTGCACATTGCAAGGAATCCAGCTTTTCATTCCAGGACAAAGCATATAGATACCCAAGATCACTTTGTTCGTGAAGTGGTAGAGAAAGGAACCGTGGATATGCAAAGATTCACACCAAAGATAACCTAGCAGATGTGATGACGAAGCCAATCAATGCCGACAAGTTTATTTGGTGTCGATCCTCCTATGGCCAATCGTAAACGTAGCGACATGGAATGGCAAGGCAGAAAGAGTGGTGTGAAGATATGATTGGCTCAATCAAAATCTTCAAGTGGGAGAATGTTACAGCAAGTCCCACATCGGTGGGTTCTTGCTTTGGTGAAAGCTTTGGAGCCTATATAAGGAGGCTTAGTAATGCTTTTATAAATCATCCCAAACATTTCTCTTCTTCCTCTTTTATTATTTCTTATACTCAACAAGAGTATTGTGAGAGTATTTGTGAGGTATTTTGTGAGAGGTATTCTTGTAATATTTTCCCACATAGTGAAATTCTTCTGGTCTTGCCCCGTGGTTTTTCCCTTATTTGTTGAGGGTTTTCCACGTAAATTTTGTGTGTTCATTTCCTTATTTTCTCGTCTCTTATTTTTAGTTGTGTGACACCATTCCGATACTCTGGTACCTAACAGCTCTAACTATTATTTTTCTCATAAAAGCTTTTTTTTTTAAATGTAAATTCATGAATCGTTATAGCACTGCTCTACCGGCTTAGATTTTGAAATTTTTGGCGAGTTTTGCAAATTTTAGGTTCAGATAATAAGCATGTGTTATATCATCGAGAACAAATTAAATTGTTGCTATTAAGGGTGGGAATACGCTGGGCCGAGCTAGGCTTTGCAGGGGTTAAGCCTAGCATGATCAAAAAATTCAAGGCCAAACCTGACCTGTTACCTGTCATACACTTTTTTTAAGGACTGGTCTGGCCTCGCCTTTTTGAAAGTCTGATATGGTTCGTTAGCCTACTTAAAAACCTATTTGATATTAATGTATTTGAATAAGTCATTTAACCGAACTTTAAGTAGATTAACAGGCTAATAGGCTAATGAGGTTAAATTTTATTTATAATAAGTTATGGAAAAAAAAATTAAAACCACTGCTACTAAGAGACATGAGACATATGGGTGGAAATAGATAGGACGAGCTGAGTTTTATAAGGTCTGATTCTGATTTATTCGTATGACATAAAGTTTTTTCAAGGTCCAACATAACCTTCTAGAGAATCGAACCTTATATGATAGTCTATTTAAATTCTATCTTGGAGTAAGACCTTTAAGCATGTCAAAAATTTATGTAAATCAATATGCTTAAATTATTGAAAATATCAGTAGATATATGATTTAACACAATGTATAAAACTTAATATAATAATAATAGTAATATAAAATTATTATTTATATTTACTTAAATAGATTGGTCTGTTAGGCTAAAAAGGCTTTTTGGGTGGCCCAAAACCCGGTCTTTCTAGCTAAATATGTTTCTCAAAAAGCCTTAACCTAATCTATTTAAAAAAAATGTATGGCCTAACATGAGCCTGACATAGGGTAAGCCATAGAACCCTGTCGAGCAGCCTAACCTATTCTCAACGCTAGTTGCTATCCCTGATCGAACATTACTTGCAACACTAATGGAGGTCGGTTTTTTTTTTTTTGGGGTGAAGGACTTGCAGTTATAAACTCTGTATGTAGCCGTTGGTATGTTTAGAAGTAAAGGATTCTAAAATAAGTAAAATTCCCAAATTCCTATCATACACTTGAGGAAGTATAACAATAGTATGTTAAGCCACTACTCCACTAAGATTGCAAGTGGTGAGAGAGATTATCAGACTCAAACCTTACTGTCACCATCGTACACCTAAAAAACACAGAACAACTATTGTACCCAAAAAAAAAAAAAAAAAACACAGAACAACTATCAACTATATACTATTATAGTAAGGTCGGTCATGTTCAAGGATGACATGATAATGAACTTTGTTTATTTTTTTAAAACATATCTTTAAAATAGGTATACGTTTGAAATATATACTACTATTATTATATAATACTACCAGTACCTGCCAATTCGTATTTTTAATTTATGGTTATGATAAAAAGAAACAACAACAACAACAACATTACTAACAAAAATAATTAAAAAAAAAGTATTTGAAGTAAATTATTGTTATATCATGATAAATTTACAAGCATTTGAAAAAAAAATAATGGAGAATCCTTTTATACTTTTTAAAAGATTTTAGATGAGTATTAAAGTGTATAATAAAAAAGCATTTGATCGTAAATTACAATTATACTGTGAGAAATTAATAAGTATTAGAAATAAGGTGAATTTACAATTTTATTCTATATATATATATATGATTTGTACGATTTATATACAGTTTAATCATTTTTGTTCTTAAATTGTTAAAAGAGAAAGTAATAGTAGTTTAAGAAAAAAAAATAAATTGGAGACCAAGTATGTTTTATTTGTATGCTGTCTTTCATTATTTATACTTTAATTTAATTTAATTTTATTTTTTTAGTTTCCCACAGGTCTCCTCCAACGGAGACAATCTTGTTCGAGGCGCGTTGGGCACTAAATGTAAGAACCTCTCCCAGCGGGGATTCGATTATCCTTTAATTTTTAATCAAATCGTTATGGCTGTTTCACTAGAATAAAAACTAACAATGTGAAAAAATTGTTTATAATAATGTAAATAGATCTATAAAGGTAAACTTTCAATTTGCACATACAGAATTTATTTAAAAAAACTCTGGAGTCTTGATTTCTTATTTAATTGTTTAAACATATAAAAGTGATAAAACTGCAAATACATCTTATTAGTCATCTAAAGATGAAAAAATGAATATAAAAAGAATAAAATAATTATCTTTAAACATTTTTAAAACTTTCAGTATACATTATATGAGTAACAATACATTATTTTAATTTATTTTTGTATTGATAATAAGGTAGTTTGAAACCATAAATATCTTATGTATTGTGTACATATATTTTTAAATTCACGTAAAGTATAAAAGTATAAATAGAAAATTATTTAAAGAATAGTAAGTAGATACATGTGCAACATTAATTCACAAATAACATAAAGGACATAATGTATACGAAATTTTATTCAAAATTACAAAGGAGATATGGATAACTAACTCGAAAAATTGAATTGGAAACTTGAAAAAATGTTCAAAATGACTTATATTTTTGTTTTGATAAAAAAAGACTTATATTTTTTTAAAGAATTTTTCACTTAATAATTTAATTATACCTTAAAAATAATTAGGAATTTTATATACACGAATGAATAAAAATTAATTAAATTAGTTCAACGGATATTATAAAAAAAATGTTCAATGGCTACACACAACATTGATTTTTTTTTAATTAAAAACACACAACATTCTAACCAAGAAACTTTACTCACAAAATGAGCATATATTGTTGGAAGTTTCTGCTCACCGTTTGATTCCCCTGTAATTGTTTTTTGGGCTTTTTGCCCTGTTTAATCTGAAAAAAAATGAGCATCGTATATTATCTTTGTTCAATTGATTTATATGCCTTGCAACGAAAGTTGTGCTTAGTTTTGAGCCAACAAAAAAAAAAGTTGTGCATAATTACTTACCGAACGGGGTGGTTTTTTGCCATTTTTTTAGCTTGAAATTACTCATTTACATCGTTTTTCTCTCCTTTTATCTAAATAAGTGGTTTTACCATATAGATCTAGTTTTTCTTTCGTGTTTTTCCGTGATTTCATCATCTGAGGACAGCGTTGTTTTGTTTGTCGTCTTGGTGTGACATTGTTTGGCTTTTCGTCTTGTTGCGGTGTTTTATTTGGTTCAGATTGGCAGATCAGCTTCAATCCACTACAAAGTCAATCAAGACGTGGGCGTCAACGTTATAGATCTGGAGTGCTAATGGTGGTCACCGCCAACCTCAACATCATTTCCTCCCTACAAATGGCTCTTGAGCATGTGGTTCGATTTTTCATATCCGAGACCACCTATAATCGATTTGAGTCTGCACATGGCAAAGTAATGACCTGTAAATGGATGAGATTAAAGATTCTGGCTCCACATTTCTCTTTGGCCATTGACCGTACTTGGAAGCTTTTGTTTTGGCTGTTAGGATTAAGATGACTTGGTAATGCCATATTGGCTTCTGTTCTGATTAAGTGTTTCATTACTGTGTACTTAGTTGACTTAGATATCGGTGTTGATTTTCAATTGTGGATGGAAAATGCCTCAACATATTCTGTTCAATCTGGGTTTATGGATCTTTTTTCTAATTATTGAATGAAGTTTGATTACCGTAAAAAAAAAGGAACTTAACTACGAATAAATTTTAAAGTATTGTCATTGCTTGCATATGTGGAAGCAGTAGGCTTTGAAGATTGGATGCAGCTCCTTAGGTTCAATATTTTTTACTATTCTTCAATCACAATTCTGCATATGAATTAATTATTCAATAATAAAAATAGGATTATTTTGAATTTGAATCGAAGCGAGTCTCGTATCAATAATAATAATTAGACCTTAATTATTTTAATTATTCAGTTTTGTAAATCTGTTATTAACCTTTTCTTTAGGCTAAAGTTTAGAGCTTAATTAGTGGAGAATCAGTAGGAATTTGTTAGCTTGATTTACTCCAAAATTAGGTTGTTAAGTTGTATATATATACTACCACAAACTAATAATAAAATATCAAGTTAATTCTCAATCTGTGTTATTTCTATATGGTATCACAGCAGAAACGATCCTGCCCTCTTTCTCTCTAATTACGGACGCCGTTCCTCACCCTAACCCTCATCCTTGCGCCGTTCCTTGCGCCGTTCCCCTTCAATGGCCAACGACAGCACCTCCTTCATTTCCAACCCCTACGAGCCATCCAAACCCTTTGCTTGCATCACTCTTATCAGTGTCACCAAGCTTCTCCCCACCAATTATCTTAATTGGAAACTCCAAGTTGAAGCTCTTCTTGATGGCCATGATCTCCTCAAATATCCAGATGGATCTTTCCCCGCGCCGCCAGAAACAACCTCCACCACTGCATCACCTCCAGTGACGACCCTAAATCCTGCTTACCAGACATGGCGTCGACAGGACTGCCTCATCTATGGCGCCCTCCTCACCACTCTCTCCAACGAAGTGGCTTCCCTGGTGTCTCAGACAAAGACCTCGAATGATCTTTGGACCCTCCTCAAGAGCACCTATGCCAAGGCATCCCGCAGTCATCTCAAGCAACTAAAGGAGCGTCTCCGTACGGCTTCCAAAGGTATACAATCCATCACAACCTACATGCATTCCCTGAAGCAAACAGCAGATCTTCTTGCATCGCTTGGATCTCCTGTCTCTGTTGAAGACATGACTGACCATGTCTTGCGCGGCCTCGACGACGGCTACAGAGCCGTCATTGACGGCGTGAATGCAAGGGACACCCCAATCACCTTTGATGACCTCCTCGAGAAGCTTCTCATCCAGGAACTCTCCATCGTTCTCGCCGAGAGGCGAATCTGCTCCAATTCTGACCTTGAATGCTCAGGCTCGGCCTAACTTCAACAACAGGTCTCGGTCAGGGCAATTCTTCGCGGCCTAATCGGGCCAGATCGCTATCGCAACCCTCCAAAACCTTTTCTAGGCCGATGTCAGTGGTGCAATGTCAAAGGGCATGTTCTCTCTCAGTGCCACACCTTCAGACAGCAACACCCCGGTGTCCCGCCTCCCCCTCGGGATCCTCCGACTTACACTGGACAAGCTCAGGTCAATACTGCAGCTGCTGGCCCATCCCAGACTGGTTTTTTGGTTGACAGTGAAGCAACGCATCACGTAACCAATGATCTTGCAAACCTGGCGCTTCATCATCCGTACACTGGCCCCGACTCATTGTTTATGGGTAACGGCTCAGGTTTAAACATCTCTCATTCTGGCACACTTCTACTTAATGATTTATCCTTGTCTAATGCCTTGTGCGTTCCTTCCATGAAACAAAACATCATTTCTGTCTCCAAACTTACCAAACAAACTGACTCTGCTGTTGTTTTCCTGCCAAACTCTTTTTATGTGAAGGACTTACAGACGAACCAAACAATCCATAAAGGCCCATGTGTGGATGGACTTTATCTCTGGCCCGCTACCTCACCGTCCGTCCACACAGTCCACACAGAATCCTCTGCATCATGGCACCATAGGCTTGGGCATCCTTCAACTTCAATCTTCAAATTCATTCAACAACATTTTTCTTTGGGCTCAAATAAATTCCAGCAATCAGATTGCAACTCATGCCAAATTACCAAAAGTCACAAGCTTTCTTTTCATGAATCCACTCTAAAATCTTCTTATCCATTGGAAATAATTTTTTCGGATGTATGGACTTCTCCTATTTTATCTATTGATGGTCTCCGTTACTATTGCATGTTTGTTGATCATTTTACTCGCTATATCTGGCTCTATCCAATGAAACGCAAATCTGATGTGCAAACCATATTCCCAAAGTTTAAATCGCTTATTGAAAATTTCTACCACCACAAAATAAAAATATTATACACAGATAATGGTGGCGAATATATTGGCCTTTGCCCTTTTTTAAGCAACCATGGTATAAGCCATCACACCACCCCACCTCATACACCCGAGCACAACGGAATTTCAGAACGCCGGAATCGTCACATCTCCGAAACCGGCCTCTCTCTCCTCCATCACTCGGGATTGCCCCTCACCTATTGGCCTCACGCCATGACCACCGCAGCCTACCTCATAAATCGCCTCCCAACTCCAATTCTTGGTTACGAATCACCCTATTCCAAATTGCTCAACATTAGCCCGGATTATCATAAGTTAAAATGTTTTGGATGTTTGTGTTTTCCCTGGATTAAACCATATGCTAATCATAAACTTGCGCCAAAGTCTGCTATGTGTGTTTTTGTAGGTTACTCGGCTGATCAACATGCGTATTTGTGTCTCGACCCCAAAACAGGAAGGATTTACACTTCTCGCCAAGTGAAGTTCGTCAAATCTGAATTCCTGTTCAGCTCTCTAGTGGCTCAATCCAATTCAAGTGCAGAGCAATAAACAGGCCCACTCCAACTCTCCATTTTACAACCTATAGACCAACCCACGGTGAGTACCACTCTAGACCCACCTGAAGACTTATCCGCTACCACTCCCTCTCCCTCCATCACCCACCCACCAAGTCCGGCCCAATCATCACCCTCAAACGAACCCACCAACACCACTCAATCTCCCAGTCCAATCTCACAACCATCTCCACAACTTCCTGCCCCACCAACCCAACCCGCTGTCAATCCTAGCACGAGACAGAAATCCAACGGTGGCGGGATCATCACCCGGTCTCAAAACAACATCGTCAAACCCATCAAAAAGCTCAACCTCCATGTCCGACCCTCCTCTCCCATCGAACCCAGCACCATCACCCAGGCTCTTCGCGACCCTGATTGGCGCTCAGCCATGCAAGCTGAATTTTATGCCTTACACCGCAACAACACTTGGGATCTTGTTAGTCGGTCCTCTGCTCAGAATTTGGTTGGCTGTAAATGGGTATTCAGAATCAAACGGAATCCGGATGGATCGATTGATCGTTATAAGGCTCGGTTAGTTGCCAAAGGGTTTCACCAACGCCCTGGTTGGGACTATACGGAAACATTCAGCCCAGTTGTTAAACCGGTAACCATTCGAGTCGTCCTAACACTTGCAGTTCGCCAGGGATGGTCCATACGTCAGCTTGATATCAACAATGCGTTCCTTCAGGGGACGCTCAAAGAGGAAGTCTTCATGAATCTGACCCTGGTTTCGTCAACAAAGACTTCCCGGAACATGTCTGTCGCCTAAAAAAGGCACTCTATGGGCTAAAGCAGGCACCCCGCGCCTGGTATACGGAGCTCCGAGTATTCCTGCTCTCCCTTGGCTTCGTAAATTCACCGCAGATGCTTCTCTTCATTTACAAAAGCGGGTGTTACACTGTACTTATTAGTGTATGTTGACGATATAATTGTCACTGGGAGTTCCTCTGCCGAGTTGTCCAAACTCATTGCCACACTCGCTGCTCGTTTCTCTTTAAAAGACCTTGGTTGTCTCAGCTTGTTCTTGGGTGTCAAGTAATTCCTTCCGCGGTATGTTTCTCTCACAAAGCAAATATATCACTGATCTGCTACATAAATCAGGCATGGCAGATCCGAAACCGACCTCCACTCCCTTGTCTGCCAGTGTTCCATTACTCAAGGATTCAGGTGACCTCCTGCCTTCCCCAACTGAGTACCGAGCACTCGTTGGAAGTCTCCAATATTTGAGTCTTACTCGCCCAGGATATCGCCAAAGACTAACAAACTTGCACAGTTCATGTAAAAACCACGAACGGCGCATTGGTCTGCACTCAAAAGAGTGCTCCGATATTTGGCGGGTTCTTGTGACAAAGGAGTCTTCATCTCGGCAACTGCCCCGCTGAATTTTCATGCCTACTCGAACGCCGATTGGGCGGGCGACAAGGATGATTATGTCTCAACCACTGGGTATTTGTTGTACCTCGGCAGCACTCCCATTTCTTGGAGCTCCCGAAAACAAAGATCTGTTGCTCGATCATCACCGTAAGCAGTATAAAGCCTTGGCTGACACAGCTAGTGAGCTACTATGGGTCCTTTCCTTGTTTACAGAACTCGGTCACACGCCAACTGCCAATCCGGTTATATATTGTGACAATCTTGGTGCCACAAATCTAAGTGCTAATCCTGTCTTCCATTCTCGGATGAAGCACATAGCCTTAGCCTATCACTTTGTCCGAGAAAATGTCCAACATGGCAGGTTTCGAGTGTCCTTTGTGTTCATCGATGATCACCTGGCGATATTCTAACAAAACCATCGCCGCCTCGGTTTGAGTCCTTACTATCCAAGTTGCATCTCTCTTCCAGATTATACAACTTGCGGGAGGATATCAATAATAATAATTAGACCTTAATTATTTTAATTATTCAGTTTTGTAAATCTGTTATTAACCTTTTCTTTAGGCTAAAGTTTAGAGCTTAATTAGTGGAGAATCAGTAGGAATTTGTTAGCTTGATTTACTCCAAAATTAGGTTGTTAAGTTGTATATATATACTACCACAAACTAATAATAAAATATCAAGTTAATTCTCAATCTGTGTTATTTCTATATCTCGAACTGGGATCAAGGTTAAAGAAGACAGTGACCGAAATGAGCAGCGACACGGCAGTGCAATGGCAACGACAATGGGTGGTGTACCTGTAAAGACTCTGAAGCCTAAGTCAATATGTGATCAAAGTGTAGAGTGGACAGAGAAAGAAAGCGTATATAGGGCACTCAGAGAGGTGTTTTATATAAGAGATCGGATCCACGAGCTTGGCGAAAAAACCCGATGTTCCGTAACCGACCTAGCACATCTCGCAGTGTCAATCATGATGTGATTCGCCTGTAGCCGTTGATTGGAAGTACGGTCCAGATCACGATTTGTGGGAAGCTGCATGCAATCTGTTGATGTACAACCTCGACTGGGAGAAGCGTCTAAATAAATAGGTGACGATCTCGATCCGTGTGAGACAATCATGTGACGCTCCCTTGCATTGATGTCAAGCTTTGTGTTTTCTTAGATTAGCTTGTGACATACTCTTTCGATATTGATATGAGCTTCATGATGGATCTTTGAACTCCAACCTAGTCCAGAACAAAATTTAAATAAAAAATTTAATGCATATGACATGTTATATATAATGGGTGAACAACACAAACAACATCTATGTTTTTTCCTCGAAGATTTCTAATTTGTAAAAAGAATTCAAAGTCGATCAAACTTGTACATCTTGAGCCTTTACCTTAATTGCCGGTGACAAATTTCAAATTTAATATTAATCGAGTTAGGCGTTGAGGTTGTTGTTTGCAAATTCAAAATTACTAACAATGCAATATTAATATCTTCAATTATGTGACATGAGATATTAAAAGTTAAGACGATATCTGCAACTAAATGCAAATTAAAATTTATCGTGTAATTAAAAATCACAAGATACATGATTTGAAGGCAACTATTCAAACAAAGCAATCACAAGATACTCGTAGATGAATATTGAGATCAGAGTTATGGAGGGAACACACCTAAATTTGTTGGTTCAAAGAGGAGCTCAAGGGTATACAAGCAAAAATGTTTAGTCTTGTGAAGATATAAAAATGAGAAGAACATTCACTACGTCGAAGATTAAGCTATGAGAAGGGCAAGCAATGGTAGTAAAAATGAAAGGAAGGTGAAATTTTTGAAAAGCCATAGAAATTTGGAAATTTAATTGAGGGAAGATATGTTGGAAATCAATTCAAATTTCCAAATAAATGCAAATGTTGAAAATTTAAGAGATATGTTTCAAGAGATGCATGAATGTATCTTGGTTTTTGGAAACTCTACTATCATAAAGAAATGATTAGTTAGAAATGTGAGATAATTAATATTCACTATGTTATGTTCATGAATGAAGTAATATCCTTTCACTATATAAAGGGAGACGTGTGAAAAGTAGAGGTATCCTCAACTTTGGGTGATCATGTGATGAGTAGAGGTATCCTCAATTATGCCCAAGAGGGGAGGACTAGTGTGGGTGATCATTTGTAGAGAGATAAGAATGTCTATAATTTCTTGTAACTCTTAAGCGGAGTACTTGAGTTTATAGGGTGATACACAACAAAGGTGAGTTACTATCGTGAAATCATATTTGAGATGATGAATATATTTGTTGAGGTGTTTCCGTAGACGTAGGCAAGAGGTGTTGAACCAGGTTAATTATTGCGTGTTCTTTTATTTTATTTGTGGCTTATTTGTGTGTATTCCATCAAAGATCTCTTTGATTTGTGGGTAAATCCGTGGCGTGTGTGAATTTCCCCGACAAATTTGGGGTCTAGATATATTATAAAGAAAAATATAAATCAATTCCTTAAAATATCATGTGTTCTATTTTGCTATTATCAATATAAATCAACAATTTATTTAATTTCAACAACTAATTTACCAAATATTTTTTTAACATAACCGTCATATATATATATATATATATATATATATATATATATATATATATATATATATATATATATATATATATATATATATATATATATATATATATAGAATCGTCAAATATTTTAATGATATCAAATAATACAATCATATATATGTTCATTTTTGGGAGTATAGAAGTCGTATATGATACGCACATGATAAAATTATAAATATTTTACAAAAGAATAACAATAATTTATCTCTCCTAAAAAACAATAATTTATCTCAATTTCTATATAAATAATCAAACTTATACCTATACATTGAAGGTGTGTTTGTTTAAGATTGTTAGAACCCATAATCCCAGTGAAAATTCCAGGAGAATTAAATCAACAAATGGTGAGCTTCAAAAAAAAAATTGAAAAAGGTACAATGGGAAGTGTTTTTTTTTCAGATTATGCGGCCAACACAGTCTTAACCAAACACACTATAAATAGGTTCGAGACGGCTTTTACTGTGCACTAGTTTATAGGTGGTGCACGGTGCCTCAGTTATGCTTTATGTTTTCGACCGTTAGATCTGGTAATTCCATTAAATCTTATTGTAGACCTTTTTCATCATATTCAATCCCTGATCTCCATCTCACCCCCTTTCTCCTCCGCTCTCTGCTCTCGCCTCACCTTAGCACGTCGTCGCCCCTTTGCCTTGTCTGAACCTACGAGCAAGATATTTCCACTTGTGTGGGTCAATGTCTCCCCTTCTCACAGTGGAAAAAGACCAGTATTAAAAGTTAATAAACCTTTCATTTCACATTTGACAAAATAAAAAATGATCAATCAAATTCAAGCGAACCAGCAGAGGTTTGTGACCTTCTTGGACCACCGGGAGTTCTCCCACTCCCTATCGTCAGTCGCTTTGCCTGACGTCGTCCACCCAACTGTTTGTGTGCGTCGTCGCAATTTCGCAGGGGCTGCGCCACTTTGCTTTCAACCTCATACCGAAGATCTGCCGCGAGCAACCGCCCGCAATCTGCCGCTGGCTCTTTGCTCTCACTAGGGCAGAACTTAACAGCCCGAGAGCACCACTCCTCCCATGTGGGTTTGACAGGGGAGGAAAAGAGTAGTATGTAGCGGCGTCGCATAACAGAATGAGGACTGCGGCGGAGGGGCGGTGGGTGAGCGGAGGCTAGGAAGATATGTTGTGGGTAGTCTAGCATCAATATGGTGAGACTGCGTAATCCTAAAGGTGCGGCATGTTAGACCTAGCCTAAGTTCGAAACCAATTTTAATAACTGATACAAGACACGAGTTAATACATCCGGTTAATCTCAGAGATGAAAAGTATATTATGAAATTACATAATACTATCTTTTAAGAAATATAAAATATTAATTGTATTTTTCGATTCATGTTACAAACAAAATGAGCCAGGCGTGGACAAAAAAAAAACAAAAACAAAATGAGACAGGCGATGAACGTGTGTGAGAAAAAGAGAAAGACACATTGATGGTAGGCTTTGAGCAGCATCAACGTCAAGGCGTGATGGTGTAGAATATTAAGGTGCACCATCGCTGCACCCAAGTAAACCAGCGCATAAATAAAGGGAAGCATCGTACAGCGGTTGGTTTATCATCTTCTTATCCCTTTGGGATTGTTTCTGAAGAGAGACAACAATGTGGCTTCTGCAACTCCCCGCGAGGCTTTCAACTCCATTCCTCAACGGTAACAGCAATGGGTTGGGCTTCACCCGTCTCTCGAAGCCCGCATCCTCCGTCACTCTGACCCACACGCATTCTCCTTTACCTGCAATCAAAGCCATGAAATCAATGGAGGGAAAAGTGGTGTGCGCGACGAGCGACAAGACGGTGGCGGTGGAGGTGGTTCGGTTGGCGCCTCACCCGAAATACAAGAAGCGGATCAGGAAGAAGAAGAAGTATCAGGCTCACGACCCTGATAACCAGTTCCAGATCGGCGACATCGTTCAGCTTCTGAAGACCAGGCCTATCAGTAAGACTAAGACATTTCTCGCCGTTCCTGCTCCTAGCAGAAAATCCCGCAACAGCAACAATCCCTCCGGCGATCTTGACATCCCGCTTGAGTCTCAGCAGGAGGAGCAGCCCCTTCCCCAGGCTTAGTTAGGCTTGCAATCTCTTACTGTTGCTCTTTACTTTTATCCCAATCGTTTACATTTCACTTACGTGTTTTTATGTTATGTAATTGCAATTATTTGGCATCAACATAATGAAATTGAGAAATGAATGTCGTGATTTTGTTATTATTGTGAAAAACCTCAATTGCTTATTGATTGTGGCCTGTAACTGTTTGATGAAATATTGGACGGGGCTTCTGATAAGCCCCGAAATGTGAAGTTATGGCCGTGTTATCTTGAGAACTTCAATTGTTACTGTGACGGATAAATGTTTGATGAAATGTCGGTTTGGGTTGCTGATGAACGTTCAGAGTATTTTGGTTTGCAGTTGCAAAACAAAACATACACTTAAATAGTTTTGTTATGGGAGTATTATCCTAACAAGATGAGTACTCTTAAATTGCCCATTCTAAATCACTGTCTTCAGCCCTGATTTCGTGCTAATTAAGTCGCAAAGGATTGCTTCTCCATGTATTGTCCACACCAATTCTTGGGATCCAGATTCCCCGCAATTGGGATAACGATGCAGTCACACTATTTCAGCTATCCAATCTTAATTGGAAGACCTGTATACCAGCTTTATAAAACAAATTCAAAACACGAAGTTGGAATGTAGAGTGTGTGATTGCGTGACTGCTGACAATACATTTCCCAATTTTTGGGGAAGGATTGCTCCATTGATATTGGATGCCAAACACAAAACTAAATGTATTTTCCCAGAGAAAAGTGAGAGGCAAAATCACTATTCTTAGCTTGTTTGTTTTAACTTGACTATTGTTAGCTCGTTTGTTTTAGCTTGAGAGGTCCCAACTTTATATGTTAGAAAGTGCATTGGTAAGTATATTTTTCGTGTTTGTTTCCACTAAAATTTATAACAAACTAGCTCGAACGTTCCCTGACAGTTTCCTTGTGCTGAAGCTTCTTTCTGATAGAAATGATTATTTTTGTTAAGCCTGAAATTTCCTGTTTCTACATCCAGTTATTTGTTCATACCAGTCCCGTCTTTGAAATTTGATTAGTATAATCAACCTGACATGCGAAGTTTTGCATGTTTTATAAATTTGGACTACAAGAATACCGAAACGACGTTTGCTTTCTGCATGTTAGAGTGCAAGAATGGAGAGAAGAGAAAGTTTCTCATTGAATCTGAAACGGTTACAACTTATTGATATAGATTAACTCAACTCTAACTAACTCTAATCTCAGCTTTATATAGCCGGATTTATCCTACACCAACAGTAGCTTATCCTACACACTAGCATAACTAACTCCCTGAGTTAGATCATGACTACTATACTCACACCCCCCCCAGCTCAAGGTGGGTGAGGAGTAGGTAACAATTCAAACATATTGAGCTTGTTCTTGAGTTGCAGAAATCGAGTAGGAGAAAGAGTCTTAGTGAGACAATCGGCCCATTGAAGGTGTGCTGGAACATGCTGAACGAGTAACTGCTTGCTGAGCACCTTTTCACGAACAAAAAATAAATCAAGTTCGATATGTTTTGTGCGTGCATGAAGTATTGGATTATGTGCTTAGGCAACTGCACTCATATTATCACAGAGAACTCTAGGAACTGAGAAAGGAACAGATAGTTCAGTGAGCAACGTTTGAATCCAGAGAATTTCAGCAGTGACAACAGCTAGACTGCGGTACTCGACCTCTACATTAGACTGGGCCACCACAGTTTGTTTGCGAGACCACCTGAAATTAGATTGGGACCAAAGTAAACAGCAGCACCAGAGGTTGATTTCCTATCATCTGGGTCTGATGCCCAGTCCGCATCACAAAAAGCAGTGAGTTGGAACCTTTGAGCTGGAGCTGAAGGTAACAGCCACAAGCCATGATTGATTGTCCCTTTTAAGTACCTTAGTATTCGCTTGACTGCAGTCCAATGAGACTCCAAGGGAGAGGCCATAAACTGGCAAACCTTGTTAACTGAATAACACAACTCAGGTCTTGTGATTGAGACATATTGGAGAGCTCCAACTACTGATCTATAAAGAGACGGTTCAGACATTAAATCAGTGCCATTCTTGGAGAGCTTACAGTGAGCAACCATAGGAGAAGAGATAGGCTTGGCATCAAGCATATTTGTCTTGCAGAGTAAGTCACAGATATACTTGGACTGAGTAAGAATTAGAGCACCATTGGGTTGTGGCCTCACTTCAATTCCCAGAAAATAGTCAAGTTGCCCCAATTGTTTTAGAGAGAACACTTAATTAAGTTGAGTGATGAGCTCTTGGACAAGTTGAGGAGAGTTGCCTGTGATAATAATATCATCCACATAGACTAGGAGATAGACCATAGCTTTGTGATGAGTGTAGACAAACAATGAGGGGTCACACTTGTTGTCTTTGAATCCACACTGCAGTAGGGTATTTTTCAACCTTTCAAACCATGCTTTAGGGGCTTGCTTGAGCCCATAAAGGGCTTTGCGAAGCTTGCATACCAATGATTTATCCAAATGCCCAAAACCAGGTGGTTGGGACATATACACTTCTTCTTCAAGAATGCCATTGAGGAATGCATTATTAACATCCAACTGTTGGAGAGTCCACTGCTGAGTCAAGGCTAGAGTAAAAATTAGCCGAATGGTCACTGGTTTTACAACAGGGCTAAAAGTCTCATTAAAATCATGACCAAATTGTTGACGAAACCCCTTAGCAACTAGTCTAGCTTTATATTTATTTAGTGAGCCATCAGAATTTTCTTTTACTCTAAAAACCCACTTGCAGCCCACTGGTTTTCTATTTGGTGGTAAAAGAACTAAAGACCAAGTTTTATTTTTCTGCAAGGCATCAAATTCAGCTTGCATCGCTGGAAACCATTGAGGATGTTGCAATGCTTGTTTCACTGTCTTTTGTTCAACATGTGTCAAAAGTAAAGAGGGATGAATTTTGGGTTTAACAATTCCATTTTTGGATCGGGTTGTCATAGGATGAGTATTAGAGGGTAATGCAGTGTTGGCAGGTAATGCAGAAGTAGGTGATGCAGAAGTAGGTAATGTAGAAGTAGGTAATGTAGAAATGTGATCATGATTAGTGTCAGCAATTTGAGAACCTGTAAACTTAGAAGAGGATGAAACTGAACTGATAGAAGATGCAGTTACAGAATGTGAAGAATTTGACACTGGAGATGACTGTAAAGGTACAGGGGAAGGAATAGCAACATTGTTTTGGACATTGTTGGTAGCAGAACCAGTAGGTAACTGAGTTTGGGCAGACTGGGGAGTGATAACAGGGAAGGAAGTGACAGAGGGAATACAAACAGAATTATTTGAAGATGCAGTAGGGTCATGAGAGGATGACTGAGCTGGAAACAGGGAAGAATATGGAAACCTTATCTCATTGAAGATAACATCCTTTGATATGAAGAGTTTACCAGTAGGAGAAAGGCACTTGTAACCTTTGTGTGATGTGGAGTAACCCAAGAAAAGACATTCATGAGAACGAAAATTGAATTTACTTGAGTTGTAGGGTCTAAGTAATGGAAAACATGCACACCCAAACACTTTGAGGAAGTTACAATCAGGATCTTGCTTAAACAAGACAGCATATGGAGTTTGAGAATTAATAGATGCTGATGGAACCCTGTTAATGAGGCAAACTGCAATAAGAAATGCATGATCCCAGAATTTGAGAGGAATGGATGAATGACTTAAAAGAGATAGCCTAAATCAACAATGTGTCTGTGTTTCCTTTCCACTACACCATTTTGATGGTGTGTGTGTGTGGACAAATCAATCTATGTTGGATTCCCAAATCAGTAAGGTATTTTGTAAGTGGGTGAAATTCCCCTCCCCAATCAGTTTGTAATGCTTTAAGCTTGGCATTAAATTGCAATTCAGCCATGGCTTTGAATTGTTTAAAGATGGTGAATGTTTCTGATTTGTTTTTAAGCAAATATATCCAAGTGAACTTTAAGTGAGTATCTACAAATGTAATGTAGTAAAGGAAATTGTTAGAGGATTAACAGATGCAGGACCCTATAGATCACTATACACTAACTCAAGAGGAGAATTGTAAACAGTAGTAGAAGAAATGGAAGGTAACCTATGTGCCTTACCAACACAACAAGCAGTGCAGAAATCAAAACTGCTTTTATTAATGGAGGAAACATGACATTTTTGTATAGCAATTTTCATGGCATTAGGGTTTGGATGTCATTATCTTAAATGCCAAGTAAATCAAGAACTACAACCAGTGGAGCTATTCGGATTATACACATCAGTGGAAACAGAAGTTCAAGTATTTATTGCAGGAAATGTGTATTTGGAAAGTAAAGAAGGATTGGTGGAACCAGGATGTTGAAGCTACAGATTTGGAAAGGCATATAAGCCATCATCTCCAACAAAGCCTCGAAGAAGAACTTCATTCGAAGCTTGTGATTTGACAAAGCATTCATTAGGATGGAATTCAAAGAATACTGAATTATCTTTGGCAAATTTACTGACACTAATTAAGTTTTTGGTAATAAGAGGAACTTGTAATAAGTTAAGAAGATTCAGATTGACATGAGGTTTTATAGGAGATTGAAACATTGTTGAACCAAGAGAGTGAACATGCAAACCTTTACCATTGCCATCAAAGATCTAATCTGGACCTTCAAATGGAGAGACCTGCCTGATGTTTTGTGACTGTCCAGTTATAAGGAAGGAGGCACCAGAATCTGGATATCAATTCTGAGCAGGCACAGAAGCAGAATGAGCAACCATAGCCTGTGGCGGAGGAGGTTGATAGTGTGGATTGAAACGATGATAGCAATTGGTAGCAATGTGACCAATTCTGAAACAAACTTGGCATTGAAGAGCGGAGCGGCCACCGCGTCCTCTGTCGCGCCCAAAACGGCCAAAACCAGCACCTTCGCGGCCTCTGTAACCACCACGATTATCTGTGTAAGCAGTGTTTGCTTGCTGCTCTTCACCTTTGCCAGGGGACTCAACTTTAGGTTGAGAAGGAGACGTTTGAGTTAAATTCACCGATGGAAGATCCACACCATACTTCTTGCGATACTTCTTGATTCAAAGTTCTTGAGCTAAAATCAATCCTTCTGCTTCTTCAATTGTCATAGGAGGATCAATACGGCTTTCAATAAGCGAGATCACATGATCAAATTCCTGTGGTAATCCTTCAAGAATTGAGTCAAGATGACCTTGAAACGAAACCGGATCTCCAATCGAGGCAAGAGAATCAACGAGCGCTTTGATTTGCTAAAGAAATTCAGAAATAGTGCGATCATCTAAACTGGCGGTGTGGAGTTCAAATCGGAGCTGACGCGCCTTGGCGCGAGTTTGATGATGAAAATACGCATGAATCTTCTCTCACGCTTCAAATGCATGCACAGATCCAAGAATGCGAGATAGAATCAAACTTGAAAGAGTGGATTGGATCCACGATAGAACCATTTGATCAACCTGCTCCCAATCTAGGTATTCAGGATTGACGCGATTTGCAATTTTGTCTTGTTCAGAAAGAAATTGAGGAGGAATTTTCGGTGAAACAAGGAAATGATGCAGGCGATTTGCTTTGATTGCTAGCTCGACTTGTTGAAGCCATAGAAGAAAATTATTATCAGCGAGTTTCTCCGTAATCTTATAGCCAAACGAAGACGACGAACTCTTGTTTGTAGGTAAAGAAATGGACGCTGTGATAGCCGCCGTGGAATTTTGTGCCGAAATGGAATGCGGTCGAGCTTGCGACTCCACCGGTGGCGGTGAAGGAGGAGGAGGAGGGAATTCAGAAGCCATTGAGGATCAGAATCTAAGCTCTGGATACCATGTTAGAGTGCAAGAAAAGAGAGAAGAGAAAGTTTCTCATTGAATCTGAAACGGTTACAACTGATTGATACAGATTAACTCAACTCTAACTAACTCTAATCTCAGCTTTATATAGTTGGATTTATCCTACACCAACAGTAGCTTATCCTAAACACTAGCATAACTAACTACCTGAGTTAGATCATGACTACTATACTGACACACTGCATAAACGTGGACTGCGCAGCATAATTATCTAAACAGAGCTGTTATTTGAACACAGCAATGGACACACATACTGTCTGTACTGTATGGACACGTGTCCGTACAGTACGGACACCACTTTTTTTTTGTAAAAAAAAATTTCAAATTTTTTTTATCTGGTTAACGGAGTTCATTTATCTGGTTAATGATTCACATTATCTGGTGAATGCCAACCCTGAAACTTAACACATTCCATTTTATTTATCTGGTTAACGCAGTTCACTTATCTGATTAATGGTTCACATTATCTGGTGAATGCCAACCCCGAAACTTAACACATTACATTTTATTTATCTGGTTAACGCAGTTCATTTATCTGGTTAATGGTTCACATTATCTGGTGAATGCCAAACTCACATTTCATTATTTATCTGGTTAACGAAGTTCATTTATCTGGTTAATGCAGTTCATTATCTGGTTAATGACAAATATTTTTTTTAACCAGTTAAAAAAAATTTAAAAAAAATTGGGAAAAAAAAGTTGTGTCCATACTATACGGACGGGCCGTATACGTATCGTGTCTGTGTCATTTTTTGTGTTCAAAAAATATTATTGTTATCTAAAAGATGACGAACATGCTGGATCAGATCTCGTGCTTGAAGCAACTTTTGATTACTATTGTTTTTAGTAAATAATATCCTATTTGAGCCATCAAATCAACCATAAAAGTTGTAAGGTACGAATAAATCAACCACATAAGGAATTAACAAATGACAATTATATACAAGACATGGTGGTTCTAGAGCTTTTTGCCTCTCTTTCAATTCTACCTGTGGCGTTGCAGATACAGATATAAATATTCAATTCAAACCCTCCTTTCTAATAGAATCAAAACAAGGGGATAAGCGCAATCTATTTTTGTTAAACCGGATACTAACCAAAAAAGAGATGGAACAGATGATTTAAATCTTTGTAGCAAATGTCTGATTTTGACTAACCATCTTCGCAATGTAAACTTGTTCTGATGTTTCTCAATGTACAAGATATAAGAGAGTTGACCGAGTTTACAGACTCCATTGTTAATTTGGCTGTAGGAGAAGCATTGGTAAGGATCTGGAATGCAATTGTAAACAAAGATCCTCCCTCAGTATTTTTGTCTTCCTGCCTTGAAGTAATCACCATTGGCCTTGACTCTAGGCCATCAGGAACAATTGAGAATCCTGAGGGCAGTATGGCAAGGTTGCTTGAATCACATCCAGTCATAACAGACTGAATACCAGTAATGTCCACAGAAGCATAAACCACCATTGACTCATAGGAGTTTGTGCAGCTATCTTGCAGTATCCACATATTGTTTTCTTTTAATTTCATTGTCTGCAAAACGAGAAGAAAAAAAAATTCCCATATTTTACTTAGAACCATGTTTTAAATGCAGCTTGCATTATGTTCAATGTGCAATGTATTGAACAGTGAGTAATTTTACTTGTATGGTCACCGCATTGCCACGGTCTTGTCCTTTGGCTAAATTTGCAATGGATTGCACTGCCCCACCACTAGACATGATATCCCACTGTCACAATTGATAATTGTCAATACAATGACTCCTCCAAATCCATATAATTACTTACTAAATTGACAAAAGCATTATGTGTTGAGACTAGGACATTGGATAATGATATGATCTGATTAGTGGTTATAGATGGGAACAACCCGCACTCAATAAGCTAGTTTTTGGGTTGAGTTATGCTCAATCTCAAATTCTAATATTACGAAGGAAACAAATCAAGAGAGTGGTACCTCGGGCCGGCGAGCTTCGTCCCTCAAGAAATCAAACAGAACATTAGGAGATACAGGCAACCATACAGAAGAAACTGCACACAATATCAACCCAAGAGGTTCACCGGGGTCATTCAAGTTCTTTCTAGAACTAATCCTTATGTCTTCACCGGTTTTACTTGTAACCTTAGTCCATGTATGGAAGCTTGATGCGCCAATTGCATGGCAGAAACTCCATGTCATTCTTTGTGCCAACTTCAAAATACTTTTTCTCCCAGCCAATGTGGCAACACCTAACATTTTATTAATTTTTATCACTAATCTATTTAGTTTACAGCTATTTAGCGAAGTATTTTTTTTTTCCAAAGAAATATCTTTTTATTAATTAGAATTAGAAGTCATTACTCACCAGTTGAGTCCTTCATGGGAACGTTTGTTGCCATGAAGAAAACTAGACGTTCGCATTGAAGTTGAAGGGTCGCCATCCAGTGTCTTGCCCCAAAGGCTAGGCCACTGTTGACAATAGTGCGATACATTGAATGGACTGCGCTCTTCTGGCACTCCAAGTGCTCCACCCAGATCACCTAATTAATTAAAGCAGAAAGGAAAATCGATATACAGAGTTATTTTGCATAAACATCTCCACAAACATTCCTAAAAGAAATATTAAAAAATTCTTACATTGAGTTTTTTAAATAATAAGTTTTCGGATAAGTTAAAATTACTTTTTTTTAACCAGAAGTTAAAATTGACTTCTACATCTCAATTTTATACTTTTAAGTAAATAAACATAAATTTATTTTAATTGAGAAACTCTCCGAAGTTTAAACATTTTTGAGTTCATTAATTTTAATTCCCTTAACTAATTGTCCTAATTTAAAAAAAATATTAAATACTTTTTTATGTTCTTGAGACATTAAATGCGTTTTCAATTTTTTTTTTTTTCAAATATGAGGAGTGTTACGAACATATAACAAAAACTGGAGACTATTTTTTTTGCCATTTCCTCATCACCTTGTTAAATACAGTACTACTCTGGCCTCATTTATAAGCAAAAAGGACATTTCCATATTCATTAAAAAATGTATGTATTTGGTCCAAATTTTGGACCAGATACATATATATTTTAATAAATGTGGAAATGTCTTTTTTACTTATAAATGAGGCCGGAGGGAGAACCCCATTGCGAGCACTCTTCAATTTTGTACATTACTAAAAATAATATCACTGTGTGAAACTGCAATTAATTGCTTCTATTCTTTCAAGTGATGGTAGCTAATGGTGGCCATGAAAATGCACCCCTGAATTGAATTACATAGGCCTACCGACAAAATTAGATGCAATATTGGTACTCATACACGAGCCTACTAATACTCTAGTACTAGCATCTAGCTGTTGTACACATCCTTAGTCCCTATTTTTGTTTGTCATAAATTAGTTTTTCTGTTTGGGGGCGCATGCACTGACTAACTACAAAAACGAACTCTTATTTGAAAAAAATAATAATAATAATAATAAAGCTCAAATTAATATGGGTCAGTCCAAAACTCCAAATGTAACCAAAAAAAAAAAAAAAGAATTAGAACTTCAGTATAATTTGTACTACGTACTTTGCAATGGCCATTGGACTTATCCTCGATAATGCAACCGGATGGGCGTTTTCTGCACTTCACGAGGGAGGCGTCAATGTTGTCTTCTACTTTGTCTATGGATGCATCAACGATTGCCCACCGTTCAGCACTCAACTGTTTGCAGTATCTGACAAAATAGACTTCTCTTGTGGGCACCATTGGCGTGAGCATTTGCAGCTCAGCAAACATCTGTAGCCATACAAAAATTAACGTTAGACTTTCATAATATCATGTCAAATTATGCTTTGTGCCTCTCTAGTACTTCCTTGGAGGTATGTCCACATCTAAGAACTTCCACGAGGTCATATTTTTGCATTGCCATCTTCAAGTATTGTATGTGGAATATATATATATATATATATATATATATATGTATATATGATTTTTTGGGTTGGCATAGCGATATATATATCCTCTAAGAGTAAAATATTTTCCAGACATAAAAGGACATGAAGAGGGAGAGATTCCAGCTGGGACCTAGGATGCATTTGGAGAGGAAAGTGCCAAGTTTTACTAAATGACATTTGGGCTGTTGTATTTTATGTATGTGTCTTTATCAATATTTATTTATGCGATGATATAAATAAAGGCCGTGTTTAAAGCTGCGGAAAAGTTCACAAGCAATTTCACTTCCGAAAAGATGAGTAATGCATGGGTTAAGAAAACCACATTCAACTCAAATTTTTTATCTTTTTTTTTAACAGATAAACAAAAAAAAAATATCTAAAATATTTGCACATTTTGGATGAAATTTTATTTTAAATGGCTAGGAACCAAACCATCCTTTAATTCTATTGTTAGTCACGGTTGGACCACTTGAGAAAATAAAATTTCCATATCAACATCCCCGTTTTTTGGATTTACAGCAAGAAATAAATTTTATTTAAGACATTAGAAGTTTAGAACTACTGAATGAAAACGACTGAAGTTATATATATTTATTTATTTTTATTTCAATTTACCATTACTGCCTAAGCTTTTACGAAACCTTTCATTCAGTAGGCCCAGCGAATTCAATACTTATTATCGAAGAAACCTAGCAAATCGGTAACCATATTCCCCTTAATTACCAGTTGCACGGCACCATTCCTGTTACAACCTTCTCCATTGCATATAGTGTCAACGGTTGCCGCCTTTGATATTAAACATGGAAACATTTCCTTCCATTGCTTCTGCAACAACAAGCATAATAAATAGCATCTTTTAATTAACTTCTTCTACAAGACAAAATAAAACATATCCATTCTAACTTAATAATTAATTTCTAACCCATATATTAATTAATTAATTAATTAATTAATTATGAATTATTTTAAATAAGACACATAATTTGTTATAAGATATTAAAAGACTATGATATGATATCGATATGGTTGAAGAACATAATTCAGGATAAGCATTGGTGTCTTACAGCATCTAGAAAAGATTGGACAAGCCGAGGGAGATCAACAAAAACAACCCCTGTCTCTCTTGAGGCTTCGATGGATCTCTTTGGTCTTCCATTGTCTGAATTTTCAACTGCGAACTCTTTCATGTATTCATCATAGTTAAGTATTTCACGACCAGTCTCTAAGCTACGGAGCCACAATGGTTCCCCTACGGTAGCCATCTTTATGAGCTCTTCCATTGCTTGGTTTACTACATCCATTATCCTCGACTCATCAAGTCCAAAAATTCCAGTATAAAAATCCAAAGAGCTTTTATTCTCTTGGTCATGGCCAGTTGAACATGAAGGGGACGTTGTCCCTTGTGCATATTTCCCTAAAGCTGCTCGAAGCTTCTCTACCTATACACGTGTTAAATAATTAAGAGTGTAAATTTTCAATCGTAGATTTTAATTTTATATTATACATGGATGGATTAAGAAAATCAGAAAAGTGATAACTTATTTTGATTTAGTTAGTTCTACACAAACCTCAGCTTTGAGTTTGGCATTTTCAATGCGTAGTTGTTGTTCTTCAGTTGGAATGGAACCATCTCTGTTTGTGGTGGGGACGCCACAGTTGGGGCAACAAGCTTTGTTTATAGTCTCTCGCAATGTCTTATTTTTCTCTCTTAGTTTCTCTATTTCTGTCTTCAGCAATGAATTTTCATGACGCTCTTGTATTGCCTGCAAAACAGAATATATCATTGTTAAATTTGTTGAAGAAAACAGCAGAAAATTTATTTAAATGAATTGAAATTGAGTTGATCCAATAACTTACTGGATTAATTGGCCGGTAAATGAATGGAAATTAAATTAAATTAAATTAAATTACCTTGATTTGGGTTCGACGATTTTGGAACCAAAACTTGACTTGCCTTGGAGCAAGGCCTAATTGCTTGCTAAGTTGTTGCCTCTGTTTTTCATCAGGATGTGGTGACTCTTTGAAAAGCCTACAATATTACATTATTATTCATGAATATTCATATGTCAGCTTTCTTTTTTTTTTTTTTTCCTTCTTTCTTTCTAATTTATCTTTCACAACAAGCTTCAATTCTTATATACAGGATGTGGTCCAATAAATGGAGTTTAACAATGCAAACACCAAGTACACCTCTTGAATAAGAATACCACAAACTAATCAAAAGGGAAAGTTGGGGAAAAAAAGTACTTTACATAGGCATAACACTAATGTACAGCATAAGATATCAAAGAAACAAATAAAGCAAAAGCTGTTCAATATTTTAAGCTTTGGCTTTTAATCATCGCCCTTTAATAACCCATATGAGATATCAACAACTTTTCCCATAATCGTGGTCAGTAGTACGGCCTACAGTATATATAAAATATGCAGTCTATGCTTTAAAGGAGTATCTACCGATAACGCTGACATGCAAATGATATTAGTAACTTTGAAAGAAGCCATCTAACATGTGCATGGAAAATCATATATAGCACAAGTCCGTTCTTTTTTATTTAAATATATATATAAAAAACTGTTTCTTATTCCTTAATTAATAATCATAGGTTTCTGATCTCTCCAGTAATGAAGACACACACATAATAATCAAAGAGTACTGTACAGGTTAGGATAGCAGGAACCTCAAAAAAGAAAAAGTGCAAGAAAATCATAATGCTGAATACTCAGTGGTTACCTATGATTCAATATACGAGTATATAGAGGAAAAAAAAGAGAGAGATTTTACGCACGCTTCCATTACTCTGATCTGCTCAGCGGTGTGTCTGTGATATTTCTTCCTCTTCTTCTTCTTGTGCTTATCCCCGTCACCATCATCGTCTTCATGCTCACCTTCTCCTTCAAAATCATCCTCTGATCTGGATCTCGTTGGACCCGAGTTCTCGCTGCTAATCTCCTCCACACGCTCACCTCCTCCAGTACTCCCTTCCTCCCCTTCCTCCACCTCCATGTTAGAAGTGGCCCCGGCAGCCTCTGCCGCCGCTGCCGCCACACCATGGCGAAATATCCCAGCCTGAGAGAAGAAAAAAAAAAAGATGTAAAATAAGCATGTAATTGTAAAGAAAACATGAAGCACAAACAAACAAAGCACTGAAGAAATTTGAAAGAAAGAAATGAGTTAGTATCTTACGAGGCTAAGAGAGAGAGCTGGAGAGGCAAAGAAGTCTTTGGCTTGAGAAGTGGGAGGTGGATTGTTGGACATGTCTGCACCCATCGACAACGTTGGGTGTGATGAATTAAGAAGGGTGTGTTTTTTAAGGAGCAAAAATGGCTCTTTCATCTGCGGTTTGTTGTGTACATGGAGGGAGTGGGAGTGGCTGCAAGGCAATGAGAAACGAGGTAAGGAGGATGGATAGAGACGTAGGAGAGGGGACTGCACGATTTAAGAATATAAAAACAAAGGAAGGAACTCGCTCTGCTTTTTAAAATAATTTTATATTTTAATTCAATTATATAATTATTATTTTATATAATTTTGTTTGTTCCTTGTGTAAAATGTGAGAAGCGAGAGAGGAGAGGGCTGGTAGGATTGATTGTTAGATAGATAGTAGTAAAATAAAGGGTGCACGGTGGAGTGGAACCGGCAGGGAGAGTCGAGACCCAACTAACATTGAGCATTTGAATTTATGGTTCCAACGGTTTCTTTATCGGCTCGGCTACGCAAATCTGGCTGGCTTCGTGGCTCCGCCTATGCCTCCACTGACATCGATTGAAATTAAAAAAAGAAAAATGCTAACCACGGTCCTTAAAACATTAGTTTAAAAAAATTACGTTAAATAGTATTTTTGGTCCCTTAATTTTATTTTAGTTTTTATGTTGGTCCCTTAACTTGATAACTGTATATAATATTAGTCCCTTCCGTTAGTTTTCGTTGAACGCCGTCTATAATGTCTTACGTGGCAAACATGTGTCATACGTGACATCTGACTCATTTTTTTTAATATTATTTTACTATCAAAAGTTTAATATTTTTAATATTATTAAACCAGAAAAAAACATAAGAAATAAAAAAGTGGGGGAGATGAAACACCACGCCCACCGGCGCGAAACACCACCAGCACCTCACAACCACCACCTCCACCACAGATCTGATGCACACCACCACAAAGAGCAAGAAGAAGCAGAGGTACCGTACACTACACAGACGCTTGAAAAATGCGAGCTTCACTTTGATAATAACTGGAAAAAAATCATGTGCAGCGTTGTAAATTTCCATAAAATAAATATCTGAATTTCCCCAAATTTACACACACACAGACAGACGGTAAAAGAAAATGAAATCAGGAACAATAATAACTAAATGGGAAAAGAGAGGGATGTAGAGAGAAGGTGACGAAGGGTGCAGAGCAGAAAAGGGAAGGTTGTCAAAAGCTTTCACTTTTTTCATAGAAAAAATAGGATGCAAATTATTATGTTTTGGAGAAACCCCAATATGTTTTGGGTTTTGGTTGATTGGGTCGTTGCTAGATTTTTCTTTCTTCCAATAGAAACCTACGGCTTATACTGCAGCGATGGGGGATTGGTTCTGCAATTTTTTGGTTCTGCAATCGAAAATGGTGGTTCGTGACAGAGAGTGAGAGGAAAGTTTTGTGGTGGTTCATGGTTACTCAAGGTGGTGGCGTGGTGGTCCGAAACGGCGCTTGAGAGGCAGCCGTGACTCATGGAGGAAGGATGGACAGAAGAGGAGTTAGGGTTTGGGGTGGTCAGGTTTGGGGAAGAAGATGATCCCAGTCAATTTTTTTTTCTTTTTTCGTTGGTCATAATCTCAGTCATCTAGGACACATTGGACAACCATTTGCCACCTAGTCTTATTTGGACGACGTTCAACGAAAGCTGACGGAAGGGACTAACGTTGTATATGATTATCAAGTTAAGGGACCAAAATAAAAAATATAATAGTTAAGGGACAAAACAAAAACTAAAATAAAGTTAAGGGACCAAAAGTACTATTTAGCCAAAAAATTAAAAGAGATAAGTTTGTAGAAAAAATGATGTATTTATTACATCGAAAAATGTTTAACTTGTATTCTCAATACAAACTTTTCTTTTATGAAATTCTTAACCAATACCCTTAAAATACTCGTTAACAAGACCTAAAAACTTTAATTATTGATGTAGAATGCATATTTCATTTTATTTCGTGTTAAGTAAAAGAAAATTGAGCTAGTAAAAAATGTAATAGAAATTTGAGGCTGAAAAATTAGTTCCTTCTATTTGTTCTCAAATATGTGATTTGCGTTTCAGTTTTAGCTAAAACCTTCCTTTTATTTTCATATGGCCATCTCTAACGAAGTACCCATAAAGTGGATATCTAAGCGGCTCCACACATCTACATCACTAATTTTTACTTTTTTAATTTAGGTATTTAATAGCCACTCAATCCCTCCAATCCAGCACCTCTAAAAAATTACTAAATGGGTCTCACTAATAACTTCATATCATTACATGTCAACAAAAAATTATTAAAAATGACATGTGAGACCCGCAGAAGAGGAGAGAGAATGGTACCTATAGAGGTACCCAATCCTAATAGGTACCCAATTTTTTTTCCACAATAGGAATACCTATTAGGTACTCCCTCCGGACACATTTATAAGCAACAACGCCTTTTTAGGTTCATTGAATAACTCATGTATTTAGCCTATAATATAGACCAAATACATGAGTTATTCAATGAACCTAAAAAGATTTTTTGCTTATAAATATGTCCAAAGAGAGTATCACTCTAAATAGGTACTTAAGTCTTAGGTACTCAATAAGTACTCTAATCATAGATGTCCTACAAATTGCCACTTGGAGTTATGGATTTTGCTTTTACTGTATTCTGCTATGCCTAGCATAGCCCAACGGCCATTCTCACCTAAGTTGGCCATTGAATTAAAAAAAAAAAAGAGAAAAAAAGAAAATAAAAGAAAAACTACGAAAAACTATACTCCTTCCGTTACTTTTTATAAGCCCCTTTTAAAAAAAATTATTAATTAATTATATGCCCCTTTTCAAATTACAAGATATATTAATTATTTTTTTTCAAAAGTACCTATAATTAATTATATATAGTATTTAAAAATCTAAGACATGTATTAATTAATTAAAAATATGATTGAAGGATAAATTTAGAAAAACATACACATTATATATAATTTAATTATGCTAATTATTTTTCTTAATATGTATATTTTGTCTAAATAGACTTATAAAATGTAACAGAGGGAATAATAAACCTACTCAGCCATAAGGAAAATTGATGAGGCGAGTGAAGTCATTCTCTCAATTTTGTATGCAATTAGTTTATTCATATTTTATTATTCAATTTCTTGGTGTCTGTATATCATTTAAGATATAATGTATTTACATCCAACCCCCCGTCCTTCCAACGATTCACAAGAATAGTGTATACTTTGACAAAATCACATTAATATCTTAGGAAAATGTTAATTCGTCCCACATAACCTGATTTACCTCTCTTTTATATTCCATTCATCATTACAAGTTATTTTCCTCGTACATCTACGGGTTGCGTCAAATTTTATATTTATGACATGAGTTTTTCATTAATAAATACATATCTTTTTTTTTATAAAATTAACAAATACATATCTAATACATGTATATATTAATTTGTTAATAAATTATTAATCAAAATATATCGATGAGGTTTCCTACTTACAATTTTATTTGAATATGAAATAAATTAATCCACACATACTAAAATGATCACACAAAATGATAAATTTAATGATAATTTTGTATTTTAAAAATACTAATTTAATAAAAAAATTAAATAACCGAGTAATTATTTTTTAAGAGACTAATGATACATAATTAATTTTCTTTTAAATAATTTTTTATTACAAATTAAATAACACAAATACTATTTACATAATTTAAAAATACTAATACGATTATTAGAAATAACGAGTAAAGTATTATAAGATAACACCAAATAAAATTTTATACTAACATATCATCATTATTATATAATAAAAGTTTACCCTAACAATGTAAAATAGTCCTCATAATTAATAATATATCATTTTATCCTAGCAATAGCATACGAAATAATTGACTAGATCAACATCTATTGTAGGCGCGCTATCTAGTTTAACCTCCAAATGTTTGAGAACTTCATCTTTGTCTTTTACAATTTTACCCCTGATATAATAGAAGAATGTAATGTAATTGGTCATCTAAAAAAGAGTAAAAAAATTATTTAGAAATGTGTTTTATGTTTCTGCCTTTCTGGTGCATATGGTGCATACATATTAGAGATTGTCTTGGGTGTTTAAATTTTTTTAGCGACATAAGTGTTTTCGACGGGCACATCAGTCATTTAACGCTACACATCAACAAGTTATTGAGGGTTATTGGGTGAAAGTAAACGAAAGGACTAACATGTCATGGGTTTGTAACTCTGGGCACTATTCGTGATCTTTTTTTTTTCCGCGATGGACTAAACTCGTACTCGTATTTTTTGTTATGGACTAGTTTGAGTGTTTACTCTAAAATTATTTGAGTGTTTACTCTAAAATTACTTCATATTAAACAAATATGTTCTTTTAATTATGATTAATTAATTTCATTAACTTCACATCAGTGCTCATTGATTAGCTCTAGATTTGTCTTCCTTTTTTGCATGTGACTTTCCATGATTTGCTTATGTGCAAGACATAAATCTTGATGAGGAGTATTAGCAATATACTGTCAAACAAGCTTTTCAACACTCTCCCAATAACTAATTCATGTTGGTCTCATTTCCAAAGTGGTGAGACCTACGTGAATTTCCACAAATCATAGAGAGAGTGATAAAAAGTTTTTAGAGAGTGTGCTCCTAACACTTCTTGAGTTTGATTACGATTAATGTTGTAACAACAAAGGGTATTGATTATACGCCTATTTATTATCATATACAAAAAATGCCATATCACACTCCAACAGTCCAACTCCATAATTAAAGTTTTGGTGTCATGTGGGTTATGATTAAGTTTATCTGCAATTCAAACCAGGGTAGCCATTATGTTTTCCTTTTTTCCTGCAATTGTTTCATTTTCCTTCGTTTTGGTGGTTGGGAACGGTAGATAACTTGAAGCAATCACATGATTCGGGCACAAACCTAATAGAGAACAGCATTAATTGATTTGAGGTTACTTTCACACCTCTCTCTACTTTATCTCTTCTTTTTTTTCCATCTTAAATACCATACACCTTTTTGATCCTCCACTAAAGAAAGCAAAAAAAAAATTAAATTAAATACCAAAAATCTCACAGGAAAGGGGTGTGTTGCTTTCTTTTATTTTTTTCCTTTTTTTTCTGAAGCCTTTGTCAGTTTCTTGTAAAATAAGTTTCGGGTCGCAAAAGTGGGAGATTTGGAAAGAATAAAAAGTAAACAAGAAGAGGTGAAAGAAAATAACGAGAAACTACTAGCTACACCCCCTTTAATTCATCGTTATATATATCCAGCCATGGCTATTCATGGTTGCAAAATGCAAGCCTTACTGTGAACAGCTGCAAAACACACTGATCATCCTTAATTTTCTCTTCATTACAAATCTATGTCTCTGAAAGTCAAGAAGTAAACATGTTTCTTTCATGATTTGAATTCGCGGTAGCTATCACATGGCAGGTATGCAAAAAGAATTGCCATTATAACAACAGAAACAAGGGACCAGTCTTTAATTATCTAAGATAGATTAGCTGAAATTTTGTTTTCTAGCACCTATCAGCATTAATTAAACTAAATAGGTTGAATTAATCATTGGTTCTGGAACCTCAGATAAAACAGCAGAATCCCTCACATATATATATTGATAGAAGTGTTAATTTGTGTCGATTTCTAGTCACCCTCTTCCTTCCCAAAACCATTCTGTATCAAACAAACAAGAACCTACTCAAATTAAACATAATGAGCATTTTCGACACCCTAATTGGCATGGCCTAAGACTATAGCAACACATTGTTTAATTAATTAGAAATATCTAACGACGAAGCTAAAGTCTTTAAATTCCAACACGGCACGTAATTTAGGAAATTGTGACAGGCCACATAATACAACAAAATCCATAACAGAATGATACAGATCCACGTTGATGTTTGTATGATATAATTATGCACACTCATTATAAAGATTCAAATTTCATTCATCAAACTTTGAGAGACAGTTAGCTTTGAAGAGTAGATGAAAGAAATAGAGGCTCATGTCTCATGGAATAAAATGAAAACATAGCTAACACCAAATAGTACTCCTCATAATTATGATAGGAGGATGAGACGCTCGTAATTATTGTAAAGATGTATCGTAGTATTTAAACACAGCTTTGTAACTCTATTTGATCATAATAAGAAATCACCCGCTCTAGCTCTTGGGGACGTAGCCATACTCAGGGATGGATCCAGAAATCTATCACACGGGGGGCTAAACTAAATTTAATAATAATAATAATATTTAAAATCAAATCATAATAGTTAGTTACATATATATATATATATATATATATATATATATATATATATTTGTAATATGACAATAATAATATACATACATATAACAATATACTCCCTCCATTTTCATATATAAGCAATAAAGTACTTTTTTGGTTCATTGAATAACTCATGTATTTGATCTATATTATAGACCAAATACATGAGTTATTCAATGAACCAGAAAAAGTGTTTTGTTGCTTATATATGAAAACGGAAGGAGTTTATAATATAACAATGTTTTTTCAGAACAACAATATTTAGTTGCGTACTTTAAATATGTGGACGTGGAGGCTAGATTTGTTTTGGTTTTGAATAGATGTACTATGCAGGTAATGGAATTATAGTCATAGACATAGTGTATAATATATATAAGTTGGGGGAGGGAGGGGCTAGAGCCCCTACCTGCCACCTACCTGCCCTCCCTTCAATCCGTCCTTGGCCACACTTGCCGAACCTTGTTAACAAATTGCTTGTATTCGTTTTTTATCTGTTTTTTTTTTAGATTCGGATTTGCTGTTCTAACATGTCCCGTAACAGATGATACACATATTCAAAATGAAATCATGGACATAGTGTTTTAAAGAAATTGATGAGTATCTTTTATGCATTCTGTCTTGAATGCCATTGCTTAAAAATGAGGTCATGTGAGTACCATCTACAAGACCTCTCATATCTACTTGTCCCGTCTTAGTAATTTAAAATAATGCTCCCTACATATATAAAGCAGTATTAATGTATTACTAACGTACTCCATCCGTTTTTATATATAAGCAACAAAGCACTTTTTTGGCTCATTGAATAACTCATGTATTTGGTTTGACCAAATACATGAATTATTCAATGAATCAAAAAAGTGCTTTGTTGCTTATATATGAAAACGGAGGGAGTACACCATATCCATGTACTGTATATATAATATGAAGACCGAACAAGATTGGGACAGTGAACAGTTGACATCATTCGAGTAAATTAAGATAAGGGCTGCAGAATGTTATAGTAGGATCCCACATTGGCCAACTGCAATTTAATTATTTCCCATCTAGAAAGATGATTCCTAATTTTTTACCCATATAATTTTATCATTTAATTTCAATTTTAAGTCATTTGTATGTTTTAAGATTTAAATAAGAAATTGGTAAAAAAAAAAAAGGATTTAAATAAGAAAATGGTCATCTGGAAATTTAAACATTCAAAGTCAGTAACAGCAATCAATCAGAATATATAAACCATTTAGTGTAGGCCATTTACTAGACATACTTTAAACCTTAAAATGAAAGGTTGATCTACTAACATTCATAGTGCCTTTTGTACAAGATATTATGGAACTTTAACCTGATGATAAGGCAGATATATTAGAGGAAAAAAAACAAATACCAATTGAGAGGGGATTGGACAGGACTAACAGGAAACACAATATGGACATGAGGTAATTCCAAATAATATAGTGGGACGATGGGAACCAATGCAATTTTTGAAAATTTTAGTATTTTTGGGGTATTTTAATAAATTGGTTTGTTTGGGGGATTTTAGTTATTTATAGGATTTATTGGCTATCAAGTTGGTTTTGCCCAAGGTTGTCAAACACGAGAGTCTAGACAGACTTGTGGAGCATAGGTAGACTCGACTCGTAAACTCGTACGAGTTTACCTAATATTTAAAATAATATTAATGAAAGAGTCTAGGCAAACTCGTGGAGCATAGGTAGACTCGACTCGTAAACTTGTACGAGTTTACCTAATATTTAAAATCATATTAATCAAATCTACACATCACAAATACTTACTATAAAAATAACATTGAAAAAGTAAAATTAACTTTATAAATCCAATATATATTGCGACATATAGGTAATTCAACCCAAGTAGCCAACAATATTGACTGATAATTTACATTTTAAGACCAAGTCAATGTAAAATTATAGACTCGTAAACTCGTTAGTAAAATCGAGAGTTTACCGATTTTATCAGAGTTTATTTAAACTCGTACGAGTTTAAACAAAAGAGAATTTACATGTGAGTTAACTCGTTTTTGTAATCTAGAATCATAAACTCGTAAGAGTTTAAGAATTAACTTGAGAGTTTAACCATCATGGTTTTGCCTATGTAAGGATTTATATGCGCTTGGCGACACAGACTTAAAAACTGGAATTGTTCCTAAAGTTTTCTTTCTCTTTTTTCCTCGGTCAATTGTATGTTTTACTCTTGCTTCTACCCCTTTATATATGTCTCCCTCTCCCCTTAATTTTTTCCCCCTTATCTTTTTCCTGTTTTCCACATCACCGGTGACAATGGCGGATCCATTTTTTTTTTTTTGGGCAAGAAATACATAATCTTTCTGACTAAAAATAGCTAAAATATCTAAGATTCTACAAATTACAATTACGATCCACGCATTTTCATGTTTTGAAAATGTTATATATTTTTTGCTTAAATATGAAATTGGTCCTCCAAAAATTTGCAGAGTTCGTTTTTAGTCCCCAAAAAAAATTTGAAGGTTTTTAATCCCCTAAATTTCAAAATGTTTTTCCGTTCGTCCCTCACTCTGGCAGCGTTATGATTTTAGTCCCTCAAAAATTCTAAAAGTTCGTTTTTAGTCCCCACCACATAAGCGCTACGTACGCGCCACAAAATGGCGTCAGCGAAGGGACCAACGGAAAACCATTTTCAAATTTGAGAGACTAAAAACCTTCAAATTTTTTTTTGAGGACCAAAAATGAACTTTATAAATTTTTTGGGGACCAATTTCATATTTAAGCCTGTTCTGAACAGAACTTCAGAGGATGACCGGAGGGAAGCAGTGCGGTTGTGCTCGCGACGGATGACGACGGCGTGTTGGGTGGTGTACCTGCAAACACTTCGACGCTCAAGTCAGTGTGTGTCGAGGTGAGTAAAGAGGTGGTAGAAAAATCATTACCTCGACCGTTCGACGCGGTCTTCTTTAAATATGAGTTGGGGACGGTCCATCGCCGATGTGTAACCGTCCGTGAAACCCTAAGTCGGCATTAAATTCCTTTAATGCACAAAGCCGTTGGGTCGGCCGCGTTGAGGGAAGGCGGAGAGGCATGCAGACGACGTGGCATCGAGGGAAGGTGGATCGACGAGCGGAAATGGGCCGAGAAGGTAGCGGATCTCCGGAATGGGCCTCGGCCCAGTCCGGAACAGTTGCCCCCCAAGTCGCTAGCTCGAATGTCGAGGTGGTGACTTGTTGTTGAAGTTCATTGATGTCGACGTCCGACGTCTTTGTTCGTAAGGAACGGCAAGCGTCGTCGGGTCGTGCTTTGTTTATCAGTTCGTTCGGGACCTTCGTGTTCCACCTCTGCCGAGGCGCTTCGACACGAGGCTTGGCGACTTGTGCTAGGTACGAGGCTTTATCACGAAGTTAGTGCACGCGGTCTCAGACGAGGTCGACAAGGCTTTATCAGTGCTTGTGCTAACGCACAAGGCTTTATCACGAGCTCGTGCACGCGCGGTCTCGACGAGGTCGATCTCTTCATTCATCGGTGCTTGTGCCCAGCGCGACAAGGCTTTATCACGAGCTCGTGCACGCGCGATCTCGACGAGGTCGTTCTCGTGCTTGTGCTAACGCACAAGGCTTTATCACGAGCTCGTGCACGCGCGGTCTCGACGAGGTCGTTCTGCGTGCTTGTGCTAACGCACAAGGCTTTATCACGAGCTCGTGCACGCGCGGTCTCGACGAGGTCGATCACAGTGCTTGTGCTAACGCGACAAGGCTTTATCACGCCGTTCTCGCCAAAGTATAGACAATTTGCAACAACTTGATGTAATTAAGTTAGCGTTAATTTTATGCTGAGTAAAGTGCTCGTAGTCGAGTTTTATACTTCCCTGTGGGAGTAGTTGATCTGGCTGTCCAAGCGACAAGGTTGGGGTCATCAAATAATCAAGGTCAATGACGTAGCCGAGTTTAAGGTCGTCTGAATTTTGAAATTGCAGAGGTGGGCCTGGTAGGTCGCTCGAGTACTGGACTGCGTATCCACCTGTTGCAGAGGTGCTTGTGCAAGCGCACAAGGCTTTATCACGAGCTCGTGCACGCGGTCTCGGCACGAGGCTTGATCTCTTCATCAGGTGCTTGTGCAAGGCACAAGGCTTTATCACGATCTCGTGCACGCGGTCTCGGCACGAGGTTCCATCAGAGGTGTAAGGTTTTGATAGTAAATAAATGCTGATTGTGTATTTCTTCAATCATACTTCACTGCTTCACATTTATGTGTTTAGGATACATTTGTTTCAACTATAATATTTCTTCATCTTTGCTTGTCAGTGTTACTCTGGGGATTTGTCTTTGGCTTTTGAGGCTATCAACTTCTCTTCGTAATTCATAAATTTCTGAGCTCGCTTCAGGAACTCGGTCAGGGACCTCGGTTTGTCGACACTGAATAGACTTCCTTCGACCAGGCCTTGCTCTAGCAAGTACAGCTTCATCTCGTCAGAGCATTTCTTCACCAAAATAGCTTCTTTGTTGAAGCGCTCGACGTAGTCTCTGATAGACTCATCTTTCTTCTGCTGAATTGCGGCCAGTGCCGCTGTCGACTTGGGTTGGACTTTAGACGCAGTGAAATGCGCGGAGAACTGGTCGACGAGCTCAGTCCAAGAACCAATGGAATTTTTCTTAAGAGTCTGGAACCAAGACAACGCTGCCTTCTTCAGAGTGAGGGGAAAGATTCTGCACTTCACCGGCCCTTGGGCGCCTCGATAGCCCATGACAGTATCAAAGCAACCAACATGCTCGTCGGGGTCGGTGGTGCCGTCGTATGAGTCCAAAGCGGGTGGTTTCTGAAGATGCTTCGGAATCGGGAATTTCATGATCTCGGATGTAAAAGGACCAAAGGCCCCGCTCGAGTCACTCGTGTCATTGCTCCGAGGAGTTGATGAAACAGAATGAGCACGGCGGAGTGCTCTATGCACAGAGCGGCGTGGAGTCGTGCCCGCGGTGGTGGCGATGAACAGATCTCGAGATTTTCGGACTCCTTCGATCTCCGAGGAGAATGAGAGACTCGATCTTTCTGTTTCGATTTGGGTGGCAACGCGAGTGGAGAGTTCCTTCCGCCGATTCTCCATTCGATCGAGGCGTTGATTACGAGCATGCATCGCCGGCATGGCCGGATGAATTCGCGGAACTCGCGAATGAGGATGGCGGCGGTCTCCGTTCCGGCATCGGTTTGAGCAGCAACGATCGGAACGGCGTCATGCCGGAGAGGAGGTTCTGTCTGGGCTAGCGGGTGGTTTGGTGGTTCAAGAGCTGCGGTCGCTTGAGTGGAACCGCTAGTCGCGACCGACGCTCGATCCGATCATCGTCGAGTGAAGAAGGGAGACTTCGACAAAGAAGATGGAATCAGAAACGATTCCCACCGACGGCGCCAATGTTCTGAACAGAACTTCAGAGGATGACCGGAGGGAAGCAGTGCGGTTGTGCTCGCGACGGATGACGACGGCGTGTTGGGTGGTGTACCTGCAAACACTCCGACGCTCAAGTCAGTGTGTGTCGAGGTGAGTAAAGAGGTGGTAGAAAAATCATTACCTCGACCGTTCGACGCGGTCTTCTTTAAATATGAGTTGAGGACGGTCACTGTCGATGTGTAACCGTCCCGTGAAACCCGGAAGTTGGCATTAAATTCCTTTAATGCACAAAGCCGTTGGGTCGGCCGTGTTGAGGGAAGGCGGAGAGGCATGCGGACGACGTGGCATCGAGGGAAGGTGGATCGACGAGCGGAAATGGGCCGAGAAGGTAGCGGATCTCCGGAATGGGCCTCGGCCCAGTCCGGAACAAAGCCTATATTTTTTTAAGAGGAGGGATCAAATGACTCCAGGAGTAACTCTTGCCTGAGTTACTCTGCTTAATATCTATCTATAGACATTGAATTTCATCAATCAAACCGTTGAATATCTTTATATTATACTAACGATCATGCATACCAATTTTTAGATAAATTGGACATCCGTAGCTATGTAATCAAATGGTCTACATTTTACTTGTATTTTAAAAAGTATATTATATGTTGAATTGAAGTTATTTGATGAAGTATCAAATATTTTTAAAATTTTATGAAATTTTGTGGAATTGATTTATTCAATAAGAACTTTTAATTTGACGGTTTGATTGATGAAATTCAATTTCTATAAAGAGATATTAAGCGGAGTAACTCAAGCAAGAGTTACTTTCGGAGTCATTTAATCTCTCCTCTTTTTTCAATGTCAATACTATAAAAAATATAGCTCTATGTATGTAACAATACAATCATTTAAACATTTTTTTTCAAAAAAAAAAATAATCATTTAATCATTCATCTCCCATATGCTCTTCCTCAGTATCTTAGTCTAATGGTATTGATAGAAAATCATCAAGAAATTGTCTCAACTCTTTAAGTCTCTTAATTTATTTATCTATCTTGAACGATGTTTACTTTTTTTGAAATCTAATGTATTCTGTCACTGTATGAGTTTAGTGTTTGAGAAATGGTAAAAATTATAAGAACAAAGAGATGAAATTAGTATCAATTATTTTCTCTTTCATCGCTTATAACTTTTTTCACTTTTGTCGGGAAAAAAACTTTTTTCACTTATTTAAAAAAAGTGTCTTATATATGAGGGCAACACCTAATTTTTTGTGGGAAAAAATGAAAATTGTTAAATATATTCAACTATTGCCCCCAACTCTGTCAAGGTGCATCCGCCATTGACCGGTCAACAGCTCAATGTGGAATGACTTGTGATCCACCTGATTCAAACCCTGGTGACCTTCAATGCAGACTACGTAGACAATTTTACAGTGAAGCAATTGACAATAATATGAAACAATTTACCAAACTCAGACCATTTACAATGAAACATTTGCTTACAATGTTATCCATATTTTCGAAACAATGCAAGTGATAAAAGTATAATTTTTAAAACCATTTTTTTGTAATCCTTTGCCAAAAGAAAAAAAGTGGAAGACAATATTTTGCTATGTGGATGTTGAGAAGTGTATAAGCTCTGTACATCAAATTTTCGTTGAACACTATTTTAATATTTAACCAATGGTACTCTGTTTTTGGGCTAAAAATCCAGAGAAGTTCGTGTAATTGTAAGTATTCATGCCAATCCATATTAAAAGAACTTAAAAAATATCAAACAAAATTGGCTGGTTGAAATTCTGTGTTTTTTTACAAGACTTAGTTGTTTTTTCTCATACTTCTATTTTATATTAGAAGTTTTCAATACTAGTATTAGATTATTGAGAAAAAAAATAGTGTCAGGTCTAAAATATGTAAATTTCTTTGTGAATTCATGAAAATAGAAAATAAACTAAAAATAGTTAATTAATAAGTAACTGTTGCGACTGAAAAATTCGGAGGGATTTGTTCGAGTTTAATGGAGCAGCCACCAATAATTTATTTCGTAGGGAAAACATTGGAAAAACCCTTCTTTGAAGAAAATGGTCCTTGAAACCAGATTTGGGTTCGAAAGTCGAATTATGCGTAGGGAAGGTATTAGCACCATATGACACCATTTCGAGAAAGATTACCTTTAATTAATTGTGCAAAATTATATTAACTTCTAAAAATATTTATTTCTCTTTTATTTAAAAAAAATTAACAAAGATAAAAAGAGGACTTAAAAAAAATTATTTTTGCGCTTGACAGGAATGGGCTCCTGCTCCTACGTATCTCCGGTGCAGTGGAGAAATCAAAGACTACGTAGTTCTTAGGTAGAAAATAGTTGTGTGTTGATTGATTTTAATTGTATATTTTTTATGGAAAAAAGAATAGGTTTTTTGTGGAGACCAAACAGGAAGCAATCGAGCGTGGTTCTCGCTAACTCATTTTAGTTTAGAAAATTAAGGTGTTCGTAATGATCAAACGGGAAGCAATCTTGAGTGATCATTACTAGTAAAAATAATAACTTGATTTTATTTTTATAAAGAAGATAGGTTTCCATGGGGACCAAACAAGAAGCAATCAAGAGTGGTCCTTACTAATAACCCATTTTTGTTTAGAAAATTAAGATGTTCGCAATGATTAAACGAGAAGCAATCTCGAGTAATCATTACTAGTAAATTAATTTTCATGATTTTATTATGTGATTTTCAAGAAAAATAGGGTCTCAAAATTTATATGTGAAATTTAGTTGAGTAAAATTGTCCTAGTTTGACTAGTAAAAAAAAGTGTCCATGTTCATTAAATAAATAATAGAAAAAAAAACAAATGGGCTAAAGCCCAATATTTAACAAAAGAAGACTAACTACAAAAAAAATGGGTTGGCAAATGAAAGAAAAAAAAAGAGGGAGGGGGAGTTAAGTGGGCTGAAGCCCAAAGATGAAATAAAAAAAAGGGGAAAGGGGAGGCGTGAAAAAAAATGGGCTGAAGCCCAACCAAATGAAAAATAAATATAAAAAAAAGATTAAAAAAATAAAATAAAATAAAGGGGGAGGGGGCTGCATTTGGGTTTCATAGAAACCCTAAATTGGAACAAGCTGCAAAGAAGCAGCCGCGTGAGACAGAGAGACGAAGAAAAGGGAAACGCGCAGGGGGGAAGAGGCGAGGCGACGAGAGGGGAGAAGGAGTGGGAAGGGGCGGCGACCACCCTAGCTGTGCGCGACCGCGAGCCAAGCCGAGTATAGGGCGGGGCGTCGCATGGAGAGAGAAGGGAGGCGACCGGCGTCGAGAGAGAGAGAGAGAGAGAGGCGGTCGTCGCGGGCCATCCCTGACCGCGCGCGGCCGCGAGCGAGAGGTCCGGGACGAGAGAGGGAAACGAGCAGGGAGGGGGTGCGGCGGACGCGAACAAAGAAGGGGAGATCACGAGGCGGGGGGCGAGGCTACGAACGTGGTGGTTCGCGGCGGTTCGTGGCGGCTCATGGGGAGTGACAGAAGGGAAGCGCGCACACTACCGACGCGGCGATAGACGGCGGTCCAACCTCCTTCTCCTCCTTCCTTTTATCAGGTTCCTCTTTTTTACTTTCTGGTTCAACATTTCTCTCTTTAAATCCTACTCTTAATTTCTTTCTAATCTCTTACCATCTCTGTTTTTCTTATTCTAGTTAGTAACTCATTTCTCTGGATTATAAGAAAACTGTACTTATTGGCTTGATGGCATGAGATTTGTGGATTACATACTTCTGATTTTGTGGCTGTTTTTCTTATGCTAAATGAATGAAAGAAAAAAAAAGCCTAACTTTGCATGCTTGTACTAATCAGAGACACATTATTGGGTTTGTTTTAAAAGAAGAGGGAACCAACCTGGATTCCAAGCTTTTGTATGTGTTAAAAAAAAATGGTTTGCCTGCTCCACCTACAGTCTAGCCGCGAGCCTCCCCTTTTCTTTTCTTTGTCACCCTTTTTACTGCTTTGCTTCTTTTTCTTCAACTGTGAACTCTCCTTCTTTCAGTGTTTGAATTCTGTGAATTAGGACCCCAATGTGGAGTCTCTAATTCTTTGTTTTAGTGGTGAAAAGTCTCAGCAAATTTTTCCCCCCCTTCTCTGTTGTTCTGTTATGGTACTTATAGGAGCAATTGATGGTGCAGATGGAATGCTTGGATCAGGGAAAAATTGCTGGTTGGAGACAAGGCAGCACCTCTTGTGGTGCCTGGAAGATCAGTCTGAGAGGTGGTGGCTGCAAAGCAAAATTGTCTCGGGCAAAAATGGAAAAGAGCAGAAGCAACAGAAGAAAGAGCATTGGCTCTTACCCAAAGAAATGAGCTGCAGCATGCAGCAGCCCTCCTTGCGGATGCTATGCGCATCCTGCTGCTTCTTTTCTTTTCCTTTTTCGTTTTTTTATGTTATTCAATTCTGTAGTTTGTTTGTTATTCATTCTGACTATGTAAATAGACTTTGTTTGTACTTTTTGCAATTTTTGGACATGTAATGGACTGTTGATTTAAATTTTGGGCTTGTGTTTGTGATGGTAATTTGTAATAAAAAGGCCAGCTATTTGTACCTCTTTTTTTTTATTGCAATTGGGCTGAAATTGGCCCATAGAATTAACACAAAAATGAACCCAAAATTTGTTGCTAAGAACAAAGTAAAAACAAAAATAAAAATAAATTACAAGAGGTAGGTGGACAAAATTGGGATATAACAGTTGCCCCTCTTTAGTTATATTTTATTAGAAAATGTGAACAACAATGGTTGTCAAATTTTCGTTGTAAAATAGAAGTAAAGATAAAGACACTAATTTTGTCCTGAACCAAGATAGACAAATGGACGGGGTGAGGAATAATAACAAGGGATCAACGCTTGGTGCGTTTGACCAGAAAGTGATAAAGAAGGATTGCCGCCAGGTCGGGTACTGACGCGGTAATCAAAAAGCAATAATGAGGGATTAACATTTGGCGCGTTTATCAGAAAACTATAAAGAATGATCTCCGTCAGGTCGGGTACTGACGCGGTGATCGGAAAGCAATAATGAGGGTTCGACGCCAAGTAGGGTATTGACGTGTCGATGGGAAGCAATAAAGAAGGATCACCGCCAGGTCGGGTACTGACACAGTGATCAGAAGGTTCGACGCCAAGTAGGGTATTGACGTGTCGATGGGAAGCAATAAAGAAGGATCAACATCAGGTCCGGAACTGATATGTTGGTCAAAAAGCAATAATGAGGGACTACCGCCAGGTCGGGTACTGACGCGATAATCTTAAAGCAATAAAGAGGGAGCGATACTTGGCGCGTCGCTCAGAAAGCAAAATAAAGGACCAATGTTCGGCGCATTGTTTTGAAAACAATAGTGAAGGCTCGACACTTGGTGCATGGACCAAGTGTAACAAAATGGCTAAAAGGTGGTGACATGGAGATGATGCATGAATAGATGGTATGTGATGCATGTGTGCAATGCGACTACTACTTTTATTGCACTGGTTTCTCAGCCCGTATGATCTCTAGTGCTTAGAGATGTGGGATGGACTAAGGTTCATTGGGTTCATTCATAGTATGTGTAGTACCCTAATTTTGTCCGGCCTTTTTATTTTTATTTTATTTTAACTTTTATTTTATTTTATTTTATTAGTAGTAATGATAATAAATAATATTATTGGGAGGTAAAAGGATAGAGTGAATTAAGAGAGAGAAAAAAAAGAGAAAAAAATTATTATTTTTAAAAGATTGAGGTGTGTGAATTGTAAGTGGGGGGTACCAATAGCATTTAGCTAAAACGCTGGCAGCCCAGCCCAATACCCTGTGATTCCTTCCTGCACCCCTCTTCCTTCTTTCGTGCGCCCCCAGCCCATGGCTCTCTTTCTCCACGCCGCGGCCCAATCCCACGCTGCAGCCCATCATCCTTTTAACCCTAAACCTAATTTCATTCCCTTCATTCTCACACGCAGCAACCCTCCTCTCTCTCTCGAACCTTCCTGCGCTGCGGCGCACACCCCCACTCTCCATCTCTCTCTCTCTCTCTCTCTCTCTCTTTCTTTCTCCTCTTCCTCACTCAACCGTAGCCCTTCTCCTCCTACCCTAGCCGCCAACCATCTCTCTCTCTCCCTCCTCAGACCACGTTTCTCTGCCTTACTCAACGGTTATCTCCTCCATCTGGCCCATCTCCCTGCCAACGTCGCGTCACTCTCCTGCAAGCCGCCCAAGACCCGGTTTTCGCGTGAGAAGCAGAGAAGGAAGAAGAAAACCGGTGGATAAGGGAGTTTATCTCTTTATTTCTCTTTTATTTTTATTTTTATTTTTATTTTCTTTTTCGAACTAATCTGATTCATTTGCTTCGCAGATGTGGTTCCTATAAAAAGGGAAGCAAGCAAAGTGGAAAAAGGAGGCCGAACCCGAAGAGAGCAAGAGAGGCCGAGAGCAAACAGAATCCAGGAGAGACAGAGAAAAAAAAAACCGAATCTTGCACGCAAAGAGAAGGAGGCCCTGAACGAACAGAGCCAAGAAAAGAAGCCGTGAGACCCCCCCTTTTTCTAGAACCAAAAAAAAACACTGCTAGTCTTAGGTTTCTTTTGAACCCTCCCTCTTTCGATTTCTGTAATTGTTCTGGGAAGCCACAGATTCAGGTTCCCTCACTTTCTTCATCTCTGTATCTTTTTGCTTTCCTTTTTACCATGTCTGTGTGGTAAGGATTTACATTTTGGGATCGAGTAATTGTTTTTCTGATTCGAAATATATACGGTATCATCCTTTCTCTGCATTTTTTGTATTTTCTGTTGTTGTTGATGTTTGTTGATTGGTTGAGGTTCGGCTGAAACAAGTTGAGACTAGGGTTTGGCCTTCCAACGGGGCCAAACCCTAGGCAGGGACTAAATTGCAATTATATGATAAACAAGGACTAAACCGTAAATACGTTATAAAAAGGACTGAGCTGTAAATATGTAATCAATAAGGGTCAATTTGTAAATATGAAATTAATAGGGGCGTAGACTCAAAAATAGATCTTTTTTCTATTCCATATAATCATGTTTTAAAGTTTAGTCTTCCAATGGGACTAAACTCAACTCAGGGACTTAATTGTAATTTATTCCTTTTTTTTTATTTCATAGACCATTATGAATGAATAAGATATTGACAAGGGATTTAAAAGCAAAATAGAAGTTTTCTTAATTTTGTTCTTTCACTTAAGTATTTTTTTTTTAAATAAGTTAATAATTTGGGGAATCAAATTTTTTATCTTTAGTTTATACATCTGTCTTATTTAAAAGAGATTAAATAATAATAGATGTAATAAAAAATATGCTTTCTTTTTTTTAGGTTCTTTTTCTTATTATCTTAAAAAATTTGATAAAGGGAATTATTTTCTTCAAAAGCAAACAATTTTTATAAACAATTAATGGGTACCATTTTTAATGGGCGTGTATGGGTGCTAATCCTTCCGTGCGCGTAACCAACTCCCGAATCCGAATTTGGTCCAAAGACCTTCCTTTTTTAAAATTCAAAAATAATTCAAAATAGGTTTTCCAATGTTTCCTATAAAAATAAATATTGGTGGCGGCTCCATTTAAATTTAAGGTGGTTGTCACAGCTGGCGACTCCACTGGGGACTTTAGAGAGTTAGGCCCTGTAATTGTTTATATGATTTGTTTGCCTTATTAAATGAATTATTCCCTTTTTGTTTTTTATTTGTTCAAGTGTATATGTGTTTGTATACGTGAATCCTAGGTTAAAAAACTTGCATAAAAAAAAAATTCTATTTTTGTTTGTGATTTATTCTCTTTCATTTATTCTTCTCTTGTAAATATTATATATGTTTGTGTATTTAAAACCTCAGGGTAGAAGACATGTATATATTGCATTTTTTATTTTGCAGCGGGTAGATCTAAATTTGCTCATTCACACACTACACTTTATACACACACTATGAGTGGGTGCCCTATACCCGGGCCCGAGTGAACCTTAAGTTAGGAGAGGCTGTGTAATGGGTGCTCTCTGACGTCTGACCAAGAGGGTTCCTACGAAAGCCTCACCTAGAGTTTGGCTCCATTTGAGAAAAAACCATCCTTTAATAGTATACCTATTATTGGTGGTAACATTTTCAAATGGGACCCTTGGCTCTAGGGACCTTTTTAGATTAGTACCTTAAATCCACCCAATGAAAAGGTACACATTACAAACCCTAGATCCTTTTAAGGAATTACCGGCCCATATCACAAAAGGAGCATACCTTATCCCATTTTCCACGTAACAAAAGTCGTATGACCTAAGATCTTAGGAAATATCGGCCTACATTGCAAGGGGCACACTCTACTTTTTTTTTTTTCATCATCCATTTATTTTTCATTTTCCATTTCAAAATTGTGAAAAATAATAAATGATATTTTTCTCCAAAAATATTATTTGTTATTTTTCTTTGCAAAAAAAAAAACATAGTTTTAAAAAAAAATATACTTTCCCCTTCCATTCCTTTTTCCCTCTAAATAAAATAAATAAATTTTCAAAAAAGCATTTTCTCTTTTTAGCAACATCATTGCATTCATTCTATTTTTTGTAAAAAAAAAACCGAAATAAAAAATAGAAAAACATCTCTCCATTATCTATCATATTATTTTGCATAAAATGTACATAAAAAAATTCATGACATGCATAATCATGGCACATACATACGTAACTCATTTTTTCCTCCACTACAGAAAATAGATACAAACAAGCTTTCCCTGCATCCCTACCGGACTCGAGCCCAATCTAGACTCATGGATTTGTTGGAATGTAATCGAAGCGATGAGAGAAGAGCTTGACCAAATCAATGGTAAGATAGACAAATTATTTGACCTTCATGAACTTGGATTCGAAATTGACTATTGGTGAGAACCATGCCACCAGCACCAATAAGTATCAAGAGGCTTCCAATGGCCCATCAGGGGACTCCCTAGATCAGAAGAGATTCCAAATTATGGAAGATAGACTGAAAGCCATTGAAGGGCCAAATCACATTGGGTTCAAAGCTTCAGAAGTATGTTTGGTCCCGGGTGTGGTGATTCCTCCAAAATTCAAAGTTCCTGAGTTCGTCAAGTATGAAGGCTTAACTTGTCCCAAAAGTCACCTCATCATGTATTGCCGGAAGATGACCTCTTGCTCCAGCAATGATAAGCTCTTAACCCACTTCTTTCAAGAGAGTCTTACAGGGGCATCCCTACGCTGGTATATGCATTTAGAGCAGGGCAAAATTAATTCCTGGAATGATTTAGCTAAAGCTTTCATCAATCAGTATAAGTACAATATGGACATGGCTCCTAGCCGCTCCCAATTGCAAACCATGATAAAAAGGGGCAATGAAAGCTTCAAAGAGTATGCCCAAAGATGGAGAGGGATTGCAGCCCAAGTGGAACCCCCGCTATCTGAAAAAGAGATGGTTACCACGTTCGTTGACACTCTTCAACAACCTTTCTATGATCTGATGATGAGAAATGTCTTTTCAAATTTCTCAGACCTTGTTGTTGTCGGAGAAAGAGTGGAAGTCGGGATAAGAAGTGGAAGGATTGGCAACCACAACATTCAACAACCATCGCGCAGTATGAGCCAAGAGATGGAAGAAGAAACAAGTGACGTTCATCACGACATGTACTGAGGCAGTGGGCCACCCCATTAAGAATTGTTAGGCTTTAATCAACGCCAAGTGATAAAACTTCAAGAAATAGCCCTGTTTAAGCAATCTTCATTTATTTTTTATGTTTTGCCCAAAGCCCTGGGGCATATCTTGTAAAGGGCTCATTATGTTCTCATCTTTTCATCAATAAAATTGCAATTTGAATTTTTCTTTTTTTATGGTAAAGCAAATGCACAAGTTACCAAAAGTTAAGTTTAGTGAAGATGTGAACAATGAGATTTTGAGATGAGGTTTGACCGTTTTTCTCTATCCAAACACTTATTATCCCTTGCTACCCCTTTTGAGCCTAAAATGAAATTGTCTTTCAAATACCCTGAATAAGGATCATCCATACAATGAAGAATAGCACAAATCTTCAATCAACTTTGTCCTCTCAAAAAGAAGAGGAGCAAAGTAAGCAATAAAGTATCAAAGGCAATTCAAAGAAATATCAAAAACGTGTCGAAGACACTGGCAAATATCAAAAAGGAAACCGTCAAGGTGAAACAAATGTACTAGCAAAAATGAAGTGCATCTTTACACTAAAGATCCTTGTTCTTATAAACCCTTAAACACTTTTTGGGCCTGAAATATCCTTTCTTTCATAACCCTTAACCCCTGGCCACGTTACAACCCTAACAAAGTCCATTCTGATCAAAGTCAATTGCTCATATTTTCTCAAAAAAAAAACTTTATTTTTGAAGGAGGAGATCCATATAAACTCCTCAGTGCAGTTGCTTTACTTAAAAAAGAGAAGAATATAAAATAAAATGCTCGCTAGGCTGAAAACTCGAAAGGGCGGTCTAGGCAAAAGTTAGAGCGACCCGCTAGGTTGAAAACTCGCAAAGAGCGGCCTAGGCAAAAGTTAGGGTCAAATTTACAAACATGTCCACCCAGATTGGACCTCACAGATATAAACCAAGAAGCTAGGGGCAAAAGCTGTGCTCATCATCTACAAGCTTCGCACTCAAGATTTCATTCCAATTACGCAAGATGATCTGTCTCTCAACATAGATCTTTCCCATCATGGTTGAACGGAGGCCAAAGAGACACTGAAAAGTCCCTATGGATCAAAATTGTCAAGTTTAACCCTTCCAACGGCATCCAAAGCATGAAGGTGAAATTTTGAAGAACCACAAAATGATTTGTCAAGGGGCAAATATGCAAACCTGATGCAGTACTAAGTCAGCCATTCAGACAGGCAATCTGATAGAAAGCCAACATCCATGAGTCTAGGGGCAGAATCCTCAAAGGAATTCAGGGAAACCAAAAAAAATTTAAACAATAATAATATTCATGCATAGCACATCACTCATTGCATCTAGCATGATCACCATTACTTCTGGGCCTCAGACCCACCTTCAAAATCATCTCTCTAAAAATAAAAATAAAAATTTCATTTCATGCATGGCAAACCATTCATTGCATCCTGCATGATCATCAAAGTTTTTGGGTCCATTGACCCACCCTCTCAAAAATTACTTACAGTTGGTCTTTTGTTACTCAGTAAAAACTAGTACTCAGCCTACCCGATCTCTTTAAGCAAGAATTAGGAACCTGTCCTATACCTTGCTGGGAACCTGACCCACCACCTTGGGAATCTGACCCAAGCCTTTAGTCGGGAACCTGACCCGCGTCTCGGATCTTCCTCAATAATGGAAATTGATCCACACCTTTTAACAGGAGTTAGGAATCTGACCTACACCTTGTCGGGAATCTGACCCGAATTGTTTCGAGTGACGGAAAAACTCGTACACTGGATGTTCCCCTACAATAGGAAAACCAGTCCATAATTTTGTAAGGATTAGGAACTAGACCTATGCCTTACCGAGAATTCACTAGGAATCGTACCTAGAATCTCTCACCAATTTTGTAAGAGCTAGGAACCAAACCTATGCCTTACTGAGAATTCACTAGGAATCGAACCTAGAATCTCTCACCAATTTTGTAAGAGCTAGTCATACCTATGCCTTACTAGGAATTCACCAGGAAACCGAACCTGGAATCTCCAACCAATTTTGTAAGAGCTAGGAACCAAACCTATGCCTTACTGAGAATTCACTAGGAATCGAACCTAGAATCTCTCACCAATTTCATAAGAGCCAGAAATCAAACTTATGCCTTACCGAGAATGCACTAGGAATCGAACCTAGAATCTCTCACCAATTTTGTAAGAGCTAGTCAAACCTATGCCTTACTAGGAATTCACCAGGAAACCGAACCTGGAATCTCCAACCAATTTTGTAAGAGCTAGTCATAACTAGGCCTTACCGAGAATTCACTAAGAGTCGAACCTAGAATCTCTCACCAATTTTGTAAGAGCTAGTCGAACCTATGCCTTACTGAGAATTCACTAGGAATCGAACCTAGAATCTCTCACCAATTTTGTAAGAGCTAGTCATACCTATGCCTTACTAGGAATTCACCAGGAAACCGAACCTGGAATCTCCAACCAATTTTGTAAGAGCTAGTCATAACTAGGCCTTACCGAGAATTCACTAGGAGTCGAACCTAGAATCTCACCAATTTTGTAAGGATTAGGAACCAGACCTATGCCTTACCGAGAATTCACTAGGAATCAAATCTAGAATCTCTCACCAATTTCGTAAGAGCTAGGAATCAAACATATGCCTTACAGGGAATTCACTAGGAATCAGACCTAGGATCTCAAAAGCAAAGTCGGGAGCCAATCTCGCAATTTCAAACCACTTATTGCGGACAAAATCAGAGTCCTTTATCCTTAATTACCTTTTACAACGAATGCACGAAGACCTTCGAGTAAAATGTAATTAAGGAGGGGCAGCTGTAGTACCCTAATTTTGTCCGGCCTTTTTATTTTTATTTTATTTTAACTTTTATTTTATTTTATTTTATTAGTAGTAATGATAATAAATAATATTATTGGGAGGTAAAAGGATAGAGTGAATAAAGAGAGAAAAAAAAAGAGAAAAAAATTATTATTTTTAAAAGATTGAGGTGTGTGAATTGTAAGTGGGGGGGTACCAATAGCATTTAGCTAAAACGCTGGCAGCCCAGCCCAATACCCTGTGATTCCTTCCTCGCACTCTCTTCCTTCTTTTCAGGCGCCTCACCCATGGCTCTCTTTCTCCACGCCACTACCCAATCCCACGCCGCAGCCCCATCATCCTTTAACCCTAAACCTAATTTCATTCCCTTCATTCTCACACGCAGCAACCCTCCTCTCTCTCTCGAACCTTCTGCCAAGTACAAGACACCCCCACTCTCCATCCCTCTCTCTCTCTCTCTCTCTTTCTTTCTCCTCTTCCTCACTCAACCGTAGCCCTTCTCCTCCTACCCTAGCCGCCAACCATCTCTCTCTCTTCCTCCTCTGACCACGTTTCTGCCTTGCTCAGCGGTTATCTCCTCCATCCGCCCATCTCCCCGCTAACGTCGCGTCACTCTCCCGCAAGCCGCCAAGACCCGGTTTTGCGTGAGAAGGCAGAAGGAAGAAGAAAACCGGTGGATAAGGGAGTTTATCTCTTTATTTCTCTTTTATTTTTATTTTTATTTTCTTTTTCGAACTAATCTGATTCATTTGCTTCGCAGATGTGGTGCCTATAAAAAGGGAAGCAAGCAAAGTGGAAAAAGGAGGCCGAACCCGAAGAGAGCAAGAGAGGCCGAGAGCAAACAGAATCCAGGAGAGACAGAGGAAAAAAAACCGAATCTTGCACGCAAAGAGAAGGAGGCCCTGAACGAACAGAGCCAAGAAAAGAAGCCGTGAGACCCCCCCTTTTTCTAGAACAAAAAAAAAACACTGCTAGTCTTAGGTTTCTTTTGAACCCTCCCTCTTTCGATTTCTGTAATTGTTCTGGGAAGCCACAGATTCAGGTTCCCTCACTTTCTTCATCTCTGTATCTTTTTGCTTTCCTTTTTACCATGTCTGTGTGGTAAGGATTTACATTTTGGGATCGAGTAATTGTTTTTCTGATTCGAAATATACACGGTATCATCCTTTCTCTGCATTTTTTGTATTTTCTGTTGTTGTTAATGTTTGTTGATTGGTTGAGGTTCGGCTGAAACAAGTTGAGACTAGGGTTTGGCCTTCCAACGGGGCCAAACCCTAGGCAGGGACTAAATTGCAATTATATGATAAACAAGGACTAAACCGTAAATACGTTATAAAAAGGACTGAGCTGTAAATATGTAATCAATAAGGGTCAATTTGTAAATATGAAATTAATAGGGGTGTAGACTCAAAAATAGATCTTTTTTCTATTCCATATAATCATGTTTTAAGGTTTGGTCTTCCAATGGGACTAAACTCAACTCAGGGACTTAATTGTAATTTATTCCTTTTTTTTTATTTCATAGACCATTATGAATGAATAAGATATTGACAAGGGATTTAAAAGCAAAATATAAGTTTTCTTAATTTTGTTCTTTCACTTAAGTATTTTTTTTTAAATAAGTTAATAATTTGGGGAATCAAATTTTTTATCTTTAGTTTATATATCTGTCTTATTTAAAAGAGATTAAATAATAATAGATGTAATAAAAAATATGCTTTCTTTTTTTTAGGTTCTTTTTCTTATTATCTTAAAAAATTTGATAAAGGGAATTATTTTCTTCAAAGGCAAACAATTTTTATAAACAATTAATGGGTACCATTTTTAATGGGCGTGTATGGGTGCTAATCCTTCCGTGCGCGTAACCAACTCCCGAATCCGAATTTGGTCCAAAGACCTTCCTTTTTTAAAATTCAAAAATAATTCAAAATAGGTTTTCCAATATTTCCTATAAAAATAAATATTGGTGGCGGCTCCATTTAAATTTAAGGTGGTTGTCACAGTATGCATTCGACTGGGAAGGAGTGCATGTTACCAATGCAACGCTAGTCATTTTTAAAGGTAATCCATTTTGTTACTGCCCTTTGAAACTTATTTGTTGAGATTTCGCGTTCCTCATGATTCTTAGAATGTATGTAATAATCGTAATGTTTTTCAGTATCACCACATGTGTTTCACAATTCAATGTCTGATATCATAAAACAACATTTTGAAACACGAGATTATGGGTGAAAAAACGGAGGTGTTTGATATTCAAAGAAGAGCCATGTGTACAAGAACTGAAGTCACATAGACTTGAGGATACATCAAGAAAAATACAAGAAGAAAGAAAAACAAAGGAAAGAGAATAACTAAGCAGTTTTTTTATAGTTTGTGTCTCTGTACAAATGCTAGCTTCCCATATCCATAACTTTGAATACTCACTACTCATCTTCTGGAAATATATAGAAAACTGCCCCGATTGGGTAATTTGAGCCTCTCGATGCATCAGCCGACTTTAATGTTCAATTTCAGACCCCAACTTTTGCTTGGATTGCTCTTTCAAGTTTTCAATCCAACGGGTCGCTCTAATTTTTGCCTAGGTCGCCCTTTCATGTTTTCAACCTAGCGAGCTCATTTTTTGCTTGGCTCTTTATATTTTTTTTAGGCATAATATTTTTTGACTGCATCAGAGTTTACTGGGAGTGGGAGATCTTCACCGTCCATCCTTGTGAGGATTAAGGCTCCTCTAGAAAAAGTTTTTTTTACAACATACGGGCCTTCGTAATTCGGGATCCACTTTCCACGAGAATCCTTTTGGATGGGCAAAATCTTTTTGAGCACTAAATCTCCTTCTTGAAATTCCTGAGGGCGAACTTTCTTCTCGTAAGCCCTCTTCATCCTGTGTTGATACAGCTGTCCATGACATAAGGCCACTACTTTCTTTTCTTCAATGAGGTTTAATTGATCCAGCCGAGCTTGAACCCATTCTGCCTCTTCCAGTTTTGTCTCCATCAATACCCTTAATGAGGGGATCTCGACTTCAATGGGAAGTACTGCTTCCATTCCATACACCAGTGAGAAAGGGGTTGCCCCCGTTGAGGTGTGAACCAAAGTTCGATAACCATGCAAGGCATAAGGGAGCATTTCATGCCAGTCTGGAAATGTTACTACCATCTTCTGGACAATCTTCTTGATGTTCTTGTTTGCAGCCTCAACTGCCTCATTCATCTTTGGGCTATATGGCGAGGAGTTATGATGTTGGATCTTGAAGTCGTTACACAGCTCCTTCATCATCTTGTTATTCAAGTTAGTCCCATTATCGGTGATGATCTTGTTTGGCAAGCCATAGCGACAAATTAGATCCCTTTTGATGAATTTGACAACCGCATTCCTTGTCACACTCACATATGAAGTAGCTTCAACCCATTTAGTGAAATAGTCAATCGCAACAAGAATGAAGCGATGTCCATTTGATGCCTTAGGTTCAATGGGTCCAATAACATCCAATCCCCATATTGAGAATGGCCATGGTGCTGTTAAGACGTTCAAAGAGATTGGTGGCACGTGGATGTTATCTGCATAAATCTGACATTTGTGGCATTTCTTCACATAACCAAAACAATCAATCTCTATAGACAACCAATATAATAGCCGACCTTCAAGATCTTTCTTGCCATTGCATGTCCATTCGTGTGAGTCCCAAAGGAACCTTCGTGAACATCTCGCATAATCTTTTCTGCCTCAGTTTTATCAACACATCTGAGAAGTACCATGTCATGGTTTCTCTTGTAAAACACTTCACCATTCAAAAAGAAACCCATTGCCAACCGCCTTAGTGCCCTCTTATCATTCTCTGAGGCACTCGGAGGATATTCCCTACTTGTGATGTATCGTTTGATGTCGTAATACCAGGGTTTGCCATCAGGCTCCCCTTCTATTGCTAGGTAATGCGCTGGCCGATCACGACTTTGTATTTTTATGAGTGGCAGTTTCTCCATGTTACTAATTTTGAACATTGATGACAGAGTAGCTAAGGCATCAGTTAGCTGACTGTCTTCACGGGCAATGTGATGGAAGGTAATTTCATCAAACTGCTCCGTCAATTCTTTGATGTGATCGTGATAAGGAACCAATTTGGAATCTCTGGTTTCCCATTCGCCTTTTAACTGATGGATGACCAGGGCCGAGTCTCCATATACTTCGAGAATTTTGACCTTCGATTCAATGGCTGCCTGAATGCCCATAGTACAAGCCTCATACTCTGCCATATTGTTTGTACAATCGAAACACAATCTTGCAGTAAGTGGGATGAAATGACTTTCTGGGGAAATCAGCACAGCTCCAATCCCATGTCCCAATGCATTAGAAGCACCGTCAAACAACAAGATCCATTTTTCACTATTAGGGGATTCTTTTTCTTCTAACAAAGTCATTATGTCCTCATCTGGGAAATCACACTACATTGACTGATAATCTTCTACGGGTTGATGAGCCAAGTATTCGGCTAAGGTACTGCCTTTAATCGCCTTTTGAGTAACATACACAATATCATACTCGGATAACAACATTTGCCAACGAGCAATTCTTCCTGTGAGAGCAGGCTTTTTCAAAAATATACTTGATCGGGTCCATTTTGGACACCAGTCAAGTCGTATGGGATAGCATATATTGTCTCAAATGATATGCGGCCCAGGTTAAAGCGTAACATGTTCGTTCTAACAACGAATACCTCGTCTCGCAACTAGTGAATTTCTTGCTCAGGTAGTAAATGGCATGCTCCTTCTTACCAGATTCATCATGTTGTCCTAGCACACAACCCATTGATTCGTCCAACACTGTCAAGTACATGATGAGGGGTCTCCCTGGCACAGGAGGCACCAAAACCGGTGGATCCTGTAAGTACTGTTTGATTTTCTCAAAAGCTTTCTGGCAATTGTTGTTCCGTTTGATTTCCTGATTCTTACACAGCAGTTTGAAAATTGGCTCACAAGTAGCAGTTAGCTGGGATATGAACCTGGTGATGTAGTTCAATCTTCCTAGGAATCTATGAACTTCTTTTTCAGTGCAAGGAGTCGGCATTTCCAGGATTGCTTTTACTTTGGTCGGATCAACTTATATTCCTTTGTGGCTGACTATAAACCCTAGCAGCTTGCTTGACCTTACACCAAAGCTACACTTAGCAGGGTTTAACCGGAGTTTATACTTCCTCAGTCGTTCAAAAAGCTTTTTTAGGTTAATAACATGATCTTCCTCTGTTTTGGACTTTACAATCATGTCATCCACATATACCTCTATCTCTTTGTGCATCATGTCATGGAACAAAGCCATCATTGCTCTTTGGTATGTTGCCCCAGCATTTCTTAATCCAAACGGCATTACTTTGTAACAGAAAGTTCCCCATAAAGTGATAAACGTGGTTTTCTCCGTATCTTCGGGAGCCATCTTGATTTGGTTATAGCCAGAATATCCATCCATAAAAGAGAAAACAGAGTATTGAGCAGTGCTATCTACCAAGACATCGATATGTGGTAAAGGGAAGTCATCCTTAGGGCTGGCCCTGTTTAGATCTCGATAGTCAACACACATTCGAACATTTCCATCCTTCTTTGGGACTGGGACAATGTTAGCCACCCATTGAGGGTATTTTGCTACAGCCAGAAAGCCGGCGTCGAACTGTTTTTTACCTCATCTCTAATCTTGAGTGACATCTCTGGTTTCATTCTTCTCAACTTCTGCTTGACCGGCAGGCACTCAGGTTTCAATGGCAATTTGTGCTCAACTATGCTATTATCTAATCCAGGCATATCTCGGTATGTCCACGCGAAAACATCAACATATTCAAATAGGAGTTTAACCAATTTTTCTCGCTCACTGCTTTTCATTGTGGTGCCAATCTTAACTTCTTTCTTGTCGTTTTCAGTGCCCAGATTGATTGTTTCAGTTTCTTCCTCGCGGGGTTGAATCACTTTAGCTTCTTGTTCCATCAACCTCATGAATTCAGGAGGGGTTTCCCAATTGTCCTCATTATCTTACTCAGTATGATTAATGAGGTATTCAAAATTATAGTATGAGTTACTGGCATCGTTATTTTCAAAGACAATGTTTTTGGATCTGCATTAGTTAAAAATAACGAAATGAAAAGCGGATAAAGATGAAGAGAGATGGAAAAGGAAAGAAAAGAGAAATGATTGGAAAATTCAAAGTGCATTTTATTGATAATGATACTGAAATGAAACATGTGCGCCCTTTTGACAATAAATTATTCTAAAGCCTTGGGCAGAGCAATAGAATTCGCACTACATAATTACTTTGAATCAAAAATCACGGGAAACTCAACAATCTCCCAATTTCCAAGTTCTTCATTTGGCGGGCAAGGGTGGATAAGGTTGACATTGTTGTTTTCTGCACTGCGATCGTCTTTGATAGCCGCTATCTGATTCGGGTTCAACATTCCTGCACTCCGAAAGCTTTGCCTGATGTCACAGATAAGGATACTCTCATCTTTTGGCTCCCTGCCTTCCAATCTAGCTATCCTCTTTTCTTTTCTTTCTTCGACAATTCTCTTTTTGTCAAACCTATTAGGTTCGTATCCCAACCCATATCAGTTTCTGTTATCTGGAAGTTCTACCAGCATCACAATCCCTTGTTCATATCTTCCCAATCCACATCCGGCCTGATACCCTCCTTTCATCATAACTTTAGCGATCATCATGGAAGTTTCAGACAACTTTGGTTTCTTCATTAAGACTCCTTCCCTCGCGAAGATGGCATTCGCAATCTCCAACGTTTGAAAAGACGTCTCAAGAGCTTCTTCTGCAGCCTTGATATAGTGTGTGGAGGATGGCTTGCTTACTAGCATCTCTTCTTCACCAGAGACAGTCACCAACTTATTATCCATTGAAAATTTCAGCTTTTGGTGTAGGTCGAAGGCACCTGCAGTCTAGCCGCGAGCCTCCCCTTTTCTTTTCTTTTTCACCTTTTTTACTGCTTTGCTTCTTTTTCTTCAACTGTGAACTCTCCTTCTTTCAGTGTTTGAATTATGTGAATTAGGACCCCAATGTGGAGTCTCTAATTCTTTGTTTTAGTGGTGAAAAGTCCCAGCAAAATTTTTCTCCCCTTCTCTGTTGTTCTGTTATGGTACTTATAGGAGCAATTGATGGTGCAGGTGGAATGCTTGGAGCAGGGAAAATTTGCTGGTTGGAGACAAGGCAGCACCTCTTGTGGTGCCTGGAAGATCAGTCTGAGAGGTGGTGGCTGCAAAGCAAAATTGGCTTGGGCAAAAATGGAAAGGAGCAGAAGCAACAGAAGAAAGAGCATTGGTTCTTACCCAAAGAAATGAGTTGCAGCATGCAGTAGCCCTCCTTGCAGATGCCATGCGCATCCTGCTGCTTCTTTTCTTTTTCTTTTTCTTTTTTGTTTTTTTTATGTTATTCAATTATGTAGTTTGTTTGTTATTCATTCTGATTTTTTAAATAGACTTTGTTTGTACTTTTTGCAATTTTTGGGCATGTAATGGACTGTTGATTTAAATTTTGGGCTTGTGTTTGTGATGGTAATTTGTAACAAAAAAGCCAGCTATTTGTACCTCTTTTTTTATTGCAATTGGGCTGAAATTGGCCCAAAGAATTAACACAAAAATGAACCCAAAATTTGTTGCTAAGAATAAAGTAAAAACAAAAATAAAAATAAATTACAAGAGGTAGGTAGACAAAATTGGGATATAACCGTAACATATACGAAAACAAAAACAAACCATTGACACCCTAAAATTCAGGTTTTTTTCATTTGCAACCATTAATAACATCTAACAAACATGAAGCAAACAAAAAGCATCATAAAATGATTTTGAATTTGATATAAATAATCATATTTTATAAAAATATTGGTAGAACCTTGAATTTCACCAAATATAAGGTTGTAATTTTTTTTTCAAGACTTGATATTCGAGGACATAGGCCCATTTAAGGGGAGAAATTCTTCAAACGCCGATTTTTGATTCACAAATAATATAAAAAATAATCAGAAACATGAGGCAAACAAATAACTTTATTTTCATTCAATCATAAAAATATATGAACAATGAAATGATAGTTTTATTTTATTTTTTCTTATTTTATTCTATTTCACATTCCGTTAGATGCTTGAAAGTGGAAACACAACAATTCTTCATAGCCAAAAAAGGGAATTTATATCCACACCTCCTAACTTAATTTTCCCACCGCTCCCCACCTAAAATGTCCACAATGCCCCTACCTATACGTATATCGCTATACGCCTATCATTGTGAATGATAGCAGCATTTTGTAGTGCTACTGCTTAATAACATTCAGTGGCATGCTTGAGAGTCTAGGGATGGCAAAATGGGCCCGCTCGGCCCAACTCGGGCCGGCCTGTCGTGAGCCCGCATAAAAACGGGCCTGCCCAACCCCGACCCAACAGAGATTATGGGTTGAGACGTTGAGCCCGGCCCGATCTAAGACGGGTTGGGTGGGTTGGCCCGTCAAAAAAGTAAAAATAACAAAAATAAAATAAAAAATAAATAAAAATCTAAAATTTAGACTAAAACGGGCCAAAATGGGCCAACCTGTCGGGTCGGCCCGCAAGAGCCCGCCCAAAACGGGCCACAATAGCGGGCTGGCTGGCTAGCCCGTCCAAAGATGTAAAAAAAAAAAGCAAAAATTGTTTAAAAATAGGAAAAAATAAAAAATTATATATATATTGGCCCGATGGGTTGGGCTAACTGGCCCGCTCGTGGCCCGTAGGGTTGGCCGGTTAGATGGGCTGGGCTAAATGGGCTAGTGGGTTGATAAACCCCAACTCAACTCAACCCATTTATGCGGGCTGGCCTAACGTGCCAAACCCGTTTTGCCACTCCTACTTGAGACATCTGTATTTTGATGGAGTGATATTTAAACATCACTTTTTTAGACACCCGTATGCACACCGTATGTACATGTACGGACATATTTTTTTTTTTCCAAAATTTTTTTTCGAAACATTTTTCCAAAAAAAAAATTATTATAAAAGTGGTTAACGCATTACAAATAAGTGGTTAATACAGTTCACTAACTGGTCAATGAGCTATTCTGACATTAGTGGTTAACATAGTTGATATTAGTGGTTAATACAGACACAGAGTAATTGTTAACCAATTAGTGAACTGTATTAACCACTTACTTGTACAACAATAACCACTCTCGAATTTGGTTAACAATGTTGATATTAGTGGTTAATGTATTATTGAAAGTGGTTAATATAATGTTGGAAATGGTTAATGGGTGCAAGTGCAACTCATTGATATAAGTGGTTAACATAATTAATATTAGTGGTTAATACAGTAGTGAAAGTGGTTAATGAGTGTATTTTGACAACTTGGTTAACCAAGTATCATTATCAATACAGTATTAGAAGTGGTTAATGCATTGCAAATAAGTGGTTAATTCAGTTCACTAACTGGTTAATAGGTTATTCTGATGCCACTAGTTATACCCATTAACCACTTTCAGTACTGTATTAACCACTAATATTACCTCTGTTAACCACATGTAATTCATGACTTTAATAATTTTTTTACCAAATAATAATTTTTCAAAAAAAAGGGGGCCAAAAGACGGTGTCGCGGTAGGTGTCGGAGGGAGTGATGTTCATTTATCATTATTGTTTGTAATCTGTAATGCTTAAACACCTATCGAGTCTCTTGACCCAAAAAATACACCCATTGTGTCCACAAACAGCTATGTTTTGTTTTGGGTGTTTTGACCCGCCCGCTTGAGACTAAACCAACCACACTTTTCATTGATTCTCCTCACTACTAAGAGTGCTCAATTGCAGAGGGGAATACTTCCTCTTGAAGTCACAACCCTAGTGCATTTCTCCTCTCTCTCTAAACCCTTTCTCTTCCTTCTTCCTCATCCACCGGAAGGGTGGTTTTTGGCCTTTTTTTGGCCTGGAACCACTCCTTTACACCTTTTTTCTCTTCTTTTATCTAAATAAGTGGTTTTTCACATAGATCTAGTTTTTTGTTCTTGTTTTTTTGTGATTTTATCGTCTGAGTGCGGCGTTGGTTTGTTCGTCATCTTGGTGCGGTGTTGTTTGGTTTTCCGTCTTATTGCGTGTTTGATTCAGATTGACAGATCAACTTCGATCCATCCTAGTTTCAATCAAGACGTGAGCATCAACCTTATAGATCCGGAGTGCTAATGGTGGTCACCACCAACCTCAACATCATTTCCTCCCTACAAATGACTCATGAGCATGTGGTTCGATTGGTCATATCCGAGACCACTTATAGACGATTTGAGTCTGCACATAATATAGTAATGACCCGTAACTGGATGAGTTTAAAGACTGTGGCTCTTTATTTCTCTTTGACCATCGACCGTACTTGGAAGCTTTTGTTTTGGCTGTTAGGATTAAGATGACTTGGTAATACCATGTTGACTTTTGTTATGATTAAATGTTTTATTACCGTGTATTTGGCTGGCTTAAATATTTGTGTTGATTTTTTTTTGATTACACAAGGAAAGCAGGGAAGAGCCTACAAAACAAGCCTAGGAAAGCTGCAACCCCGGAGATCTCCACCCACAAGCAGGGTGAGCTCGGGAGATGCTACAACCATAATAGAAACCTCCACACCACTGTCATGGCCTAAATTGGCCAAATAATCAGCACACATATTGCCTTCTCTATAGATATGAATAACTTCTGTGCTCCAACCAGGGAGTGACAACAACGAGATGATCTCAACCAAAATTGGTTCGAGAAGAGCGTTCTGGGTCCGCTTTCGATTAACCATCTGCATGACAACTGAGGAATCAACTTCAAAAATAACCTTCGGCAAATTCATGCTCCGAGCAATACGAACGCCATGGAGTAACCCCCAAAGCTCAGCCCAAATAGGATTACAGGTGCCTAAAGAACAGTAAAAGCCTTTGATGAATCTCCCCAAACTATCACGAAGAAGACCACCACAAGCTGCAACACCAGAAGACTGTCTAACCGAGCCATCCGTGTTCACTTTAACAAAACCATGAGGAGGAGGTCGCCAAGATACTTGAATTTCATGCTTGCTGCCTTCAATAAACACTGGGAGAGGCCGCAAAATATCAGTGAGAATGGTTTTGGACAAAGTGATCACCTTGTGAGCTAGATTAGAGTACAACTCAGTTCTATTTGAAAACACAATCATGTTCCGGTCCTTCCACAAAGTATGGATCATAACCCCAAAGAAAATAGACCACCAACGTGGAGAATCAAAACTGGCGTTGGGTCTCAAATTATCCCTCAACCAGATTTGAAGGCCAGCACCAAAGAAGGAATGCCACTCAGATTCAGGGACAAAACTATGCCATAAATCAGCAATGTCATCACAGTCCCGAAGGCAATGCATAATAGATTCCGGAGCCATGTGACAACGCGGACAATCAACGTCGGACGCCATGCCTCGTCTCTCCCTTTCAACATTAGTCAGAATTTTCCCATGGGCAAGCTGCCACAGGAATGTGCGAATACGATGTGGACCTGACCAATCCCAAATGAGCTTAAATGGAAACGAAACAGGGGGGTCAACAGTCTCCCTAGAACTCATAAATTCATAGGCTGACTTTAGGGAAAAATTACCATCGCTAGAGTAGCACCAGCTAGGTCTATCATCACCCATACTCGAGGGGGGTAACACATGATACAACTGAGAAATGACGGCTGGAGGAAGGTATTGACCGATAGCAGCCCAATTCCAGCGACCATCTCGAACATAGGAATGCACTGAGAAGTTAACTTCATGCAGAGGAACAGGCCTGGTCGTATGATCTAAGAGAATACCAGCGCCCTTCACCCATTGATCCTTCCAAAAATGCACATGATGGCCATTATTAATAACCCACAGCAGGCCCTGTTGAACATACTCCCAATTCTTAACAATTCCACGCCAAACATGAGAAGCTCGTGTAGCAGCCTGGACAACCGGGACACCTACAGACCCACAACCATACTTGGATCGAAGGATTTTAACCCACAACTTCTCCTGACAATCCAACAATTGCCACCCAAGCTTTATCATATAACAATTATTTAACACTCGGAGACTTCGAAAGCCAAGCCCGCCCTCAGATTTTGGCTTGCAAATTTTATCCCAAGAAATCAAATGGCATTTTCGCTGATCTGCGGTGCTACCCCAAACAAAATCACGACATAACTTCTCAATCTCATCACAAATAGAGACAGGAATAAGGGTTGATTGCATGATGTACCCTGGAAGGCTCATAACCGCTGACTGGGCCAAAGTGACTCTACCTGCTAGAGAAAGGGTACTGGCTTTCCACCCAGACAATTTTTTCCTCACTTTATCCACAAGAAAATTATAATCTTCCCTGCTTTGCCTACCAGTAATCATTGGAACACCAAGGTACTGGCCAATGTCACTAGTGCTATCAATATTAAGCTGTCCACTAATAATCCCAGCTAATTGCGGGTCCACATTTTTTGAAAACAACACTTTAGACTTGCCCCGGTTAACTTTATGGCCAGAGGCACTGCAAAACAAATTAATGGTATTATTTATAACATGTACCTGATCCTGAGAGGCTTTCGTCACCAAAAGAATGTCATCCGCGAAAAATAAATGGGAAATTTTAGGCCCACCTCTCTTAATGCAAAAAGGCTTCCAATTGTTGGCTGCCACCTCATCCATAATAACATGAGCCAATCTATCCATACAAAGGACAAATAAATAAGGAGAGATAGGGTCACCTTGACGGATCCCCCGGGTTGGACCGAAAAAGGGGCCAGGTCTCCCATTCCAGTTAATAGCCATCCTGGAAGATGAAATACAAGCCATGACAAGCTCAATAATATTCATAGGCAGGCCCAAAAGTAACATAGTCTCTCTAATAAACCCCCATTCAAGACGATCATAGGCTTTTTCCAAGTCAAGCTTCAAAACCATGTACCCTTTCTTACCATTCAAGCAGTTAAAAGAATGGAGCAACTCTGGGAGGGCAATAACATTATCCACTATATTACGACCCTGGATGAAGCTACTCTAGGCATTAGAAGTAATGCGAGGAAGAATAGGCTTCAATCTAGCAGTAATAACCTTAGTAATAATCTTATAAATAACGTTGCAAAGTGAAATGGGTCGAAACTGAGAAATAAGAGAAGGCTCCTCACACTTAGGAATAAGAGTGACTAGAGTTTTGTTAACCTCAGCCACCTTCCTAGGAGAGGTGAAAACCATTCTGACAAAATCAACTATGAACGGACCCATATATTCCCATTGGCTCTTGAAAAATAAGGGGTGGCACCCATCCGGACCCGACGATTTATAATTAGTCATAGAGAACAAGGCCGCACACACTTCATTGAGAGAGATATCCCCACCTATCATGCATAATTCCCCTTCCAAGAGACTGGGGAAGGAATTTTGAGTTTCCAGCCTAGCTGCATCATTGCCACCGGAGGTATAAAGGGACATATAAAAATTAGTGGCCAGAGTGTGGATTTGCTCTTCATTATAAATCCATTCCCCTCTATTATCCTGCAAAGCATCAATTCTATTGAAACGTCTTTTTGCCAAAGTAGATTGATGAAAGAAGCGGGTGTTCTGATCACCCAGTTTGATCCACTTACTCCTCGCCTGATGGAACCAATACGCCTCCTCTTGAAGAAGAATCGAAGAATATTCAGACCAGAGAGTATGATGCAAGCGCACCAAGTAATCATTGTGTTCCATAAGCTGCTTACCCGAGATACCTTCAAGTCTGCGAATAAGCCTCTTCTTTTTTTGGAAAATATTCCCAAAAACATGCTTATTCCATTCCTGAATATTCTCGGTGAATCGCTCCATATTAACCACCCAATCATGGCCCTCTCTCCAAGCATTACGAACATGAGAGGAAAAATCAGGATGATCCAGCCATGGCCCCAAAAATTTGAAATATCTATTATTATGAGGCCCATGGTGCACATTGAGCCGTAACCAAAGCCCGGCGTGATCAGAAGGAGATAGCGGCAAATTGATCAAAGAAGCCTGAGGAAACATCTGTTGCCAATGTTGGTTATAGATAATACGATCAAGGCGTTCATGAAGGTCCTTTTTCCGCCAAGTAAACATCGGACCTTTGAAACCCATATCAATTAAGCCACAAGTATTCATACAGTTCAACATCTTGAGGCTTTTTTGGTGATTGAAAGCCGCTCCACCTTTCTTCTCATAAGCATAGAGAACAGTATTAAAGTCGCCAGAAACCGCCCAAGGACCTTGAGTGTCGCGACTAATGTCAATCAGATCACGCCAAAGTTCCTCTCGGGGACCCTCCTGCGGACTAGCATAAACAATGGTGAGGAAACAAGATAAGTTTGGAGGTACCTGGATCTTAAGATGGATGAATTGTCTAGAGGAGCGAATAACTTGCACTCCCAACGGATTATTCCTCCAACAACACCAAATGCCTCCAGAGAACCCATGAGCTTCCTCTCTAAAGCTGTTATCAAAACCAAAGCGACGAACAATAGCATCCGCCCTCGCGCCACTGACACGAGGTTCCAAAATAGCCAAGAACCCAAGATTATAAATCCTGCTACAATCCCGAATAAAACCAGGAAAAGAGTCGCCACCTGCACCTCTACAATTCCAAGTCAAAAAATTCATTAAGACAATAAAAAGATAGAGAACGGGCTTCCCAGGTGCCAAAGCACACATCAACATTTTGGGGTTGGATGATTGGGCTGGTCATTAGAGAAGAACCCACATTTCCATTCGCTAAAAGATCCAACTTCATGGATATATCATTTGGACCAACAATATCCATATCCGATTGTCCATCCACGTTCTTCACATAAGCCTGGTGGGGCACTGAGGTTGATGGGCCACTATCACATGTGCCCGTGCTAAAGGAGGCCCATCATTGTGACCATGGACTTTCTCTCTCCTCTCATGCAACTTCGCCACATACTCAATAGCTTCCTGGTCTACATGCACCCGCGAAGCCTCCAAAATATCATGGAATGAATGAGGATTTGCATGACTAGAGCTAGCGTGTGGGACCCGAAACATGGACTCCTTCGACTTATTATTATTTTCAAGTATTTTGACTCCCACAGAAGGCGGTTGTTGACCAAGGGAAGCTGCAGAATTCATTGAATTCGATTGACCAATATTAGGAGTCACTTTCGATTTGCCTTTATCATTCTCTTTGCCAGCCTTACTTCGAAGGATTTGTGGATTCTTTCCCCCTTGAGAGTTTCGAACTTTATTGCTAACAATTGCAGAGTGCATGAATTTCGGTTGGTTGAAAGACGTTGCCTTCTCAACGGTCAAGTCCTGGTCATTAATATCGCCTAAGCTATTGAAACGTGATCCGTTTTGTATCAGCTCCCCACAATCACGGGGTAGACTTGAAGGACTTGCCTTATTTCCCTCCGGTTTAACAGTGCGATGCTGAATTTGCGGCTTGCGTCCTTTAACGCGTTTAATGGTAGTCCATGGGCCATGCTCCAACTTTTCCAACTCTGCCAATTTTGCCCTTGCTTCAGGGCTGATGTCATCCCCATGCAGGGTTGGTGCCGCTTCTGAGCCGTTCTCCACTGGCCCTGTTTGTCCGTCTCAGCGCCTCCCTCCATTAATGCTACCTTTCTCTCCCCATTCACCTGTAACATGTAGCAGGTTACCTCTTTATGGCCATATTTGCCACAGCTGAAACATATCGTGTGTAACCCCTCATATTCAAGGTATACCTTTGATCCTCTAATGGTAATGTGAGAAGACAACGTTTGGCTAAGATCCAACTCCACACATATGCGAGCAAACTTCCCCCGAGAGTGGATCGAGGTGAGTTTATCCACCTTAAGCATAGTGCCCAGAAGGGAGCCTATCCTCTAAAGATATCTATCGTTGCATAGCTCAATGGGCAATTTTGGCAAGCGAATCCATACTGCAACTTTTTGAGACATGTTGGAATTTAGAGAAAAGAATGGGCGCCATCTCTGAACAATTAGATAATGATCGGCAACCATCCAAGGTCCCTCATAAAGCGCATGCTCGTAATCTGTTTGTGCCGAGAGTTGGACTAAGTAATAATCATCCGCCATATCAATGATTTTCAAGTTTCCATCCCGCTCCCAACTCCGCCTCAGCTTGTTCTCCAACACCCGAAAATTAACTCGTTTGCCCATCACCTTCACAATGAGAGAATTTTCCCATGGCTTGGACCAGCTTTTCCATTCCTCATCAGTCAGGGGGACCTCCGGACAAACCACCTTTGGTTTATTGTTTTTCTCCTCCTCCTCGTTGACCTTATACCATTTATTCTCGGGCAAATCCTCATCCGCTACCTCAGTCATGTCATCAGTCATGGAATCATCCCCTTTGTTAGTCAACAACTTTTCCCTATACGAGGGGTTGTCGCTTTGCTCGTCCTCCAAGTCAATTGTGTCCTCCTCCATTTGGTCATTAGGATCATCCCTAGTCTTCACCTTCTTTTTGCTGCGCTGAAGCAAATCATCCTCCTGAGAAGTTGGAGTCCGAAGAATTTTGGAGTTTTCCAAAACCCTCGCAGAGCTAGCCATTTCCCAGCTGTGTTGATTTTTCAATTATGGATGAGAAATGTCCCAACATATTCTGTTTAATCAGTGTATTGATTTTTTTCAAAAAAAAAAAAAAGAGTGCTCACTTGCGTAAATTTTCACAAATTACACACGTAATGCCTGCAAGTCTGCAACAACTAACAATGCATCGGTAACACTAACCCCTAGAGTAGAGTGTGGCTCAATCTCAATGGCCACTACTACTTGAATTCATGAATCCTCTTTTCTTATTATTATTTTTTTTCCTGAGAATCCAAATGTCTTTCTATTCCATTAAGAAGACACAGGAAACCTCAAGAACCCTGTCCCTGTCTACACTCTCATTCTTTTTCAAACTCATCCCTGTTTCTCAACCCTCGTACCACTCATTCGCCACCCAACAAATCCCTCAGCACAACCCTTTTCCCTGTAAAGTCCAAGTTGATTCCTTCCATCAATCACAAACCAGTTACTGTTACACTTCACTACTCCAGTCCTGTATCGCTGCCAAGGCGTTAAGGCCTGGGAAACAGCTCCATGCCCGATTGTGCCAACTGGGACTTGCTTCCAATCAAGACTTGGCCACTAAACTGGTCCATCTTTACAGCGTTTGTAACTCTCTTCGAAATGCACATAACTTGTTCGACAAAATTCCCAAAGTGAATTTGTTTCTGTGGAATGTCTTGATTCGGGGTTATGCGTGGAATGGGCCCCATGAGGCTGCCATTTCACTCTACCACCAAATGCTTGAGTATGGGCACAAGCCCGATAATTTCACCTTACCGTTTGTTCTCAAAGCATGCTCAGCACTTTCTGCAATTGGAGAGGGAAGGAGCATCCATGAGTATGTGATAAGAAGTGGGTGGGAGAGGGATGTCTTTGTAGGTGCATCCCTTATTGACATGTATGCAAAGTGTGGTTGTGTGATGGATGCACGTCACGTGTTTAATAAAATTGTTGTGAGAGATGCTGTGTTATGGAACTCTATGCTTGCAACTTATGCTCAAAATGGACACCCTGATGAATCACTCTCTCTGTGCCGTGAGATGGCTGCACTGGGTATGAGACCTACTGAGGCAACTCTTGTGACTGTGATTTCATCTTCAGCTGACATTGCCTCTCTTCCTCATGGGAGGGAAATCCATGGATTTGGTTGGAGACATGGATTTCAATCCAATGACAAGGTCAAAACTGCTTTGATTGATATGTATGCAAAATGTGGTTCTGTGAAAGTTGCCCGTGCTTTGTTTGAGCGGCTTAGGGAGAAGAGGGTTGTGTCCTGGAATGCAATTATCACTGGTTATGCAATGCATGGTCTTGCCAATGAAGCTCTGGACTTGTTTGAACAAATGAGGAAAGAGGCTAGGCCAGATCATATAACCTATGTTGGTGTTCTTGCGGCTTGCAGCCGGGGGCGTTTGCTGGATGAAGGGAGGGCACTGTATAACTTGATGGTGAGGGAGTATGGTATCAATCCTACGGTTCAACACTACACGTGCATGGTCGATCTCCTTGGTCACTGTGGTCAACTGGATGAGGCATATGATCTTATAAGACACATGAGTGTGATGCCTGATTCTGGCGTATGGGGTGCTTTGCTGAATTCATGCAAAATCCATGGGAATGTGGAGTTGGCTGAGTTAGCTTTAGAGAATCTAATTGAGCTTGAGCCTGATGATTCTGGCAATTATGTGATTTTGGCTAACATGTATGCTCAATCAGGGAAGTGGGAAGGAGTGGAAAGATTGAGGCAGTTGATGATAGACAAAGGAATAAAGAAAAACATTGCTTGTAGCTGGATTGAAGTAAAGAACAAAGTTTATGCATTTCTTTCAGGAGATGTTTCACACCCAAATTCTGATGCAATATATGCAGAGCTGAAGAGGTTAGAAGGACTAATGCATGAAGCTGGATATGTCCCAAATACAGGATCTGTTTTCCATGATGTGGAGGAAGATGAGAAGACAAACATGGTGTGCGGTCACAGTGAAAGACTAGCTATTGCATTTGGACTCATAAGTACATCGCCAGGAACCCGGCTTTTGATAACAAAGAATCTCAGAATTTGTGAGGACTGCCATGTTGCTATTAAGTTCATCTCAAAGATTACCGAGAGGGAAATTACTGTGAGAGACGTTAATCGCTATCATCATTTTAAACATGGCAGGTGTTCATGCGGTGATTATTGGTGACCAACATGCAGTCCACTAGTCCAGTTTAGAAAAGTGGCCTACACAACACAACACTTCCTCACATCGGAGTTTTGTCCAAACAGAAAATGAGTTCATATTTATTTATACCATAATTCTCTATTACAAGCTAGTAATAGTAAAGTGAGAAGTCTCCGTTTTGAAGTGCTATCTTAAACGCGCAAAATTAACCTTTTTTCCCTTCCAAATGAAGCTTAAACTTACGGGCTCAGCCAGTGTTACATTGATGATCGATCATTAGGCCATTCTTACAAGAGAGATGCTAAATGGTGCAAAATTTTGAGTATGAATAAAATAACTACAAATTACATGTGGCATTGTATCATTGAAATCAATGACCGTGTATTGACATCAACCTTTGTTCTTATTTGAAAAACGAGAGTCCCATGTACTTTCATGCATTTCGCGCGATTTAATACAGCTCTTCTTACAAAGTTAGTTACATTATAGACCAGTAACTTTTTTCAAAAACACATTATTCATTAGTTTTTTTTTTCTTTTTTTTGTTTATATGATCTATCAAAAACTTAATTTTGGCCTATGAATCATAGTTCAAGCGGCAATTTTTAACATACTCCGATAGAAATTTTTTGGTCATAAATCCATTTTGCCTTTGCAATCTTTCTCTTGAAATTGACATTATTATCAGTCGTACGCATATACGCTAACGCTACTACTCACCAAAATAATTGAAAAAACAAAAGAAAAGCGTAGTGAGAATGAGAAACATCAAAACGACAGCGCTGTGTGAGGAAGGAAACAATTAGAATAGCTTTGGAGGAAAGATCCATCATCCCTCACATAGTAATATTTTTGCAGAGCTCATCAAATCGAACCTCCATTCCCGCTTTCCCACAACGCTACTCTCTTCTCCTCTTTTCAACCGCACAAGCAACCCTAAATCATATTATTATTGGATTTTACACCGACAACCTTTTCTTTTTTTCTCTTTTGTCCCGTTTCAATGATTCATTTGTAGGTGAAACTCGATAAATTAACTTGGAGCTCAACCATTTGGATAACCATGATCTGATTTCTGGATCCGACGCATTCGTTAAGGTTAGCCTCTTTCACTATGATTGATCTTATCCCTTCGCCAATTCAATTCAATCCCTCTGCATTGATCTCTTCCTTTAGAGCATTATCCGGTTTCAGATTTACTTCGCAATGAATGGTTCTTTAGATGCGTAACTGTTTCTTGCTGTGGCGTGGTGTACGAATTAAATTCGATCGTCTTTTGTTTTTCTTTCTTTTTTTCTTTAAAGAATTATCTATTGATATACTGTATTGTTGATTTTTTCTGGGATCTGAAATTCTAATAGAGTAGGGAACTAGAGAATCAGAGGGCGTTTTGAATTGATAATGTGCCTCATAGTCTGACTTTATTTTGGGGTGTAGATTTCGAGATGGCATGGTTTAATACGAAAAATGCTTGGGGGAACTTCCCTGATTTGGCGGGAGCGGTGAATAAGCTTCAGGAGAGTGTGAAGAGCATTGAGAAGAATTTTGATACTGCTCTTGGCTTCGAAGAGAAGGCGGAATCCAGCGATGAAGGTAATTCATTGAGATCCTATTACTTATCTTTGTTTTCTGAATGAATTTCTGTATGATGTTTGTATTTTATGATTGAGGTAGATGCAAAGTCCATTAACTGCTGTGAGATAGGAATTTTCAATTGTTGGATGTGATGTTTGAACTTAAGGTGGGGAGTTTTCAGTTTTCACACTGATTAGAGCTGTGCCCTTTGTTTTTGTATTCCAGCTTCAGGATCATGGCCTATACCTACTGACAGGAAAGCCCTATTTAATCCTGTCTTGGCCTTTATGGGGAACAATAGTGAGGAAGCTAGAGAAGAAACATCTGAAAAAGTTGAGTCCTCTCAAGAAGAATCTGAAACTGAGAGGTCAGTGGAAAAGCCCGAGTCTCAGGATCATATTCCAGTGGCTGAGGAAAAAGAAGCCTTAGAAACTGATAAAACAGTCGGTGTAGAAGCTGAAGAAACCACCATTCAAGAAGAAAATAAAGTGCACAAGGCCGAAGAAGATGGTGAGCAAAAAGAGTCAGATGGAACAACTGCACAGAATTTGGACCATGGAATGGATGAACACCAGTTATCAGAGTTGCCTGTTGAATTGCCTGAATCTCCCATGCAGAAGTTTGAGAGTTCGGATTCCATTGACAATCCTCATGAGAAAGAGATTGCTGAAGCGGGAATCTTGGAAAGTCCAGTGATGATGCAACCTATGCTTTCTAATCATGGAGACGATGGAGTTGAGGGTAGTACTAGTGAGCTTGGTGAGGTTCATGGTACTAGTGATGTGCATGATAATATTGAAGTCGAGACAAAAGAGGACAGTAAAGAAGAAGAGAGGATACAAGCAGAAGAAAGTGTTGAGAAATTTTCTTCTTTTCAACCTGAGGCATTAGGCAATACTGAGAAAATAGATGAGACCAACACTTCTGTTCTACATTCTGTAGCTTCTGAGGAAACCGGCAGCATCGATCAATCATATAATGAACACTTGTCCAGTGCTACTCCACAAAATGAATCTTCTGAGGTGGTACCTGAATTGGTTTCTGATGAAAATGAAACAAATATTAAAGAAAATGAAAGCGACCACTTTGCCAATAATGTTGAAACTGACATGAAAGAGCAGCATTTGAGTTCTGTGAAAACTATGTATGACTCAGATTCGATGCTTGAACTGGAGAGGGTGAAGAGGGAGATGAAAATGATGGAAGCAGCACTACAAGGCGCTGCAAGACAAGCTCAGGTATTTCATATACTGTACACAATCATGAAAGAAATAAAAGCTTGTATGCACATTTGTTGCAAGTGTCCGGATGGAAATATTATTGTTCTAAGTGCCCAGATTGGAAGATAATATAGGGCTCAGATCTTGTTATATTTTGAATATGAAAAATATGTTCACATGGCCTTTATGTAGCTATTTTCATGGTTAATAAGTTTTGCCCGGCCTGTTGTACTTTTCTTTGTTAAGGTTTCTAATTCACTTTGTCGTATCTTGTTCCACTATGGACTGATTGAAAAGTATACATCAAAAATTGTTTTTTTATTTTATTTTGAGTATCAGCAACAAAAGCTTTTGTGATGCGTATTCATTTTTATGCTGAAAATGCCCAGATGACAATACAATTTAGGGTTCAGATCTTGTTATTTTTTGGGCATGAAATCTATGATGAATGATCACATGGTCTCTTAGCAGGATTTGTTATGAATTATGATTAAGAAGTTTTTTCTTGGCCCATTGTCCTTTTCTTATTGGTTAAGACTTGGGGGGATATTTTGATAGGCTTCTTGTATATTTTAAACTAAGATCATGAAGATTGCCTTGTCGTGTTAAAATAGTTCAGTTTCTAATTCGCTTTGTTATAGATTCATTTTCTTGCTCCATTATACCCCTTTTCTTAATCTATAACCAGCTAAGTTCTTCTGACTAAAAATCATTGATGGCTAAAAATTATTTTATTTTGCTTTTTAATTAATGTTTCTATATATTCAAGAAGCTTCATGTTTTATCTATTTATGCTTCCATCCTTTATCTTCTATGTACATTTTGCAGCTATGATAGTGTTGCATATCTTATTGCAATTTTGTAATCTTGGTTCTCTTTGCAGGCTAAAGCTGATGAGATAGCAAAATTGATGAATGAAAATGAACAATTGAAAGCTGTGATTGAAGATTTCAAGGTATATTCATTTTTTATTACCTTGTACTTTGTGTCATGTTTTGCTTGAATACTCAAGTTTTTTTTACAATCAGTGTTGTTAATCGCGGATCACGGAAAATAGCGGTGACCCAAAAATCCGCTATGTGAAATAGTGGATCGTGTAGCGGGCAAATAGCGGAAGTCAAATAGCGGGTGAAATAAATAAAATTATATATAAAAAAGTGACATGATATTTAACTCAAAAGCTCAATTGTTCTAAACAAAATCTGAAATGACATAATAAAATTAACTCAAAAGATTGGAAACAAAATACTCTAAAGCTCAATTGAAACATAAAATTAACTCAAAACAGTGAACATAAAAGACAAAAAGCTATCCATTCTCCCCCCTTCGGCTTCTCCAATGATGGAGACGCGGAGTTGCAGGGTTAGGGTCAGCCACTGTGATCAGTGATCCTTATTTCTTGTGACTCTAGAGCACGTTTGTGAAAGGAGACTAGCGGAAGGGTTTACATATAGGAATGGAGAGAATTAATCCTTGATCGTTGGATAGTGGAACGGTTTGATATACTTTGATTGATCCTTGATTTTTATGTTTTCAAAGAGTCCATGTGCAGTGCACGTGATGCCTCTTTAGTTTTTCTTTTAAAAAAAACTGCCTATTGCACTTATCACATGCGGTATTAAGGGTTTTAAAAGAGTCAACAGAGTCTTGTGCCTGACTCTTCGGTTTTTTTAAAAACAAAACAGAACAACCACTAAATTCCGCTTTGCCCGTGATGGAATGTATGGCAGATAGCGGCATAGCGGCCGTTATAGCGATGGTAGCGAAATCCCAATAGCGTAACGGTTTTCATAGTGGAGAGGCCAAAATCCGCTACGCAATAGCGCTATAGCGGCCGCTATGCCGCTATTTGATAACACTGTTTACAATCAACTGATATCAAAAGAAAGAAAAGAAATAATTTCCTTTCTTGAATGCCGAGATCTCTCTGCTCAATGTGAGGCAGAGGAAATGAATTACACAGCTCAGGGAATTCGTGGGCCCTGACTCTCCCACTCTCTCAAGGACACAACTGCCTCCCTTTCTTTCCTTCCTATCCCTTCCTATATACATTCTGTTATCTGTCATTCAATTACATTTATTTATTATGTCATTCGATTATAACCTCCCCACCTAGAAATTTCACCTTGTCTTCAAGGTGAATCCTGCCACCGAATGACTTCTTTTTCCTCTGTAGTTGTTCCTTCTGCTCTTTCTATGTCACCATCCACCATGACCATCACTCTAACATGGGATATTAGCCACGGTTGTGCAAAAAATGAGCTGAAGGATGTTTATCTTAAAATGAAATCTGAGTTTTTTTGGGGTTTTCTTGGGTTTATCTTCTCAATTTAGCATGCATAAGTTCTAGTTGTATAAAACAGTTGTTGAAGATTATTTTTTTTATGTATTGTTTAGATCTTGTCCTTGTTGTCACATTGACTATTTTGTTGTAATTTTGGAATTTTTCAGTTTTCTCTTGTGTATCTTTATTTGAAATCTATTTCTCATTTTTGTCATGGGTTGCTCACCATCCTGTGCCCCTCTTTCTTTGAAATATTTGTATTTAATTGCTGATAATTGTGGAACAGAGAAAATCTAATGAAGCCGAAGTTGAGTCTTTGCGAGAGGAATACCATCAGAGGGTTGCAACTCTTGAGAGAAAGGTATCACTTGTATAAATCATTTTTTTTTTTTAACAAAGTTTTCAATAATGTAACTCAGTTGCATAGTTCAATCGTTGTTTATGTCATTTTCAATCCATACATTGAAGTTATGATTGACATTTTTGCCATAGAAAACAATATAGTGTGGCACAAATGACAGAAATACTATTGGGGAAGCTCACATGTTTTCCTTTGAATGCTTAGTTTGCATTTCAGATGTTGTTCTCAAGATTTTTGTCATACAAAAGCATTGCTGATGCAGATGTCATGCAGGCTCAGGGTGTGTCTACCTTTTGAGGGATGAGGATTAAATTTCTGTTAATATAAAAAAGGGATCAATCATATGCTTCATTATGATGTGATGCATGAGTCATGGTTTGATATTGCTGTCTTTTTCTTTGGGATACCCATCAAAATTTTGCAATTTCAGGGCATATGAAATTGCAAAATTCCCGTGAAGCACAGTGAATGTATTTTAATTTCAATTCTAGAGAACATGAGCATCTTAAGCATTGCTGAACTGTGATAGAAATTCATCTTGGGTTTCAAAGAATGTGATTTATCAAAGAGGATTATTGAGCATTATGTATATGCTTTAAAGAGTATGCTGTCTAATTTGAGCTAAAACTGTTATGGGATTTTATGCATTTTGTGTTTAATTGCAGATTTATGCTCTCACTAAGGAAAGGGATACACTTCGCCGAGAGCAGAGTAAGAAAAGTGATGCAGCTGCTCTCTTGAAGGAAAAGGATGAAATAATTAATCAAGTTATGGCAGAAGGTAACACAATCTGAAATCAAACCTGAATTTGTGTCATCCTGACTTTAGTGGATACCCAAACTTTATTTTTTGTTCTTAGTATCTTATTAGGGTCGATTATTTAGATGGTCCCTCTTAGATATATGCCACCAAAGTCTAAAAGGACAAAAACTATGGCACTAAATTGTGCAGTTGGATACTTCCTGGATATCTTTAACATGAATATTCATAGTTGTTACAGTAATAAATGCCTTAGTCAACACCTTCACTGCATTTTAAAATATCAAGTTTCATCATCGACGTTGCAAAGTTTTAATCAGTCACTTTGCTTGGCCCTAGGAAAGATTTTCTTTGAGGTTCCCTTGATGGAATTTTCCTTGGTGCGACGATGGTAATTGATGGGGGTGTGGGCTATATTCAATGTCATGGCTTTATAAATTATCTCAAAAATCCAAACATATAGATGTTAATTGACAATCCTTATAATATCTGGATTCTAGAACAAGTCAGATTGTGTGGCTTCTGGTTTTGGGGGCATTTAGAGGTGAATGCTAGTTGGGTTTTGACCGATTCTGTTGAAGGTGGTTCCATCAATGCCTAGTTTGACATAACCTTGGTTCTTCATAGCACAAACAATGTTGGCCAGGTTGTAACTAAATGCATCATGCATATTGGTTTTTGCCTTTCAAGTTTGTACAATATTGCCCAGGTTGTAACCTTTGTTCCATCATGCTACTTTGGTGTTACCAAGATTGGAATTGGAAAGTGAAATCTAGCCAGATGGACACTTCTGCTTGGGATCTAAGATTATAGATGAAAAGGTTGATTGCATATAGTTTCAAATTTATGCTTAGAGGTTTTATTGTTACCCGTAAATGGACATCTGAGGCATACTCCAGCAACCTTGTATACCTTTGGTGTTTGGCTTGGCGGAAAGGATTGGAAAATGTATACAGGGGAGAGAAGGGGGTTGAATTGAGGAAGGAAGATGTCAAGTTTTAAATTGTGTATGTAAAGTGTTACTGTTCTTTGCTTTGCTTGGAAAATGAATAATTTCATCTGAAGGGCTTTTCTGTTAAATCAAAAACTTTCTCTGCTGAAGCATGCTAACAGTTTACTTATGGGAGGTCATAGAGGCCCTTTTTCATATTAGACTATCTCTCATCTCAGGTGAAGAACTTTCCAAAAAGCAGGCTGCTCAAGAATCTACAATAAGGAAACTTAGGGCTCAGGTATGAGACTACTTATTGTATTTTCCCACAATCTTCAATCCTTTTCTATGCCTATATATTGTAATAAATCTTCTATTTACCTTTTTTTATGAAAGCTAGATTAGAGATCTTGACGAGGAGAAGAAAGGTTTGACTACTAAACTTCAGGTAATTGAACTGCGAGAGCATTTTTTAAAGTTATTATTTGCTGGAAACTTTTTTGAATTAATTCTCTTCCCTCATAATGGATTCTGGGAACAGAAATTTCATGCAGTGTGAATTGTACAATAGTTTTTCCTTCATCTTTGCTGTTTGGTTCACTTGTTCAGGTCGTTTGTCTCTTTGTGAAAGGTTTTCTTCATGATATAGTTTGATTTTAAAAATCCCATATCATTATTGTAATTATTTAAATGTGATATTACTTTTAACTTTTTAAGTCTTAAGGGTAATTTATGATTTTTCATGTGTGCTATCGTGGATCCTCTATGTCATTGGAAACTTTTGAATTCTTTTTTGGAGCAGTAAGTGTTGACAATCCTAATATTTATTTGTATTTCTAGCCTTTTTTTTTTGAATGGCAAATGTTAGTGGTTAATTGTTATGTTAGTGGGGTAGGCAGGGATGGACCCCTTACTCCTCCAACTCCTTGGTGTCCCTTAGCTCACTACTTGAGCTACCTAGCTAGGACATTTGTATTTCTAATTTAAACTGCTTTTTGGTTCATGTCATGCAATCCAGGTAGAGGAGAATAAAGTAGAAAGTATCAAGAGGGACAAGACAGCTACAGAGAAGTTGTTGCAAGAAACAATAGAAAAACATCAAAATGAACTTGCAGCACAGAAAGAATATTACACTAATGCTTTGGCTGCTGCTAAGGAGGCTGAAGCATTAGCAGAGGCTCGTGCCAACAATGAAGCAAGAACTGAGCTAGAGAGTCGTCTAAGAGAAGCCGAGGAACGTGAATCTATGCTAGTCCAGGCACTTGAGGAGTTGAGGCAAACATTAAGTAGAAGGGAACAGCAGGTTTTTGTTGTATTTTCTGTCATTCTTTTTACTAAATTGACTTTCCCAGGATATTGCTTTTAAATTTTACTGTTTTCTTCATCCATATTCAGGCAGTCTTCAAAGAAGACATGCTTCTCAGAGACATTGAGGATCTTCAAAAACGTTACCAGGTCTGCTCCCCTGCTCTTTGTGCTTGTCTTTCAATTATTTAACTTTCTGAGGAAGTTGATTTTCCTTGTTTTATTTAAGTTTTAGCAACTGTATACGTGCTTTTGGTAGTTTGCATAATTTGGTTTGCTTTCCCTAGGCAAGTGAAAGACGGTGTGAGGAACTGATTACGCAAGTTCCAGAATCCACAAGGCCGCTTTTAAGGCAAATTGAAGCCATGCAGGTAATAAACATATGATCGAGAATTGCTTTTCCTTCTGTTTTTTGTTCTGCTGCATGGGATCTGTACTAGACCAGAATTCACCTGATAACAGGAAACAAATGCCAGAAGAGCTGAAGCCTGGGCTGCAGTTGAAAGAACTCTGAATTCTCGGCTTCAGGTCTCTAGAATACTTCTTGAATTTAATTTTAGAAACTTTTCTACTGGGCATTATTGTATTTCTTTATCTTTTTCTATGGATTCTACAGGAAGCAGAGGCTAAAGCTGCAACTGCTGAGGAAAGAGAGCGATCTGTGAATGACCGCTTATCTCAAACCTTGTCTCGAATTAATGTCCTTGAGGCTCAGGTTCTGCATTTTCTTGAGCGAAATCACGTCTTTAATGGCAGTTTTGTGTATGTGTGACTAACTTTAAGAATGAATTACAGATTTCATGTCTTAGGGCAGAACAGACTCAATTAAGTAGGACCCTTGAAAAGGAGAGACAAAGGGCAGCTGAAAGTAGGCAGGAATATCTTGCAGCAAAGGAGGAAGCTGACACTCAAGAAGGTCGTGCGAGACAGCTTGAGGAAGAGATTAGAGACATTAGGCAGAAACACAAACAAGAGTTACAGGAGGCATTGATGCAGAGGGAGCTTCTTCAGCAGGTAGAGCTTCTGCTTCTGGCTTTCAAACTTAGCATCGTTAAGTATTATCCATGTTACACGAAGCTCTCGGTTTCTTCTTCCATTAAATTTCTCTTATCTTTCATTTCTCATATTAATTGGGTAATCGAATGAACTGGCCAGAGATTTCTGGTTTCATGCTGCATGATTTTTTCTGAAAAATGTAACAAAAGAAAGCCAACTTGCTTTTTTATGGACCTTTCAAAATATTATGGGGATGGTCGGGATAGAACAAACATTAGTGACCTAATGTAGAATATTTGGGCAAGCTATGGAACGGAAACCATGCATGAAAAATGAAAACAAAAATTGATGAGGTATGACATTGCTGGTAACAGTATTAAATTCCATCCATCTTATTAGAACTTTTGTGATTACTAGTTTTTCAAGCTCCTGAATTAAGCTCTTCATTTTTGCCAGGAAATAGAAAAGGAAAAGGCTGCTCGATCAGAACTGGAGAGGACTGTTCGTGTTCATCCTGCGCCATTATCAGATCAAACTCCCGCAACAAAGTTCAATTCTGCTTTTGAGAATGGTGTGATGCTCTGTTTCTCTTTACATCACTTGGCTCAGGTGTCTCTGATATTTTCTATAATATTCTTTATGATGTAGGGAATCTGTCTCGAAAAGTCTCTAGTGCAAGCTCCCTCGGAAGCTTGGAAGAAAGCCATTTTCTTCAAGCATCATTGGATTCATCTGACAGCTTTTCTGAACGGAGAAACCCGGGAGAACTAAGCATGAGTCCTTACTATATGAAGAGCATGACGCCCAGTTCTTTTGAAGCTGCACTTCGTCAAAAGGAGGGTGAACTTGCTTCATATATGTCACGCTTGGTATGATTTGTTGCCTTCATTACCTGGCTTAATATTTTGCATTATACCTTCTAGTTCGTATGTCTACTCAATGTTTCTTGTTGTTGTGAACTTATTATAATGTATAAGTAATGAAATTTATATCAAGCTATTAGATCATAGCATAGTGATCTTGATGACTTATTTTTTAACTACTAAAAATTCCAGGCATCACTGGAATCTATTCGTGATTCTCTTGCTGAGGAGTTGGTCAAAATGACAGCACAGGTGAGTTCAGCTTCCTGTTTACAACTTCTGGTCCTCGTCGTTGTTGTTAACCACAATTTGTATATCCATACTGCAGTGTGAAAAGTTGCGTGGAGAGGCTGCTGTGCTCCCTGGCTTGAGATCAGAGCTAGAAGCACTGAGGAGGAGGCACTCTGCTGCTTTGGAATTGATGGGCGAACGTGATGAAGAGGTAATCTTTACTTTGCCTACTTTTGCTTTCTAAGAACTGTGTTAGGCATAATTTGGTGTTTGGTCACCGGATATAATGTTTGGACAGTTCCTGTCCTTCCTGCCAGTTCCCTGTAAGGAAAGTCGTTGCACTTTTATAAATTTGTCGAGAAACTCATTCTTGTTTGCCTTATAAATTCTTGTGTTTGAATTCCTCTCCTTCTTCCATAAAATCTAAATCAAAATAAAAGAAAAAACTAGACACCCGAAACCACAAATAAAGAAAGAGCAAAGGAGAAAAGAAAATAATTTTAGGGCTTTAGTTGATTAGTTATACTAAGGTCTCAGACTTTGAAATATCATAACTATTCTATCCAATTTCCTATTATTTATTTATTTGTTTATCAGTAAAAGTTGTCTACTTTTTATCTAAACAATGTTGAATGTGTTTAGCTCGAGGAGCTTCGTGCGGATATTATTGATTTAAAGGAAATGTACAGAGAACAAGTCAACTTACTTGTGAATAAGGTATTTCAAGCAGGATCTTTTGCTCCGTAGTTATATTTTTCTCACTTCTCAAAATGCTTAATATCTTCTTTATCTATATTTTTGGATTTCTGACCATTTTATATATCTTATACAGATCCAGATAATGAGTTCATCAATGGGTAACGCCTAATTTGGCCAAAGAAGGGGCTGGGGGAACTGAAAGGTTAGTGTCTAGCAACCATTTTGTGATGGCCGTGTCTCTGAGCTGTGTATGATGTCAATTGGCATGTAACAGTATATTGGATAGAGATTAGTGCCTTTGGTCTCTGGAGAATGATTCCTTCAGGTCTTCAGGAGGATTTATGCTTTGTTTGTCTGATCAACACATACAGACGGTCTCCCTTGCTAAATATGATTTGTATTATGACTTGGGGAATGTTGTATAGTCCGTTTTCAAAAACAATTTCTGAGATAGTTGACAATATAGGGATTCTTTCGAGTCTGTGATGATCCAAATAAACAAAATATGTATTCCTTCATGTTACGTTTTTTCCCCCTTTTGCCATGCAAATTAGTTTGTGCATTACCTGTTAAAAATTAGTTTGTGAATGAATTTTGCGGTCGTTTATGTATGAACTGCTTGCACATTGAAGGCTATTGCCATCAGATATTCGAATATTTTTTAAGTGTGTTCCTACTGTGTGATCATGACCTATCTCTATCTGGAGCTTTAAGTAGTGTCATTGTTACCGGGAGAAGCTTATGGAATTCCTCCTAAAAGGGATTCAGGGTAAAGAAAACATTTAGACCATTATTTAATGACCGTTTAACCTTGTATGTCTTATAACCTGTTTGCTGATAGTTAATAATTGAAAATTTAGTTTACTAATATAAATAAATACTCTAATGAGGACAATTCTGGAACGCCTCAAATTGAAGAAGTTGATGCTCGAAGTGTAGCCGTGTCTCTTCACACCAACCCAATTTTTCAAGAGCATATTTTATTGCCAGGACCCTTGAGTATTTTAAGTTGGAATTGTCGAGGCCTGGGTAACCTGCGAGCAGTTCCTATCCTTAACTATCTCGTTCGGTGTTATAGGCCGGACGCGCTAGTTCTTTTTCTTTTTAAAATTTTAGCTTATTTAAATAACGTAGATGAAATCTATTGGCAGACCATTGAGTCTTTTTTGCAGGTTGCACACAACTTCAGTGAACTAGTTTGGGGGGTTATCAAGAACGACACCTCTTTTGTCCAGCAAGTTGCAATCGGTATTGGGCTCGTTTTACATAATGAGAGTGGACATTTTTTCAAAGCTAAATTTTATCGGTACTCTCACAGATTCTATGTGTATGAAGGAAAAGTCTATGGCCTCCTAGATGATAGTCATAGGGCAATTGAGCTCGGTTTAATCACATAAATCTTCAAGTCGGGTCTAGAGTTTGAAGTGGGTAGCATAAAAAATATTCAAGAGGACCAACCTAAATATGGGGCTTTTAATTCTGTTAGGAGTCTTTTATCTTCTTTTTTTCTCGACTCTATGGTAGAGTTTACTAAGAAGGAAGCCAATGTAGTTGCTCACACCTTAGTATGGGTGACTATATATATTGCTACCTTTTAATATGTTGATCATGTTACCATTTGTACTATTGTGATCTTGACTATTAATGAAAAGACGTAACTTATATTTTGTCAAAAAAAAAATATAAATAAATACTCTCTTTAGATGTCCAATCATTTAGCTACACACCAAAAATCAAATATTTCGAAAACAGGCTCTTATTTAAATAAATATTAACATATATTAAAATGTGACAATTTTCTTTCATTTTGAAAAATAAATCAGATAAATAATCTATTTATTTTTTCCAATTGATTTTCAACTTTCATTATGCATGTGGAAGTATAGTCAAGGATGACACGTAGTTTGGCGGTTTATATCGTTTTTGGGACGTTCTTTCAGGATATGTTGCGCATGTTACTTTCAACAAGTATGAGATTTAAAATATGTGAATTCATGATACTATATACAGTCTGCTTAGAACTACTTGAAGTCACTTCGATTGATATATTCTTCCATATGAGGTCTGAATCAAGCAATATATATGAAGGAGTGAAGTTTTGGGCTGTTGAAAATTTATTTCCTACCTTGCTATTTTTTATTCACCGCTTCCTCGTCCAATGCTATAAAAGTTCTTTAAGATTGCTTATACACTTCTTTAACAGATGATAAACATCTTGGTTGGTCCATTACTTTTGCGCTTGCTGTAGCAACTAGGGGCACCACTCCTGTATACTATTTTTGGTTCATTTTGTGCAATGGTTGCAATGTTTGTGAAGAAAAATATCCTCGAAATCGAAGGGAAGGAACTTGAAATCGCATTTCTTCCAAAGAGAAGAAACCTAGGCTGACGTGGAATTCAGCCAAAAAAAAACAAAGAAAAATCGTTTGGAGATTTTTACTATTCACTGGAGAATGATGAGTTTGTTTTCAGCATTGATACTTAAGTGGAAATGTAATTGTCATGAATGATATGATAGGTGATTCTTTTGACCTAGTAAACGAGGTAAAACAAACTGCTTTGCAATCCAAAATTCAACGGCTCTTCAGCGGCTGTGGATCTGAATCTGTTACTCAATCCCAATAATGACTTGAAAGGGTCGTGGACTTTCAATTCAATAAAAAGATTGAAAAAAAATGGTGCGCCTGCAATCAGCTGGAGTAAGGACTTGCAACAAGCACAGGCAAAAAACTTGTATTCACACACATTATGGCTTTGACCTTGTTAGATGTGTTCCGTTGACCCTAAAAGCTTGATCTTCATATACGTACGGGAAACTTAAATAAAAATAACCTAAACTAACGACGGGAAGGCCAATGATCTCATTGAATACCACCTGTAATGGTTTTTAACCTTGCGGGCAACTCTCAGTTAGATCTAGAAAATATCAGTCAAACTTGAAGAGAACCCTTTGATATGGTACATAACATGGTTGTGAGTTGTGACCACATGTTGATGCCTTGTTGTTTGAGGTGTTACAGCAAGTCCCACATCGGTGGGTTCTTGCTTTGGTGAAGGCTTTGGAGCCTATATAAGGAGGCTTAGTAATGCTTTTATAATCATCCCAAACATTTCTCTTCTTCTTTTTTTATTATTTCTTATACTCAACAAGAGTATTGTGAGAGTATTTGTGAGGTATTTTGTGAGAGGTATTCTTGTAATATTTTCCCACATAGTGAAATTCTTCTGGCCTTGTCCCGTGGTTTTTCCCTTATTCGTTGAGGGTTTTCCACGTAAATTTTGTGTGTTCATTTCCTTATTTTCTCGTCTCTTATTTTAGCTGTGTGACACCATTCCGTTACTCTGGTACCTAACAGTGGTATCAGAGCTCCAAGGTTGGTGATACTATTCCGCTGCGTCACTTTAGGAAGGTGTTGGTTCTTAGTATGCTCTGTGGTTGCAGCATTGTCTGATCTGCCACATCAGAAAAGAATTGTTACCGGAAATAGTGTGGTAGTGTAAAAGTGTATGTCTAGTAAAGTTACGCTAAGGAAAGACAAGGTTTTTAAGTACGCTTAGCGACACCTCTCTTTCCTGGGAACTTACTTGGTGCACTCTTTACAGGCTACGGTCACTTTTTCGGTATATAGTACTATTCACAGACACGGTTACTATTCACACGTGTGGTTGTATACTTTTACAGTAATTGTTAACATATACTGGATTTGTTCTGGTATACGGATACGTACAATACTGTTCACGTATACTGTACTATTCACGGTGAAATAGTGTAATCCGGTTCGGTTCGTGTACAACCATGGCAGCAAAATTTGAGATAGAGAAGTTCAATGGGAGTAATTTCTCCCTGTGGAAATTGAAGGTAGCGGCAGTTCTGAGAAAGGATAATTGCTTTGAAGCAATTGAAGGCAGACCCACAGATATGACTGATGAAAAGTGGAAAGAGAAGGATGGCAATGCTGTTGCCAATTTGCACCTAGCAATGGCGGATTCAGTTTTGTCAAGTGTTGCAGAAAAAAAGACTGCAAAGGAGATTTGGGATGTACTTCACAAATTGTACGAGGTTAAGTCACTTCACACAAGAATATTCTTGAAGAGGAAACTCTACACTCTTCGAATGAGTGAATCCACATTGGTGACGGATCACATTAACACCTTGAATACGCTATTGGCTCAGCTCACAGCATCAGATTTCAAAATAGCAGAAAATGAACGTGCAGAACTTTTACTTCAGAGTTTACCAGATTCATATGATCAACTCATCATCAACATTACAAACAACAATGTTGCTGACACTCTTCACTTTGATGATGTTGCCGGTGCAATCCTTGAAGAAGAATCCAGGCGCAAGAATAAGGAGGAAAGGTCAGAAAGTTCGAAGCAAGCAGAAGCTTTAACGATGATGCGAGGCAGATCAACAGAACGTGGCCCCAGTGGGAGCCAAGATCGTGGTAGATCAAAATCTCGAAGAAGAAAGAATCTCAAATGCTACAACTGTGGCATGAGAGGGCACTTGAAGAAGGAGTGTTGGAACAAGAAGAATGGAGAGAGGACCTCAGAAGCATCAACCTCGCAAGGTTGTGTTGCAAGTACCTCAGATGATGGAGAAATCCTGTATAGCGGAGCAGCAAGTCCTAAAGGTGGAAGGAAACTCAATGATGTTTGGATAGTGGACTCAGGTGCGACATGGCACATGACTTCACACCGTGATTGGTTTTGTACTTATGAGCCTGTCTCGGTAGGATCCGTGTTTATGGGAAATGATCACACCTTAGAAATTGTTGGAATCGGTACTGTCAGAATAAAGATGCAAGATGGTACTGTTCGTAAGATACAAGGGGTACGACATGTGAATGGCTTGAAAAGGAATCTATTGTCCACTGGGCAATTGGATGACCTCGGGTGCAAGATCCATATTGAAGGTGGAGTCTTGAAAGTAGTGAAGGGCAACCTTGTGGTGATGAAAGCAGAAAAGATCACAAGCAATCTATACATGCTTTTGGGAGATACGTTGCAAGAGGCGGATGCATCAGTTGCATCAGCGAGTCATGAAGAATCAACGATGATGTGGCATCGCAGGCTAGGCCATATGTCAGAACGTGGCTTGAAAGTTCTTGCGGAACGCAATCTTACCCGGCTCAAGGCGGTAACTTTACCCTTCGTGATAATCGTGGTGACAAGTAAGCAAAGATAGATTGAAATTTGCAAAAGTAGCTACCAGAAACAAACGCATACTAGACTTGATACATTCTGATGTGTGGGAGTCGCCGGAAACATCCATGGGGGGAGCAAAGTATTTTGTATCATTCATTGATGACTACTCCAGGAGATTGTGGGTGTACCCAATCAAGAAGAAGTCAGATGTGTTTCCAGTATTCAAGGAGTTCAAAGCACAAGTAGAGCTTGAAACTGGGAAGAAAATCAAGTGCTTGAGGACAGACAATGGAGGAGAATATGTAGATGGTAACTTTCTATCATTCTGCAGCAAGAGGGTATTACGAGACACTTCACTGTTGCACATACACCTCAGCAGAATGGTGTAGCAGAGCGGATGAACAGGACTCTCCTAGAAAGAACAAGAGCTATGCTGAGAACATCGGGATTGGCCAAATCTTTTTGGGCGTATACCAAAGCGCACATTACGTGATAAATCGATCGCCATCAATGATTGGTTTGAAGTCACCAATGGAGATGTGGAAAGGAAAGCCAGAGATTATTCTTCTTTACCTGTGTTTGGATGTCCTGCGTCCGTAATGTACAACTCCCAAGAAAGAAGAAAATTGGATCCAAAATCCGTAAAAATGTATATTCTTGGGTTATGCTAACAATGTCAAGGGGTATCGCCATGGGACCCCACTACCCGCAAGCTTATTGTTAGCAGAGATGTAGTCTTTGCGAGAAAATGAACCGCAAAGTGAGCGTAAAAATGACAAAGACTTCCAAGGAGATCATATAGTGCGGTTGGAGAGAAAGACTCAAGAAGATGATTCTTACGAGCGTAACGAGCACATAGAACAAGAACCAGATGAGGTCAATGATGAAGGAGTTCGACGATCAACACGCCGATAACGGCACCATCATGGCACTCAGACTATGTTATGGCTCGCCATGATGCATCTTGTCTTTTGACCGAAGAAGGTGAACCATCGCCTCTTCAAGAAGCGTTGAGCAGTTCAAATGCTTCTCAATGGATGACAAAGAATGCAGAAGAAATGGAAGCCCTACATAGAAATAAGACTTGGGAACTTGTTGAACTTCCAAAGGGTCGAAAGCCATCGGGAACAAATGGGTGTTCAAAATTAAACGAGACGGCAATGATCAAGTGGAACGGTATGGTGCCAGACTTGTAGTCAAAGGTTATGCTGAGAAAGAAAGGATAGACGTTGACGAGATATTTTCTCCGGTTGTCGACTTACTACTATTAGGGTAGTGTTGGCAATGTGTCCGCATTTGATTTATATCTTGAGCAGTTGGATGTAAAGACTGCTTTTCTTCATGGAGAGCTTGAAGAAGAAATTTATATGCTCCAAGTAAGGCTTTAAAGAACAAGGAAAAGAAAACTTGGTTTGTAGGTTGACCAAATCTGCATGCGGTCTAAAGCGGCGCCAGATGTTGGTACAAGAGATTTGATTCCTTCATAATTAGCCTTGGTTACAACGGTCGAGTTCGCACCATTGTACATACTACAAGAGGTTTGATGATAATGATTTCATCATTTCTTGTTGTATGTGGATGACATGTTGGTGGTAGGCCCCAACAAAGATCGAATCCAGGAATTGAAGGCACGATTGGCTAGGGAGTTTGATATGAAGGACTTGGGACCCGCAAACAAGATTTTAGGGATGCAAATTCACCGAGACGAAATGATAGGAAAATTTGGCTTTCTCAAAAGAATTATCTAAGGAAGGTCTTGCGGCGCTTCAACATGCAAGGCGTAAGCCAATTTCTACCCCGCTTCTGTCAATTTTAAATTATCCTCGGTATGAGTCCTAGCAATGAAGCGGAGAGGATGGAAATGTCTCGAGCACCGTATGCATCGGCGGTGGGAAGCCTTATGTATGCCATGATATGTACCAGACCGGACATTGCACAAGCAGTGGGAAGCGGTTTGTCGGTTTATGGCAAATCCAGGTAGAGAGCATTGGAATCGTTAAGAGGATCCTTAGATACATCAAAGGAACCTCGGATGTTGCATTATGTTACGGAGGATCGAATTCATTGTCGGGGTTATGTTGATTCAGATTTTGCGGGTGATCTTGATAAAAGGAAATCCACTACCGGGTATGTATTCACAATTGCGGGGGAGCGGTGAGTGGTTATCTAAATTCTGTTGTTGTAGCTTTGTCTACTACAGGTGAAGTACATGGCGACTACCAGGCTTGCAAGGAAGCTATCTGGATTAAAGGTTTAATGGAGGAACTCGGGCACAAGCAACAAATGATTACTGTGTATTGTGACAGTCAGAGTGCCTTGCACATTGCAAGGAATCCAGCTTTTCATTCCAGGACAAAGTATATAGATACCCAGTATCACTTTGTTCGTGAAGTGGTAGAGAAAGGAACCGTGGATATGCAAAAGATTCACACCAAAGATAACCTAGCAGATGTGATGACGAAGCCAATCAATGCTGACAAGTTTATTTGGTGTCGATCCTCCTATGGCCTATCAGAAACGTAAGCAACATGGAAGGGCAAGGCAGAAAGAGTGGTGTGAAGATATGATTGACTCAATCAAAATCTTCAAGTGGGAGAATGTTACAGCAAGTCCCACATCGGTGGGTTCTTGCTTTGGTGAAGGCTTTGGAGCCTATATAAGGAGGCTTAGTAATGCTTTTATAATCATCCCAAACATTTCTCTTCTTCTTCTTTTATTATTTCTTATACTCAACAAGAGTATTGTGAGAGTATTTGTGAGGTATTTTGTGAGAGGTATTCTTGTAATATTTTCCCACATAGTGAAATTCTTCTGGCCTTGTCCCGTGGTTTTTCCCTTATTCGTTGAGGGTTTTCTACGTAAATTTTGTGTGTTCATTTCCTTATTTTCTCGTCTCTTATTTTAGCTGTGTGACACCATTCCGTTACTCTGGTACCTAACATGAGGTACGTAAAAATGTTGATGCCTTGAAGAGAACCCTTCAATCAAGCATGTCACAGCTTTACAGGATAAGATCGCCTAAAACGTAGAGATGAACTAAAATTAAATATTCATTTTCCCATTCTTTTGACTTTATTTTAAATTTTTAAATAATTTTGTCTATCAAATAGGATGAAGCATATACGAAGCTTCTTGCCATTGACTTTTAAATATTAAATGGTCCAATTGCCTTCCAAATTCCAACATTCCATTGAAAATATTATCATATAAGCTAAAGCTGGAGTTTCATTTCATTTCATTTCATTTCATTTCATTTGATATGATCATTATTTGAACAACAAGCTGGTTATGCTCCTCTTTGTTTAGTTTTTAGCTTCTATATATCATTGTTAGTCTGTTTATCAAAACTTTTCAAGAAAAAAGGTTAAGATGCAGACCACTGAGGAGCAGAAGATTCAACAGAATGAACCCGTTGGCTCAATTACTCCAAGGTATGAAGCAAACACTATGCAGCAGCAGGTAGGGAGCCCATGGAGTACTGGACTATTTGACTGCCATGAGAACCAGACAAATGGTAATATCTACTCTAGTTACTTTAGTTTATATAGCTAGTTTCACTCACAAAACTAGTACTATGCAGGATGGTTTATCTAATTATATATATACACCTTTTTTTATGGCTGGCAGCTATTATGACAGCATTTTTGCCCTGTGTAACATTTGGGCAGATAGCTGAAGTATTGGATGGTGGAGAACTGAGTAAGTGCCCCTAACCCTTAATCTATCTTGTATTAGTCTCTTATAACTTTCCATGAAATTTTCAAATTCAAATCAATTGTATTGCTATTGAACCTCAATTTACCAGGGAGATAAAAATATCAGTAAAAATATCAGAAACCTGTTCCTTGAATCAGAAACCTGTTTCCACTTTTTAGGGCCAGAGATAAAAATATCAGTACACAAGCCTTCAAAGTTGAAAAGAGAAAACGACAGAATGATAGTCTAGGGGAAAAAGCTAAGCTAACGGAAGAAGAATACACAGAGGAAGTGACCGAAGAAAAACGTATTTGTAGCAGCTATGTTGTAGTTTTTTGTGGTTGCTTTTGGCGGCAGAACATAGAAAGAACAGAAAGTTACATCTCAATTCTACGACTTTCATGCATTCGTTCCCAACAATTAAGAAAGTGTTCGAATTATTAGTATATAATTATTTTGAGTAGAATATATTCTAAAATATTTTTGAAAGATCGATTTTGATGTTTGCGCGAGTGTTTATTAAAAATAACTTTGTGAGAATGGGTTTTGTTTAAATAAAAACTCAGTGGCATTGCTTTTAAATTTGAATGGTCAAAATAAAAAAGTCTTTGTATATACTATGAGTTCAGATCTGTCTGTGTTTATGGTGCTCCAACCATCTAAAAACGTTTTCTGAATGGTAAAAATGTTACTTTTCGTAAAAAGTCAATGAAGTTTCATTGAAAAATGTCACTTTTCATACTATTGTTAATAACTGTTAATTATAATCATTTAAGGTTGTCCCCTGGGAAGCTTCATTTACCTACTAATGATGCCTGCTTTGTGCACTCAATGGATTATGGGGTCAAAGTACCGAACAAAGTTAAGGAAGAGGTACGATTTGGTGGAAGCTCCACATACAGATGTGATCTCTCACATCTTTTGTCCATGTTGTTCCCTCTGTCAGGAGTTCATGTTCTGACAAGTCACATGTCGGTGGGTTCTTTAACAATTGAAAGGCTTTGGAGCTTATATAAGGAAGACAGTAATGCTTTTATAATCATCCCAAATCTTCTTCTCTTCTCATCTTTTATTATTTCTTATACTTCAGCAAAGTATTGTGAGAGTATTTGTGAGGTATTTTGTGAGAGGTATTAGTAATATTTTCCTCATGGTGAAGTCTTACAGTGTTGCTTCCTTACAGTGGTTTTCCTTATTTGTTGAGGGTTTTCCACGTAAATTTTGTGTGTTCATTTCCTTATTTTTTTAAATCTCTTATTTTGGTTGTGTGACACCATTCAGTACTGCGGTACCTAACGATGGTATCGAGCTCAAGGTTGGTGATACTATTACATTGCGTCACTTTAGGAAGGTGTTGGTTCTTAGTATGCTCGTGGTTGCGGCATTATACGATCTTCACATCGAGAAAAAGAATTGTTCTTTGGAAATAGTGTGGTAGTGTAGAAGTGCATATGTCTAGGAAAAGTTACGGCTAAGGAAAGACTTGGTATTTAAGCGTGTCCATTGGTGACCCACCCTCTTCTGAGAACTTACGGTGTACTATTTACTGGTCTGACAGTCACTTATTCAGTTATCGATACTATTCATATCTGATTCTTATTCATCGTGTGGTTGTATACTTTACGTTAATTGTTAGCGTATACTAGATTTGTTACGGTGTGCGGGATCACATGCAATCTTTATTCCGCATTATCTTTATCTTATTCACGGTGAAATAGTGCAATCCGGTTTGGTTAGGTATTACAACCATGGCGACAAAATTTGAGATAGAAGTTCAGCGGGAATGCTTCTCCTGTGGAAAGTGAAGGTGGCGGCGATTTTGAGGAAGGATAATTGCTTGGAAGCAATTGAAGCGGAGACCAGGATATGGTGATGAAAAGTGGAAAGAGAAGGATGGCAATCTTGTTGCCAATTTGCACTAGCAATGGCGGATTGATTTTGTCAAGTGTTGCGAGAAAAGAATTGAAAGGAGATTTGGGATGTACTTAACAAATTATGCGAGGTTAAGTCACTTCACACAAGAATATTCTTGAAGAGAAACTCTACAACTCTTGAATGAGTGAATCCACATTGGTGACGGATCACATTAACACCTGAACACGCTATTTGCTCATTTCGCGACATCAGATTTCAAAATAGCGAGAAAATGAGCGTGCGAACTTTTACTTGAGTTTGCAGTTAGTATGATCGACTCATCATCAACATTACAAACAATAATGTTCTTGACACTCTTCACTTTGATGATATTTGCGGTGCAATTCTTGAAGAAGAATCGCGCAAGAATAAGGATGAAAGGTCGAGAAAAGTTGAAGCAAGCGAAGCTTTGCTCGATGGCGAAGCGGATCAGCGGGCGTGGCCCGAGTGGGAGCCAAGATCGTAGTAGATCAAAATCTCGAAGAAGAAAAGAATCTCAAATGCTCTGTTGTGGCATGAGAGGCGCGAAGAAGGAGTGTTGGAACAAGAAGAATAGAGAATACCTCGGGAGCATCAACCTCTCAAGGTTGTGTTGCAGAAATACCTCGAGATGATGGAGAAATCACGTATAAGCGGGCGTGCAAGTCCTAAAGGTGGAAGGAAACTTCAATGATGTTTGGATAGTGGACTCAGTGCGGCATGGCACATGACTTCACAAGTGATTGGTTTTGTACTTATGAGGCTTGTCTCGGTAGGATCCGTGTTTATGGGAAATGATCACGCCTTAGAAATCGTTGGAATCGTCTTGTCAGGAATAAAGATGCAAGATAGTGCGTTAGTAAGATACAAAAGTGCGACATGTGAATGGCTTGAAAGGAATCTATTGTCCAGGGCAATTGGATGACCTCAGGTGCAAGATCCATATTGAAGGTGGAATCTTGAAAGTAGTGAAGGGCAATCTTGTGGTGATGAAAGCAGAAAAGATCTGGCGATCTATACATGCTTTTGGGAGATCACGTTGCAGAGGCGGATGCATCGGTTGCATCGAGCCATGAAGAATCAGCGATGATGTGGCATCGCGAGGCTAGGCGTATGTCGACGTGGCTTGAAAGTTCTTGCGAGGCGCGTCTCTTTACGGGCTCAAAGGCGGTAACTTTACCGCCCTTGAGCCAGCATGTGACAAGTAAGCGACATAGATTGAAATTTGCAAGCGTAGCTACCAGGAAACAACGCATACTAGACTTGATACATTCTGATGTGTGGGAGTGGCGGAAACATCCATGGGGAGCAAAGTATTTTGTATCATTCATTGATGACTCTCCAGGGAGATTGTGGGTGTACCCGAATCAAGAAGAAGTCGAGATGTGTTCCAGGTATTCAAGGAGTTCAAAGCACAAGTAGAGCTTGAAAGCGGGAAGAAAATCAAGTGCTTGAGGGACGGACAATGGAGGAGAATATGTAGATGGTAACTTTCATCATTACGCAGCAAGAGGTAATGCAGACAATTCTTTGTTGCCGCATACACCTCAGCGAATGGTGTAGCGGAGCGGATGAGCCAGGACTCTCCTAGAAAGAGCAAGAGCTATCTTTGAGAACATCGGGATTGGCCAAATCTTTTTGGCGGCGATCAAAGCGCACCGATGCGTGATAAATCGATCGCCATCAGCGGCGATTGGTTTGAAGTCACGATGGAATGTGGAAAGGAAGCCGGTAGATTATTCTTCTTTACATGTGTTGGATGTCTGCGTCACGTAATGTACAACTCGAAAGAACAAAGTTGGATCAAAATCCAGAAAATGTATATTCTTGGGTTATCTTGACAATGTCGAGGTATCGCTTGTGGGACCCCTATAAGCTTATTGTTAGCGAGATGTAGTCTTTGCGAGAAAATGAAGCGCAAAGTGAAGCGAGAAAAATAGCTGACACTTCAAGGAGCTGCTATAGTGCGGTTGGAGAGAAAGACTTCAGAAGATGATTCTTACGAAGCGAACGAGCCACGTAGAGAACAGAACCGGATAGGGGTCAATGATCACGGGGAGTTGACGATCAACCACGTCGGATAACGGCACCATCGCTTTCGGACTATGTTATGGCTGCCATGATGCATCTTGTCTTTGCCGAAGAAGGTGAACCATCGACTCTTCAAGGCGTTGAAACGATTCGGATGCTTCTCGATGGATAATGACAATCACGGGGAAGAAATGGAAGCCCTACATAGAAATAAGACTTAGAACTTGTTGAACTTCCAAAGAGGTCGGAAAGCCGCCGGGGAACAAATGGGTGTTCAAAATCAAAGCGAGGCGGCAATGATCAAGTGGAGAGCGATGCTCGTGCCAGGAACTTGTAGTCGAAAGTTATGCTCGAGAGAAGAAGGGATAGACTTTGGCGAGATATTTTCTCCGGTTGTCGGACTTACTACTATCAGGTAGTGTTGGCAATGTGTCTTTGCATTTGATTTACATCTTGAGCAGTTGGATGTAAGGCGCTTTTTCTTCATGGAAACTTGAAGAAAAGAAATTTATATGCTCTGACGAGAAGGCTTTAAAGACAGGAAAAAACTTGGTTTGTAGGTTGACCAAATCTCTGTACGGTCAGCTAAGCGCCCGGATGTTGGTACAAGAGATTTGATTCCTTCATAATTAGCCTTGGTTACAGACGGTGAGTTCGGACCATTTATCGTGACATTACAAGAGGTTTGATGATAATGATTTCATCATTTCTTTGTTGTATGTGGATGACATGTTGGTGGTAGGCTGACAAAGATCGAATCCAGGAATTAAAGGCACTGATTGGCTAGGGAGTTTGATATGAAGGACTTGGGACCATAAACAAGATTTTAGGGATGCAAATTCAGAGATAGAAATGATAGGAAGATTTGGCTTTCTCGAAAAGAATTATCTAAGGAAGGTCTTGCGGCGCTTCAACATGCAAGGCGTAAGCCAATTTCTACCAGCTTCTGTCAATTTTAAATTATCCTCAGGTATAGTCTAGCAATGAAGCGGAGAGGATGGAAATGTCTGCGTATGCATCGTGGTGGGAAGCCTTATGTATGTCATGATATGTACCGGACGGACATTACCTGGCAGTGGGAGCGGTTAGTCGGTTTATGGCAAATCCAGGTAGAAACATTGGAATCTTTGTTAGAGGATCCTTAGATACATCAAAGGAACCTCGGATGTTGCATTATGTTACGGAGGATCGAAATTCATTGTCGAGAGGTTATGTTGATTGATTTTGCGGGTGATCTTGATAAAAGAAATCACTTCACGGGTATGTATTCACAATTGCCAGGGGAAGCGGTGAGCTGGTTATCTAAATTCTGGTGTTGTAGCTTTGTCTACTCTGAGAGGTGAGTACATGACTACCAGGCTTGCAAGGAAGCTATACGGATTAAAGGTTTAATGGAGGAACTCAGACACAAGCAACGGAGATGATTCTTGTGTATTGTGATCGGAGTGCCTTGCACATTGCAAGGAATCGACTTTTCATTCAGGACAAAGCATATAGATACCACTGTATCACTTTGTTCGTGAAGTGGTAGAGAAAGGCAGTGGATATGCAAAGATTCACACCAAAGATAACTAGCGAGATGTGATAGCCGAAGCGATCAATCTTGACAAGTTTATTTGGTGTCCCGATCCTCTATGGCCTATCGAGAAGCGTAGCGACATGGAATGGCAAAGCGAGAAAGAGTAGTGTGAAGATATGATTGACTTCAATCAAAATCTTCAAGTGGGAGAATATTCTGACCAAGTCACATCGGTGGGTTCTTGCTTTAGTGAAAACTTTGGGCCTCATATAAGGAGAGCTTAGTAATGCTTTTATAATCATCCCAAATCTTCTTCTCTTCTCATCTTTTATTATTTCTTATACTCAACAAGAGTATTGTGAGAGTATTTGTGAGGTATTTTGTGAGAGGGATTCTTGTAATATTTTCCCACAGAGTGAAATTCTTCAGTCTTGCCTAGTGGTTTTCACTTATTTGTTGAGGGTTTTCCACGTAAATTTTGTGTGTTCATTTCCTTATTTTTTCGTCTCTTATTTTAGTTGTGTGACACCATTCCGATACTCTGGTACCTAACAGTTCAGAGAGCTCAAAATTAGAGGACTTGACCCTGCTCTTGGTAATTCAGCTCCTCCTTATATATTTACATTTCCATTTTTTTTCATTCACATCTTATAAACATGTCAATAAAAGTGACAGCATAAAGTGGATTCTTCTTTGATCTGTCTGCACTGCAGGATGGAATGGTATTCTTGCACAGCAGCGTGCAGGACAGCAAAGTGATCAAACACTGAAGAATCCTCCCTCAAACCAAGCCATGTACAAGTGAACACGGTTCTTTCATCTGCTCAGGAGGAGATCTGTCCAAATTAATGAGAGTTGTATTTCTTTTGATTGGTTTTTTTTATTTTTTTTATTTTTTTAATGTCTGATGCTTGTAACTGTATTATAAAAAATAAAGCCAGAAGTTGGCAATGTTTTTTGGAAGACTGAAATCCAAAGCTCTGCTTCTTAAAACTTGTTACTTTTTTATTTGTCCTTGATTATAATAATTTCCAAAACAAAGCTTTCCAGGGCCTTAAATTTCAGAAGTTTAACATAAGCTCTGCAGTTGGAATAAAATGATAATGCTCCAATGTAACATTAATTATTTTATTTCCATTTTTACCCCCCAAACTAATAATGTGTGCGTCACTCCCAATTCATTATATTTTATTAAGTATTTATGACAATGGTTAACAATCAATAGTTACTAAGGATACTTTTTTAAAATTGTTACACTGTTTTATTTATTTATAGTTTTTTCTTAATCTGTGTGACAAAAACCTAGAATGACACTTATTATGGGACGGAGAGAGTATAATATAAGAGAAACCACTTACACTTGAGAATTTCTACACCAGACATATGTTCACTCGGAATTGAATGAGAAAGAAACAAATTGTTAATGAAAGTCGCCAAGTGCCAACCAAATTGAGTCCCTCTCGCATTTTGGTAGCAAACTGTTTATTAATTACAGTGTGACCACAAGCATGACATGACTAATTATAATTATTAAGTGAACAATTATTGAGGATTGGATTCAGCATTTGTCCCATATTGGAGCCTTGCATTGCATGGCCTCCTAAGAGGCCTCTATTTCATGATGAATGCGATTCCCTCTTACAATTAACCGTTCCTCCTTCTCTGAGGCAGCTTCAAAACTTGGTCCATAAGCCCAGCTGCAAACCAAATAGTACAGTATATTAAGAAAACTCATTATAGCAAGAAGCCAGTAATACTTGTCATAGTGACCCTTGTTAATATTATCTGAGACCCAACTCTCTTTTCCCCCTCTTGAAGTAATGTCATCAACAATGCTGACTATAAGAGAAGCTACTAAGTTTCCCACAGCAGCTCCTAGACTGAATAAGGAAGCTGCAATGCTTGACATGCTGCTTGGAAACTGAGAGTAATAGAATTCTGATTGGCCTATTGCATTAAATGCTTCAGCTATTCCACATAAAATATTATGTGGGATAAGCCACATTGCAGACATGTTCAACACCGCTTCAGGATTATCAATATATCCTTCCTCAATTGCTTTCCTTCTCCTTATGCTCTCCACAACTGCTGAAACTACAAAGTCCAGAAGGGAGAAAAACAGTCCAATTCCTATTCTTTTTTTCGCGCTGATAGTAACCGGTTTTCCTCTGAATTTTGATGCTAGAGGAAGGATGATACGGTCATAAACACCTGCAGTTATGAATACTGCAAACATCATGAAGACACCAAAAGAGCCTGCTGGGATTTGGAAGTTTGAAGTGATGTGTCTGTCCATGGTTTTGGCTTGAAGCAACCAAAATGAGGTTTGGCTTGTGCTAACTGATACCATGATACTGGAAGACCAGAGGGGAATGACTTTGATGATTGCCTTTAGCTCTTCCACTTGCTCTATTGTACAAAGATTCCATCTGTTTGTGGCTGAACCATCAGAGCATATGTCTTGTTCTCTCTCTTTGATGATGCATGCTTTGTTCAGAAACCTAAAACTCAAAGTATCACCTCAAGTTAATTACTATTGGAATAAATATGTTTTTTTATTTTTATTTTTGGTCCTTATAAAAATTTTATTCGTTTTTAGTCCTTCATGTAATAAAAATAGGGTATTTTTAGTCCTCACTAGTATCATATAAGGGACTAAAAGTACACGTTTTTTGTATTTTTTAGGGACTAAAATGGTATAAAATTTTCATAGGAAATAAAATCAACATCGACTCAATTTTATGGGGACCAAAAACTTGTTTAATCCAATATTGTTTCTATCAAACTCAATTAAGATCAGTTATCATTAGGTAAAAGATTGAATTCAACCTTAGTTTATCAGTTGGAGCAACAAGGGTTGAGTCCTTCTTGTGGTGATACATTCCAGCAGAGTCCTTAGGTGGAAGTGAGAGTTTTCTATTCTTATAGGAAACAACAATTACTTGTGCAAAGCCAGTGAGCATGCTGCTGTGTGGTTTCTGCTTGACATAACGTGGAGAAACAAGGAAGAAAAAGAAAGTGGACAAGAACATAAGTGCTGCTGGAACACCAAAACCCAGTTTCCATCCAAGATGGTCTTGAATGTAGATTATTGCAGTCAAGGAGAAAACGACAGCAACAGCTTGAGAAGCTATATACCAGCTAATGAAGCTTTCCAAGACCCTCTGATTGTTGGGTTGATTTTTTTTGTTGAGTTGATCAGCACCAAATGCTAAGGAGCATGAGATGCCACCCCCTCCAATGGATATGAGAGCAAAGCATGAGAATAGGATAGCCAATTGGGTTGTTGTTGCAGATTGGCAGTTTTCAGTAGTTGAGTGGTGGCTGCAAGGGGGTGGCCTTGCCTGTGGAATCATGGCTGTTAACCACATCACTGCCATCCCCTGTAAGTGTGTAACATAACACCAATATATTCACCACCTCAGATTGTTTATAATCATAAAAAAAAAAAAACAAATTTTAACATTTTTATTAATTTGCTGCACTTATTAAAATTAAATTATTTCCCAAAACTATTAAAAATATATTTTTGTTATAGTCACGTTTCATATTGTTTTTTGATTATGATTATTTTTAAAAGTTGAAACAAAAACATAAAAAATCCTAAAAAGTATCATTTTTAAAAATATTTTTTCATAAAATAATCTAAAACAAGCAGGGTCTAAAATAGTATACATTTTGTAGTCTTATTAATTTTTGTTATTATTAATAATTCATTAAATTTTTGTTAGATTATAAAGACCTATTATTTGAAAACATAGATAAATTATAATAACTTTTTGAAAGACAACATAGTTGAATTAGTCTTTATTCTTTTTTTGTAAGTAGTATTTTTTTCTTTATTTAAGCTTTCAAATAAATTCATAGAATTTAATAAAAGTTAACGATAATGTGATTAGGGATCAATTTAAAAACTGTTAAATTATAATGACTTAACTGAAAATTCAATAAAATTATATGGACTTACAGTATAATTTTACCTTTAATTAATGACTCGATGACCTAACAATTTGAGCCAAATGTATAGATTTAGATGTGTTGTATAGTTAAGTCTTAAAATTTAAAAGAAAAATATAAAATTAATAAGTGTTTTACAATTTTTTTTGGTATATATACAATATGTATTTTTTTAAATATATTAATATAAAAATACTACCTTGCTATGCGTAAGACATTTATGATTTTTTCTAAAATTTTCAAATATATAATTATTATTTAATAAAATCCAAAAATGAGTCTTAGTAGTAGTGTGTCAAAAAAAAGAAAAGTAGTAGTGAAAATGAACTGTGACATCAATAGTCGTGGATATTCTCGATCAAAGATAAAAGAATTACTATAACATCAAGTAGAATATGTAAATCAATTTAATAAAGTGTAACTTTTAACCCAACAAATATTTGAATTTTTAAATTCACACTTTTAGTCGAGCCGAGTCAGGAGTCACTAGGTCATGTTAAGACTTGAGCATGGTTCCCATCTCAAATTCCCAATCCCTCCATGAAAATGCACCATTATTATAAGTTGGAGTATCGTAATTCGGAATCTCGTGTTCATTCAATAAAGATATTTACTCAAACAGTCAAACACCTTCCCAACCTCCTGCATTATACTATGACCAATTTAATTAATATATTGCCCCGACTAAGTAACATTACTAGCGAGTATCAGACGTCGCTGACTATGCAGTAAGATACGTATATACTACATCAGATAAATCTGACAAAATTTTAAGAATAGACGAAATAATATAATTATTGTATAATACTCCTTCCCGACTAGATTATAAGTAAAAAAAAAATCTACGTATTTGATCCAAAATATAAGCAATTTTAAAGAGAATAAAAGTAGTTAAAATTGCTTATATTTTAGATCAAATACATCAATTTTTTTTTGCTTATAATCGAGCCCGGAAAGAGTATGTATGTGTCTCTGTGTGTGTGTATATATATATATATATATAAAACATTATTATAAAATAAATATAGAATTACAGAGAGTTAATAATTCAAAAATTAACATTAGTTATCAAAATATTGTATTAATTTATACAAAAAAATATTGTATGAATTTAAATATTACAGTATTTTTATTTGTATTTATACAAGAATTAAAAAAGTACAAAGTAGAACAAAAAGTATTTAATTAAGATATAGACAGATCCACAAATATTTTAAAGTTGTTTTCTTGACCGGGCATCCAAGTAAGTCGCATCATTAGTATAGACAGATCCAGAAATGTAAATGTTAGTTAATGATAAGAATCGATGTGTTTTAAGATATAATTATGATGTGCTTGAAGTATAAGTTAGATAATTAGTAGTACTAGTTAGTTAGAAAGGACAAATTAAGATGGGGCGGGCGTACCAGGAAAGAGAGAATTGAACCTAAACCAATGGCAAGGAAGCGACCCAAATAAGCATCAGCGATGAAAGCACCCACGGAAGGAGTGAAATTGATAGCGGCCAACCATAAGAACATAATTTTAGTTGCTTTCACTACTCGCAGCCTGTAATCCCCTATCAAATACAATATCATGTTTGGAAGAAGCCCAACGCTAGCCAGCTTTGCTAGTCCCTCATTTGCTGCAATTAATATAATCAAACTATTTTATAAAAAAAAAAAAAGCCTAGGAAAAGCTTCTGCTCATAAAAAACATGACAAATCATAATTATAATATTCTAGTTTTTGAATATATAGTTTTTTTCTTTTGTTTGTTGAGCATAAATTAAGTACCTATAATGAAAGGCATGGTAATGAAGCCACCCTTTGGCCTTTGTACTTGTGGATTCATCATGTGTTGGTGTTGGTGTTGGTGTTGGTGTTGGTGAGTCAGTTCCCCATGAACTGAAGCAGCCTCCATTTCCTTCTCTTTGGCTTCAACTTAGCAGAAAGAAAACCGATCGAGAAGGAGTACTAGGGAAAGAAGTGATGAAACTACAAAATTTTCATGCACATGCGAATCCTAATATTTTGGACAAAGACCAATTTTGTGGGAGTGCTGCGGCAATTGGTCCTAGAATTGTATTAATATATATTGCAAGAGTGGACTCGGTTCAATAATTTCTAAAAGATGAACCACAAATTAATACATGAAAATTATTGGTTTAAAATATTATAGACTCCTCCCACTCTCTTGAATCGTAGGATATATATGCTTTCTTCTTGGTATTACAAAGTAGATTAGTACTGCTGTGCCAATTAAGCAAGATCACCCAATAGTACGATGGAACTATGATTCATTCAGATTATTTTATCAGAGATTGAAAAAAAAAATATTCAAGTCCGTACTATGAAAGAGATGGATCATGTGCCATTTTATTGATTACTTGTAAATGTATACGTCCTGTTCATCTATGGCATGGATGGATGAACCATGCAATTAGCATCAGCGTGATACACCTCCATACCGAATCACCCGCAAATGGATTCCCGGCGGTCAAAAAGTGACGCAGGAAGATCTTGACCATTGATCGAAAGTGACGGATCCAGAAAATTTAGGTTGTGAGGGCAATATTGACAAACACACGTATTTCTAATATTAAAAATATAGTTTACTATATTTTTACTTTATTATTTTTTAAAATATAAATATTCATCATAGTATCATAATATATTAAAGTATAAATATAATATATTCTAATGACATGAATCATTTGTATTAAAGAGACGTATATTTTAATTGTCGTACACGTACTATTGTTGTTGTCTTACATATTAATTAGACATTTTTTTGAAAATATCAGACTATGGTTTGATCGTCAAGGAAATGTATTTTAGCAAAGATTTTCATTTTGTAAATGAGTGTCGTGAGTGTGTGACAAAAATAGTTGTGAGCAAAACTGAAAAGCCTAGACCTAGAGTCAGAAGTGGAGATAGAGAGACAAGGGAATAAACAAAGTTTTTACTTTTCGTGATGGAAAAAATTGGTATATACTTTTCAGCTCATTTTCTATTTTTTTTTCAGTCGGGTCAATACTTATTTTTTAATAGGGTCAAAAATAAAATTATTCAATAATTAGTAAAAGAAAAAATTAATTAGTGGGGTCAAGTGCCTCCAATTAGGTGAAGGTAGATCCTTCCATGTTGATCGATAACAATCTTATCGTTGAAATTGATTTGCCAAATTTACGATACGAGTTATTTGATCTTGTACGAATAGTGGTGATTCGCTCGACTGCTTGACTGCGTTGGATTGCGACTGCAGGCAATCCAAGGGATCTGGATTCACTGTATTCAACTTTTGCTACCGTCATTGCAGTCATGGCCATATCACCTATTGGATTGCCTGCATTCACTCTTATAGTCATTGATTTAACATGTGAAAAAATAAACAAAATAATTCAAATGGAGAGAGATAGACACTCTTGACCGCAGAGAATCGTCTTCCCAAAAAATCACCAGAGATCGAATAACAACTCCAACAATATATACTCTTACAACTTTTCTTCAAAATTACTAATAACTTTTTATAAAAAAAATTGTTAACACCACTCAAATTTAAGATCATTCAAATATAATAATAATTTAATTATTATAGAAAAAATAACAACATATCCAATTTAAGTACCATTATTCTTATTTTTTTATTCTCATTACAAGTAGCTAGTATATTTTTCTTTGAGTAAGTACTTAATTTAATCTTTGAAATTGCAGGACTGTATCATTTTAGCTGCAGATTATCAATATTATTTGAAAATAATCTATGAAATTGTAAAATATATGTTAAATATATCTTTTTCTTCTGTTGGTATTCGTAAGAATTATAATGACATTAAATTGAAAATAATATAAATACATTTGAAACTACTAATTGAATAATACAAAAATACATTATAAGCAGCAGTAATGATAAAGCAAGATAAATAGTCCTATCACGTGCGTCGTACGAATAGCGTGTTGGTCAAAATTAAATTAAAGTGTTAAAAAAAACACCAATGCCATGTAAGACTAGGCTCATGTTTAAAGAAAATGAAAATAATTCTTTCTTTTTTTTTTTTACTGGAAAGAAAACAAAAATAATTCTTTTTAGTTTTTTTGTTTTTGTTTCTTGAAAGCAACAAACTTATGTCATTTCATTCAAAATAAGAGCAGAAATACAAGAGGGGATCGAATTAAAAACGTGGTGGTTAACATAAAGTCTGGATGCTCTAGCAAGGCTATAGGCAACAAAGTTTGCTTGCCTTATAATATAACTAACCTCATAGTTATAAAATAATTTCATACGCTCTCTACAATTTTCTAGAATAGTACCAAGCTCATTATTGTTGACAAGCTCATCTTGGATATCATCTACCACTGCTTTGTTGTCAAGTTCAAATTGCATGCTGGTGTACCCGATTTCGCGAGTCCAAATAATAGCCTGTAGAAGCGCAACTGCCTCAGCCTCTTTTGGTGAAAGAGATCCTTGAAACCACATGGTATTGGCCTTAATAAATGCTCCTGCACTATCCCGAACACACAAGCCCACTCCAAAAACTCCATCAGCTGTAAACCATGATGCATCAGTGTTACATTTCAGCTCGCCCTGTTTTGGTTTTTTTCCAAATGAGGTCAACATTGTTTGCTATATGCCATGTATGCTCATGTGTTCTTTTCCTCACTTTGGTCCAGCTTTGCATAAACTCGTGAGACACCTCCACAGCTAGTCTTGCATCGATTACCAATCCTTTCCACACTTTATCATTTCTCCTACGCCAAATGCATCACACCAAGCTGAAAAAAATCTGTTATTTGTGAAGCTCTCAGCGTGGATAACAACTCAAAGGTGGCCTCAGTAAATCCTTCAGCGCCATTTATGGCGTCACTCATCAATGACTACAAACCTCCAACTTCCCAACCACTCCTTAGCTTTTGGACAATCATGAAAAACATGCCAAGTGTTCTCCTCTGTTGCTTCACAGTGCGGACATAGAGCAGTGCAGTTCACCCCCTTGCAAGTGAGATTTTGACGCATAGGTAGCACATTCAGCATCGCATCTGAGTCCTCTCCCTGGATTCACATCTCCCACACTCTCCCCCATTGAGTTGCACAGTATATTTTACAGTTTCAAGGCACACATATATCCATTTCACCCATTTCTCCTCAAAACCCATCTTCAATGGCATTCCTTTTCAAAAAGTCCCAGTCCACTCTGTCATAAGTTTTACTGATGTCAATCTTCAATGCCACCTCTCCTATTTTCCCGTTGGCTTTACAATTCATATGATGGATAGTTTCTATAGCTACTAAAACATTATCCAAGATAGAGCGATCAGCCATGAACGCTGATTGTTCTTGGGAAATGCACTTATTTAGGAAAGGCTTCATCCTATTTGCCAACACCTTTGATATTATCTTGTAGAGCACATTACATAGGGAAATAGGCCCCAAATCCTTCATGGATGATGGATTTTCAACTTTTGGGATTAGCACAATGTTTGTATCATTTAATTGCGGGGGGAACATACCCTTCTCTAACCACTCAACCTCTGCATGAAAATCCTCCAACCCAACTAGATGCCAAAATCTCTTAAAGAATGCCGGATTTAGACCATCTGGACCCGGAGCTTTATCATAATGCATATCAAATAGCGCTTTCTTAAACTCTGTGATAGTAAAAGGCCGGAGGAGGGCCTCATTGTCTTCACTAGTGGTTCGTGGAGATACTAAGCCTAAAACCGGCTGCATATTGCTTTGTTACCGGCTGCATATTGCTTTGTTTCTGCTGGAATAACACCTCAAAGTAGTCCCTCGCCACACCTCCCATACCTGCTCGGTCATGCACTTCCAGCCCCTCATCATTTATTAGTTTTGAGATGGTGTTCCTCTTCTTCCTCTTGCTTGCCATTGTGTGAAAGAATTTGGAGTTTGAGTCCCCATCCCGAAGCCAAAAGAATTTTGCTCGTTGTCGCCAAAAAGATTCCTCTTGGGCTATAAGGGTAGTAAATCGATCCCTTAGTATGTTAAACTGTACATCCTCCACGCTATTTTCACGGACTATTTCCATTTCTCGCCTACAAGCCTCAATGGCATCCTTATATCTATTTCTCAGCTTTCTTCCCCAAAGATTCATCACCTCGATACACCCTTTCACTTTCTCGAGCAGCTCACCACCTTGATTTACCGCCCACCTTTGTTTAACAATATCTCCCAATCTCGCCTCATCTAACCATGCATTTTCAAACCTAAAAGGTCGCTGCACTCTCCTATTTTCCCTCTCATATAATCTAAAAAAGATAGGATAATGGTCAGACATGTCAATAACCAAAGACTTGAGATTGCATGTAGGGAAAATGTCAAGCCATTATTGCGTTGCTAGTGCTCTATCCAACCTTTCCTCTTTTGCTTGGGGTGTGCCTCTACTTTTAAACCATGTGAATTGATACTCTTGAATGGGAATATCATGTAACCTACTATCCATCATTGCTTCCCGGAATTTGCCACAGGGGGTTTTCCACCTATCCTCTTTTATCATCATTGGACAATAAATCATTATAATCACCCATCGTGCACCATGGTAGTGAATTGTCTCTAGCCAGAATGCGCAGAAGGTCCCATGAGCCTCGCCTCCGACTTGAGTCTGGATACCCATAAAAACCTGTAAATCTCCATGTTGGTCTGCCCTGTTGAAAAACTTCAGCATTTATAAAGTTTGAGAAATAGCTGGTGATGTGACAATCAAATGGGTGACGCCACAGAATTGCTAATATATGTTTATTTCAAGTTTCTAGGGATAACTAATATATGTTTGGTTTTCGGTATATATTCCTGGGAATAGAGGTTAAAATTCTTAAAATACCCCTTTCATTATGTTATTATGTAAATCGATTGAAATAATAATAATAAATAGATTGAAAAAAAACAATAGTCTAAAAAAATAAGGTTATATATAAAATAAATACTTTATAAAAAAATATTTTATATATAAAATAAGTTTTTTCTCTCGGTTATTAGTTAATGCAATATTCATTGTATATTGGAATAAACATGGTAGTAAATCATTGTTATATATATAACCAATGTTACGTACAACATTGCAATAGTATTGGTTAGGTAGATTAGTAGTATTATTTTATGGGTCTTGCTAAAGAGTGTCTTAGGGGCATTAGTTAAGGAATCTATAAAAGGAAAGTTTGTTTTAAAAATACAAGTTAATCACTTTTCGATGTAATAAATATATTATTTTTCCATACAAACTTACCTCTTTTGATTTCTTAACCAATACCCTAAGGGCACTTATTAGCATTTTCCTTATTTTATTTATGTAGAACATATATAAGGGACGCAATGATAATGTCGTATGCGGTTACATTGTGTCAGAAGAAAAAATGTACTCCCTCTGTTTTCGTTTTTAAACAAAATCATCCACTTATTCATGTTACCAAATATAAGTATGTTGAAGCTATTTTTAGTTAATATACCAAATTTACCCTTATTAATTGCTCCATTTTTTCTTTTCCCGGTGCAAGTAACATCCAGTTGTTTGCAAGGCAAGTGATCACAGTGTTCAGGTAAGGAGTTGTAATTTTTATATTTGTGTAATGAATATTAGACAGGGGTAATTTAGGAATCATATTTTTTTTTAAACTGTTTTTAGACAATTAAATGATTTTCTTAAAGGGTGTGCATAGCCCGCCTTTTGCTTATATACAAAAATGGGAGAAATATGTTGTTACATGTATCGAAAGAAATGACGGTGTATGCAGATAGCCAGTTAGTGGGGTAATTGGGGGTAGTAGCGTATTTTTAAGCAAAATAATATTCCCGTGTATCTGGGAATAAAGTTTCCCAACCTCATGGCTTGGGAATAGATTTCTGGTCAACGTTGGAGAAAACAAGTACCCGGGTAAAATTTATTCCTGGGAAAAAAGTTTTGTTCCCAGGTAACAAACACAGGAATAATTATTCCCACCTCTAGATTCGTGGGAATTACTCTGAAATCCACGAAACAAACGCCATCTAAGAAAAAATTTTGAACATCTTTTTATCTCAATTATAAAAAAAGTAAACTCCATCATTTCAACATGTAATAATTATTATAAGTTCTTTTATACTCTTATTTAATGTGAGATGTATGTTAACTAAAAACTCACATGGTGGGTGTAAAATATTTAATGTTACAAGTATATTTGAGATAAGATTTTAATTTTATAACATTAAATAGTTTTCATTGACCATGACGATTTTTGCTTTATTCTTCTTATACCAGGGACCAGAGGTATTATTTTAAAGACATTTATTATTTATTTTAATTTTTAATAGTGAACCTTGTCAAAAAAACAATTAATAGTGAACCATATGCTTGTAAAAAAAAGTAGAAATTAGTTATAATTAATGTATTAACCCGTGCGATGTATGAATAAGATTAAAAAATTATCGAGTCACTTAGAAAATATGAATATCCAAAAATGTTTTTTAAAAAAATAGAAAAAATAGCAAAGATTTATCTCTAATATAATAAGAAATAGTCTTTAGTAATTTTCTGTTTCTTATAAAGAAATCTTGAGTAATATCTGCAATAGAGTATAAGAACGAAGAAGAAAAGTGTATATGAGAAAAGGAAAAATAAAAATGAACCAAAAAGGAGAGATAAGGAAAAATGGACAATTGAACATACATGAAAGGGGAAGAAAAAAAAGAGTTGGTGAGTCGAGAAAGAAAGTGAAAAAAAGGTATCCATAATAATAAAGTGGGAGAGCTGCAAGAAAATGTGTCAGGAAAAAAGTTTAGAATGCCTCTATAAATAATTTAACTTAATTTTAAATTTTAATTTTAAATTTGAACTACAAAAATAAACGGTGATTGATATGGTTAATTATTATTGATTGATATACTCATCAAAAACATGTAAATTATTAAAAGAATATATTTTTTATTTGTATTACCATAATTAATTGAAATTTGATAATAATGATTGTCATAAATTATGATTAAAAAATAAAATTGATTTAGGCGGAAAATATATAGACTCGTAAAACTTCATTTTATATAATATAACTGATTTTTTTTTTTACTAATTTTGGAATGAATATATGATTTTGCTTAGGTTAGTAATTGTTTCATAAAAAAGGATTACTAATTGATTGATTTAATATTGATTGTCATAAATAATCAATTGGATAATTTTTGATTGGCACAACAAATTAATTGGATGGATGAAATTCCTTTCATTCACATGTTAGTATGGCAAACACATTCAATACCCTCCAACAATGTATTTAATAACCAAAATAAAATAGGAAAATATTAATATATTGATGAACGAAATCAATTTAGTTATGAATATCAACAAATATAAAAATAATAAAATTAAATAAAAACATAGTCCAGAAAATATTAATATATTGATGAACGAAATCAACTTAGTTATGAATATCAACAAATATAAAAATAATAAAATTAAATAAAAATATAGTCTGTATTTCGGCAGGAACTGGAATGACCAGGTTTTGACACGTGGTATTGAATTACGTAGTAAAACTCTATTTTATATAATATAGTTGATTTGACTTTTTATATAGAATATTATTTTAATTATTGAATAACAGATACCGAATCAATTCGTTGGTTATATTTTTAAATATCTATTATATTATATAAAATTGAGTTTTGACAAGTAGGACAATGCCACTTGTCAAAACTATAGACATTCTTTTTCCGCCTTAAAACAAATTTATTTATTTATTATATTATTGTTTTAATATCAAAATTATTACAAAATCTCAATTAATAAATACTATCAAATCATAAATATCTTTTCTTAAATGACTTGACGATTTTGAATTAGTGTAATCAATCATTATTATTATTTTTTTTCATATAAATTTGACAACTTTTAATTTTACATTCACTATCAATCATATATAAATCGTAATAAATTTGAATTCAAATGTTAAATATGAATTTAAATTAAATCAACTTGAAGTTAACTAAAGAATCATACTAAAAATAGTCAATTTATACCTTCATTTTCTTTCATTTTTTTTATTCAATTTTAATGTAGGAATAAATACAAGCAACATAAATTTAGCCATTTTTATTTTCTTTCTCTGAGGTAACTTCTATATTTTTTTAATTCTCATTGAATATTTTTCATGTTTTGTCTAGCATTTAACAATCAAAGTTTGTTTGCTGACACAAATTCAGTCATTTAGATTTTATTGCTAATTTTTACTATGAATTCACCTTAAAATCATATTATTTGTATTAGAAATTCATGCTCTTTTTTCTAATTTTTTTCAAAAATACTTTTGGCTACTTAATTTTTTACGCGACTCAATAATCTTCAAATCTCACTCGTGCATCGCATGGGTTAATACACTAGTTTATGTTATAAAGAAGTATTATGGAAATTTCCTTGTTTAATAATATTAGAGATTATTTTTTAAATAGTTCGCAAATACAAGTTATTTTTGTCTAGTCATTGACTCAACATGCTAATGTTAGTCATTAGTTAATTAGGGCTATTTTGCTCCCCAAACTCAATGTAGAAAACATTAATCTTAATTAACCTATTTTATATCAATTAATTATATTTTTTATACTCATGTTGATTAGTCCTTTAGACCAGTGGCCTATGTAGAAGAGTTTGGGGGGCAATTGCCCCGTAAGTATTTTTTTTTTAACTTGAAGATATTTAATAATTTTATATTTTTCCCCTTAAAAAAATAATATTGAATATTGCCACCATAGTACAAACTTTTTTAGAGTAAAGGATTAAAATGGTCGTTGACAAAAAATACGGAGACCTATTTAGTCCCTCAAAAATGAAAATTACCAATTTAGTCTTCTAAAATTTCAAATGTTGGTCAAATTAGTCTTTGATAGAGACTAAAATATCCCAAAAAAATTATCTTAAAAAGGACTAATATGTTTGATATTTGAGATTTTTGAGAACCAATTTAGTACTTTTTATTTTCCAGAGAGTAAATAGATCTCCACGTTTATTTGTACTAATTTGGGTCCTTACTATTTTTGAAAAATTATAAAAGACAAAATTTTGCCCCTACCAAAAAAACTTCCTGAATTCGTCACTGCTTTAAACCAAGTGAATTCTCCGAATATCCCTACAGCAAAGCCTTTTGAGCTCGTATGAGACTAATCATGAGTCGACAAAACGAAACGAGGTGTGACCTCCTGTTGAGGTTTTGCTTCGCTTATTAACTCAACTAACCACAGTTGAGTATATAAATTAATTATAAATACATCTAAATAATGTGAAATATATTTAATTGCATTAATTAGTGATTATAACTATTCTATAGATTATAGAATGTTGCAACCTTTCAATACCAAAAACAGAAAAAATGATACCAACAACTGCCATTTAGGAACCACAAGAATAGGGGTGCTATTCTCGGATACATAGTGTTCTGTACAGAACTTCAGAGGATGACCGGAGGGAAGCGGTGCGGTTGTGCTCGCGACGGAGGACGACAGCGGGTTGGGTGGTGTACCTGCAAACACTCCGACGCTCAAGTCAGTGTGTGTCGAGGTGAGTAAGAGGTGGTAGAAAGATGATTACCTCGACCGTTCGACGCGGTCTTCTTTAAATATGAGTCGAGGACGGTTACTGTCGATGTGTAACCGTCCCGTGAAACCCGGAAGTCGGCATTAAATCTCATTAATGCACAAAGCCGTTGGGTCGGCCACGTTGAGGGAAGGCGGAGAGGCACGCGGACGATGTGGCCTTGAGGGAAGCCGTTGGGCCTGTAAATGTTGGATCCCCGGATTGGGCCTCGGCCCAGTCCGGAACAGTTGCCCCCCAAGTCGCTAGCTCGAATGTCGAGGTGGTGACTTGCTGTCGAAATTCGTTGATGTCGACGTTCGACGTCCTTGTTCGTAGAGAACTGCAAGTGTCGTCATGTCGTGCTTGTTCATTAGTTCGTTCGGGACCTTCGTGTTCCACGTCTGCTGAGACAGTTCTCGACACGAGGCTTGATGTGCTTATGCAAGACACAAGGCTTTATCATGAGCTCGTGTACGCAGCGGTCTCGACGAGGTCAATCTCTTCATCGGTAGCTCGTGCGCGGTGCAGACGAGGTCGATCTCTTCATCGGTGCTTGTGCTAACGCGACAAGGCTTTATCACGAGCTGCGGCGCGCGGTCTCGAGACGAGGTCGATTCATCAGTGCTTGTGCCAGCTAACGCACAAGGCTTTATCACGAGCTGCGGCGCTACGGCCTCGCAGACGAGGTCGATTCATCAGTGGCTCGTGCGCGGTCTCAGACGAGGTCGATCTCTTCATCGGTGCTTGTGCTAACGCGACAAGGCTTTATCACGAGCCTGCGGCGCGCTCGGTCTCGACGAGGTCGATTCATCAGGTGCTTGTGCCAACGCACAAGGCTTTATCCCGAGCTCGTGCGCGCGGTCTCGGCACGAGGTCGATTCATCAGGTGGCTCGTGCCCGCGGTCTCGGCACGAGGTCGATCTCTTCATCAGGTGCTTGTGCCAACGCACAAGGCTTTATCACGAGCTCGTGCGCGCGGTCTCGGCACGAGGTCGATTCATCAGGTGCGTTGCGGTCTCGGCACGAGGTCGATCTCTTCATCAGGTGCTTGTGCCAACGCACAAGGCTTTATCACGAGCTCGTGCGCGCGGTCTCGGCACGAGGTCGATTCATCAGGTGCTTGTGCCAACGCACAAGGCTTTATCCCGAGCTCGTGCGCGCGGTCTCGGCACGAGGTCGATTCATCAGGTGCTTGTGCCAACGCACAAGGCTTTATCCCGAGCTCGTGCGCGCGGTCTCGGCACGAGGTCGATTCATCAGGTGGCTCGTGCCCGCGGTCTCGGCACGAGGTCGATCTCTTCATCAGGTGCTTGTGCCAACGCACAAGGCTTTATCCCGAGCTCGTGCGCGCGGTCTCGGCACGAGGTCGATTCATCAGGTGGCTCGTGCCCGCGGTCTCGGCACGAGGTCTATCTCTTCATCAGGTGCTTGTGCCAACGCACAAGGCTTTATCACGAGCTCGTGTGCGCGGTCTCGGCACGAGGTCGATTCATCAGGTGCTTGTGCCAACGCACAAGGCTTTATCCCGATGTGCCAACGATCTCTTCATCAGGTGCTTGTGCCAACGCACAAGGCTTTATCACGAGCTCGTGCGCGCGGTCTCGGCACGAGGTCGATCTCTTCATCAGGTGCTTGTGCCAACGCACAAGGCTTTATCCCGAGCTCGTGCACGCGGTCTCGGCACGAGTTCGATCTCAGGTGCTTGGGCCAACGCACAAGGCTTTTATCCCGAGCTCGTGCGCGCGGTCTCGGCATGAGTTCGATTCATCAGGTGCTTGTGCCAACGCACAAGGCTTTTATCACGAGCTCGTGCACGCGGTCTCGGCACGAGGTCGATCTCTACATCAGATGCTTGTGCCAATGCACAAGGCTTTGATAATAAATAAATGCTGGTTGCGTATTTCTCCAATCATACTTCATTGCTTCACATTTATGTGTTTAGGATACATTTGTTTCAACTATAATATTTCTTCATCTTTGCTGCGTTCCAAGTTCTTGGAATTTCTTTGTCCTTGCGATGTCTCGAGGGTGTAGGCGCTGCACTGTCTTTGCGACAATGCAGACGGCCTTCCCAATTGGGTGCAAGTTTCCCTTGTGTGGCGTTCTTCAGGCCAACATCAGCTCGTCGAAGAACTAAGTCTCCAGGCATGAATTCCCTAGGTACAACACTTCGGTTGTATCTTGCTGCGATTTTCTGTTTTACTGCGACCTCAAGTCGCAAGCTCCTGCATTCGTCCAAGGAGGTCGAAGTTCTTCTCGTATACTCGGCGGTTGTCAATGCTACTGGGGGATGCGAGGTTCTCCAACTAAGTTCCCAATCTCGACAGGAATGATGGCCTCTCCCCATATGTGAGACGAAAGGAGATTCTCCTGTCGCCGAATGTGGAGTAGTTCGACACGCCCAGAGTACTGGGGAGCTCTTACGCCCAGCTTTCCTTGGCCTCATCCAATCTTCGTCTCGGACCTCGTAAGATAACTCGCTCGCGGCTCACTTGGCCGCTCGTCTGGGGTGTTCTACCGAGGTGAAGTCTTTGTTTGATGTCGAGATCTTCCAAGGTCTTTCGAATCCGCGACCGTGAATTGCGTTCGTTGTCGGTGACGAACACCTGGGAATCTCGAACCTTGTCGAATATATCTTTTGAAGAACTTAATTAAGTTCTTTGCGATTATCTTCGCCAGGGCTCGCCAACCCATTTGGTGAAGTAATCTACCGCAACGACCAGGTATTTCACCTGTCCGGGAGCCATTGGAAAAGGTCCAAGTATATCAATGCCCCACTAAGCAAAGGGCCATGGCGATGTCAGGGATGTTAACTCTGTAGGAGGAGCTAAGTGTAGATCGCCATGTCTCTGGCATTTGTCGCATTTCTTCACGAACGATATCGCGTCCGCGTTCAGGGTCGGCCAGTAGTACCCTGCGCGGAGGATTTTCTTTGCCAAGGAATGTCCTCCAAGGTGTTGCCCACATATGCCTTCATGCACTTCAGCAAGTGTATATTGCGCTCGGGTATCGTCGACGCATTTCAACAGGGGGGTGGAGAACCCTCTTCGATATAAGATACCGTCAATCATAGAATACGAAGATGCCTTTTTTCGGATTTTTGTGGCTTCCTTCTCATCATCAGGTAGCCGACTGAATTGAATAAATTCTTGAATCGGTGTCATCCAACTGTCGGGCTCATCGGGCGAATCATCGACGCTTGCCTGGGAAATCGCAAAGCAGAATTTCGGAAGTTTCCTCAGTACCTCGTCATAAGTGGTATCAACCACGGCAGTAATGCTAGGCTTGGCTAATGTTTCTTGTATTACCGATCTGTTGTTTCCCGAGCTTCTCGTGCTGGCGAGTTTGGACAGAATGTCAGCTCTGACGTTTTGTTCTCTCGGAACGTGTACGATCTCCACGGAGGTGAAGTCGCTCATTTTCTTCTTTACCAGGGCGAGGTATTTTTGAAGAAGTGGATCTTTAGCCTGGTATTCTCCACTTATCTGGGACACAACTAGCTGAGAATCGCCTGAAGCTTTACCTCTTGGCCGAAGTCTCGAGCGGTGTGAGGCCGCCTAAACACGCCGTACTGCCTGGTTGTTGGAGGTGGGAAAGGAGAATCCCAATGAAAATTCGACGACCAGCCCGTCGTCGTTCTCGAGCAACAAACCAGCGCCATCGCTTTGGAATTCGACGATCCGTCGACATGGAGCGCCCATTTGGAACACCGCTCGTAGCTCCAGGAGTCATCTCGGCAATGAAATCCGCCAAGCATTGGGCTTTGATAGTTTGTCTCGGCTCGAAAGTAACCGGTCGGACAACTCGACCGACCACTTGATCATCATACTGCCAGGTCAGGCTGTGTAGGATCTGTTTGATTGGTGGTCGATTCGGACCACTATGGGATGTGCTAAGAAGTATTGTCTCAGCGTCGAGCCGCGATTATCGATCGCGAGTGCGACTTTCTCGATTTTCTGGTATCTCAGCTCTGGGCCCTGAAGTGCTTTGCTTATAAAATAGACCGGTTTCTGGTCCTCGTCTGCCTCGCGAATAAGGACGGCACTCAGAGCTTCGTTCGACACTGCCAAGTAGAGATAAAGGACCTCCCCTGGAGACGGCCTCGTCAACACTGGCGGTTGGGATAGTATGCGTTTTACCTGTGTTAAGGCTTCTTCGCACTCGGGTGACCATTCGAACTGAATTCCCTTCTTGAGTAAGCGGAAGAAAGGCAATGCATGTTCTGCAGATTTTGAGATAAACCTCGTCAAGGAGGCTAGCATTCCCGTGAGCTGCTGGATGTTTTTCTTTGACGATGGTTGCTGCATCTCTATTACAGCCCGACATTTGTCGGGGTTGGCCTCGATTCCCCTCTCGGTTAAGTAGAAACCGAGAAATTTTCCAGTTCGAACTCCGAAAGTGCACTTTTCCGGATTGAGCCTCATATTATGTCTTCGTACTTCAGCAAAGACTTCTCTAAGATCGACGACGTGGTCGACTTCTTTCGTTGTTTTTACTATCATATCATCCATATATACCTCCAGCATTCTACCGATCTGGTTGGCGAAGACTTTGTTCATCATGCGCTGATATGTCGCTCCAGCGTTCTTAAGGCCAAAAGGCATTACGTTATAACAGTAATTACCTTTATCCGTCATGAACGCGGTTTTTTCTTGATCAGCATGATGCATCGGAATCTGGTTGTACCCAGAGTATGCGTCCATGAAAGACAACAATTGAAAACCAGAGGAATTGTCGACGAGTTTGTCGATATTAGGGAGGGGGTAGGCGTCTTTGGGGCACGCCTTGTTAAGATCAGTGTAATCAACACACATTCGCCACTTTCCATTAGATTTCTTAACCAATACAACATTTGACAGCCAAGTAGTATATTTGACCTCCCTAATGAATTCAGCCTTAATTAAGTCTTCGACAGCTTTGGCAGCGGCTTCGGCTTTTTCAGGAGCTTGCTTACGGCGCCTTTGAGCTACCCAGCGAGCTTTGGGGTCGAGAGCGAGTTGGTGGCAGGCAATATCGGGAGAAATACGGCATGTCGTGGTGTCCAAGCGAAGAGGTCGGCATTGGACTTGAGGCACTCTGTTATTTGCAATTTGACCTGCTCGGGAGATCAACACCAAGCTTCACTGTCTTCCTGGGTCTTCCTAGTTGAACTTCGGATGAATTCTCCATCAGTCTTGGTCTTTTAATCTTTTGGTGGAGCTCGCGGGCCAGGAGGTCGTCTTCTGTATCTCATCCTCGAGCTCAATCGGCGTCGAAATCGGTGAGATTGACGTCTGCAGCAGCCTTCGCAGGATCAAGTTTCTTGGTCGAGGAGTTATTCCTCTTCCTTTTGCTCTTGGCCTTCAAAGACAAAATATAACATCTCCTCGCAGCCTTCTTGGTCGGCCGATGGTGACGACTTTGTCTTCGTCATCATGAAAACGCATTTTCAGGTGAACTGCCGAGGTTACTGACTCCTAACTCACCCGGTTTCAAGCGTCCGACGATGCAGTTGTAAACAGATTTGCATGGTAACACGATGAATTGGACCTTCACAGTTTGGAGATTGGTTGCTCTCCAAAAGTCACCATCAACTCCACATAGCCCAACGGCTTTGTTTTCGAACCGTTGAAACGGCCAGTCGGACCGGATGCGACGCGAGATCTTTTTCGGTAGTTTCAAGGTTTTAAGCGGCTCGTAGAACATGATATCCGCCGAGCTCCCTTGGTCTATCAAGATTCTTCTGACGTCAAAGTTAGCCATATAGGCTTTCACCAACAGGGGAATCAAATAGTTCGGCCTTCCATTTACCAAGTCTTCGTCAGAAAAGGCTAGGGGTGGTCTTCCTTATGCCGAGCTTGATGAAGGAGAAACAAGAGAAATGATCATCGCTTCTCTCAACTTTCGTTTCTTTGAATTGATGCTCGCCTCCCTTATCGGAGAATCCTCCGGAAATGACCATGGCGGCGGGAGGAGGACGAGGTCTCTCCTCGGATGCACGAATCGCTCCTTCGCCGTCTTTGCGTCCGTGGTCGAGTCTCTCCTTTGAGGTCGAGGTGATCTAGATCTAGACCTTCTATCTCCAAACCTCGGTTTTCCTTTCACATATTTGAACAACCTGCCCTTCTGCATCAGTTGTTCTATGACGTCCTTCAAGTGAAAACATTCATCTGCCTCGTGTCTCGACACACTTGTGAAAGTGGCAGTACCTCGACTTATCAGCATTCGGCTTCTCTTTTCCCTTCTGGGGAAATTTAATTCCAGCATCACGGAATTCGGTGTTCGCGCACTCATTCAGTATGCACTTAGGGGTAGTGTTCAAAGGGGTATATTCGTCGTATCTCTTTGCTGGACCCTGACTTTCCTTCTCCCTACGCGACCTGTCTTCGCGTTGTCCACCAGCTTCCTCCTGGGTTTTACCTTTGGCTTTCGATGCCATCAACTTCTCTTCGTAATTCATGAATTTTTGAGCTCGCTTCAGGAACTCGGTCAGGGACCTCGGTTTGTCGACACCAATGTCGACACTGAATAGGCTTCCTTCGACCAGGCCTTGCTCTAGCAAGTATAATTTCATCTCGTCAGAGCATTTTTTACCAAAATGGCTTCTTTGTTGAAACGCTCGACATAGTCTCCGAGGATTCTCCTTTCCTTTCTTGAATCGCGGCTAGACTGCTGTCGACTTAGGTTGGACTTTAGATGCGGTGAAATGTGCGAGAACTGGTCGACGAGCTCGATCCACGATCCAATGGAATTTCTCTTAGAGTCCGGAACCAAGACAAGGCCGATTTCTTCAGAGTGAGGGAAAGATCACGCACTTTCTGGCCCGGGCGCCTATAGTCCATGATAGTGTCAAAGCGACCAACATGTTCGTCGGGGTCGGTGGTCCGTCGTAGGAGTCCAACGAGGCGGTTTACGAAGATGCTTGAATCGGGAATCTCATAATCTTAGACGTAAAGGACCAAAGGCCTTGCACGTGTCATCTGTGGTCATCGCTCCGAGAAGGGGTTGATGAGGCGAGCGAGCACTGGCGGCGGTGAGAGAGTGCGGCCAGGAGATTTTACTCGCCTAGAGGCCGAGGCGCTCTTCTTGGGGGAGTGTCGCCGCTCGTGGTGGTACCTTCGCGATGAGGCAGCGTCGAGAAGCGGCGATGGCGCGGTGGAGAGTGTGGCATATCGACCAGGAGAAAGATTTACGGAAGAAACTCTTCTGCGGTGTGTTTGCTCATGTCTTCCGTTTTGAGGCAAGCGGACCTCGGATCTGTGACGGCGAGGTGGAGTACGATCGCCGAAGTGTTACGGCGCTTGCTCTATGCCCAGGCGGTGTTGAGTCGTGCCTCGGTGGTGGTGATGAGCGGACCTGAGATTTTCGGATTCCTTCGATCTCGAGGAGAACGAGAAACACGATCTTCTCTGTTGTCGATTTGTGTGGCAACGCGAGCGGGAATTTCTTTCTGGCGATTCTCCATTCGATCGAGACGTTGATTACGAGCTGCGCATCGCCGGCATGACCGGATGAATTCGCGGAACTTCGCGAATGAGGATGGCGGTGATCTCCGTTCGGCATCGGTTTGGCGGCAACGATCGAACGGCGTCATCTTTGGAGAAGTGGTTCTGTCGAGCTATCGGTGGTTAGGTTGTTCAAGATCTGCGTTCGCATGAGCGGCACCGCTTAGTCGCGATCCGACGCTCGATCGATCATCGTCGAGTGAAGAAGGAGACTTCAACAAAGAAGATGGAATCGAAGCGATCCCCACAGACGGCGCCAATGTTGCATGCAGAACTTGAGAGGATGACCGGAGGAAGCGGTGCGGTTGTGCTCGCGACGGAGGACGGCGGCGGGTTGGGTGGTGTACTGCAAACACTCCGACGCCAAGTCGGTGTGTGTCGAGGTGAGTAAGAGGTGGTAGAAAGATGATTACCTCGACCGCTCGACAGTCTTCTTTAAATATGAGTCGAGGACTACATCGCCGATGTGTAACCGTCCCGTGAAACCCGGAAGTCGGCATTAAATCTCATTAATGCACAAAGCCGTTGGGTCGGCCACGTTGAGGGAAGGCGGAGAGGCACGCGGATGATGTGGCCTTGAGGGAAGCCGTTGGGCCTGCAAATGTTGGATCCCCGGATTGGGCCTCGGCCCAGTCCGGAACACATAGGGTAGTAAAATATTCTAGCAATTATCGTACCCAAACACAAAATCTTTGATTTTGGATTTAATTATTCATTCATTTGATTCCTACTTCCTACAGCCCAAAAGGCCTAAACAGAACTTAGTGCTTGTCACCGTAAAAAAAAAAAAAAAAAAGAACTTAGTGCCCGCAATCATTGAATTATATGTTAATTGATAAATTATACAGTCATGTCCCAAAGGAATCTAAAGTGACTACAGGGACTTGCTACCCAGAAAATCATTGTTTATTCCCTTGCATTAAATAGTCTATCTACTTTTCAATAGGAAAACATAGTTACTGATCAGAATGGTTAGATTATTATTATTTTATTTTTTTTGACAGGATCTGAATGGTTTGATGAAATCCGGATAGTTCATAATTTCAGTTTTGTTTTAAATCCCAATAGAAGAAATCGAAATGTAGGTCGTCGATTTTGATTTACTAACTGGAGTGATTGCACGCTAATAGAACTAAGAACTACTCCCTCCGTCTCCGTTTAGACAAAAACACGCTTATTAAGTAAAGTAGTTAGTTTAATTAAATTTGTCAATAATATGTATGTTTTTCTTTATTTACCCTTTTTTTATATTGATTATAGTGTGTCTTGTCATCTCCTAAAACAAGACTATTAACATTAATTATGAATATTTTTGAAAAAAAAATAATTAATAATCAATGCTCTTTGTGAATTGTAAAAGTGTTTATAAAAAGAAACATTTTCTTTCTCTAATTATTGGTTATAAATAGAATCAGAGGAGTAATTAATACAGTGGGGAGAGGGATGCTCAGACGTCAGAACTCAGAACAAAGTGTGGAGCTGCAATTTTTCTTATGCGGCAAATATGTATGTTGGTACACAAATCGATTATATTTGTAGATAAACAAATAGTTGCATTTATATAGCCTACTCCTATATGCTTCTGCGACTACTACTCATCAAAACATGAAAAAAGGAATATGGCTATCCAAATTTGCGTGTGAATCATATATAATCATTTCCTATCGAGCTTTTGCTCCATATATCTAACAACCTGAATAGAGTTCAACATACATACATACATACATGTCAACCAGATAATTTTTGTGACTTCAGCATCTCTATCTCTACTGAGCCTTCCGTTTTCTGAACCCCATTAATCCTTGGTTGAGTTAACTCTTCCTCCTTTGAGCCATTTTCTTCACTAATCTTGAATACTTTGTCAACTATTTGACCCTCATTCCTGAATTCAGTTAATGCTTCCTCCTTGGAGCTATTTTCATCAGTCACCTTCTTGGATATTTGATCAACAGTAGGTCCATAAGCCCAACTGCATACTAGAAAATACAGTATATTAAGAGCACTAAGACCAGCAACAACCCAGTAGTACTTGTCAAAACGACCCTTGTTAATATTATCTGAAATCCAACCCTCTTTTCCTCCTCTTGAAGTAACATTTTCTATAGTGCTGAATACAAAAGAAGATACCAGGTTTCCTGCAGCCATTCCAAGTCCAGAAAGGGAAGCAGCAACACTGGACATAGTACTAGGAAACTCAGTGTAAAAAAACTCATTTTGGCCTATACCATTAAATGCTTCAGCTATGCCACCTAAGCAAAGTTGAGGTGCAAGCCACATTGCAGACATTTTCAACACTGCATGAGTATCATTAATGTATCCCTCATTGATTGCTTTCCTTCTCCTTATAGTCTCAACAGTTGCTGAAGTTACCAAGTGGAGAAAAGAGAAAATCAACCCAATTCCCATTCTTCTCTTTGCACTGATCCTAACTTGTTTCCCTCTTATCCATGATGCTAGAGGAAGAATGGCACGATCATAGAGAGCTATCCATAAAAATATTGTAGCTACCATGATGACACTAAAAGAGCCTGCTGGAACTTCAAAGTGTGAGGTGATGTGTCTGTTTAGGGATTTAGCTTGTAGCAATCCAAATGAGCCTCCAATGTTAAGTGACATCATGATCCCTGTAGACCACAAGGGAATAACTTTGATAATGGCTTTTAGTTCCTCTACTTGATCTATTGTGCAGAGACTCCAAGGGTCTATTGCTGACCCATCAGAGGCTATATCTTGTTCTGGATCCTTAATAACACAAGCTTTATTCAGAAACCTGAAAAATAAAAGCATAAGCTAGCTGAAATCAAAATAGTTAATCTACAAAATATGGAGTAAAGCACCAATTTCATTCCTAAACTCAAGCCCTCTCTTTTACTTCGCCCCGCAAGTAAATGAAAATAATAAGTAGTCTCTAATGTTTTGCTACATCAATCTAGTTAGCCCCTCATTTTATATTGACAAAACGAAGGCACTAACAGGATAGATGTGACAAAACGTTAGGGATTAACGGGGCGAATATGAAAAACGTTTAAGGACTATTTAGGATGTAAGTTCGAGAACGAAATTGGTGGTTTACTATCAGAATATGCAAAAGCTAAAAAGGATGGTATGGTTATTTGATTCTACCTTAGTTTATCAGTTGGAACAACAAGATCTGAGTCCTTCCTGTGATGGTAAAGTTCAGGTGAGTTCTTAGGTGGTAATGAAAGTTTTCTGTTCTTATAGGCAGCAGCAATTACTTGTGCAAAGCCAGTGAGCAAGCTGGTTTGTACTTTGTTCTTTACATAAAGTGGAGAAGCAAGGAGGAAGAAGAGAGTAGATAAAAGCATGAGTGCAGCTGGGACACCAAAACCTATTTTCCATCCAAAATGATCTTGGATATATACTATTCCAGTAAGGGCAATTATGACAGCAATAGTTGTGGAAGCATAGTACCAGGTGAAGAATGTTTCCAAGACCCTGTGGTTATTGGGGTTATCTTTTCTATTCACCTGGTCTGCACCAAATGCTAAGGAACATGAAAGGCCACCATTTCCAATGGACATGAGAGCAAATGCAGAAATTAGTATTGCCATTTGCCCTGCTGTTGCAGATTTACAGCTCTTAGTTGCATGGGTGCAAGCTGGAGGCCGTGCCTTTGGGAACATGGCCGTTAACCACAGCAGTGTCATTCCCTGTTAACCACAGCAGTGTCATTAGACAGTTACACATAAAAATATCTAATTTTCACAACAAAGCATTAAACTTTGATGGAACTTTTCCCTTTCTTTTTCACACAAGGGAATTTTATATATATATCAATATAAAATGAATCCAATTGTGAATCATAGAAAGGAAAGGGATTATGGTCCGAGGAGACTTGAACAGAATCTCATACATCCATTAACAATAATTTTATCAGATGAACTCTGTTATCATAGTTAATTACATTAAAAACAAGAGAAATGATATTTGTACAGACAAAATCAACAACTATTTTGATTTTGAACACCTAAAAATCATGGTTAATAATGTTCAAAATTGTGGTTAATGAATTGCAACACTTAGTATATTCATTAACTAAGTTTAACGATTCATTAATCATATATGAACTGCGTTAATTAGCAAAATAGTTGTCGATTTCATGTGTTTGTGAAAACAAAATAACCAGGTTTTTCTTCTCTTCCAAAAAATTGAAGTGAAGTGTTGTAGTATTAAAGTGACAAGACAAGAAAAAGTAAGAATGGAGTGAGAAAAGAAAGTAAAAAAGGAGAGAATATTACCAGGAAAAGGACGGCAGAACCTAAACCAACAGCGGGGAATCGACCAAGACAAGAATCAGCAATGAAAGCACCAACGAGGGGGGTGAAATTGCTGGATGCAGAGGATAAGAGGAGTATCTGGGTAGCTGTGCCTAGATGCAGCCTGAAACTTCCCATCAAATACAATATCATGTTCGGTAAAAGTCCCAAGGTTGCCACCCTTGCAAGTGCTTCATTCGCTGCCATCCAAAACCATAAACACCAGGTTAATTAAAGCTGATTCAAATTCAAAGTAAACAAAATCCAAGTTTTTCAGAAGCAAGCAAGTATAACTAACTAACCAATGATGAAAGGCATGGTGATGAAACCACCCTTGCGCCTCTGTAGTGGTTGTGAGATGTCTTGTTGGGAACCCATTTCACCATCACCTGAACCTGAAGCAAGCTCCACTTCCTTGTCCATTTTTTTATTGGTATTATATTATTATTAGGCTCTTCCTAATGCAAGGAAGCAGAAAAACACAGAGAGAGAGAGAGAGAGAGAAAGTGTTTATAAGTAGCAATGGATATTCATGCAGAATATTAGACACAAGTGTGAAACGATTTCAGTGCTTGCGATGGCTAGCTGGGACAATCTATTAATCAATCAACATAATCATCAATTTGCGTGTTCATATGGTCACTGACTGCTAAAACTGCATATCTGGAATGCACCATGTGTTGTGTGTCCTATCTATCCATGGTTCTTATTATTATATATATATAACTTGCAGAGTCATAAATCGCCAAAATATAACATTAACAATACTACTTCATTGCCCCACTGGATGTTTTCACATGATGTACTTTGACTTAGATGAGTAAAACACTTTGCTGTTTAGTGATTTTTCAATCATCATCTTTATTTTCTAATCACGGGAGAATAATAAGGAAAAAAATTACTTTCTTGTTGCGTCATTTCAATCATTTTTTCATACAAGACAAGATAGCAAAGTATTGAAATTGAGATAACGGATTTATAAGAGGTTATCAGTTATCACTCACCGTTGTGAAAAAAAAAAAAAAGTATTTAGAAGTAATATGATGTGATTCACTTAGAGAGGAAAAACACAGTTTTTTTTTTTTTTGACAATTGAAATTCATATCATTTCATTAATAATAAGGTTGATAAGAAACTCAGGGACATAATAAAAAAAAAACAGCAACAGGAATGCAACACAGCCGCCCTTACAAAAGCATGAGCAATTGCTTTACAAATTGTAAAGAATAATTTTGTCTACTTAACAGCGAAGCTTTACAAGCTGAGATGACTGACCCAAACTCCGAAATATCATCAGTGTTCTCGTTAACACCATCAACCACAACTTTAGCATCTAATTCAAAGATAATATGATCCAATCCTAGCTCCCTAGTCCATTGCAGAGCCGCATGAACAGCCACTGCTTCACCTTCATTGACCTGCAAACATGGCTCAAACCATGCGGTCTTGGCCTCCAAAAAAAATCCCCAACTCATCACAGAGACACAATCCGTAGCTGGTTGTTGCGGCTCAGGCAAGTGCACCTGATCGTAACTCGTAATAAAAGTGGAGTATAATTAGGACTCCGAATGTCGAACCCACAGAGAATGAGCGAGTACCAGCGAATTACTGTGATTCTATTCTATTAGGCGAGCAAAGATTATGATTAAGAAAGTACTGAAAGTAATTGGAATTAAAGCAGTAAACAGATTAAATGCTAGAACGGTTTAACTATGATATCGGGAACCTAGGGATAACCGGGTTCACCAATACTCTACCCTTGAGTTTATTAATCAATTGATATGAGTTATCTATCATGTAAGAGCACTAACCACCCACTCTAAATTACTAGAGGTTGTCCTTGCGTACAATAGCCTTCCTCCCAACTAATTACTCCGTTTGGTCCAGGAAATAACTAAGGGAAAGAGCATTAAGTTCAGGTGGGTTTGCTAACTTAATAACTGGTTAGAAACATATCCTAACCTATCCGGCGTATAGCGCGAGTTTTTTTATCCTATGGTTCCGTTAACTAATCATGATCCTGTTACCACAATTAAGCCAACTAAATAAAAGGTGATCAGGCCTTATTGGAATAAGCACAATAGGAATAAAATACTCAAACAATCAATAGAAACTCATATAATTAAAGAACAAAACATCAAGAGTATTGTAAAGGATCCCCCATCACCCCTAGTGATGGTTTTAGCTACTCATTACTAATGATAATAACGTAAACAAATATATGAATTCAGAACAATCCATAACAAGAGAATAAATTCTAAACCGGGACACCTTTCGGTATGACGACGGTCCTTAAACACGTTCTTCGCGTCCTCACAAGCTCCGGTAGCGATTCGAGATGACACCAAGCTTCAAGGAGACATGAATTCTTTGGAATGGGCAAAAGTTTGCTATCAGATCTCAATTGGGGGCTCTTGACTCAGAAATTCGTCAAAAGGCCTTTGTAACATGTTAAGAACCCCTATTTATAGACTAGGCTGCGAATTAGGTTTTCTGGCTTCAAATCTGCACTGATCAGGGATGGGGTACGGCCATACAGAGTATATACACGACCGTACTGAGCTTTGTAGATGACGTTGACCCGTACTAGTTCGTGCTGTTGCCCTGACATCATTTGTGTACGGCCGTACTGCCTTTGGCACGGCCGTACTGGACTATTTTATCGGCGTCAGGTGATACAGACTGAGGGGGTACGCCATCGATTCGGGATCTGCTCTAATGCCGCATGCTTAGTAGGTCAGCCGCATCGCTTGTCCAGTAGTGCTAAAACTCTACAAAACTAGCCAGTTTTTTGTCCTTTTTCGCATCTTTTGCTCCAAGTGGTGTCTTCATGATATTTCTGCATAATAAGACATAAATGAGTACCTTTGTGCATTAATCAGTGCAAAATGGTGTAATTAGATACTAAAAATGCCCTATAAATATAGACAAATTTGTGTGTTAACACATCCCCACACTTGAACTTTGTTTGCCCTCAAGCAAACTACTTAGTTAACTATAGTAAGAAAAACTAATTCTACTGAATAGGGGCAGAAAAAGAAGTGAGACAACAATATGATATCACAAAACATGTCAGTCAATAGAGTGTCCAATTAGAGGTGTAAGTTCAAGTAAGCTAACAATCTGTGATTTTTAAGTCACACTCTCACCAATCTTAAAGTGTTTGTAGGCATAGTCATTAACACTCAGATTTTTCAAATGAAAAGGCATTGTTATAGGCTTGTACATTGACCAAAAACTCTACTATTAGAATCTATAAGACATGCAAAAGAGGAATAAGGGTCTTTCATTGGTTGTAATGGGGCCAAGGTAATAATGTTTGGTATGATAAAAGAAAGAAAAGGTAATGCAAAGGGTCAGAAACAAATCAACCAAAACAAGCAACCTAATTCTTTTTCACTTTCAAGAGGAGGCAATAATCCCAATTTTTCAATCAAAATATTTTCTTTTTGCAACTTATGAAGGCATCAGCATTATCACAATTTTTTTTCTTTTTCTTTTTCAATGCTCTTTCTTTTTTCGTTTTTTTTTTCTTTTTCCTTTCATGCAATTATGCAGCAATCAATCATTTTTAAGAATTAGGAGGGGAATAAATTCATGAGCCTTCTCTTTTTGTAAACAAATAAAATGGACTTTGCAACATTATTCAATAAATTTTTGCCACTAATTGCTCTCAAATAAATTTTTTCCAAGGTTGACTTCACAAAAGATGATCAATAAAAACAAGAAGGGTACCAAAGAAAAGAAATATAATACTTTTTAGGCTCAAAAGTGGACAACTAGTGAGATAATATATTCAAATGGTAGTGGCCTGAAGAATTCCTAAAAATTGCCCTTTCCAAATTCACATGCAAATAAATTCGTATTCGCTTCATAATGGTCTCGGCACAAGTTCTAGAATACACATTCCATGAAAAATATCACTCAACAAAGAAGAGAGACAAAAGCATGATGTTGCCTCTTATTTCAGACTCAAAACTCATATTTAATAGCTTACACGGAAAGTCAAACTCACATAACTTCAATGCTAATTTTCAGCAAATTTCACAACTAGTAATGAATTGATTCAATTAAAAGTTGTCATAAAAAAATTGTATAGCCCCTAAATCAGCAAAAATTTAAAGTTCTTCTATAATTGTAAGCAGTTATAAGCACAGCCAAGTAATAAGATAATATAAAACTCTCTCCCCACACTAATTTCTAGCAGTGTCCCCACTGCGACTATTTTAAAGCAAGCACAATAATATAAGATAAAAATTTAATAGTTAGTGCTATAAAAGAATGTGGAAAGAGACTCTTCTCTGAAAAATATCACGAGCAAATTGGATGGGGATATTGACAAAATATTTTGTTTCCTTGTTGCAATATAGATGGAGCTGGTAAGCGGCGGAACAACTGTGCAACACAAAACTAAGAAGTTTAGATCATAATAAAAGAAAAATATACTAATCAAATAAAATAAAATAAAAACAATGCAATAAAATAAAATTTGTATCCCGCGAGTGTGCCAAAATATATACATATCTTTTTAATACAAAAGCAAAGCCTAAGTACTAAAAGAGAAAATAAAGAAAGGCCGCATCACTCGACAGGAGGGAAAGGCTGGATGCGCTGAAGGTGCTCCAAAATAAGTGACAGCTGCTGGTCCACATGTGTCCTATGCTCCACAAAGCTGGAGTGCATCTGGTCAAGACGCATCATGACATCCTCATAGGAGTGGCCCTGTGCTGCTGGCTGAGGCTGTGGCGGTGGTGGTGGCAGATGCTCCTCTGCTATGGGGACAAAATCTGTAGCCTCGTCGTCCTGCTGTTGCTGTTGCTGTTGCTCCTCCGGTCTAATGACCGCATAGTCCTCGTGCCCCAATCTCCGCAGAACACCGATGTTGAGAAGGGTGTGCTCGTACCTACTGGTTTTCTGGAAAAAAAAATTTGATTTATGAATTTTATAATAATTTTTTTATTTTTTTTAAATTCCTAAAATGAATAAAAATAGAGTAAAATAATAATAATCATAAAACAAACAGACAAAAAATAAAAAATGTTAGTAACCGAGGTTGCCTCCTGGTAAGCGCTTGTTTAACGTCCCGAGCCTGACGGGTCAGAGGACTTAGAAATTAGTCCTCAGCAGGCAATGGCCCGTCCTTGACATTACCTTTGGTCTTCTCACCATTGGGGAACACATCAAAGTAGTCTCCTTTTTCTGAGTGGTCCATCCAAGCAGGTCCTGAGCACTTTTTTGGTGGGTTCATTGTGTATCCACAGTTTGCACAGATGTAAATTGGCTTTTCTAAGTTGGGCGCAAAGGTCTTAATGAATTTCTTCACCAAGTTGTTCCATGTTTTTACTTCCTCATCTAATGAGAATGGGAAAGTCATTAGTTTTGCTTCATCTGGAGATAAGCCTTTAAACTTTGCATTCCTCATCTTCTTGCAAAACTGTCTCATGTGCTCAACAGGATCTTGTCCTGTGGTTCCCTTGAATTGCAGAATTGACACTTTTGAGATTAAAGATGGGTCTAATTTAAAACCTGTAAATTCCTCTTGAGCGTCTTTCTTGGATCCTCTGAAAAATTGGAATAGGTCCATTCTTTCTTCTGGTGTGGACTTGAAAACTCTTAAGAATTCTTCTTTTAATTCTTCTTAACTTGAAAAGTGGTGCTTGGGGTATATTGAGAACCATTCTTTTACTATTCCTCCTAGAGAAAGAGGAAATAATTTGAGCTTTATTCTTTCAGTTTTGGCTCATGCAAGATTGTTAGATTTTTCCAAGCCATAAAAGTTTAATAAATGACAAGAAGGTTCATCAATATCAAGTCCTTTAATTTTAGGAATACATAGTGCATCTAAAATCAAAGAGGGGGTTATGTCTTTATCCTGCTCTAAAGAATCACTATCTTATTCTGCAACTTGCACTTCTTTAATTCAACTTTTATATCCTGCAAGAAACAACAAGAAGCACTAGAGGGAGAAATTTTCTTAGAATTATATATATTAAATACTTCTTTCTCATTCTCAATTCTTAGAGTCATGGTTCCTTTCTTCACTTGGATGGTAGCATCTCCTATTGCCAAGAATGACCTTCCTAAAACAATAGGAACGTCTTTGTCTTCCTCCATATCCAAGACTATAAAATCCACAGGGAAAATAAATTTTCCTACCTTAACTAGCATGTCTTTTATTATTCCTCTTGGGTAAACAAGAGTTCTATCAGCTAACTGCAGAGACATGTAAGTAGGTTGTGGTTCCTGCAAATTCAGTTTTTTCCAAACAGACAAAGGCATTAAATTTATACTTGATCCTAAATCACATAGTGCCTTAAATATATTATTACCAATTGAACAAGAAACATCAAAAGTTCCTGGATCTTTAAGCTTAGGTGGTAATTTCTTCAAAAGAATCGCAGAGCAATCCTCATTCAACCTAACAGTCTTATCTTCTATCCTATTTTTGTTTGAAATTATTTCTTTCAAAAATTTAACATATTTAGGGACTTCATAGACAATTTTAGTCAAAGGGATATTAACAGGTAATTTTCTAAGTTTTTCTATTCTTTCAAAAATTTAACATATTTAGGGACTTCATAGACAATTTTAGTCAAAGGGATATTAACAGGTAATTTTCTAAGTTTTTCTAGTAACCTCTTATCTTGCCTATCTTTACAAGAATTTTTAGAACCTTTGGAAAAGTTACTTACCTGCTGAGACTCGGGTTGAGTCTTTTCCTCTTTTGGTTCCTCTTTTTCCATGAAGATTGCATTGCATTTTGCATTGGGATTTGGCTCCACTTGACTTGGGAGTGCTCCTTTTTCTCTTTGAGTCACTGCTTTCAACACAAGTGTCATTTGTTCACTCAATGTTTTCTGGCCTGCTGCTTGCTCAGTGACTATTTTCTCCAAGTTGCTACACCTCTCATTCATCTGTCCCATAACATGGCTAATATCATTCTCTCCGGAACTTTTATCATTGTGGTCACGATTTTGCATATGTGGGGGCTTATAAGTATTCTGATTTTGGCCCTGGGATCTCTGTTGATCTTTCCATGAAATTTTTGGGTGATTCCTCCAACCAGGGTTGTAGGTACTTGAGTATGGGTCGTTTTGCTTATGCCTAATAAAATTCACCTCCTCAGTGCAGTCCTTTGAATCATGAGTTGTAACTCTACAGAAATTGCAAGATGCCTTAACTGTCTTATTTTCTATAGCCTTTAATCTTTCTTCAGTCTTCTCCATAAAGCCGACTAAAACTCCTATACACGGATGTCCGTGTCTTTGCATATATTTTAACATAGCCTCTTGCATCCCCAATTTTGGGTCAAAATCTTCCTGGCCTATAGCATTGACTTCTTCTATTTGTCCTTCAATTGCCATACAACCCCCAATCACTTTTAGGAGTAGATTGGGTTTGCGCTGCCATCAAAGTCTCTAACTTCTTAGTCATTGCCTCTAATTTTGCTTCTAGAGCTGTGTTAGCTTCAACTTTGTAGATACTTGCTTGCTGGTTCTTCTTTCCGGACTGCCTATCATTAGCTGACCACTGAGCATTGTTCTGAGCCATTTCAGTTATAATATCAAAAGCCTCAGTTGGTGTTTTCTTTCCAAAAGATCCTCCACAAGCAGCATCAATAGCTCATCTAGTTTGCATATTGAACCCATTATATAAAATATGAAGCTGCTGCTACTTAGTGAAACCATGATGAGGACAGCTTCTCAATAAATCTTGAAATCTTTCCCATGCCTCATGCATTGATTCTCCTTCATTCTGGTTGAATCCAGACATATCAGCTCTCAGCTTTGCAGATTTTGCGGGAGAAAAGTACTTGTTTAAAAACTTAGTTTTTAGGTCCTCCCAAGTAGTAATAGAGTTAGGTGGGAATGAATCCAACCATAGTTGTGCTTTCCCTTGCAGTGAGAAAGAGAATAGTCTTAACTTGATTGTCTCCGGTGATACTCCTTCACATTTGACAGTATTAGCAACCTTCTGAAATCTCTTAAGATGGACATTTGGGTCTTCAGAAGATAAGCCAGAGAATTGCACTGCAGATACCACATAGTTCAGTGCTGGCTTCAGTTCAAAATTGTTGGCCTCAATTTCCGGATAGTTAACACTATCTGCCACATCTGTAGTTGGTGTGAAGTACTCGTTCAATGTTAGTTCTTCAGCCATTACTAACTGCTAGCTTCTCAACAATCTGAGTGTTCTTTCAATTTCAGGATCAAAAATCAATTCAGGATGTTGAGACTTTGTCTGTATACACCAAATAAAACCAAATTAGAATGTCTTAGAATTAAACAAAAATAACATAAAATTAAATAATTAAATAAAATTATGCCTAATGCGAATAAAATCTAGAATTCGATTAATATCGCAATCATTCCCCGGCAACGGCACCAAAAACTTGTGACGACTCAGGCAAGTGCACCTGATCGTAACTCGTAATAAAAGTGGAGTATAATTAGGACTCTGAATGTCGAACCCACAGAGAATGAGCGAGTACCAGCGAATTACTGTGATTCTATTCTATTAGGCGAGCAAAGATTATGATTAAGAAAGTATCGAAAGTACTTGGAATTAAAGCAGTAAACGGATTAAATGCTAGAACGGTTTAACTATGTTATGGGGGACCTAGGGATAACCGGGTTCACCAATACTCTACCCTTGAGTTTATTAATCAATTGATATAAGTTATCTATCATGTAAGAGCACTAACCACCCACTCTAAATTACTAGAGGTTGTCCTAGCGTACAATAGCCTTCCTCCCAACTAATTACTCTGTCTGGTCCAGGAAATAACTAAGGGAAAGAACATTAAGTTCAGGTGGGTTTGCTAACTTAATAACTAGTTAGAAACAAGCCCTAACCTATCCGGCGTATAGCGCGAGTTTTTTTATCCTATGGTTCCGTTAACTAATCATGATCCTGTTACCACAATTAAGCCAACTAAATAAAAGGTGATCAGGCCTTATTGGAATAAGCACAATAGGAATAAAATACTCAAATAATCAATAGAAACTCATATAATTAAAGAACAAAACATCAAGAGTATTGTAAAGGATCCCCCATCACCCCTAGTGTTGGGTTTAACTACTCATTACTAATGATAATAACGTAAACAAATATATGAATTCAGAACAATCCATAACAAGAGAATAAATTCTAAACCGGGACACCCTTTCGGTATGACGACGGTCCTTAAGCATGTTCTTCGCGTCCTCACAAGCTCCGGTAGCGATTCGAGATGGCACCAAGCTTCAAGGAGACATGAATTCTTTGGAATGGGCAAGAGTTTGCTATCAGATCTCAATTGGGGGCTCTTGACTCAGAAATTCGTTAAAAGGTCTTTGTTACATGTTAAGAGCCCCTCTTTATAGACTAGGCTACGAATTAGGTTTTCTGGCTTCAAATCTGCACTGATAGGGGACGAGATACGACCATACAGAGTATATACACGGCCGTACTGAGCTTTGTAGATGACGTTGACCCGTACCCGTTCGTGTTGTTGCCCTAACATCACTTGTGTACGACCGTACTGCCTTTGGCACGGCCGTACTGGACTATTTTATCGGCGTCAGGTGGTACAGACTGAGGGGGTACGCCCTTATTGGGATTCTGCTCTAGGTACGGCCGTACCGTTGGTAGGTCAGGTCATACCGCTTGTCCAGTAGTGCTAAAACTCTCCAAAACTAGCCAGTTTTTTGTCTTTTTTCGCATCTTTTGCTCCAAGTGGTGTCTTCATGGTATTTCTGCATAATAAGACATAAATGAGTACCTTTGTGCATTAATCAGTGCAAAATGGTGTAATTAGATACTAAAAATGCCCTATAAATATAGACAAATTGGTGTGTTAACACTGGTCAAGTTCCTATCCACATGGAAGGCAGCATCTATGTTACATTTGAGCATGCCCATAGGTGGTTTGGACCATCGAATATGAGGTGTAGGACTTGGATGGGGCTGTTGCCTAGATCATGATTTCTCTTGGGTCGTGATCCAGTCATCGTGAAAACAACTGGCCCAGTATAAAACATCAGCCACTGTTTCAACCTTGTTATTCCACAACTGCTCATTGCGACTAATCCAAAGACTCCAAAGGATCATAACAAAGTGGGATTTGCCTTCAGTGTCGAGCATAGCTAGCAACCGAAAAATGGTGTCCGAGATTGAGTCACTCACCAATAGAACCGAGTCTATAGTATTCCATATCCCAGCTTGAGTCCAGCACCGAACCCTAGTTGGACACCCGAAAAAAGGCAAGCCCTACAGATTCCCACGTAGCACCGCAAACTACACAAACTAAAGAACAGTTGACACCCTTGGTTTGGAGTTGCAATCTGGTAGGGAGACACTCTCGGCATAGCCGCTGCAAGAGATCCTTCACCTTGGGTGGAACATGTAAACCCTAGAGAGCATTCAAATCTCTTTGAACTCGAAGATGAGTAGCATCCAAAATGTTATCCATACAGAAGAAATAAGCTGAGCGCACACTATAGGATCCATGCCTTTCAAGTGACCAAATGATGCGATCATGGGAAACAAAGGGGAACAAAGGAACGTGCATAACCATGTCAGCTTCAAGAGGGTTAAGGTACTGCCTCACTAGTTGTTCATTCCAACACTTCAACCCTGGCAAAAAGAAGTCACTGACTCGTAAATTAAGTAATGAAGGGTTAGAGGGAATAGATAAGCTCTTGGGGTTAATTGATCTAATCCAATTATCGCCCCAAAATCAGATATTCGTCCCATCTCCAATGATCCACCTGCACCCTTCTTTAAGCAATGTCCGAGAGCTCCAAATGCTCCTCAAAGCATAGCTTGGACGGCTACCAAGACTGGCGTCCAAGAAAGACCCTTGATAGTAATATTTGGCTTTGAATAAGCACGACACGAGAGCATCGGGGTTAAAGATGAACCTCCACCCTTGCTTCCCAACCATTGCTAAATTAAAGGCACCGAGGTGGCGAAAGCCCATCCTGCCATGAACCTTTCTATAAGTCAACTTCTCCCATGAGAGCCATTTAATTCCTCCACCATTATTAACATTCGAGCCCCACCAAAAAGAGTTCATCATCTTTTCAAGCTCCTCAATGAGAGATGGAGGGAGAAGGTAAATACTCAAAGTGTAGGATGGAACAGCCTACATAACTGACTTTAGGAGGATTTCCTTCCCTACCCGAGATAGAGCTGTACCCCTCCAAGATTGAAGACGCTTCCACACTCTATCCCAAATATAACGAAAAGTAGCCTTCGTACTTCGACCCACCATAGAGGGCAAGCCAAGGTACTTCCTCGTACCTAAGCAGCTGGTCACCCCTAAAGATTCTGATATTCTGATCTGAATGTGCTGATCTGTATTCCTGCTAAAGAAAATTTTTGACTACATTAAATTTAGAGCTTGTCACGAAGCTTGCTCATAGGTTAGCACGATATTTTTTATCACCATGGCCTCCTTATCACAAGCCCTGAAAAACAGAAAACAATCGTCAGCAAAAAGAATGTGAGAGACGATTGGAGAGCCTCTACACACTTTGATCTCGTGGATGTCTCCTCTACACTCCGCTTGATGGATAAGGGTTGTGAGGCCTTCAACGCACATAATGAAAAGATAAGGAGATAGCAGGTCTCCTAACACAGTTTTTTTAATAATATAATATTATATAATGATATAATATAACTAATGAATCTCAAAACTAATCATTGGTAAACCTTATATGTTTCTTATATTTTTTTTTTTGGGTACGATATGTGTCGTATATTTTATTACTCCTCAAAGAGGAGAAGCTCCAAATAAGAAAAGGATATATGATGGCAAACGTGTCGCGCACCTATATTTTCCCTTAAGATTTTTTTTTAATGACTCATTAAGATATTTTTCTTTGGTAGCGTAAAAGAGTAATTTTCCCTTAAGAGTTAAGATATACAACATCTTCAACGGTACAGATAAACAAATATAATTTGCAAATTTATGATAAAGAAGACAAAAATTGTAATGCATAATTAAATTTTAGAGTAAGCTATCTAGTTCTTTTAGGAAGAAGTAAGCTATCTAGTTTTTTGTTATCAATGAAGTAAGCTATCTATTTTTTTTTTAAAAAAACAATTAAGTAATTAAGCTATCTAGTTGTTCCTTCAAAATATGCTTTTGGAACTTTAGTTCTTTAAAATATTAAAACGTGACTATATTAATTTTTAAAAATTTTATTGTCAAATTAATTCTTTAAAAAATTAATTCCTCAATAAATTTATTTTTTGTCATTATTTCATTCTTCATAAAAATGAATATATGATAATATTTTAAATTTGACTAATGCGGTAACAAATTTTTTAAAAGATTAATACGATGCTGTTTTATATCTTCGAAAAAACTAATTTAACAATCAAAAGTTTTGAAGAATTATTCAGCAAAAAAATTTTGAAGAATTAATATAATGACACGTATAACTTGGAAAGATCAACTAAGTTTTTTGGGATGAAAGCCATTATTGTGATGCCTGTGCATGTCAAGTTTTGTTCTTTCTTTTTAGGCGGGTGTCTCTTTCTTGCGGTTTTCCATTTTGTTTCTGCTCATGGGGTTTGAGTACAGTCCCATGTTTGTTTGTTTTTCCTTTTTTTTAATAAATTTTAGGCGGGGTACTCTTTTTCCTTCTTGGTGTTTTTTCCCTAAGGAGGGTTTTGCATCAGAAGGTTTTAACGAGGCCTCTCTCCTCTCTTTTGCCTTAAAAAAAAAAAAATTGGAAAGATCAACTAATACTCTTAATTTCATACTGAGATGATAAATGTTATACATTTTTATGGGTGTAATTTTCTTCATAAATATATTATAAAGTGAGTCAATAATTTTTTAAAACTAGAATCCAATAATTTTCTAGTGAACATATTCAGTTTTTTAATTTGAAAATTACACGTAAATAATTTTTTTGCAGTGCACTGATTAAACAAGTGTTTTATTGCACTACAATACCGCGGTTAATTATTATTAGTGGAAAATTGGGTTAAATTTCATATATTTTTGTCACGTAAAATTTTACATTTAATTTTATAAATATTTTTAAATATTAATAAAATTTTATTTGTTTAATAATTGTAAAAATTAAGTATAAAATTTCAACATCTATAAAATTTTGACGTGCTGAGTTAGTGGATGAACAACTCACAGTCTCGCCTACAATTATTGTCAACTATTTTTTCAAATCCTTCTTCTTCGTTTCACACCGATGGCGACACATTTGTATCATGCATGGAATCGATATTGCGTTGCATCTATTTATTTATTTATTCATTTATTTATTTATTTATTTATTTTTAACGAAAGCATTATTGTTCAGGCGCTACACATTTTATATACACAAAACCAACCAATGATCCGATGATCAAACTTTATATTGATCAGAGGGAAATGGGGATTAGATGGGAGATGGGTCATCGAAAGTGAAGTTCAAACTTATTTTAATATTCATTCATTTTTTTTTTGGGTCAATTTATTTTTATATTCATTAAACAGACTAAACAGTAGTAATAACAATAATTTTCTACTATTCCCTCCGTTCTTTAATGTAAGATTTTTTTGTAAAAAAAATTTGTCCCTTAATATAAAACCATTTTTAAAGACCAAGGTACATTAATTTGTTTTACAAAATTACTCCCTATACCAAGGTACATTAATTCTCTCTCTCTTAATAGTCTTGAAAGATGAAAATGGTAACTTGGGAAAAATAGCACACATTTTGTACAAATTTAATGCTAATAGTTACTCCTTCTGTTTCAAAATAAGTGTCGTTTAAAGTTTTTTTCACATAGATTAAGAAAGACAATAAATGAATGAATATGAGCAACAATTTTACAAAATTATCCTTGCTAACCATTGGTTGTTATAAATGTATAGTAGAGTATAGTTACTTGGGAGTGGTGAATACATTATTAATTTGGGGGTACGATTGAAAAAATTAATTAATATTACATTGAAAAGATAAAACGACACTTATTTTGAATTTTTTTTTTAAACGACACTTATTTTGAAGCGGAGAGAGTGTAAGGGGTGTGAAATTGTCAAATGGATGACGACGCCATTTTCGTGGCTGTCAATGCATTTGTCTTTATTCTCATACTAACTCCGTTCATTTTTACTAGTCTTTTAAGGTTGTTTCACACAAACTAAAGAAACCAATAAATTTTATTGTTTTTGATAAAGTTATTAGGCATTTTCCTATAATACCTTGATTGTTTATTATCCATCATACTTATTTCTCTCTTTACAAAAAATAATTATGAATATAATTGAGAAACAAATAATTAATGTAACCTTAAACTATTAAAATGATAAATAAAAAGGAACAAAATTCTTTTTAAAAATCGACAAGTAAAAAAGAAACGGAGGATTAATTTTTTAATCACACTTCTCAATTTTACGAAATTATGAGACTTTGACTTGGACACATGATACGTTCATAAATACTCCTTATCTACTCCCTACGCCATTAACCGTTGTTTAATTTTATGCACGGCTTTCAAGAAAAAAAATTGGTTAGCTAGTAAAAATGATAAATAACAAACATACACACATCTAAACTGCAACACCCTGGTTCGAATCCTGGTCCCGGCGTCCCCATGTCGCTGAAATTGCCAAAACAACCAACAATGGAGGACAACTTTCAAGAAAATCATTTAAGGTAAACTAATTTCTTTTGACTAAAATATCCTTATTGTAATGAGAGTTAAGTGGATAGACTAATTAATACTACCTCAATCCCTATATTTAAGACTCTTTTATAAAATTTTCTTGTCCTTTTTTATAAGATCATTTCTAAATTACAAGATGCATTAATCATTTTTGTATAAAAATACCCCGAATTAAATAGAGAGAATTAAAAGACCAACCATTTTTCTCTCTTAATAATTGAAGGATAATTTTGGAAAGATAATATATATTGTTGATAAATTTAATGTAAAAACTAGTTTCCTTAATTCTTGTCATTGGTCAAAAGAGTCTTGTATATATGGATAGAGGTAGTATAAAGTAGCTTTTTTTTTTTGGGTGGTCTAGTATAAAGTAGCTGAGCTACTAAATAATTGTATTGTTGGAAAAAATAATTAATACTGTCTTGAGATTCTAAAATGATAAACAATTTGACACAAACTAATGTCCCAAACAGGACACTTGATATGAGACGGAGGGAGTACGTTTCTTCTTTGCTGTTAAAAAAACATTCTCTCTTCATCCCCCAAACTTTGGATGTTTTAGCTTTTCGTTTTTTCCCCAAAACTTTAGTTGTTTTAGAAATCGAAAGTATAATTCATCACTTTTTCTTATTATACCCTTATATTAGTAGCATCTTATTATACCCTTATATTAGTAGTATACATTTATTAATTGTAGTTTATTTTACTAGGCAGAAATGTTGAATGAACAACCGATTTTAGACAACCAAAATAGACACTGAAGGGGGCATGTGAGTTGGCTGTCACTTCCGTGTGAGGCAACTAAGAGAGAAAAAAACAATTAAAGATCATAAATGATAAACGAACATATCAAATTTAACACCGTATGTCGATATCGTATGTCGATGTGTGTGTGCATGTGATTGAAAGAAAGAGAAACAATGATAAAAAAATTTGAGAACAGTGGATTTAATTAAAAAAGACGGTGTCTCGACAACTTTTGGTTATCGATTTATCAATCCTCATTAAAGAATGAAAATAGTAGAAATATACGGTGTGGGATAACCTTTTGGTTGTCCCTCTATCATTACTCTTTTAGTAGCTATGTAGCTTTAAAAAAGTGTTGACAATTCCCGATAGATTATGCATTAAAAAAATTACACATTTATTAAATATATTTTAGTCAAAAATTTGTTTCAATTAATTATTTCTTAACCTGTGTGTCAAAATCGTATACAACCAAAGTTTTCGAATGGAGTAAATAGTATGTTTCTAAGAAAGAAACATATTTTGTTGATAGACAAATAACGAATATATAAAATTAGTATTTAATTTCGGCAAATAAAGTATCCAATCACACAATAAAGTTATTTAAGGTGACAGATTATTGGGATTAGATCATCTAAAGTACTTCATCCGATTTTGAATATAAGAAAAAAAAATTCCAAGTTTCTTGGTCTAAAATATAAACAAATCACAATTATTTATACCCTATCTAATGATATCATTCCTAAAATACCCTTCAATTAATTTAAGATTTCATTTTCAAATAACCTCTTGTATTTTTATGAATAAAATTTTTATGAAGGGCATTTTAGAGAATGTAATTATTTTTTTATTAGAAAAAGAAAATTAAATGAGATTAACTAATATTCTTAATTAGTGTTGCTTATATTCAAAATCAGAGGGAATAAGTAGAAAGTAATTAAGTGGGTAATCTTAATTATCAATGAGAAAATTAAGGGTGATTTTGTGCAAATTATTACATGTACATTTTAAGAGGCTGATTGACATTTTTTTTATTCTAAAACTTTTGGTAAAAAGTAGTGGATAGCGGATAAACTATCTGATAGCAGATAAGCTACCAGATAGCGGATGAGCTTATAACGGATAGCTGATAAGCTAACATATTGAATTTACAGTGTTTAGTAAAATTAACTGATAAATACAAAATGACATACTTGGAGTAGCGTTTAGAAAAACACTATAAGCTAATAAAAAAAATTTATAAGCTAATGGTTACCAAACACCTACTTCGAGTTTATTCGCTATAGGCTAGCGGTTTAATCTTACCAAATAGAGCCTAATTCTTTTTTTAAAAAAAAGAGTCCATAATATCTTAATAATAGAATCGAGATAAGTTTCCTATTTACTTTTCTCTTTTTATGAAAAAAATTAGAGAGGAGACACACCCTAACAAGAACCACCAACATTATCGGGGATTTGCCATAAAATTTATGAATAGTCTATCTCTAAGGACTGAGTTATTTCTTTTAAGCATGCTTATAGAGAAGCTAACTCGTGTGTGGACTGGTTAGCAGGGTGGGGTGTTTCCCAACCTCTAGGTATTCACTTCTTAGAGTCCCCTCCCCCAAATTTGAATATCTTGATTTTAGGTGATGTTAGTGGGGTTTCCATACACCGTTCTGTCATTGTTCTGTAGGTCTTGGGCATTAGCCCCGTTGTTAAAAAAAAAAAAAATCAAACCACCCAAGACACGATTAGTGTTAGGGGAGGGTCCGACAATATTTGCCATTCCCACTCCTATTTACTTTTCTTCTAAAACCTCATTGTTATTTTATAAATTTTTTGGTGGGTATTGTTATTTTATAAATTAGTCACGTCTTTTATTGTTTTGTATTTTAAATTCGTCGAAAAAAACTTGTTTCTAAACCACTTGCCGTACTGCAAATGATGTCACTTAAAATGAAATTGTAAAATAATCATGGACCAGTATTTCATATAGTTCACACCTTGAAAGAAAACGCGTTTGCATTGGTTTCACACGGGTTGAATGGATAATAATTTTCAATTCTCAGTATCATGCTTGGTGGTGGTGGTGTTTTCTACCTGTCAACCTTTTTCCCATTGGAGTACTATGAATTTACATGTGACCCATATCACTATCTTTCCGACCCAGGATTCACAGTGATGCGTTAGTTTTAATTGATTATTAGCACAGTGACAAAAATCGAGATGCGATAATAAAATCTAAGTGTATGATAGGTATAAAATTGATTTTGATATGTTTGGGTGTTTTCGAGTAGAATTGATTTTGCCTCTAGAATTGATTCTAACTTGAAGCTAAGATTTATAGCGTTTGTTTCCAAACGTGATTTTTATTCTCAAATTTATTGTTTAAACTCACTTTTACGTGAATGTATTCAAACATAAATTACTTTACATTCAAATTTACTTCTAACTATAATTAATTATACAAAATCAATTCATTCAAAATTAATTTTTTTCCACCACTGAACTAAACACTCTTTTAAATCATAAATGATACTAACTATGATGAATCATAGTAAACCAAAAAGTTTAGTTAGTGGAAGGACTTTTCAAAAGACAGAAGGCATTATAACGACGTCTAATGAATTTCAAGGCTGTTCAAGATAGTTTGCACTCTGTCAGTTTACTTATCTCTACGGCGATAAGGGCGTTTTGTTTGCACGATATTAAGTGTGCCTACTCCTTGTTGTCTTCTAATTGTCTACTGCATTATGAAGCCATACATAAAGGTGGTAAAGAAAAACAGAATTTATAGTATAGTTAAGTTTTTTTGTAGGAAATAAATTAGTGATTTTTGTCGTGTGTCCTCAGTATAGTTAAATTTCTTAAATAGATAATATATATCTATAATAGATTGTTTTTTTGCCCCCATAAAAAAATGGGTATAAGACAATTTTTTAAAAATAAATGTAGAAAATTATGAGATAAAAGAGATAAATTGATACTAATTTTACCTCATCTATTCATCTAATTTTCACTGCTCCTTTAACACTAAATACACACACACACAAAAATCAGATTTTGAAAAAGAAATACCGTCCCAACATCCCAAACAGAGAGAGAAAGATATTAAGAGACTCAGAAAGCAAAAACGATTTTCTTGGTGACTTTTATCAAGACCAAGAGATAAGAACGTGAGACCAATGAGGAGCGTATGAGAGATGAATGATTAAATAATTGTTTGGTTAGAGATATTTTTATATAGCAGTGACAATGAAGAAAATTATATAACATTTTCAAAATATAAAAAATACATAGAGGACAATTATAATTTGTAGAAGATGATGTATCTTGACTTTTTAGTCATGAGATCATGTATTTTTATAAAATCTTATAATGTTTTTCTTCCATGAAAATATTATAGACTATTTTGTTGTCCTTGCTAAAGATAAAAGTGAAATCTTGACTTCTGACTCAGTCCCAGCATCAATGTGTTTCAGAACATGTTACATGTTTTAGGGTTCTCTTCTTGTGCTACTGCAAGTGGGGATGAGTGAAAACTCAACTCACTGATCTTGTTTCTCCCTAGGAGCCGAAAGGCTCTCTTAGGGTTTTTCTCCCCTCGGCGCTGCCTTACGGCTTTCCTTTCCCGTGGCGGGGGTTCTGATCCCCCTTCAATGGGGGCTTGCGACCTCAGTCCCCTTCCCCCACCAGTCGTGATACCCAAACCTCTTGTGACAACTCTGTTCTCGGCCGCCACCACCAACCAAAACCGTTCGCCTTCCACCCACCACCGGAGATCGTGTCCATCTCCGGAACTTAGACTCCCCATCCCGATTTCACCAAGCTCTTCCCTTCCTCCACCTACCGCCAGATCTCCTCCTCCTGTCACGAACCCAAAGCAAGGTGTTTGTAGATCCCACTGGCGTGTAACTCCCCATTGAGCACCCAACCCTCGCAATCGTGGTCCCTTATTCGGTGGAACGTCCACCACTTGAACCACCGCCCCTAGTTCCTACTCCCTTGGTCGCTCCTTCACCTACAACTACGAGCCCATAGCTACCTCCCCCTAAGCCACCATTGATTTTTTGCGGCTCAGTCTATTTACTATTGAATGTTTTGAGATTTACTATGTGTTTGATGGTGTTTTTATATTTCCCCTGTTCTGTTTCTGGTTTAGTGTCTTGTTATTTTTAGGTTGTATTAAGTTTGCACCTATGGTGTTTGTGGAAATGCCCTAAATGTGCTTGGCTTTTTGGAATTGCATTTTGCTTGCAGTGTAATAGTGACTACTGCCAACTTCAGCATCCTCTCCATCCCACAAATGGCTCGCGGGCATATGGTTAGATCGATCATATTTCGAGACCACCTATAGTCGATTTGAACCTGCACAAGTCAAAGAAATAATCTATAACTGGATGAGATTAAAGATTGTGGATCCTCATTTCTCCTTGGCCATTAACCATGTGTGGAAAAAATTGATTTGGTTGTTAGGATTAAGATCTTGGCTTGGTATTACCCTATTGTTTTCTGTAATATAATAGTGTATGTAGCCCGTGCCATGTACAGGGTATATATCATAATTTATAAAAATTAATAAAATTATTAATATATTTTATTTAAGTTTCTTGGTGCATATTTATGTGATATCGTGCATCTTAAATACATATTAATACTTGAAAAGTATTTGTAGTAACACCAAATAGATACCTATTTACATAAATAATATTTGTATACGGAATTATGTGTGATCACTTATGAATGTATTCATGGTATGCACGTGTATAGTTTGGTTTCTAATTATTTGTTTAGAATATTAGATAATAAATAAATTATATCAAACAAAATGATTAAGTTAAATGTTAAGATGTAGTAATATAAATAATACATTGTTGACTCATTTCCTACAATGTATGACTTAACACTAATTGTTTTTTAGAGAGAGAAAAAAATTTATCTATTTTATGAGAGGAACAACACCAACCACACCTAAGGAACCTTACCTAAGTGTTGTCCTTTTTATAATTGTATTTTAATATAAAATATAAAATATTAAATAAAATATGTTTATTAAATAATATAGTATAAAGTTAGAAATTAAATAGTAAACCAAAATCATATATTATATGTTTAAACATAAAATGTTGTGTTGACTAAGACTAAATATGTAAAACTAATTTTTTTTAACTATAATTTTAGAATTACATTTTTTTAGATCAATTTTATAATAATTATTAAATTTAAAAATGTTGATATTTCATATTTTTTTTAAAAGGTATACTTTAAAAAACGGAAAGACATAAGGATCGTATGTCATACGTATTATCTATCATGTTTTATATTAAAAAAATAATTTATAAAAGCAAATATTAAAGTAACATTGAATAGCGAACTTGGTAAAGTGACGTTAAGTGAAGTTATTTCAATCTTCACGTTTCAAAACCGACGGATGCCTCCTCCCTGCCATATGTGTTCGTGTTTCACATAGTTAAGGACAGAATCCATGGTGCAATCATTATACGTTGGAACTTGGAGTAATGAATTGAAAAAATTGGGAAGTCCCACATAAGAGAGAATAGACACTTTATGAGTGTTTATATATGTGGACCTCACCATCTTGGGGTGTGCCCCAAGGGGTACCCAGTTTTATGAACGGGAAAGGACGCACACAAAGTGACCGTCGGGCCGGGCCGGGCTTGGGCTTGGGCTTGGGCCTTGGGGTGTATTTATTTTTTAGTACACGGAAAAAATTAAAATTTTAATTTTAAATTTAAACTTTGCTGTGCGACTTAGTCAGAGTCACTACTCCATCTGATCCGAAAATCCCTCAACGTGCGGATTGAGTCAAACCACGATCTTTAAATCTATCTCCACGATCAACGATCCGGATCGGATTTTAATTTCGTGTTCAACAATCCAGTTTTCGCCTATAAATTTGAAACTCCGCTTCAGTTTCAAACTGCACCTTACTCGACGCACTTACCGAGTCCTCTCTTCTTCCTCCCGTTTGTTTTCTTCTTCCAACGTGTGCAAACAACGAGCGGTTTTCCGAAACCGTATTTACGAGTGGTTTAATACCATCAGAAGGTGTATCATCCGTGAGCAATTTCCGCAAAGGCAACATAATTCGATTTTTAAATGCATTTGTTTTATCCTGGGACGTCGTGGTTGATAGTCTGCTTGCACCTTAGAGCGATCTTGAAGCGTCTTAAAGAGCGACCTAGTCCGCGACCCATCTCAGTAATTTCAATCGGTGACTTTCGATTTTCAAAATTTTTGATTTTCAAATATTTTCGAATTTCAGATCTAACAATTTTAAGACGTTTTCGAAATCAACCATGGACACCGTTGAAATTACTAGATCTGGTTCTCGCTAATGACTTCAACAAACCGCTTTGGTTTGAGGATCTCACTTCAAGCTGGCAACAAAAGATGCAATTTTTCTTAACCGTTAAAAAGGTTGCCAACGTCTGACAGATGACATTCCAAAGGTGTTGAGCGAAAAAGTCAAAAGGAAGAACAGGATAAAACAAATAAAGAGATACTCCTATGGAATGAGCATGACTATCTCTGCAAGAATTTCATTCTGAACGGTCTGAGTGATGAACTCTATGATTACTATGGCACTCGTAAGACCGCAAGAGATGTCTGGGATGCTCTGAAAAAGAAATATGATCTCTGAAGAAGCGGGCGCGAAAAATATGCGATGAGCCGCTATATAAATTTGAGAATGTCTAACGACAAATCTGTTGAGGTTCAATCCCATGAGCTTCAGAAAATTGCTCACGAAATCACTTCTGAAGGTATGACCCTGGATGAACAGTTTCAGGTGGCTGTTCTAATTGACAAATTACCCCCTGCGTGGAAGGATTTCAAAAATACTTTAATGCACAAAACCAAGGAACTGTCATTGGAAGGCCTGATTACCCGCCTTCGAATTGACGAAGAATCCAGAAAACAAGATCAGAAAGAAGAATCTTGGTTGTTTCAAACAAGAAAACCATTGGAGCGGTTCTGAAGCCAACTGACAAATCTTTTAAGAATCAGAACCGTACTCAGCCTCAAAAGAACCGCAACAAGAATGGGAACCCTCCAAAGGTCCCAAATCAGAAACCTCAACCATCTCCTAAGAATGATGCTGCTCCACAATTCATCTGTTTTAATTGTGGCAGACCAGGTCATATGGCACGAAAGTGTAGGAACAGGCCAAGCTCACGCTGCAGTTAACCCGATCAAGAGCCTTTTATGGCTATGATTATGAAATCAACGTAGTTGGTGGATCGAGATGGTTGGTGGGTGGACACCGGCGCCTCGCCATGTGCGCAATGACCGTGCTATGTTAAAAACATACTGCTGCCGAAGATATGAAAGTCTTTGTTGGGCGATGCTCACACCACTAATGTTGCAGTCTTTGGAGATGTCGAGTGAACTTCAACGGAAAAACTCTTATTCTGAAAGATGTGATGCATACTCCAGCAATAAGGAAGAATCTAGTTTCTGGCTTCCTTTTGAACAAGGCAGGGTTTACTCAGTCTATTGGAGGGGATTTGTACACCATTACTAAAAATGGTATTTTTGTAGGGAAAGGGTATGCAACTGATGGCATGTTTAAATTGAACATTCATATGAATAAAATTTCCACTTCTGCTTATATGCTTTGTGATTTTAATATTTGGCATACTCGTCTCTGTCATGTGAACAAACGCATTATTTCTAATATGTGCAATTTAGGATTTATTCCAAAATTATCGTTTAATGATTTAGAAAAATGCGAATTTTGCAGTCAAGCTAAAATTACGAAAACGCCGCATAAATCCGTATTTGGAGAATCTGAACCGTTAGATTTAATTCATTATGATATATGCGAGTTGGATGGAACGTTGACCAGAAATGGTAAACGATATTTTATCACTTTTATAGATGACTACTCCGATTATACTTTTGTTCAAAGTTTTCCTAACTGAAATTGAAAATCAATTTAAGAAAAAGATTAAGAGACTTCGAAGTGATAGAGGAACTGAGTATGACTCCCAATTATTTAATGATTTTTATAAATCAAACGGAATCATACATGAAACGACTGCACCATATTCACCTGAAATGAATGGTAAAGCAGAAAGGAAAAATAGAACGTTTACTGAATTAGTTGTTGCTATTATGCTCAACTCAAGCGCCAGACCATCATGGTGGGGAAATTTTATTAGCTATGCATTATGTGCTCAATAGAGTACCTAAATCCAAGAATAAAATTTCTCCATTTGAGATATTAAAGAAAAGACAACCGAATGTGTCTTATTTTAGAACATGGGGTTGCCTGGCCTATGTCAGGATCCCGGATCCAAAAAGAGTCAAACTACTTGAGAGCCTATGAATGTGTATTCATTGGGTATGCGATGAGATAAGGCATACAGGTTTTATGACCTAAATGCCAAAGTGATCATAGAGTCAAATGATGTTGACTTTTATGAAAATAGATTCCCTTTTAAATCAAGAAATAGTGGGGGCACCGGAACTAGTCAAGGTTCTGTGCCTAGGAACATTGAGAACAATGAGCAAAGGGAAATGGAACCTCGTAGAGGTAAGAGAGCACGGGTTGCTAAAGACTATGGACCTGATTATACGGTCTATACGTTAGAAGAGGATCCATCTAGCATTCAAGAAGCTCTGTCTTCATTGGATGCAGATTTGTGGCAAGAAGCCATAAATGATGAAATGGATTCCCTAGAGTCTAACAAGACCTGGCATTTAGTGGACTTGCCTCCTGGTTGCAAACCAATAGGTTGCAAATGGATCTTGAAAAAGAAGCTAAAGCCTGATGGAACTGTTGATAAATACAAGGCTCGCCTTGTAGCCAAGGGTTTTAGACAAAGAGAAAATATAGATTTCTTCGACACATTTTCACCCGTTACAAGAATTACATCCATCAGTACTTATTTCATCGGCTTCTATTTATAATTTGATAGTACACGGATGGATGTCAAACCGCTTTTTAAATGGTGAATTGGAAGAAGAAATCTATATGGAGCAACCTGAGGGTTTTGTAGTCCCTGGACAAGAGAGCAAGGTCTGTAAGTTAGATAAATCTCTGTATGGTCTCAAACAAGCTCCTAAACAGTGGCATGAAAAGTTTGATAACTTGATTATCTCGAATGGGTTTAAAGTGAATGAAAGTGACAAATGTATTTATTACAAATCAGAGAATGACATTTGCACTATCATATGTCTCTACGTAGACGACTTACTCATATTTGGTTCAAATATTCATGTTGTGAATAATGTGAAATCATTGTTGTGCAACAACTTTGATATGAAAGACCTCGGAGAAGCAAGTGTAATCCTTGGCATTAAAATTACTAGATCGAAAAAAGGAATTTCTTTGGATCAATCTCATTATATTGAGAAGATCTTGAAGAAATACAATTACTTTGATTGTAAACATGCTTGTACACCATATGATCCAAGTGTAAAACTTTTTAAGAACACTGGTGAAGGTATTAGACAAACAGAATATGCGAGCATCATTGGCAGCCTAAGGTATGCCACTGATTGTACTAGACCCGACATAGCCTATGTCGTGGGATTGTTGTGCAGGTTTACAAGTCGACCTAGTATGGAGCACTGGCATGCCATTGAAAGAGTCATGAGATACCTAAAAAGGACCATGAATCTCGTATTACACTATCAGAGATTTTCAGCTGTACTTGAAGGGTACAGTGATGCTGACTGGAATACTCTGTCAGATGACTCCAAAGCAACTAGTGGCTATATATTTAGCATAGCTGGTGGTGCTGTATCTTGGAAGTCTAAGAAACAGACTATACTAGCACAATCCACTATGGAGTCCGAAATGATAGCACTAGCTACAGCTAGTGAGGAGGCAAGCTGGTTGAGATGCTTGCTAGCTGAGATTCCGTTATGGGAAAAACCGTTGCCAGCTGTGTTGATCCACTGCGATAGTACCGCGGCTATTGCAAAAATAGAGAATCGTTATTACAATGGTAAAAGGCGACAGATACGTCGTAAGCACAGCACTGTGAGAGAATTTCTCTCAAAAGGAGCTGTGAGAGTGGATCATGTACGCACTGATGAAAATTTAGCCGACCCTTTGACGAAAGGATTAGCTAGAGAGAAAGTCCAAAATACATCTAAAAGGATGGGACTACTGCCTTTGGAACCATGAGTCACTCATGATGGTAACCCAACCTAAAAGACCAGAGATCCCAAGAATTAGGTTCAAAGGGTAATAACAAGTTGTGATGTGATAAGAGATGAACATGCTATTATAAGTCAAGAGGCATGATTCCTGAAGCGATTAAAGGATGAGGTAATAGAAACTCTTAATGAGATCTATGCTCTATGTGGAGTGAAGTACCTAGCTACAGGAGTACTTCTGATAGACTCACCTATGTGAATGTGGAAGTGGGGCCGCTTCCTATGGAATCTTGGGCAGAATTCCTAGAGCGTTCACTATACTGGGATAGACGTGCAGGGCCATTAACGCACGGGCATTTGAAGAATACACCTATTGATAAGAGTGTGTGTGATTTTGATGTTAGAGATAGAGTTCAAGACTACGAGTCACTCTTGTTAAATCTAAATCCTAATCACTATGCAAAGGTTCAAGTCGGAAGACACCTCGGCTTATGCACAATCTTAATGAGGCGTTTGACGCTATTTCTGAAACATTTTTTAAATTCAAGTGGGGGATTGTTGGAACTTGGAGTAATGAATTGAAAAAATTGGGAAGTCCCACATAGGAGAGAATAGACACTTTATGAGTGTTTATATATGTGGACCTCACCATCTTGGGGTGTGCCCCAAGGGGTACCCAGTTTTATGAACGGGAAATGACGCACACAAAGTGACCGTCGGGCAGGGCCGGGCTTGGGCTTAGGCTTGGGCCTTGGGGTGTATTTATTTTTTAGTACACGGAAAAAATTAAAATTTTAATTTTAAATTTAAACTTTGCTGTGCGACTTAGTCAGAGTCACTACTCCATCTGATCCGAAAATCCCTCAACGTGCGGATTGAGTCAAACCACGATCTTTAAATCTATCTCCACGATCAACGATCCGGATCGGATTTTAATTTCGTGTTCAACAATCCAGTTTTCGCCTATAAATTTGAAACTCCGTTTCAGTTTCAAACTGCACCTTACTCGACGCACTTACCGAGTCTTCTCTTCTTCCTCCCGTTTGTTTTCTTCTTCCAACGTATGCAAACAACGAGCGGTTTTCCGAAACCGTATTTACGAGTGGTTTAATACCATACTGAAGGTGTATCATCTGTGAACGAATTTCCGCAGTGCAACGGAATTCGATTTTTCGTCTGAGCTGTTTTATCCTGGGGACGTCGTGGTTGATAGTCTGCTTGCACCTTAGAGCAGTGCCGCGAAACGTCTTAAAGAGAGCGACCTAGTCCGCGACTCATCTCAGTAATTTCAATCGGTGACTTTCGATTTTCAAAATTTTTGATTTTCAAATATTTTCGAATTTCAGATCTAACATTATATGTTGTTCTAATCGAATATCTACATCTTAATCGGAAAATTTTCCAGAAAGTTTGATGATTTCTTTCTGCCTAGTGTTTCTTCATTTTCATTTGATTCTAACCATATTTTGGTTCGAGATTTCAGCTATGGAGACGGAGGCGTTTCCGGTATTCATGTAAGATTCATATGATATCAGACCCTCAATCTTAGTCAGTGCCTCTTTTCTTTCATCTCCTCTCATAATTTTGCATTAATATGTTTATCTAGTTAATTTTTATATGCGTTCGGCAGCTGAGAAAAAGATTATTGAAGATGTAACTGCTTTTGTTTGATTTGTGTGTTTGTTTGATTCTGCTTTTGTTTGTTTGAGCATTTATCTAAGTTGGAAAGGTTGATGAATTGCTAAGTTTGTAACATGATAAATGATTCTAAAATGAAAAGGAATTGCTGTTATCAGTGGTGTCAGAACCAATATCCAGAAATTTTTAACCACAAAGTAAAAAACAAAGTAACTAATCTGATAAACCATGCCAAACAACCTATATAACTAAACTTAATTGCTTTATTGTTGTACCATTGAGTCTGGATACCTACAAAACATATCACACGCCAATATATCTCAATTAAGAAAAAAAAAATAACTACAATAAAACGTCATTCAACAAATAAAAATTGCATGTATAGATCCCGCTTTTGAAGAGATATGGGGAATTTAGATGCAAATTGATTAGGACAAAACATAATATGTTTTTTATTATAGAAAGTTATCTTAGATACATCCAAGAAGGCAGCTAATATATTTGTGAAAGAAACCATAAACATTCACGTTGCAGATTTTAAATGATACATGTTACATATGAAAGGATGATACTTCTTCGGTCTACAGACATTGTCAAATACCTCACGATACACAACATTTTTGGTTGATGTGACATGTTTTGTTCATCATCTAAGATCAATAATTTTAGACCCTTTCTAGACTTCACGCGGGAGAGCGCAACGTACAATTGACCATGACTGAAAACAGGCCTTGGAAGATAAATACCAACATAAAAAAGGGACTGTCATTGGTTTTTATTGATTGTCATCGCAAAACAAAGTGTCAAAGGAAATTGTCTCCTTTTGAATTTAAACGGTAATCCGGGATCACTTGGCACCAAATTCATCCTTGGAACAAATATTTTGTCCCCTATATTTGTTCCTGTTAACACAGTTGCACCTATCACATTCTTTCCCAGCTCGTTCACTATTAGTCTGGTGCCATTACATAATCCAGCTGATTGATCAATATTCCTCATAAGCATGACTGGCACTCCAACTTTCAGTCTCACTTTATGATTTGAAATTCCCGAACATTTTATTTCATTTAGGAACTCTGTGGTGAACCATTCGCCCTGAACATCACTGTCCACATCAGATTGACAAATAGAATCAGAACTTAGGTACTCAACCTCATCACTAGGAATTGATGAGATGAGAAAGTCATTAATATGCTCAACATAATCCAGTGTTGGAGCAACAATTCCTCTCTCTTAAAAAAATGAGCGTTGTTCATGTTCTGCAGTAGATCTGGATATGCAAACTCGACCAAAGATTGAGGTGGATTTTCACACTCATGGATCAATAAGTCTTCAGGAATCTCAATGTCACTCTCACCATATTCATTTGTGTTGCTATCACCATCTCCAACACGCAGAATCCATTCTGCAAAGTTTTTTTTATCTCTTCACGCTCTGTAATGTCATTTGAGCTTCCAAGTCTCATGTTGATCGTGAGTGTGACAACCACACTAAAATTTCAATGGAGCCGCCACCAATATTTATTTTTTAGGAAAACATTGGAAAACCTATTTTTTGAAAAGAATTGGAAGAAATGCACTACAAGAAAAGTGTAAATTACAGACGGAACATTACCGACGGCCACGACTCCGTCGCTAAATTTTTAATTACCGACGGCTAAACCGTCGGTAAGCCGTCGCAAAAAAACCTGGTCGCGAAATGTTTTTTTGACAAATTTTTGACGGCTAAGCCGTCGGTTACTAGTTAGGTTGGGCGCCAAAATTTTTTGTTATTTATGTCGACGGTGGTTTAGCCTTACCGACGGCTAAGCCGTCGGTAATCTTCACACAGATTTTCACTAACTTTTATTCCCCCTCCTCCTAATTCTCACAACCCTTGACACAGATCTGCATCCCTTGTGAAACTCCCCTTCGTAAAAATCCCCATTGCTGTAAAACTCCACGCCTTCCCTCACACACTTTTCCTTCTTCTTCTTCGTCGTTGTCGTCGAATCCCCTATGAACCATCGAATCGGGTTTCGCCTGAGTCTTGGAAAAACCGATCCGCTTCACATTCCCGTCCCACGAGTGTTTGAGGAGCGAAACGGCGTGGTTGATGAGGCCTTTGTTTTTGGACGCGAAGTAGAGCGCCACGGCGATGAAAATCAGCGCCAGCAACACGTTCTCGGAGGTGGGAATCTCGTCGCTCCCGAGGCAGGAGAAGTAGAAGAACAAAACACGCCGCCGAGGAAAACCAATGAGGCAACCGCCACAACCGGGCGGTTATTCGGTCGACCGGTCCGCAGGTTGAATTGTTGAAAGACACGTGGCTAAGGGGTTTCTTGATCTTCTTGTTCTTGTCGTCATCGCCGCCGATGGAAGAAAGGCAAGAAAGGCCGTGGAATGGATGAACGGATTGTGGGGGAAGAGCTGAGGAGCGAGGATTGGGTTCTCGTTAGCTTTGCCTGACTCTTCTGAGTTTCCATTTCTGTCCCTCTCAACGAGATCTTCCCCTCCGGTACCGGGATATTCTGACCACCTTGTGAATGCTCAACCCCTCCAACCATCCCTTGCACCTTGTGAAATTGCAGAACCCTTCCTGTTCCCCCTTGCACCTCAGATCCCTCAACCCCTCCAACCATCCCACTATCCACAGACGAATCAGTCGCGCAGCGAATCAGAATCGAAGAGGAGGAGGAGACGCCGTTCACCACCAGGAGGGGCTTTCCACAGACGCCGTGCACCTGAAACTGCTCTCCACAGACGGTGCTGTTAGTGTCCTTAGGGCTCGGCTCAACCATTTCTTCTTCCACAGACTCACTCTCTCTCACTCACTCACTCACTCTCTGGTACTCTTTCTCTTCAACTCCTCCATTTTAAAAGCTGTTTTCTCCTTGTCTTTGTTGAATTCGATTCGCATTTGTGTATCTTTGTGAGTGACTGTGTATGCTTTTGAAGGGATAGGAATGGTTTTGCCTTTAGAATATGAGGCTAAAGATAAGGAGAAATTTGGTAGGGTATTGGGTTTAGGGATGGGTTTGGTTTCTCTATTATTTGGTTCTGGCATGTATTTTGCAATTCTATATTTACGCAAATGACTTTTAACATGGAAGATGGTCAATCCATCTGATTCCATCAAATTTAATATAGCTTGTTGGCCTTTAAGGTGGTTAATTGTTGATGATTAGGCTTTGTACTTATTAAGCCATGAATGCAAGATATCTCGCCATGTGCCTTACTTTCTTGACATATTTATCCAACCCCGCAAGGTGACTTGCTAGAGTTTTGAGCTTGCTATTTTCAAGGTGTTATTATATGTACTAAAAACTGGCCCAATTCTATTGGAAATTGAACTTGAAAAAATTATGGATATTGTCAATGTCAGATGCCTTGGCTTACTTAAGACATGACTTGAAATAAAATCTATATGAGAATGGAGAAAAAGTACTTTTTCCCCCTTCCTTTGCTCAGTTGAATTCTAGAGCTATCTGGAAATTAATTATGTTGTGTGTCATTAGTGGATTGGTCTACAACTGTGGGATAGGTCTAGAGCTATATATTTCTTTGTTTTGAAAAGAAAAAAGAAAAGATGTGTCTTGTCAAATGAGCAAATATTTATTGCATTGGTAGAGGGAAACCGATAGGAAAATTTGTTGTGGTGGAAGCTAGTCTTCCAAAGTGATTAAGATAAGCCAACTGGAAGGCACGATCAGGGTGCGTATAATATGTCTTGCATCTGAATGTTTATTAATCTGAAACTAGTTACTAAAAAAGAAAACGTGCAAACTCTGGACACAATACATGATCGAGCCAGAGCCAACAATAGCAACCAATCATACAAGCACACATGATGTACCATAACACAGATTTCAAGATTCAAAACCACTTCTACCTATTTTTCCACATCCCAAAGCTTAGTACTACATAGCGACCTCATGGTTATTATGTTCAAGATCCATTCAGTCCACTGAACAATCTTGTCTTCACCCCCATTCCATATATGCTTCCATTCCAATCATCAATTTCATTTTTTTAATTAGATTTTATTATTCTTCTAGATATGAACATGATTGGATGTTGTTGAATGTTTTCGATAGCTTAGATGCATGATTGGTTTAATGACAATAGTAGTATAGTGTTGAATTACCTTCCTTGGAAGATGAGTACAAGGAGAGGTCATTTGTTTATTTATTTAATTTAAATTGATGTAGTATATTGTTTGTAACATTATAAGCGAAATTTTTGGTCGCCTTACTAAAAGTGACACATTTGAAATGGATGGTTACCCTCCAGATCGGAGTTGGGTATATGATAGGCTTTATCCTGGTAGAGGAGGGGTGAAACCAGGCTTTGCAAAAGGTGTTGAAGAGTTTATACTGAAAGCTAGAGTACAACCTGAAGTTGCAAGTAATGGTGGAATCAGATGTCCTTGTGACATTTGCAAGTTTAGGAGCATATTGTCTGAAAGAGAAGTCAAGGTCCATCTGTATCGTGTTGGGTTCAAACCAAATTATTGGTATTGGACTGAGCACGGTGAAGAAGCGCCACATGTTCACCCAGTAAATGTGCCTAGTAGTAGTGGACAAATGGATAATGATGATCCGTTCACGCTAATGCAACATATGGTCGACGATGCGTTTAGGCCTAGGTATGACTTCCAAAGTATGGGTGATGTGGGTAATGAGGAAGACGGGAAGATATTCATGAAGTCGAGGAAGATATTCATGAAGAGCCCCCAAATGCTGACGCTCAAGACTTTTATGATTTGCTAACTGCTGCAAACGAGCCCATATATGAGGGTGCTTCTGAGTCAAAGCTTTCGGCAGCGTGAAATTGTTGGCATGCAAGACAAATTGGAACATTCCTCAAAAGTGTCTTGATTTCATTGCAAGTATGTTGGGAGATGTGTGTCCTTCAAAGGAGAAATTGCCAAAAAAATTTTACCAAGCAAAAAGATTGGTGTCGATGCTAGGTTTGGAATCTCAAAAATTGATTGTTGTGTTAATGGGTGTATGTTGTACTACAAGGATAATAGTGCGTAACGACAATGTAAGTTTTGTCAAGAACCATGGTATGTTCCCGTAAGACTGGGATGGGTAAGTACAACGATGTTCCAAAGCATAGAGGATGTTCTATTTGCCAATCACTCCTAGGTTGAAAAGATCAGATGCATCAACTGAGACTGCGGTGAAATGAGATGGCATTCTCACAATAGATCTGGGTCAGGCATTTTACGTCATCCATCTGATAGTGAAGCTTGGAAGCATTTTGATGCGGTGTATCTAGACTTTCCAAATGAACCAAGAAATGTAAGGCTTGGTTTATGTTCTGATGGATTCACACCTCACACTCAGGCATCTATAACCCCATAATCATGTTGGCAGGTTGTTGTGACCCCAAATAATCTCCCCTCTGAAATGTGTATGACTAAACCATTTATATTTTTGACTTGCTTCATACCCAGACCATCTAATCCGAAAGAAAAAATAGATGTGTTCTTACAACCTTTAATAGATGAGCTGCAACAGTTGTGGAGTGAGGGTGTTTTGACTTATGATATATCTAAAAAGCAAAACTTTCAAATGAGAGCATCCTTGATGTGGACAATTAATGATTTTCCCGCATACGGTATGTTGTCTGGGTGGGGTACACAAGGTAAATTGGCATGTCCCATATGTATGGACGATACAAAGTCGTTTAGACTAAAATATGGGGGGGAAAATTCTTGGTTCGATTGCCACCGTCGATTTTTACCGCGTGAGCACCAATTCAGAAGAAGTAAAAAGAGGTTTACAAAAAACAGGGTTGAGAAACATGGGCCTCCTGTAATACTGACAGGTGATATCATATGGAATTGGGTCAGTGGGGTTCCAAGTGTGGTAGAAGATGGAAAAGTTGAAAAGTTATCTGAGTATGGACGTAGTCACAATTGGATAAAGCGAAGCATATTCTGGGATCTTCCATACTGGAAAGACAATTTATTAAGGCACAATCTAGATGTGATGCACATAGAGAAAAATGTATTTGATAATGTGTTTATGACAGTCATGAAGTTTAAGGACAGAACAAAGGACAATGAAAAAGCAAGAATGGACTTGGCCCTCATATGCCAACGTAGTGACTTGGAGTTGATTCCAAAAGCCAATGGAAAAATGACAAAACCAAAGGCAAATTATTGTCTTTCTTCAGGTGAGGCAAAAAATGTGATGAAGTGGATGAAAGAGATCAAGATGCCAGATGGGTATGCTTCAAATTTGGCAAGATGTGTAGATGTTAATAGAGGGAAAATGTACGGGATGAAGAGTCATGACTGTCACGTATTTATGGAGTGTTTGCTCCCATTTGCATTTAGTTCATTGCCTGACCTTGTGTGGAGACCACTTACAGAGTTAAGTCAATTCTTTAAGGGCTTGTGCAGTAATAATTTGAGCCAGAATGATTTGCTCAAATTGAATGAAAACATTCCATTAATCTTATGCAAACTTGAAAGAATCTTCCCACCAGGTTTCTTTGATTCAATGGAACATCTTCCAATTCACCTCCCACACGAGGCAACACTTGGTGGTCCAGTTCAATACCGATGGATGTATCCATTTGAAAGGTATTCGTTGATATCTGCAATTATCTCCCTCTATATTGTCATATCTTTATTATAAGCCATTTTATTCTCATTTATTTGTAGAATGATGGGTGATTTTAAGCGGTCAGTGAAAAACAAGGCTAGAGTAGAAGGCTCAATATGTATGTCCTACTTACAACGGGAGACAACATATTTTTGTTCACATTATTTCAAAACGATTGACTTGTATGCCAAAAGTCAACGTAATGAAGCTTCAAGATTGAATGACGATGTCACATCAACATTGTCAATTAGCAATGGACTAGGACGTCCTAGTGGGCAATCCAAAGCTCACTGGTTGAGTGATACTGAATGGAGGTCTGCACATGTACACATCCTCATCAATTGCATCGAGGTTAAGCCATATATTGAGTAAGTAATACACCATTAAACCCACACTCAATGTATTTACTAGTATATACTTACAACAACTCTGTCTTTCTTGGCAGTTACTTTTTGCAATATAACTCCATCGATGAAGCAGATCCTTCAGCTCAAACTCGTATTTATGCTGAATTCCCAGAATGGTTTCGGTCCTATGTAAGTATTTGACCAAAATCCTATTGCAAATAAATTGTCTTCTTATCCTCATTGTGAGTGTCTTGTTTGTATAGGTAACTAATGAATCAAATGGCGTGGCTGATATAAACTTGATATCATTAGCTTGGGGTCCAGAGTCAAAGGCCATAAGTTGGCACAAATACTTTATTAATGGGTATAAATACCACACACAAGCATGGGCTCAGGGTAAAAAGACCATAAACAGTGGGGTTTATGTCAAAGGGTTCTGAGAAGGAGGAGAAGATGATTTCTATGTTGTCATACAACATATCTACGAATTAACGTATCACAAGTTGCCTCACGGGGTTGTTCTGTTTTATTGTCAATGGTTTGATCCAAGACGGAATAGAGGAACTAAAGTTCATCCGCAATATGGCATTGTAGATATCAAGATGAATAAGCATTATGATCGTTACGATCCATTCATAATTGCACAAAAGGCTAGACAAGTGTATTATGTACCTTACCCAGATATGAGGACAGACAAACGTGGTTGGTGTGCAGTGATAAAAACAAAGCCCAGAGGCCGTGTAGAGGTGAATGAAATTGACGATGACATTCCCTATCAAGATGAAGAGATGACACGTATAGAGCAGATAACTGAAATTGAGGAAATGGATTGCTTGCGTGATCAAACACATAGTGATGAAGAGGTCGATGTTATGTCAATTCCAAACATTGATATTGATAATGAAGTTGACATGGATGTCGACGATGATGATAATTATGAGTCTGAGCTTGACTCTAATGACGGAGATGCTGATATGGTTGTGGATGATGAAGATGAAGACATTGACTAAAGTTATTATACTTGTTTATTTATGAAGTTAGTGAAGTCATTGTACTTGTTTATTTAAATAGTTAGTGAAGTCATTGTACTTGTTTATTTAAATAGTTAGTGAACTCATTGTACTTGTTTATTTAAATAGTTAGTGAACTCATTGTACTTGTTTATTTAAATAGTTAGTGAACTCATTGTACTTGTTTATTTTAAAAGTTTGTGAAATCATTGTACTTGTTTATTTAAATAGTTAGCGAAGTTATTATACTTGTTTATTTAATTATTGTACATGTTGACTGACAATACGTGTGAACATATATGTAAATGCTTGTTTTTTTTTTTACAGATGCCTCCTAAAGAGAAAGAGCATCGTAGGTCTAAGCTGCCTACGAAGAAGGCTAAGACGATTTTGCCACAACAATTGGCAAATCGTATGACACAGTCACTACTGGAGGACGACGCTAGCACACCACTCTGTGAGGCTAGTCAGCAACCTCCTGCTCAGCATACTGCCGAAGTGATACCACCTCCCCTGTCCCCTATAATGATGATCCCAAATCCGGATTCGCACCTCCTCTTGTATGGTATGTTTTTATCTAGTTGTTGGATTTTTTTTTAATTGCTTTCCCTTTGTGGTAACAAATTGATTTTTATTGTAGGAGCATGTTTCCCCTTCACCGCAGGGGGATATCCATTTTGAGCAAAGACACTCCTCCGAAGTCGATGATGCAGTGCAGACCTTCGCACACCGCACGTAGTGGTCCGACAAAGGCAGGTCACGATATTCCCATCCGGCCGGGACTGAGGTGACACCTAATGGGAAACCCATCATTAGGGTTCATGGCAAATCGTACGTCACTTTATTCCAAGTCTGTAGTATCTCGTTAACAATTTAGATCTGGTTTATTTCAAATTTGTTTGTCTACTTGCCTTTTGTTTTTTACTTGAAATTCAAAGGGATGGTTTTTGTTTGTTGTTTCTGGCATTTGATTTCAATGGAGATTATAAGTATTCATTGGCCAAACATATTGTTCCATGTTAAAATCCATTGCAAGTATCTTTAGTTAATGCTGATATTATGTTTATAACTTATTTATAGGTTCATCCCCGCGAAAGGAGCCTCTAAGGCCATCACCGATCATTCAATCACAGCCCGGAACCATATCATACTTGGGGAGAGATTCCAGGAGAGACGGTGGAGAAATGGTTTGAGAAATTTGAAGTAAGATAATGTTACTTTTCTTATTTAAGGGTTTTCGTTATTGTGTATTGATATTAGTAATGAACTAGTAAAATACCCGTGCATACGCACGGGTCGCAAAAAGGTAGCACAACCATCTAAGATTAAATGTTGTAGGCTTGTAGCTTGACAAATGCTACATATAAATATGATTTATCTGATCATGAAGTTGTTTTATCCATGCATTAGTACAGAGTTGCCATTTCCTATCATCCAATTTCACTCCACCACCAATCCTGCAAACTTCAAGGCCTTTTTCACTGAATTACTAATCAATTAGACAGAGTGGATTAGGCACAGAGCACTTCTCAAAGAATCAAAATCGGAGAGAGACCACATACATTCAGTTCTAGATTTCCTGTTGTAGTCTATCAACTCATCAAAACATAAACCTCAACTTAAGCATAAGATATGCCTATAAGAAAGGATAAGAAAATAACTATTTTGAAAAAAATAACATAAAAAAGGAAGGAAACTGCTCCCACAAACATCTATGAAGCAATTATGACATATATTAACCTTGTGAAACATATGTACCAGGACAAGAACATTGTAACAATTTTAAACAACAAAACTTACCATGGAGAAAGCAAAGATATGGGAAATCGAAACACCATAATGGAGACCGTCAAAAATATAAGCCTGCATTAAATGGTTGAGAAGCACCGACTAATCGCAACAACCACAGATAACGGTGTAAACTAATATCCGAGGAATAAACGCCGATTTAAAAATAAGTAATACCATACTTACCAATACTCCTGCTCGACAACCTGCAAGACTTCGTAGTCCTGGGTAAAAAGGGTAGCTAAAGATCCAAAAGATACACCTGCACTGCAGCCAAACAGATACTGTCACAAGAAATTCAACTGGAAAGACATCATCAGGTCCTCAAACATATTCACAAAACTTGGTATTTTACACGCTTAAACAGCCATAGCTTTCCTAAATTCTAAGAATAACTAATGAATGAAAGGCATCAAAAGCTCAAAACTCAATGCACAAAAAGAAAAACACTTACCCTTAAAACAAAACTAGTAATCTCCTTCACAACTTTGTACTCATATACGGATAGAGAACTTGCAATTAGGGCCTATAAATAATAATATTGCAAGATAAGTAAAAAAAGGCATATGCAAGCAAGAAGACAAGAATGAAGCAAGTAATGACCAAGCTTAAATGTAAAGATTTTAAATTGTAAAACAAAGGTCATACTTAAACTAATCGAAAAATTTGCCAAGAGGTTCAATGAAGCCTGTCTAAATATAAGGTCACTAAGGCGTAAATTTGTCTCAGATACCATTATGCTCAGCCTTTTGTTGGCTTTGCTTGTTTCATTGCAAGACCCTAGTTTTATTACCGGTAGAAAGAAACTAAAGAAGCCATAACACAAGGGAGGGGGGGAATTAAAATGAAAGAAAAGGAAAAAAAAAAATTAAAAAAATAAATAAAAAAATGAACATGTTTTACATGAAGGGAAATTTAATACACGACGGATGTAGCCAATGCATCTGTAAGAAGGAAACGGCCAACCACACTTGCATACATATCGATGCGCAGCCATAGCTATAGGACCATGACGAGCGACCATTGATGTCCCCAATGTCATGGTTGTAAGAACAACAAGTGTTCTTCCAAGAAGGAAACCCCTATAGCGACCCACGGGTCATAACCAAAACAACAACATTAACCTAATGTAAAGCTAAATAATTTACACACTAAAGCGAAAAGCGAAATGTTCATGTCAAATTTGGTTTACTATCAAAAGAGAAAGACAATGCAAGACAGAATAATAATCCAATTTCATCTGTTGACAAAACGCATCAGTAAATTCTGGCAGAAACAAGATCGCATTTCATCGGGTAACATAATGTAAAAACCTAGTAGAAAAATTGAAAATCTTGAAACCGATTTGTTCTATTAATGCTATTGCCTTTAAATTGCTAAGTTACAAGCGAATGCAGTGGACTCTTTTACTTGTAAACATTTGTTGAGATCTCGTTTAGCATCTAGTTGTTATCTTCCCTTTTATCCCTATTTTTATAAGGGACACAAATAAGTTTAGGAGGAGAGCCAAAGGCACTCTTTGAACTCAGGTTTCATGAACACATAACAAGTAAATGAAGCCACCAAGAAAGAGGTAACTCCTTACCAGACTTAATATACCCGCCAAATTGCAGGTTTCCCATCTTTGGAGGTAGTAACTCAGCTCTCTTATTCAGACACCAGATCATCAACAAGGTCCCAATATATCTAAGGCATGAAATTTCCATCATAATCAGGACTAAACTAAGTCGAGAAATAGAGAAATAAAAGATAATGATGTTGGATTATAAGTAGATATCATTGCATGACTGTTATTCTTGATCTAATAATTTCATTGGTTTACATTTCTCATTGTTCTTTGGGCACATAGTTAATGTAAGTGAACAGATTTACCCGATAAAGGACATGTGTCATTTGGGAACAATGCCTAAAATTGTGAAATCAACATCCTAAGCATTGCTAAAATAGATAATAGATATTGATCTTATTTGTAATATAATATTGTAGGAGCATGTTTCGTGGGATCGTAAAGACCATTATCTGGTTGAGAAGCTCTTCAACAGCAAAGGCTCAAAGCGTCTTTCTGAGATGCTTATGGAGGTGAGGAAGAATGGTAAACGCCCAACCTGGATAGGCGAGACGGCTTATGCAGAACTTAATGCCAAGTGGAAGGCTCCAGACTATAAGGAGAAATGCACCAAGGCCAAGCAGAACCGCGTTTCTTCTAAGGGTGGTTCTATGCATACTGGTGGATCTATATCTATCACTGAGCATGCCTTACGCCTGGTATGTTTTTTAAACATTTTATTGCTTAAAATTCATCACATAAATTTGTTGTTATATATATGTTCCTAACGTTTTTAATTATGTTTCAGTCTGATGAGTTGGGTAGAGAGCCCACGGTGGATGAGATCTTTTGGAAGACTCACACAAAAAAGAAGGACAAATCTTGGGTGGACGACAGATCCAGGGAGACATATGTAAGTCAGATCATTGCATTTTTTATTTAGTTAATTTTATTTTGTTTCATAAACAATATTGTAACCAATCTTTACTTTGTTTTGTTTTGAGCAGGAAGCCTATCAAGAGAAAGTGCAGCAGGCCGCCTCTCAGGCCTCTGATGGAGGAGGCAATCGGCGGTGTTGACCCTCAACTCGATTGCGATTGGGCCCAATCTGCTGGGGGTAGGACTCGGGGACGGCTGTACGGTGTTGGAGGCTTGTCCGGACGTTTTAGGCCTGGTGTCTCCTCTCTGACCCAGGAGTCTCGTGCATCTGGCACCAGTACCCAGTCCCCGACTCAGTACTCTATTGAGGTCGCTGCACAGATTGCGGCTTTTGAGGAGCGCGCAAAAAAGGCAGAGGAGGAGGCTCGGGAGGCACGAGAGGAAGCACGGGAGGCAAGGAGAATTGCCTCGGAGCGGGATCAGGAGTTTCAACGGCAGTTGAGGGAGTTGTCTGCCAGTGTTGCTGCCATCCAGGCCCACAAATCCCGTCGTCACCATCCGGACTATGAGGAGTCGGAGTCTGAGGAGGATTAGTCTTGCCGTTATGCTACAGACTTTTTTTATTATCGACTTGTTTGACATTATGGATTTCTAGCTTTTGACATTATGGATTTGTGGTTTTTAACACTATGGATTGTTTAACCTTTAATGACTAAAAATGTATGTTGATGTCTCTTAAAGACAATGTATGTTGATGGCCATTGAAAAATGTATGTTGATGTCTGTTTGCTGCTGTTGCGTTTATATGTCAGGTGCCGTAAAAATTTTGGGCAGGTTTTAAAAACAAAGGTTTCCAAAATAAAAAATTTACAGTAAATTACCGACGGCTTAGCCGTCGGTAATTCACTGACGTATTTTTAAATTTTTCGTGACATTATCGACGGCCCAGCCGTCGGTATTCCGTCGGTAAATTACGGACGGCTTAGCCGTCGGTAATCCGGTGACGTATTTTAATTTTTTTGTGACATTTACCGACGGCCTAGCCGTCGGTAAATCACAAAAAAAATTAAAATACGTCACCTAATTACTGACGGCTATACTTAAATTTCCGACGGCTTAGCCTTCGGTATTACCGATGGCTTTTAATGGCCGTCGGTAAAGGATTTCCAACGAGCCATTAACCAAGGGCCCCGAGGCCGTCGGTAAGCCGTTGGTAATAAACATTACCGACGGCTTTTGTGCTTTACTGACGGAAAATGGCCGTCGGTAATGGCGAAAATTCTTGTAGTGATGGTCTTTGAACCAGATTTTGAGTTCGGGAGTTGGTTACGCATAGGAAAAGTACTAGCACCCCCTAAAACGCCCATAAAAACGGTACCTTTAATTATTCGAAAAAAATGTTTACCTAAAATTGATTCCCTTTTTGGTTTTATTAGCAATAGTGCCTAAAAACTAATTTATTTAAAAAAGGAAAGTACTTCGTTTCCAAAAGAAAGCTTTATTATTATTTTTGTTAGAATCCAGAAAAATTCTTTTTTTAATATTATTACTTCATCCCTTTTTTAAAAATAACACAGAAATGGAAAAAATGAAACTTTGGAAAAGAAAATAAACATGATTTCGATTATGTTAACTTATTAAAGAAAAAACATATAAATGAAAAAAGGTAGAAGCTTTCCTTTTTCACTTTGATGCCCCTCTTAATGGAAAATTTGCAATTCGGTCCCTACAAGGTTTGGCCCCATTGGGAGGCCAAACCCTAACACTAGCTTCGAGCCTCACATGATGTAAAATAAGAAGATAAATAAAAAAAAACTCAGCAGCAACAAATAAACACGATCCAAATAGAAATATAAATAAAAAAGTTAATAAAAAATAAAGCAAGCTGAAGAAATATAATAGACTAGATTAAGGCTAACAATCTGAATTGCTATTACTGATCAAAAAAGAAAAAGAAATAAGAGTAGGGGATGAAACCTGGGCGAACAACTCGGGACCCAGAAATTTACAGGGTAGCAAAAAATTAAATCCACCTAAAACTAAGAGTGTTTGTTTTTCTTTTGTGGCCTCACAAAGATTTCAACAGCGGCCTTGCTCTCGCTTCTGTCTCTCCTCAGATTCAAAAATCAACTTCCCTTTTTTTTTGAGATCCAGAACGTTCTCTTGGTGACCCTTTTTAGATCCCGAAAACTTTCCTCGGTTCGCTCCCCCCTTTTTCTCCTCTTTGAGAGGCTTTTATAGCATTCTTCGAATCTGTTACAGAAACAAAGAAATACCAGGATCAAAATAAACTGGGAATAAAAGGAAATAAATGAAGAAAAAGAGAATAGAATCACTCCCTGATTTGGTTCTGGATGTCCATGCTTTCCTCTCAACCGAATCTCCATAAATCTGAGACATATTATCGAAAAAAATGGGGATTTTGGTGTGATTTGGTTTGAGATTAAGAAAGGGAGATTTGATTGATTCTCCAAAATATGCTTTCTGAAAAGGAAAGGGATGGAAGAAGATCTTTTGCCTTATTTTTTCTATTTCTTTCTTTTGCCTTATTTTTTTATTTTCTTTATTCATTCTATGAGACCAAAAATATTATTTTTATTTATTTATTTATTTATTTATTTAATATTACTACTACTAATTTTAATAAGCAAAAATAAATTAAAAGAAAGAGGCCGGACAAAAATTAGGGTACGACAGTGAGTCTCAATACCTTGCAATTTCTCCAAATGGGAGATGAATTGACAGTTGATCCTACAATTTGTCGCCTACATCCTTTTCTAATCACGGGTAAAATTTGTCCAAAATCACCGCCCAACACAACAACCTTGCCGCCAAATGGTTTGTCCAAATTTTTCTGATCTTGTGACGACATGAGATCACGCAGTGTGCAGTCAAAGGCTTCAAAGCAGAATTTGTTCATCATTGGTGTCTCGTCCCAGATTATTAGTTTAGTTTGAATAAGAAGTTTTGCTCTATCACTACCCTGGTTGATATTGCAAGTTGATTCATCATTGATTATCAATGGAATGGAAAATGTGGAATGGGTTGTTCAACCTCCAGGTAGGAGAAGTGAAGCAATGCCACTAGAAGCCACATTAAGTATGATGAATACCTGTGATCGGAGGCCTGAAGACATGGTGTTCCATAGAAATGTTTTTCCGGTACTCCCATATCCAAATAAGAAAAAAACCCACCCAATCTAGACAATACTGCAGACATTATCTCATCGTAGACACTCTTCTGCTCGTTCGTCAACTTATCCATTAATGAGGAGTGTGTTCTTGCAAGCTCATCTTTGTCATAACTTAGTTCATCAATAATCAACTTATTCTAATAGTCCATCACATATGAGAAGAGCGGGTATGGCATAAAGGCGAAGTCACTAAGAGACCTTCCATTGGATCGAAACAACTTCTCCAATTCAATAAGACACAAATTTTTCAAATCATCGTTGCCAATCTGTAGATCTGTAAGGAAAAATATAATTTTAAGTTAGCTGGTAACAATACAAACAATGCAGTTGAGATGTTCATGTAAAAAATACTTACCTGCAATGGCTAGATCCCTTCTCCTATCATACACAATACCATCAGACAATAGCTTCCACGTAGAGTTCCACACCATATCAGGTTTATTCATTGTATTCATTACTAATAATGTAACAAACAATCTTCGCAATTGGCTTCCAGAGGCTATCTCACTCGCTTCGATGATTGCATCTATAAACTCCTTGTCATCAGCTAGAAGCCCCAATGCATAACATGCCTCCTGGAAATTGTGGTATGTGATTCCATTGACCATCCTCAGAGATTTGTAACCAGTGCATCCCTTTTGAACCGTGAGCAAAATTATCATGAAATATAATTCACCAACTCCTGGAGGGATGTAATGAAGTTAGCCAATACTTTGACCCTTTTTTCTTGGCTTCCACTTTCTTTCTTGCTTTAGGTAGACAAATCTCATAGGAAATTCTGAATATGTCAAGTCTTGACCCTCGGTGTACGATCGGTTAGCAGCAAACCATACAAGAAACATTGTATCAAATTGTTCATTTCTTTGAACAATAGACCCAATATCATCTTTTCATTAAAATATACAGTCTGGTAGTTAAGAAGATGAAAATTTAACCGTTGAACAGGTGGCCATCTGTAATGAATATCAAACATGAATATCCTCCAAACAGCCTCACATGGTGACAGATACCTACAGTCATAATAATGCTTAATTTCATCGATGGGTGTATCTCTAACCCCATTTTCATCGTTCCTACATATATGTAAAGTAGCACAATCAGGCCCCTTGTTGACATATTTAAATAGATACTTTATAGAGTTGGACTTATTGCAGTATTCTACATTGACATGTCCTCCATACCTTAGCAAAAGATAAGGATCGTATGGAACAACATTCATGTTATCTAACCTTGCTCCCAGCTTCTCAATATATATCCCACTATCACGACGTTTGTACTTTGGATAACCGTTGTCGTCTATTGTAGTGGAGTCTTGAAAAGACTTTGGGAAAAACTTTGAGCATTTACCATCTTTCATGCAAGGCGACCTTCGGTTTACAATTCCACATGGCCCATGGATTATGTAGGTGGATACATCATCATACAATCTAGGATATAGTATTCACTACAAGAAAATGCGAGTGTACCGACAACCAAAAGTCGTCGGTAACGCCGAAAAGCCGTCAGAAAAGTAAATTTACCGATGGCTTACCGACGACCACTAACTCGTCGGTAAAATGGGCATCGCAAATGATTACCAACGGGTTTTTTTTTTATCGTCAGTTAAATCTGGCAGCAATTTTCGACGGACAATACCGTCGGTAGTTTTCCGATGGTCGAGGCCGTCGGTAATTCCAGGTGGTGATTACCAACGGCCATACCCATCGGTATTCTTAATTTTTTTTCGAATTTAATTAAATAATTAAATAAATTAATTGATTAATTTTTTATATTTAATTTAATTAATTGATTTATTTATTTAATTTTTAAAATAATTAATTTCTTTAGTTAATTTAATTAACTATTAATTTAATTTAATTTAATTGATTAATTTTAATTATTAATTAATTAATTATTTACTTATTTAATTATTAATTTATTCTATATTAAAAAATGTGATAACGTAAACTAAAAAAACAAATTAAAAAAAGTAATAAATAAAAAAAATATCCGAACAAACATCAGTAATTAAAAAAATATCTGAACAATATCAAAAAAAAAAGTACAAACATCACTAATAATCCTGGTAGTCCTGATCATGATCGAGATGCTCTAAACCATCTGCGTCATCGACATGATCAGTACCAGAAGGCGGAGGCGGAGGCAAAGGAGGCGGTTGAAGCTGCTGGCAAGCTAACATCTGGTACATATGTTCCTATCGCTGTAGCACCTGAGCCAAAATGGCGTTCGTCCGACGGGTCTCCTCCTCGGAAGCGGCCACTCTCTGCCTCAGAGCAGCTAACTCCTGCTCATCTACGACAGAGCGACGACTGACACCACCACTACTTGATGACTCTCCAATGTGGAAGTGGCTGGTCCCTTTCCTGTAGTTGTTGGCAAGGTCTCCAGCACCGTATAGGCGACCCTTCTTCTTGCCGCCAACAACATCTGCCCAAACCCTTAGCGGTGCAGATGGATCCTCAGGGCTCTGAGACGGAGAACATGATGATGTCTGAGATCTAATTTGAGACATCCTCGCCTCAAACTCCTCTTGTCAAACATAAAAAAATAAGTTAATTTTTTTTTGTAAGAAAATAATATAAACAATATTAAAAACTATTCATTATATTTTATAATTACCTGGGTCCGCCTCGACCGATCATCAACAAAATCACTGGTACTCCTCCTAATATGAGTTGCACGATGGAGCTCGTGCAATTGTACTTCTCTACCCAACCTCTTCGACTATAATTTTTTAATAAAAAACCTTAAATAAATAATAAATAATAACTAACAATAATATTGATAATAATAATAATTATATAACACGTATAAGTCGAGCTGCGTGCTGCGCCTGACTGACGGAACCTCCGGTGTGCAAGCTCCCACCCTTCTCAGAGGCTCTATTCTTCTTGGCCTTCGCGCAGATGGATTTGTACTCAGCAGAGCGCCAGTGCTCTCCCAGCTGCTGCCAGAGATTATCCCCTATCCAGTAAGGTTATCCCCTGATGCAGGCATCTCTAAGCTTATCAGAGAGGCGGTTGGAGGCCTTCATATGGAAGTTCTTCTCGATCCGCCCCCTCATCCTCTTCCTCCCAAGCAACCCTCTCCTATATCAATATAAAGCATTATTAGACATAATTGAAATTTATGAAATAAAAAAATAATATGCAACAAAATAAAAATTGCAACTTACTCTGAAAGATTTGAACATATGCCTCCGCTCGTCGTCCTTCAACGTTCCCCAGGTGGGCCCAAACGTGTGGTAATTCTCCTCAATTACTGTTGTGATAGCCTTCACAGCTGGCTTTGAGGAAAGGAACCTAAACAATAAAAAGATGTCAAACAAATTATATATATATATATACACACACACACACATGTAAATTATTAATAACTCGAAAAAAAATGTAAATACTTACCCTTTACCAGCCGGCCTGATAATAACTCGGCCATCATGCAGCATCTCAAGATCCTCAACGACCTCCTGCTCAACCTCCTGCTACTCATCCTCGTCCTGCTCAACCCCAGTCTGATCAGGTGTATGACCCGTACTATACTCATGCTCGGACTGATGAGTATCGGGCACCGTCTCAGGCACAACATGGGAGGAAGAAGCGCCATGTGTCTGTTGAAACCCCAGGTTGGGGATCATGTAAATGGGAGGCAAATGGGGTGTCGGTGAAGAAGGTGCTGGAGGCTGTGTAGGTGCCAAATGTAACGTAGGCTGTGTAGGGGCCGAACGCGCTGGAGACTATGTAGGCGTAGATGTACGCGGACGTTGTGTGGATGACAACATCGAAAAGCCAGCAGAGTCACGCCTAATAATGTTCAGCTTCCGACAACCAGGGGGGTCGATGACGATGGTCTTCCCCTTCCCTTTACCACCAGTGGGTGGTCTGGGGGGTCGGATCCTGATCCTGATGCCATATGTCTATAGGTCAAATCAACAATAACAGTCATGAAATATTATATTTAAACATAACAATATTAAAATGAATTACATAAAGATAAACAACAAGTTATGAAAATAACTGACAAATTAAAATATATTGTTAGACATTAATTTCTCTAATTGTAAAAAGTTAAACAATTTCATTCTGCCCACTCTACTTCAGCATCGTCTTCAGATCTTAATGGTTCTGCCACTTCTTTATTTAATTCCTCATCTCCATCTACATCTTCATATGTGATTGGATTGTCTTATAGTCGAGAAATGTGTTCCACTTCATTTACTATATTGACATGAGACATCTCATCCACTTGATAAGCCACTTCTTCCTGTGGATCATCTGCTCCAATGCGACCCCTTGGTTTTATCTTTATTGCAACACACCAACCTTGTTTGTCCCTTCGAGTTGATGGATAAGAGACATAATACACTTGTCTTACATGTTGTGCCATGATAAACAGATCAAACATTTGGTATCTTCTGCTCGCGCATATCTCCACAGTATTATATTTTCGATCCACTGTTGTGCCTCTACTTGACGGATCAAACCAATTACAATAAAATAGCACTATTCTTTTAGTATAGTCTAAAGTATTGTATGCCAGTTCATATATATGTTGAATCACGCCTAGAAGTTGTCTTCACTTTCATCTGTGGCACCTTTTACATAAACTCCGCTGTTAATTGTTTTTCCCCCTCTGTTTTTGACTGGGTTTGAACTTTGTATCCGTTTACGAAAAACGTGTGCCATTCTTTTACACATGATTTAGGACAATGAGTTAAATTTCTCAAGTGTTCGATTTTACGCGATTTTGCCTCACTATACACCTGCGTATACACCATATGCAAACAAATTATTGTCCCTTTTTTCAAACAATCTTTTGTATTTTCAAACAATAAAATGATCAAATAGGACTAAAAATACATATTGGTTCATAAAACACGTTGGGAAATATTCATGAATATAGGCAGAAGAGTCTTATTCGCTTGTGGGCTTAGTTAACAAAAATGCCCTGATCAAGTCATTATCAAACAAATGATCATGAGTGGTTGTAGATAAAAGAAATTGAAAATGGTCAAAATGATACATACGTAAGATATGGTGATGCTTCAGTACAGTTGATCAACACGTGAACGTGGGCTGAATTGAACTCAATTGCCAATTAAATAACCACACTTCTAAAATTAGGTTATGTTAACCGTTGAGGAGTATTGTTCACAAACTCATACCATTAATTCTCTAGCGTCCATAAGTTGCTGTTTATGAAACTTTGATTCCCATTGCAGGTAATATTTTGTGACAGTCAATCACATAAAATTTCTAAAATATGATATTTAAAAAATAGGATAGGAAGCAGAGTGTGTTAGGTTCATAGTTTGTTATTTAGGGAGATAATTTTGGGAAGCTAATTTATATTATTGTGATACCTGATTAGATCTTCATCCATCAATATATTATTTTGTCTTAACAACAAAATTGGCGTTTTTTTAGATTTCAATATATTGATCAAAAAATCCCAATCAGTGTGGTGTTTCCTTATGTGGTTATTTGAATTGCCATTAATTGTTTCCTACTATTTAGGCCCCATATACTGAACACACGATGAGAGAGATTGTAGTCAACTTGCAAGGCATCTGAAAAATCTTTTTATTGCTAATATTATAGCATAATTGCAATATTAAGAATCGATATAATAAATACAATATTAAGAATCGAAGTGGCACATGACTGGGATACCAAATGGTGTGAAGCCCATTTATTCTATATTCTATATTCATTGAGTTTGTTGTACACACCTTTTATAGTGTGATCCTTAAAATTAAAAATACGTTAAAATCCATATTACTATAACATTGGTGAATTTTAAAAATTTCTTTGATAGTACATATCAGCAATGTTTTTGAGTCCTATTATTTTGGGATTCAATATAATAATATTGTGATATCTGATTAGATATTCCTTATTTACGTGTTTGAATTGTCATGAATTGTAATGTACTATTTAGGGATCATACAATCCTTTAGAAGAATGAATTTTTTCACGCCATGCTGATTACAATACCAAATATTCAAATCATTACCAGTTGATTGTTTATCTAATGCCTCGTAAAATATTTCTTGTATCTAATTTCACATATTTATGTTTATATTTTTTTACTTCCCACATTGAGTATCTAACCCTTAAAGTGCTAAGTCAACGAAATGTATGAATTTGTATTAGAAAGTAGCAAGTGCTTGGTAAACATTAAACATATATGACAGATTCGAAACAATTATGGATAAAACCTTATTGACTTCAATATAATTTTTTTGTAAGTATGCTGGATTGGTGCGGACTTCAATATGTTTATAGTATTATAGTAATGGGCCTTGATTGTCTTATTATTCATTTTCAGGTCTGAGTTACAAATAACTAATAAAATTGTGGCCAATGATGAAGAACCTTAAGCAAGAAGAAACATCGCAAGCAATAGTGAGGAATTTATGCGTAAGTATACTTAACTTTCTAAGTATAGTATTTGACATTGCTATAGTATTAGATTGTTAAAGTAAATGATAGTCTATAATGTACGTCAAGAAAAAAATACTTGTTCATTAGACTTAACAGAATAATGAAATGTGTTTTGGAATACTTTTTTCCAGAGCCACTTTTAAAATGTTGATGAAAAAGCAATGCACTCCATGAAAAAACTGCAGCAACATAATAACGCAAGAAACAAAAATAACAAACCAAAAACTGAAAGAACATCCAATAGCAAACATAAAAGGGAAACTAAATCCTAGGAAGTAGGACATATTTTAATATGGAAAAACATAAGAAAAGACCTTAGTCCTTTTCAATCTTTATCTCTCTCTTGAGTTGTTTCGCAACAGCTGAAGTAGTCGGGTCAAAGTCTCCATCAGGACTGGATCTTTTAGGAGTGGTGCAACTCTTGAGAGTCCCTTGACAAATCAACAGTCTCTGTTACTTTAAGGTGATTTCCACCTTCATCAACCTTTCCTCCTCCAAATTCAATTTCAGCTTCAGCAACTTTACCACAATTAGCATCTGATCCTGCAAACTTGTTCATGAGGTCCTGGAATTCAAATTATGTACCATAAAAAATTGATCCATTAGACTTAATATAATATCGTCACTAAATTAGTAGTTAGATAAGTTAAAAATTTTACAACCTGAGCAACAGTACTGTCAACCAAGGTACCCACAATGTTTCCGTTAGCATTGTGCATTTCAACAACAATAGGGGGTGTTTCCTAAGAAATAAAACATTACAGTCAATTAAATGGATACTTCAAAATTGACAATTATCTCACGTTTGTTAAAAATTAATTGCACCTCTTGGATATTTGTGACCTTGATTAGCTCTAACGCTTTTCCATCATTAGAAAACCTCTTGACACGAAAAGATGGTTCATATCTAGTACCCTGGTTGCTATTGACCTCAATTTTGAACAGAAATGTCTTGTCAACAAGTTAAGAATCTCCTTTGGGATTATTGTAGAGCCAGGTGTGGCCGTTGACTCTATTAATTCAGCACATGATTTTTTAAGCAATGCAGATGCATCACGGTCAAATAAAACCAAGGTTGCAGAATCAGTGTCGTCAATGACACCCAACTTGATGCAATACATGTATAAACAACAGACAGAACATAATTATCAAACTAATGATTATTAAGCCTGATTAGAATATTAGAAAAAGAAATGCCAACAAAATATATACCTTGGTGTTACTTGCAGCACATGACGATTACATTTTTCACAAAAGTACATTTTTTTCATCTGGGCCCACCTTCTTGTTACAACTGCAGGTGGTGTACCACCACCCATCCTCATTACAAATATGCTTAATAGTAGCCATAACCACAAAGACATAGTCCTGACCCCAAAAAATCTCTTAAAAAATTAAAAAAAAAATGTAGCAAGTACAAAAAAAATAATCCTAAAAATAATAGTTATAAATCAGTCAATGTATTCTTTTTAAACATATATACCTCCCTGCACTCCCTTAGTTTTTCACTTGTAGTCCTAGGTGTTAGCTTTAACAAGTCTTCAACAATGCTAATTTCTGAAGATTCTTGTAATTGGGTAAGACCTTGATTAGGAGATCCAGATTTGGCCAACATCCTGATAAACCATCATGTCACATCGCTAAATCTATTTTGAATATAACCGGTAGTATCAGGAAAAAAAAACCTTTCTTTCATTGCAGATGCCTTAATAATGTCTGGATTGAACAACAACTTTGTTGCACCAATACTGTTTTGTATGATAGGCTTGCCTGAACAAAAATTTTAAAATATATATCATTTAAGGTAATCAGTAAAATAGATTGATAAAGTGACTGCTAATTACCATTAAATAGCTTCACTTTAGCAAACATGATTATCATAACAATATTGTTGAGTCCCCAGATACAAGGAAAGAGTTGAGGTCATTAACATAGGTGCCAAACAAAGTCAACTTAAAATGAAATCTGGATAAAATGAGATAATTAAAAATATGAAACTCATAAACATTGGCTAGGAATGCTATAACATTGATTAGGTAATGGTCGTTCATCTTACCCATCAGTGTCAAGCTCTATTGAGACCCAACTTAATTTTTTCTCCATTTTTTTCATATACTCTTTCCTTTCCAACACCAGTCAGCACACCCATTATGTCTGCATCAACCATAACAAAATAACAATTAAAATGTATAATTGTAAATTAAGGTGTTTTTCTAAAGGAGTAAAAGACATGAAAAAGAAAACTCACCAACCAAATAGTTAGTGTCATATTCAGTTGTGAGAACCTCAGCAGGTAAAAATTGAAGACGTTTTTTGGGACAATGTCGTTGTAAACTTCCTTAACTTTTGTCCCGTACCGGAAACATCCCGTACTGGAAACATAACTTATAGTCAGGTCCTGTAGTGCGATAGGGATCAACATTGGTGGCCACACCGAAATTTGTCATAACATAAACAACACCTTCTTTAAGCTGAGTCTCAAACCTGTAAATCAAAGTTTTTTTCAATGTTGCATGTATCATATCACCCTGCACAGTAAATTTTGTTTTAGTATTAGTATTAGTATTACAATACATCTATAAAAACAATCTAAAAAACAATATAAAACATCACACAAATTGAGAACACATAATTGTTGAACACCACCTCAGAGTCCATAAGCACGAGTTCAATGGAGAACGGTTTTGTAGCGTCGGTAAAATCTGCAACGCGCCACAGCCTGATAACCCAAGCCAATAAAGTCCACGACTCTTGATTGGGGCTCACATCTAAAACCATATCAAGCTTAGGGGCCATAGGTGATAAAGTAGGTGATACTTCACAAAGTGCACTCAAGGATTTCGGACGGATGATTTGTTCCCAACCAGCACTCAGTTTATATAGTAGTTACCAATAGTGTGAGGTTCATTTCAAAAAACAAAATTATCTCCTTAATTGTCACCCGATTGTAATCTCCAACAAAATTATCTTATCATTTTGTTGTCACATGTTCAGTTTCAAAATTATCTCTTAATTGTCACCTAATTGTAATCTCCGACAAAATTATCTTATCATTTTGTTGTCACATGTTCAGTTTCAATTATTTTTCAATCAGTTTAAATTCATTCAGAAAATTTGATATATATATTTAAAAAGAATCAATTATTTTTTAATCAGTTTAAATTCATTCTGAAAATATGATTTTTTTTAATTTTTTATAGGCTGAAATTTCATGTTCATTACATTATTCTCAGGTTGTCATAATATGATTAGATTAAATCACGATTAAATCAAATTTGATAATTAGGTTTTCCAAATTTGATAATTAGTTTTACTGTATATAATTAAGTTAATTCGAAGCTATATTAAATGATTATTTGAATTCGAAATTTGATAATTAGGTTTTTCAAATTTGATAATTAGGTTTTCTGTCTATAATTAAGTGTAATTAAAAAGCTACATTATCCGTCAAAATTTTTTTAAAAAGCAACATTAAATGATTATTTAAAATCGAAATTTGAAACAGTTTTTTTGTTGCTTGTAATGCTGACACGTGGCACTTTCAGGAGGAAATGTTGCAGATCATTTCTTTGGATGGAGGAAGGGACACGTGTCATACTCTCCTTTAAAGTTATTTTCATTTGTTTATAGCATAGATATCTATGTGTATTGATGTCGTGTATCTAGTTGTCTTAGTTATTTGTGTTGGTGTTAAAATGTGGATGAAGAATGTCCTAACACAATTTGTTCAACTTGCTTGTACCGATCCTTAGTTGATTTATTGAATGAAGTTGTTTATCATAAAAGGAAAAAAAAAAAAAAACTAATGAAAAAGTTTCTGAATTCGGTACCGAGTAAAGTAACTCTTATTCTATGAACAGTATTATTGTATTTCTAGGTGGTAGGCTCGTAGGATTTGGTGGAGGAGTTTGTTTCTTTATAGTTTTGGTGGGGATTTTACCGCTTTTTTCTCTTCATCGTTGATGTATTTGGGTTGAAAAGTCACTCTAACCATCAGGCCATCACTAATAAAGGATAATGGAGTTAGAAAACAATAATAAAAAGTAGCTCATGGTTCACGAGGAGAAGGCTACTTACTACTCGGCCTCTTTTTCCTAGGTCCAAGCTACTTAGCCCATGCAATCAAGGAAATGTGCCGCCCCACTTTACAGAGGGGGCCACCATCGTGGTCCCATTTCTTCAGGTAATAACAAGAATATTAATTAATTTAATAAAACTTAAAAAATCAAATTTAAAAATTGAAAACCGAATAAATAAAAATCAAATTTAAACTATTTTTTAAAAATATTTTAATAAACTGAATTGCATTTTAATTTTGATTTTAAAAATCAATTCAATGATATACATATACATACATATTTAGATTTTTATATACATACATTTTATTTTTCTACATATTTATAGAATTACCATATAACTTATATTTATTTATGAAAATAATATTTGACAAAAGATATATTTTGAAGTATATTTAAGTGAATACAAATAGCTATAATTTGTTAGAATATAGAATTTCATTTGTTTGAGTTTGAAGGAAATAAAAATATGAAATTGTATAAGTTATTTTTAATAGTATGGATTAGAGTTTTACTAGTATTAATTATTTTATGTCGACTTGTGAACTAGATACCTAAAGTAATTTTGATATTAAATTTATTTATGTAGTTTTCTTTATTAAATAATATAGTCTCAAAGGTCAAAAAAGGCAAGAGCAAAAAATAAAAAAACGATCCAACCCAAATCGTTATGTTATTTGAATCAGACATATATTTCTGCAGAGTTATTCTGTAGCTTTTTTTTATATAACTTGTTAATCTATTGTATTTCTTAAAGTGATGTTTTTTTTGTGTGTGTGAAGTACTAGTTTATGTAAATTATTTTTAAACGTGGCAATTTCGTACCTAATTAGATTTGCTAGTGTTAATACAACAATATAAATGTCGACATAAAATATTAATTATAAAAACACAATGTTATTCATTAATTAAATTGTTAATACGAAGTCTCTAAATTATTAGAGTTGCAGAAATTTGAGAATTCATACAAACATGAGACATGCATATTAGGAAAAATGGGTAGGATGCTTTTGTCTTTCTAGATATTTCAGAAAAAATGTGATTTAAGAATTTTTAAGTAAATGAAATGTAAATAATTTAATCAAAAAACAACGCTATTTAACATTTTACGTTCATTGACAATTTTCCATCAAAAAAAAATGTTTATCGACAATTTTTATATGAACATCAAACACACAAAAAAAGAACATCAGTTATTGTTGTTCCCCTAAACGTTTTATAAACAGCGGGCCTAAAGCCCAAGGAAAATGATTTAAGGACTGCTATCTGCACCCTTTTTCCTATCCTCACCCTTCCCTCTTTATAATATGAAACATCCAAAATTGAGATAACAGCGATGTTATGCAGGGTCTCTTCCTCCTCTATACAAAGATTTTTTTCATCAAAAAAAAAAAAAACATTGTTCAGTCTTAAATTAACTTTAATTGGCTTTGGGAACATGGTACGGCCATATACACCCTATTTTGAATTGTGAGTAGTCTTAAAACTCCATTCATCCTTATATGTAAGATTTATTTTGTAAAATTTTCTTGTTTCATTTTGTAAGACTCTTTTCAAATTACAAGATTTTTTAAATATTTTTTTTATTAAAATATCCCTAATTAAATGGAGAGAATTAAAAGACCAATTATTTGTCTCTCTTAATAATTGAAGGATAATTTTAGAAAAAGAATACACATTATTGACAAATTTAATGTAGTTTTCTTAATTTTTGTGCATGAGTCAAAATGGTCTTACGAATAGGGACAGATAATATAAATAATGGTAGGCCATTGAAATGAAGAGCTGCCATAGATATTAGGCTAATCATCTAATTCATTAATTATTGTGTAAATGATCATTTTATATGGTGGATAAAAGGTAATCAGGGCCACTATCCCATTGGCTTTACATTCAAAAGTGGGAATTAATTAATTAGGCAACATATGTATAACGTTAAACCGTAACTGTATCAACAATTGCCCAAGACATTCTGTAGGGAGTAGTTAAAAGATCTCTAGCTAGAATTATGTTGATAATATAAAATTTTCGTTTCAGATGATGTAATATGAAGCGTCAGGATGATGAAAGCATCACCTGGAACTTGGAGGGAGCGCAGGAGAAATATATGGGGCAAGCACTTGAGTGAGTATATATATTGTAATCGCAAAAGTGGTCCAAAGATATATGACCCGATTGATCAGAAGATGGGGTCCATATATGAACATTCGGGTCAGCCACGCCACATCCATCCACATGAATGTTTGGCCATAACCTTCTGACAACAACTTTGTTTGCTTTTCAATTATATTTTAGCTAGGTTCCAGTTATAAGTGACTAACTAACAAATATAAATCCATAATATATAGCTATAATAATATTAATGAGTACTAGTAATACTCCTGCCATAGATAAATTCTCTGTGCAAAACAACAACAGTATCTAAATGTGCATGTGTACATGTGCATGTTCCTTATGCATATATACCCCGAATTTGAAATATCCACGAATAGATCATTCGATTACAAATCAGAAAACTGCTGAAAGAAAAGGAATAACATTAAATTGACAGCGATATATTTTATGGTACACTCGTCCCCGGTGATTATCATAATGCAAGATTTATTTATCTTAAGGTACAAATTAATTAACCGGCTACAGTACGGATTTAAACTTAACATGTAATTAGCACGTTACTACAACCTGCATGGATCTGTGCAATTTTGTCTTCATTATGAATATATATCCTTCATATATTTCAAAATTGCAAGAAATAACTGACGGAACAAGGGAACTTAATTTATGAGTTAAATTAAATGAGAAGGTAACGTATGCTTCGAGGTGTTTAAATTGTTTAGTGCATGCTTGTGATAACTGAAGATGTTTTTACAAAAGCATCTCATTCTTTCTGTATTAATCAGTGACATGTTTCAACTAATGTTTGAAGATTACAGATTAACGTTTACAATATGATATAATATTTTTATTTTTTATATTTTCTACGTCACCACAATTACGATATATACCCATATATAATGTCGGCATACATCATTGGTCCTCATGGTCTTGGGCCTATTTTGCTTCAACCATCTCATTGTTATTGTCTTGTTTATTTTTTGCTGAAATATTTATTTTATTTATAATTAATCAGAACAAAATGCTCATGTTATTCACTTTCCCTTTTGACCCTCTCTTTTCATGCGTCCAATCTTGGTTTAAATTAACTTTAAAAAGCTATAATAAGTTACTTTAGAGGTTGACTCTCATTATGCTATTTACATGTTTTCCCTCCCCTTATAAATCACCGACACATTGAATTTACTTTTTTAAAAATATTTCTATTAAACATGCATTTTTTTTTAATTGTAAGGTTGCATGGTCATGATCATATGATAAAGCTGTGTGCGCTTTAACTTCTTTTCTTTAATCTTTTCACCCTTGTAGTGGAGGAGATAGAATGAATTCTTTGAGGGGGTCAAATTGTTAATAAATATATATAATATATTTATTAATATTTAACCATTGTTAAAATTAGAGATGTGGCATAGTGGCCTCGTCCACTTTTTTTTACACATATGCACGTAGTTCAAATCTTACTTAGGTCTTATTTTTGTGGTAATTTTTGTGCTTGCAAAAATTAGTAGAACCATTGCACCAGTGCAAACAATTGAAACATGTGTGACAATCCATGTATATATATCAACATTGAATGTATATATATACACACCTAGTCTTTAATTTATTCTAATTTTTGAGATAGTCATGGCTACCTCACCTTAATGAGAGGAGCCGCCCCTGCCCTCGTCACTCAAAAATGTCTTGAAGTCTCCTGAACTCTTCTTCTAATTAAGAAGTTCACTTGGAAAGTGCACATGAAGGTTCATTTGTTTTTATGAGTTTATAATTTTCTTTTGTATAAACAAATTATATAACTTACTTCTATCACGGGAATTAATATATTGCCATAAGATAGTTATGAGTTGGGGATAGTTTTAGCCTTTTGGGCCTGCAATTGTACATGGTAGGTCGGTGTTCTATTTCTGTATGTTATGGGTTGGAGTACTCGTTGTACTCTCGTTCTTAATATATTTCTTTGCCATTAAAAAAAAGTTATAAGTTGGGGGGTGGGGAGAGGGAAGAAAATTGATATTACAATCTCAAAACAAAGATAGTAAATCATCACTGCTTAAAATAGTAAATTATAGGCTAAAATACTGTTTTAGTCCCTTATATTTATTTTAGGTTTCATTTTAGTCTTTTATGTTTTATTTGTTCCGAATTGGCCCCTTACGTTACAAAAGTTATACCAAAATGGTCCTACCGTTAGTAACACCGTCAAAATGCTGAGTTGGCAGCTGAGTAGGCACGTTCTGGGACCAAATTGAAAAAAAAAATAAGGGACCAAATTGGCACCAAATTGGTCCTTCTCTTATGTTTTATTTAGTGTCAATTTGGTCCCTTGTGTTTTTTTTTCTTCAATTTGGTCCCCCAACGTGTAAACTCAGCTGCCAACTCAGCATTTTGACGGTGTTACTAACGGTAGGACCATTTTGGTATAACTTTTGTAACGTAAGGGGCCAATTCGGAACAAATAAAACATAAGGGACTAAAATGAAACATAAAATAAACATAAGGGACTAAAACAGTATTTTAGCCTAAATTATATTTGCTTGGGAGGCTTTAGTGGCTGAACTACATACTTCCTTGGCGGCCTCATGTCTGTTTGCGGAGCCGGATCGGTGGGTATGGACTAGACATGCTAGTGATAAGTACTCTGTTTCCTCTGCATATGGTTACCTTTCAGAGTCGTCTTCTCGTGTGGCTCGTCTCTTAGATCTGGAGATTGGGTTCTAGGCAAGCTTTGGAAGAGTTTTGCTCCTTCAAAGGTAATTGCATTTTCTTAGCGGTTGCTTTTGGATAGAGTTTCAACTCGGACAATTCTGCTTAGAAGGGGGGTTATCACTAAACCTACGGCAACCACTTGTATCTTCTATAGCTCACATAGGGAATCGTCCCTCCATCTCTTCAGTAGATGTGAATTTTCATCTACGGTGTGTTATGTTGTTGTAAATTGGTTGGGATTCGACTTTGTGCTTTCCAACAATCTCTTCTCCTTGTTCTCCCAGTTTTCCTTCTTTGCATCATATCCGTCGGGTAGATGTGGATTGACGCTTATTTGGCATATAGTTTTATGGGTTATATGGGATACTGGAATGGACGTGTTTTCTCCAGAAGGGTGCCCGACCTTGTCCATACGATCGACCGCATCAGATCCCTATATATCTTGGCGGTGGTTTCTGGCCCGTGGGAAGACCCCGCCGTGTATGTATTATGAGTGGCTTGTAGACCCGTTAAGTTGTATTGCTAGGATATAGTTTTTTGGCGGTGTATTCATGGCTTCATAGGCTATAGGGTCGTTTCCTAGATCTGCCCTTTGGTGCCTGAATGGGTTAGAGTATTCCTTGTACTCTCTTATATTATTAATAATATTATTTGTCATTAAAAAAAAAAGGTAAATTATCACTAATACATCTGAACAAAAAGGAACGAGAATTTCAATTCCACACAATGCATATAATTAGAAGAACCAAACTTACAGATCAATTATAATGTTTTGACAAATCTTAATAAGAACTCAATAGGTTACTATATCTTAAATTAGATTAGAGAGAGTACATCAACAAGGGAAGGGAAATGATTATCACATTCATTGAATTATAAATGACATAATATAGCATCGTGAGCAATCAGCCTTTTCATTCATTATTACAGAATGACTGCTCATGATGTTATACATATCAAAATGGATTGCTTCATATCATATAATATATGTTAAAATCCACTGCCGTATGCTGGTGCCCAGTAATCAGCCCCATTTTCGCTTCCAACATGTTGTGTGCAAGACACAGGAACCAAACACAACCCTCTACTCCTCAAATCCTTTGGCTTATCTTCTGCACCCTGATTTTTAATTATTTTGATAAATAAAAAAAAATTAATTATTTGATTATTATTTTGATAAATAAATAATTATTAAGAACCATGCAAAGTTGATCTGACTGTTTCTATATATATACCCAATTTCTGCACTTGATGATACTAATGGTGATAATGATAATAAATAGCGACCAGAATCTTATTTTAATATCTAAAAAGAAGGAGGAGTCAAATGAAAAATAATACTAAAATCATTGTGGGACACAGCTTTGTACAAAAAGAAAGGATACCTGGTTTGGAGCTCCCTTTCTTTTTAGGCCATTGTCATCCAACAGCTAGAAGGGAATAAAAAGAAGGAAAAAAAGAAGAAAGTATTGATTAGTAGTTTCACTTCTCTATGAAATTCGAACCCTTCTTTGACTTTAATGAACAATTCAGCCCCATCATGCTTTTCACCAGCTTTAAAAGTATGTTATAAAAAGCTGAGAAACCTTGTTGTTTCAATGGCTTGGCTTCTTTTCATGGATTAATAAATTAAATAGTGCAATAATTGCAAAGAGGCTCCCCTTCCCCGTAATTTGATTAATTCTAATGAATTGATGGATCCAATAAAGCATACCTGACCGGGGTCCTCAGGAAATACTGCAAAATTTCTTTCTCCTTGTACCTATAATTGTTTGATAAATAAAAAATTAAAAAGGAAGGAACAAACATTCCCTTCAATAATATATTCTACTTCTAGTACATACAATAATATAGTGTCATTTTTGTCCTGCTCAAAATTAAGTGTGTCAGGGGTGTGTGTGGGTGGGTGTGTGTGAGAGAGAGAGAGAGAGATAGAGAGAGAGAGACTTTGGGAAATGGGTACTCACAGCAGACTGATGATTCCTCATGTTTTTTGAAGCAGTGTGCAAGTAAGGAGAGCTGAGTGCCTGCAACAAAGGAGGGGAAAGTAGAATAAAATTTTATAACTCCCATAACTAAAGAATGTTTTGGAGAGAAACAATCAAAACTTTAACTGCATGCTCTCACTGAGTAGTACTATATCTGAATAGCTTGCACATGCAGAGTATATGTAATAAATAATATGTGGGAGAAACATCACCTCAATTTGACCCTGCAGGAACCTGATGTATCCAATGGCTTCTAACAACACAGAAGCTGTGTCAGTCTGCAAAAGTGAATTAAGCACATCACAACGCGAAGGGTCATCTTTAAAGTTAAAAGTGAAATTGCAATCAATGGCAAAAGATATATATAGAGGTACAAAGAACTTGGATTCATGAAAGGGTGGAAAAGAAAAGAACTATTTCATGGGGATGGACTTCTAAAACCAAAAACAAAGGCTTAACTTGTATTGTGCTTATAATAGTTAACCAAAAGTGATTAGTGTTGCTTACCTTTCCAAATGGGGAAACTAGTTGGTGAAGGGCTGTTATTCTATCACCTAGCTTCTCCTTCCTCACCTGCTTAATTCAGATTCATAATATATATATATATATATATATATATATATATATATTGAAGCTGTCAGGAGATATGCATGAATTTTGCTTAATTAATTTTCTCTCTTCCAACAGGTAATTAATTACCGGCAAAAAGAATATTACAGTCTTGGAGAGAAAGACAATCAAGAAAGACATCACACAACAAAACACCCACATATATACAACAAGCTCACCTACCAAGTAAGAGAGAAATACAGAAAAGAAAAGAAAGGGAGAGAGTTTGTGAGTCACCTTTAGAGGTGCTTGGCTTGAAGATGGCTGAACCCTAGCCTTCTTGTTAACTCCAATAGTTGAGCCATTACACTATATATAGCAGAAGAAAGAGATAGATGAAATTAATTTGAATAGCATGTTGAAGAGATAATCTATACATATGCTTATATATAATAATATTAGAAGTTGAATTGAAGGTTTGGAAAATAATTAAAAAGAACCTATCTTTAATTAATTACCTCAGATGTTTGATCTGGTAGTTGATTAGTCCTATGATCTGCCTTGTTATAAGTGAAATCCAATATATTATTACTACTCAAGCTAGTGACACAAGTCTTGAGAGAATTAGAAACTGGCACCATATGTGACCAAGATGAGCCAGCTGGTTCAGAAGCCTGAAATTCATGGCCATACAAATTGCCACTTTGAGAAACTTCTTGCTTTATTGCATCCATAATAGGAACTCTTGAAGAAGGATGAAGAGCTTGAACATCCCAGTTTTCCGAGCTTTTAGGTTGAAAATGACTGAAACCAAGTCTCTCTTCTTCCCCAGGTAATCCAGTACTGCAAAACAAACAGAATCCAGAAAATTTTCACACCAAGTAATTATGAATAATAAAAAAAAAAAACAAACTTTTGGATAAAGGGTCAAAGAACTTGTAACAGGAAATTGAATTGGCACAATTAAACTCCCAAAAATTTTATAATGAAACAGTTTTTCTAACATTTACAAAGAGAAAGAGTCTAGTTTTACTAACAAAAGGAGTTGGCTCCATGATTGAGGAGGTTCAGCATTTTCTGTCAAAGAATTAAAAGGGATTGAAGAAGATCCAAGCACATATTGAGGAGGGATCAAAGATGGTGGATGCATGCTCCACCAGTTAGGGTTCCCAGCCATCATTTGCTGCACTGGAAGAGTCTCATGAATGATGTGTGAGAAATTTCAACTCATGTCATGCCTTCAAAATAATAAACTCTTAAGAAATATGAAATTTTTAATCTCCTTTTTTCTCCTACTTTTCTACTTTCACCTTTGTGATATTTCCTTGTATGCACACCCAAACAAGCCTTTGGCTAAAGTTTTGAGAGTTCTGTTTTTCTTTCTTACTAGCTGTTGAAGAAACGTAAAGCCTTGGGGTCTCAAAGTATTTTATAGAGATGGGGTTGAGGAACTTTGCACACGTTCCTTTCTTTCTCTTTCCTTCCTTTCATTTATTCATTTTACCTTTTTTATTCTTGCTTTTGCTTTATTATAAAAGTAGAACAGAAAAGCTGGTGGCCAGTGTTTTGAGAGGCTATTAGTCACTGAGTGCTTAATTCCTTAATTTGGGGTTGCACCTTGGGATTGTTTTGGGGCTAGCCTAGGGTTGGGGTGGAGGTATAGGGCATAATATGATAATGGTATTGAAATCAATATTAGATGCTTCTTTATTCTTTGCAGCAATAATTCACTTTAACATACTAAACTACAAAATCTAGTGGCTCATTTAAATAGGGCCAAAACAGTAAATGATAGGAATTGCCCATGATCGAATAAGTGCTTTCTTATAACTATAAATACAAACCCAAATCATATATCAACAACCCACATGACATTATATTGAAGTAAGATTCTGATTAACTAACTAGCATCATTAGCAATTAATATAGAAAGTACTAACATGATTAATTACAATAGACATAACTGGTTAGTACTTTTTAACTTATACCATGTCATTGAGTGAACCAGATTCTAAGCCCATCAGAAAAAGACAAGCGATGCAAATTTAAGTACATGCTTGAGGAGCTATGCCAAAAAAAAAAAAAAAAGCACTTTTAAGTGCTATATATGTTGGCGCTTTTTAAAGTATATATAGTGCATTTTATGCTCTATCTAATATATGCACATTTCCTCTATAACGTGTTGTACATATTCACTTACATAGCGCATTGTCCAAAAAGCTAACTATTCATGTTTGTAAATGGCGCATTATATATATCTCACTTAAAATAGTGCTTCTTTTAAAAAATGTTATATATCTAATACTTTTTAACAGAACTTCCATTTGTTCTAACTCATGTTTTAAATCAAAATCAAACAAAACCAAAATACACTCGAAACGTAATGCAAAATAATATACTTATCAAGACCAAATTTCAATTTAAAAGAGAAGTTACATTATACGATTTCAAATAATTCCAATTCAAAAAAAAGATATATATACTCATCGATTAAAACACAAATATTCAACATATATACGAAGAACAAAGATACATTATATGATTTCAAAGAATATATCTAACATTGGCTCTTTAATTGTCATCCAACCACAAGAATTTAACATAGATAATATGGTTCTTAATTAAATTATCTTCCTACCGCAAGAAGTGAACATAGAATTTATTTTTTTAAAGAAGAAGATATCTAGCATTGTATATTCAAGAAGCTCCAGTAGCATATCTATTCTGGCTGACAGGACATCCTGATATTAATGTTAAGCAGATTAGATGATGGTTACACACAAATATATATATATATATATATATATATATATATATATATATATATATATATATATATATATAGCATGCATGATTAGAAACTCAAAAAAATAGAGATGATACTTTTTTATTCAGAGCCCAAAACTTCACGACTTTAACACCAAGTATATCACAATATGTTGGTTTAAATGAGAAAGGCCAACCAATTTAGCCCAAGGGAGACATTGGATACCAGTTGAAACTAATAACAATGATGTTGAGCATAGTGACGATGATACTCGGTATCAATAATTCGTCTTTATCTAGCCCGTTCTCAGTCACATGGCCATGAGGCCATCTGTCGACCACTGCAAACCCAACCTATATATCATTAGGGGCCTACGACGATCGTGACTCTGCCATTAGGTAGCTTGAGCCTTCAATGCGGATACGGGTATGGGTTTTGCTCACTATGGCCCGATGATAATGGAGGAGAACCGGTGTGCCACGAGATTACAACTGCTGGTTAGGGGGTCTGAGTTTGGTTGTTCAACGGGGCCTATAGTGTGGGTATTGGAATGGATTAGAAATTCAACAAGATTCTAGCAGTGATACTCATGGCTGTGGGGTAGTGGGTGGAAAGGGAGGGGAAAAGGTGGGATTGGAGTAGAATTGAAAATGGGGGAGAGGAAAAGGGTCAAAGTTCTTTTTCCATAATTGAGGCATTGTTAATTAGGGGGGGCTATCCTTATACTTTTGAAGTTGAGCCAATAACGTGCCACGCGTTAGCAGGGGAAGGGTCCTCGGAGATGCTACCAACCTGTTAAAAACATTAGAACTATAAACAATGAGACTTTGTTATTCAGTGGATCCAAACACAATTTCCATAAGTATTCATCAGTTATGAGTTAACTGGAAAATCACAGTCTTTGTTATAATATTAAATCCAATAATGGTGAATAAAAGATTGTGCCCTCATGCATTATTTTTTTTGGGCACCCTAGAACTCTCCCTAAACTAGGCCTTTTTTTTGAATTACAAAAGTATATATTAATAGAGATGTATTAGGGGTACACCAACCCAATCAACAAATGACCATGAGAGAGAGAAAAATAAGCGTCAAGCCAATTGACGTAACAACAAACGACAAAGAGGCCGATGAGAAGATCTAGCACCTTGAATAATAACTCAAAGGGTCAACAAACCAATCATAAAACAAACACGGAGGGGACTTACCCCGGGCTAAAAACCACCTTCAAGACAAAGACCTAATGCAGTCAATCATGTGGTTGAGGTTAGGTACCCACCTAGAAAAAATACACTCATTCCGGAGATCCCAAATGACCCAAAGAACAGTATGCCAAAGTAACGCCAGCCCCTGTTTACAACACGACCCTCTCTTGAAACCAGCAAACTGGGAGAACAATGAGAAAAGGTCTGGAGGCATCACAAAGTCACAACCCAACTAACCAACCAACAATAGTATACCACACCGATGAGGAAAAATGACATCTACTAAAGAGGTGTAGAGCCGTCTCCTGGCGAGAGCCACATAGAATACAGGTAGCAGCTAACGGATCCGAAATAACACCTCTTCTAAGCAAGTTTGACCGAGTCGGTGCTCTTTCGAAAAGTAACTGTCAGGAAAAGGCAATTACCTTTGAAGGAGCAAAACTCTTCCATAATTTACCTAAAACTGACACCCCCTCATCAGGAAGCCCTTTCACCCAAGACGAAGACGCTGGGAGGAGAGAGTAAGCAGAAGAAACTGAGAATGTACCGCTGGGATGCTTAGTCCAGACCCATCTGTCAGAATCAACACCCAAAGATGAGACAACCAGAGAGGAAATAAGATCAGTCGCCAACGACTCCTCCCAGGCGAAGAAGCGTCTCCTCCAAGGAATAGCCCAGACCCAAGTCCCAGCCTCCTACCCTCCATAGCTAGCAACAACAGCATCAGGGTCAAACACAATAGACAGTAATCTAGGAAACCTGTGGCCCAGTGTGGAATCCCTAAGCCAAGTATCATGCCAAAAGGAGGTAGACCTCTTGTCTCCTATCCTTCTTCTCACACTATATAAAAACCAATTCTCGCCCCTTCCCCCTCACTCCCGATTAGATAAATATTCTTCCACCATATCGACGCCAAAAAAGGAACCATTAAGTCATCAAAAAAAGACAACAAAGAAATACAAGAGCCATACTTCGACGCCAACACCCTGCACCGAGAGCCTCCCTATCACCTAAAAGCCTCCATCTCCATTTACCTAGCAGACTTAAATTAACCCTCCTTATGTCCCTCACCCCAAGCCCACCCCTACTCTTAGGCTTACCAATTTTCATCCACTTCACCCAAGAAATTTTTCTCCCCCCAAACACCCTTCCCCACAAGAACTCCCTCTGGAACCTAATAAGCTGTTTCAAGACCTTCACCGACATCCTCATAAAAGAGAGGTAGAATTAGGAATACTTCTGTGTACTTAATTAATAAGAACAATTCTACCACCAAGACTTACACTCCTATGCCGCCACCCACAGAGCCTACCACAAAGCACCTCTAGCATAGGCTCCCAAGTAGAGGAACGACGAGGGTTCGCCCCAAACAGAAGATCGAAGTACTTAAATGGGAGTACCCCAGTCTTACAGTTTAGGAACCTCGCTGCCTCTGTAAGAAAGAATCCTCCACATTTACCCCCGGTAGCCTACTCTTTGCAATGTTAACCCTGAGGCCAGAAGCAAGTTCAAACCATCTGCGTACTGCCTTCATCGCCCAAAGATTATCCACACTAGTCTCACCAATAAGAAGGGTATCATCCACATATTAGAGGTGGGATACCACCAACCCTGGATTCCCAACCCTAAACCCAGTGAATAGTTGTTGAGCCTCCGCTTGACGCATGAGTTCACTTAAACCATCCACCACTAGAAGGAAAAGAAAGGGAGCCACCGGGTCCCCCTGTTTCAACCCCCTATTGATATTAACCTCCTTCGTTGGGCTCCCATTAACCAGTACCAACAAACTACCAGAAAACACAGATGACCGGATCCAAGCTCTCCATCTATCATCGAACCCAAACCGCTGCAATATGTAATCTAGAAAGCCCCAATTTACTGAGGGTTCGTTTGTTTTAGATTTTGATAGAATTGATTCTAAAGAATTGATGTTAAAAGAATTGATTTTGAAAAAATAGAGTTTAAAAAAATTGATTTGTGTTTGGTAATGATATTTTAAAAGTGTGTTCAAAAAAATTGATTTCGTTTGGATGATAAAAGTAGAATCACTTTTGATGTATAAATATAAAGGATTGTGTGGGTCCTATGTTCAAAATCCATTTTTCTGAACGAAAAAGCTAAGATTTTTTTGCTTCCAACAAAATCCAGTTTACCAACTTTAAACCATATTTTATTCACCTGAAATCTTAACCAAACACTGAGTTGAAAAGTCAAAACAGAGTTTTCTAAACGCGATTTCTAATTTTGTACACAAACGGTATTTTGAGAATCTAAACCAAACAGGCTCTGAGTCATTATCCTTCTCAAAATCCACCTTGAAGATCCGACATTGTTTCCTCCTCTTCTTAGCAAAGTCCACAACCTCGTTTACCACCACCACTCCATAAACAACATTCCTCCCCTTTATGAAGGTTAACTGATTAGGTGAGATAAGGCCGTCCATAACCTTGCTCAACCGAGTAGCCAGAACCTTGGCCACTAGCTTATACAAGCACCCAAAAGAGAGATGAAGCGATAGTCTCCAAGGGAAAAGGGGCAATGTACCTTGGGTATAAGAGTCCAGAAATAAGAGGAGAAACTTCTAGGTAGCTTAGCATTGGAGTGGGACTCGTCAAACATAATCCCCGCCTCAGGCCGCGGCATATCCCAGAAGGACTTAAGTATTTCTTAGTTATCATAAAAATAATTTAATATTTTGTAAAATGCAAGTCATAGTTTATTACCATTTTCGTGCGGCAAGAGTTCTTATAAATATGTGTATATACTTAGAATACAAAGATATCTACCAGAAAAAATAGGATTAATGATCAAAATTAGGGATACAAAAAATTAACTAAGTCTCTAATTTCATTACATGCTTAAATTTAGTGACAGAATTAGCGACAAATTTTATATTTTTTCACTCTAATTTTTTGTCACCAATCTAATATTTTCTAGTAGTAAAGAGATAATGAATAAATTTCTCAACTTGAATATTGTTCTTGACAAAAATATAATAAACTTACATACCTCTCTTTTTACGGTTATCTGTTGTAGTAAAAAGAGAAAACCCCACTTTGGATAAGTTTTCTATTTAAAATAAGTTGATAGTTGTTTCGGACTGGGCCAAGGCCTAATCCAACCAAGCACAGGTTGAAGACCATTTCCGCGTGCAGTTCGCTCGACCACTTCGGAGCTATGATGACGTGGCAGATCCAACAGTCTCCAGATCTTCACACCAGCTCATCACAGCTTGGCAATGATCTGACGGCACTCCGGATCTCACAGGAGCGGTTATCTCTCGATAACCGTTTCCGAGTACTATATAAAGGATCTCCTTCACGATCCAGGTACGATTCATTCACACTTTCTGGCTTACCTCATCTCCTACCTTAACTGACTTAGGCATCGGAGTATCTGCAGGTACAACCACCTCAACGCCGTCGTCGACCACCGCGAGGACCTCCGCAGCGCTTTAACTCTGGCATCCTCTGAGTTCTACTTCAGAACATTGGCGCCGTCAGTGGGAATCTACTTCCATTTCATCTTTCCCGAAGTTACCTTCGTCTTTTACGATGGCTGGATCAAAACGCACCATCACTACTCGCAGTTCTCAACTCCGTGCGGACCTGAATCCACCAAATCCTCCGATCGCTCCGGTGGATCCACCTCAGCCTGAACGAATCACGTTCACTGTCGAGTATGAAAGGTCGAGGAACCTTTCTCCGCCTCATGTTGATGTTGTTCCGCTTATCACAGCTCCAACTAGTACAGAAACTAATGAAACCGCTCCGGCGGTCGTAACCTTCCTCCTCCGTGAATTTCGTGAGTTTATGCAAAAACATACTGAAGCGATGCAGGTTCAGAACCAGTGCCTTGATCACATGGAGAACCAACAGAAAGAGATTTTTGTTCGCGTTGCAACGCAAATGGAGAACAGGCAGGATCAGATCTCTTCATCGCCCCAGTGATCCACAGAATCCGAAAATCGTTGCTCTGTTCATTGTCACCGCCATGGCACGACTCCACGCGCTCTCCACATGCCACACTCCGCCATATCAGGTCTCTCAACTGCTCTCTGCCTCACCACCGCAGATTGTCGCCTCGATCTCAGATCCGCTCTCCTCGAGGCGGAAGAAGAAATGAAAAAATGATGCGTGATAGAGCTTCATCTAACAGCCTTTCCTCAAGGCCTAAGGCAAGGCGTTCTCCGCTGCGTCGCCGCCGCTCTCCAACTCACTCTCCCCATCGTGGAGGTACAACCGCAAGCAGTGACACACCGCCGTCGTGCCACCACTGTCACGCGACGTCGGGAAAAGTCGCCTAAGCACACCTCCCGTCACCGCCAGGCTCGATCTCTCACTTCCACTACTACGTGGAGTGATGAAGAAGACGAAGACGACGGGTATGAGACTTTTGGCCCCTTTACCACAAGGATCGTGAAATTCCCGATCCCAAAACACCTTCAGAAATCTCCTTCTCTGGACTCATATGACGGCACCACGGATCCTGATGAGCACATTGGTTGTTTCGACACCGTCATGGGCTACAGAGGTGCTCAGGGACCAGTCAAGTGCAAGATCTTTCCTCTGACACTAAATAAAGTAGCCTTGTCTTGGTTCCAAGCCCTTAAGAGAAACTCCATTGACTCTTGGTCCGAGCTTACTCATCAGTTTTCTACCCATTTTACCTCATCCAAGGTGCAACCGAAGTCGACGGCAGCACTCGCTGCAATTCAACAGAGAAAAGATGAATCTATCAGAGACTACATCGAACGCTTCAATAAAGAAGCGATCTTTATGAAAAAATGCTTTGATGAGATGAAGTTATACTTGCTGGAACAGGGCTTAATAGAGGGCAGTCTGTTCAGTGTTAACATTGGTGTCGACAAACTAACAACCCTGAACGACCTCCTCAAAAGAGCCTAGAAGTACATAAACTACGAGGAAAAGCTGATGACATCGAAGGTCAAGAACAAAATCTAGGAGAAGGCTGGCGAACAACGCGAGGATAAGTCGCGCAAAGACAAAGAAAATCGAGCTCCCCCTCAACACGACGCGAACGCGTATTCTGAACGAATGCGCTAACACCGAGTTTCGGGATGCGGGAGTCAAATTCTTGAAACCACTCAAAGAGAGGCCGAATGTTGACAAGTCAAAATATTGTCGTTTCCATAAATGCGTCGGGCACAATACTGATGACTGCTTTCATCTGAAAGATGTGATAAAACAACTAATCCAGAAGGGGAAGTTATCGAACTATGTAAGTGCAAAGCCAAGATTAGGCGATAGGAGGTTGAGGTCCCGATCACCTCGATCGACCTAAGAAGAACCAATCAGCAGTTGTGGCACAGCTCGATGAAGCAGGTCCCGAGTCCGAGGAGAGCAAAGAAGGCCCTCGACCTGCCCCAGTCGCCCTTATCATTTCGGGAGGATTTTCTGATAAGGGAGGCGCTAGCATTAATTCGGCGAAGCAAAAGCTGCAGGAGGCAATGACAAGTTCCACCGTCTTTCCCTCTTCTAACAGGCATAAAGGAAGACCACCCCTCGCCTTTTATGACGAGAATTCGGTAAATGGGAAGCCAAACTATCTGATCCCCCTGATAGTCAAGGCTTACATGGCCAATTTTGACGTCGGGAGGATATTGATCGATCAGGGGAGCTAGGTGGATATCATCTTCAATGAACTGTTCAGGACCCTAAAGTTGCCAGAGAAGGATCTCGTTCCATACTCGGGATCCGATCTGACTGGTTCAACGGTTCCAAAACAAAGCCTCTAGGCTATATTGAACTGATGGTGACTTTTGGGAAGGAGCCAACTTCCAAGACCGTTAAGGTCCAATTCATAGTACTCCCCAGCAAGTCTGTTTACAACTGCATCATTGGGCATCCTACCTTAGGCGAGCTCGGAGCGGTGACCTCTACCGTCCATCTCAAGATGCGCTTCCATAGTGACGACGACAAAATAGTCACTGTCGTAACGGATGTCGAAGCTGCTAGGAGATGCTATCTCCTATTTTTGAAGGTCGACGGGTCAGAAGAAGTGAAACAACCTACATCTGTCAAGAAGCTTGCCAAGGCAAAAGCTGCTTTGGAGGTCAACTTCACTTACTTCGACGCCAGGATTGAGTTCGAGGAAGAAGTTAAGGAAGACGATTCCCTGGCTCGAGAACTCCAACAGAAAATTAAAAGGCCAGTTCCCGATGGCAAGTTCATTCGAGTTCAGCTGGGTGACGATCCTGAGAAGACTGTGAAGCTTGGTGCCGACCTTCCCGAACAGGTTAGGCTATAGCTGACAGAATGCCTAAAATCCAACGCAGATCTCTTTGCTTGGACCGCTGCTGATATGCCTAGCATATCTCCTGACATCGCTTGCCATCAACTCGCTCTCGACCCCAAAGCCCGCTGGGTGGCTCAAAGGCGTCGCAAGCAAGCTCCTGAGAAAGCTAAAGTCGCGGCTAAAGCTGTTGATGACCCCATCAAGACCGAGTTCATTAGGGAGGTTAAATACACTACCAACATTGTACTAGTCAAAAAGTCTAATGGAAAATGGCGCATGTGTGTTGATTATACCGATCTTAATAAGGCGTAACCCAAAGACGCCTATCCCCTCCCTAATATCGACAAACTTATCGATAATTTCTCCAGTTTTAAATTGTTAGCCTTTATGGATACGCACTCTGGCTACAACCAGATTCCAATGCACCTAGTCGATCAAGAAAAAACAGCATTTATGACCGACAAAGGCAATTACTGCTATAAAGTAATGCCTTTTAGCCTAAAAAATGCTGGAGCCACCTATCAGCGCATGATAAACAAAATATTCACAAACCAGATCGGTAAGATGCTGGAGGTGTACATGGACAATATGATCGTAAAAACATTTAAAGAGATCGACCACGTCGTCGACCTAAAAGAAGTTTTTGACGAAGTCCGACGCACAACATGCGGCTCAATCCCGAGAAGTGTACTTTCGGAGTACGAGCTGGCAAATTCCTCGGTTTCTACTTAACCGAGAGAGGAATTAAAGCAAATCCAGACAAGTGGCGTGCTGTTACTGAGATGCAACAACCATCGTCGAAGAAAGACATCCAGAAACCTACTGGGATGCTCGCTTCGCTGACAAGGTTCATTTCGAAATCAGCTCAGCATGCCTTACCCTTCTTCCGTTTACTCAAAAAAGGGATCCAGTTCGAATGGTCAACCAAGTGCGAAAATTTTTCACAACTGAAACATGTTTTGTCTCAACCACCCGTGCTGACAAGAGCGGTTTTAGGGGAGATCCTTTATGTCTATTTGGCAGTAGCAGATGAAGCTCTCAGTGATGTCCTCGTACTTGAAACAGACGAGGGGCAAAAACCTGTTTATTTAGTAAGTAAAGCACTTCAGGGTCTCGAGCTAAGATATTAGAAAATCTAGAAATTCGCGCAAGCGTTAGTGGTCGCGGCTCGACGGTTGAGATAGTATTTCTTGGCACATCCCATAGTAGTTCGGACAGACCAACCGATCAAACAGATCTTACACAGGCCTGACCTGGCAGGACGTATGATCAAATGGTCCGTTGAGTTGTCTGAAGTCGGGATTTCGTACGAATCACATCAAGCCCTTAAAGCCCAATGCTTAGCAGATTTCATTGCCAAGATGACTCCGGGAGCTGCAGAGCCTTGCTCCAAATGGACGGTTAATGTCGACGGATCGTCCAACGCAAAGGGCAATGGTGCTGGATTGCTACTCGAGAACGACGACAGACTGATCGTCGAGTTCTCCCTAGGATTTTCATTCCCCACCTTAAACAACCAAGCAGAGTATGAAGCATGTTTGGTAGGGCTGACACTAGCTCGAGACTTCAGTGTTGAAGAAGTTAAACTCAGAATCGATTCTCAGTTAGTAGTATCCCAGATCAAAGGAGAGTATCAAGCCAAGGATCCCCTCCTCCAAAAATACCTCGTGTTGGTAAAGCAAAAGATGAGCGACTTCACTGCAGTCGAGATCACCTATGTTCCGAAAGAGCAAAATACCCGAGAAGACATTTTGTCTAAACTTACCAGCACGCGAACCTCCGGGAATAACAGATCTGTGATACAGGAAACACTGGCCAAACCCAACATCGTCTCTGTAGTCGACACTACGCCCGTCGAACTGGCAAAAATTCTTCCAAAATTCTGCTTTGCAGTTTCCCATCCAAGTGTTGATGATGTGGTAAACGTTCCGGACAATTGGATGACATCAATTCGGAAGTTCATTCAGTTCGACGAGCTTCCCGTAGACGAGAAAGAGGCCGCCAAAATCCGAAAGAAAGCATGCTCTTACTCTATCATCGAGGGTATCATGTACCGAAGAGGGTTCTCCACTCCCCTCTTAAAATGTCTCGACGGCACCAAAGCCCAGTACGTGCTAGCTGAAGTACACCAAGGGACATGTGGGCAACAACTCGGAGAACATTCCCTCGCGAAGAAAATCCTTCGAGCAGGATAATATTGGCCAACAATAGAGGCAGATGCGAGGTCGTTCGTAAAGAAGTGCGATAAGTACCAGAGACACGGCGACCTCCACTTGGCTCCTCCAGCAGAGCTGACGTCCCTTTCTGCTCCATGGCCCTTCTCTTGGTGGGGGATAGACATCCTTGTATCGTTTCCAATGGCTCCAGGTCAAGTAAAGTATCTAGTTGTGGCGGTAGATTACTTCACCAAGTGGGTGAAAGCAGAAGCATTGGCAAAGATAACGGCAAAGAACTTAATTAAGTTCTTTGATCAGTGCATTTTAATGCACTCTTTATAGCTTTGCATTTGGTGTTTTTGATTGTGTTCTGTACCTAATATCTAAGTCTTAGCACATTTCTAGACTTTGGGTCTTAATTGAGCAGTATAGTAATTTATTGATTAACTTTTGTGTTTACTACATATTGACCCCTGTCTACTCTGCAGGCCATAACTTTGGCTACAGTTATCTGATTGAGGCGTACGAGCATGCGTTGGAAAGCTAAGGAACAGAGCTACAATTCTTCTGTTGGGCTCGAAACCAAATTCTATTGTCTTCAATGTCAAAACTATAAATTACGGACGCAGTAAAATGTAAAACGGGTTTTGGGCCTAATTTTGGTCGTTTATCGGGCTTTTATCTTATAACCCGTTAAGGGATTTAGGTTAGTCTTTGAGCTGAGACTTAAAAAGAACTAATCAGCCGTTTTATGCTATCTTACGTTTTATTTTTACAAACTGTTGTGCCCTAGCCGTCATGGAAGCCTAAGCTCCTAAGTTGATTCATCGGTGAAAGATTGACGTTACAGATTTTGAGGTTCGGTGTCTAATGTTTAATACAATTTCGTTTTAATTTCTTTAATTCCATCTCTATCAATTTCGAATTTGGTTTGAATGTATGCAATTGATTGATTCGTTTCGCTTAGTTAATTGTTCTGTCATCATTGTGAAATGCGATTCAGTTGTGTATGAACGCTTGATTATATGCATCTGTTTCGTAACTTTTATTATTTCGAATTAGTTGACTGCTTAAATTAATTGATTCGAGTAGAAATTGATAGAGGGTTGATTAGAATTCTGTTATGATATTGGTTGCGTTTTAAGATGGCGCTTGTCCGCTCCCGTGACCGATTGAACCCGCTGTTTTGGCGCTTGGTTGAAACGGTGTGAATTTGTATAAACTGATTAACGCTTGTTTATTTAGTTTATGTCAACTGTGAATCTGAATTTGAATGAATTGTTGTTATTTAGAACCTGTAATAAATCCAAGACGAGCACCCGGAAACCGGTGAATCAACTGTCTCTCTAATCTGATAATTCTCTCAACAGAAACTGTTTTCACAAAACCCCCCCTTTTCGTTATTGTTGATTTTTGTACCTCCTGAATTTGGTAATTTTGGTGTTAGAGGTTCTCGTGAGACGACCAAGGTCTCTTGCCTTGAATACTATAAGTAAATCTTTTAATTATTTTGACCCGCGTCTGACCGATCAAATTGGCGCTTGAGGGGATCTCTAATTAGAGATTACCAATCTCGGGACCCACTAATTCTTGGCGTTTCTTGCTTTTTCTTGTTGTGTTTCCAGGTCTTGTTACTGAGTTGTAGGCCTTGAGGCTGGCATCACGATTCTAGGGTTTGTAGGCGAAAATAATAAAAAAATCGGTTTTGGGCAATCTCGTCGATTGCTCAAACCACGGTGAAAAATCGAAAAAATCCAGGATCAATAGTCCCCTAGCAGGGATTGCTTACGGGACAACGGGCTCAAAATCCCAAATTCCCTTGTTTTCTATTTTTAATTAATTTTTTTAATTTTTCATATCTCCAAAAAAATCCAAAAAAATTTGCATATCTTTCTTTTGATTTAATTAGATTTTTCGTGATATTTTTATTTTTTTTAGGTTAGATTTTAGTCGTTTTTCTATTTTTTGCATTCATTTTAGCGTAGGGACATAGTTGGTATTTCTAGAATTATTGCATTTTCCTATTCCTTGCTACATACAGTGCATGACCAGGTCCAATACTGTTAACTTGCATCCTTTTGACCCTGAAATTGAGAGAACATTGCATCATAGACTTAGGGATCATATAGAAGTTAGTGGTAGTGATAGTGGCTGACATCTTTAGTCATAATCTATTTGATTCGATTGATTACGATTTTGATTACGATTACATTAACATGGTGATAGAACACTTAGGGAACTTCTTTGATGTTACTTACAATGCTCTGTGTATTAATTATCCCGGCTGTTCCTTTTGAATTAAAATCTAGTTTAAAACACTTGTTGCCAAAGTTTAGTGGTCTTGCGGTGATGATCCACACAAACATCTTAAGGAGTTCCACATTGTGTGCTCGACCATGAAGCCCCAAGGAATTCCAGGAGCACATTAAACCGAGGGCCTTCCCTTCTCACTCCAAGATGCGACCAAGGATTGGTTGTATTACCTTCAACCAGGTTCGTTGAAAATTGGAATGCCTTGAAAAAGTTGTTCCTAGAAGTTCTTTCTGCGCCCAGTGCCTCAATCGAAAAGAGATATGTGGCATCGTGAGAACCCCACCGAGTCTTTACATGAATCCGGGAGAGATTTAAGAAGTTGTGTGCAAGTCGCCTCATCATCAAATCTACGAGCATTTACTCATCCAAGATTTCTCACGAGGGTTTCTCGCCCATGGACGTAAATATTATGGATGCTGCTAGTGGAGGGGCACTTGTAGACAAAACCCCAACAGATGCAAGAGCTTTAATAGAAAATATGTCCATCAACTCCCAACAATTCACAACCAGAAGCAATTCTGCAGTTCTAACAAGGGGAGTGAATGAGATACAGGCTACTAGTGAGAAGAACTTGGAAAACAGGTTGGAAGAACTCACAGCTTTGGTAAAAAAATTGGCAACAGGTCAGACAGCAAGGGTTTGCGGTATTTGCACCTCTGCAGAGCACCCCACAGATGCATGTCCTACACTGCAAGAGGACCCTAATGCTGACACCCCTCAAGCATATGCGGCTAACATCTTTAACCCTCAAGCCAATGTTGATTTGTCCTCTAACAGGTACCACCCAAACTGGAGGAACCATCCTAACCTTAGATGGGGAAATCAAGCTGCATAACAACAGCCCAGGCAGCAAAATAATCCACCGCAAGCTGCTGTCAGGCCTAAACCTTCATTAGAGGATCTAGTTAAGCAGATAGCTGCCCAAAACCTCCAGTTCCAACAGAGAACAGATGCCTCAATTCAGAATTTGCACACACAAATGGGACAGATGGCTACCACAATTAATCAGATGCAAGCCCGGGGGACAAACCAACTGCCAGCTCAAGCAGTGGTCAATCCGAATGCACCAAACCCCAATGTTAGTGCCATCACATTGAGATCTGGGAAAGCTGTTGACACCCCAAAGGTGCCTGAAACCATTGTTTTGATAAATAATAAGGCACCTGAGCATATTTCTGATGAACAAGAAGTGCCCCTCCCTTTCCCTCATAGAGCAGTGAGTACAAAAAAACAAGATGAGGGAGAGAGGGATAAGGAGATCTTGGATACTTTTAGGAAGGTGGAAGTGAACATTCCCCTTCTTGAGGCAATCAAGCAGATTCCAAGATATGCCAAGTTTTTGAAAGAGTTGTGTACACATAAGAGGAGGCTGAAAGGGAATGAAAAGATAAACATGGGGCATAATGTTTCAGCCCTCTTCCAATCCATGCCCCAAAAGTGTAAGGATCCAGGGACTTTTGCCATTCCATGCACCATAGGCAACAGTCAGTTTGATGATGCCATGTTAGATCTAGGAGCTTCAATCAATGTAATGCCTACATCTGTTTTTAACTCTCTTGCTCTTGGACCTTTGCGAGAAAGCAGTGTTACCATTCACTTGCAAATAGAAGCGGTGCTCTACTCTTTGGGTAGTTGAGGATGTTCTTGTTAAAGTTGATGACCTTATTTTCCTGGCAGATTTTTATATTACGGATATGGAAGCGAGACTAAGTCCAACAGGTCACCCATCATTTTGGGCGAGCCATTCTTGAAAAGCGCCAAGGCAAAAATTGATGTTGATCGGGACTCTTTCCATGGAATTTGGTGATAAGCGTTGTAAAATTTAATATCTTTGATGCTATGAAACACCCCATGGAAGAGCATTCCCTTTTTCATATTGAATTGCTCGTTGATTTGGTTGATGATGTTTATTACGATGTTATTCTCGCAGATTTTCCTTCATTGGCTGATTTCTTGTGATGTTACTTGTGATTGTTGCACTAACACTCATACTTGTCTTGAAGTTGAAATTTGTTTTACAAGTTGACACTTTGCCTAATGTCCCCAATGACATAGGCTTTGTTGCAGATGTAGCTTCTGCTACTAAAATTCTGCCCTCTATTGAAAAACCATCGGTTCTAGAGCTTAAGCCACTCCCCAAAGAGTTAAAATATGCATATTTAGAGGGGAGTGGTGATTTACTGTTATTATTGCGGCTAACCTTGATTACGGCGGGAAGAGAAGTCATTGCAGATCTTTGAAAAAATACAAAAAGGCCATCGGATGGACCTTAGCTGATATTCCTGGTATTAGCCCATCCATGTGTATGCACAGGATTTTACTTGAGGATGGGGCGAAATCTGTTAGGCAGCCCCAGAGGCGGCTTAACCCATTAATCTTAGATGTTGTGAAAAAGGAGGTGACCAAACTCCTACAGGCTGGCATCATATACCCAATTTCTGATAGTCAATGGGTAAGCCCAGTCCAAGTGGTTCCGAAAAAAAGGTGGTCTCACAGTGGTGAGGAATGAAAATAATGAACTCATCCCCACAAGAGTTCAAAATAGCTGGAGAGTGTGTATTGATTACAGGAGACTTAACCAGGCAACCAGAAAGGATCACTTTCCTTTGCCGTTCATTGATCAGATGCTTGAACGGTTGGCTGGTAAGTCACATTATTGTTTTCTTGATGGTTTTTCAGGTTACTTTCAGATCCATATTGCACCAGAGGACCAAGAAAAGACCACATTCACTTGCCCTTTTGGCACTTTTGCCTATAGGAGGATGCCTTTTGGCCTATGCAATGCACACAGGACTTTCGGTATTGCATGATTAGTATTTTCTTGATTTGATAGAAAATTGCATAAAAGTGTTTATGGATGATTTTACTGTTTATGGTTCTTCATTTGATTCATGTTTGAGTAGTTTGGATAGAGTTTTGCAGAGATGCATTGAAACTAACCTTGTTCTGAATTATGAAAAATGCCATTTTATGGTAGGACAGGGTATTGTTTTAGGGCATGTGATCTCTGAAAAAGGAATGCAAGTAGATCCTGCCAAGATTGAAGTGATTTCTAGTTTGCCTTACCCATCTTGCATTCGCGAGATTCGTTCATTTCTTGGTCATGCAGGTTTTTACAGGCGCTTTATCAAGGATTTCAGCAAGATCGCTCTTCCATTGACAAACCTGCTGCAAAAGGATGTTAGCTTTACATTTGATGATAAATGCAAGCAGGCCTTTGATTGTATCAAGAAGTCCTTGACTTCTACTCCCATCATTCAGCCACCTGATTGGACCCTCCCCTTTGAAATCATGTGTGATGCATCTAATTATGCATTGGGGGCGGTTCTAGCACAAAGAGTTGACAAGGCTGCCCATGTTATTTATTATGCTTCTAGGACTTTAGATGCTGCACAAATTAACTACACCACCACAGAAAAGGAGCTTTTGGCAATTGTATTTGCTCTTGATAAGTTCCGATCATATTTGCTTAGTTCCAAGGTACGTGGTTGTTTTTACTGACCATGCAGCTTTGAAATTTCTTTTAAAGAAACCAGAGGCAAAGCCAAGATTGATAAGGTGGATGTTGCTCCTCCAAGAATTTGATTTGGAGATTAAAGATAAGAGCGGAGCAGAGAACTTAGTGGCTGACCACTTAGCGAGGATAGAGAGAGTGAGGATTCCTCCCACTCCATGATGACTTTCCTAATGAGCGGCTCATTTGCGTGAGGTAACTCCTTGGTATCTTTGATATAGTTAATTATATTGTGGGTGGAGCCTTACCCCACATGCATCTAAAACGCAGTACATAAACTCAAAAGTGATGCAAAATATTTTGTGTGGGATGATCCCTATTTGTGGAAGTTTGGTAGTGAACAGGTGATTAGGCGATGTGTACCTTACCATGAGGTTCCATCCATTCTTCAATTCTGTCATGCTTCTCAGGTAGGTGGACACTTTGGTCCTCAGCGGACAGCGAGAAAAGTCTTAGACTCGGGTTTCTATTGGCCCACCATTTTTAAAGATGCATTTGAGACTTTTCGCACTTGTGAAAAGTGTCAAAGGGCTGGGACGGCAATCACTCGCAGGAGTGAAATGCCTCAGCAGCCCATGCTTTTTTGTGAGGTATTTGATGTTTGGGGGATTGATTTCATGGGCCCCTTTCCTGTTTCTTTTGGTTTTACTTATATCACCTTCTTTGTTGATTATGTTTCCAAATGGGTGGAGGCAAAAGCCACCCGTACTAATGATTCTAAAGTTGTTGTGGATTTTGTCAGGTCCCAAATTTTTTGCAGGTTTGGTATTCCAAGAGCCATCATAAGTGACCAAGGTTCTCATTTCTGTCATCGCACCATGGAAGCTTTGCTTCGGAAGTATGGGGTGGTGCATAGGGTTTCTACACCTTACCACCCCCAAACTAATGGGCAAGCTGAGATTTCAAACAGAGAAATTAAACAAATTCTAGAAAAGATGGTGCAACCAAGCAGGAAGGACTGGAGCTGCAGGCTAGAAGAGGCTCTTTGGGCTCAAAGAGCAGCCTACAAAACACCAATAGGGATGTCTCCTTTTAGACTTGTGTTTGGTAAGGCATGCCACCTCCCGGTGGAGATAGAGCACCGTGCTTATTGGGTGGTAAAAGGTTGTAATCTTGAACTGGAAAAAGCAGGTAAAGAGAGAAAGCTTCAATTGCAACAACTTGAGGAGCTTAGGCTAGAAGCCTATGAGAATTCCAGAATTTATAAGGAGAAAACTAAGCACTTCCATGACAAGATGATTTCTAGGAAGGAGTTCTCCATTGGGCAAAAAGTCTTGTTGTTCAACTCCCGGCTGAAAATTATGGCCGGGAAACTTAGATCCAAGTGGATTGGCCCGTTTGTTATTACTAATGTTTTTCCTCATGGTGCAGTTGAAGTTAAAAGTGAGGCGACAAACAAAATTTTCAAAGTCAATGGACAACGCCTTAAAGTATTCCATGAGAGTTCCGCATTTGAAGATGCACCCATAGAAGAACTCTCATTGGAACATCCCACCTACACTACAGTTTGACCAGGGAGTCCCTCCTCCTTACTCTTGTTTTATGCTTGTTGTTTTCATTGAGGACAATGTATGATTTAAGTGTGGGGGGGTGTCTTTTAGTAGCTTAGTAGTTTTGTTTTTGTTTTTGTTTTGAGTAATTTGTTTTAAAAAAAAAATAATTGCATGCATTTTCATTGGGTTTCTTGGTTTGTATGAGTGGGGAGTGATTTCACTATTCTAGGACTATAGGTCTTGTGGCATGATATGGATGACTTCCTTGCATTTTTAGTGTGATAAGTTGGTTTGGAATACTAAATTGTGCATCTTTTGTAATAGATATTTTCCTTGGTGAGTTTTGGGCCTTATAATGGATGGAATACATTTTGCCATTCTCTTTCTTTCTTGAGTGATTTCACTCATGATTGTTGGTTACTCTAGAACTTGACTTGACTCTTGTTGAAACTCTTGTTCACATGCATGCATTGAAATGATCTAGTCAATTTTTGTTCTTTTTAGCCACTAGCCAAATAAGCCTGCCTTGCAACTATCCCTTTGTTTAGCCCCTTTGAGCCTATTTATCCCATTCTTTGTTATATAGCTCATTACAAGCCTAAAAGTGAAAAACAATGTTATGACCCAATCTTAGGGGATTAAGGAGCTTTGAGAAAGAAAAAATGAGAATAAATTTGCAAAAGTGTGGGGGGGCTCAGAATTGTGGTTGTAAAAAAAATATGTATTGTTGTGCTTCATTGCTTCATTGGGATTTTGGGGAAAAAAAAGAAGAAAAAGAAATAAAAAAAACAAAAACAAAAGAACAAAAGAGTAGTGGAGCACATCAATTTCGGAAAAAAATAATGGATTGAATTGTGATTGAATTGTCCCCCCATGATTATTTGGTAATTGTTTCCATTGCTCCTCTATCCTCTTTGATTTTATAGCCTAGTTCCCCTTTCAATTATCCCACCTTGACCTTGGCCCCATTATAACCTTAATAAAGACCTTTTGATCTTTGTGTGCATGAGTTTCAAGTGTGGATGTTAAAGTCTTGTCAAGCCTATGGTAGTGCTAGCTTCCATGATGTACTTTGAGTGTAAACACTAGCCTAGACACTTGAGAGTTTGAGAGAAATGCTTTCTTGTGAGGATTCTATCACTTTTGATGCACTCTTTGGTTATTCTATCCTCTTGGTTGCTTTGAAGGTAATTAGATGTTGTTCATGATTGCCATGAGTCCTTGAAACCTTGAATGAGCATTTTGCTTGCCACTTTGTATCCTTGGGATTCATTGGAAATGCATCTTTGCTTTGTTTTGTGTGTTTTGCCCGGAGTGCAAAAGCTTAAGTGTGGGGAAATTTGATCAGTGCATTTTAATGCACTCTTTATAGCTTTGCATTTGGTGTTTTTGATTGTGTTCTATACCTAATATCTAAGTCTTAGCACATTTCTAGACTTTGGGTCTTAATTGAGCAGTATAGTAATTTATTGATTAACTTTTGTGTTTACTGCATATTGACCCCTGTCTACTCTGCAGGCCATAACTTTGGCTACAGTTATCCGATTGAGGCGTGCGAGCATGCGTTGGAAAGCTAAGGAACAGAGCTACAATTCTTCTGTTGGGCTCGAAACCAAATTCTATTGTCTTCAATGTCAAAACTGCGAATTACGGACGCAGTAAAATGTAAAACGGGTTTTGGGCCTAATTTTGGTCGTTTATCGGGCTTTTATCTTATAACCCGTTAAGGGATTTAGGTTAGTCTTTGAGCTGAGACTTAAAAAGAACTAATCAGCCGTTTTATGCTATCTTACGTTTTATTTTTACAAACTGTTGTGCCCTAGCCGTCATGGAAGCCTAAGCTCCTAAGTTGATTCATCGGTGAAAGATTGACGTTACAGATTTTGAGGTTCGGTGTCTAATGTTTAATACAATTTCGTTTTAATTTCTTTAATTCCATCTCTATCAATTTCGAATTTGGTTTGAATGTATGCAATTGATTCAGTTCGTTTTCCGCTTAGTTAATTGTTCTGTCTTCATTGTGAAATGCGATTCAGTTGTGTATGAACGCTTGATTGTATGCATCTGTTTCGTAACTTTTATTATTTCGAATTAGTTGAATGCTTAAATTAATTGATTCGAGTAGAAATTGATAGAGGGTTGATTAGAATTCTGTTATGATATTGGTTGCGTTTTAAGATGGCGCTTGTCCGCTCCCGTGACCGATTGAACCCGCTGTTTTGGCGCTTGGTTGAAACGGTGTGAATTTGTATAAACTGATTAACGCTTGTTTAGTTAGTTTATGTCAACTGTGAATCTGAATTTGAATGAATTGTTGTTATTTAGAACCTGTGATAAATCCAAGACGAGCACCCGGAAACCGGTGAATCAACTGTCTCTCTAATCTGATAATTCTCTCAACAGAAACTGTTTTCACAAAACCCCCCCTTTTCGTTATTGTTGATTTTTGTACCTCCTGAATTTGGTAATTTTGGTGTTAGAGGTTCTCGTGAGACGACCAAGGTCTCTTGCCTTGAATACTATAAGTAAATCTTTTAATTATTTTGACCCGCGTACGACCGCTGATCATTCTTCAAGAGGTATATCCTAACAAGATTTGGAATTCTTGAGGTTGTAGTCACTGACAACGGAACTCAGTTTGCAGACCGAGGTTTCCGAAAAACCCTGGAGGATCTCCAAATTAAACAACCTTTCACCTCGGTAGAACACCCCCAAACAAACGGTCAAGCTAAGGCCGCAAATAGGGTTATTCTCCGAGGCTTGAAACAAAGATTAGACGAAGCAAAGGAAACTGGGCGGAAGAATTTCCTCAAGTGCTCTGGGCATATCGCACAACTCCACATTCAATGACGGGAGAATCCCCATTTCGTCTGACATACGGGACTGAAGCCGTCATTCCTGTCAAGATTGGAGAGTTAAGTTGGAGGACTTCATATCCCCAGCAAAGCATCAATAACTTTCAGTACTTGCGAGAAGAACTCGACCTCCTCGACGAATGTAGAGAACTAGCAGCGCTCAACGAGATCGCAGTCAAGCAAAAGATCGTAGCAAGGTACAACCGAAATGTTGTGCCGAGGGAGTTCACGCCTAGCGAACTCGTCCTCCGACGGGCAGACGTCGGTCTAAAGAATGCTTCACAAGGAAAGCTCGTGTCTAATTGGGAAGGCCCTTATCGAGTCATTACAAAGACTAGTACTGGCACCTACAACCTCGAGACATTGCAGGGCAAGCTGATTCAAAGAACTTGGAATGCAGCCAAACTGAAGAAATACTATAGCTAAAAAAAAGACTAGTGTGATGAAAACACGAGTGTGAAGAGCACAAATGTATCTAAAACATGCAAGTCTTAAAGAAATAAAAACACATTCAAAGTATTTAATTTGCAATCGTGTAGGAATCACTGGAACTCCACCACTCAAATGACCTCCACTGTTTTATTTAGAAAACAGAAGTGGGAGTCAAAATCAATGGGAAATGATGTCACTTTTTGTCTAGCCAACAAATCGATGAACATCGCCAACTCGTCCATCTCTGCAAGGAACAAAAACCTTGGCAGAAGGGCAAAAGGAGGGCTCCCTGGCTAGGGTAAACCTTCCTGAGCGACGAGGTCCCGAATAAAACGACAAGCGAAGTAAACAAAAGGTAATCATTTTATCAAAATTAAATTTCCTTGATTTAAATTGCAACCATGTTGTTTCGTTACAGAAGGGGGAACAACAAAATACAAGAAAATCCTATGGATTAGGAGGAGGAACCACTTCGGAAGTTGAAGGGGAAGCCACTTCGAAAGACGGAGTAGGCACAATGAGAAGGACCTCCTTCGTTGAGGCATCCACGATCGAATTCCCCTTAACTACCCCATCCGGGGTCATCCCAGCTAACTTGAGGACGACGCCCGAGTTAAGAAGACGAATTTGGGCGATGGCATTACCAAACAATTCATCCCCAGCCTTCACAATCAGATCATCCATTGCCGCCTTCTGAGCCTTCAAAACCTTGTTCTCCTCAGAAAGCTTGGAGAGTTCTTGATTTTGCTTAGAGAATTGTTGATTTTCAGTAGTCAACTCCTCCACTTTGCGCTGGAACTCGAGAGCCTCAAACTTCGAGCTTTCCTCGGACTTCTGGAGGTCCCTGATCCTCTACGAGAGCTTTTCTCGCTCTTCAATCAAATTCTTCTTCCCGGAGGAAAGGCCTTCGAGGTCCTTCGACAGCTTGGTCACCTCGCCTTTGGCCTTGGTCACCTCGTTCTTGAACTTGGTCATCTCCTTCTTGGCAGACTCCAATTGTGCACGAAGATCGACCTCAAGTCCCTCCAAAAACTTGATCTTCGCATCAAAATCTGACCTGCTTTTGTGGAGGCCTTCAAGCTCGACTTCCAAATGCCAATTTTTCTCAAAAACCCAGTTGGTAAGCAGCAGGTCGCGTAGCTTCCAGGTCATGTTCTCAAAAAACAAATTGTCCTTGGCGTTCTCAGAGAGTTCGTTGATATAGGCTTCATCAGAGGGAGGAATCAACCCTCTTACCTGTTCTGAGTTCACAACATCGCTGCGAGACCAAACTGGGGGAACCTCGCCATGAGACTAAACCGTCTCCTTTCCTTTACTTGGCTTCTCACCAATCTTCAAAGTAACAGAAGGGGCCGAGGTCTTGGGCGGAGGAGGTGGCTTCTTCATCTCTTTGACAGGAGGTTCTTCAGTCACCTTAGCGGGAACCCGCTTCAAGGATGAAGACACTTCTTCAACTACGTTTGCTGCTACAGTCGAAGCAGCACCTTGAGCTCGAGCCGTTACATCCTGATCTCGAGCAAGGGTGGACTTAGCCTCGATGAGAGTGGGCGACGCCCCAGAAGACGGGATAAGAATCGGACCGGTTTGGCTAGAACCTTCTCCAACCAAGGGAGAGGGAGTCTTCTCAGCGGAGCTCTTCTTCTTCAAACTCGCCAAATATGCAGAAGTCGCCATCGAATCTGTAAAAGGCAAAATTAAGTTAGAAGGATAAGAGGGGAACTGTCAACAAATAGATCTCTATGAAATTACCTAAGCACTCATTAGCCTCCTTTTGACTTTGGCATTTGAGAAGGCGACGGGTGTCGATATACCTCTTCTCAAACACCTCTTTTCCCTTTTTGACGAATATCCGAGGTTCGAGTTTCTTGATAAACCCCCGTATCCGTTTCAAACTGAAACGTGGATTATTATCCAGCTCAGAAACCTTAAAAGTGAAATCACTCTTATGTCTGGAGAAGTGTTTATCAGTCCAATAGAGCGGGAACCTCTCCTGCCAGTCGATTACCACTTGTCCATCCTCGTCAAGCTCCTCTACAGGAACACAGACGTTCTCCATAGCAGCTTCACTGACCGCTTCGACGATAAAGTACTTCGACTTGAAACCACGGTGAGACTCCAAGAACAACTCGAAGAATTTTCCGTTTTGTTTCAGCGAAACCTACCCTTAGCGGTCTGATGATTTCCCATTGGTCCACAAAGGAGAAAAAATGGCAAAGAATACGTCAAGCAATGGTTCAATTTTTAAATAGGGGCACAATACCTGAAAACCCCTAATAAACGCCCAAGCATTTGGATGTAATTGTGAAGGGGCGACCTCTAAATGGTGCAAAACCGCCACCTCGAAAGCAAAAAAAGGTAGCTTGAAACCCATGTCTTTGAAGAGGACCTCGTACATAAACATCAATATATCGTCGGAGTACGAGCAGATCCGAGTGTCGACGTTGGGACGGCACACCTTCCAGTTTTCAAAGTTACGGATGCCATTCCCAATATCCAAAGACCTCAACATTAATAAAAATCACTCTTTCGACGAGTAAAAAGAGCGGGTACAGAGTGCATCTTTCGCAACCCACTCGAAATCTCCAGTATTTGGGGGCAGATGGTAATCGTCCCTTTGAAGAATCTTCTTTCCCATCTCCGACCTGGCCAAAGCACTACCAGGAAAATGAGGACGACACTTATCTATAGTTATCAACCACTCCCCCACTTCCCTTTCGGTGAAAGACCGCCCGAAGAACTGCTTTAATTTTAAAGAAAGCTTTTGAATATCCACGGGATCCACCGGAGACACTTCTTTACCCTCATAATCTCCTTCGAAAATCCCTGGAGGAGGGTAAACCACCAGGGAAGAGCTTTCTTCCCCAGAGCTCGACAGAGCGAGACTGTCGTTCGGCAATAAGCAACCGCTATCGGCATTATCACCCCGCCCCTCTGGAGAACCACCAGGAGGAGAAGAAGAAGAAGTGAAAAAGCCAGATAAAGAAGAAGACGAAGAAGGCAAACAAACGATTTCTCCATAAATTCCTAATTTGCTACCCATTTCGAAACAATGAAAGGAAAAGCAGTGGAGAGAAAAGGAGAGCTACCTATAGGCAATAAGTTTGCAGAGAAATTGGGGAAACAGAAACGCGAGTAAACATGAATGATTGGGAATGAACAACCAGAGAACAAATAAACGAACCAGTGAGTGCACGAAAAGTCACCAGAGAAGGGGAAAAAGAAGGCGAAGCTTCGAATCTCTCAAAAGTTTTAAAAGGTAAAGCAGAAAAGAGAGAATGATAAAGGGAAAGGGTATTTATAAACCCCAGGTCTGAACCAAGCGACGTGACCTTCTTCTTCCCTCACTGCGTGATTAATGACACGTCGCACCTATTAACCTAGGGGGCACAGAGCAATCATGATTCGCCTCTAGACAACGCAACGCTCCAAATCCCAAAGGCGACTGAAGCGACAGTTTGAATTTCAAATTTAATGCTCACGCGCCTAGGATTTTGAAGACGTTTCGCCTCTTTCCCCTGGAAACAGACCAATAAACACCGACATCCCTCCTCAAACCGAAGTGACGAATGTCGACACCTTAAAACCGAAATAGCAAAACTCTAACATAGACTTCAACAAGTCGACACCTCGACACCCGAGCTCACAGGCTTGGGGGCAGCGATTCTGGTGGGCCAAGGCCCAATCCAGCCAAGCGCACGCCGAAGGCCCATTCCCGCGTGCAGTTCGCTCGACCACTTCGGAGCTATGACGACGTGGCAGATCCAACGATCTCCAAATCTTCACACCAACTCATCACAGCCTGACAATGATCTGACGGCACTCCGAATCTCACAAGAGCGGTTACCTCTCGATAACCGTTTCCGAGTACTATGTAAAGGATCTCCTTCACGATCCAGATACGATTCATTCACACTTTCTGGCTTACCTCATCTCCTATCTTAACTGACTTAGGCATCGGAGTATCTGCAGGTACAACCACCCCAAAGCTGTCGTCGACCATCGCGAGGACCTCCGCAGCGGTTCAACTCTGGCATCCTCTGAGTTCTACTTCAGAACAATAGTTTTCAATTAAAAAATTTGTTTTGCGAGTAAACTTATAGATATTTATAGAGAAGTTATTAAATTAGAAAGCTTATGAAAAAAATTAAAATACAAAAACTAATTTCAATTTATATGAGAAGTTAATGTTTAAAAAACTTTTTTTACTGGAATGTTTAAAAAAGTTATATTTATTACAAGATTCTTTAATATTTCTCTTTTTTTAGATGCTAGTTTATCTACACTAACTCAAAGTGACATTCTACCTATTTTTCCTCTTTTTTTATAGGCAAGGTAGTTTTTTTTTTAAACCCCCCCCCCAAAAAAAAAACACAGCTAGTATTTGGATTGTTTACTCAAAGTTACCCACTTAATTATCCTTAATAATTTATGCATGTCAATAAACAAATTATTCCATGTGGCTTAATTTAAGATACTTGTCGTCCATCAAAGTACCGACCAAAAAATCAGACTCTTTGCACTATGATCCAAAAGCGCGCGAGAAATGAATGAATGAGATGCAACAAAAAGAAAATTACATTTCCCAAACGCCAAAGAGCAAGTTTTAGATCGATATACTAGCTAGCACATGGTGTCTTGTGTTTACTTTTTGGCTTATATTACATAATTTTATATATAGCTTTTTGGTGCATGGACCTCAAAATAACATCATAACATTCACCGTTCACCTAATAAAGAAACCAGATTCTTAATTCATGATATTGATCGAAAATATTAAAAAGTAGTTCTGTAATAATCTTATTAACTGTGTTTAGATAGAATCATTTTTTCATAGAGCAATTTGATTGACTGATCAGTAATACCACTAGATTATGTTAACATGTTGAGATCAAATAATCAGACTTCAAATAGTTGCATAGGTCCAGGTTTTGAACCTTTTATCGTGTCTTATAAGAACAAAAAATTTCTCAGATTAAGAATCAATAGAAAGGAAAGATGAATATAGCTTAATACACATACACACACACACAAACATAATATAGATAAAAAGACATCTTTTATTTTACTGAAAAAGATAAAATATAAGAGAATGAAACAAAACATTTTATTATGGCTTTATTCAGTTTATGCCAAACGCTACCTTAAATAAACAAAGCAAAAAGGGTCATGAATTGAATTCAACATATAAACCACATGTATATATAAGAAGATGAGATATGCTTACTCTTTTTGACCATTGGTCTTCCACTCAAGAATATTCAGTAATAATCAGAAAGTTTATGTCTCTCCAACAGCATTGAAGCTAAGTGATATCCACCGATCACTTTTTATCAATTCCGAACTTGTGTTTAATCATTCGGGAATCAATAAATGATGAATACAAAGAGAAAAGGGGATTTCCTTATTATCAAAAACAAAAAAAAACAAAAAACGTACAGAGAAAAGGGGATTTAGACTGTGTTTGACACATTTAATATGTTTGGAACGGATGCCAACTATTCACGATTAGGCAAACTCGCGGCGAACTTTTCATGGTACTGTGAAAGCTACAACAGGTGGCTTCTGGATTTTAGCGTTCAAGCCCCCTGTAGACGTGCGTTTCATGGAGTGAACGCCGAACCAAACAGGCTAATTGTTGATTTTGTTTTTGCTTTTCTCCTTCTGTTTTTATGTGTGGTATATATATTGAACAAAATGAAAGGCCAGTACGCTTATGCATACCAGTCAAACTGACTGATTGGAAAATATCCCAGTTAATTAACTGATTCTATCTACAGCTTTCTTGGGAAAAGACAATATTCTACTCTCCCGTCTCAAATATAAGCAAAAGTTAAAGTGTATTTGATCTAAATTTGGACCAAATACATTGTAATTTTTGCTTATATTTGAGACCGAATCGAGGAAGTAATTAAGCGTAACATCGTCGAGACATGTTGTAGAAGATACAAATGAAAATCTTAGATCGTTATCTGGAAAAGACTAACTAAGAAGAAACTATGCATGTATATCAACTATCAACTATAATTATATAAAATAAAATTTTGCCACATAAGACTATGACGTGTGCCAACCTCATGCAATGATTCATTTTCCCTCAAAAACTAATTTTATCATTTAACATTATTATTATTATTATTATTATTATTATTATTATTATTATTATTATTATTATTATTATTATTGCAACCACATAATCACAATTAATACTAATTATTATAATTAGAAATCAAAATATATTTCCTGAATTAATTTATTGATTTTCAAATATCATTCACCCTATTAATGTTACTATTATAAAAGAGATAATGTGAGATGGAATAAAAACTAGATATTAATGTGCTAAATATACTATTGAGATTTTTAATATACCATTTTAGATCTTCAACAGTTTTATTCAAGATTAATTCATTACCTTTTTTTGGTACATAATTTAACAGATTACATTTTAATAATTATAAAAAAATTTAAAAGAATTTGTTGGTTTTCAAATATCATTGATCCTATTAATGTTAGTATTATATATAAGAGAGAGAATGTGAGATGCAATAAAAACTAGATATTAATGTGCTAAATATAAAAATATACCATTTTGATTTTTAATATACCAGTTTAGTCCTTTAACAATTTAATTCATTATTTTTTAATTATTATAAGTAATTTTTTGTTTGTTTACTTTTAGCTAAGAAATTATATATCTCATTTTCAATTTAAATATTGAGATTTTTTAAATAAATCTAGAAACTTGATGAAAATTAAAAATATTTTATAAAACTTAAGATCGTGATATTGAGAAACGAAAATTTTAAAAAATATTTATATAAAATTTAATAATTTGAATGATAATTCGAGAAAAAAATAGTTTATAATAGTTTAATCACTTTAATTAATGAAAATTCTAAATTAAAAATGTTTAAGAGGAAAAAAATCTGATTAAAAATAATGAAAAAATTAATTTAAAATTACAAGTTTTTATATTTTCTACATATACACACAGTGTAAAAAATGATTAATTTAAAATAATGTATTTATAATAACAATATATACAAACTGAATTAAATTGGAGTGAAAGAGTCAAAGGTCCAGGGTTCAAATCCTGGTGAAAGAGAAAAAAACTAATATAACAACTAACATACTAATATTGGCCTATCAAAAACAAAAACTGAATTAAACTTGAAAACCCTAAATATATACAAATTAATGTATTCAATCTGAAAATTCGTAACAAAATACACAAAGCGTCGACAGCAGGATTCGAACCTGCGCAGGCATAGCCCAACAGATTTCGAGTCTGTCTCCTTAACCACTCGGACATGTCGACCTATTTTGTTATTTCAACAACTACTTTTCTTTAAATCCATTAGATAGATTATAAATGTCAAAAACTCATGTTCCCTGCAACCCTGCTCCCATCATGCGCCAACTGCCAGGTGATCACCCGATCGAAGGTTTGTGTTTTGCTAATATTATTTTTGGGCCAAAAGTTTATGTTTTCCTGAGTTTAATGCAGCGGGTGCAGCAATATGGGTATTACCTTAAGCAGAAGAGGCCCACTTGTAGAGTCTGTAAGATGCCTATAATCTGCAAGTGAAACCAAAGATTACCGGGCTTTTTTTTTTTTTTGAAGCCATCCGGGCTAGTTGTTACTTGCTACAATGTACAATGGAATCTTACAGGAGAATTGCTAAGGGCACCCCAAAAATTGCTGGGGGCACCCTACTTTGGCATTGACTTGACGAAAATGTCCCTGCCAAAATTGAAGCGTTTTTTCCCCTGTTCCTTCACTCGCAAAAGTGGTTTTTGCGAGTGAATCCTTCAACTCGCAAAAACAACTTTTGCGAGTGAAGGAAGTTTTTTTTTCCTTCACTCATAAATTTGGTTTTTGCGAGTCGAAGGATCAACTCGCAAAAACCAAATTTGCGAGTGAAGAATTTCCTTCACTCGCAAATTTGGTTTTTGCGAGTACTTCAACTCGCAAAAACCACTTTTGCGAGTGAAGGAAGTTTTGTTTTTTTTTTTTTTGGTGGTCTGAGTGAAGGAAGCTAATTACCAAAATTCGACACGTGCAAAATTTAACAGTTGAGTGGATTTTTTCGTGAATCATACACAATGAAATATTAGCATGCACTGATAAATATAAAATCACAACAAACAACAACAATGTTAGGAGTTGGGGAAAATGATGGAGAGTTTAGAGGAAAGAGAATTATATGTCCCTGTAGTTTATTGATTGAAAAATGAAAATGGTACACAAAGGAGTCTACTCCTCTCACACTGGTAAACCAGTCACTACACAGAAAAATAACTACCCTAACCTATCCTATACTAGAAAACATAAAGCATACCAGTGTAACAACTAACTAACAGAAAACACAAACAGAAATAACTAACTGATAATCTATTTGTTTACAACCAACATGTTTTATTAATCAATCGTCATCTAAGCTTATTGGATTGTATTCATCATGCTGTGAAAGATTAGGTATTGGAAATATTGAACCTCATTCTTGCAATCGACTAATATATGGTGTTGGCCATGAATAAGCCTCAGGACGACAAAAAGTACGCCAATGTGATTCTATGGCAGGCAGTGGACAACCATCCTTCAAAAATACCTGAAATGACGCAAATACAATTAAATTAATGATTAACCTAACTAAACAATAAAAATGAAAAAGATAACAATATTAGATCGATTTCACAACCTAGAATTAATTTTGTCCGTCTTCCTGGTTGCCTTGTCTCTGTGTCTGACCTAACAATCACAATAACAAGTCCATTTTGCCTCCCAATCTCTTGAGTCCACAACAATAAATCATCTCGTGTAAGAAATATCTCCATAGTAGTGAATGCTTTTGTACAATCCACCTCTGTCGTTTACTCAACCTCATCAGCATCTCGCATATTACAGTCTTCCATCTCCAATAGCACTAGAATCAAACAAACAAAATAAAATAAATACCTAATAAATGCAAAATGCGTAAAAAAATAATAATTAAACACCACTCGTAAATTTGGTTTTTACGTGTGGGCAAAAAATTTGTACACTCGCAAAAACCAAATTTGCGAGTGTAAAAAAATTTGCACACTCGCAAATTTGGTTTTTGCGAGTGTAAAAAAATTTTGCACACTCGCAAATTTGGATTTTATGAGTGCGCAAAATTTTTTTACACTCGCAAATTCCAAATTTGCGAGTAAAAAATGAAATTTGCGAACCTTATTTCCAAATTTGCAAGTGACACGAAAATTGTGGGGAAAAATGTGAGTAGTTGCAACAAACTTAAGTTTTATTAGATGAAGAGGGGCATTTTGGGAATCCGGGGGTGCCCCAACAATTTTGGGGGTGCCCTTAGCAATTCCCTCTTACAGAAGTTCACACAGGGAATCGGATTTTGGACCGCAAGGCCCATTTCTGACGCTTCGTAGGACAATGTTAATAGCACCTTCCCTTTTTTATTTTGGCACCTCTCGTCCCACAAAACTGACTAAAATACCCTATCCCCTAAGAAAACTCTCAAACTAATCTCCTTCCCCACCACCACCATCTCCTCCATGACAACCCTCCCCACAACCTCTCACCCAGGGGCAGAGCCAGAAATTTTTTTCGAGGGGTGCCAATATACAATGTATAAATTACACATATATAATATATTTTTTATATTTATTATTTTTATATTATTATTAAATAAATTTTATATCTATTTGAAAAAGTAAAAAATATGCAAGAAGAGTTTTTTAAATAATATAATGATATTATAATAGAATATTTTTTAAAATATCATTAAAGTGATGTACATATAACAAAAGAAAGTGAAGTATTTTATCGGTAATCAAAACATGAGGATAAATGTGACTCTTTTGCAGAAGAGAAAGTAAGTGAATACTCACGTCTCATAAGTACACATAATATGTTCAAAATCAACTGGCCACATCATGGTTTTACAATGCAATCAGAATGAAAATGAAAATGTTGGGGGTGACCATGGCACACAAGGGTCACCCCCTCCCTCTGCCCTTGCTCTCACCTTCATTTGCCACCCAAAAACCTAACCCCACTATCTCCCATGTCTGCACTATCTCCGCCCATTTCCACCTTCCCAATGCACTCGCCAATGCTAATTTTTTCTGCTTTTTCAGACATCCCGAAATCTTATTTCCGGAGGTTCCTGGAATTTAAATTTCGAACGTGTAAAAAAAACACACATCTTATTATGGTCCCGAATCTAATTTTTGAGAACTTCTAAAAATAAGATTATAGAAATTAATTAGGTGACAGCTCATGAGATGATGAGGAGAAGTATAAAGTGGTGTGACACTCTTTTTTTATTAACTTCCGTGATCTTATTTATGGATGTTCCCGAAAATTTGATTCTAGACCATAGGAGGTGTGTTTTTTTAAATACCTCTAGAAACTTGTTTTCGGGCAGCCTGCAATCTTAGAAAAAATAGGGATTCACACAATTAAAACCAAAGCTTGGTGATGAAGGAGAGGGTGATTATGCCTCTGAAACATGGTGGGAAGAAGGTTGGAGGTGGTAGGGTGGGGAATGATGGGGAGGGGAAGAGTGGTCATGGGGTAAAGAATGATGGGAAAAGAAAGGGGATAATTTTTTAGGTTAGGGGTATTTAGATCATTTTTCCTAAAATAGGGAGGTGGCAAAATTAAAATGGGGAGGGGCTAATAACAAAGCCCCGCTTCAAATGGGTGTTGATTTGAGTTAGCCCATTAGCCTTCAATTCAACCGTCATATATAGACTCAAACACAGAGTATTGTAAAGGCATTAGTGACATTACCCGTGCATTGCACGGGTTTCTATTGAATTTCTATAAAATTATACGGTGATGAATTGCGTATATTTTTTCACCATGCGAATTGCGTATTTTACAGTACAAATACAAATTCCTGATACGTATTAGATAATGTATGAAATACATAAACCAAATTCGTGGACATTAGCAAAATAGAAGTCTCAATACTAAAGTTACCTGCTATTTGTCATTAAAATACAACGATTTAATATCATTGAAGGTCACACGAATTTTAATAATTAGCTGACATCTATATTATTTTACTGACATCTTAATAAGAAGATGATTAACATTTTTAAACAGCAAATATATTCTTCAAATACAAAAACTGTTTCTTGATGTTTTATGCAAATATGTTGCTGGAAAATCAGACCCATTGGTTTTTGGCACATTTGAACATAAGCATGAAGCAGTTTAACAATATGAAACTGGGAAAAAACTACAAAATCTGGTGGTTACAATCTTGGTTTCCAATAAATCTACTTGGGAAAAGATAAATTGGTTGTCTGATAGTAGTAACAACACCCTGTAATCCTGCAAAAAAAAAAAAGGAAACCAACATGTCCATTAATAATTAGTTTTTTGAAGTTAAATGCCCAATTGCGAATTAATTTTGTAACTTCTGGACATAAATTCAGACCAAAGCTAACAACACCGACAATGCTTTAAATAATTAATTCAGTGTGCAACTCACCGAAAATCTTTAAGTGCAACGGACTAAGACCAAAAAATGAAATAACGTCTCTTCATTATGCCAATGATTCATATCAGAAGATACAACATATTAATACTGGAATACTTAAGTATTATAACCAAGATACAATACGTGACAATCATAATGTTGCAGTAATTTTGTAAACAATATTAAATATAGAATGCTGTAGAAAAAAATATTCGAACTTATAACCATAGTTGATGCAACATATAAAAAACTGAATACTTACCATGATGTATCAGACCTCCTATAATTTTTCAAAAACTTCTTTGTAGACAACATTTTTTGTAGATGTACTGACCTTTCCATCATCATCCAATATGAGAATTTTCAAACCAGCTTTTGATTTGACTCTTGAAACAGCAACATAAAGTTGTCCATGCGTAAAAACTGGACATGAAAGATAGAGTCCAGCCTTAGAAAGTGATTGTCTTTGACTTTTGTTAATTGTCATTGCAAAACATAAGCACAGCGGGAATTGTCGACGTTGAAATTTGAATGGAAATCCTGGATCAGAAGGTACCAAAGTCATTCTTCGAATAATAATAGTATCACCTCTATTTTTACCAGTGATGATAGTCGCTGTTATAACATTTCTTTCCAAGTCCTTCACTTGCAACCTTGTTCCATTACACAACCCATTTGCTTGATCAATATTTCTTAAAAGCATTTCAGGTACTCCAACCTTTAGTCTGAGTCGGTGATTTGGAATTCCAGAACATTTGATCTCATTCAAGAACTCTCATTCAAGAACTCTGATGTAAATCAATCACCTTGAAGCTCATAATATTCATCAGATCTGCAAGGTGTATATGAACTTAAATAATCTGTTTCATCTCCAGGCATCAAAGATAGGATGAAGTCATTAACTTCTTCATAAGATTTTATGGTTGGAGCTAAGATTGCTCCTTGTTCAAAGAATGTATTTTCCAATAGATTAGGATAGACAAAGTCAACCAACGAAAGCAAAGGTTTTTCAGAATTCTCAATCAATAGATCTTGAGGTATGTCAATCTCACCTTCACCATTTTCATTTGAATCCATATCACCATCTCCAAGTTGAAGGATCCAATCGGTAAATTCTTTGATTTCTGAATCTGTCTCATTTGTTGCTACAGTGCTTAGCCTCATGTTTTGAGTCAGTTTGAGAACTTTGCAATTGTCCCATATGTCAGATGAATTAATCGATGCTTTAACAATTTCTTGTCTTGATCCCTTTCTAACAACAGGAAAAATCTGCCTAAAGTCACTACCAAAGACAACAACCTTTCCGCCAAATGGCTTGTGACGGTTATCTTCACCTTTAATTCTTATCATATCCCTCAATGTGCGATCAAATGCTTTAATACAATGTCTATTAATCATTGGAGCTTCATCCCAAATGATTAACTTTGTTTCTATAAGAAGTTTTGCACGAAGGCTACCCTGACAAATGTTGCAAGTAGAATCCTCGTTTATCACTAATGGTATGCAAAAAGTTGAATGGGCGGTCCTTCCACCAGGGAGCAGCAAAGAAGCAATACCACTTGATGCTACATTGAGGCAGATATACCCCTGTGAATGAAGAGCAGCAGATAATGTTTTCCAAAGAAATGTTTTCCCAGTTCTACCATAGCCATATAAAAAGAAGAATCCTGGAATATCAGAAAACACTGCTTCCATTATCTCATTGTAGACACATAGTTGTTCCCCTGTCAACATTTCAGGAAGAGACTTATGTAATTCAGCTTGCTCACTTCTATCATAGTTAAGTTCGTCGACAATGAACCTATTTTCGAATACAAATGTATCTGAAAGATTAGGCTGTGGCAAACAACTGTAATTCTTTAGAGATCTCCCATTTGACATTAGCAACTTCTCCAATTCAATGAAGCAAAGATTTTGTAATTCATTGTCTCCAAACTGAAGATCTGTAAACACAAAATACTGCATTAATAAGTTGCAATAAAATATAGCATAGCAATTAAAACTTCAAAATTTTCCTGGAACATTCAATTGCTTCCTCTTTTGGTACACAATCCCATCAGATAATAATTTCCAAGTAGAAGTCCATACAACATCTGGTTTTACCATTGTGTTTATGACTAACAATGTCACAAATAGTTTTCTCAATTGATTTCCGGAATACATTTCACTTGCCTCCTTAATTGCATCAATATACTCCCTATCATCAGCTAGCAAACCTAAAGCATAGCATGCATCTTGGAAAGTGTCATAGATTTTCCCATTCACTGTCCTTATACTCTCGTAATCAACACAACCTCTTTGGATTGTCAACAATATTCTCATGTAGTATAGTTCACTGGTACCTTGAGGAATATAGGTAAGTCTACCAATGGAATATCTTTGCTTCCTTGGCTGCCACCTTTTTTGTTTACTGAGAAATACAAATTTGGTGGGAAATTCAGCATAAGTCAAATTCCTGCCCTCAGTAAAAAAATTATTTGCTTCAAACTAAGCCATAAATTGTGTTTGCCTATGTTCATTGTTCTCAACAACACTATCAATTGTGTCTTCATCTTTAAAAACAATTGATTGTTCGTTGTACAAATGAAATGTTAACCTTTGAACAGCGGGCCACCTATCGTGGATATCGTAGGCAAAAATTCTCCAAGCTGCCTCACATGGTGATAGATATCTGCAATCGTAAAACCTTTTGATCTCATCGACTATTTCATCTTTTTTTGTATTTTCAGCATTATTGCTTATTTTAATAGTTGCTCGATCAGGTCCCTTGTTCACATATTTGAACAAATACTTTATTGAGTTGGATTTATTGCAATGTTCTGTATTGACATATCTTTTATACCTCATTAAAAGAAGTGGACTATAAGGAACAACACTCCTATTATCCATTTATACGCCATTTCTTGTTATGGATATACCTGAATCTTGACGGCGATAGCATGGATAGCCTTCATCATCAATTGTAGTTGAAGACTTAAATTTCTTGGGAAAGTATTTGGAACATCTGTTGTCCTTCATGCAAGGTGACTTAAAATTAACGGCTCCACATAGACCGTGAAGCATATAACTTGCAACAACATCAGCCAATTTTGGATACAGAGTAGGATCAGGTAGCTCAGCAGAAATGACTTTGTCAATATCAGCTGTACTTTTCAATTTGTTGTCACCTTCCAACCATAATAATATATGTGCATGTGGAAGTCCTCTTTTCTGAAACTCGACGGTGTACATACCTAATTTATCAAAAGAGAACAAAGCTAAGCATAATTTAATTGAAATTAGAAAAATAATGAACAACCAATTAACACAAAATATTACCAGCATTAGCCTTTCCAAAAATGTCTTTCCTTTTCAAGTCGTTCATCAATTCATCTAGCTTCATCTTAAAAACCCTTGACACAATATCAGGTCTATCAAATGCAGCTAACCCCTTTTCAGCAACAATTGGTGTTGCATGTAATGGTTATGAAAAGATCAGGATATCCATATTTCTTACATATTTCCATGGCATCTTAGCAATTATGAAACATATATCTCATCCCACCAGTAAAAGATTTTGGTAATATTACATGTTTACCAATAGAAGATGGATTAGTTTCTCCCTTATCAACTACCTCCTGTAACCCATTAAGGAAATCACACCTAATATTTGATTGATTGAATCTTATAAAGGACAATCGTTGGGACTTACCATAGTGTAAGAATCAACCAAAAATTGTTGAAATAGTCTACGTGTATTGAGGATGTTACCAAATTCAGCATCTCTTTGTTGAATTCTGAATGCAATCCACTCCCTCAATGTAACACGAAGTCTGGAATTACTGTTAGAACCATTAGTTGATTCACATATGGGAATATCTTCTTTAAAACCATCTTCTCCATAAAGAAATATTAATGGATATTGTAGTGGGATGAAGGAAGTATGTGTTTCATGAAGCCTTTGTGGGTCTTCGGACATTTTTTTCACAACAATGTCCCTTCCCACATCCATAGTATCCAAGACATCTACTATAAGAGCTGCAACCTCACTTGCATCGGGAATATTATACACCCTTGGATCCTTACTACAATGCCGAAACAATCTCAAAGAAAAATTTGAAGTGGGGTTCAATGCAACATAGTCTCTAACCATTCTAAATTTTTTAGCAAGTTTATTGAAGTCATCAATCATTGTAGTCAAATCATGAACCAAAGAAGTATCAAAGTTTGTTGAATCCTTTGCTGACATGTCAAAACAAAATATACAATTAGAATTATATCCAAGTTTTCCCATGTTGATATATAACATATTCAAAAAACTTACCCAAAGTGTCCTATTCTATTGTGTACTTCATTATGGGTATCATAGATATAAAATTGGGCAAACTTCAGTTTAGATCCATTTTTCGGCAACAAACTACACATTCTATGATAATTTTGACCACTAAGGAGAAACTGAGGAGGACCACCTCCATCATTCATTGAGGAATGCACCTTGCCACCAATTGAAGTAAATGAGAACATGCTATTGTATGCTCTTATGTTTTCCTTAAAATGTTTTCCTCTTGGATCTCGTTCAGACATTAAAGAAAGGAGCATTTCTGGAGGTTTCTTTAGAAATGGAAGACTGACTCTTCCCTTCATACAACATAAAGAAAATGAAACTTGTCCTGAAGTTTTTGATTTCTCAGCTCTTTCTTCAAACCATAAGAAAGCACTGCAATGTTCACACTGAATGTCAGGTTGTCCATAATACACAAATTCTGTTACAAATGGATAACGCAAAGTCATGCACTATATCGAATTTTATTATTACATAGAAAAGTGTTTCAATAATTTTATTACAATGGTACCTTGAATTTCAGCTTTTGAATACAGTTGTGATACAAAAGATGGTGTTGTAAAGCTCGCTGATGGAATCCCTAATAACAACAAATTATTTCGCAAGTAATTCAGAAGTTTGTACATTTGATATAGTAATTCAATATAGCAAACGAACCTATACATAATATATAATATATAATATTACCTATGATTATACGAACCTGAATTGTCGTCATTATTGTTCTCATGATCTTGTTCAAAAGGTTGTTCAAAATCCAATCTAGTTGATCCTACTGCATTTAGTACATTAGAAGATTGCCTAATACATTTGCCTCTATTATCATTAACAGCAGTACTTGGATTGATTACTGCTGAAGTTGGATTGACACTTTACGAACTCGCATGATAGAAACCTACATACATTTGACGGATGGAAGCAGAGAATAACAACAAATAAGGTCATGATAACTTATAAGAAATAAACAGTCAAGAATGTTGAAGTTAAACAAAAATTGATATACTAACTTGAGACATGTTTGGTCTTAAGTTTTCTCTGAACTGACTGGCTAGCATTCCGATTAGCAGAATTAGTAATACTGGAGCTAGCATTCATTTTTTCTGCACAAAAGCTTCTTTTTTTTGTTATACGCACCGGTTGTTGCAACATTTGAACGATTGTGAACAATTTGCTGAGTATTTCCAAATGTTGTTTTGTGTCATGTAATATAATGAGTCTCATTAAGGTTTATGTGATTTGAACATAGAAAGAACTGAAAATTATGTGCATCTCTACAATTATAATATACAATGTTACCATTGGACAACGTTGACAATGGTGTCCTTATCACATTTGACATTCTTTGAGGAGTAGCTCTTTTAGACAGCCCTAAAGGGATTGTATTTTCATCTGCAATCAAGAAAGAAATATAAATAAATAAAAACAAATGCAGTGTGATATGTTAATAATATATAAAGCTAACAAAAAAAATGATTCTAATAAAAGATTTGGGAATTGCAGCAGAACCTCTCCTTATGTTGAATATATTGCTGGTTGGGAGGTTAGAGACAGAGTTAATGATGTGTTCGGTATTAGCAAATGCTGATTTTGGATAAAATTTAGAAGATACAAATAATAAGTATGTTGAACAAATATTACAGGATACAATATACTAACAACAGTTTTCCCACATGAGAATAGTATAGGGGTAGTTTAATACCATGAGATAGTGTTGAGAATGGTGTTGTGGTGGCATTTGTGATAGTTGAATTTGTAGGACTTTGCTGTGTTGTATTATCGTGAGATTCATTAACTGCATTCAAAAGATTGGCATGTTCATCCATTAGCAAAAGTATAACAGTGACAGGAAAAAAAATGTAACAAATAACAAATCACCTCGATTCATTTGAGGATTTGTTGTTTTCTTTCGCCTCATTTGAAACTTCCTGTTCATTCTAGCTAATTTTTGGTCATTGTAATCCATTTTCTGGCAGCAATGGTGCTGTAGGGAAGAACACGTAGGGAAAAAGGCTTTGAGAGACTGGGAAACCTAAAAAATGGAAAAATGTATAATAGTGTATTGGACTTTTGAGAAATATTGTACTTTTTACTAACCTAAACAGTAGTGCCTCTGTGTGCACCAATATTAGGTAATAGAAAAATTGCTTTTCACTTTAGCTGACAGTAGTTATCTTTTATGAAGGGAAAGGGCAATTTTTTTTTTTGAGATTCGACACTGTCCATAGCAGTGTCATATGCATGCCAAAATATGAAAGGGCACAGACAAAATATTGTTTTTTCCTTTATGTTTGATTTGACTTTCAATTGTTTGTGTTTGTTTAAGGATTATTCTATTGTGGGTCAACACATTTTAATGCTGATTGTCTTAGCAGTGTCTATGATTTATCAGTAACTTAGGTTTCCTACATAAGTAAAAGAGAACTGAATTAGCATTGTAATTTATTTTAATAGTGTTCACGGGTAATGTTCCTATTTGTATGTCCTGTGAATACTTAATGTTTGTAATTGTTCTGTGTACTAATTGCATAAAATAAATTAAGTGGCATAAAATGTATATAAATTAGAATTAGAAATCGAATAAAGATGATTATAAAAAATAAATGAACGATCTCTCAAAGCAAACTTTACTTCCATTGATTACCAACCATTTTTTACATCTCCACATCAGGGTAGGCAAACAAAACTAAACAAAAGATAAATTGGACAAACATAGCGTCCAAAGAGCCTGCAGTAGACTACCAAAAGAAGAAACCCCAAAAACATCCACCAAAAGCCATTCACATTCACATCAGGTACCAGAGATAAAACCCCCCTAAGGTCCTACTTTCTTAACATTAACAAAATTAACATATGGATTCCCAAACTCAAAAATAATGCTTTTCACTTCATTAAGAGGGTACTGCTTAGTAAATGTGTTCCATCCTTTGCCAAGTTTAATGCTCCTACGTGTGTCTCTCCTTTTGTTAATATTGCAGCTAATCCTGAGGGATCACGAAGCTTGAGTGTACTGAACCGAGAATTCCATAAAAATGCAGCAAAGTCCATTAGCAAACTCTGTAAGAAAAAGAAATGAGAAAAAATGAGTTCCAAAATAGGTTGTTTAATATTGTCAAGAAATTTACACCACCAGCTGACTCCCAGATGCTTCGTATGGAGACAATTCAACATGAAAGGTTAGGTGGCTGATGTTGTCTAAATGCTGAGAGTTGAACCGAGGAAAAGCTATTGGTGATGATGGATCCTTCCAAACAGTAATTTGGAAAAAAGAGTTTCCGAGATAGCGAAATAAGATTTGGTGGTCAGCAGTCAAGCCATAAAAGGTGCGGAGTTCTGTCCACCCAGTTGTGATTATGGGGTTGGCTAATCCCTTATTGTATTGCACGGTGTGTCGGTTGCCGTTTTGATCCCACAAAAACCATGTATTCCAGAGATCACTATAAAACTTTCCCACGAAATTGGGGTCGACCTCGCCATATAGCTGTGAACAAAAGGATAAATTTGTGAAGAAGGAAGAAAATGGTAATATCAGAAATTGTAATGAAGAAAATGAAGCAAGAAAAACCATACTACCTCATCTCTCATACTAATGGTAAAAAAATTTCCCTTTGTTGGTCTGTTAACAATGCTTTGCCAATCGCCCATGGTTGTGGGTTATGGAGATGAACCGAGAGAGAAGACGATGATCATAAGGATATTTTAAGCATGCATAAGCATTTGAGTGAAGAGCTCGATAGGCATGAGGTAACTTTATAATCTCTCATAACTCTCATAAATCAGAAAAAGAATCGATTTACAATGAGCAAATCTTGGAAAAATCTTCCAAAGCAGGTAAACAGTCAAAAAAACAATCAATAGTATTCAGGCAGTCACCTCAATAATTACGCCCTAAATTTACAATTTACTGAGTTTTTGTTTTTTGGTATTACGTTTTTTTTCTATTTTCCAAACCTTATAGATCCAATATGTGTAGAGTGTTAAAATTTAAATACACAGGCCCAATATGTGTAGAATGGAAAAATGAAAGCACACATCCAAAATATTCATATTCATTCATAACAGCATCACTCCTTATAATCTGTTAAAGCCTTATCAATTATTAATTCTGAGGCTTTTGCTGACTGGGAATTTACATTGAAAAACTAATTATTCTCAATGCTGATATATGATTCCAGTTAGCATTAACAAACAGATAGACCAATTTTAAAACATAAATGGAAAATAAGTATTTTGAATATTGTTGGGAAGAATAGAACAATGAAAGCACATAAAGTTTAACATTCATAGATGAACCAATTACATATAGTTCAACCCCATATCAGATATCAGATTAATATCTGAATTCAAAAAACATACCCTAAATTAAAACCAAAGCAACATAGTAGTCTTAATTAAAATTCAAACAACATAGTAGTCTTAATTAAAATTCAAACAAAGTCCTAAGTAACAACAATATAATATGGATTACAACAAAAAGCAACAACATATGCAATAGAAATTGCTTCAAAGTCCTGGCTGAAGCTCTTAATCCTTCTCAATCTTGATATTTTTCTTCAGCATTATTAGTGGTACATCAAAGTCTGACTTTTTTTCCACAACTGCAAAGTCTCTTTTGGGGGGGTTGGCTCCTTTTCATCAAGGGTTTCCCCTATTGCAGTAGTTTGTTTTTGGTTATTTGCTGTGGAATTAACTTCAACAGGACTTGTATGTTCATCATTCTTGGAAAGATCAATTACAGCTGGTGGTAGACTTACAACATCTTTTTTCAGAGGAGTTAATCCCTCTGAATCCCTAGACAGATCCAATCCTTCCTTGTCATCAAATTGTGACTCAATGTCAGCAACCACGCCTGAGAATTGGTCCATCAAATCCTGTTACAATCGGGAAAAAAAGGCATTATTATTAGGAAACACAATTTATATTAAGTGCTTAATAGTGTAAAATTTTGGGATGGAATACTTTTATACCTGTGCAATAAGTTTAGATGATTCAGCAATACATGACACCTTTACATTAGTTAAGCAAGGGTTGACAGAGTTAACATCCTGCAACATACTAAAAGTCAGCAATCAACTACTTATAATATTGTGCCAAACAAATAAATACATCATAACATTACCAGTGATTTTGGAATCCCTTCCTTAAACTTCTGGACAATGGAAATATCAGGGCAAACTTTTTTCACTATGTAAGATTGCTCAAACCTTGGATTTTTTAGCTCTTTAACCTCAACTTTGAAAAGGAAACTCTTATCAACTAAATCAGCAATCTCTTTGGGAAGAGATCCAGGGTTCTTTTTCTACATGCATTTGAATAGATAGTTATTAATTTTCAAACAAATAATGAGAAAAAAAGTAAATCATTATATTTATTGCAACATTTAAATATATTTAATCACCTTGTCATAGGTTTCAAACATGTCAGCACATGACTTATGGAACAGTAAAGAAGCCGGTTGATCAAATATGACAAAAGTAGCAGAGTCGGTTTCATCAATGACACGCATCTTAATATGATACCTGATTAATGTATAACAATTTAAAATTGTGAAAATCTAATCCATAAACCATGTACATAGTAATGCATATGATAAACGTATAACAACTTAAAATTAAAAAAAAAAACAGTTAAGTAATACCTTGGAATAACCTTCATAACATGTTTGTTACATTTTTCACAAAAAAAATCTTACAGTCTGGATACACTGCCTTAGTGCATATGCAAGCATTATACCACCAGTCCTCATCATCAATAACATGCTTGACAGTAGCAAAAACCATAAAGCAATCTTCCTATATATTCAAGGGAAAAAAGTATAAGAAGATACATAAAGCTATATAAATTAAATATTTAAAAGTTGTAAATTAAACCTCTTTGGAGTCTTTAAGACCCTCAATGGTGCTTCTTGGTGTAATTTACAGAAAGTCTTCTACCATAGTAACTCTAGGTGTCCTAGCAGTAGATGGGTCAGTCAACTGACTAAAGCCTTGGGATGGGGATTCTATGGCATGTGACATCCTACATTAAAATAAAAAAACCTAATAAGATATGATATTATACTTGTGAACAACTAATGTTGATACTTTTTATAGGAATGATGAAATAGTAAACTAGAGTACAAATTAGGGATAACTACCTTTGTTTAAGATTGACACGTTCCTCACAGTCAGGGTTGAAGATCAGTTTGGTGCAGTTGAAGCAATTCTGGATATTGATCTTGTCTACATGGATAATAAACAAATGGAGGAATTAAAAGGAATCTATAAACAATAAACCATGGGAGTGGGAGGAATACCTTGGAAGCATTTCACTTCTCCAAATTGCATAATAACAACAGCATTTGCAACTTCTCCAGAAGCAAGAATGTGTTTAGCTCATTCACATATGAGCCGAATAGAGTACACTCTATCTTATACCTGACTCAATAGCTAAACATATAAAATAAATGTCAACAGAATATATAAACACAAATTTAAAAGCATGGTTTAAAAAACTTCAAATAAAAAATACCCATCAGCTTCTACACAAATGAAATTCATCTTTGTCAAAGTGTCATTCCTATCATACTCCCTTTCAGTTCCAACACCAGTAAGCAATCCAATGACATTTGGTCCATAACAAAGCCATGTAAGTATGGTCATCAATGCATCAAAGGAAATTAAAACTAAAGTTTCAGTTTTGACAATACAAAGGTCATTGAAATGAGGTCTTACCAACTAAATAATTAGTATCAAAACCACCTCCAGTAATGGCAGGAATATTGACAAACTCATACAACTTTTGAGGTACAGAACCACCATCCAACAAAGCAACATTTGTACCAAACTGGAAGTTGATTTTGTATTTGTGGTGGGCCGTTCTGTACTAACCTCCATTGACAGCAACACCAAAATACTGGATAGAGTAGACTAAACCTTCTTTCAAATGAGGCTGAATCTTATAAATAAGTGTCTTCCGAATGGAAGCATGAATTCTATCACCCTGCACCCCAATAGAAGACATATATCAAAACATTGCTGAAGACATGATATACACTAAAGGAACCAAAATGAACAACAAATGAAACATAATGGAAAAATACCTTTGAATCCACCAGCACTAACTCTATGGAGAACGAAATATTTGGCCTTGTGAAATCAGAGACGACCCATAGTCGGATGACCCTCACCTTGATGTTCCAACTCATAACCTCCAGAGTAATATCAGCAACAGCGGTAAAAATCGTAGACATAATAAAACTCGGTTAGTATCAACAGTAACGAAACCCTAAAACACAACTCAGCAATGAAACCCTAACACACAACTCAGAAATGCAAGTGAAACCCTAAATAATAACACCATATTTATAGCATATGTACATGAGCGGGAAACCCTATCCCTAAATGGAAAACTAATATTAAAATCAAATTTCAAAATCAGGTCAAAAATTTCAAAAGTAAAAAATGAGTGGGAATCAAACCACAAACCGTGAGGTGGTTTGCAAATCCTGTGAGTTGTATTCATATCGTTTGCCGTGATTGTAGTGGCTCGATGGTCTCCTTATGCCTTCCGTAGACAAATCGCAGTTGCTTCAACATTTTGCAGGTTGTATTTGAGAGACAAATACTTGCAAACTTGCGTCTTTAGGGGAATAAAGTAGAGGGAGATAGGACGCAGCGCTGGGTAGCCAGTCCATAAAAGATGAATTCTTGCACTGAATAGGAAATGAGAGAGAGTGTGCGATAAAGCACTTTCGAAAGAGAAGCAGAAAAGATGCGATGCGTGTCTGTGAAGGGTCTGGTAAAGTGAATTAGCGTTTCTGTACTTGATTCATGGGGCGGGCTTCGCTGATGTGGGTAAAAAATGAGCGAATACAATGGCCCATTATGTATCATCTGTGCTAAGTTTTTTGTTTTTTTTTTGTTCACTTAATAGTTTATTATATAATTTGGATTTATTTTCCTCTTCCAGCATATGATTTGTCTTCTTGTTAATTTGCTATGTTCTTTGCTAGCTTGACACGTGTAGTATTTTGCTCCAACAGGGGGCTTTAGCTGTATTTTTCTATTGATTAGTTTTGGCACTAAAAATGAAAGTGATTATTCGGTAGTAAGGAGTTGAGTCAATTGTTCCCTTATAGAGCAATTGATTTGTTTCATTTTTTTTAATAAGGGATTTGTTTCCTTTCTTTTGCACAAGAAAAAAAAATTATAATTTGGATGTTTTAAGCTGCAAGACTATGGTTATTCATGACTTGTTAATTCATTTCCGCGAAAAAACTGTATTAAAGTGAGTAAGTACATATTTATTTTTGAAATTTACTATATAAAGATACTATATCAAGCAAATGATGCTTAATTTTCATATTAGTAAATCAATATGATAGATATTCATTTCTTAGTTGTTCACTTAATTTAAATTAAATTAAATATTATTTTAAAGAAAATTTTCCTAACTTCCACATTAATTTAAATACTAATGGTTGCAAATATAATCATTCATGTTTTTTTAATTATTATCCCTGATCACTAGTAACATACATGTGCTTACGCATGGGTCGTGCGACATTGGTTGCTAAGAAATCCTGTATTTGTTTTTTTTAAGGTTGTAGCATAAATGTAAGTACATAAAAATCAAAGCTTCACTGTGATTAGCTTCAGATTTATTTACCATAAAAAAAAGCTTAAGATTTATTTCATACTTATACTGTAAATATAAATTTTCTTCTAATATGATATTTGAAACTATTATACTAATAAAGTGTAATGCATGGTTGTAATTTTCCTTCACATTTGATACCAAGACTCATTTAAAATAAAACATTTGAGGATTGCAAAATATGTCAAAAGCACAAATATCTCATACATGTGCATCATGTCACAAAATCACAAATATTCCATATATAACATAAAGGATAATAGTTAATCCCTTAGTAACATGGCATAAACATGTCCACATGATATTTTTACAATACATAAAAGATATCATGAAACATACACCATATTCACAACATAAACTGTTAAACAAATCATAATATATACACAAATACATGATAAATGACTGATTAACAAATCAAAACTATATATAGCTATTAAATATTACATGTATTTAGGAAGACAATAACATTGTAACATTGTAACATTAATATGTGTTCAAAGACGATAAATTACACTAACAACATGTAATGTTTCCCTGTAGAGACTAAAAAGCAAAATTGTTATTTATAAATAATAAAGATATTTATAAAATTGATATGTGTTCGAAGACGGTAAATTTACACCGACAACGTGTAATGTTTCCCCGTAGAGGCTAAAAAGCAAAATTATCATTTATAAATAATTTATTATTTATAAAGTTGATATATGTTCGAAGACGATAAAATTACATCGGTAACATGTAATGTTTCCCCGTAGGGAATAATAAGTAAAATCATCATTTATAAATAATAAATACATTTATAAATTTGATATCTGTTTAATGATGATAAAATTACACCAGAACATGTAATATTTCCCCGTAGGGACTAAAAAGTAAAATAATCATTTATAATAAAATTACACCGATAATATTTAATGTTTTCTCGTAACGACTAAAAAATAAAATAATTATTTATAAATGATAAAGACATTTGCAATTTTGATATGTGTTCAAACACGATCAAATTACACCAACGACATGTGATGTTTTCTCATAAGGACTAAAAAAAACAAAATAATCATTTACAAATGATAAAAACATTTATTAATTTGATATGTGTTAAAAGACGATAAAATTGCACCTACAACATGTAATGTTTCCCTATAGAGACTAAGAAGCAAAATTATCATTTATAAATAATAAAGACATTTAGCTCGTATAAAAAATAAACTTCTCCGTCTGGACTCAAAAGAAAAATAATCATTTATACCGATAGTATGTAATATTTCCTCCCGTTAAGAGTCAAAAGTAAAATAATCATCTATAAATAATATATAATAAAGACATTTACAAATTTTTATGTTACGCCGACAACATTTTATATTTCTCCATCTGTACCCAAAAGAAAAATAATCATTTATACTGATAGTATGTAATGTTTCCTCCCGATAAGAATTAAAAGTAAAATAATCATCTATAAAAAATATATAATAAATATATTTATAAATTTTGAGACGTGATCAAAGACGATAAAATTATATTGACAATATGTAATATTTTCTTATTGAGACTTTAAACGAAAATAATTATTTATAAATAATAAAAAAATTATAATGATAAAATATAAAAATATAAAAAAATGAAAATTTAAGGTAAAAAGAGAAATAGAAATAGAAAAAAGAAGTTGACAAAAAAAAAGAAAGAGAAGAAAAAGAAGAAAAAATAAAGAGAGAAAGAGAAAGACGTGACAGAGAGAGAGAAGAAAAAGAAGAGAGAGGGAGTCATAAGGATGGTGAGGTAGTTGGGGTGTGGGGCTTAAGAAGTAGGGAGGCATAAGGGTGGAGGTTCGACCCCACCCCCATGCTAACATACTAACACAACTAACAATACTGACTTTCACAATTCAAAAAAAAAAAAGAAAAAAAAGTGAAAGGTGAAAGAGAAAAAGTTAAAAATAGGCAAAAATAATATTTTTATGTGAATTTAATTTTTATTTTTGTTTATTTTTATTTAGGTTGACATATTTGACATTTTAAAATGATAGGTGAAAAAAATATAGTAGTCTAGTTTTATAATTTTATCTATCCTTTAGATGCTTATATTTATAGTAGATAGTAGAAGAGTCCTTTAAAATGTATAATCATGTGTGCATAAACTTCAATAAATTAAAATTGCATTATATGAAATTAAAGATAAATATACTTTTGCTTTCTCATTTTAATTATTGCTAGCTAAATAATGCATGACCTGTACAATTTGTGATCCCTATTTATTAAATAGTTTATATATTAAATATATGAAAATAAAAATTGATTTGAATTATATATTATTGTTAAATGTAATGTTATGATACATGAAACCAAATATTATTAAATTTAATAAACTAATCAATCAATAAAAAATTTATTAATTATAAATTTTTAAATATAATTATTATTAGGCTCATTTAATCTTTTTGTAGGTCAAATCAAATTTTGTTGAATAATATATTTTTGTATAGGAATAAAATTACTGATTGTAAAATTATTTTATCATAATATTAGTTGACTAAGTAATTGAATTTATCTTCAATATTTAGTTTATTTATTATAATAAATAAATATACATTTTAATTTATCTTATTTCTATATTTTTGAAAAAATATCATTAAATTGATTGTACATAAATAAGTATACATGCACGTTATTATTAATAATTATATTATTTGCTTAAACAAACCCATATTTTATAAGTATTAACACAAATAAGTGAAAATAAAAAAAATTGAAAGATCAACTATGAATAATTTATAATTTAAGCTACTTTTGGTCAAATCATGTAAAATTTTCTTAAGAATAAATCTTACAAATGATTATCTTCTATGGTACCTAATTAGTTAATGAATTATCAAAAGAATAAAACTTGAAAAGGTTAACAAGTTATTTAAAAAAGAGAAAAAAAAATAAAAAAATAAAGTTCAGACTGTAATCTTCTTATATGGGTGTTTATATAATTATATATAGTTGAATTAATCATATAATAATAAATCAAAAAAATGAATTGTGGCAACTAGACAATCATTTTAAAGACAATCATTTATATAACCAATATATAAGACCAGTCACCTTGTTTAGCTTGGAGCCTTGTATTCCCTCTTTAAACAAGAGTAATTATTTTTTTGACATTTTTTATTTATACCTATTCCTACACTCACTCATTTTGTGTTGAATTTTTTTTTCCTACTTTATACCAAAAGTAAATGCGTGGACGTAGAGGTAAGTGTAAAAAAAGTATTAAAAGAACATTATTCTTCAAATAAATGATACTAGATTATTCCATTTAAACAAACAATCTTCCATAAACTTTTGGAAGATATAAACAGCTGATTAATTCCAACGTTGTTTGGATTGACATTTGATCACTTGTAGTATAGTATGAAAAAGATAATGCATTCAGGAACTCTAAATGCTCTCCTTCAACATCATTGCAACTTTTGAAAGTCTTTTCAACTTGGAAAGATTCCAAACACATAACTTCCACTGAGAAATTGGGTTGTCGTTGTAAATATAGAAAGTCATCTATGTCCTTGCTTCTCATAAGTGCTTTCTTCATGGGTTTTTTCTTGGTGGGAAAGTGTGGAAGTGCGCTTGTTTGGTGCTTAGAAAAAGACTGATATACACTAGTCATGCGGAACTGCTGAAGTTATCTGATCTCTAGTGATGGCAATTAAAGTGCGGTATCTGGGTCTTCCACCAAACAGAATTAGAGGGCAGATTCTTTGCACCAAAAGAAACGACTTAGACTTAAAAAAAAATGTTGATAATAATGAACACTTGCAAAATGTTCCAAATTTATTTCATGCAAAATTGACTTTCATATTTTTTTGGACGTAGACTTTCACATCATGTAGGATATACGGTATTCTAACTGTGGTAAAATAGAAACTGTTTTTACTACATGAAAAAGTTTAGGATAAGGGGATGACGTTCCAATCCAAGACAGATAAGATAGAAACTCTGAAATTTATACATCTTAATTGCATTTCTACGTTAGTTAAAGATATACTTTGTTCCTTAGACTCGTTTTTTAATTGGTTCATGGTTCATATATGAATAAAATTTGTAACTTAATTTTTTTTATGTACGGTTATTTTTATTTAATCCTCGTTATTTGTTATTATTATAACACCCTAAATCAGAAATTTATAATAAAGTGCATGTACCAGATCATGTAAATAAATAAATATTTAGCCCTTTGAACGTAATATTCTTTGTTCCGATCTCACTTGAGATTAATGCTATAGTTTCATGATGTTAGTCTTGCAAATATGGTATGTCGTCTAACCAGGCCCTGCCAACGGATCGAGATTATTATGGAGCAGGGCCTTGGAAGTAAGTAGGGGTAACGGATCGGTTTGGTTCGGTTTTAGAGAGGGAACAAATTCAAAATTATAGTTTTGATTAGTGATAAAATAAGTCAAGGGTCTGCACGCAAGGTGACCCCTTATCTCTTTATCTTTTTATTATTTGTGCTAAAGTTTTATCGAGTCTGATTCTTAAATCTCAGAAAAAGATAGATATTCATGGTATTAAAATAGCTAGATCGGCTCCTGAGATTTCTCGATACTTTTTTGTTGATAATAGTGTAATTTTTTGCAGGGACACTCATAATATATAAAGCAGAGGAAATGAATAGAAGTCTAAATCTGTAAAAAAAAAAATGGCTTTAGACCAGCTCAACAATCATGACAAATCGGAGCTTTCTTTTAGTCGAAATATACTAGACGAGAAGAAGATCTTGATCCAAGGATGGATGCAATTTAAGGAGGTGGAAAGTCACTTCAAATGCTTGAGACTCCTTACCTTTGTGGGAAGATAAAAACGATAAGTGTTTGACTTCACGATTGATAGAGTTTGGAAGAAACTTAAACGTTGGAAAGAGAAAATGCTATCTATGGCAGGATGGGGTGTTCTCATTAAAGTTGTAGCTTGACATTCAATCTTACAGTCCCACTGGATTTGATGGTAGATTCTCCATACTGGATCTTAATCTCTTTATCTCAGCTTCTCACCCCAGCAGACAGCAGCAACAGCAGTTGGATGCCCAATGGCGGAATGCTCAAGCACGCCATGCGAAAACACCATCACCCATCACTGGCTAGTGCATTAGCTCGGCTGAATTCCATTATTAGGGTTTTTAACAAGAGGGGAAAATGATCACGACTTCTCATGTTAGGATTTCCAATGCCTCTGCACCTTGCTACCCTATGTCATTCTCCAACCCTAATTTGCTCACATTCAACTATCACTAGTTTTAGGATAAAATTTGGATTTTTTTTTGTGCCTCTGGTTGTGGTTTTGTCTTCTTCGTCGAATTTGTGATGATTCTGAGGTTTGTGTGTTTTGGTCAAACTGAACAAGATTCCATTATGTGTTAGGAAGCATTGTGTGTATTTCAGACACTAGTGCAGAAGGAGGATTTTACACTGGTTAAAATTGACATTTTACACTAGTTTTGGTGTCGGTGTAGATGTTTTTGGTGTTGTATATTGGGATTTTTACACTGGTTCTTTAACCGGTAACCGGTGTAAAATATCTCCTTTTATACTAGTTATTTAGATAACCGGCGTAAAAGGTTACCTTTTTTTTCTTATTATTTTTATCCATTCCTGCCCAGAGGCTTTCTAAAATGACAATAATACAGAAAATTTGACAAGAATTGGCAGTAGAATATATTGGCACCAAATTTGCCCAAATTTCAAACAATAATCTAATTTAGCAGTCAATTTTATACATAAATAAAAAAGCAATGACATATCTATATTATTACTAAACTTTTCAAAACAAGGAAAAATCTACATTACTACATTATTTACACATAAATAAAAAAGCAATGTCGTTTGGAATCTGAGGAAGCTACTGCCCGATTTTGTCCTAGTTGCTTCTCTAGGACTAGCCATAACTACACTCAAGATGGACACTCATCATCGCTGTTGTCGTTTGCATCACTTCCCTCTATTGATTCTTCAAATTCAACATCTTGCTGTTTAGGAGACGGAACCTTCCAAAGGCTTCATGATTTTTCTCTACATAATGCAACAATTCTAAGGTTGATGCATTAGTTGAAAAGATACAATGAAGAGCAACCTGATGCATTTTGTCCACCAGATAATGGCGGAAACAATGAGTTCTTCTCTGGATTCTATAATGGTGTCAAGAAAATAACTCCTCAGTTTTCCCATCATCTTAGGACAAATTTCTTCAGCGAGAAGGAAAACCAGAGAGTTATTTTTTTGACACCATTATAGAATCCAGATAAGAACTCATTGTTTTCGCCACCATTTGGTGGACAACATGCATCAGCATGATCTTCATTGTATCTTTTTAACTAATGCATCAACCCTAGAAATATGCATTATGTGGAGAAGAATCATGAAGCCTTCGGAAGGTTCCGTCTCCTAATCGGCAACATGTTGAAGTTGAAGAATCAGTAGAGGGAACTGACGCAAATGACAACATTGATGACGAGTGTCCATCTTGACGCTAGTTTTGGCTAATACTAAAGGAATAACTAGGACAAAATCGGACAGTAGATTCCTCCGAAGGAGTTGATGGAGTGTATTCGGGTGCGATGGAGAATACTCCAGTGTGGATGGACTATACTCTCCGATCTCATCCTCATCGCTAGGGATCTGAACAACTCCGGCCTTTGATGAACCTCCCTGGCAGCTACGGGCCCCCTGGTAGAGGGTGGTCTCCTTTGAAGCATGTGCATACGAAGGCCTGGGCCCCAACAGTCAGCATCGGCACGGGGATCAGCATACTGGTTCATTAAATCGCGATCCTCATCGCGATAAGGATCGCGAAGACGAGCATCACGTTCCTCATTCCTCACAAAGATAGCTCGATACTCCCTTGCAGTCATCATCGACCTGTTAATAGAGGAATGTGACCTCCTGGAAGCCATACGAGTACGACGCCCCCCACGACCACGGTTTTCATCTAAAGACATCGTCTGTTATCAACAATAGTCAATCATGAGCAACCAAACTGAAGTTTAATAGAATGACAACAAAAAGTATAATACGAAAGCAACAGTTTAATTACTATATGTAGAATACAGGAGCTGCATCAGAATATATCCACAGCCACACCAACCCTTTTCGAAAATATTTCCTTTTAAAAAAATTAATAAAAACCAGAGCTTGCTAAGGAATCTGAACGAATACAGAGAAATTAAAAAATGAAAGATAAAAAAGACAAAAACAAAAAAGCACAACACATTTCTATCTGAAAAACATAAACACATTCGGAACCCAATGAAAGCAAAATAGCTAAACAAAAAGAAAGAAAGAAAATGAAAAAAAAATGACGCAGTGACGCACCTATGGAAATGGAATGTTGGTTGAGCAGAAGAGAGAGTGAAGACGAGAGATTATTATTCTTCTTCTTCTATTTTTCAAGCTTTGGTCAGAGGGAACAGAAGAGCGTGAGTGAAACCTAAAGAGATTATCAAACAGATTAAAACCAAAAAGGGCCAAAGCTATAAGGTGTAACACCATACATTCAACTTAACTTGAAAGTAAGATAATTAATATTTGATACAAAGATTACCAAGCGGAATTTAAAATTAAATATTACATTAAGTCTATATTAACCCAAGGTTCCTAATCCCTCAAAGGGGAAATATTCCATATTTCAAAATTACATAGCCTTCTAGAGATTTAATACAAAATACTAGTTCTTTTGCATCAAATTCAAAAGAGTGTTACATAATTCAAAATACAAAATAGCATAAAAGAGCTTCAAGCTCCCAGCCTCTTCAACCTTCCTTCGATACCTGCGAATCTGTAATAATAATAAAAGAAAATGGGTGAGATAAAAATCTCAGTGAATCCTCCCCTCGACTCTTCACCATCTCTCTTACACTTAATACAACTTTCAATAAAGCAATCTACATCATAATGCAATGCAATATTAACTAAGAACGTTTAGGTCTTCATTACTTCATGCTTAGCATGTCTTAACTATTCCTGTATGGTTGAATTGATATTCGACCGGGATTATATGTTGTCGAATTTGGTCATATGTCTTAATTCATAGGCCCCGCTCAACATAGCTAACGGTAAGATGGTTATACGTTATTAACCGACAAGTGGCGTCCCACGAGACTAACCATACTGTACTCTCCTCTTATGAGGAATCTTGGTGTCTTTTAAGTGAACTATGAATCATAACTCTCATGGCTTGGATGCATGCTTTACTTTAAGGCAAAATAACAACTTAGGATATTTAACCCACATCAACATAAAATTTCTTTACTCATCATATGAAAAAGACAATAACAAGTTCACATGACACTTTACATAAATACTCAGTTCAAAATCACTTCAAACCAAACACACATTCCCATTGGAGCCCTATGGAGCAACCAATGGTTCAAACATTAAGCACACGATTTGTGGGGGGTTGGGGGCAGCCATCCAACCTCTTTCAGTCAAACCCACTGTATAATAATAATAATAATAATAATAATAATAATAATAATAATAATAATAATAATAATAATAATAATAATAATAATAATAATAAAACTCAAAATCAAAGGGGTAATAAAACCCTAGCTTTGAACCCCCAAAGGTTCTCAGACTTCTTTGAAAAGAAAATCCAAATGTGGGACTTATGGATGCCCATCACCTAAGAGAAGGAAGAACTCACGAGAACATCAAGAACTTGGACTTCAAGTGGTGGAGCTTGTTCCTCTTCCCTTCCTTCTTCTTCTCCTTCGAGTTCTTCTTATTCTTCCTTTCTAGGGCTTTACCAAACTCTCACAAACAAAGGAAATACAACTCTCCAACTTGGATTCAAGCTAAGGTTTGAGGAAATCTAGCAAGAATCCATGAATCTCTCTTAAGATTTATGAAACCCTAAGTGTTTCACCCTTTTTCCTCTCTCCAATTGCTCTCTCTCTAACTCTCTCTCAAAATTGCGATATGTCCCTCTTCAGCTGCATTTTTCTATTTTAAAGGGCATGTGAATCGATTCACATAAGCTGTGTGAATCGATTCACACATTCAGAAAGTGACAGATTCGAATTTTAAGTGAGTGAATCGATTCACACTTCGAGTCCCAGAGAATTTGTTTTGCCTGAATCGATCACAGGGAGAGTGAATCGATTCCCAACTGCTCAAATTCGATTCCCAGGGAGTTAGAATTGTGTGAATCGGTTCCTGGCTTGTGGGAATCGATTCCCACTGCAGAAAAATCAAAGAAACTTGGTTTTAACACCCAATCTAGAGACCTTCTTCCCATTCCTTCTTAAACCAACTCACCCCTTTAAAACTACTATCAACTCATCTAATCACTTAAGATCATCAAAGACACAACCCCCTCATCTCACAATCATGAAATCAACTTGAAATCAATTGAAACTCACAATTCATAATACTAATCTCATGCACATAATTTCAAACTAAAGTTGAGGGATTTGGGGTGTTACATAAGGTAAATGAACAAATCTATAAGCAAGGAGAAGGAAACTCAACCAGATCTACGACAGGGCTTCAAAGGAGAATGGCGGTGAGAACCACGAGAAGGAGAACAGTGGCAAGAACCACGTGAAGTAGAGGTATTCAAACGGCTACGAGAGAGGATGAGAATGACGACAGTGCAGCGGCGAGAGAGAGGGGTCGAACGACGGAAATAACAAGGAGAGTGCAGTGGTGAGAGAGAAAGAGAAAACAAGGAGAGTGAAGTAGGGTTATCTCAGAGAAATGCTTCGCACGTATCTGAGAGTGAGAGGGAGAAAGTTATTTTAAACAAAAGAAAGACTTTTAACACCGGTTCTTGAAATAACCGGTGTAATATGTTATGTTTTTAACACCGGTTATATACAAACCTGGTGTAAAATGTCTTCAGTTTTTAAATCGCAATCCTATACCTATTGGTTATATAACCGGTGTAAAAAGTGACTCGATAATTTCAACATTGCCACCGCATCACTTTTTACACCGGTTAAATCTAAAACCGGTGTAAAAGACCTAATTCTTTTCTGTTTCATGCACTAGTGAGATCTAATTCCCGCTCCCGCTCCCTCTCCCCCTCCATCTCCCTCTCCCTCTTCACTTTCTCACTCTTTTGTTCCTATCTATATCACATTCTGTTTTTGTTCGTCATCTTTTGACAAGGATGCTCGAGGTGTAGCTGTTTGAGAATGAAATCTACAAAATTGTAGATCTAAACACTTGGAGAAGAAAAAAACATAAAGGGGAGAGAGAGAGAGAAAGGCCAGGAGGAGAGGATAAAAGATTTGGTGCGTGCATGCTCAACCATAAGATTTTGTGAGACTTCTCAATCCAACATAAAGAAAAATTTATAAAAGTGATGTGCGATACATCATCTAATATTTTGGCGCATCCTAGATAAAGCCCATATCTATTGTAGGTGATGGTGGTTTAGAGCTCAACCATGGGATTATGGCACTGACGAAGCAGCCACATATACCGAAAAGAATTAAAGACATGCACAACTATAATGTTTTGAACTACCCATAATGGGAATAAAAGTATTATTGGAAAACAAAATTAAATAAGATAAAATTAGTTGAGATTTGCTTATATTTTAAACCACCAACCATGAGTTTTTTATTATTTATATTCGAGACCCAAGTAGTATATTGATAATTGGGGGGCACAATTGATGACAATGCATTGTACCGGGTCCTCAAGTAGTAATTTAAGGAAAAATAATTAAAAAAGGACTTCAAGTCGTTGGAATTAAATGGAAAATAGTGCTTATAGTAGCTGCTTCCTTTTTCGTCACCAACCTCAATTTGCGCAAACACCTTGCAAACACTTACTTATGTTGGGTCTGGATATCAGTATCAGCCTCAATTTTTGACAAGATTAGATACCAGTACTTCTTGCCTTATTTTAACTAACGAATTTTTGAATGATGCCTGTGCCACAAGCTTTGTTTTTACTCTATAGATTTTTCTTTTTCTTCAAAAAATATATGCAAATATACAAGTTTTACATAAGACGTGAAAAATATGGGAGTCTTTATATTTTTTTTATTGAGAAAGGAAAAAGCAAAAAAGGCTAAGCAACAAGGCGGGGTGTACTACACCCTAAAGCATCAAAATGAAGACGCAGCTTGAATTGGGGAGGAGGAATATCTAAAATAGTCCAAGTGAAGTTACCACCATGACCCATATTAGCAAGGAGGTCGGCACAACTATTTGCTTCACGATAAACATGAGATAAAGAAACCCACCAGTTAGGAGCTCGCGTGAGATGAAGGATTTTTTAGAGGAGCAGCTGGAGAGAAGCAGTGGAACAGAAACCGTTAGAAAAAAATTTAGCCACCGTTTGGGAGTCAACCTCTATAAGGAGAGAGGGAAGATGAAGCTGTGAGGCAAGTTTCAAACCAAGATACAAACCCCAGAGTTCAGCATGAATGGCAGTGGAGGTTCCAATGTTATAATGAAAGCCTTTAATGAAATTCCCCATGGAATCTCGGATTAAGCCTCCACAAGCTGAAGTATGGTCCTTTGTGCTATGAGAACCATCAACATTCAACTTGAAAGAGGGAGGGGGAGGAGGGTGCCAAGCAATATGAAGTTCGCTCTTTTGCTTCGCATAGTAGTTAGGAAGCTGCTTTGATCTATCTAGGCAAATTGCATGAACATGCCCATCAATAACATAAGCAAGAGAAGTATCGAGCTCGGACTTGCCATCGAAGATAAGGGAATTATAGTCCCTCCATAAGCTCCATGTAATAACACCAAAGAGGGTAGGCCAGTGCACTCCAAGAGGCCCAATATCAGTGGTAGTAAGATTCCACTCAAGCCATTCAAAAAGACCGAGGCTAAAGAATTTACTCCAGTGGTTGTCTGCAATAATCCTAGTCCAATGCCCCCTAACATCATCACAATCTCGAATAGCATGAAGAATGTGCTCTTCGGCGTTGATGCATCGAGGACAAAAGCTGTCATGGATCATATGACACTTAACTCTTTCCATATGTTCGTAAGAAGCTTCCCATGGCATAATTTCCACATGAAGGCACGAACTCGCTGTGGGCCATGCCATTGCCAGACTAAGGAAAAAAGAGAAGCAGAATTATGATCGTTGTGGGCCATGCCATTGCCAGAGTAACTGTACCAGCAAAAGAAATAGTAGATGATTTCCATCCAGAGAGCTTTTTCCTCATCTTATCCAACATGAACGCAAACTTGTCCTTTGAAATACCCTGGTGAAGCATAGGAGCACCCAAATAGAGGCCTAAATCTAAAGTGCAAGCAATACCAAGCTGATCACTGAAGGAAGAGGCCATGTCATGGCTGATATTTTTGGAGAAGAAAACAGAAGATTTCCCAAAATTTATCTTTTGGCCTGAAGTGCGGCAAAATCTCGAGAGACAATCTTTAATAACCTCAATTTGGCTGGATGAGGCTTCGACAACAAGGATGATGTTATCTGCAAAAAGAACATGAGAGAGGCGAACCTCAAAATCTCGAGAGACAATCTTTAATAACCTCAATTTGGCTGGATGAGGTTTCGACAACAAGGACGATGTTATCTGCAAAAAGAACATGAGAGAGGCGAACCTTGCGGCCGCGACCAAAAGAGAGTGGGGTCCAAGTGTTGTCCTCAACAGCATCTTGAATCAAATGGCTCAACCTTTCCATACAGAGAATAAAAAGGTAGAGAGAGATTGGGTCTCCTTGTCTTAAAAACCTCGAGAAGATTGGAAAGTTGTTGTGGGGCGGCCATTCCAATTAACGGAGAAGGAAGCCGAGGAGATGCAAGCACCAATAAGCTCCTTGATATGGTTTAGAATATGAAGCAGGGAGAGGGTCTCCAAGACGAAGTGCCAATCCAATCTATCAAAAGCTTTCTCTAAGTCAAGTTTGAGGATCATGAACCCCTGCTTGCCTTTCAAATTGTTCATCGTGTGGATTGCTTCTTGGAGGACAAGAATGTTGTCTGAGGTGCACCTATTGGGAACGAAACTGCTCTGATAGGGAGAGATTATCTGAGGGAGGATGCTCCTAAGACGTTGGGAGATGATCTTTGTAATAACTTGGTAGACAACATTGCAAAGGGCGATTGGCCTGAATTGACTGACACTTGTGGGCTCATCACACTTGGGAATGAGAGTGAGAAGGGTTGAATTCACCTCCTTTATAAGATTGGGATTGTGAAATACCTTCGCAATAAAAGTGTGAAGAGAATCACCAATGATGTGCCATTGAGACTTGAAGAAAAGGGGATGGAAACCATCTAGGCCAGGAGCCTTCAAGTTACCCATAGAGAAAAGAGCACTTTTAGTCTCTTCAATGGTGACCTCTTTCCCAATAGAGAACCTGTCTAAATCATTTACAAGAGGAAAAGAATGATTAGTAGATAAGGTATTAAAGGTAGCGGGAGAAGAAGCATACAAAGTCCTGTAGAAGTCAATAACAAGAGTCTGCAGGTGATATGAATCATAAACCCAATCGCCATTTGCATTGAGAAGAGCAATAATTTTGTTACGTCTTCTGCGGCTGAGAGTGGAAAGGTGGAAAAATCGAGTGTTCCTGTCACCCATAGAGAGCCATTTGGACCGAGCTTGATGGCTCCAATAAGCCTCCTCCTGAAAGGTGATGATCTCATGATTCATCCAGAGAGACTTGTGAAGTTTCTCAAGCCGATGATTGCTAAGAGAGGAATCTAAAAGGACCTTTTTTATGCCTTCCAGCCTTCTAATAATACAGTGTTTCTTGCAGAAGATGTGGTCAAAAGTTTCCTTCTTCCAAGTTGTAAGGGCTTGAGTAGTACGCCGAATACTATTATTCCAAGGAGAAGAATTGCACCAAGCACTACTAACCTCTAACGAAAAATCAGGGTGATCAGGCCAAGGACTGAGAAACTTGAAATAGGAACGATATTGAGTATGGTGGTCGTTTGGCGATAAGCGGAGCCAAAGTCCTACATGATCAGAAGTCTCAAGAGGGAGGTGAATAACATCAGCTGAAGGGAACATGGTTTGCCATGAAGAGTTAGCAAGAACACGGTCTAGTCTGTTCCTGATGCCACCTCATTGGAAGGTGAAGTTTGGGCCTTGGAAGCCAAGGTCGATGAGGCTACAATTGTTGATACAATCAGTAAATCCTTGACTTGTAGTGTAGTTAAAAGGGGATCCTCCCATAGTTTCTCTATCATGGAGAATACAATTGAAGTCACCACCAACAACCCAAGGATCTGAAAGTGTGCTTTGAAAATCAATGAGTTCATCCCAAGTGACACTATGTTGGGTGGCTGTCGGGCTGGTGTAAACAATAGTCAAGATCCAAGATGTTGTGTTAGCATCGATGCGGAGATGAACACAGTGCCGTGAAGTAGAAATAGTGGTCACATGGAGATGAGTTGGGTTCCAAAGGCACCAAATACCTCCTGAGAAACTAATAGCATCAACCTTTGTGACACCAGAAAGACCAATTTTTTGGATAACTTTGTCTGGTCGATCACCACTAATGCGAGGCTCAAGAATAGCGATGTACTGAAGGCAGTAAATACGCATAAAATCTTTGATGGATGAAGGGAAAAGTTTCCCCTGCTCCTCTGTAATTCCAGATTAATATAATTCATTAAACAACAATTGCAAAAGGAGGAGCCCCAAATGGGCTAAGGGGCTGGGTGACATGGCCCCATAGCAGTTGCACTATGGGCACTGTGTGGGCAAAACATGTTGTTCTAATCCAAACTTTCATCATCCATACCATCTTCTATGTGGGTTACATCTTCTACAAGAGGATGGTCATTATCATCAGGTGGTTTGGGGTTCATGGTGAGGTAGCTAGGATTTAAAGTAGTGACAAAAGATTGTACAGGGGGGCTCTAGGGGTGCTAGTGGTTGGGTGACTTGAAGAAACTATGGTCGCTGCATGGTGTTTGGGAATGAGGGGTTGTGACCGAGAGGACGAGGGGGTGTATTTTTGGAGGCGACCATTTTCAGTTTTGGCACAGTTGGGGTGTGAGCCATGGCTTGGTCATGTCGGCGCTTTTTGGGCTTATTGGTTAACTTGGGCTCAGTAGAAAGTTTGCTGGGTTCAGGTATAGAGAGGTGGGGGACACACGCAGGAGGATTGGTGTCGGTGTTGGCAGGGTCAAAAGCGGGGTTGTTCAGGAGAGAGTCCTGCGAATTTGTTTTTGTTAGCAAAAATGGGCTTATGATTGGGTTGACCTTTTTTGTTTTGACTAGGTTTCTTTTTTCTCTCAATGATGAGCCAATCACCGTGGGTATGATTATCATCAGGAGCTGGTTCAGATATTATTTGCGCAGAATCCGCTACAGCAGGAGAGACAGGCTGTCGCGGCGGGTCCGTAGTGACATGGTTAGCAATATTCGGTCCAGCTTTTTCGGCAAGATATGCGCTGCCAGGTTTAGGGTTTGAGACCTGAAGTAACTCGGATGACGACGCAACATGACCAGGTGACGTTTGCACCGAAATTTCAATGGGGTTGGTGGCACAATTTCTCGCCATATGGCCGTAACAGCCACAAGAGGTGCAGATAAGGTGAAGACCTTCGTATGCTACTTTGTACCAATGGCCATTAAGCCAAACTTTTCCAATAACAGGTTGACTTAAATCAATTTCAACGCAAACACTGGCAAAGATACCACGTTCCACTTTGAGAGTATTTTGATCCACCCTGATCGGGCGCCCTACAGCAGATGCCATAGCAAGGAGGAAGCTTTCATCATAATAGACTAAACTGAGCCCTGGAAAGCGGATCCAAACCATAGTGCGAGTGATCTTGGCACTCGGAGAGACAAAAGAAGAAGTCCAAGCAGAGACAGCAAGATAGTGGTCAAACATCTTCCAAGGTCCACCTTTGATGACTTTTCTCCTTGTCTTCTTGGAGGTCAAGCTTGACCATATAGAACCTGTTATCAACATCCATAATGTCAAATCCACCCGAAAGCTTCCATAGGCGTTGGAGCCTTTCTTTCATCGTGTGAAAACCTATTTTTTTGCCGAGCAATTTGATGACAAGTGAATCTTCCCAAGGACTACAAAGTTCCTTGAAAATTTTTTCATCGAGGTGGACCTTTGGGAGAAGTCTATTTCCTCCTTCATACTCAATGCAAACAAGGTTTTGAGCCAGAAGATCAGCGATGTTACGTATCGGAGGAGGAGGCTTAAAGCCAAGAACTTTATCACAGAATGAAACATGACCAGTTTTACCACGATCCGGTGGTTGGTCCGGTGTTGGTGTTTGAGACTCTAGGGCATTCGTAGAGAGCACACTACCCTCCAATCTAGAAATTTTTTTAGGGAGTCTTTATATACAGAGTTAATTATTAGATAGATAAAATATATTTTGTTGTTTCATGCCGAGCGAACGTATTTTTAAGCCTAAAATAAATTTTAAAGTCAAATTTTTTATTAAAAAAGTGAGGCTTTTTTAAAACTAATAACATATTAAATTTTAATGATTAATTAATTTTGAGTGAAAGAGAGTAACAAAAATCAAAGACCTTACTTACAAAAAAAACGTGGCTTTCGCTCAAACAAGAATTGTACCTGATTTTTTAAGAAAAACTATTTATAATATTATTTACTAACTATTTAATATTTTTTATTTTTTAAAAAATATTAATAATTGAAAAAATTGTGCATTCATTATTTGGAGATCTGAAGCCCTTACTTTGATGGCTTTACCCAAGGGTCGGCATTGTCTTGTTTTCATGGTACCGTTTATTTAAAAACTCTTGTTTTTTGACATATTATTTAAAAACTTAATACAATATTTTGATCGTAAAGAAAAATATCCGTTACTGAAGTGATATACTAGTTCTCTTTTATCAATAGCGTGAAATGGTTATATTAAATCAAATTTAAATTTCAACGAAGTGCATGTTTGATACAGTGATTAGAGCCAATTTTATCACATTCCAATGCAAGCAAAAGCAGAAGCTACAACTAGTATCCTCAGATGCACCGCACAGTGAGAAGGAGTCCAACATGGTTCCAAACAAAGGCAAAGTAATATATTTAAAAAGAGAGAATTACTTTTTTGGTGTTCAAAATCTAAACCAACCCGGTTTTGCTGAATTAAAAATCTTCCATCTTATCTAGAAGGATTTCATTTTTGTTTTCTTAAAATCAAATTCAATAAAATGTATAAAAAATAGAGTAATTTAAATTGAGAAATTGGGTCTATTTTTGTCAAACCCACAGTTCAAATGATTCATGGAATGACCGGGCTTATTTAAGCACCTGTGTTTTACTAGCACTTTTGTCAAAAACCGCCCCAGCTATAGACACGAGATAAGAACGTATGCTTATTTGAAAGAATGGTCGCTAAGGGCAACTTTAAGGAGAGAACGCAAATGTGCGTTGCTTTATTTTAAGTGGGTCTATGATGAGGACATATAAGATTAGAGCAGAAAAAAGGCGTTGTTTTATTAGCTAATTGTTGCTTTTTTCAACTCTGTAAACTAAAAATAAAAATACGCTGCTTATTACATGGCTGTCGGCCAGAATAAGAGACGCCGCATGGATTTAAGTTTTCGGTCAAAATATACCGCTAAAACTGCTCTAAACATCTCGTTGTGGATGCTCTTTAATTACTGGATAACAATAAGAGGGACTCAGACAAAAGTACAAGATATTTTTAATTTTAATTTTAATACTTATTTTAATTTAGGAAATGGGAAATGCAATGATTAAGGGTTTTACTCCGTCAAACTCAACTCCAACAACGGAACGCCGTTTTGTCCCCTAACCACCACGTAGTGCGACCTACACCGTCCGATCTCACCTGTCATCCTTCACAGTTCACACACAGACTCCCTCCAACTTTTGGATCTTCACAGTTCACAATTATTGCATTTCGATACGATATGATACGCGCGTGGTTGAATAAATGAATATGCACCGTCACAGTTATTCTCTTTCTCTCTCCCCTGTTTCTCTTTAACCTCACATACACACACGCCTCACTTACTACTAGTATAAGAATTCCAGCTTTGCAAGGAGTAGAATTTTGGGGCCTAGCTCTAACTTTAATGTACTGACTAATGATAAAGTTAGAGGGAACAGTACGTAAAAGGTTGCCGGGGACTGCTCAGCCACCTGTCGTTGCAAATGCTTATCCGTTTCAAAATGTAAGACCTAAAATTACATGAATCTGGTCTATACCAAGTACTTTTAGGTCTTATATTTTGAGATGGGAGTAATATGTTTAATTAATTAAATACATCCCATATATATTAGTAAGGAATATGTTAACGAGTGTTTTTAGGACACTGACATCCGGTCAATTAATAACAAGGCAAATAGTAATTTTGTTTTCTAAATGTATGAGACACTCACTGTAATTATAAAAACATTTTTGAATATGTTTTTTATTAGTTATTTAGAGACCAAACTGACTAACAGAAAACACATTTAAAGACTAATTTAATTAATAAAAGACACATCATGAGATATTTGTAATTTCGATATGGACTATTGTGACGGTGCTTCACTCTATCGGCAACCAAAATAGTTGTTTACTATTAATAATAATACTAATAATCTAATTTTATGGATTTTCAATCACATAATTGTTTAGTACAATCATGTATACACTACTCACTACTAATAATAATCATAATCTGAGATTATTATTATACTAGTATTAATATACACATAAGCAAAAAATATGGAAAAAAGAATTAAACTTTTTTCTTTTAATTTTGGCACGAGAGGGTAAAAAGTTTGCTACAGAAAGGCCCAAGAAGGTTCTTTTGTGCATAAACAAAACCAGCTCCTGGGCTAGCTAGCTTGATATCAATATCACACACACCATAACTGCAGTTTGAGCTCTGCTTTCTAACTTCCTTGCTTACTCTCTTCTTTCTAAGTTGTCATAAATAACACGCTTCACTTGTTTAAACTTGTGTTGCATATTTGTCCTCTTGCCATTTTGATGTCTGCACCATTAGAACATGATTACATAGGTTTGGCAGAGAATCCGTCGTCAAAGGACGGAAGAAACTCTGACAAAATATCTTCTTCTGAGGATGGTAAGGCCTCATCTCTCAACTTCAAGGAAACGGAGCTGAGGCTTGGCCTTCCTGGTTGTGAGTCTCCTGAGAGAAAATCAGGTTCTGGGGTCTCTTTATTTCAGAACAAGCATAACGTTTGTTCCCCTTTGAAGAACCTTGTGGGTGGTGTTGGGGCTAAGAGGGGTTTCTCCGATGCTATTGATGGGTCTTCTGGGAAATGGGTTTTCTCTCATCATGTGACTGATGGATCTGAGGTTGATTTGGGAAAAGGAGCTGCTTTGTTCTCTCCCAGAGGGGGCAATGTTGGGAAGCCTCTTGTTGCTTTAGAGACTCAAACTAACACCCAGCAGCAGGGTAATGCAAAAAATGCACCAACCATCAAAGAGGTTCACCAAGCTGCTAAGCCACTTCAGGAAAAGAATAAGCAGGTTGCTGGAACAAATGAACATGCTAGTGCTCCTGCTGCTAAGTAAGTTTGCATCTTGATTATCTTTTTCACATTTTACTATTGCTTAGTTTCCCGTTCTATTTAATGTTGGCTTCTTGTGCTTTCTGTAGTGTATATTGTATAATCAGCCAAATCAAGGAACATATTAATAAACGGGTTTGAATTAGAAGTAGTTTAGTTTTTAATAAAACTAGCCTCTGATTGGGTTTTCTATGGTTTAGTTTTCTCATCGAGGTGGTTTTGAACTTGTTGGCATCAACTTTTTGGAGTTTCATCTCATGTTAACAAATTGTGTGATTGAAAATAGAAATTCATATTCATAATCCTCTATAGCAAGGGTATATGATTGCTAATTTTTTACTGGCTTCTTGTTCTGTGGTTCTACCCTTCAATATACATTATTTTTCCCCCTTTGTATGTGGTGTTTCAGATAGACATATTTTCTTATGCTAAATTTGAAGTTTTCCATAAAATTCCGAAATAGTGGCTAATGAATTTTCGGGTTTATGAAGAAGGTTTTATCTTCTAATTATTACCTTAATGTATTCTTCATGGAGACTAATAAAATGAAATATCAAACTTTTGCAACAGGGCACAGGTTGTGGGATGGCCACCAATTCGATCTTTTCGAAAGAACACGATGGCCTCTAATTTGACAAAGAACAATGATGAAGCTGAGGGAAAACTAGGATTTGGTTGTCTCTATGTGAAGGTCAGTATGGATGGTGCCCCTTATCTCAGAAAGGTTGATCTCAAAACCTACAACAACTATGTGGAACTTTCTTCGGCTCTTGAGAAGATGTTCAGCTGCTTTACCATTGGTACTACTAACTCTACCCTCTTCAAAATACTTCCATTAGCTGCCTATTTTGATTTTTGGCAGACCTTTTTACATGTTTATCCCCAAGTTTCATAGATTGACTTTCTAAGGATATCTTACATATATTATAAGATTGATTGATTAATGCTGTTAAACATCTTAGTGCTTTCCTGCTTTGTTAAGTGGTGGCTAGCTATGAGAGAAATTTATATCTTCAAATCTAAAAATAGAAATATAACATCTGTGTAGTTTCACTTGGCAACAAAGAGCCTAAGCTTCTTCTTTAGCTAGCGGTATTTCGCTTTTGAATTCTGCATAACCACTTTGCACTATAACATTTTCCTATTCCTAAAATCAGGTCAATGCAATTCTCCTGGACTTCCTGGTAAAGATGGACTAAGTGAGAGCTCTTTGAGGGATCTTCTCCATGGCTCTGAATATGTCCTTACATATGAAGATAAAGATGGAGATTGGATGCTTGTGGGCGATGTTCCTTGGGAGTAAGTTATTTCTTCTGCTTACGTGAACTTAAATCATGATGTCCAGTGGTTGAACTAGTTAACTTAAATAGTTTGTTGATGCAGGATGTTCACTGACTCGTGTAGAAGACTAAGGATCATGAAAGGCTCTGAGGTAATTGGGCTAGGTATATCTTAATCTTATTTTAAACTCTAGGTTTTTCTAAGGAAGTTGTAAAGCTATTCTTGCATTAGCCTCTCCATTAGGCACATCCAATAATAGATTAAAGATAAAATTAAGATGATTTCAGCCTGAGTTTTCTTGTCTTTTTTATTTGTTATTTTAATATATTTTGAGGTTTTAATTGGTTCTTCTTAGCAAGCAATGTGCTCGTGCTAGAATAATTTCATTGTAAATATCACATTTCTTCCCAATCTTTCATATGGATCACTGGTTTTATATTGGGGGTGCAAGATTGCTTAAAAATATGTTCTCAATTTTTTTGGTTGCAGCTCCAAGGGCCATGGAAAAATCTAGGAGCCAAAACTAGTGCAGAAAAACCGGTTGGACCAAAGGGGAAGTATTCACTGAAGCATATAATGGTTTACAAGGAAGTTTGAGTTTTATGATTATGTTCCAAATCAAAATATATGTAATTCAGTGTCTCAGTTTTTGTGCACCTATAGTCTGACAAGTTTTCAATCAGTAGAATTTAACTGGAGACATCATCCAGGCAATATATACACATATTTTGTTTGCTTCTCTATTTTGTGTATCTTTGGATTCTTGTTGCTGTATAAAAGAATTGCTTGTTGTGCCTTTTCCTTTACAGCTATTCATTAATTTTCATGTATTGGTTCTTAATATACATACTCTGAACATTTTGTGTTTTGATATTAAAATTTTAATCATATTTCTTTGACTTATAATGTTATAGTCCCCAGTATGGAAAGGAAATATGCAAAAAAAATCCGCAAGTGGGAGTGTGTGAAGTTTGCTATGTCAACTGTGCTATGAGAGTAAGGCCGCTGGCGGCCTCTGAATGGCACGTCACAGCGGTCAGAATGATATTAGGCAAGCCCTATGAACTGCCTATGATTGAAAACAAAAAGAATGATCAACTAGAAAGCTCTTGAACATGTTAATCCATGCAACTGAGACAATTTCTACTCCTGGTGTAGGGAGTATCACCATAGAGCATGAGATTCTCAACACAGATAAGTTATATTCCATATTACTCTCTCAATTTCATTTTAGTTGTTCTCTTTAAAACATTTCATTGTCTCAAATTACTTGTCTTTTTAGAAAATCAAGAAGTATTAATTATTTCTTTTTCAACAATACTTCTTGATCTCAGCCAATTATATCAATGAGTTTTTTTTACCTAACTACTTCATTACTCCAATTAATAAGGGATATTTTAGTCAATTAATGTCATTTTATCATGAAAATTTGTAAACGCAGTCATTTGGTTAAGAGGTATGCATCTAAGAGGACAAGTAAAATTAGACGGAGGGAGTAATTGGTAAATACAAACAAACAAGTGTTATTCAGTAGCTTTTTTTCACTGTATATATTATACAAGGATATCATAACACGTTATGGCAATGGGAATCTATCAATTCTGTATCATCCAAGTATAAATGACCCCACAGAACCAACTCTGATATGGAAAACCACCAAGGAAAGTTATAAATACATAATCTGTCTTATCAAAGCCAACATTAGATTACTTCCCTACTCTCTAATCTCTAGTGCAACAATAATTCTGCAGATTGACAAGCTGTACAAGTGAGAAAATGCCAAAATGGTGCCCAAAAATTGAAAGTTTAGGATGTGTTTTAAGTTCTTTCCTAAAGTGATTTGCTTCCTAATGGAAATTTAACATCTGGTCTAAGTTGTTGTGGTGAAAAAGTTTTAGGTTTCGTCTGGCATGCACAGACAAAAATGTGGTGTACCGGTGCACAATAAATCACTACCGTTGGATACTCATATTTTTAAATTTAACGGAGGGCAAATCAGTCCAATCAAATATTGAGAGAGGCGTTTCCCCCACCTCCACGCCACCCCCTCTGTGTTCCCCGCCTCCCCCACCCTTCTCCCCAACCACCGTCAACCTGCCCCTCCCCCATCCCCATCCCCCCTCCCTCGACTCGCGGCACGAGGAGAGCTCAAAGGTTGCGCCGTCGAAGAAGAGATTGTGTTGGCGATGGGTGATGACGTGGAAGGGGGAGAGCAATGTGGTGCCATGGCGTTGAGCGTCGGCGTTTGCGAGGCGCAGCTTCACTTCGACCTCCATTTGGGAGGGAGCATGTGGTGAAGGTTTTACGAGGAGAGGCCAATGCGATGCACTTTGGAAGAGGGATCTTCTGATCGATCGAACTGACGGAGGAGAGAGTCGGTGCCAGTGGTGGTGTTGGATGCGGTGGCGGTGGCGTTACGGCATCGAGCTTCTTTGAATTCTTCTTTGTTGCCACAAATAACTTTCATTTTGATTCCCGTTCAACTGCAATAGTAGCAGCAACCGCTCCCCCGTTTTCATTTTGTTGCCTCGTGAATCAAAATCTAGAAGCAAGATCCTTCCAAAAGCTTAATGTATAGATCACTGGATAGAAACCACACTTGCAAAATCCAACAGCTGCAACTTGCAAAATGGAAAAAAAAATTGATAATCAAACTTGCCAGAATCCTTTTTCCCCTTTTTGAACATTTGAGCTAAATACAAATTAATATATAAAATTTAACAGTGTGAAAAACGCCACTCAAGAATATCACTTGGTGAAGGACGAGCCACAGCATGGGAAAGTGACTCTTTACAAAGGGCCCTATACTCCTTCTGAAGGCGCTTGACGCATGATTTCTCTGCCATCCAACTAATTCATAACAGTATCAAGAACAAAGGCCTACACTATTATCCAAGGTAATTAAAACCGGACCGGGTATTGAACTAAAGAGGGCAAAGATTTAGGGTTTTAGGGTCGGACCGGGGTCGAACCAAAACTAATAAAATATTAATATTATTATATATATATATATATATATATATATATATATATATATAGGAGGGTGAGAGGAGTGAATCCTAGCCATAGATCAAATCATGAATGGCTAAAATTAAAACAAAAAGACATGTGACTTTTTTAAGTGGTCATGTGCTCACTAAATAACTTTTAATCATGACCATCCATGTATGGTTGTATGATTCAGATTTACTCCTCTCACCCTCTCATATTAAACACTCTTCTAACTTGATACATCCCCTAAAGTATATATATAATATATACATAACATTTCAATTTATACACAAAATAACATGTAGCCTAGTGGTAAGATGGCTTGTTATGGCCTTGAGGACAGGGGTTCAAGCTCTATCGAGACCAAAATCGATTTTTAGGCAATTAAAAATTTCAAAAAGAAAAAACCGGTTTAACCCCGGACCTGCCGGTTCCCGCTGGTTCTGCCACCGGACCGGCCAGTTCTCTGTTGCGCGGTTCTTATGGGTCACCCGGACCGGACACAGGCCCGGTTCCCAGTCCAACCGGTCGGTCCGGTCCAGTCAGGTTTTGATTACCATGCTATTATCTGTTTCTTTATTCTCAAAAGAAAGTTTGGTTTTTTGAGATCCGATTTCTTTATTCTAAAAAAAAAAAAATCGTTGTCGTTCGTGTTCACCTTGTTGTCAAGCCGCCGCGCATCTCCTTCGCCCTGTACCATAGCTTGATGTAGTTCTTCCTCTGCTTACATAGCTTCGATGATGCCGCAATTCCGAACACCACTGGTGGAGCTCCGTCTGGCCGCCAAGGGTTTTTATCTGGATGCGCAGCGGAGGACGATTTAGGTACGTTAGGGAGTTTGAGCGCCGAAGTGGTGGTGGTGGCATTGATTATGGGGATTGTTGAGGAAAAAGACAGGGCATGAGGGTATTTTATATTTTCACCCCTAGGAGTACAGGTGGACCACACTCAAAGTAGTCCACCCTAGACGTCACCAAAAGTTTCATGCACAAACATTCACTACTGGAAATTTCATAGAAAACAAATAGAAGGAAATTGCAAAACTGAAATTAATATGCTAAGCATATATTCAATAAATAGTCTGAACCTCCGTTCCTCAACTATCTATTTTTTTTGCATATGATCATGAAATACTTTTAAATTGCTTTCTATCAACTAAGATGTCTAAGCAAATAAAGGATTTTTTTTGCATATGATTGGGATATAGCACTTGGTAAACCAGGCACGGGTCTTGGTCAACTTCCATGGAAGCAAAGCTTCAATGCACAACGTTTCTTCTCTTCCTCTTATTGAGATATTGTAATCTACAAAGATTAAAACGAGAGGAAAAGATTAAGTATTCCTAATGGTTGGATCAGTGGATGGGGGAGGACTGTGACTAACTGATATCAGGCTCTTGTGATAGTGGAGGCACAGCACAGGCGACAGGAGAGAAAGAGAAGAGGCAGCTGTGCGGGTGTCCATTTTTTTTTTTTTTTTAACTAGAGTCCACATCGCCTGCAGCATAAATCAAAATAAGTTGCTTACATTATAAAACAAAGGAGCTTAGTACATTGCAAAACACGGAACCTTGTGATGAGCCCAGAGTCAACTATTCTTTCGCCTTTTACTAAAAAATACCGTGTGCTTGTCACTCAAACGGTGTATGCTAATTTTTAGAGAGTCCTCAGTAGAGGGCTCTGTAATAATAGTTTAATATTTTGATAAAGTTAAAATTGCTAATTGAAATTTAAGTAATTTGTTATTTTAAACTTTACATATTTGCTTGGTTATTTTGAAAACTAATTCTATATTATTATATTTCAATTTCAATATTTTAATATAAACAACATTATTTAAAATATTTGTCGCAAATATTTTCTTATAAATGTGAAATTAAAATTAATTTTTAGAGCAGTTCAACCGGACCAATTAACAGTTAAACTCGGTTCAACCGTTTTTGGGATAGTTCTACTAGACCATGGTTCAAAAGCGGTGAACTAAACCGTCAAACTGGCTAGTCGCCAGTTGAATTGGCTTTTTAATTTTTTTTTTCAAAGAAGAAATCTATAATTATTTGGTGATAACTATTTATTTTTAAAATCATGGGTCAATTATTTTGTTAGAAAAATTGATGAGGTTGTATACAATATTTACTAATGTTTTATGGGATCGTGATTTTTTTTTTTTTTTGTGGTAGGTAGTGTTAGCCCAATAAATTAAGAAAGGAAATAATCAGATGGGTAGTCTCAGTTAAGTAAATTATCAAAGGAAATAATATGGACTTTGGAGGAGGTTCGTTGATTTTTTTTTAATAAAAGTTGGCTTAAATATAAAATTGGTCCTCAAAAATTCGTGAAGTTCGTTTTTAGTCCCCCAAATTTGAAAATGTTTTTTCTTTAGTCCCTATCATTGATACTGTTATGATTTTAGTCCCTCAAAAATTCTAAAAGTTCGTTTTTAATCCCCAAAAATTTTAAAAGTTCGTTTGTAGTCCCCAAAAATGTTGTCACATAAGCGCCATAAAACGGCGTAAGCGACAGGGACTAACGAAAAATATTTTCAAATTTGGGGACTAAAAACCTTCAAATTTTTTTTTTGGGACTAAAAACGAACTTTGCGAATTTTTAAGGGACTAATTTCATATTTAAGCCATAAAAGTTTAATGACTTATGAAATACTTCTTTTATTAGTTTGCACTGTGAAGATCAACAATTCAATCAACATTTTCTTTTAAGATCAAAAGGTTTGAAATATTGCTAGGCCAGTAACTTTAATTTCTTGGGCCTAAGCCAGTAAGGCAGGGCAAGGGGAGGAAGCTGCTACCAACACCCCTTTTTTGACAACCACGCCCCTTGCTGGGGATAGGGAGGCCGTGGAGAGGACAATGGAGGTTGAGGGAGTCATTTGTTGTGCACGCAGTTGGAGGCAAAACCGTCATCGTCAATGATGGCCTCAGGCATCATCACACCCTCTACAACATCGCAAGGACGGCCTCGGTCATCATCATTCATCACACCTTCTGTAACGTTGTGTTTCTCGTCAATCTCAAAGCCGAGGGCAGAGCTAAAGGCAGGGAGGGAGGGGGGAGGGAGAGGGAGAGAGAGAGAAAGGGGGGAAGGGCAGAAGAGTGAGATAGAAACAATATCTGGTACAGACAGTCTTGATAGAATTCGATGGAACTATTTTAATCTTAAAGTAAAGGGACAAATTGGCCTCTCACAATTTTTACGCGACCCAAAATGGTCCCTTAGAAAAAAAAAAGTCCTAGAATAGTCCCTGGCATTTGAAACGTGATATACGGTAGTCCCTCCAAAACGTTAGTTAGGAAGCTGATGTGGACCTTCAACTCCTGCCAATGTGTAATCCAGCTACAACGTGGCATTATTTAGGGACAATTTAGTTCCTATATGGAAAATTTAAATCTAAAACTTAAAAAGGTCCCTTTTAGTCCGTCCTCCAAAAAACCCAATTTAGTCTATGCTTTCTCTACATAAGGTCTTCTTCAACCTCCAACACGTGACCTCCATTAAAGCTCATGAGTTAACCTCCATTTGAGTCCCTCCACCTAGCAGCCCCATTTTCTCCCCTTTTCTGCCCCAATCGCTGCCATGTTCTCCTCCTTTGCTAGTTCTTCTGCAGAAATAAGTAGGAGTAGTCACGTTGGGTCTCAATCTTCTGTGTATTATTCTGGACATGAGGTGAGCTTGAGTGGGTCGACTGTTAACACCCATATAATCTGGTTCTTCTGAAAAAATGAGTAGGAATAGCCATATTTGCTTGTTGTATCTATTTTATGATTGACCTCTTTATCACGTAAAATGCTTGACAAGCCCACTTAGATTTAGTGGGTTAAATTAATCCTTGTTTAAGGAATTGAGCACATTCTTCTCATGCCATTGATAAGTCAGATGGACTCATTCTTGGGTGTGTACCTTTTGGGGGATTAACATTTTTATTGAGCTTGAAAGAAAATTGAACAAAGAATCTTCATTTTTCAACAAAGGTTTTGGATGAGAAATTTTTTTATGACTATCTGTGCACAACTTGAGGATTTGAGATTTTATCTCATCATACCCTGTGGGAACATCAAAAAGGGAATATAGTTTCAATACTTCTGAGTAAGGCTTGAATTCCCTTTTAAATTTTATCCTAGTAGGTAAAATTTGAAGTTTATTGGCTGTAGAATAAACACTCATTCCAATGAGTATATCTTTATTTGGGAGACTCAGATCAATAACTTGTGTCCATACTATGCATTTGGGGTAAAATCTAATTCCAATTTCATTTTTAGAGATCATATCAGTTTTGAATACATTGCAAATCAACTTGTTTCTATGAATACTTTGGGCTCTAACGATCACAAACAGTCTACATTTAAAATGGTTTCAATAAAAAATGCATTACCAATATTTTCTTGATGGATAACCGTTTGATTATAATAAAAAATATGAATAGTTATTGTAAAAAATTAATAAGGTCATCATTTATCATTTATATTTTAAATAATAAATCACCTGTCAATAAAAAAGACCACAAGTGCACTATGTTCAATGAAGTATATCTTAAATTGTATTTCACCTTTGATATGCAGTATAGATGATGATCCTTGTTAGTTTCCAATCCAATGGCAACTAGCAATGCTCTAAAGGTCAATGTACCAAACAATGCATTGGGGGTTGGCGATGAATTAGGGGTTGCTCGCTACAATGGATTCAATGGCGCTCTCTTCCTCACTTCAACAATACTGGTAACTGATAGTGGTTAGGGTTTTGTGGGAACAAGAACTCGGTTCAAACGTGGGGAAATGGAGGGACATAAATGAGAGTGAAATAACAAGAGACTAAATTGAGTTTTTTTGGAGGAGGGAGCAAAATGAACCCTTTTAAGTTTCAGATGACAGAGAGACTAAATTGTCCCTAAATAACGCCACGTTGTAACTGGATTACACGTTGGCAGGAGTTAACGATCCAACTCATTATTTATCCGTCCACACTAGCTTCCTAACTAACGGTTTTGAGTTGAGGGACTAATGTGTCTCATGTTCAAATGTCAGATACTATTCCATGACTTTTGAGTGACCATTATAGGCCACGTAAAAATTATGAGGGACCAATTTATCCCTTTGCTCTTAATGTTACGGTTCTCAAACATGGTCCACTATAGACCACATGTCTCGCTTCCTCAATCCTAGAAGCTGCCCCTCTACAACTAATTTAATTTATATGAATATTGTGAGACCGAACTCGTGAGATGATAAATTAGTGAAAGATTACTGACAGATAATAATCGATATGAAGATCAGAGAGAAAAGCTTCATTTCATCACACTAACAGATAAGAACATTGGCAATCAAGTTTGCCACCATACATGAACAAGTAACTAAACCAAAATTAGAAAGAATCGAACAGTGAGTAAAGATGGCTAACTTGAATTTCAAAAAGGAAAAGGGCAAGAAGAATAAAATAACTATATCTTAAGCCAAATCAGAATGAAGCAACAATTCGTACATAATACAGGTACAAAAATTCCTTTAACTACATCATACCCTTGTCTAAGCAACTGTAAATTATTGTTCAGATATCTGTAAATAAACCATCTGAGTGTATCCACTAAATACAGAATTGTCAAGTTTGGCCAAACCAAGCCGCTGGAACAAACCATATCGCCCATCTTCAACAATAGGACTGGGTGCACGAGCAGGATCATATCTGGTTTGATGTGTGAGGGATGGACCGGCAACCGGAGGGAGTTCCCAGTACACATCAAGAATAGATTCAATAAACCGGCTATTCTGGAAATGCTGTGCGTATGATATTGGCTTATTACTGTGATTGAAGTTGTCACGCATGTAGCCTCTAACTCCCCACCATGCTTCGCCTGGCCCACACAGTTCTTCAATATCCACTGCTTTCTCCCAGAATTTCTTCCTTCTTGACCTGATCCTAGCTTCATCACTGTCTTTAAAGCAACTGTGTCCCCCACCTTTGATCAACAAAAGAACAAAATAAAAGTCAATTTCCTTGTCTGAATTAAGTTACCAGATGCTTGTAATTCCCAATGCTAATAGAATAATATATTAAAAGTTTAATACATAAAGAAGTAACTCCAATATGAAGATTATCAACAGTTGCATGGAACCATGCAAACCGTTAGAGATGGGCGACGAGAGGGAGCCTAGAAGAGCAATGGGGAGGAGCTCTTACCAAGAGACCACACTAAGTGGACTGACACCGCGTCTTAAGCCCGATATTAACCACCGTTCACTAACACTCCGCCCAACAGAATCATCTGCTCTGATACCACTTGTTAGCGATGGGCAACGAGGGGAGCTTGAAAGAACAAAGGGGAGAAGCTCTTAATAATGGGTTGAAAACGAGGGACCACACAAAGCGGACTGACACCACGTATTGACCCAAAACCTTAAGGAATTGGGTACATGGGTCTCCTCACTTATATTGTCTTAACTCAACCCATTCTTAAGCAATGTGGCACTTGCCCAACTCTACACTTGCATTACAACACAAAATTTTCCAACAATTGGATGCTACACTTTATGGCAACATCACCTATATTTTCGCAAGCGACACCAAGACCACAAACTGAGAAAAAATTCTAGTATTGAGTAAAACACTTTTGACATTGACTGGAGCAGAACTCAATGTGCAATTCCACGTTTTCTGCTGCTTTCCTGAATTTTGTCTATAGTTAGCTAATCCCACAATTTGTTTAATATAACATCACAGTCCCTCCCCTTATGTCAAATATTTCATCAGTCTGGTCAAAGCCCATGAAGAAACAGATAATTGAAACACACCACGTTTGTGTAACTATGTCGAGAGGAAATGCAAGACAGATGAATGTCTATGTCTATAACGTCATATTTGTTTGCATTTCCCACTGAAACAGAAAGAAAATTCAATAAAATATGATAATTCAATAGCAAAGTGAGAGTTTATACACCTCTTATATAAAATTGATCACATATCTGCCTCAATGAATAATGGTCACCAGTTCCAGTGTCATAGTTATCCTCAAAAACAAGATGCCGAAACCCAGCTTTCAAAGCTTTCTCAATTCTGCTCATTATTACACATGCAAAATAACAGTGATAATAAGTTATAGCAATTTCAACACAAGTACTAAACTATTGAATCGTGCATCTCAAAGATATTGTAACTCACCTTTTCAATTCATTCTGATGGTCATCAAAAAATATAAGAACCCGTCTGAGGTCCGTAATGCCATGTTCGCTCATCACTTTTGGCCAGTCAACACTTCCAAAGTCCACAAAGTCCTTTCCCGCATAATATGTGCAGTTACCATCGACATAGGCAGGTCCCTTTTTTAGATACTTTTCCGGATGCCTAGGTGAAAGAGAAATAATGTGTGTGTCTGGCATAGCCTGCCGCAAAACCCAAGTTGAATGTCCCTTGAAAGCACCACTCTCGATCATCAGATCTGGCTTCAGCCACCGGGCAATAAACCAAAGCCCAAAGCTGTGGTCAAAACCCATCCCATACATGTTGTTTTTGATTGGCCGTGTCTCGTATATAGGAACAAACTCTTCAAGCCCCTTAAGCAGATCTTTTGATGTCCATTCTACAGTTTTACCATGTTTCGATCTGCCTTTACCAAGGATAAGATTATAAGTATCCAACAACAACGAGCAGTATGACTTAAAGATTTCAAAATCAGAAACCAAGAGTTTGAAACAACAGGAAACGAAACTGTCAATCCAACACTCGCATTATTAACATAAAATCTCCACAGCATTATTGAATCATTCTCTCAAATTCTCCACACTACAGTCAAGCAAGTGCAACTTCAAACTTCACCGATTGAAGGGAATGGGATTCTACTCTCAACTCCAAAGTGTCAAAATGACGAGGTCGTTCACAGCATACTAGTTTGGCCACAAAAAAACTTAATCAATTTTTGTTATCTAATAATAATACACCCAGATTTCCCTCTTTGAACAGTTGGTTTGTTTAATACTATATATAGACAGACACACACACATTACTACAGGTTTTCATCAGCATTCAAATGAACCCTGGAATAATGCTAAACCTAGAATAGGAAATTTGATTCCATTTTAAGGATCAGGATCCAGAAATAATAAATTGAATATTTTTTTATATAAAAAAAGCATTTTTATTCTCGATGATTTAACATTCCGATCGACTAGCATTTCACACTGATCTTCAAGAAACTCCCAGCAACTAAGCTAGCATTTTCTGTTTTTTCTTTTTTTCCGTCGATCCAAACGAAACCTAAAAAACCTAAAAAAATAGGAACGAAGGGGGATCAGATCAGAGCAAAGAGACTTACACCAGGGCACGCCGAGAGCTCCAAAATCGGAGTCGAGGCCATCGAGGCCGAAGAATCCGGCGCGAGAGACGGGTTGGTAGAAGGAGGAGGAAGAGATGCAGACGAAGCCGCGAGATGTGAAGACGAAGGAGAACGCCAACAGGAGGAGCAATGCGATGGCAGCACACGGCAGATACTGGCCACCCAAACCCACCGTACGGGAAAGGTATGTGGAAGCCCTGTTGGTGACGCGAAAGAGGATGTGCTGCTGCTTCTTCGTCTTGGATTCGTCGCCGTTGACAGCGTCGTCGCCGTCGCCGTCTCCGTCTCCGTGAGGGTTTGCGCGGCGGGAGGAGAGAGCCCGCTCCAACATGGTTGTAGCCGCCGGGTGATTGGGATGGCGGTGCGTTGGGGTGGTGCTCTGCGTCTGTGTCTGAGTCTGTGAGTGTGTGTTTCCCAGTGATAGCTTCGGAGATGATGACATTCTTATTTATTGTTATTCTTTTCTTTCTTCTTTTGTTCCTTTGCAGTTTTTTTATTTAAAAAAACATTAAGTGCAAGTGCAACAACTCATGGTTTTGTTTTGATTTGCCTCTTGCTCCTCCTCATGTCTAAAATTAGGGGAAATTAACGTGATTTCACTGACTTCTTCACCACGTAAAATGCTTAAAGTAGAAATAAAATGAAATATTTATTCAATGATAAACAACACTTCCTCTATTTCTCTTTAAAATAATAATAATATACAGATTAAAAAATAGAAAATTTCATCACACCCAAAAAAAAAAATCATCACTAAGATTCAACTAATAGTGAAGGTCGTTTTTCAAAAATCTGGTAATAGTAAAAGTATGGATAATTTAAATGAAATCATGTATTTAACTTTTTTTATGAATGCAAGAGTATAATTATTAAAATATTAAAGTTATTAAACGATAGTGAGATACTATGATTTAGTAATCAGTATATTGGTTTAATAACCTATTCAATTTTAAATAACATTAATTGGTCTATGTGTATAAATTTATAAATAAAAGTTTTTGTATTTTTTTTAAAAAAAAGCAATTTTCCTCCCAATTTTAAATTAATACTCCCTCTGTCTTTTATTATGAGATAAAAAAGATATGTATTTAGTCAATGTAAAATTGAACTCAAAAAGTCTAGAAAAAAGACGGAGGATGTAAAAAATTGATTAATGTAGGTTAAATTACTTTTTTGGTCTCTTAACTTATTTTAAAGGTTCATTTTGATCCTTTAATTTTTAAAAAGTTCATTTTAGTCCTTTAATTTATCTCTGTTACTCCAAGTTAGTCATTTCCGTCCAAACTGTTAAGTCAAGTCAACAATCAATCTTATGTGGACGCGAGGTGGCAACTTTGGCTGACGTGGAATTAGAATCTTAAGCCTCCCTCCCTCCACCGTCAGCTTTGACCCCATCTTCTTCAACCTCCCTCCACCATCTTCTTCAACCTCCTTCCACCACCACGACGATTACCACCACCACCCCAACCATGAAGGAAAAATCGGAATCAATCGAACCCCAAAAAACAGAGAAGCAGAAACTCATTGAAACAGAAAAACTCTAGATCTGGAATTTGGGGTGGTGGAGAGGAAATGGAGGAAGGGGGTGGTGAAGAGGGAATCCAATTTGTGGTCGAATCCCATTTTTTGTGGTCGAATCCAAAAAGTCTGGAATTTGGGGTGGTGGAGAGGAAATGGAGGAAGGGTGGGGTGGGTTTTAGGGTGGGAAGGGGAAAGTGGCTCAGGGGGAGGAAGTGGTGGCTGGAGAACAGTTTGATGGCTAAGTTCGTGCAACACTGCCATCATAAACCGCCACACATCAGCACAACAACCCACCACCATAGCTTTTGACCGCAACCCCCATCAATTAGCGCCACTATCATCAAGCTCCATTATCGGAAATCATCAAACCCGCTCCACCATTATCGAACATTCACTGTGAAAGCATCTCTGTCAAACAGCAGCTCCACTGCAAGCGAAATCGGAGACCACCGCAAGTTCATTCTTCCTCGTCGCTCCTAGAGCAACCAAAGAGATACCACCACCGTCCACCGAGACCCAATCGCACCACATCTTCTTCGTCGTCGCAAGTCAATATCAGAGCCTCCACCGTGAAAGCCACCATCCACCTTCTTCTCCCTGCACCCCACGTCCGTTCACGTGCCTCACCGCACCGCCGCCCTCCAAAGTGCACTTTTGACCATGCCGAATCAACAAAACCTTAAAGATACAATGGAGGCGCTGGAATCAACAGTTGAAGGGGTGCAAAAAAAAACTTTAATTCCAAGTCAGATAGATAAATGCCACATGGCATTAAAATATTATTTTTTATCCACATCTGATAGCTTATTGGGCGCCACATCTGCTAAAATTGACGGAAGGACTAACTTTGGTTAACAGCGATAAATTAAGTGACCAAAATAAACTTTTTAAAAATTAAAAGACCAAAGTGAACCTTTAAAATAAGTTAAGAGACCAAAAAGGTAATTTAACCATTAATGTATCTAGAATTATGTTTTCGCTTTCCACAAGTTGCAGACCTTTTGTTGGACTGATTGACCCCGCTCAGATGGGGTTATGTTGTAATATCTGTTTGTTGGGCCACACAATCACTTCATATGCAATTTCAAATTTTGTGCTTTATCCTTTTATTCTGTTTAAAGATTCCACATTGGTTAGAGATATGGCCAAAGTACTCGTTATAATGACTTGTGCAATTTGTTCTCTTGAGCTTGTTTTTAAGGTTGAATTAAGTTCAGATTTTAACATGATATTAGAGTCTATCATAAACCACAAAGTCACCCTTAGATGTATAGACTCCATGCTGCATAGGCATGAGAGTGGTGCGCTAACATCCCACATTGGCTAAATATATTGCTAAGGAGCGTGTTAAGAATTCACATGGCTAGATATGTGGCCAAAATTTTCTTATGAAGACTTGGGCAATCCCCCTCCCCCATCCTCCATCTGAGTTAGCATTTTTAATTAGGCCTAGAATTTAATATATTCTAAAGGAAGTCAATTTGTAATTTCATTCCCCAGTAAGTTATGAATGATATTTTCAATAGTGGTGCAAAATACCAAGTTTTTACGTTTGTTTCATTTGATTGAATAGGGGCCATATCTAACTTGATATGTGATGAAAAAGGCTCGTGTCGAAGATTGAAACCATTTTGGTACCCATGTAACTGAGGTATACTACTTGATAATGGTACTTGGATTATGATGCTCCATGCAGCATGATGCAAAACAATGATCCCGCAAAATTTGATTTACTTTGTATGCTTGTGGAAAGATTATGAACATATGCATCTTACATAAATTATTTTGTTAATGTCACTGGGGATGCAGGTGCTGGAAAAAAGTGTTGAAGACTATAAAGGTGCTCTTAAGGAAGCTGCTTTACTGCTATGATGTTAATCTACAAAAGTTGAAAGATGTTGATAGCTTTGTGTTCGACTCCTAAATGTGCTTGGATTACTGGCTATGGATTGATATTAATTTTTGAAAACTTAGACAATAATTATTTTAAAACGAATTGATATTAATTTTTTGAAAACTTAGACAATAATTATTTTAAAGCGGATTGAATTTTTTTTTTTTGTGAACTTAGTGTATCCCCGGCCAGGAGTTAGAGATAATCCCTCGAAGTACTAATATTCATTCAAGAAACTAACTTTTCCAACAGATGTTCTTCTATATGCAACGGGTTATTTGTCGATGTTGGTTTGAATTGATATTAATTAATTACTTGATTTACTTCCCTCAAATTAGTAAAAAAAAAAATGAAAACAAAACTATAAATTAGTGCTCATTGAAGTCCCTTGTACAGTTCAAAATACTTGGTCCCAGCTTGGGACGAGCACTGATTATTATTATTGGCATTCTTGGTATGAGTTACACGCCAAAGCTTCAAGACCCCATCAAGGCTTCCAGTGCAAACAGTGCAACTATCTTCACTATCATCGACGAAGCGTCCTCCTACGAAAGCTGTTACACACCTAATTGGCCCTCTATGACCAACCAGAACTGCTAGACACGTGTGTTGACCATCTTGTTCTCTAGTCCAAACCCTGCTAGTTGAATCAGCTGAACCACTAACTACATATTTTGCAACACTAGCTAAGCACAATACTGCATGAGTGTGCCCTTGGATTGAGCCACCATATTGCAATTGGCCCGCAAACCAACCCTTTAGCCAGTAGTGTATGTAGCCATCAGTGCAGCCACCATATAGAATCCCTCCATCTGGGATTAGTGTCAAGGCTTTTACAGGGGAATACTTGGCGTGCAGGGTTACTGTGAGAGAGTGAGGTTGGTCGTGGCTGCAAAAATTTCGACGCCAAACTTTGACCGTGGCGTCGTCAGAGGCAGTGTAGAGAACTCCATCATCAGCTACAATTATGGCATTGATTGGTTCCGGATGTGCTTTGATTGTCTCTATGCATTTCAGGTCTGAGATTCGCCATACTTTAACCGTTTTGTCAAGGGAAGCTGTGTATAGAATGTCCTCTGCTGTGTTAATTGCCATTGATGTTATTAGCCCCTTATGCTTCATTTGCTGAGTGATGGCACCAAACAATCAAGTTAATGGAAAATGTTAGAATACACACTAATAATTGCTATTAAGACCATTAATTATGAGGTAACCTGACATCATTTTATAAGGACAAAGATTAGGTGTAATTCCTTGTGTGCATTTTTTATCATTTTCTAATCACAATTCAATGGGTAAATTAACTATCCAATAATAAAAACATGATCATTTTAAATTTGAATTTAAATGAAAATTTTAATCCACATATCATGTATAATTGGTGAACAACACAACCAATACCTATTGAAGAGCGCCTAAGTTTTTATCCATTTTATAAATGGTTAGATGACCCTTTTAAACTCCCTTAACGTGTGAGAGTGTGATTTTTTTTCCCTGTGAATTAAGAGTATCTTAATCGGGAGCCATAGACCAATCCCTCTAGTTACTGGAATCTATTTACGGAGTTGATATCGGCTAGAGATGATTTTTCATACAAAGTTCAGAATTGAACCCCACTATACGAAAAATTGTAACCCTTAAATTACATACCCAATGTGTCAACATTATCAATAAGTAATCAATAATAATAATAATAAGTAGAACACAATCATGAGAAATTCTTAAGTGCTCTTAAGCTAAGTGGGCTATATGACTACTTGTGAACTTCATTTTTAATGTTACAGTAACAGTACAGACCATGGTTATCGAATCGTGTATCGTATCGTGTATTATTGGGCTTATTTTTTGAATTGTGTATCGTATCGTGTCGTGTATCGTAAGATACATGATCAATAAAAATTATGACACTTTTAAGTAAAAATAAATAATATAAGCAAAAATACACGAGTAATATATCATATATGAACTTCAAAACAGATCAAGGTTCAAGTCATCGATCACAAAAAAATGTTTTCAACACCTAAAAATGCATAATCTAAACATCCTCAATTCCTCATCATCCCCAAATGCCTTCCCATGACCAAATAAAACAGTAGAAGAATATAAAATAGAGCAGGAGTTGGAGGCAGTGAGGCTAACGTGTGGGGTGGTATGGAGAATAAATAAATAAAAAGTGGGGGACCAATGTTGTGTAAACAGAGAGACAAGAATAAATAAATCAATGAGTTTGTCTGCGTTTGGAAAAGGAAACAGAGATAAAATAAAAAATGGAATGGCGTACTGTTTTGAACGAAAACGAAACAGAGAGAAAAAAAATAAAAGAGAACCCGATCCGTTTCGTTCTCAAAAAAAAAAAAACCCTACCCGGCCCAAAACAGCGTCTTCTTCGCTGAAACCGTATCGCGCGATACAGGATTTGAATCGCGATTCAGATGCGATTCTCAACGATACACGACCGATTCATGGCGGTTTCCGATTCGGCTTGCGATTCGTATCGATTGGACCCCTTTTCCTATGGTATCGCGAGACGTATCGTGCGATACTTACTACCATGACAGACAACTAATTAAGGAGGCAATAAGGCAGACTTACAGTCTTGTCTTTCCCGGCGATGTAGCTGCGGACGTAGCCAACTGTCTTTGGGATGGTAGCAGATCGAACATGCTTCAACACCTTATTGTCCCAAGTTCTTGTCCACACTCGAATCTTTCCATCACCATAGGCTGCATAAACAGTGTCATTGGACACTTCCAACGCCACAACCCTTGAAGTCTTGGTCCTCAACTGTCCACATTCAGTGAACTCAGGGAGCTTCCAAACCCGTACAAGATTGGAATCAGAGCCAGTGTATACTAAACCACTTGATGACAAGGCAATGGACATGATCTGACCATCGTTTCTGAGGACAGAAGAGGCACAGTGGTAGGTTGTTTGTGGGTCAGAATCAGAGAGCTTGGTGGGGAAGTAGTGAGGATGAAGAGGTGAGGAAATTGGAGAGTTTTGGAGGCTGCGAGAAAGAGTAGGACAAGAGAGGCGAGATGGGGAGTTAAGTAAGTTTGAGAAAGGAAGAGTTTCTTTTGTAGAATGGCTTCTCAAGATGATGTTGTTGTTTGTGGATCTAAAAGCAAAGGATGGAGTGGGATCGGGTGAGTTGGAGTTGGAATCGTCCATTGATGATCAAGTCATTGATCTTTGCTTGTCTTTCTTCACTATCAAAAGAAAGATCAGTGGTGTGATGCTTATGAATGAAGTGGGTGTAATGGGGTTATGAACTATAGTGGTGGTAGATGTTTGCTATAACTTCCTTTATTTGCAATAGCTGAATAGTATGTATGCAGTACGCATTAAAGAAAGAAATAAGTAACACTAGTACATTGGCAGGTGATGTTGTTAGATGCAGTGTTGGTTGGTTGCAAGTTTGCAACTGCTTTCTTTCTGAGCGTATGTTTATGGGGGCAGGAAAAGAAGATAAGAAATTGTACTGTGTTGGATTTACCGACCTAGTTGACAAAGCTTTCGCCTTATAGGCTAGGCGCTCGAAGGACTGTGTACCATGTTGAATTGATCGGCCGGAGCTCAGAAACACAACCAGACACTGGACTCATGTTTACAGTCGGGAGGCAAGCATATGCCCGACCGAGTAGCCAGATAGGCGCTTACTTCCAGGGTCTTTGTATTTGGGTCAGCCGGTTGGCCTTCCCCTAGATTGATCATCCATCTAGGTCCAAGTATGAAACCCACTACCAGGTCCATTTAGTAACCATATAAAGCCGTCCACTCACAAAGATAAGGTAACTCTAATTCCCTAATTATACTACTATATTGGATGTGACCTAACTTTGGTATCAGAGCAGCCTTACAGGTACCGGCGGCACCTATATATAACTAATTAAGGTTAATTAATGCATGTTGAAGAACACTGGCAAGTGATGCTGGGATGTTGATCATAGGAATATTCCTCTAATGGATTCAAAATAAGTTCTAGTCTTGGTTAAAAACTTGTTAACATCTTTTCTTTAATTACCATCTTCTTTTACATTTGTCTCTTTTTATCTCTCTCTTCTTTTCATTCATCACATCTTCTGCTTTTCTTTTGAATTAACTGATGTGGACGGATTCTTTTTCTAAATTTGGATTATGGTAAACGAAATTGGTCTCAACTATTTCTATCTGATGGCATTAATTACAAGTCTATCAAAGGAATTCCTTCAAGTTTCAATCATAAAAGTAGCTCACCAAATGGTCTGGAATTTGTCATTATAATTTCCTAAAATGAGAGGTGGCGTAAAGATAATGGTTAAGAATGTTATAAAATACATTATACATGTAAATGTATAATAAATTATAAAGTTATTAAAGTCTTAGCCATTCATTGTTCTATCAACTATTATAATTGCACATTTTATGATTGTCAAAAAAAAGGCTGGGAATCACAGCACATCATTTTAAAATCCCCGGATTTCTGTTCCAAGACAAGTAGGACGAATCCCCAAGAGGTCTGCACATAGAGCAACATAGTACTAATGTCAGCTAGGAAGTGCTAAATAGAAATAAGCAAAAATAAATGTATAATCATATGGTTGCATAGGATATAAGCATAGTATTTATTTATTTGCTTTACCTTGGCTTGATGATATAGAGAAGTATGAATCCTATGGCGCAGAACAAGGATAGCCCTCCAACAAAAAGGTATGCCATCCCCAAGAAGGGATTTTTCCCACCAATCCAAGTAGTGGTTGAGAGAACCAACCTCTTTTTGCCTCCAAACTCATGTGTTATAATTATTCTCTATCACTATTTCTATCTCATCATTCACTTCAAGGTTAGCCTCAATCTTCCCATATAGTTTTCTAAAAGTAGGTAGTGATGTCGTTCGCATCCAGACAATCGGATCCTCTTGTTCACTCAATTGGTGCATGCCATTGCCGCCACAAGACATATGGGTTATTTTATCAAAAAGTGAAACAAAAAAAAATTGAAAAAAAGAAAGTAACTTGTTGAAGAGAAATATTTACAGGTATGCTTTCATTGAGTTTTGCACCCCCAATAAAATCTCCACCCTGAAAATATTTTGGATAAACATTATACCCAAATTTGGACCCTTTGTCACTTCCCCATGTTATGTTCTTTTTGTTGACAGTCAAATCCTTGTTGCTCATTGAAAATCTGTATGTGTCATTGAACATACTCCATGCAATGAGGCCACAAGGAACAATTGGCTCATTGTTTTTTGTTTTGTCTTCTGGATAACAATTGCTTGTCTCCCCCTCTACTGCTTTATTCCACAATTGCTTGTCATTTCTACTCTTAACATATCTGCAACAAATAAGCCCTTTTCTTATTCCACGGTTGCTTCAGTATACACGAGTTTCTAGCAGTTTCTACTCTTAAAAACTTATGCATATGCCTCAAGTAAATACCAATGAAGAAGATTTTACTGTAGAGTGTGCACACCTGCGATGATTCTGGTAGTAATTATCAAGCTGATGGTATATAAAAATGGGAGCTTGCATTTTATGCTCAACCTGTAAAGTTTGCAACTAATTAATTACTTCCAATCAGTATATAAATAAAATAGAAAAAAAGAAGAAACTCTGCAGCAACGGAGAAGTGTACTAACAATCCATTTAGTGGTGCAGGTTTTGTTGGTGGTATCACTTTTAATATATGCCAACACATTTTCAGCATGAGAGGGAGGAAGACACGTGTCATCATATCGAAATACGGTTTCCTCCACCTGCATCATCAGTATTTCATATGATCATTATAATAACATTCAGTATTAAGCACCCAAATTTCATTTGAAACTATATTTGTATGGAGAAAAGTAGGAGAGATGTTAATTACTTACACTCTCTGATGAAAACGATGAAGCAAGACCAACAGGGACGAATATGTTGATTTATGCATAAAAGAATTTACAACATCAATTGATCACAAGCCATCATGTGTGATTTTTGGATTTTGATCCCCTACTGCAGCTTCCCCTACACCTCTCGCTACATCTCCTTGTTTTCCTACGGCAACAGTAGAGGATCCAAACACATGAATTTTTAGGTAGTTATAATTAAAGTCAAAATTTATAATGATTGTGACAATTTATAATTAATTGACACTGAAAAAACTTTATTCTAACCGTACATATAAATTAAATCCTTCTTAAAAACCAGCACTTCAAGGACTTAAAATCATAAGAATTAAAATCAAAATGAATAAGTGTAGGGATCTGTTTCTTAAAATTATGGACTACAACATAAATTATTAAAAATATAAAGATAAATACAAAGAAATAAAATATAGAAACCAAAATCCAAACAAGTAAAAAAAATCTAAAGACTAAAATCTTTTAAAACTTAATAATAATTAAGAGCTAACATTTAGTTATGCTGTTTATTTTATTTGAAAAATTAGTATTTCAATGAACTAGACTTTATAATACTACTTAACTGCTTTTAGACAATTTATTATTAGATAACTTTCTATTTGTAAGTGTGTTCTTTCAACAATTTTTTTTTTATAAATAAACATTTGAGTGGTATTATTAAACATGAAAATACACAAGAAAAAATAACTTGTATTTAACCTGAATGAGAATGTAGATAAATATTTACAACTAATTAATAAGGGTACCAAAACCCTAACAATAGCACCTAAAAAACCTCATCAAATATAATGATAACTTTAACAAACAATTTTATTTTGGTACATTAACAAATAATTGAACGGACTCAACCAACACCCCCCCCCCAAAAAAAAATCAGAACGTAAATCCTTTTTCTTCAAATGTTGGGGAAGCTGCATGGGCAATCCAGGATAAATGCTACTTGCATAGCCTGACATAGTGATATAATCAGATTATGCAAAACAAAATAATTAAATTAAATTAAATTAAATAATACAATTGAGACAATTAGTTAAGAAGCTGAAGTCACAGCATCTACTACATCATCCGACTCATCAACTATCATGTCATTTCTGAAAAGCAATTTCAGATATGGAAGAACCTTGGGAAGCACTGGTAAATCTGCTATGTTGATACTCATCATGTCAAATGCAACACACGTTTTATGCATGTGTGTCTTATCGAATACAGGAATTTTTGGATATCTTTGGCTGAAATGAGTTAGTACGATACGATATGCATTGGCAGAGTCACCCATTTCTATGGCTTCACTTGTGGTGCTGTGATTTTTTGCTATAGCCTCCTCTATCATAGCCTCCTCAAAAGTTGCCTGCATCAATTAGCAATTCACAAGTTACCAGAGATTCAGTTTCCAATGTTGAATAAAAATCACTAGCGTGGAGGATAATATATATATATATATTGTTGGGCTTAAAACATTCACTACAGAAAGGAATTGAAGCAAAAAGACTTGCCTCGTGTATAAGAACCGTTGCACCTTGAGATGCTTCTATTAGCTCTTTGCAGGGCCTTGTGTCACCAGAATATACAATCTTCCAACCAGGTATCACTTTTCCTACACTATTAGTCCTCTCTTCTGCTTTTAGAGCAACACCAAATGCCTGTGGGCAATGTACAACGGGAAAACTAATCAAGGCGTTGAGACCGGCTTCCAGGATTACCCCCTTAAATTTCTTCAGGAGAGGAGAAACTACATCCTTGTCAACAGGACTACCCGGTCTTTTCCAATAGCTTTGCATACGAGACCCCCTGGCAAACAATGTTGAATCAACTTTTGATGCATTTACTTCCTTATTATTATTGATCAGATCCTGAGAATCAACTGTTTCTTGGAAGTCATTCTCAAAAGCATCCAATGACGCTGCTGTGGTGTGCTTGCAGTCAAGAAAAAGCATATCTAAATCTTCGAGTCTTTGGTATGCATCTAAATATCTCTTGAGATTCCTTGGTCCTACAACAAGCAATGGTTCATGAGGCACCTCCCTCAGCAGATCACGACGCAGAGCAAGAATCCTAGCCAAGCCAGTATGGTGATCGGCATGAATATGTGAAATCCAAATGCAGCTTAAAGATCTCACAATATCATCAGCACCACTTACACCATATCTGTTTCCAAGGGATACACCAACCAAGAGTTCAGATTAAAAAAGCAAACAAGTGCAGTACAATAAACATGAAATTAAGAATCTGGATAGACTTACCTCCTTTTAAGTTGACCCAAGGTTCCTTCACCACAATCCAAGAGCAAACCTCCTTTTGAGAAAAGATTTATATATATCGAGCTCACATTTCGGTACTTGGATGGCTGGGATGAACCAGTTCCAAGAAGTACTATCTCCAAGTCATCTCTCCTTACATTTTCCAAGCAAGCAGGAATACCATCGTCACACAGCCATGGCTCCTCAATCATCATCTTATGATCAGCCACAGGAATTAAATCCTCCTTTGTCTGACTGGATTCTTGCCAGAGCTGACTGACATGCTGAGCTGCTTCCACAACCTCTGGAATCTCTGACAGCAACTCATCAATGATTTCTGAGGAAGCCAATGTAGTTGGAATACAGGATCTATCCAATCCAAGATGAACATAAGGACGCAAAGTAAACTGTATAGCATAGAGCAATATATTTATCAATATACAAACTAGGCAAAAACAAGAGACAAAGAACGAACAGGTGAAATAATAGTCCTAAGGTGACGAATGTATCTGGGAGATAGTTTGAGCAGCAGCTATCAAGGAGAAGATGATGGAAAAGTGGATCAAATGCTCTACGTGGAAGATATTTGATTACAAGGATAGAGGAAAGCCAGAGAAAAGAAAATGCTCTAAATGGATTTACAAAAAGTTTGGGGACTTGAAAATTTGCTCAAATATATTCATTATTATTTCATCATAATAGGTCCATGAGAAAACAACTCTCCAAGGATTCGGCAAGAATGATATTCTTATATTCTTTCTTAGTGGTGCATCCAAACAAGTTGTTCAAAGACAAAATGTTAGATCACCAGACACGTGTGTATTAAAAAATCAGATGGTTGTTACTCTTGTGTTGCAGCATTAGGGATAAAGCATAAACATAATGCTTTAAGCTGTTAACAATAATAGTCTCTTCTTTTTCAAAAGAATAGATGTCATCAACAATCAACAATCTTGTGACAATTAGAACCTTCTCAAACTCCAAAAACTTTATCTCGACTTCTATAAAATAAACAAGTTAACAGCCAGGCCACGTCGATCTTCCATACCTTGAGAAGATTTTCGGCATACATGACTTCAGAAGGTGCTGAAAAAGAACCCTGCAAAAGAATCAAATCGAACACATTAATTAGACTCACGTATGTCTTAACTACTACCATTGTCCAGGAAAACAAACTTCCCTTTCTAGCTCATTGCAACAAACCTCACTTGAAGCAAGAGATCCAGCTTTTGAGCTATTCTGATTTGGAAGAGACCAAAATCCGGGAGCTGGAAAGAACTGAGGACACAAGTAATTGAGTCGTGTTGCAATTCTTGCACTGGATTTCAGAATAGGAACCTCTACATTCTTCCTGCAAACAGCATCAGCAACCAGAAGTAATCACTAATAAAGCAAGTAGGAGAACCAGAAAAAGGACTCTCCAGAAAGATAAACACCTTACTTTTCCTGTCCAGCCATGATATGCTGTGCAGAACCAAATTTCTTCATCCATTTTTGGTAATTTGAACAACTTACAACAGATGCAGGAGTTAAGTGAATTACACATGTGACACTTTTACCAGCCTCTGGCAGATTGCCCACTTGATCACCATAACTAGCTAGTGATTTTGCAGATAATAATGCATCCAAATGAGATTCTGTTGGACAATCAACAAGGAGTACAATAGGACCAGGAATAGAAGGACCCAAGACATCGCTTGGATGAACCTATTGTGGCAGGAAAACAGTTACATTAAGATGTATGGAAGCCCAACATCAGATTAAAAATCAACAAAATCATGAGTAATTGTGATTGAAATCTATCTGTCTCAAATTCCATTTCCTTTTCTAAATTTCCTTCCATCCTGTTTTAGGTATATAATGTGTTACAGTTTTGAGCCTTACCATAATATTCTGATGATCAGATTTCACTGGATTTCCAAGTTGCAGTTCACGATACTTTGGCCCAGGTTTGAGATCAAGGGCCTCAGCTTTCTCTGGATCAAATTTTCCCTTGATCTCAGGCAGTTCACAAACATATACTACAGACATGTCACCAGGTTTGGCAACTGGCTGCTTTTTGCCATTGGGGGAATCAAGGGTGTCTGGGGTATGATCAATCCCTTTTTGTGAAGGGCTCTGTGAAGGTTTCAGGAGCTGACCTTGATAGCGACTTGGTTGTAGGATAACGGCTGATATTTTGACCACCTCATTGTCAACAAGAACAATGGGGTTACTTTGACACTGTACAGTGGACTCATCTGTGCCGAAGGTTGGCCCAAAGCTTTTTGTGTGAACCATGGCAGCATTGGGAATAAAAGATCTCATGGCATCTACTAAATACTTAAGATCTGAAGGGCCCCATATATTGACCTGCAAATTAAAAAAGCCATAATTTGTAATAAACATATTTGATGGGGATGGTGGATAATAGGAAGTTAGTCTACTACTTACAGACATCCCCTCATCTCCCACACCAGCCAAAGTAAGCAGTAAACCTGTGAGTTGAAGATCACTTATTAATATTTTCAAGGCTCTTTCATCACTCTAAATATCAAATTTTAGGATTCAAGTAATTCAGAAATAAAATTTAAATATCAGATTTCAGTATCTGAGAGAAAAAACCATGCTATTTTCTGAAATATATGATATGAACAATGACTAAAACCACGAGATTATGAATAATCCAAGACAGACCTGGAAGCCCACCGGCAGTCTCAGAACAGACACGAGAAAGAAATATGTGATCTATCTGAAAAAAGAAAAAAAAAATAGCAAGACTGTGAAACTAAAAATTGTAACAAACCATCTCTTTAATGAGTCAATAATAAGTAATGCTTAAGATAAAAATTCACACCAGAATGAAAAAAGGCTAAATTTGCAGATACATCATACCTTTGATAACTTTATCCTATGCTCTGTGCAAAACCTTTGTAGTCCCTGAATTGAATATGATACAAGGTTAATAAATCTTAAAAGGCATACATTAAATTCTTAATGAAAACATATAAAACATAGTTAGACAATAAGCTTCCAGACAGTGACAGGGATAAGAAAAGGGATAATAATATCATAGAATTCCCTAATGCAATTCTCAGACAATACTTACCTCCCCAGCATTGAAAATAAATCTCTGTTTGTCAAAGAAAAGCAAGACCGCAGGTGATGTGTCTTGAGTGTCCATTCCAGTGCCCAAAATCTACGGTTCACATTATGGAAAAAATATATAATTTTGTAAATAGAAATGATTGCTTGCTTTCTATAACAAGTTAAATAACCTATGAACACAGCAAAATTCTATCAGAGAATATCCGAAGCAACAATCCAAACAAGTAACCTATGAACAATCAGAATCACGTGTCTGTCTATAATGAGAGAAATACCTGTACATATGAAATGGTGTTGATGGGATTAAGCTTTCGAACTTTGAGTTGAAGGTTCTTCGCGTCGGACCTGTCTCTGCCCTCTGCCCTTTTCTTGTTGAAACCAGCACCGACAGAGCTGTTATCTTCAACTTCCATGGGGGTGCTGCTGTTGTATCTGCGGCGAAGATGGAGAGGAGGAGCGTTACGGTGTCGTCTTGAAGAAGAAGAAGAAGAAGAGGAGCCGACGAGGGTTGAGAGAAATCGGAAACGGGAAGTAGAAGTGGGTTTGGAGAGAGGAAGAGAGGGGAGGAAGAGCAAGTAACGAAAGTTTGAAACTTGGGCCATCTTGCCCTTTATCTATCTCTCAACTCTCAAGTCAAGGGTTTTAGGCTTTAGCAGCATGGACAGAACCGGAGGATCAAACCCCTTCGCCTCGGCACCTAGTCTCATTCCCTCGATTAATTTACCACACCGGTGTATTTTGAACGCAAAATTAGTATTTAGGATAAGTCAATTTTTATTTATGTATTTAGTGTAAGTCGTGAACACGATTTACTTTTTTTAAAAAAAAAAAATTATGAGCCGTGGTTGGTAATCAATTTATGTTTTTTTTTTAAAAATAAGTCGTAATTCACAATACCCATTTTTTAATATATTTTTTTAAAATTTTTTTGCAAGTTGTGAATGGAAATCACGATCTTGTCTTTTATTTTTATTTTTTAAAATTATATTTTAATTAAAAAAGCTTTATTTTCATGACTTTGGTTTTTTTATTTTTTTTAAATTAGATAAAGTCATAGACGATCAAAAGATCCAAAATATAAATTTTGAGATTTTTTTGATAAACGTTGGGTCTAAAAGATAGTGCAATTAGTACTATAAAGTGCAGAACGCTGTCCGAAATTCGATAAAATTTTAAATCCAAATTTTAATCATAATCTATTATGATATAATAGGTTTGATCTATTAATTTACTTTTGTGAAATTCACCCACTTGATCATAGTTTAAAAATGATTGATTAAATTTCACAAAAGTAAATTAACTGAGTGAAATTCAATCAACCATTTTTAATCTATGATTAAGTGAGTAAATTTCACAAAAGTAAATTTATAGATCAAACCTATTATATCATAATAGGATACGGTTAAAATTTGGATTTAAAATTTCACCGAATTTCTAATAATGTTCTGCACTCAGTAGTACAATTTTGATCATCTTTTGAACCCAATGATTGTAAAAAAAAATCTCAAAATTCATATTTTAGATCCAATGATCGTTTAGGACTTTGTCCTAATATTTTTAAAAAAAGCCATGAAAATAAAAAAATTAATTAAAACAAAAAAAAATTAAAATGCATGCCGTGACAGTGAGTATTATAAAAAGAAAAATTAAATATGGGTAATTTACTTTTGTGAAATTCAATCAACCATTAAACTATGATCAAGTGACTGAATTTCGCAAAAGTAAATTAATAGATCAAACTTATTATATCACAATAGGTTATGATTAAAATTTGGATTTAAAATTTCACCGAATTCTGGACAGCATTCTGCACCCGACAGTACTAATTGGACTATCTTTTGAACCCAAAGTTTATCAAAAAATCTCAAAATTTATATTTTGGATCATTTGGTCGTCCATGACTTTGTCCTAATTATGAAAAAAAACCTAAGTCATGAAAATAAGGTTTTTCTTAATTAAAATATAATTTTTAAAAAATAAAAATAAAAGGCAAGGTCATGATTTCTATTCACAACTTGCCAAAAAAATTTTAAAAAAAATAAAAAATGGGTATCGTGAATGGCATTCACGACTTATATTTAAAACAAAAACATAAATCGTGGTTACCAACTTATAAAAAAAATTTAAAAAAAAAATAAGACTTACATCAGACACATAAATAAAAACTGACTTACCCCACGGTCAAAATACCCCAATGAGATAAATTAATCCATTCCCTCTTCTATTTTATTTTTATTTGTGTTGTGTGTGATATAAATAAATAAATAAACAAAAATAGGTTTCAAATTTTCGTTTTATGAAATTAATGAATTTTGATTTTAGTCTAAAATTTATTAATTTTTATTTCTTGTAAAATAAAAAAAAATTTGTTTTTACTTTTTAGCCCTTCATCAAAGACTAAAAGTACATAGTTTTGTATTTTATGGGAATTAATAACGAATGAAATTTTTAAAAAGATTAAAATAAAGATTTACCAATTTTATGAAGATCACAACCATATTGAAGTTTAAGATATTAATAACATGCTTTTTAATATTTTTATTTTAAAGTAAATTTTATTAAACATTAACAAAGCATTCTTTGAGTGTACCCTAATATATATTATCAATTAATTAATTTTTTTTCTAATTGCAAAAATTCAATATGAATTGTAAAACATAAAAATTATGGCGTGCCTGTTATAATTATTTCAAGTGATGTCTTTAAAGATCAGTTAATAATATGTGATTAATGTATTTATGTTGATTGTTATTATATTTACACTTATTATTAACTAGTGTAGCAACCCATGTCATGCATATGGATATGTATACGTTTTTTTTTTGTCTTATGGCCCAGCGGCCTATTACGCACTCCAAAGAGCGCTGAAAGGGGGCATAGCGGGTTCGAACCCGCACTCAAGCGTCAAAGCGGCAAATACTTTGCCAATTGTGCTAAGCACCACGGACTGTATACGTTTACTTATAACAATCAAATAAAATAATTGTATAGCTTGCTTTAAAAGATACAAAATACTTGTATGGAAACATTTATATTATCATTATATTTTGTCTAAGAAGCTGCTAATTCTGTTGGGTAATAATTTTGTATTTTTTTAAATATTTTTTTTGTAAATTAAAATTGTAAAATAAAAAAATTGTTGACAAATATTATTGACATGATATAATGAGATCTAAAAAGTTTGTTACATAAAATAGGACCTGATGTATGTGCAAACAAACATATACTCTCTATGTTCCATTTTATTTGGTGTTTAAGATTTTGCACATGAATTAAGGAATGCTTTAGATTTCATAAAAAATATGACTGAATTTCCTGATATATCATTTATCTTTTATATTAATTATAAAAATTGAAAACAAAAATACGTTGATAAAAAAAATACATTTATAATAGTCAAGAATATAATAGAAAAAAATAATTAATATTTTTTTGATATTATAAAATGACAATTAAAATACAACAAATGGAATATTAACGGCTTTGACATGGCATTGCTATGCTTTCCTGTACCGCCTCATGTACTTAGTCCAACCAATTTCGACACTATAAAAGGAACACAATATATAATGAAAAAAAGTTTCACTCCTTCTTATAAAAAAAAAAGTTTCACTCCAAATAATGTACCAATATTGCATAGATTAGTTAGCTGATTACCTCCTTTTTATTAAAAACAAATATATAATTAATATGTAACCAACATGCCAAGCCGCTGGAGTAGCTCAGTTGGTTAGAGCGTGTGGCTGTTAACCACAAGGTCGAAGGTTCAACCCCTTCCTCTAGCGTTTATTCATCTTTTCCTCTTGTTTTTTTTTATGCTCAAAATTACACGGGCCCATTCTTGGCCCAACCTTCGGTGATTACTATTGCTATATGGCTCAAACTCAACCTCAATCGTTTGTTCAATTTATTGGATTATTACTCGAGACAAAAGAAAAAAACAAGAATTATTTTTCATAATATAAAAATAATTATCGGATTACGAATTTATCTCTTTCTCCATTTGAATATGAACTTAAATATTAAATATCATCATCATCTATTGTCCTTATGGACTGAACCTATTAAAATTGTATGTAGTGGTAGAGCCAGAAATTTTTTATTGTCCTAATACTCATATATGACCAACCAACTACAAATACAATAATGTTAACGATATCCAAAAGAACACTGGGGAAAGCAAAGAAAAGAGGATTGGTTGTTGGCTAAAATGATGTTTAATTTGATAATAAGTGATACAATGAGTGATAATCAGGGAGACTGACTGCTGCTGCTAAGTCTTGGACATAATTAGTTGAAGAAACTTGGTTTCTGATATAGAAAACATAGTAGGTCCAACCACCATGCGAAATGAATAACCTCAATGTCAATATTACTTGCAAAATCAATACCCTGCACCTGGATTGGAGTAATTCATATAACTTATGGAAAAGTAACTTAAGTTTGCTCACAACAAAGCATAACTTAAGCACAAATATAAGTTAGCAGTTGTCTAATAGCACTAAAGGCAAAAACATTTAGCGTCATGGGGTTAGGGGTTAGAATCATGAAGTATGTATGTATCAAAATCAAATTGGTTGGAACTAAAATAATGCACATTAGTGTGTACAATAATACTATCATTAGTTGAATGAGACAAATCTTGATATTTGCTGCATAAAGTGTTCCCTGCCTATCATAATTTGTGCAAATTAGCAATTAATGTTTCATATCCTTGCATGCATGTAGTATTATGTTACAGCTCATGTTTTGTTTATTTATTATGCTGGGTGGGCAGTTCATATATGCCAGATTCTTAGTCATTTGAGGACTTAGGTGATTTCAGCCCTCAGTTTGCGTCATGTCCTGCCCGATTCTTTCCAGAAGTTGTTAGGTTTATATATAATGGTAGCTAATGGTAGCTAGATTGTTATATTTACCTTGAAACCCACTGAAAGCAAGTAAGCTAATACTGCAACAATTGATGCAACGGGGAAACTAAAACCTCTATTAAAAACTTTGCAAAATAAAAAATACAGTGATAAGCAATGGCAAAATACATGAAGAGTAAGCTACTATAATTGATTCACGCCATTTATAAAAGTAAGAAACTTTATATTCTTGTCATTTGACCTTCACTTCCACCCATTTAATGTTAGGAAATTACGCAAAATTTCCCCATAGTCAGATTAGTGGAAGAGCGAAAAATAAATGCGGAAGCACACACAAAAATTGATAACGGAGTTCGGCCAATAATGCATACGTCTCCGGACTGCTGCAGACCTTATATTGAAAAAGGAAATACACACTGTGTTTACAAACACTCACACTCTCTCACAAAACCCACAACCCAATTACACCCAAAATATTTCTCTCTAAATATTTTTCACAAAAAACTCCCTCACTGGAATTTTCTCTCGGTGCTCACTCTCTCAACTTGGAATGCACTCAATGTTGGAATATATTTCCTTCACTCACAATGCCTCTATTTATAGGAGAATCAGGAAATGTGAACACCCAAAATGAAATGCTGCACAATGTCCATTTTTCTTCCTGTCAGCGCTTATTTTGCTGGACCATAGAAAAATATGAATGCACTATTCGGTGCATGTTGAAAAGCTTGCTTTCGGTGGGTTGGTTGGGAGGTGTGCTTTTGACTAACAATCTCCCACTTGAAGACTGAATTCAATCGGTCTTCACACCTCGATCTTGCAGCAGCTTTTCCTGGTCTGTTATTCTAGCAGGCCAACTGAAGTTGAGCACAACTTCAGTTTGTCGATAGTCACTACCTTTGTCAACATGTCTGCTGAGTTCTTACTTCCTTGGATCTTCTTCAACATTAACACCTCATCCTCAAGCAGAGATCTGATGAAGTGATAACGAAGACCAATGTGCTTTGTTCTGGAGTGAAATACTGAGTTTTTTGCCAGATGTATCGCACTCTGACTATCACTGTGCAAAACACTCTTCTCCTGTGTGAAACCCAACTCTGTTAACAATCCTTGAAGCCATATCAATTCTTTCTTTGTCAGCTTCACATCGCTACATACTCGGCCTCTGTAGTGGATAAAGCAACAATCTTTTGTATCCGCGACATCCAACTAATCATTGTAGTACCAACAAGAATACGTAACGATGGTACTTCTTCGGTGATCGATTTCACCGCAAAGTCCGCATCTACGTAGCCTTGTACTTGCAATTCTCCTTTACCAAATCATACACTTCTCTCGTAGTGCCTCGTAGATACCTCAAAATCCATTTCATCGCTTCCCAATGAGTTTTACCTGGATTTGACATAAACTCGCTAACAACTCCCATCGCATGGCCAATGTCCGCCTTGTATGCACCATTGCGTACATCAAACTTCCAATGGTCAAGCATCTTGAATCTTAGCCATGGATTCTCTTTCTTCCTCCGCCTGAGGTGTTCCTTGGATAGCGAAAATGATCGCCAAAGGTGTGCTAACCGGTTTGGCGTTGCCCGTGTTGAATATTTGCAAAACACGGTTGATGTACTCACTTTGAGATAATCGCAAAATTCCTCTCGCTTATCTCTCGTGATTTGCATTCCAAGGATCTTCTTTCTTTGGACCCAAGTCCTTCATGTCAAATTCTTTTGACATTTGCATCTTCAAGTTTTTAATCTCATCCATATCTCGAACTCGCTACTAACATATCATCGACATAAAGTAACAAAATGATATAATCGGACTTATATCTCTTTAAGAAACAACTTGATGGTCGTGTTGCACTTCGAAAGCCTTCCTTGTGCATGAAGCTTTCAAACTTCTGTACCATCGTCTGAGCTTGTTTCGTGCCATACAAGCTCTTCTTTAATCTGCACACCATATTTTTGTTTCCATCTTCTAAGAAACCTTCAGGTTGGTGCATATAGATCTCCTCATCTAAGTCTCCGTGAAGAAACGCAGCTTTTCATGTCCAATCGCTCAAGGTAGAGCTCTTCGCTTGCAACAATACTTAACACCGACTGATAGTATTGAAGCCACAACCGGAGCAAAAATTTGGTGTAGTCAACTCCTTCCTTTTCTTTGGAATCCTTTAACGACTAGTCGGGCTTTGTATCTCTTGGAGCCATCATTCTCCTCCTTCACCCGATACACCCATTTGGTGTGAAGTGCCTTCTTTCCCACGGGTAACTCAGCTAGTTCCCATGTTTGATTTGAGATCAAAGACTTCATCTCGTCTTTCATGGCAAGCTCCCACTTGCTAGCATCTGGGGTCTGACATGCTTCTGCATAATCTTGAGCTCCTCCATCGGGCCAACAACATGTAGTCCATGTATCTCTGTTGGGCACAGGGAACTCGAGAAGACTTTCTCACTGCCGGAGCTGGAGTAGGAGGCTCTGGTGCCTCAGACTGCTGTTCTATTGATTCCTCTGATTGAGGATTCTCAAACATAGGAATTTCTGGGACATCGTCCCCCTCTGCATATACTGGCCCACTCGCTACGAGTTCTTTGGTCCGTGCTATGCCTGTCCTTGTACATCACTCTTTCATTGAAGATCACATCTCTATCATGCGGATCGCCTTTTTGTTTTCATCATCCCAAAGACGGTAGCCAAACTCATCTTCACCGTGAATCGATGAAAGTGCACTTCTTCGATTTGGGATCAAGTTTATTCTGCCTTGATCAGCGATATGCACATATGCTACGCAAATTAAAACTCTAAGATGTGAGAGTTTTACCTCTTTTCCGCTCTATACCTCTTACGGTATTACGTTGCTCCAATGGTACCGATGGACCTCGGTTGATCAAGTAAGTCTTTGTGTTGATCGCTTCGCCCGTAATCGCCTTAAGCTCGACCGCACCCGCAAGCTTCTGGCTCTCTCTGTCAACGTTCGATTCATACGCTCAGCTACACCATTGTGTTGAGGCGTACCTGGCACGGTTATCTCCATTCTGATCCCGTGCTCATAGCAGAACTTCTTGAATCTGGTGTCTTCATATTCACCACCATTGTCGGTTCTGAGCTTTTTGATCTTCAATCCTGTCTCGTTTTCTACCATGGTTTTCCACATCTTGAAAGCCTCGAATACTTCAGACTTATGTTTCAGAAAGTATACCCATACCTTCCTAGAGTGATCAGCGATAAAAGTCACGAAGTATTGCTTCCCACTGATGGATGAGATAGTCGTTGGACCCCAAACATCAGAGTGAACAAGCTCGAGTTTCTCTTTCTTTGGGGTTCTTCCACTTGTCTGAAAGCTAACTCTTTTCTGCTTTCCAAGTATGCAGTCTTCACACATGTCAATTTCTACTGACTGAAGACATGGCAATTTGCCCTTCGAGTGCATGATCTTCATCCCTTTCTCACTCATATGGCCTAGTCTCTGGTGCCATAGATTGGGATTTTCATTTGCTGCAACTGCAATCAAATGGCATGCTCCTGCTGTCTTGTAAAGAGTACCACTTTTTCTGCCGCGAACAATTGTCATTGCACCCTTTGAAATCTTCCAATGATCGCCGTGGAAGACTGTTGTGTAGCCGCCATCGCCAAGCTCGCCGAGATTAAGTTCTTCGTCAGTCGGGAATATGTCCGACATTTTTCAATTCCCATCTGCACTGCTCAACTTAATCTTCACTACACCTTTGCCAACAATCTCACAAGAATGTTCATTACCAAGGTAAACTTTACCAAGGTTTCCGGGTACATAACTCTCGAAGAATTCTCTCTGCGAAGTGGCATGAAAATATGCTCCAGAGTCTAACACCCAAGACTCTTCCTTGCTCTCCAAAGAGCATATCAACGCATCACCTCCTCCTGAGGTGGAAGCAACATTTGCCTCGTCCTTCGCCTCCTGGTTCTTCGGTGCACTCCTGCACTGATTTTTGTAGTGCCCGGTCTTCCCGCAATTCCAACACTCGATAGTCTTCGAGTTGGAGTTTTGAGAACTATGATGATTTCTGGATTTGGACCGCCTGCCCTTTGATTTGCCACGTCCATTTCCTCTGGTTGAATTTCTTCCCCTTGACTCTGTATGCAATACTGAAGATGATGAAGATTCACCTGACTCTCTCCGTCGGATCTCTTCACTGAGAACCAGATCACGAACATCGTCAGATTTCAACTTATTGTTTCCCGTTGAGCTACTCACAGCTGTGACAGTAGCATTCCAACTCTCTGGAAGAGAAGGCAAAAGTATCAATGCTCGTACCTCATCATCAAATTCGATTCCAACTGAACTCAACTGGGTTGTGACTATGTTGAGTTCATTGAGATGTTGTGCCTTGCGCGCCTTAGTCATCCGCAAAGTTAAACAACCGCCTCATCAAATGAACTTTGTTTGAGGCCGACGACTTCGTACATGTTGGAAAGAGCCTTCATAAGATCTGCCGTGGTCTTTTCTTTTGCAATGTTAAACGCAACATTACGGGATAACGTCAAACGGATAACGCCAAGGGCCTGTCTATCAAGAAGGATCCATTCATCTTCCTTCATCTCCGCTGGTTTCTTTCCTGTGAGAGGTTGATATAGTTTTTTCTGATACAGATAATCCTCGATCTGCATCTTCCAAAAGCCAAAGTCCGCACCATCGAACTTTTCAATTTTCACCTTTCCTTCGTCTGCGGCCATCACTCCCACTCGAGTCTGACTTCTCAGGATCGTTTCTGACAATTTCTGCGAACCACCGTGCTTTAGAACACCTCCGTTGAGAAATTGGTAGTCTTGAGCCAATTTTACTATTCACGAAAATTACTATTCACGTGAACAGTATCCTCAACAAGATTTAGCAGAAATAACCAACTAGCTCTGATACCAGTTGTTAGGAAGTTACGCAAAATTTCCCCATAGTCAGATTAGTGAAAGAGCGAAAAATAAATGCGGAAGCACACACAAAAATTGATAACGGAGTTCAGCCAATAATGCCTACGTCTCCGGACTGCTGCAGACCTTATATTGAAAAAGGAAATACACACTGTGTTTACAAACACTCACACTCTCTCACAAAACCCACAACCCAATTACACCCAAAATATTTCTCTCTAAATATTTTTCACAAAAAACTCCCTCACTGGAATTTTCTCTCGGTGCTCACTCTCTCAACTTGGAATGCACTCAATGTTGGAATATATTTCCTTCACTCACAATGCCTCTATTTATAGGAGAATCAGGAAATGTGAACACCCAAAATGAAATGCTGCACAATGCCATTTTTCTTCCTGCCAGCGCTTATTTTGCTGGACCATAGAAAAATATGAATGCACTATTCGGTGCATGTTGAAAAGCTTGCTTTCGGTGGGTTGGTTGGGAGGTGTGCTTTTGACTAACAATAGATTATTGAGGTGCAACCAAAGTCCCACATAGACTAAACAAGAGGAAGAACAATGGTTTATAAGAAAGAAAATGTCCCATTGGTATGAGGCCTTTTGGGGAATATCCAAAAGCAAAACCATGAGGGCTTAAAGCCCAAAGTGGACAATATCATACCAATGTGGAGACATGTAATACCCCTCGGTACTCCTAACAAGTGGTATCAGAGCCGATGGTGTCGGCTTGGGCGAGTATTGGAATAGTTGTTGGGATTTGAGTCAAAGATCCTTGTGTCGAAAGTCTTCCTGGCGGTGTGGTGATCAGGCGGCGTGTCCCGGCGGTGTGGTGAGCATGCGGTGTGTCCTGTTAGTCGACAGTACAAGTATAAACAGACTAAATACTCGGAGGCTTCCGCTGGAGGGGAGGATGAACCATGGTCCTTTGTTTGAGGGGAGGATTATTGAGGTGCAACCAAAGTCCCACATAGACTAAACAAGAGGAAGAACAATGGTTTATAAGAAAGAAAATGTCTCATTGGTATGAGGCCTTTTGGGGAATATCCAAAAGCAAAACCATGAGGGCTTAAAGCCCAAAGTGGACAATATCATACCAATGTGGAGACATGTAATACCCCTCGGTACCCTAACACTTAATATACTGCACATAATATGGTAAAATACATGAAGAGTAAGTACAAAATGAAACTATCAAGTCCAGACAAAAGAACCCATGGAATAGAATATTGAAGAGTATATGATAGCTTGTACGAACACATAAGAAAAGTTGATTCTAAACCTTAAAAAAATTAAGACCAGACAACTCTTTAGGAAAAAAAAATCAGTACAAAATAGAAACAGAACAATAAGAAAAGGTGAAAAGAGGTAGGTTCCTCTTTGTGTTATTATTGCCAAATTTCTATTCAGTCAAAAACACAACGCAAGGAAGCCATGAATTTAGCAGAAAGTAAGTCAGTTTTAATTGCTAAATAATACATACACAAATAAGAAATAGAAATTTAAGAAGCAAACATTGCAGTCACAAAATACAAAACGAAGAAGAAAGAAAGATGAAACTCAAGTACCGAAGTAAGAAACAAAAGGGAACAAAGATGAATGGGAAACATGGGAAAAGAAAAGAGCAGTCGAAAGAAAATATCACTGGGAGTATCTCCAACGGAGAGTGCCTTAAAAAAAAAATATGGGTCCCTTAAGTGCTCCCCACATACCACTTAAATATCACATAATTTTTAAAAGACACTTGTGATTTTTGCTTTAATGGTGATTCTTTAATAGGTGTCTCTTAAGTGATTCCCCACATACCACAATTTTTTTTTTTACAACCACAATTTAATACTTTAATATTTACACTTATTAAAATATTAATTAAATTATATTTTTTTGGGTACAATTAATTAAATTATTTTAATTACACATAATTATTTCTTTTGTTTTTAAAGTCACGTAAATGGTGATAGACGGTTCTAGAGGGACACATAATCACACATCTCCCTCCTTCAGCAAAAATCTCACCACTCTCCCACATAGGCACCTGCACCTCCCGCGGCTCTGCTTCTTTCTTTCTCAAAAATAGCTTCTTTCTTTCTCATCTCCCAACTGTCATCTCCCATCTCTTTAACCCCAAACCACCTAGACCAAAAGGGCGAAAACCGGAACCGCTTATGATTCCCAACAACCATCCCCACACCAATTCATCTCCCACAACCACCACCACGCGATTCTGCGACCATTGTGGAAAATTGAAAAACAGAATAGAGAAATAATAACAACACAAGAATTTAACGTGGAAAACTCCCAACCCAGGAGAAAAACCACAAGTATCAGAGAAAAATTCACTATGTAGAAAATTATTACAACTACACAATTTTCTCTCTGCACCCTCGTACACCCACAAAGCTTCCCCACCAGCAAAACTTATTCCTCACACCTCTCCTTTTACAAGAAATATTCCTAATAAATTTTTTTCTGATGTGGAGGTTCAGCCCAAGCTGCAACCACAGAGCATACTAAGAATTCTATTAAATTCTAAAAACAAAGAGATGAATTTATCTAGAGACAAAAGTGTGCAGATGCTTTGAAAGCCAGACATAAAACCGCGCCCAAGCCTCCTTTTATAACAAAGAGGTTCACTCCTCTTTACTACTTTACCCGATGTGGGACTAAAAGTGCCAACACCAACACACCGTGCACACCCCAAGCTCCGGATCTTTCCCCCTCCTCTGGATCTGTTCATCCTCCGCATGCATACCCCAGTCCCCTGATCTGCTGTTCGCGACGGCGATCTGCTGGAGAAGCGGCGGCGGTGCTCTGCGGGTGATATTGGATCTGTTTATTTTGATTTGTAAATCTTTTATTTTGATTCTGGATCTTTGATCTTTGGATTTGTAAATCTATTCATCTACAAATCTATTCATTTCTGGATTTGTTTCGGTTTTTTTTGTTGTTTTAATTTATGCTTTTTTTTTGTAATTTTTTTTTTTAAATTTATGCTGATTCTGGTTAATTTATGCTGATTTTTGTTTCAATTCTTTGCCGTTGGATTTGTTAATCTGTTGGCTTGGTGCAGAGCAAAATAGAAAATAATAAATAATAAAATATAGGAAAGATAAAAGTAGGAAAAGGTGAGAGAGTCGATCATTGAGCGGGAAGTGAAAAAAGCTGGTGAAGACACGTGTCTGAGGGGTTTAGAGGCAGCATTCGTGTATGTCCTGTAGCTGCTTCTCCGAAAATATATAAAAAAGTACTCCACCTATTCTCGAAAAACGTTGTGTCAGTGGGTGTTGACTAAAGACAAATTGCTTTGGTTTCGAATTTCTAAGGCTGCATTCGTCTATATCCCGTACAAGTCGTTTTCTAATGTTGACAAAGGCATAGTGGGGACATTATATCAAAATAAAAAAGGCATAGGGGCACCACAACTCTTTTCCATAGTGACGTATAAAGGGCGCTTACAACCTTCGGGGGGTCCACGGCATCCAGGTGTCCTCCCTTCTCTCTTCTCTCCCCCCTGATTGTATGAGATAAGATTATCACAAGAACAACCACAAAAATGACAGACACAATCCACTAAGCTCAAATTCCATGCAAAACATCCTCAGCACAGCAACCTTTGAAGATGTCACAGATGTCACTCCTCCAACTCCAACTGACACCTCGTGCATTCACCTGTCTCTCTCCCTCCTCCCATCACAACTTCAGACCGCTCCGTTTCTCTAACTTTGCAAGAACCAAAGTTAGAGCCGTTGGCACAGTCCCTGAAAGGGACTCAGAGACCACTACTGACCCCAACGAGCCACCCTCTGTGGGGTTCGCATTTGTCAGTGTAAGTTGAAGAATCATAATGCTACATACATGTAATTACTTACTTCTACATTATAATTGGTTTTACATTTTTTATTTTTGAAATTAATCTCTAATCTAATGTTTTTTGGGTTAGTCGGTGTTGCTACCAGATGGAACACCAGATGTGCACTATCGTTCTGCTTGTGGTGGGCAGAAGCTTAGGAACATAATGCTGGATTCCAATATTGATCTTTATGGGCCTTATGTAAACCTCTTGAACTTTAACATTTTTTTATGAATAATAATTGCATGCTAACAACACCCTTGTTGTTTTCTCCGTAACATGTAACAAATATTTTATTAATTGTATGAATCAGTTAACAGACTTCTGTTATTTTGTTGTTTTTCAAGGCTAGAATTTTGTTAAATTGTGGAGGGGGTGGAACTTGTGCAACTTGTATGGTAGAGGTGAGCTGCAAGCAATAACCTTTATTCAAATTTTATAGCAAGAAAAACCCAACTTTTATTGGGTAATTTAGATTAAACAACAATGTATTTTATTTTTTCCTGAAATTGAGACGCTTGTTGTTATATAGCTGTAAATGTGAAGTATTAATTGTATTTTGCGATTGCTATTAGGTTCTTGAAGGCAAGGAGCTTCTGAGTCCTCGCACTGATAAAGAGAAAGAAAAACTAAAGAGGGTAAATGACTGAATGTTATCTTGATTGTCAGCTTTATTTAATTTTTTTTCCCAACATAGTTGTCTATGAACTCTGCTTGGGGCAAGGAAAATTACAGTTCTGTTATCTGTTTTTTTTCCCCTTCCAGAAACCAAAGAATTGGAGATTAGCATGTCAAACAACTGTGGGTGAACCTGATTCCACAGGGGTGGTTCGTGATTCTTGACTCATGAGCTTAGTACTACTGACCTTTAGATTAATAGATTAGAAAAAAATTGGTTTTATTCTTAGTTTGTCTCGAGTAATAATCCACAGGAGTATCGAACAATATGTTGAACAATATGTTGGTTTTTCATTGCGTTTGATGTAGGTTGTGATTCAACAATTACCGGAGTGGAAAGGGCATGAATGGAAGTATGAAAAGCCTCAAGAGTCAGAGTCTTCGTGAAGAAAATCTTGGATATTTGTAATTATGAGTTATATTTTAAAAATTCTGGATTGAACATTAAAGGAAGAAAAAGATGAATGCATTGTACACTTCCTCATTATCTGAATGAATCATCAAAATGAATACACATGAGAGTTCAACAAATACAAAATGCCAGGGCTACTTATATACATTCATTACATTGACCTACCAAAAACTAACTGATGCAACTAAATTAACTAACTTCAAACTGATACAAACAACCATAACAGAATAACTTAAGTGGTGACAGTCCCCCTCAAGTTGGAATAATGTGGATGCTCAACATTCCAAGCTTGGAATCGAGATGCTTAAAAGGACGCGAATCAAGTGGTTTGGTAAGTATGTCTGAAATTCGCTGTTGTAAGGCAATGGGAAACAAATGCAGGGTGCCACTTTTGAATCTTATCTCGCACAATGTGGCAGTCCAATTCAATATGTTTGGTCATTTCTTGGAATAGCGAGTTCCATGCTATATGTAAAGCAATTTGGTTGTCACAATAAATGACTACAGCTGGTACAACATCACCAATTTTTAAATCATTCAACAAATAGGTTAATCATTATTCCTCACAAGTAGTTTATACCAAGACTCTATATTTTACCACAAAAGATGATCTACAGCTGCAAGTTGTTTTTTGTTCTTCCATGAAACAATTGAGGATCCAAGGTATGGAAGGATAGTCAATTTGCAATGACTAAAGAAGGGAAATTTGTTAAAAATCTAGTCATGGATATGTTTTAAATTGCCTGAGGGGTGCTTTTCCCTTACCTAGAGTGTTGCGTTCGGTGGATTCTAATTATAAGCTAGACATGGGGTACATCTATGAAGAAATGGATCGGGCTAAAGAGAAGATGCAAGTAACTATCAGTAATATGAGAAAAATGATAAGATATCTTCCAATGGTTCAACTTTAAAAATTTATAGTCATAGTTTGGAAACTAATTCAGTATTTTTCATTCTTTAGGTACATGCCTCTGGGGGAAACTATTGATGAGAGATGGGACAATAAATTGCATAGGCTTTTGTATGCTGGAGACTATTATCTTAATCCTATTTTGCATTACAATCCTAATTTTAAAGCTAATAATGAAGTTAAGCAGGGGTTATTTGATTGTCTAAGAAGGATGGTGAGAGATATGGCAGAAATAAATAAGATTGATGGGCAACTCGAGGATTTCAAGAGTAAAAAGTGTAGTTTTTTTTTTTATGAAACAATTCAACTTGGACTTAGAAACAAAACTCCAGCATCGATGGTTCCTGACTATATCATCATGTATCTGAATCTGTATTGAACCAGTACCTTTCACACAAAGCTCTTCATCTTAGTCCTTAATTTCAACTAGACTGAATGCCAGCATATATGACAGGAGAATCTAGTGTAGTGTTGGCCACAACACGGGTAGCAGCAATACATGCATCATCATCGACCAAACAAGTTTCAGCGCAACACTAATTAAATGGACGCACAGGCAGGAAGAATAGGAAACAAATGCTGAAGAAGCCAGTCATGCAAAAGGAAATCTGATGTGAACCTAGGTGGGCCGCCCTTGACAAAAGAAGAACAAAATTTAGCTTTATTGAAATTCTTTGGAAATAGCCCATCTGGCTTGTTTTGGTGATATCTTGAGCTCCAGAAGTCCGATTTTCATGTTCTTTGATGCGTTGAAAAGCTAAGAAAATTTTCTACAACTTATATTTCACGTTTCTTGACCAACTTCAGTTTCTAGCATGGTGAAAAACGGGCTGGAAGTTCAAGACGAATTTCTGGATGAAATTTTCTTGTATTTTCTATTTATTTTGGTGTGCTACCTTAGTTTATTTTTAATTGAATAAGACCAGCTGCAAGGAGCTTGAGGGGCGCATGATATGACCATGGGACAACAACGAACAAGTGTTTAAAGAGCCATTTAACATGAAGATATGTGGGCTTGCATAGAAAAAATCTTGAACAACACCTTAAAGTGTAGTTAATGCGCAACCATGTGTTTATGAAGATGCTTGGACAACTCCCTAAAGCACCTTAAATGCACCAGACAAGGAATTACTAGTAGTTAATACATTGTCTAGTCATTAGTGTGCAAGTTACAAATTCATTAGGCAATTAAGTAGCAATTATAGTGTTGTCCAAAGTGTAATGTAGTTGCTGCCCTATATGTAATATGTGCTCATTTAAATGAATGGATCAGATTTTGAAGATTAATGAAAATTGAGTTTTCTCCAATTGTGAGAGCTTCCTTTGTGTTCTTGGGTAAAAGAATCGAATCTGAACTTATCAAGGCAACTTGTGGTGATCAAAATTCATGACTTATCACTCACATTCTCATCTCGTTCTTGAGCGTGGCGTCAATATTCTTCCTTTAAGATGAACTTCAAGGCGGTCCTTCCTTTGTTCTCATCAAAATCATAGGCGACTTATCACAGCTTCCACCTTAGAAAGGGTATAAAGATGATTGTTGGAGCCACCTTGGCAATGTCAACATTGTTGGGAGTGACCTACGATGAAAAAGAAACGAGTCATATTTTATTATCCATTCCATTTCAAGGGGAGGGACAAACAATTGGAAGTACTTGTAAGTCGTATTGGATTTGAACTTTACCTTCTCTTCCATAACTTGCTTCAGAATGGATAAAGCAATAGTCTCAGCTTCTTGAAGAGTCAAGTCCTGCATAACATAATAAATTAACACCAAATTTACTTGTTTTCATGTCATCTTGATGCCTCTATAATGAAAGATAATCCTCCAAGAAAGCGATGGCAGTGAGTGCATGGACAGAAACTTCAAAACAGTTAAGGAACATGTTCAATAGGCCACAGATGGTGTTGCATTAATTTGACAATTGAAATTATCAAAACATTTAATTAGTTATAACATTTTCTAGATGAAAAACACAATCAATGGGCATAGACTTGGACAATAATCATTATGATTTGTTCTTTGTAGTGGGAAACCCGGGAAAAAAAAAACAATGTCAGGTCTTTACTTGGCAAGATAGGGATAGGATAAAATAGGATTTTTCTTATATAATCAATTCTGCTTATCATTGACAAGGTTAGTTTTATCTTCTCATGAATTACATGAAAATTAGGTAAATCTTGATAGTAAATTTTAATTTTCGGGATTTCAGACAAATAGATTGTTTGAATAGTGTTGGTGTGTTACCCAATTACCCCTAGGATACATTATTTGTAACAGTATTTAAGGTAATTATTGTAAAACACGTTTTCATTCTTAGCCTACTCTGCCAAGAATTCCGGGTATGAAATCTTCATTTCTTTGTGTTTAACTCCTTTTTCAACTTTCCAATCCCAGCTAAGTATAATTTTACCGTTATAACCAAAATAGAAGGTTATGAAACAACCCACTGTAAGTACATGGATACCTTGTCGTATTGTTCTTGCAGAGAACTGTCAGCACCTTCAGATCCTATACCAATAGCTTTTGCATTGCATTGCCAAAATGTGCCAGAAGGATCCGTGTAATATCTGCAAATCAGATCATTTTCAATTCAGTAAGAACAATAAGTACAAAAATGAAAAAAGGTATGAATGATTAGCAGCAATTAACTAAACTAAACTGTATCATCTAGTGACTGGAGTAATAGAGCCTTGGCCTACACACAAAAAAGGCTGTGCATTTATTTTTTAGTTTAAACAATAATTTGCTGGTTTGCTAATTTGCTACAATGAACTGGTTTCCATGAAGAAACTAAAGATCAATATACATTTTTCTCCACAATGAAAAAATGTATTTACACCACAAATCAATGGCAAGAATTAAGAGAAGGAGGTGCATTGCTTAACCTAAAAAGCCATCCTCTTTAAACCATAAAAGGAACGATAAGAAAAGTGAAGAAGTACTACATGACTATGAAATAATTGCAAAGAACATCACAGTCTCTTTGACAAAGGAAAAAGAAATATAATAGAAAGAAGGGAATATGTGACAAGTGAAGACAATGTGTTATCCTCCAAGGAACCAGGTGAAATAAAAAAGAGAAAAAATACAGAGGAATTCTTAGCAAAATATTTCAGGTTTAGAAATGATTAAACACCCAAGTAATTAATCAAATCGATAAGTGGTTGCTCATTCATCACTTTTTGCACATGAATAACCAGAAAAATTGTAATTGTTCCTGAAATATTTTTGTCCAGAATTCTTTTCTTTATAATTTCACTGATCCCCCCAGAGAAGGGGGGAAAAACACAAGATACAAGGAACAACAGCATCAATTCAAAAAAGATTACCAACATTATAGATTCAGACAAACACAAAGTCAAAAGGCACCCACAAGCTGCAATTGTCTAGATAGAACATATACTTACAAACTAGGTCCATTCTCATCATGGCCAGCAATAAGGAGAGACACTCCAAATGGTCGAGACTGTCAAAGAGAACAATGAAATGACATGCGTCAGAATGCATACACAATGGTCACTGGCTATAGGATCTCCACTAATTAGTATTTTGTACAAAAGGAAAAAGTTTATTGGCACAAGCAACTGAACCAATCTGTACATTATACAAAAAGCACCTCATGCAATGAATTATTCTAATTAGGAATGTTGTATATTTATGAATTGGTGTAAGTTTAGGACATCTGAGCATCCCAAAGTTTTAAATTAATATGAACTATGTCTAGATCTCTAATCAACATTCAGCAAGTGCAATATACAAGCCATTGGTATTCTAAAAAATTTGTAATAATAGCCAATTTAGCAAGAAATGGTCACAAGTTTTGGGCCTTAAACAAAGCACCATAAGCAAGCCAACACAAATAGACATGAATATCAAAGCTAAGAATTTCTTTACCATGGATTCTTCATCACCTTCACCAAAACGCTAGGTCACAAAGAGCTTGGGTTGTGGACTCTACAGTCATTGGTTCGCCATAAGAGAACCTATGATTCTGTGAACAATAAACCAATACATATCAATCAATAACCTATCAACCACCTACAATATCCTATAAGAGTAACAATACCTGAGTTTCAACTCGTGCATGCTCAACATGTGTACGGGCATCAGCAATCAATCCACTCATTGCACAACCTATGTGGCCATCAATTTCCATGATTTTCTCCACACTGCTAGGCTCCTGAAAGCAATTTTTTTACGCAAAAATATAAACAATGTTTCATTCAAGCAAATAAATCACAGTGCAAAGCAAAAGTGATCAAAACAAGACAATCATATTTTCTTAAGGCAAATAAAATCCAGATGAACTATAAATTAGGTTATAATACAGTCAGATATTTAAAAGTTTATTGCATTTAGAGCCTAACAATAAATGATCTAAGCCTTTGATCCGAAGAGAAAAATAGATCTCTTTGCATCAAAAACAAAATGAAGAATAGAAGGAGAAAAGAAGATCAAGGTAAATGGCATTATTTTCATGATATATAACTATAACTATATAAGCACAACATACATTGTATCTAAAATGAACATCAATAATCAAAATTCAAAAGAACATCCAGAAATCAACCGGATGCCCCAAAAATCAATTTATGGTAATCACATCAGTGTCAGCAATGGATATTTTGCACATGCATAATTCTTACTTAACACCATCAAATTGTACACTGATAGCTAATAGTAGTGTCACAATAAGATGATAAAATTCCACTGATGTAATTAAAATTTAAATAATCGAAACAAGGCCAGACTAGTAGCGGTGAAGTGATAAGTTTTTCAACTGCAAGGACAACACCCCTTTTGGTCTTCAATCCAATTGCAGTGGATCCCAACTGCAATCCAATAAAAACCCATTTACAAACACAGACACACAATCACAAATACCAAAATTTGGTGTCGAAAAAAGACAAGGGTACTAAGGTTACCATTTTTTAAAGGGAAATTTAGAACAAAACAGGTTCTTATAGTCATAAACCCTATCTTTATCTTAACATAATAAGAGAAAGGGGAGAGATCATGGGGAAACTGCACACCTTGATGGCTTCAATTGCATATTCAACCAGAAACAAACGGCCTTCAGGAGAAAAGGTGTTGACTCCTCAGTCATACTCAGTCCTATTTCGTTCACATAATATCAATTAATCACACAGAACAAAAGAAATAAAATAAAATAAAAACCTAATACATTTCTGTTGAACCCATTGTATCAATTAAATCGAGCAAGGTGAAGAAACCCTAAAATGCAAATTTTGCAACAAAAGAGAGAGAAAGGGTTTCACCTTGTGAGAAACATCTTGAATTCGATTCGATGAACTGCACAAAATGAAGGAGGCAAGAGAGATTAGATTAGAGTCCCAAAGAGAAGAGAATGAGAAAGAGAAACCCTTTGATTTGGGAAAAGTAGCAGTGTTATTAGGGATGTCAATGGGGCAGAGCGGGTGCAGGTAGTAGCCCCTCGTCACCTGCCCCGTCGGATAAAAATCAGCCTTGTGCCCGCCCTATCCACGGGAATCCATGGATGTCTAAAAAACATGAAAATTTTACGAAAAATTAAAATATATATACCGGAAGGATTTGTTACAAAAAATTAAATATATAATACATCTTCAAAGTTTCTCTCAACCTCAGCAATACCACATTGTGCCTCCAAACGGATAATGAGTAATGTTCAAACACGTTATTTTGTTACTATGAAGCTCAATCACTGTCAATACTAACAAGATAAATTGCCTCCAAATAGTGAGATATTGTAGCAGCACATTATGAAGAGTGCATTAGTTCAAAAAAGATAAATAGATGACAATATTATTTGAAACAAGTGCTTAAGCCATGGGAAACAAAAGGATGCATCCCTCTCCAATCACAGATTAAAAAAACAAGTGAGAGAGAGAGTCATAAAAATTTAATTCTGAACACTTGTTAAGAAAAGTGTGCTTCAGATTTGAACAGTTTTGAAGATGCCGAACTGAAACACAGTTTCGTAGATTCTTTGCTTTGCCTCCAACCAATCAATCTCGTTACCTTGAACGAATGAGGAATTAGAACGACTCAAGGAAAAGGAAAGAGCGAGACAGCTAAATGAAAAAAGGAAATCAATCTATTTGGAACAACTCAAGCAAATTGAACTGGTAGAAAAAGGGAAGAAAAAAGAAACTCAATCTGTTTGGGAACACACCTGAAGTAAGGAGACAGCGAGCGAGATAGAAGAGGCACTTGAACGGCGGTATCCAGACCTAGGCGCACAGTGAGAAGACAACAAACGGCGAACGACGGTGGTACGTGAAACTGAGAGCGGAAAGGGAAAATGCAGTCCATCGCGACTCGGCGCGTGATCGGTTTTTTTTAAACACCTTATTTAAGTGATTATCGCATGAAAGTTTATGTAATATGCATTTTTTTATAACAATATGTAATATGCATTTATTTTAGATAAGTTATTTCCATTTGATTGTATACATTGAAAAGTGGTTATACAAAAACTATATTGTTTAGATGTATGATTACATAAACATGTTATAATTTTTAAAAATTAAAAATTTGTAAGAATCAAACCTTAATTTTTTTTTTGTTATCAATCAAACCTTAATTAAAAGTATATTTAAAATTCATAAAAAAATATCATCAAATATCACAAAAAGGGTTTTTCTAACATTGTGCGATCTTTCTTGCATATATTAAGCCTTATTCATTATCCACTTACAATTATTTTGACTAGTTAATTCATTATGATTAGTTTCTAACACATTAGCCATTATCCATTATCCATGTTGATTAGTTAATCCATTATCCATTAATTTTGACTAGTTTCTAGCACAATGCAACCTTGCACAAGTACAAGGCATGTCAAAATGCTTCATTGATTTAAGCTCCATGACATTAGCCACTCTTATTCTGAACACTTGTATGCAGCAACTACTATTATTCGACTAATGTTTTAAAAACCAAACCGGAGATCGAATATGAGAGACCCCGAGTTATGATTCAATTGGTTCATTTGGTTCAACCATAGTTGAATCGTATATGGTTAAACCGAATGACTAAGAAATAAATAAATAAATAAATAAATAAATAAATATTAAAATTGGTGGGAAAAGTAAATAAAAAAAACATTTCAAACGATTCAATCCGGTTCAAAGCGGTTCAATTGCGATTCAATCTTGTTCTTGGCGGTTCAACCAGACTACGGTTCAAATAAGATTGAATTGAACCAACCGTCGAACTAGCCGATTCAACCGGTTAAACCGGTCGGTTCGGTCTAATTTTTAAAATACTGCATTCAACAACGAGTACACCAACTACAATCTTTGGGGATAGGTTGTGGGCGTGTTGTTACATTGAAAAAAAAATTGTTTAAAGTTAAAACAGAATACTAAAAAGAAACACACAAAGAATCAAACAAGAAACGCACAAAGAGATATGCAACGAATACGAAATCAACAGAAACGCAGAAGAATAGAGATGAAATCGAAAGAGACAAAATAAAAATAAAAAACGCACAGGAACATAGAACGCAGAAGAACAAAGATAAAATCGAAGGAGACAAAATCAGGAAGGAAAAAAAAGGGACGTGGGCTTAAAACATAGGAATGTTCGCATAAGCTAATCCATAAACTTGTTGTGAGAGCTTATGAAAATTATCTATAAACAAATTATGAGACACTCATAAACTCTTATCATATGTTGTCTCAAACACCTTCATAAGCTCTTATGTCGGTATAGATAAGCTCAAATAAGCTTTGCATAAGTCAATTCAAACGAGGCCTCAGTGAGAGAGAGAGAGAGACCAACGAGCAACGTGAAGAATGCATAATAGAGAAAAAGGGAAAAATTGGGGCATCTCTTTTTGTGTGTGTGTGTGTGTCTAAAGGATATTTAAATAATTTCATAAAACACAGGTATCTACGAGTACGAGTAACATGAAACTCGCTTCAGCCCCATTAACACGCCGGTAGAGAAAAACCTACCTCGTTAAACTCGCGGGTACCCATTAAGCTATTCATTTCAAATCTGTGGCAAATTTTATCAGTGGGTACGAGTTTTTTTGCCATCCCTAGACCCATAGCTGGTCCGGTCAACTCTTCAGATTGGATGTGCTACAAAACCAGTGATGATGTCATTAAATTTGTTTACTGTGTCAATGAAGGATTAAAAATAGATATTTTAACGTTGTATCAATTTAGTCCTTGACATTTGCATTGGATGCGACAGCTGAGGTGGCGCCTATGTTTACCGTGACATGTGTGACAGTGAGACATTTAACGTGACACATCACTACCCTTAACTCTGTTAACTGATTGAGATTAATGGAGCAACCTAACTGATTAACGTTTTGAAAATACAAGAACTATTTTTGAATATTGCTAAAATAGGGGCTAGGTTGATATGAATACCCAATTTTAGGAATCAAATTAGGTATTTACTCAGATTTGCACTTTATTTAAATTTAATTTTCTATTTTAAAAAATTTGTACAATATCAATTGATTTTCTTACATTTTCATTTCTAAGCAATCACAGTATCCAGCTAGCTAGTAATGTTTCCACTTTTTTTTTGTGCATTTTCAATCTTTTATTTCGTATTACACAACTACTACCTCCGTCCCAATATATATATCACATTTACAACAAAAAAATGTCCCAAAATGTATATTATTCTCTATTTTCAATGTAATATTAAATATTTTCTACCAATTGTACCATCAAATACTCAACTTTGCATTTATGACAATAGTTAATACACTAATAGTTAATAAAGTTAATTTGGTAAAATTATCACCCTCTTTTTTTATTTATTGTTTTTTCTTAAACTAAGTGATTTAACTAAATGTGACATGTGGAGGGAGTAATCACTTATATTTTCCCTTATGGTTTTTTACCCTACACGATAAAAATCTAAAAGACAAACATTTACATAGTCAACGACAAATTATGCCCATTGATAAGTCCAATCGAATCAATGTGACGAGTTTTTCTTTTGTACATGCCTTATGCTTCCCCACTTTCATTTTACCCAATTAACTGTAGCAAATTTCCATATGAATTCACCAAGGAGGTAAATTATGTTCGATTGATATCCAAACTAATACGAAATCCAAGAAAAGTAAATTTTAGAGATTTTTTTTTTTGAAAAGATGAACACTACATGGACAACCTCTTGAATTCTTACAGGAAAACAATGACTCGAATGCTTTACATAAAAAAAAAAGGATAAAGTGGATCAGAAGAAAAGAAAGAAAAGCAAGAGTGGCTTTCCTTCCTTTATTGAGGAAAAACACGAATCACACGTACAATAATTAACCTCAAGAAAATAAAAAATCAGTAGCCAGAGGTGCATGGTCGGAAGGCATGAAGACATAGCCATAGATGAGACCAGCCAAACCACCACCAATAAGAGGTCCAACCCAGTAGATCCAGTTGTCATGGAAGTCACCACTAACAATTGCAGGGCCAAAGGATCGTGCTGGGTTCATTGACCCACCTGAGAATGGCCCTGCAGCTAAGATGTTGGCACCAACAATGAAACCAATTGCAATGGGTGCAATTGTGCCCAATGAACCTTTTTTGGGATCAGCTGCTGTGGCACACACAGTGTACACCAATCCAAATGTGATTATAATCTCCGTTATAACTCCTTCACCAGCTCCAACCCCCGCAGCAACACTGTGGATAGGAATAGTCTGACAACAAATAACAACCACTCAATTTATATTCTCAACAAAAAAAAATACATAAAAAATTAACACTAGATATTAGAACTCTCAATAATTAATTGTATTTAGTTAATCACTTATTTACAGTTATTTAATTAGCTGTTAGAAGCTGTTAGTTAGTTAGAGAAGTTGTCAGTTAGTTAGTTTTATTAGCTGTCTTGAGATTGGATATATAACCATCTCTTTGTACTAGTTTTTCATTCTATCAATCAGAAAATGAGATTCATCTCTAACTCTTTCTCTCTAGTTTGATATGGTATCAAGAGAAATTCTTCTGCATTCGATCCTTCATCGCATGCATGCGTTTTCAACTTTCTGATCTTTAATTTCTGTTCTCTCTGATCGTCGATCGTGTTCGCTGTTCCCGCGATCATCTTCCTCTTCGATCATCTTTCCGGTATTTCGATGTTCCCGCGATCACCTTCAATTTCATCTTCTTCTTCATTGTTTGTTCTTTTTCTCTCAACAATGGCGAATCAAGTGCAGAATCACGATGATGCTTTCTATCTACATCCTTCAGATAATCCAGGTCTCGTCCTTGTTTCTCAACATTTAACTGAAGATAATTTCAGTTCTTGGCGCAGAGCTATGCTCATGGCTCTCGATGGAAAGAACAAAGTAGGTTTTGTTGATGGAACCATTCCTAAACCTGCTGAAGGACATCCACAGTATCGCGCTTGGATTCGCAACAATAGCACAGTATCTTCTTGGCTCCTGAATTCAATTAGCAAGGAGATTGCCGCGAGTGTTATTTACTCCGCCAGTGCTGCTGCAATTTGGCAAGACCTTCATGTGCGTTTTCAGCAAAAGAATGGACCACGCATTTTTCATTTGAAGAAAGAAATGATCAATTGCACACAAGGTTCATCTTCTATTGGTTCATACTACACCAAATTCAAGGCTATGTGGGAGCAACTTGGTGAATATCGCCCAGTTCACCATTGCAATTGTGGTGGAGTTCAACCTTTATTGGATCACCTTCAAAGTGAATGTGTCTATACATTCTTGATGGGGCTTAATGAGAGCTTCATGAATGTGAGAGGTCAAATCCTGTTAATGGATCCACTGCCATCCATTGATCAGGTCTTTGCTCATGTGTCTCAAGATGAGAAACACAGGCAAGTAGGTAATTCTGTTATTCCTACTGATTCTCCAATGGCCTGTGCGGTTCAAGCTCCAAAAGGAAAATTCACTAAGAAGGAAAGACCTACTTGCTCACACTGTGGAGTTTTAGGTCACATCAAGGAGAAATGTTTCAAGATTCATGGTTATCCACCATCGTATAACAAGAAAGGTCCAGGAAACAAGCCTGCTGCCGCAATAAATCATGTTGCAGATCAAGAAAATGCTGATGCAACTGGTTCTTCAATGACCACTCAACAATATCAAATGATGATGCAATTCATTCAAGCTCAAATGGCCAAGGCTGCTACACCTGCTTGCCTAGGTATGGTTTTGTCTACTTTTGAGTCATCAAATCACAGCACTTGGATATTTGATTCTGGTGCTTCTTCACACATTTGTTGTGACCTGTTCATGTTCAATTCTTTCACATACTTGCATGATAAACATGTCATATTACCAAACAAGACACAGGTTGCTGTTAGTGCAATTGGTTCAGTTGTTTTGTCACCAACACTTACGCTGTATAATGTCTTGTATATACCTTCATTTAGTGTCAATTTAGTTTCTGTAAGTCGGCTATTACGGAATACTAAAATGTCACTAACTTTTCTTGCCAATAATTTTTTCATCCAGGGAACCCAACAATCGAAGGAGATTGGCAAGGGTGACCTAAGCAATGGTCTCTACATCATGCATTCCAATAAGGCATTTCAATCTTCATGTAATAAGGAATTTCATACTGAATATGTCTGCAATTCTGTTTGCAATTCATTTCCTGTGTGTAATTCTGTTTTTCCAGCAAAGTCTAAGCAGAATGCCAAGCTTTGGCATGCTAGGTTGGGTCACTTGTCTGACCATGTTTTGAAAATTCTAAGTGATAATGTTTCACTCACTGTACCTTCCAATTTCAATTCAAATGAATGCCAAATTTGTCCTTTAGCTAAATTCAAAAGATTGCCTTTTACCTCTTTGAATAATCTGTCACAACATCCTTTTGATTTGATTCATTGTGACATTTGGGGTCCTTATAATAAATCTACCTATGATGGCAAGTTTTACTTTCTCACTATTGTAGATGATTGTAGTAGGTTCATATGGATCTACATGTTAAACAACAAATCAGAGGCCCCTCTACGGATTAAGCAGTTTTTCACTTTTGTTCAAAAACAATTTGACAAAACTATTAAATGCTTGAGATCTGACAATGCCAAAGAGCTGGCCTTGACTGAATTTTTGTAGGACAATGGTGTTCAACATCAGTTTTCATGTCCATATAGACCACAACAAAACTCTGTGGTAGAAAAAACATCAGCATCTGTTAAACATAGCTAGAGCAATCATGTTTCAAGCTAAATTGCCCATCAGATTCTGGGGTGACAGTGTGTGCACTGCAGCACATCTCATAAATAGGACTCCTTCTCCTATTTTGCAAGACAAATCCCCTTATGAGATTCTGCATCAAAAACTTCCAGCTTATGAACATTTAAGAGTTTTCGGGTGTCTAGCATATGCAGCCACCATTCCTCAACTCAGAAATAAATTTTCCCCTAGGGCATCTCCATGTATCCTACTTGGTTACCCTAATGGCTACAAAGGTTACAAGTTGTATGATCTAACTTCTAGAAAATTTATCATTTCTAGAGATGTTATCTTCCATGAGGACACATTTCCTTTTCAACATTTCTCACCTACAGACACTTGTTAACCAGTTTCCTGATTTAGTGCTGCCAAAACCCTTGCAATCACCTATTCATGATGATTCAACATCTATCCAAAACCAAGAAATAGAACCCAATCTTGACCGCACACGTAACACGAAACAGAAACAGATCCTGTTATTCAGCCTCAACCAGACTTGCCAGATCCTATACCTAATCCTATACCAGATCCTGTTATTCAGCCTCAAACAGACTTGCCTCCAGCAGTACCAAACCTTAGAAGGTCCTCTAGGACTCATAAAAGTCCTGCATACTTGGATGACTTTGTATGCAACACTTCTTATCCAATTAATTCCCACCTTGCATATACCAAACTGTCTCCAGCATACCACAACTACATCCTACAAGTTTCCTCAATTTATGAACCTCAATTCTACCACCAAGCCTGCAAATCAGCTGAGTGGTGTCAAGCTATGCAGGAAGAGATCAATGCACTTGAAGCCAACAACACTTGGTCTATACAATCACTGCCTGCAGGAAAGAAAAGCATTGGATGTAGGTGGATTTTCAAAGTCAAGTATAAAGCTGATGGAAGTTTGGATAGATATAAAGCTAGACTTGTAGCAAAGGGGTACACTCAACAACTTGGTCTAGACTTTGTGGACACCTTTTCACCAGTGGCAACACTCACTACTGTTCGGATATTGTTGGCTCTAGCAGCACAAAACAAATGGAAGTTGGTCCAATTAGACATTAATAATGCCTTCCTCAATGGTGATCTATTTGAGGAAGTGTATATGCAGTTGCCCCTTGGTTATCCTAGCAAAGAAAAAAACATGGTATGCAAACTCAATAAATCCTTGTATGGTTTGAAGCAAGCATCTAGGCAATGGTTCCATAAATTTTCCTCAACAATTATGCAAAATGGCTTCATTCAAGCCTCTGCAGATCCCTCACTCTTTACAAAAGGTTCAGGGTCAAATCTGGTCGTTCTATTATTATATGTAGATGACATAATCCTTGCTAGTCCAAGTGATACATCTCTTGCAGCAACACAACAGCTACTTCAAAGCTTGTTCAAGCTAAAAGTATTGGGAAATCTGAAGTATTTCTTAGGATTGGAGATTGCCACTTCTCCTAAAGGCATCTACCTATGTCAAAGGAAGTATGCTACTCAATTACTCAGTGATACTGGTTTTGTAAATTCTAAGCCACTTCTCACACCAATGGATCCAAATCTCCAACTAAGTGACAGTGAAGGTGAACTAGTTGCAGATCCTTCCCAGTACAGAAGATTAATAGGGAGGTTAATGTACCTCACTATCTCTCGGCCAGACATAGCTTTTGCTGTGAATAAGCTTAGTCAATTCATGACTCAGCCCCGAATTCATCATCTATAGGCAGTCCATCATATATTGCAATACATAAAAGCATCTCCTGGACAAGGTCTCCTTTTTTCTGCAAAACCGAACATGGCCATATCAGCATATGCAGATGCTGATTGGGGAAGCTGTACATCAACCAGAAAGTCTACCACTGGATTTTGTGTTTTTATTGGTGATTCCTTGGTAGCATGGAAGTCTAAAAAACAGCCTACAGTGTCAAGATCTTCTGCAGAAGCAGAGTATCGAGCACTAGCTCTCCTCACAACTGAACTATTGTGGTTAAGGCAGTTATTGAGAGCCTTTCAGGTCAAGGTTCCCTCATGCAAAGTTTTACGTGACAAAGAAATCTGCTATTCAATTAGCAAGCAACCCTACTTTGAATGAAAGATCAAAACATATCGACATTGATGTTCACTTCATCAGAGAGTATGTTACCAACAAATTCATCAACCTGTTTCATGTTCCTTCCAAGCATCAACTAGCAGACCCTTTAACAAAGGCACTTCCTAAGTCATCATTTGTAAGCCTCATCTCCAAGTTGGGAATATATGATATATATCTTCCAACTTGAGGGGGGGTATTAGAACTCTCAATAATTAATTGTATTTAGTTAATCACTTATTTACAGTTATTTAATTAGCTGTTAAAAGCTGTTAGTTAGTTAGAGAAGTTGTCAGTTAGTTAGTTTTATTAGCTGTCTTGAGATTGGATATATAACCATCTCTTTGTACTAGTTTTTCATTCTATCAATCAGAAAATGAGATTCATCTCTATATAACTCTTTCTCTCTAGTTTGATACTAGAGTCAGTACTTCTTTTCATTCTTAGAATTTGGATTTCAAAGTAGAGGATGGTTTTTAGATTTTAACCAATTAAATGATTCACTCTCGCTATCACACACACCTTCCATACGCACTAAATGATCTAACGTTCTTTGCATGCACACTTTACCAATTTTTGTTGAAAGTCCCACGTGTAAAAATAAAATGTTTTGATCAGTGATTATAAGTGAAGGGCAACCTTTACCCCATGAGCTAACTTTTGATGTTGGGTTAGGCTTAAATCCAAATTCTAAGATGGTATCAGAGCCTAATATAGATTCATTCGTTATCGGGCCACTCGGATCACGCTCCAGATATCATGTCCTGGGCATGAGGGGATGTGCTAGAAGTTCCACATGGAAAAATGAGATGACCTAATTAGTGGTTATAAGTGGGGGTAGGGGTGAGCAAGACCCAACCCAACCTGAAACTTGTCCCGTACGTCTTTGTTTCATTTGATCCACAAAACATCGAGTTTGTTCGGGTCTAGAGCTTAAAGAATGGACTCGACCAAAATTTAGGGACGGGTTTAGGGTTATATATAACCCGTCCCTTACTCACTCATTTGTTAAAATCTATTATGTTTATGATGAGACTTCTACAAATAAAATATTCAAGTTGAAATTCATGATAGTTTAGTTAGTAATCTTGTAGCAAAATATAATTGTAAGAGCCATGCATGCTTGGCTTTGGGTACGTGGCAAAACGCTAAAATTATTCAATTTTTCACTTTTAACTTTAATCATAATTAAATGATCACCTTATAATTTTATTTTAATTTTCCTTCGAGCCAACCCGACCCCGTCTAAAATTGACCCGATCTTAGTTAAACCGCAGAGCATCGGGTTTGTTCGGGTTTACGAATGGAATAGGGTCTAAAAAATTGGCCCGGTCAAAACTTATGGTTGGGTTAAAAACAAGTATAACCAATCCCTTGCTCACCCCTAATAGGGGACAACTCTCATCTCATGAGCTAGTTTTTGTGTTGAGTTAGGGCAAAATCTAAATTCTAAGAATTTTCGTGACTTTCGATGCAAAAACATGAATATAATGAGTGGCAAAAAAGGCATGAAGCTTTTGGTGCAAGAATGACAAATTTGCCATGTTTGTGATACAAATGGTTGGATTATATAGATGTGATGTGTTAGAGCTTGAACTTACCAAGCCTCAAGTGACAAACTGGAGGAGTAAGCATGCCACTATGGATCCACGAAGCTGTGCAATCCAGTAGAAGATACCAGTGAGGATGGCGATTTGTCCCCCAAGAGCCAACCCAAAGGTCACAGCTGGGTTGACATGGCCACCAGACATGTTGGCTCCAACAGAAACAGCAACAAAGAGAGCAAAACCATGGCAAACAGCAACCGCTACCAACCCAGCAGGATCAAGTGCTGCATCTGATGTCAACTTAGCTGCAAAATGGAAAAAAAATATTAAGAATCTTCTTTCAACTAAGAAAGCACAATGTTTTTTTAAGTGTTTGGTTTGCAATTAGCTCCTGCATGTCCATAGTTCAAAAAAAATTATTATAAGAATTTTTTGTTTTTTTTTTTTGTATTTAAGAGTTATTTTCTGCATTGAAATATGATATCATGGTAAAAATAATATTGTATTGCTTGAAGTCTTGGGTTTTAATTTAATTCTCCTGTAAATTAAGAAGAAAAACTAATTACCATAGGCTATGGCTGAACCAACACCAGCAAATACAAAGAGTAAGGTTGAGATGAACTCAGCAATATAGGCCTTGATGGAGCTCAAACAAACTGAAAGAGTCACCGAAGCGTCCAAATGCTATGCCAGCCATCTTCGGAAGTTTCTAAAGGAGCCTCATATGGTGGAGGATAGAGATGAATATGAAATAAGGAAATGTTCTCAATTAGAAATATAGCACAAAAGGCTTCTGTATGGTGAGCTATATATAGTACAAGCTAATTGTCAAGGAGAGCAACGAGGCTTATTAAATTATAAGTTCACGAACTTGATGAATTAAGCTGAATAAATAAAGAAATAGTTATCGAGATGAATCGTTGGGTTAGAGAGAGATGGATGGGGGTTAGGGATTTTGGGTGGAGTGAACGAGCTGAGAGGTTAAAGAGAAGGGAACGAAGCGTGAGGTTAAAAGATAAGAAATTGAATAAAAAATTGAGTGTTGAGAGGAAAGAGTGATCTTTCACCGACGGACAAATAACTCATCGCCATGTCTGTCGTTAAAAATAACCATAGGTACATGGCATTTTTTTTGTATGACATTTTTAGAAGAGGAACCATCATTGTTTTTTGCTATTTGAAAATTTTTATTTAGAAACCTTGATCGACTAAATTGACTCTACCCACGGCTATTTCCTTCCTTACCGTTGTTTCATCTTTAGTAGAGGTAACTCTTCTGAGTTCATATTTTTCCTTTGTTTTATATCGGGTAGCAAGTCCTTATATTGATTTTTTTTCCATTTTTTATATATTGTCTCGTGTACTCTTGATTTTTAACGGTTACTCAGCTCCGTCTTTTATTATCTACTCCCTCAGTCTTTTATTATAAGTAAAAAAGTACATGTATTTGGTCCAAATCTTATTATGATAAAATGGATTTGGTGTTTCAAGTATTATATATTGATACTTATGTTCTTCAATTTTTATATATAGCATCTTCTTCATTTTTCATTTAATGGCTTTCTCTTTGCTTTTATATATTACTAATAATTTATTTGACTTAAATTAAATATATATTCAAATCTAATTAAATCATATGTGAAATATCACCTAGCATCTTATTACTAATTAATAATATATTAACTATTGTCGTCGTTGTCGTTATTATTATTATTATTCATTTTCTATCTAAAATAATTTAATTATTTTATAATAAACTTAATATATCATTTCAAAAAATGTCAAATTGATTATCACCTTTTTTCAATTCGATTATCATTTTTCAATAATTTGTAATTTAAGTCTTTCACTTTCAGACGAACACAGGAACCAACCATCTTAGTTGTAGCATTGGCTTTTTGCCTTTCTCTTGGGAGTTGGGATGCGTCATGCACTACATGAATAATTTGAGTAAGCACATCACCCAGTTCAATATGAAACTCATGTCAATGTTTTCATCGTCCAAACTGCAGTGTGCAAATGTCAATGCTCATTGAATTCTGTTTTTTTTTTTGGTTTCCCAAAATAGAGAAGTTTTTCCACATTTTAGGGAAAAAATTAGATTAGGTTTTCTTATATAGGTTTCATTATTTATGATCGTATTGAGAGGTAGAAGCTTCAAGTACAGAAAATAAAGCACATATATTTGTTTCAAAATGGCTGAGGCCAACTTTACTATGCATGGATAACTGGTTTTAGTAAGTTAACATGCATATGACAATTCTACTATTGCTAAGAAGTAAGAAGCATGTGGACACATAAAAATATACTGTCAAAGCTTTGTCGGACACCGCACGGCTATAAAATTATTACAAAACTAATATAAAAATATTCATGTTAAATTAAGAGAAAGAATTTACTTTTAAAATTTAGGGTTAAATGTGTTTTTAGTCTTATAAAATTTATATTTATGCCAACTTTTTAATCCTTATAAATTACAAAAGTACAAACTTTTAGACCCTGATGGGACTAAAAAGTGGGTAACGAGATTAAAAACAAAATTTGAGATAATTATAGTGACTAAAAACATATTTAGCCCTAAATTTTAAAATCCATCATTGTATCTATAATAAATTATTAATATGATTTTCATTGTTACAATATTTATTATCTTAATTGATAAGAAATTTTTAAAGAAAATAAATAATTATAAATTACAATTAAAAATGCACAACACAAATACCTATCCGAAATAAGTGCGTTCAATAAACATACGACTAAAATGGTAAAAAGAAAGATGGAAACATCATAGTTTTATAAGAAAATATAAACTATATTAACATCTTAATTATAACGGGGAAATACTTATAATTGTAGCGTTATATACATTTAATATATATATATATATATATATATATATATATATTAAATGTAATTTTTATCTAAATGTATACAAAAATGTTACTTCTTCTAAATCATACACTTATGATTATAATTTATTTAAGTATATATTGTGCGTAGCACGGGCTCAAAATATACTACAAAAAACATTGTATAATTTTTTTTTTGCCTAATAGAAATACAGTGTTCTTTTAGTATAACACGGGCATGGACATATTACAAGAAAATATAGGAAAAAATTGCATTAAACACAATATTTTACACAAAAATATTAATGTCTATAAATCATAGATAAAATACTACGTGTGAGAATCAAATTTTACATTGAAATAAATTTAGATTTATTAAAATTTTAGTTTAATCTAAGTAAATTTAGATTCTCTTTTATAAATTTTTTGATATATAGATTCTCTTTTAAAAGTTTATATCTGTATATAGATTGATCAATATAAAAATATAAATTATATATAAAATATTGTGTACGGGAATAAACATTTTACACGAAAGCAATAGATAAAATATGAACACGAGAGTAAATATTTTATATGAAAAACAAATTGTTACAAACATTTTATGTATATTTTAGATAATTTCTCATTAAATTCCCTCATGATCTTTTTTGTTTATATTTTTTTAATGGGCAAACATACAATAGATATTGTATTACTATAGAGTGCATCTCATTCATACTCCGGTGTATAACTCGTGGGAAGATTTAGAACTATATACACATTATTATATAAGAATGTCACTTCTAATAAACCCTAGGTGCATGATTATAATTTTTCTTAAGTATATTGCGTGTCGTAGCACAGACCTACATATATACCAAAAATTATCAGTCATTATTTTATCTACCAAAATTCAATTTTTTTTTAGTATAACACGTGGATGGACATATTACAAGAAAATTAAACACAATATTTTACGCAAAAAATATTAATATCTGTATATAAATTGATCAGAAAAAAAGTATAGAAATTATAGATAAAACATTATATATAAGAATAAAATTTTGCATGAAAGTAAATTTGGATTTATTGAAGTTTTAATTTAATCTAAGCAAATTTAGAATCTATTTTTATAAATTTATATCTATATATAGATTGATCAATATATAAATATAAATTATAAACAGAACATAATACATGGGAATGAACATTTTACATGAAAGCCATAGATAAAATATAATACACGGGAATAAATATTTTATATGAAAAAAAAATTATATACATTTTATGTACATTTTAGATAATTTCTTATACAATTCCCCATGATAATTTTTGTTTATATTTTTTTTTGATATACACCTTGCGTGGTACATGTCAACTTACAATAGATATGTTGTTACTATAGAGATATCTCATCCATATCCCGGTGCATAACACATGAGTCAAGTCTATTATATTTGAAAATTTTATTTTAAAAAATATTGTTTTGTTTTTTTTACTAGGAACTCCCACATTTGTTTGATAAAAATATAAGTTTATAACAATTTTTTATTCTCTTAAGTCAACAATAATTTATATTTTTATCCACTATATTCAATTTTAAATATGATAATCAATCACATATTTAATCAATTCTTTATAATGGACAATAGTAGTTACTATGATAAAAATTGCTATACTTTGTGATGCATAATTGAAATTAAATACTTTAATATAATTTTTTTTTGTAAATATTGCCTCAAATTCACTTTAACAAAAAAATTATATAAAAAAATTTATACAAGTGTTCAATAGCCAATATATACTCGTGCATGACATGAGTTACTATATAGTCCTACTTTCCTCGATGGTTTAGTATCGAAAGATGCGCGCATAGGATACCCAGTTTAAACTTATGAAAAATAAATATATTATGTTTACTATTTGTTAGTTCAAAATAAATTGCAATATATATATATATATATATATATATATATATATATATATATATATTGTAAAAGTACAATTATATAGATATAAAATAAATAAAAACACTTTAAATACTATATTTTTTAAAATATTTATTGAATATTTTTTAAAATATTTATTGAATCATCCATAAGATTTATATACATGTGCATGACACGGGTTGGAATACTAGTATATTATATTGTTAAATTAAATCAAGTCAAATTAAATCACACATAATTTTTTTTATCAAAAAAATCGCACTTAAAATAACATTCAATCACATCACATTCATTATTATTTTTTATTTTAAGAAACTATTAAAGTCATTAACAGCTCCCTTTAAAATGTATAACCGTCAGGACAATATTTTACACGAAATAATTTTAATATATGTTATAGATGATCATTTTAATATGAGCTACACATTAATATAAAATTTTAATATAAATCATCAGTAGCATGAGACATCATGCCATAGATACATTGCGACCAATATTTATTTCAATATAATTTTGTTAAAATAAAAATATACTAGACGGGATAAATATTTTACATAAAAGCATATTAATATCTAAGTTACTATGAATAATTTTTTTTTAAGTTATCATTGGGTATGTTGTGACATTTTTTAATTCCAATACAATTTCATAAATCTTAAATTACTATTAAATATATTTCACTTGATTATTTGTCTCTACATTAAAATTTCATAGATTGGAAAAAAAACAGCTTTAAATTTTTATAAGAGATTTTATAAATAACTTATAGACATCATTAAAACATTGACTCCTAACATATGACCCGTCAAACACGCTAGTTTTTTATATGGAGTAAGGGATGAGCAGGAAAAACTTTTCATTTCACAGTACAACATTTTGGACCTATGGCAACGCCTAAAAAACCGTTCTCTTATATTATAATAGGCAACGGTTTTGTGAATCCGTTGGTATGTTAGACAAACTTTTATATTTTTTATATACAACGGTCAAAAACCGTTCTCAAAAAGTTAATGACAACGGTTTTTTTTAAAAAAAAATTCCCAACATTTTTAAACCGTTCTTTATTAATTTGTTATTTTTAAAATAAAAATCCCGCTCACTATTTTCGTTTAGGCGCTCACTATTTTCATCTAGGCCGTTCTCATTATTAATGTCTCTCTCCAAAGTTTTCTTCAGAACATTTAAACGATTCTTCACCCGCATCCACCACACCCCTAAAATCATGAAGCCCTAGTTCTTCGTAATGATTTACAGATCCTCTCGATTCTTGAATAGATTCTTCACCAGCATACACCACACCCTCGCATCCCTCTCCAAAGATCCATCGTGACCAAGACGCATCCATCTCCGGTATCCATGGGACCAGCGCGCATCCCTCTCCAAAGGTGTATCCAATGCAGCAGCGCACCATTCTCTTTGTACCGGTTCACCATTCAACCGCACCAGTTCTTAATTCATCTCATCTGATTTTCCAAAAATTCTCAGCTCTTGTATATCGCAATAGATTCGTTACTTCCTTCCTCTGTCACTCTCTCTCGCTAATTTCTGTTTTGCTCGATGTCACAACTCTCCTGCAGTTCACTGCCACCGAAGACACCCTCAATTTCTGCAGCTCAATCACCTGTTCGCATTACATTGTAAGATTAACGTGTTTCTCTCTCCCGTCCGCCTCTCTTCCGTCAAAGTCGTTCTTATTCTTTCAATTCAAAACCCTAGGTTCGTTTTCTTCACAGTGGCTCGCTTTTCTTTTTCTCTTTTGTTTTGATTCAGAAAATTTATTTTTTCTCCTTAATGCAGTTTGCGCCTCTCCCGTAAACCCTAAAGCCCCAAATTAGAGAGAAGTTTTGCAAGGAGGTTCTGTGGTGGAATGAGTAGCTAGAACTCCTCCTCTGCTAACGCATCCAGGTATTCGAGAGTCGTACGATGATAGTATGAGAAATATATACTTTATCCAAATTAAACTCTTTTAGTATCGATCAGTTTGTGGGGGATAGTTTAATATATTTGCTGCTGTCATGGTTGTTATCAGACAAGAAATTAATAGATCGTTTTAATAGAATTTTTGGCATTTGATGCATTTTTTTGCACTAAGTTTCTATTTTTATTGGAATTCAGAAACTTCTAAAAGTTTGCGATGTGATGAGCAGAACTATATGCCTCAAAAGTGTTATGTCTATATTCCTATTAAGTCTGTTATATACTCCTTGATATGTGAAGTATTTTTTTTATTTAGTGTGAATTAGTAAATTTGTTGTCTATTAGCTGATGCGAATAATGACCTACTAATATTTTTTTGTCTGTTTTATCTTCTGTCTTTTTCAGTTCTCTTCTCCTATTTTATAGCTTCTGTTTGTTTCTTCGATTTGTTAATGTTACTGTGTTTTCTGGTTTATTGGATTGTTGAAGAGGATCAAGAGGTGATTTCCTTTATAGAACAAATGAGGGTTTTGATTGAAATGAAATTGTTGTTGCTGTTGCCCTTTGTTTATTTCAGAACATTTATTCCTCTTTTCAGATACTGCTATTGGTTTGTAGCATGTGGCGCAATGAGAAGGAAATGAGAAATTTTCGCTTTTGGTTGAAATCCTTTTGGAACATTAGTCATGCAAGTTACTAATGTATTTCATGTTTCACTTTAAATTATTCTTACAGTTACTATTTTTTGCCTTCTCTTTGGATCTCGTTCCCTTCCGAATATTTTTGGTGCTCTTGCTTGGGTTAACCATCTCCTGTTTTGGTTACTTGTTATATTTATTTGTGTAATAGGAAATTTATTTGACTGAATAACCATCTTTTAAGACATATTAATAATCGTATTTATAGAACAAAATGGAAAGGTTTACTTTGTTTAGGAATCAACTATTAAAATTTAGTTAAATGGTGTCTTTGTTCAGCAATCTTAATAGGTAACTCTAGGCCCAAGGATAACTTGTAATGTGATAAATGGTGCTGAAACTTTAGAATCGGAATATATGCTTATCAGATATCCCTTGTAATCAAATGAGAGTTGTTGATTTCAATGAGAAGAATTCACTTGAAGGCATCCAATTATGGGTCTCTTTTGCTAGTAAGGTCACAAAATCTATTTCTTTAATTCTTTTCTTTCTCTTTAGTGATGTTAACTTGTCTAATATTTCCTTAGCAGCACAATATTATGGGAACAATTCTCTCATGGATCTAAACCCTATTGGGAATTATGAAAATTCAGGAGTTAAGGAAGAAAGCAACTCATTTTATAGCTTTGAGGAGAGTACTTCATGCAACGTTTACAAGCTCTTAACTGACTATAAGATCAAAGTAAATCCCCATGTTTCATGAGCATTAAAGTTGAATACATCTGTGACATTTTTTTAAACAATGATTTGCCTTATGAGATATACATCAAAAGTGTGTACTTGATGGATATAATAACTATAATTATAGGTTCTTGGTCATTTCATGGATATTGGTAATACAAAGATATCTTATGGATCCGTTGCTTTTCTGTTCAGGTGTGATTCTGCTTTTTTATCGAGTGCCACACTAATGCTGTTGACTTGCATTGTGTGGTTAAAATTGGTGTCATATGCACACACAAACTATGATATGAGAGGGCTTACTGTTTCAAATGAAAAGGCAGCAAAAGTAGTGGTTAGTATTTCAAAAAATATATTTAAAGAGTACTATGTAATGAAATCTATAGCAGAACTTTTGATATTCACTATTGGTGTTTGTCCTTCTAAATAAGTATTGAACTCTTTATGATATTAATCACTTAACCATATGTTGATGCTGTTACTTACTTTCCTCTTTTAAGCCACTTAAAATGTAAAGGTTATTTAATATTTATGCCCTCACTAATTTAGTCTTAATGCTGATTTTGATTTTTTATTTGTATACATGTTTTTCATGTGTTCAACCCCCTGGCCCATCAACAGTTGGAAAGTAAGCAATGGTTTGTTTTTCTTCATGGTTGTAATGTTTTTCTTCATGTTTTGAATTTGCACATAGTGTTTTCTTAATGGTTTGTGATTTGGAGCATACTTTGGTTAGTGTTTTGAATTTTTTCTGTGCAGAAAGTTCAAAAGGAATGAAGGAGAAGAAATTTTTTCTGTGCATACTTTGGTTAGTGTTTGGAATTTTTTCTGTGCTACAATTGAAGGAGAAGAAAGCTCACAAGATGTTCACACAAATGGCTAAGAAATATGGACCCATTTATTCCATCAGAGCAGGTGCTTCCACCCTCATTGTTCTCAACACTGCTCATGTTGCCATGGAGGTCGGTTTTCATTCCTCTTCCCTAAAACAAACGGTTTTCAGATTTCAATTCATGAAATGAATGAATAAATTCACGGTTAAATTAAATAAAACCTTGTTGAAATGGAAGTACAAAATGAATTTATGAGCTGTTAAATTTTAGGATTCCTTCAGCGGTTCTGCCGGGGGTTCCTTCCTATGGTCCTGTTGCTTGATATTGTGTTGGACCACTTTTACTTTGAAATGAAAAAGAAAATAAAAAGTGTTCTTATACATTGATTGGCTGGCTATTGGTTCTCATCTCACAATAAGTATTTAAGGTGGCTATTGGTTTACTTTTAAGTTTAATTGATTGTGTTTTTCCTTTTTCATGTTCTCTTAGTTAGGTTATACTACCAGTACATTCCATAGGGAAATGAATATCCTCTATTATGTATGTAGGAAGTTGGAAACAAGGAGAAGGGATTGACGGAAGGCTGAATTGCAACATTGGTTATGCAAGACTGAATGCAATACTTAATCTTGTTACTTTTAATTTTAAAAGTTCACAGTTGGCTAGCTTTAATAGGATAGTTTATACTCATTGTTTTAAATGTTAAATTCATGCTTTAAGCCTTGAGATTCAACAATGTGTTATTAGTCGTTTCAATGATTTCACAATTCATGCTTGTTGCTCTAAGTCATATTAGTACAATTTAACATTTCCATTTGAATGAAATAGGCCTCTCTAAATCTATTTTCTATATTTTTTTTCACTTTGTATTACCTTTGGCAACGGTTATGAAGTGTTGTATATGATGAGGATATACAACGGTTTTATATTAGGCATCGTTGAAAAATCGTTGCTGTTGACTGCAACGGTTTTACGCTGTTGTCATAGAGGAAAGCAAAAACTGTTGTCTTTGTCCTCTCAACAACTACGGTTTTTTGTTGGTGTTGTCTTTTTTTGCGAAAACGGTTGCATAAAGAATAGGCAATGCCTGCAAAAACCACGGGTAAAAAACCGTTGCCGAAAGAAATGAGAATGGTTTTTTGACCTTAGGCAACACTTTTCACGCGTAGCCATAGACTTAAAATGTTGTAGTGTCAACTAGCTTAATTATAGCTTATTTGAAATGTTTATAGGTATATTTAACAAAAGTAGAAGTATTTAGTAAACAAATTTAGTTCATTAGTGATACATTTACAACACATGTAGATTTATAGGGCTAAATTATAACCCACTCTACCTAACAAAAAAATGTTTTTTTGTCCTAGTACAGATGATTAACAGGGAGGGAGAATTTAGAGGGGAGGGAGAAGTGGAGTGGTACGAGTTCAAATCCTGCTCCCAACCTCCACACAGCTCTTACGTATGTTTTACCACTAGATTGTGCTCTTTGGACACCTAACAAAAAAACGCTTGATAATAGTTATGGTTGTTATTTTGTCAAAAAAATTAGTTATGGTTGCTATACTATTTTGCAGACCTAAAGCAAAATGCTCCAATTATCTAACTATACTTTAACGAACAAACTTAATAGAGGAAGCTAATTTAAGTAATAATGTTGGTTATACACTGTAATGAATTCTCATGAGATAAACTTTAGACATATAATTTGAGGAATCAGAATTTATTTTAGACTAAAATTTTTATTAAAGTTGGTTTTTTAAATGTTGCATGTGTAAATTTAAGCCCAAACTACGTTGTTGCATAACTAAACCTCAAATTAACAAAGTAGCAAGTGCGACCAACATATTTTTAGGCCTACAGCAAAGTGTAAGGTGAGACCTTACAAAAATCGGGGGTCTTTACAAACTTAAATGTGAGTTTTGTTCAAGCAAGAATCAAACACATTCACTAGGGAAAAAACAGACACACTAATTACCGGTAAGCTAAACCAGCTAATGATAAAAGTTAGATATTAGTATAGTAATAAATAATTTTTTTGCTGGTTAGTCTAAAGTAAGGGCATGAGCCACCTTATATTTGGACCGACCTAGCATTATATTACGAAGGTTACTATTGACACCCCCATTTTTGTTAATGCACCTTTTATAGACTCAAATTAATAAAGTAGTAAGTGCGACCAACATATTTTTAGGCCTACAGCAAAGTGTGAGGTGAGACCTTACAAAAATCAGGGGTCTTACAAACATAAATGTGAGTTTTGTTCAAGCAAGAATCAAACACATTCACTAGGAAAAAATAGACACACTAGTTACCAGTAAGCTAAACTAGCTAATGATAAAAGTTAGATATTAGTAATAGTAATAAATAAATTTTTTGCTAGTTGGTCTAAAGTAAGGGCATGAGCCACCTTATATTTGGACCGACCAAACATTATATTACGAAGGTTACTATTGATGCCCCCATTTTTGTTAATGCACCTTTTATAGACTCTTTTCATTTTATTTTTTTTCAAATTTACACCATCCTGAATTTTATTTCCAGACGGAACTTAAATTTTTTTTTTATAAAAACTCATTTCCCTCTTATTCTTCTTCACTTTCTTCATCTTCTTCCCTCACTCATATTTTCCACCTCCTCCTTCTATTAATTTCTCTTAAAGTTCCCACAGCGCAACCCAGTGGTGGATCTATGTGGAAGAGTTTGGGGGCAATTGCCCCCATAAACATTTTTTTTTAACGTGCAGATACTTAATAATTTTATATTTTGCCTCTATAAAAAAATAAATATTGCCCCTATAGTACAAATTTTTTTATAGTAAAGGATCAAAATGGTCGTTGACAAAAAAACATGGAGACCTATTTAGTCCCTCAAAAATAAAAATTACTAATTTAGTCTTCTAAAATTTTAAATGTTGGTCAAATTAGTCATTGATGAGACTAAAATGTCCCAAAAAATTATTCTACTAAGGACTAATATGTTCGATATTTGAGATTTTTGAGAACTAATTTAGTACTTTTTATTTCTCAAGAATAAATAGATCTCCACGTTTTTTGTACTTATTTGGGTCCTTATTATTTTAAAAAAATAATTATAAGAGACAAAATTTTGCTCCCACCAAGAAAACTTTCGGGACCTGCCACTGGCGCAATCCCCACTGATCTACTCCAAAAAAATCCCACACCCTCTTCCTCTTCTATGCTTTTTTCGTTGGAATATTAGTCTTCATTCCTTTCTCTTTTACATTTTTTCTACGAACTAATACTCTCCAGAATTGTATGTCTGCAAAATCACTACTTTGCTTTTTGAGCTATACGAAAGAACTAGATCACGATCTCGCGGGAATAATCTCTTGAAAACTGAAAGTAAGGGGGAATTATATATATATATATATATATATGGTCCCCCATGTTTTGCAACTTAGTTTGAGATTTATATGCTAAATTCTTTTATCTTGGGGCATCACATTCAAATGTGGTCCCTTGATCAATTGATGTAATTTGGCCATTTTATTAATACACAAAAACATTTGTCGAACCCATGTTTGTAATGAAGGATATCGATTAAGTGAATGAAGGGTTTTGAGTGAAAATGTCGAGGAATGTAGACTTGTGAATTTTCTGGAAATGATGTGTTCAAATCACTTTTATTTATAGACAAAATGAGCGGATGAGATTGCACTGAGACTTTAAATGGTTAACATTGCACTAATGCATTAACACATGAATAGTAGAATTTATGACACAATGATGCACCGATTATTCAACTACTGGCGTCGATGCGATCTTACACGTTCATTTGTCAATGCAATCCCTACTGTTCATCTACTAATGCACCAACACAATCACACATGACTTTTCAATTTCTGGACATAAACATCATAAACAAATTTGGATGTTTATATCCAGACACAACTGGCCCCGTGTTCGAATGTAAATATTTGGACGTTAAGAATTTTCCGAAAGGTAACGTCCACACGTCTGTTTACCCACACTTTATGTCCAGAAATTAACTTCCGAATAAGGAAATTTTGGAAGAAAAAAAATGAAAATACTCTATAGGAGGTGTATTAGCAAAAATTGTGATGTCAGTAGTAACTCTCTTGTATAACTTGGTCACCAATTCTGATGAAAGACTCTAAATATGTGCAAGTGACTAAATAAAAAAAATTAGTAAAATATTGGACTTGACAGCAAGCTAGTGAAACAATTGCAGTTGACACTTGACATTGAAATATCTTCCTTTGGTTTTTTTTAAATGAGGCATCAACACCATCCACTGATGTGAGAAAGAGAGGTGTTATTGCAAATTTGTAATTGGCTAGGTGTGCATGTCTGTCTTCCCTTGTCTTTAGCTATCTTTGACCTTTATTTAGAATCTTAACTAATGACCATCCAATTCTCACAATCCTCCCCAAAGCAAATTTCAATTTCAACTAACATAAAAAATAATGCAAATTCAGTTTTTTCTCACTCTTAAACCCGCCCCATTTCTTACAACATGCACCCCACGTTCAAAGAACCTAACTCAAAAAAGAAAAACTAACACAAAAACCATCAAACGAATCACATCCACTCTTTTGTCAAACTCGTAAACTAAAAAAAACTTCCATTTCATTTCTTACTACTTTGGCTTCTGACCTGCAATTTTCCTTCGCTCCCGACAGGGTCTCAGAGACCCCATGTTTTGTTCTCCCTTGTTCACCCTTTGAAAGGAAAATAAAAAATGGTTCGAGCAGGGGAACAAGACCAGGAAACCTACAGGTCCAAACTGTTTAATTTCAGAGGGATGTTTGAGAACACTGGGAGGCATACTAAGAGCTTGAGCGTTGACACTGGTACCACATTGGATCCTTTAGAGGATGGTGCAGCGTCATCAAGAAGTCAAGGGTCAAAACCTATTAATGGTTCAGAGAAGGTTCCTAAGCCAAGGACAATAAGCAAGGAGGAAATGGCAGCTATCGCAGCTAAGGAAGCCAAAGAGAAGCTTTTGCAAGGTGACCTCTATTTTCTAATTATGAGATTATATTCCATTGTACTTTTATTTCATTTAATAATTGTTAATAACATTTCAATGCAAAAGAGAGGCCATTTCCTTCGACCATCTTTTACAACATCTTCAATTTTTTAATTTGTACATACATATTTTGCATGGGATTTGTCTATAAATTTTGATATTCATGGTTGCATTTAATTCAGAGATGGAACAGATGAAGGAGAGATTTGCCAAACTACTATTGGGTGAGGATATGTCCGGTGGAGGAAAGGGTGTTTCATCTGCTTTGGCACTGTCAAATGCATTCACAAACCTTGCTGGTACATTGATTGACCTCTTGCTAATATATTTTTCCTCTTCAGTTAACGGACAAATATTCATTTCACCTTCAGGAAAAGCTTCATATCATAAAAATGTTTATTATTTCATTTCAATTTCTCTCTTTTTTTTTTTTTTCCCCTCATTGAGAATGCAGCTGCTGTTTTTGGTGAACAAAAGCGCCTAGAACCAATGCCTGCAGAAAGGAAAGCAAGATGGAGAAAAGAAATTGATTGGCTTCTATCAGTCACAGATTATATTGTTGAAATGGTTCCTTCACAGCAAAAATCTAAGGATGGTTCACAAATGGAGGTAAGCCCCCTGTCTATATTATTCTCCCTATCCTCATAATTGTTATATGATTGAAAATGATTTTTGATTGAATAGATTATGACGACGCGACAACGAACAGATCTCCACATGAATATCCCCGCCTTGCGCAAGCTTGATGCAATGCTTATTGTAAGATCACTAACTTTGCCCCTCTTGAGCTAAGAATGGTCATTATATTCTTTTACAAATTTAAATTGATTATGATTATTAATTATTTTGAATACTTGTTGGTGATGAGCAGGAATGTCTGGATAACTTCAAAGATCAAAATGAGTTCTATTATGTATCAAAGGATGCAGATGATTCAGATCAAGACAATGCAATGAGAAAAAATGATGATAAGTGGTGGTTACCTACACCCAAGGTTCCCACAGAAGGACTATCTGATGTGGCTAGAAAATTTCTGCAGTATCAGAAAGATTGTGTAAATCAAGTACTTAAAGCAGCCATGGCAATAAATGCTCAAATATTAACGGAAATGGAGATCCCTGAAAACTATATTGAATCCCTACCCAAGGCAAGACAAAAAACAGCTTAGCACTTGGATCACTAATGTATTCTCGCATACCTTTTTCTAAATTTAAAATTTTATTTTTCTTTTCTTTTCTTTTTTCAGAATGGAAGAGCAAGTCTAGGGGACTCCGCCTATAAGAGCATTACAGTTGAATTTTTTGATCCTGACCAGTTCCTATCAACCGTGGACTTGTCATCAGAACATAAGATCCTAGATCTCAAGAATAGAATTGAAGCATCAATAGTGATTTGGAGGCGGAAAATGAACCATAAGGATAGTAAATCTGCTTGGAGTTCTGCTGTGAGTTTGGAAAAGAGAGAACTCTTTGAAGAGAGAGCAGAAACCATCTTACTTCTCTTAAAGCACCGTTTCCCCGGCATTCCTCAATCTGCATTGGATATAAGCAAAATCCAATACAACAAGGTAAGTAAGACCATGCCCTTTTTGCACCTTGAGTTCTATCTAATATCTGCATACACTTTAGTTGCAACAAACTTAATAAATATATGGTCTTAACATCTACAAGATGATGCTGGAAGGGTCAACTAAATGTGATAAGACTAATGTTATTATGTTTAACAAACTAACATGATAAATGATTTGTTATCTTGGCAGGATGTAGGGCAAGCTGTTCTTGAAAGCTATTCAAGAATATTGGAAAGTTTAGCCTTCACAGTACTTTCAAGAATAGATGATGTTCTCCAAGCAGATTTTCAAACTCAAAATCAAGCAGGAAAAAGGAGAATCTCGGTTTCAAAGCCGAGTCCTAAAGAAGACATAGACAAGGGCAGTGCAGAAATGCCTGGTTCAATGACATTATCAGATTTCATGGGTTGGGGCTCTGATAAAGGTGACTCAGACATGAAGAAAGACCCCTTTGCAATTTCAGATGACTTTTACAATGACGTTGATGTGAAGCAACAAAAACTTCCAAACGTAGTGACCAACAAGAAGGTGTCATACCTTGAGACCTTGGGAGTCATGAGAAGTCCCACATCACGCCATTAGGGAAAGGGAAATAAGATGACATAAAACAGGTATAGAGTGAGAAACTGAGTCTTCAAAAGCACCATTAGACTCATAGAGGTGTTTCTTGGAGTCTTCATTGTTTATTCATGATCCATTCTTTCCTTTTGTACATAGGAATGGCAGAATCAATGACATTGAAGCATTGTCAGAGATATATTGTCCTCTAAGGAATTTGTAGTCCGGTAGCTGCCAACTTGAGATTTTTTATGATACCACAAAGTATCATAACTCCTTTTTTTTATTTTTTTATCCTTTTGTGGCAATTTAATGTAGACACCACCAGCCAATGTGTGTAACATACAACTTCAACTAGCATTGCTTTCTATAAATTGTCACAGACTAAACCCAAACCGTCAAGATGCACAAACTAAGTTACCAGATATATTTCACAAACTAGGATCATTGAATGAGTCAAAAACCCGAAAGGAATTATAGGTAAGTAAGTAAAATATGGACAAAGCCTCTAGGCAACTAAATCAAGACCAGCATCCCAATGAAACAACACATGCTAATTTATGTTTGCTTCAATTAAAAATTGAGGCAATGCCACTGAATTAGACTGGAAATAAACACCACTGAATAGAAATATAATGTAAGCATACTTACACATTCTGCAATTAGAGATTTACATGTTCAGTTCAAAACAAGAAAAGGGGAAAAAAGAAGCTAAACAGATGGAACTCTGAAACTTAATTAGATCCTGCCACGGGGACCGAGCTTTGGTGGAAGTTGTGGGCCCTTCTTGATTGGTAGAATGTCGCCAGAAGTTGTGGCATTGAAGTAAGCGAGGGTGGATCCACCTCCCAAGATAAAAAACTTGAGTAATAATTCCCTCTTTCTTTGTGAATGAAGCAGCAAATGTCTCGAAGAAGGTGTGGAATGCTACCCTTCAGGATTGGCTTTGGCAAAATTTGGGTCATAAACTGTCATGGCAAAGGGATAAGTGGGCTAGACGTTTTGCTAATACTTTGTGAAATATCTGAAATGCAATAAAAACTGATGTTTCTAGTTACACTTTATTCTTGACTTCAAAAATACAAGGGAATGCATTGGCCAACTGTTGAGGCCTCGATCACAATTGGATTCCTGATGGGTCCCTCTTGAGCAGGGTGTGCTCAAAATTAATGAGAGAAATAAGAAAGAGATAGATGGAAGAGAAATAGAGAATTTTTGTTTTTTTGTTTTTTGTTTTTGGTACATAGAAATAGAGAATTTCTATAGTTTAGAAGAGCAGAGAAATGAGGAGAGAAATAATTTCTATGTGGTGGGACCCACCCAAAATATCTCTGCTCAAGAGGAAAGAGATTTGTGTAGGAAACCTACAATTTTACTGTTCTTCCAATTTTGGCCTTGCATCTTCCATGTTCTCCCACATTGAAGTGGAGTTGCATCTTCCATCTATTTCTATTCATCCAAACAACATACAATTTCTATTCTACCCCGACATTTCACATTAAAAAGTTTCACTAAATGGGGAGAGGGAAGTGAAGCAGTACAAGTTTGAACCCTACTCCCAGTATCCACATAGCTCTTATGTATATTTTACCACCAGACTATACTCTTAGGACACAAATGTGACACTTATAATGGGATAGTGGGAGTATTTCTTATTTCTTTAGACATCCAAACAAAGTGTTAAAGCCTAAACCCTTTCTGTTGGATCCGAATCTCTATTATATACAAACATAAAGAGATTTAAAAAGGAAATTTAACAAATGACATTTCGAGAAGCAAAGTAGAAAGTCATGTCAACAAAAACTACACACATAGATTACACGAACAACAATTAAAAAACAAATAAAAAAGAAATATAAATAATAGAATTTAAAAATGCAGAAGTACATGCGATTCACAATCAATAATTGTGACAACGATGCTTTTTTTTATAGGCAAATATTAATATGTTAGTTGTTATATTAGTTTTTTTCTCCTTCGGTAGGATTTGAACCATGCACCTTTAACTCTTTCATACCATTATCTCAAACCAGTTGAGCTACCCATCTTCCCAGATGCTAGAGGTGACCGTAAAAAAATTTCCAGGGTTAGAATAATATTATAGGAAAATCAAAACAAAATTAAATTGATTTTATACGATAATACGGTTATTAAAGAATATTGAGTTTATTGTAAATTCAAATTGTAATAAATAAAAAATTATTATAGATAGATGAGCGGCTTCGAAAAATTATTTGATCGGATACGGGATTAGAAACGATAAATCCCTTTTTGAAAAAACATACTAGTAACAAATAAAATTAGTACTCCCTCCGGAGGGAGTACATTAACTACATTTTTTTACTCAACATTAGTTACATTTATTACATTGATTAGCGTCATTACAAATTGACTGTTGCTATTTATTAAGAAGCGAATTGCAAGAAATCGGCACAAATGATAGAATAAGCGTTTGACAGAATTCGAGCGGTCAAAAGTTATAGCAAAATTGTCAAACTTAAAAGCAAAACACGGCAATTTTTGTGTTCGCATATTTTGTGTCTATTTTCTTCGTAAGTGTTTCCCTTACAAATTACTCCTTCTGGAACTATTTATAAGGCAAAAAGTCATTTCTAGATTCGTTAAAAAATACATGAATTTGGCCTAATTTTTGGACCAGATACATACAATTTTTAACGAATCTGAAAATGACTTTTTGCCTTATAAATGGTTCTGTAGTAGTAGTGTTGTCCGTTGACATGTCATTCACCACATAATTGAGAAATATTGTCATTCTTTTGATAATGTCCATTTGCCGAAATTTGAGGATCCTAATGGACCAAGTAATACATAACTTTTCATATTTAAACCATCAAACCATATGTTTGCATTGTACAAATAGATTTAGGAAAATCACCCAAAAATTTCAACCAATGCATCATAATCATAAGATTAAACTAACGGCTCCAAGATTAAAATAATTTAATAAAAAAGGGATTCTCTCTCCCAATCTGCTGACCCACATGGAGTAGCAGAAGCAGAGCCGGACACGCAACGTTGACAAAGATGAAGAGACGCAGTGCAACAGAGTCGCCGCCATGTCCCACAAAACAATGGGTTGACGAAGAGTTGCAGTGCGATAGAGTTGTAGGTGGCGGTATTGTCGTGGCCTACAATGATGGGTTGGAGGAACCTTGGATCCCCGGACGGTGTGATGCGCTTCGCTATCTAATTGATGATTCACCCCAAAAGCAAAGTGATGTAAAGTACACATTGTTTGGAATTGAATGGCTAAAAAGTACAAAACATCATAAAAGGATTACAAACAAGGTTGTCAAACACGAGAGTCTAGACAGACTCGTGGAGTATAGGTAGACTCGACTCGTACGAGTTTACCTAATGTTTAAAATAATATTAATGATAGAGTCTAGGCAAACTCGTGGTGCATAAGTAGACTCGACTCGTAAACTCGTACGAGTTTACCTAATATTTAAAATAATATTAAATAAATCTACATATAACAAATACTTACTATAAGGAAACGATTGATCTTCCTCTTTTTTGTATGCGTACAGAGCAAAACTTGCAGACTAAGTATTTCTTTAAAAAAAAAAGCAATGAAACGCATGAAATGGTAGCATTTTGGGTTTTTTTTTAAAATGTCAACACTGACTCGCTGACTCGGCTCAGACTCGCGAGTCAGTCCGAGTCTACACGAGTCCACCGAGTCCACCTGAGTTTGTGCAGAAACGAGTTACATGGCGAGTCAACTCGTTTCGTCCATGTAGAAACGTAAACTCGTAGAAACGAACGAGTCGACTTACGAGTCTAACAACCTTGATTACAAAGAACATCTTAAAAAATCTACAAGAACGTTTATGCTGACCTTCAGTCTAGTTGAGAAGGAGTTTGTGGCAAAATAGGGAATGAATCATACTGAATTTGACCTTTGTACAATAGGAAAGCTTGCTGATATTCTTACAGCATCATTACCTTTGAGTCACCTGACAAAAAACAATGATCCATGTGAGATTGTCGAACGAATCACTCCTTTTAGTTTTAAGCATTGGAATTGTTTGCGTGGCATGTCACTTTTAGATCAATTTCGTTTGTATAATTAATATAACAAAATATATTTAGTATAATCAGTGTCATGGTTTCTAATTAAATTGTCTTTTTTTTCCTTCGAATTTTCAGTATTGATTTTTTATTTTTATTTTCTATATTAATCAATATGCAGCTTTCAGACTATATTTTCCATAAATAAATATAGTCTCCATAAATTTGTAAAAATGAAAATTAGCTAAGAACCTTTTTGATCAGTAGCTATATGATAGCTATTTCCACTATAAAATTTCATCTCCGAACATTTTGAGCTTCAGATAGAAATAATTATTTTGAAATTAATTTGTTGCTAATTAACTTTCAATTAGGTATAAATAAAGGTAGCTAAATTTCTTAGTAAAATTGAAAATTTCTTGTAATACATGTTTATTCAAAGTTTCAATTAAGTGTTGAATTTGGAATATTAGTACGTCTCAAATTATTTGTCACTTTATTATATAGAGTATATAAATTACTTTTTTCCAATAATACCCTAATTTAACTGTATCTCAACCACCCCACATTAATTAGTCCTTCTAACCAACTCTTATTACACTAAGAACATTTTAGTCCACTAATATTATTTTTACCTTGAAATTTTTGACATAAAAGCCTCATTTATGTTATACCATCTGAGTTAGACAAATTTGTTATTATTTTACCTTAAAAATAGTTGTAATTAATGATTTTCTTAAAACGTGTGTATTACCTTAAACGACATTGAATATGAGACAGAGGAAGTGTCTCTTTAATGGCCCATGTCGCAGAATTTATTAGGATTTGATCACAACTCCAATTAAATAATGACATCAATGGAATTCTCGAACTTTTTTTTTTGATAAGCAAAAATTATTACTCGAGAGTACAAGGAGTACTCCAACCCGTTACATCAAAAAGCACAATCAACAAGACTTAAGACATCCCGGCGGATTAGAGCGCCAGTCTGAAAACGAGTAACCTGATTAACCTAAATTCTCGGCCTATTATGTTGTATGCTACGGGGCCCATTAACGGAAACATGCGATGTATTTTATAATATGTTTATAAGAATTTAATTTATATGCACTGTCAGTATAGAAATATTTTACACATGCATCCAATGACGTGTTGTCACATCATTTAATGAGTATGACAAATCATGTGTTTTTAAACTCATTAAATGATGTGAAAACACATCATTTGATACATGTGTAAAATATTTTTATGTGTAGAAGTTAAACTCATTTATAATAGATTTTTTATATATTCAAATAAAAATGCTACTATATCCAAGACCCAAGAGGTGCCTTTTATAAATTCAAAGCACCTCTTATATAAAGACTAGTCGTGTAAACGAGTTAAGCCGAGATGAGCGCTTGAAGCTTAAGCTTGACTTGTGAAAAAATAGTAAAGCTTGAGTTTGACCATTTATTTAAACGAGCCTAACTAAAAGCTTGAGTTTGACTTGTTTAAAAATAATAAAGCTTGAGTTTGCCTTGTTTAGCTCATTTATAATTAAATTATATTTGCATTTACGAAATTTTTTCTTTAATTACTTTTTAATTTATCATTTAAGGTAAAATGGCATGCAAAAGCATCACAATAGAAACTGATATCCCAACTAGGTTGGCACATCAGCCACTACCTATCATCTGCAGCACACCAAAATTTATTAAAATAAAGAAAAGGACAAAAAAAATCATGGGGGGGCATGGACCTAACCCATGTACAATTATTTGAACCTAAAATTTGGAAGAGCATACCTATTACGGAAAAAATGCTCCCTTATGAAAGTAGGAATTAAATCCCACCAAATAAAACCCTGAAACCCAGTACCGTGAGAGGCTAATTTATCTGCACAGTGATTACCCTCACAGTATATATGAGAAAATCTAAAATTCATCCTACTAGTAAGCTGTAAACAATTTAACCACCTATTTCGAAGTTTCCAAGGAACAGTTAGAGGGGAAACAAAAGCAGAAATAACTAAGATAGAGTCGCACTTCAGCCAAAAATTGTGCCAACCCTTGTCATAAGCAATCTCAATGGCAACCATAGCACCAAGGAGTTCAGCCTGAAGCGCAGAAAAATTGCTAATAGGCATAGAGAAACACCCGAGGGCAGCAGCTCCACTATCACGGAAAAGCCCTCCACAGGCCGCAGGACCCGGGGCACCTCTAGCAGCACCATCGGTGTTGCATTTGATCCAACCACATCTCGGAGGATGCCAAAGGACCGGAAAGATAACTAGAGCTTTGGAAGGGTGAATATCAATGTTGAAAGCCTTAAGAATCATAAACTCTTTAATATTAGAAGAGGCTGCACCCTTACTCAAATTACCAGCTAAATGAACATTTGCTGAGATTTTGGAGATGGCAGCAGGAACAGGAATGGCAATGTTGTCAAAGCGAGCTTTATTCCTACAAAACCAGATTGCATGTATGACATAAATGATGGCAGCTGTGATGACATCATTGGCTTGCTTGCTCCAAGTCCCTGAGCAAACACCGAGAACATCAAGAATTGAAGAGTGGCTGAGGTTGCACTGTAAAATGGAAGCAAGCCAAGTCCAAATTTGTTGCGCAAAGGAGCATTCAAAAAAGAGGTGCTGTGCAGTTTCTGTTTTGCAGCAGCAGAGACTGCACATAGAAACAACAAAGCAGCCGCGTTTTCACAAAGCATCATCAGTAGGCATCCGATTGTTGATGAGTCTCCAAACTAGAAATGAAATTGAGGGAGGAATAACCTGGTTCCAAATGACTTTAGACCAAAGAGCCTGCTGACCAGGTTGAATTTGTAACAAATAAGCCTCCTTTGAAGAAAGAGAGCCTGAATCAGTGGTATTCCAGATAAGGTGATCCTCCACTTCAGCTATAGGGATAGAAACGGATCTCAAAGCTGCTACAAGAGTAGCAGAGCGCTGAAGGATAGCTGGAGGAACTTCCCAGGCGCCATCTTTGATAAAATCTCTAACCTTAGCAACCAAGGAAGTGTGTAAGTGAGAGGGAATGTCAAGCATGTCAACCAGCGGCTGCGATAACCATTTATCAGTCCAGAAATTAACTTTACTGCCATCACCAATTTGCCAAGTCACATTGGTCAAAACAGAAGTGAAAACTGATTTAATTCCTGTCCAGATCGAGGAGCTGATAAAAGAGTAAGGAGGGATATTGTTCTTTAGACAACGAAGCTCTCAAAAGGCAAGCCCATCGGGCCGTTAGACGAAATCAGCTCCCAGCCCAATTTCACCATTGAAGCATTGTTGATTGCTCTCAAAGAGCGAAGACCAAGGCCACCCTCCTTAATCGGACTGCACATTTTATTCCAAGAGACTGTAACCAACTTTCTAGAATTAATATCACCTGACCAAATGAAGTTCCTGATCCATTTATCAACATCATTAAGAAGGCCTATAGGCCAAATATAAACATGAAAACTGTACGTGAACATGCTTTGAATGACAGATTGAACTAACTGAACTCTACCCATAATTGATAAGAGAGAAGCTTTCCAAGCAGACAATTTAGCCTTAATCCTATCCGCAATATACTGAAGGTGAATCCGTCTAGGCTTTCCTTTGAACAAAGGAACTCCTAAATATACAAAAGGAAGAACCCCAGCTGAAAAACCAAGAATGGAAGAAAGAGTACCTGTCCTGAGAGCAGATAACGACCCTGGATAGAATTTGGACTTATTAGGATTAATGACTTGGCCAGATGCAACACCATAATCATTGAACAGAGCCATGAGATTGCGCATATTTTTTTGAGTTCCCCTGCAAAAGATCATTACATCATCGGCATATAAAACATGGGATTGAGTTGGAAACCCTCTAGGGCCTGTCATCAACTGGAGTTGACCGGATTGCACAAGATTAGTGATGCCTCTGCTTAACACCTCCTCAACAAGACAAAACAGGAGAGGAGACAGGGGGTCTCCTTGCCTCACACCCCTTTTGCAAGAAAAGAATCCCACCGAATTACCATTTACCGAGATGGAGAGCTTAGCCGAGTGAAGGATAGTATCCACCCACTTACAGAACTTATCATCAAAACCAAAACAATGAAGCACTCTCAAAAGGAAAGACCAATCTAGAGTGTCAAATGTCTTTTTAATATCAATTTTGATTGCAACATTACCTCCAAAAATTCTCCTATCCAACATGTTAATAGCCTCTGAAGCAACACAGATACAATCTGTAATCTGACGACCATGAATAAAACCTCTTTGATTAGCAGAGACTATTTTGGGGGCAATCTTAGCTAATCTATCAGCCAAAACCTTGGTAATAATCTTGAAATGAAAGTTAGCTAATGCAATGGGTCGAAATTGCTCTATTTTATCAGCCCCTGGGTCTTTAGGAACAAGAACAACAACATTAGAGTTCAAATTTGGCAAGATCCAACCTGTTTTAAAAAATTGGAGGACGGACTTGAAAACATCATTTGCAACAATGTCCCAATATTGATGGAAAAAGAAACCACCAAAGCCGTCAGGTCCTGGAGCACTATTCCCATTCAAAGCAAAAACAACGTCTTTACCTTCATCCAAGGTAGGCAAATTGGTAAGAAGAATATTATCCTCCACTGAGACCAGCTTTGGAATTACCTTGTCAACAATATCATTATCCACACATGAATTTTCTGCGAATAACAAATTACGGTAAAAGAGACAACATCTTCTTTGAATTTGGGAGGCTTGATTGAATATGATCACCAATATTCCGCAAGGTATTGATTTGTTTAGTAACATGCCTAATTCTTGCCAGCTTGTGGAAATAAGCTGTGTTTCGATCACCATACAAAGTCCAATTATTTCTAGATTTTTCGAGCCAAAATTGCTCCTCAAGCAGCAGGGCCTGCTGTAAATCAGCTTGAGCAATCTTCTCCTGCTCCATTAAGTCATCACAGTAGCCGCAAGCATCAATTCGGGACTGCACCTGATCTACTTTGCTAGCAGCAGCATTCACCTTGAGATGCATATCTCCAAAGACAGTTTTGTTCCAGACTCTAAGCCTTGTTTTTAAAGCTTTCAATTTTTGGCAAAGAACATACATTGGGCAACCAACATAAGGCTTTCCCCACTCTTCAGCAACAATGTTCCTACAATCAGGATGACTATCCCACATTTTCATAAATTTGAAAGATGATTTACCAGCAAAAGAGTGTGTCTTTGCAATCAGCAGAATAGGGAAGTGATCTGACTTGCTTCTAGTTAAAGTGCTGCAGGAAATTTGAGACCAGCAGTCAAGCCAAAGGTCATTGCAGATAGCCCTGTCCAACCTCTTCTCAGTGTAAGCATTCCCTTTTCTACCATTAGACCAAGTGAATTGGGAGCCTCTAGTCAATATATGAGTCAGGGTATTCAATTCGGTCCAAGCTTGGAATTCCTCAGCAGCCAACTGAGAGGGCCTGCCCGAGCCCCTATATTCATGAGCACCCATAACAACATTGAAATCTCCAATAAAACACCAAGGGCCAATGTGATCTTGCTGCAATTTAGTCAACTTCAGCCAAAGACTTCTTCTTAAAGTGTAAGAATGACAAGCATAAACAGCAGCAATAAAAACTTGCTTGCTGTTAACAGTGATTGAGCATGAAATATGCTGCCTTGAAACAGAAATGATGTGAGGGTCAAGATGTGAAGAGCAAGCAAACCAAAGGTTTGGAAAGAGTGCTCCCCTATCATTAACAGCCACCACTTTTAGATTAAGCTTCCTCCAAAAACTAGCAGGAAATTTAGAAATATCAATCCAAGGTTCTGAGAGGAAAACAAAGTCAGGTTTGTTCATCTTACATAACCTTTTGAGAACCAATCTTGTAGCAGGATTAGCAATCCCTCTAGCATTCCAATACAGGATATTCATTTAGCAAAAATTTGTAGGGCCACCTCTGCTGCGGGTGTGGTATCTCCCAGGCTTATGAGCCTTCTTAGCTTTCTTTTTCATTTTCTTCAACTTAGATTTTGAGATTACTTCAATGAAATCTGAAGAATGGCACTGGTCATTAGCAAGTAAGTATTTGTTACCTTGTCCTGCAGAGAGATCCAGACTTTGTGTCTCCATGACAATTTCCTCATCTACCTCTTCATCATCACTAGCCATATTGCCCCACAATTTGCCAACAATCATCATATCATTGGCAACATTTGAATTACTCGGCTGATTCATGGGAGTGACAGGGGTACCACTCACCAAATGATTAAGAGTATTTCCTGCAGAGGGATTCCCTGCATCACAGTTAATATCCGATGGAATCTCAACAGTCCCTTCATACTCTTGTTGCACTGCCTCATTTTCACAGTCGGGCTCCTCATGCAAGGCCTCAACATCAGGCACAGGGTTGGCACCATGAAAATTGCTTGTGCCCTCTACACTCACAGCAGGATGACTCTCTAAACATACCTCCTTGCCTTTACTTGAAGGCTGATTAGGATCATTAGTCTCAAGATCATTGATCTCAGCATCATTAACCACCACTGTTTCATTGGTTTTTGGCACATAATTAGTAACTGGTTGCTTAACATGGTTATCAATCTTTTTATAAGCAGCAACAACTTTCTGTCCATCTCGGGGCAGCTGAGGATTCTTTCTACATTGAGCCATATCATGGCCAATTAGCTGGCAAATATTGCAAAATGCTGGAAGATGTTCATATTCCAAATCCACAAAGAAGTTATAATCGTCGCGTTCCACCAAAATCCTGTCAAGAAATTTGCCTCTTAAATCAAGGTCAACCAAGACTCTTGCAAAGTGGCCAAAAGTCTTTTTGCAAGTAGCTTCATCAAGGGCGATTGGAACCCCGATGCCACCTGCAATGGATAGCACTATTTTGGGCCTCCAATATTCTTGCGGCAATCCTAGAATGCGAACCCAGCATTGAGCATGTGTGTGCCTTTGCTCGGATGGTTTGAAATCTGGAGTCCAAAGAGAGAGCCGCATAACACCCGGCTTTAGATTCCAGGATCCGGCTGCTAACACCTTCCTGAGATCCTCTTTGGAACTGAACGAGAACTTGTAAAACCCTCTGCCTAGAGATACCATACTCCACCTTCCGATATCTTTCCATTGATCAATCAATTTCGTTTGTAACTCAGCAAACTTCCGCGGCACATCGCCTTTGGTGCGGAATCTGATTTTGACAGATCCTGAGTGACTTTTGTATTTTAAAATATACTTTGGGCCTGTTTGGATTAGCTTATTTTCATTTATTTGTGTTTATCTACTGATATAAACACTTGTAAGGGTGTTTGAATGGGTTTATAAAAAGAGCATATGTGTGTCCCATAAGCTGTTTATTGGTTATTTCCATAAGCTCTCACCAATAGCTTATGTTATAGGCTTATGCGGAGCTTTTTGTCCTACTATTCGTGACCTTTATGCGAATCCTTTTTTTTTTGACAAGAGAAAACTAGATCATTTCATTAGTAACTATTTGCTCATACATGTTGGTAACTCCAGAAACACTCGAGAGCAAGCATTGGACATGGCCACCTTTGCTAACACATGAGCAACCGTGTTAGCTTGCCTCCTAGAGAACTCCACATGAGAGTTTTGAAAAAAAGAAAAAAACTGACTCTTACAATGATTTATGATAGTTCCAAAATCCGTCACCTCAACTGAAGGCGAATTGAAGCTATCAACTACTAACTTAGAGTCTAGTTTGAAGACCACACTATCCCAACCTAGATGCCTCACCCAATCAATAGCCATCATCAACCCATACGCTTCTCCAACTCGAACATCCAAAAGGGGCTCAAACCAGTGTGTCTTTGCCTGCAAGAAAACACCAAGCTCATCTCGGATACACATATCAATGCCTACCTTATTGCGATCCGAGGAAAACGCCGCATCTATATTGCACTTGACAAAACCCATGGGTGGTTTCTGCCAAGAACAACGATGTGAATCCTTGCGTCTCGTTTTTTCCTCTAACATTTTATTTTCGGCACTATCTCTCCGTCCCTTGCACATGACCTCTCAATAAAAAACAATTACTCCTCCATTTTTTTATTCGTTGTCAGAGACTCGTTTCTCTTCCGTTGAGTATGTGCAATCTTTGACTTTTCTCTACCATTCTTCCCATCTATTTTTCTCATTAGTCTTATTCTATTTTGTTAATAGTAATTTTATTAAAATTATATGATATATAAGATTTTGATTTTAATACCTTAGAAAAATTACAAACAGGTAAATGATGAGTTTTTTTTAATTTAATCATAACTTTGTAATATATATGACACTTATTTTTAGTTTTTTTAACTTATTTTAACCATGGTTTGATCTTTATTTTTTTAAATAATGATTTTGTGCTATGTGATTTGTGAATTTTCATTTTTAATAACAATTTTGTTATATATTATGTAATTTTTATGCATTATTAATATATTTTTTAAATTTTTAATTATTGTTTAATTTTAAATTTTTAAAAATTATAACATCTTATAAGTGTTTATATAGTTATGTATCCAAACAGTTCAAATTTTTTATAAGCACTTTTCAACATATAGATCCAAACACAAATAGCTTATTCATTTTGAGCGCTGATGACATAAGCTCTCATGCCATAAGCTCTAATTATGTCATAAGCGCTTAAATAAGTTGTTTATCCAAACATGACCTTTTATCTTTCCGTGTGGGTCTGCATAATTTGTTCTTTTATTAAATTATCGCTTTTAATCTTGGAGCCGTTAGATTAATCTAATGGTTGTGATGTATTTCTGTAGAGGGATGGAGGGATAGGCTCTTGGGAGAGGATCTAAATTCGTAAAGTACAATAGCTAATGTTAAATTAAGGTGTAAAATGCTTAATTTAATAAATGAGGGTGACAAGTGCAACTAAGCCAATTAAGCATGTGAAAGGATTTTCTCTGAGTGAGAGAGTGTTTCTCTGATTGAAAGAGTAGGGTTTTTCTCCAAGTGAGAATAGGTATGGCAACAACAAACTAGGGTTTAAGGGGGTGAGTGATGGAGAACCTATCAATAACAGGGGAAGGGGAGGATTTGGAGGTAATGGTAGAGGGAGACCAAAAGGGGGGAGATTGACCTTGCACTTTGTATAGTAGGGCACTTCCTCACAGACCGTTCGATCAAGGCACACCTTATGAAGGATAAGATCGCAGATATATGGCATCCGGTGTACGACGTTGCCATCACAGAGGATAAGCTAGGCGTGTTCCTATTCCAGTTTTATCATTACATGGATTTCCAAAGGGTGATGAAGGGAGGCCCATGGTTCTTTGATAAACACATGCTAGTTCTGAGATTGCTACCAGGTGGTGCAAGACCAAGCCAAGTTCCATTGTATACGGTTCCTTTTTGGGTGCAGGTATATGATATTCTGGTAGGTTTCATGTCAGAAGCAGTGGGTCGATCGTTAGCTAACTTCATCGGAGACTTTCTTGAGTATGACAGTAGCAACAACTCAAACTTCTGGCACAAATATATGCGCCTTCGCGTGCTGCTTGACGTGCGGCAGCCATTGAAAAGGTGCAAGCGTATAAAGAAGCAGGGCGGAGAGGCGAAGGAGGTTACTTTTAAATATGAACGCCTAGGCATGTTTTGTTACATGTGTGGTTTGATGGGGCACGCTGAAGACTGCAGTGGTAAACTCATGTAAACGAGAATGAGTGGCATGTCTTTTTCGGGTGTAGCAAAGTTATCCTCTGTTGGACTGAAGCGGGGGTGTGGCACTGGTTGTGGGAGCTCCTGCACATTGCAAGAGACTTCAATGAAGCAGTATTCACTGTTCTGGGCACTCGCGGCCATTGCAGCAAAAGGAAAAATTCATCCCGCTAATTTGGTGCTTATGGCGACAGAGAAACGACAAATTGTGGAATGGTATTAAGCTAAGTCCAGCTACTGCAGTTAGTTTAGCCCGGGGAGCGCTTATGGATTGGGTGCATGCAAAGAATAGAAGTAATGCTACTCTAGTAGATGACAGTAGCCAACATGTCAGCAAGTGGACAAAGCCAGCGCAACAGAAGTTCAAATGTAACATAGATGCAGCGATTTTTAGTGACCACAGTATGTTCAGGATTGGGATGTGCATTCGAGACGGTAACGGAGCCTTTGTGAGGGCTAAATCCTTATGGATGAGGGGTGCCCCTCATGTGCAAGAAGCGGAAGCAATAGGATTACTAGAAGCCATTCGTTGGTTGTGTGAATTGGGTTTCCTTACGATGTCTATTGAGCTGGATTGCAAGTCAGTGGTTGACGGTGTTTTAGGAGACACAGTTTACAACTCAGAGTTTGGTACTACCCTTGATTATTGTAAGGAGGAGCTTCATCAATTACCAAACTATAGGATTAGTTTTATTCGGAGGCAAGCAAAACAAGTTTCTCATAGCTTGACTAGAGCATCTACGAACTATGCTAGCTCCCAAAATTTTGATTTGATTCCAACCTGTATGCTTGAACATCGTTTGAATGATATGAGTTAAGTTTATTCCGTTCAGAAAAAAATCATTTAATGATATATATTGAGGCTATTTTCAAAAGTCAATGGTATGGGATTGTTATTATTATTCATAATAAAAAAAATAGTATGGGATTATAATTAGTGGGAGAAATACAAATCACAAATTTTCCAAATTTCATCGCCTGTAACTTGTCCCTAAATCTAGCGTGTTTAATATTTTCCTGAGAAAAAAATTTACAGTCAGGTTGCTGTTAGCAGCAAAGTAAGTGTTACCATATTAATTAGTTTTACATTATACAATGCATTCAGTTTTACTCATATAGCCATTTCAATGCTCATAATCATGATGATTCATGCATTTTATTAGTACGATTACATGATTGTATGGTGGTAACATAATGCCTTAAATTCATAACGTAACTGATTCATATCTTTTAATTCAATTCTTAAATGCTTTTGATTGCATGGTGGTAACCTAATGCCTTAAATTCATAATATTTAATAGTTTGTCAAATTTTATACTATTTATAAGACATTTAATTAGTTTAGACTATAAATCATTTTTTATGGTACAACATTTTTTTCTTTTGACTCATAAATCATTTTTTGTTAATAATAGTATAAATCATTTTTTGATACACAAAGGGAAAAGATATCAATAATTTTTAAATTCATTGTTATAATAATTTATGTTTATGTTATTATATATCCTCTCAACTAACTAATTTATTGAAGATTTTATTTTATCTAGAAAATTTTAATTTTTGTACACAATAATATATACAAGTAAATTGATTTATATACAAATTATAGATAAAACATAATACACGAGAATGAATATTTAGTATGATAGTATATAAGGGAAAATTACACTTAAAACACGATGATAAAATTTTACGTAAAACTACATTAACATGTGAATTATTAAGAGAAAATTATAATTTTAATAATTTTAATTCATTGTTATATTTTTTATTATTTATAATATTTTTTTGACGCATATTATTTACAATCTTCTCACCTAACTAATTTATTAAAGTTGTTTTTTTACTTGAGAAAATTTAAATCATCTTTTACAAATTACTATATACATATAACTATTAATGTAGAATTTATAGATAAATATAACACACAGCTGTGAATTATTTATATGAAAGTATATAGGAAAAATTATACTTAATACATGGAAATGAGTATTTTATATAAAACCATATTAATATCTTAATTATTAATTAAGGAAAAATATTTATAGTTGTATTAAATTAAATGTAGCGGTGGAAAGATTTCAAACCCTAAATAGAAAGCCCCTTAGTTGTAATTTTTTATTTAAATATATACAAAATGTTGCTTCTTCTTTTTTTTTGACAAAAAAATTTTGCTTCTTCTAAACACTAGCTAAGTGATTATATTTTTTTAATTATATACCGTGTGTAGCACGGACCTATTGAGATATTGTAAAAAAATTATTAAATATTTTTAATCTAAGAAAATTTCAGTTTTCTTTTACTATAGTATATAAAGTATAAGACACGTAAATAAACATTTTACAAGAAAATATGGGAAAAATTACATTCAACACAATATTTTATACGAAAAAAATTAGTATCTATCTGTAAATTGATCAATATATAACTTGTAGATAAAAGGTTTAATTACTCTGTAGGTCTCTGAACTATTTGAAAATTTCTAAATAAGTCCTTGAACTAAAAAAATCTGTAATTGGGTCCTTGATCATTTTAATAAATTTCAATTAGGTCCCTATATTTTAATTGGGACCTTGAACTTTTAAATAATTTATAATTAGGTTCCTGAACTTTTAAATAATTTGTAATCGAGTCCCTGAATGCAGGGAGCTAATTATAACTTATTTAAAATTTCAGGGACCTAATTACAAGTTATTTAAAATGTCTTAATATGCATGGACTCAATTACAAAATATTGAAAAATTTAGGGATTCAATTACAATTTTTTTTAGTTCAGGGACCTATTTAAAAATTCTCAAATAGTTTTAAAACCTACAGAGTAATTAAACCTAGATAAAACCTTACATGTGGAAATAAAAGTTAACATGAAAGCAGTGGGTGATTTTTACACTTAAATATATATTTAAGTTAATTCATGAGGATGCACATTCTTCGTATAAGGTTGAAATATAAAATTTAATAATAATTTTTATACAAATTATTGTCTCTTACTTATTAATAACGTCAATTAAATATAATAATTTATTTTTCACATCAAATTTTCCTATTCTATTGTACGTTAGGTTCCTTATAATATTACTAAAAATTAATAATTATTATCATAATATTTATTATATTCTATTTTTAAAACCAAAATATTACTCTTACAAAATATAAAAATGTTCCCATGCATATGGTCGGTTATATACTAGTTTTATTACAAATGAAAAAAATAATAAAATCAGTGCCATGAGTGAATCTGAATGATCAGATGCATATTAATCAGATGGTCAGATGAATCAGAATTAGAGTTTACGTTTTCAATCAGTTTTGCTAAGTTATTCAGCATATAAACCGTCAGATCCATAAGCTCTCTCTACTACACTCATTTTGTATTTCATTGCAACGCACGTGTTTAGTTCATCCATCCACATTTCAAGCTTCAATGGAATCCATTGGCGTGCTAATGACTAGCCCAATATACAGCTACCTCGAAGAAGAGCTCGCAAAGCGCTTCAACCTCTTCAAACTCTGGAACTATTCCTCCTTCGCCGCCTACTCCAAAACGCACGCCAACTCAGTTCGCGCACTCGTCGGCAACGCCAAAATCGGAGCCGACGCAAACACCATCGATTCCCTCCCCAATCTAGAAATTATCTCCACTTACAGCGTCGGATTAGACAAAATCGACCTCCAAAAATGCAAAGACAAAGGGATTCGGGTCACCAACACCCCCGACGTATTAACCGACGACGTCGCCGACCTTGCCATCGCCCTCGCCTTGGCCGTCCTCAGAAAGATTCCTCAGAGCGATCGCTTCCTCAAGAATTGCCTCTGGAAAAATTCTGATTTTCCACTAACTACAAAGGTTTCCCTTCCCCACTTTTTCAATCAATTGATTAATTTAAATAATAATGTTATAATAATTAATTAATGTATTGCGTATTTCAGTTTAGTGGTAAAGCAGTTGGAATTATTGGTTTGGGAAGGATTGGTTCGGCAATAGCGAAGAGAGCTGTAGCATTTGGTTGCAGAGTTAGTTACTACTCGAGATCTGAAAAACCGGAGACCGGATATAAGTATTACCCTAACATTCTCGACTTGGCGGCTAACTCTCAAATACTTGTTATAGCGTGTGCGCTTACTGAAGAAACCCGTCACATTGTGAACCGTGGAGTTATTGATGCATTGGGCCCTAAAGGGATTATTATCAATATTGGGCGAGGCTTGCACGTTGATCAACCCGAACTTGTTTCTGCATTGGTTGAAGGGCGATTGGCTGGTGCGGGCCTTGATGTGTTTGAGAATGAGCCTGATGTGCCTGAGCAGTTACTGGGCCTTGAGAATGTTGTGCTAACTTCTCATGTGGGGAGTGACACCGTGGAAACTTGTAATGCCATGGCAGATCTTGTGATTGCAAACTTAGAGGCGCACTTCCTTGGCAAGCCACTTTTCACTCCAGTCCAATGATTTGATTGATTGTTATAGTATTTAACTTGTGCCAATGATTGTCTACAATACAAGTTCTATTGTTCTAGACATGTCTTGAGTTGAGTGAAGGTGAACACACTTGATTTTTAATAAAAATAACATCAAAATTTTCTTATGGCTGCAGAATATTTGAATGAATAATTTTACTAGGTAGGAGTGGATTTTGAACTGTTATAATCAACCAACTCTTGCGTAACTTCATAAATTGCAAGGTTTCAATGTCAGGAGGCTTCATAACCGTATAACTCAGTATTTTGTGTTAAGGTAGCGCCTGTCTAAATATATAACTACTTATTAGAGGAATGTTGATATAATAATTTATTCTTAATTAAATGGGTGAAAGAATTTTGAATACTCCTGTAATTTTTTTTTGACTAAGGCTATGTTTGGTAGTCAAGAAAGTGGGGGAAAAGAAAGTGGGAAGAAAGAAAGTTTATTGATTAAAGTGTAAAATTGCTGACGTGTCACACTATGATTGGTCTGTCACACTTACTTATGCACACTTTTTATATTTTTCAAAAAACTTTTCCTTTCCCCACCTTTCTTTCCCCATCCAAACATAGTGTAAGTGATGTATCACTTTATGACATTGATAGGTTTTTTCCCTAATCTTTTGCTAATAATTTATTTTTTTCTCTCTCTTTTATGCGCTCTTCTATATGGTTGTCATATTTTACCATCAGCCTATGGTATATACCATATGGTTTTGGAATTTTCTACTTAGGAATGTTGAAATAGTATCAAGTGTGTGTGCGTGTTCGTGTTGTTCGTGCTGTTTTGTTTGATCTTGCATTTTATACATGTTCTGTTGTTTTGTGTTTTTTAATTCATGTTTGTTTTATATAGAAGATAGTGAAATCACTGGTTCACGAGCTTTTTTTTTATTTTGTAGTTTTTGGTTTTTTAAATAGAAACTGTCAAATAAAAATAAAGAAGTAAAATCATATATGAAATGGTTAATTAGAAGGATTTATCTTTGCATTACAAGGTCCAGGAAAATCCAAATTCTTGGGACTCAAAGGAGAGCCCTAATTATCAAAGGTTGTCAAAATCATCCATGTACCTTGTCGCTTGAAAAAGGTGCCTTTTTGTTGTTGTCAATCTGTAGTACTATTTTCAGAAATTATTCTGCTAAAGCTTTTAACTGTTGAAATTTTATAAGTTAATAATAAACTAATAAAATGCAAGTTAAATGGCATTTTCCCTCAAAAAAAGTTAAATGGCATTTCAAGAGATGGTTGTGATACCTGTCAAAAAAAAAAAAGATGGTTGTGACAATATGAGTACTCAATAAACAATTCAATGAAATCACTAACACCAGCTACTATAATAGGTTAATAAAGAACTAAAGACATCTTCTTTTTTTTTTGGAAAAAGAACTAAAGATATCAAAACATCTTCAATGAAAACAGCTTCACTAATATTATCATTTTTTTGGTGAATCAGAAGGGCTAAAAGCCCAACAAAGGAAAACAAAAATCCCCGGGAAACAAAGCAGCTGCGGTATCAAATTAACAAATATTATGATATAATAATTTCAGAATTATTAATTTTATTTCGACATATATAAAGTCGACTTATTCATAAAATATTGATTTGACTACACGATAATACAATTCAAAATAAAAAACAAATATTTTCTTCTTGCAATTTATTGTTTGGTTAATTAAATTTGTATTTACTACAAATTATAGTAAATACAAATCAAAATTTTCTAATAAAAATTATAAAAAATGTACACTTTTTGATAAATACGTATAACATCACATGCAATACACTAGTTATATAGCTAGTTATTTAAGTTATTTATTATTTAGTAAAACAAACAAAACCCCATGGTACATTCTACCAACAACCATGGTCCCTGACTTGTGGGTTTGGGCCGAATCTAAAGGGGGTGTGTACACTTGCGCATCAAGTTATAATTGGATTCTTGCTCCATGTCGTAATTGGGATCCAAACTCGGATTGGGCCTGGGTTTGGCGTCTTTCTGCTCCATCGAAAGTCCAATATTTCGTGTGGCTTTGCCTTCATAATGCTCTCCCAAAGAATGAATTATGTCACCACCGAAATAAGGTGGATTCTCCACTCTGCAAGTGTTGCTCATCTCAGGTGGAAACGACTCTCCATTGTCTTCGTGATTGTCCATATTCCAGGAAAGTTTGGTCTCAGCTTGGCCTCAACGTTACCATCGCATTTCACTCAGAGGGTGCTCCGAATTGGATAATGGGTATGGCTCGAGGGAGTGCTTCCATTCTTTTTGTGGTAGGTCTTTGGTGGGGTTAGCTTTGGAGAAATAACATGGTGTTTAATGATGATAGTTGGTCGGTGCATAAGGTGGTCCACAGGGCCCGACTCGCGCATGACAAATTTTTAAGGCACTTCACTGCTAAGACTGCACATAGCCATCAAGATCGCTTCATTGCTCGCTAGCTTCGCCCACCGGACAGTTGGGCGAAATTAAACGTTGATGGTGGTCTTTCGGAGGCTATTAGGAGTATGGGTGCAGGTGGTTTGCTTCGTTCTTGTGGGGGAAACTAGGATTGGTGGGTTTTCCTTTAATGAATCAGCGAGAGACATTCTGTATGCAGAGCTAATGGGGCTTTAGTTAGGCTTAATGCTTGCTTTTGAATTGGGCTTCAAAAACATAGTGTGTGAGAGTGATTGTTTGCTTAGTTTCTATTGTCCACATCTTCAGGGAGCAAAACATTTGTGTGGATTCGATGGCCCATGATGGGCTCATTTCCTTTTTGGGTTGGACTACCCCTCCCATTGGATTGGAGTCCTTGTTGATTGACTCGCTTGCAAGTTATGTGAGTTGGCTCACCATGGGTTGAGATTCTAGTAAGTCAGGAATATGTCAACCCGGCTCGACCAATCTCAAGTCAGGTGGGTTGCCTCGCCTATTTTTCAACAACAAAAAAAATAAATAAAAAATATCAAAAAAGTAGAAAATTGGAAAATAACAATAAAATAACATTTTTTTTTCTAATTTTCTACTATAAACTAAGCAAAAATTAATGACTTGTGCTATGGAAAATAAAAAACTTAAATAATAAGAGACAAATAACTAAAAGCTAACATGTTTTATGGAAAAATTGGAATTTTTTGAATGGGTGGGTTGGCGGGCTAACCCAGCTCGACTCAGGGGTAACCCACTTCAACCTACGGGTTCAGTAGGCCGACTCACGACAAGCTGGGGTCTTAGTGAGGCATGATTTTTGAAACTCAACCCACCGGTGAGTCGGGTTGGTTCACGAGCCACAACCCATTTTGACGGCTCTAGATGAAGATGATAGCTGGACAATCGTAGGTTATAACTATATAAATGTTTATCAATTGTTCGTTGGAGTCTTTGTAGAGTGAGAGCTTCACTCTGTCTTTTAATGGACCTAAGGTTGGCTTTCGGCTGACTCTTAAAGGGACTTTGCCCCTTAGACTGGTCCTAAACAATTGCTCCAAAGTTGGTTGAACATGTAAAGCCAATGTTATTAACCCCTTCTCTTTTTAATCTTGGCACCTCCACTCCCCCTAAACTAACTAAAATATTGATATCCCCTAAAAAAAAATCCTCAAACTAATCCCCTTTCCCACCACCACCACATCATCTCTCCCAGGACCACCCTCTCGACAACCTCCTACCTTCATTTACCGCCCAATACCCCAAATCTATCATCTCCCATGTCCCCCGCCAACGTCTTCACCTATCTCCCACCTTCTCGATGCACTCGCAAACATTATTTCCCCCTTATGTTTTCAGACATCCCATAATCTTATTTTGGGATCTTCCAATAATTTAGATTCCGAATGTGTTAAAAAAAATACAACTCCTTTTGTTTACAATTCTTTATTAATTTTTATTCTTTTAGAATAATATATGTCATTTTGAATTCTTCTTAAAAAATAAATTAAAGTCCTTTTAAATTTATTATGGATATTTTATAAATTTAACTTTTTTTAGATTTTATTGAATTGCTTACACATATTTTATTCATAATCTTATATTTAACGTATTTTAGTTTTTGATATTTAAATTATATCTAAATTTAAAAATACTCTTAACACTTGATTATAATTAGATTATGAAAATTATCCAATAAAATAGTACGTTCGTAAATAATGGTTGATATCATTATATCATTTTGCAAATGAAAAGATATCTCAAAAGGACAAAGGTGGCGCTATTTGATCACCCCTTTTAGGAATACCGTATAGACACCATATATCTATATATGTATAGATAAATATCTTTTTTTCCTAAAAAAATATTTTTTCAAAAAATAATTATTATAAAAGTGATTAATGCGGTACAAATAAGTAGTTAATACAGTTCACTAAGTGGTTAATGGGCTACTACTATGATGCCAAATTTCACTTGTATCCATTAACTACTTTCAACACTATATTAACCACTAATATCAACCTTGTTAACCAAGTGTCATTCATTACCTTTAATAACTCTTTCACAAATCATTATAAAAGTGGTTAATATTATGCAACTAAGTGGTTAATACAGTTCACTAACTATAGTTAATGGCAAATATGATGCCACAAGTTACACTTGCACCCATTAACCACTTTCAACACTGTGTTAACCAGTAATATCAATCCGGTTAACCAAGTGTCATTCACCATCTTTATTAACTCTTTCACAAATCATTATAAAAGTAATTAATATTGTGCAACTATGTGATTAATACACTTCAATAACTAGTTAATGGCTATTGTGATGCAAAAAATTAAGTTATACTTACACCCATTAACTACTTCCAATATTGCATTAACAACTAATATCAACTCTGTTAGCGAAAAAATTTCTTTAAAATCAATAAAAATTAAAATATTAGTTTAAAAAAAAATCTGTACTGAGTGTCCAATTTGAGTGTTCATCTATTGAAATTTGAAAGGATAAAGAGAAAAAGAAAAGTATAAAAGTGCTGATGATATAACTGTCCAATTTGAGTGTTCATCTATTGAAATTTGAAAGGATAAAGAGAAAAAGAAAAGTATAAAAGTGCTGATGATATAACCATGGTTATAAAACCAGAGCGACCTGGCCGGTCCGACCGAAAACTGGGCCTATGTCCGGTCTGGGTGACCCCTCAGAACCGGCTGACAGAGAACCGATCGGTCCGACGGCAGAACTTGCTTAAATCGCCCAAAACCGACCGGTCAAGGGTTGAACCGATTTTTTTTAATTTTTAATTGCCTTTATTAAAAAAAATCAATTTTGGTCTCAACAGGGCTTGAACCTCTATTCTCAAGGCTATAACAAGCCATTTTACCACTAGGCTACATGTTATTTTGTGTATAAATTGAAATATTATGTTTATATATTATATATTTGGTATATATGTGTGTATATATATATATATTTAAAAAAATAATATTCTATTAGTTCCGGTTCGATCCCGATCCGACTCAAAAACCCTGAACCCGCCTTCTCCGGTCATATACCCGGTCCAATTTTAATTACCCTGGATATATATAAAAAAGAAAAAAAGGGTGCTGATGATATCACGGACATGAAAAGAAAAAAGTTGGCCCCACTCACCATACGGAGAATATCATGACCTTGATTTCGAATCCGGATTACCGACCTTTGATTCCACTAGTTTTTCTTCTAATCCGATTTCAATTATCCTTATCGTTGTTTTCCTCATATACTTGAAACAGCTGCAATTCTTCATATAATTGATAGCTAAGGGGCATCCTCTGACTGAGTGTGTCTGCTGACTATGGATATATGAAGGGGTTGGAAAAAGAACAAAGAAAGAACATCCACAACATTCAGATAAGGGGACCTTACTCAAAGCAGAAAAAGAATAACTTTATCATGGAAATAATGAACTAAGCTAAACATCCATCATATATACTAGTAAATCAAAATGAACACTGCAAAGCACCCTTCAAAACATTACAAGTGTCTAAATCTAATTCACTTATGACTAAGGAGTTGTTGCTGATATAATATAACCTCCAAACTTGTCCCTATTCTTCCTCCCCATATATCAGCATTGAACAACTATGTTCCATCTGAAACAGGCAAATAACTAGAAAAGAAGAGGGGGCGGGGATAAAGGAAAAAAGATCTGGATTTCTTCCAGTACTGCCCTTGGTGGAAATTTATTTACAGCCGGACATGACTTGGGGATGGATACTCACTCTAGGGAAGAGAAGAAGAAGAAGAAGCTCAAACTCCTTTGAAGATGAGGAAATTGAGAGTCTCCAGAGTAAAGTATATGAAAGTCCCTTTAGAATGGGTGAAAAAACACCCAAAATTTGAACCCACCACACATTGCCATCCACAACCATATCTTGTATCAAACTCCTGCCATTCAAAGGGGGGGGGGGAATTCAGCCAAGAACCAACCAGAAACTCTTTTTATGTTAAGTCTTTAGATATACACAGGACATTAAAATAATTTTTTGTTTTAGTTTTGGACATTAATTTAATTTTTTAAAATATGTTCAGACAGTAATTTAGTTCTTAATTAGTTAGTTTATGTCTAAAAAATTTGAAAGAACAAATTAATGAAATTTTGTGTAACATATCATTGAAAGACGGGAGAGAAAATGTGACCTTTTTAATGTGGGCAGCAATGGATCTGCAATCAACAACATCATAGAGATCCAGAGCTTCAGAAGCAGATGCCATGGCTTGAATCTGCATCTTAGCTGGCATATCAGTATCCTCAATCAAAGCTTTACCTTCCAACATCTTTTCGCCCCTTCTTGTTTGTTGCTGTGAACCCTTATCTCCAACAAGGCCCGGAAAATAGCTCTCTCTCCCCCTCTCTCTCTCTCTCTCTACATATATATATATATATATTATAGGGAGATATAAATTTTCTATATTGAAGGCTAAAGAAAGGAAAGAGGATAGGCTTTAAAATGACACGGCAACAAACATGATTCAGTTCCAAGTGCTGAGAGAAAAGGAATCACTCAAATAAAAGAGCATTGATATTTCGACAATCAAAACTGTTGTTGATTTGACTGAGACTTGAAAAAAAAATTCAACGTTTTGGTTGTCGGAATATCTTTTGTGCAAATAAAATGACCATATCATTTATCAACATTTTTCCAAATTTTCTGTCCTTATTTCTGCTTGGTTACAGAGATTTTTATCCTAAAATTCTTTAAATTGACATCTGTAACTACCTCTCTCATACTTTTTCATCATGGTCGTTGTCGTGGCTCACGTGGTCTTACGAGGAAATTGATGTGGAAGACAGAAAATAAGGAACTAGCTAGACTAGATAAAGCTGCTGAGGCCATAAATAAAAGGAATTTTGTCAATTTGGTAAATTTGGTTACTATTTAATTTTCTCAAGTTTATTCATTATTACTACATCACTTTTTTTTTTTTTTTTTATATTCCCTCTCTATAGCTCTCACATGTGACATGATCTCTATCCATTTGGCCAAGCACACCGTGCCTTTATTCGGGATTGAACCAACCCATCCCGTGTTGCTTTTACCACCTTCTGACGTGTTAAATCTGAAAAGAAAAATGCTAAACAAATAGGTTTTGGTGTTTAACCAATGCAAATGTAAATATTGTAAAAAAAAAAAATCAACTATATTATATAAAATAGAGTTTTTTTACATAGGACCATGTCACATGTCAAAACTTGGTCATTCCTATTTCTGCCAAAATGTAATTTTTATTTTATTTTAATTTAATTTATTTATATTTTTTGATTGATTTATTAATTACTAATTAGAATACATTAATAAATCAGATTTATAATCTTATTTTGATTTGATCCATCAACTGATTTCATCCATGTTTGATGTCCTAAAATACTTATTACAAAATAATTTGGATGTTAATTGAATAGGAACTTTCAGACATTATATTAAAAAATTCCTTTTTAAACCACAATCTACAATAAATCATAAAATAACAATTATATAAAAGCCTATAAATATAATAAAAAATAGAAATCATATTTGATTATCCTCCTCTAACTTCTTTTGTACATGAAATCAAAATCTATTATTTATTATATCTATTATATATATTAAAGTGAGGTATTGCCACATAATTTCCACGAAAAAAAATTTATGTGTTATCTCCTCATACTTTTAATTTCCTGCCCATTCAACAATCTTAAATTATTTTTAATTCTTTATTTTTGTTTATTTATTAACTCCAACGATGATTATATGATCAAATCTCAAACATATTTTATATATATATATATATATATATATATATATATATATATATATATATATATATATATATATATAAACTCATGAACCATACATATCTATTAAATGACTCAATCATATTTTCAAAACAATTAACTCATTAAGAATGTGAATATGACAATTAAGGTTAATTTGACACAATCAAAATTCGAATGCCAAATGGATGCATTCGTTAAATGGTAAATCACTTAAAATTTTATGTTGACACTTCAACGCTGTTAGGTGGTAATTATATTCTCTTAAGTGACTTTTTATTTCTCAAATAGTATCTGTTTCAAGTATTATAAATTAAGTATAGGGTGATTGATAATTTATGGTATAATAATTGAGATTGATTGATTTATAATGGTGTAGTCAATATTATATGTTTCGAGTATTATAAATCAATATATTATTTTAATATCAATATTATTATAAAACATCAATTAATAAATGTTAGCAAAATTATAAATATCTTCTCTTGAATGATTTTTCGATTCTGAATTAGTGTAATCAATCAGTATTTATTATTATTTTAACATATAAATTTGGCAGCTTTTAATTTGATATTCACTATCAATCATATAATTCATAATAAATTTGAGTTCCAATTTCAAATTTGAATTTTAATTAAATCAAATTGAAATTAACTAAAGAATCATATTATTGTTATTTTTTGTCTTTATTTTCTCTTTTTAGAAAAAGCAATTGCTGCCCTATTTTTCTTTTATTTTTGTATCTTTTATTCAATTTTGATGTGGGAATAAATATAAGCAACACTAATTCAATCATTTAGTTTTTATTATTAATTCATACTATGAATTCACATTAAATCATATTACTATTTGTTATTATATTAGAAACCTATCTATATTTTTTTTTTGAAATTACTTTTGACTACTTATTTTTTACGTGACTGGATAATTCTCAAATTTCACCCGTGCATCGCTCAGGTTAATACACGAGTGTAAATGTAAATATGTAACACGGTGGGAATGGATCGTTTAATATTACCGAATTAGTTTTCGGGGTATTAAAGACCACTCCATTTTGCTAGTATATACCCCCTTCTTAGTTTTTTTTTATTAAAAGTCTCTGTCCGAAAATCTATTTTTGGACTTGATATATCCAAGTCTCATGTAAATTAGCCTTTTGTAGAGTTATTTATAGACAATTTATAACATTCGAAAATGCATCTACAGACAAATTTCTTTGAATTCTAGAAATATATTTACAGACTGATTCTGGAACGACACTGTAAATCTATTTTTGTACACATTTAATAGCAATTCTGTGTGAATTAAGGTTTTATTCCTTATAATAAGGATCAAGGTGGCTACACTCGGTTGTTGGCAGCGTTATGTAATTTGCCCAAAAATTTGAACGAATATATCCATTTTATGAAATAGTATTCTAAACTCGTCAGGTCAAGATCAATTAATGTATACAGGTTCTTTAACATTGTTCTTTATTATAGGGTATGAGCCGCAACGCTCTCCTAGGGTTTTCTCCCCTTAGGCGTCGCCTGTGGGTCACCCTCCCTCTGTGGAGGTCTTCCCCCCCAGCACTGGGGCTCTGATGACCGGTGCTTCTTGGTCCCTCTGTTCCCCTGCGTGGAAGCTGATTAATGGATCTACATCATCCTCTCATCGCTCCTCCGCCCTAAGCCCCCATCTCCCACCACCGTGGTCTCCTCCCCTCTCAACCTAAAACTACCCCAACCTCCGATCAAGCCATCTCCATCAAACCCACAATGTGTTTTATGGAATCTTGAGGGGTTTCCTTCTCACCCTTCGTGAAATCTAATTGGGCCACTGCAATTCGAGCTATGCCCCCCGTACCCCTCTTTGCTGCATCCAAGCGCCGCCCCTGACAAGCAACGACCAATACTCGTCTTACTCCTCTCTCCGACAGAGCGTCCTCCACCCCTCCTAAAAGGAAACACTTGCATGGAACCCCCTACAAGCCCCTGTTGGGAACCTTTCGAACCCTTCTTCCCCCAACAACCATGGCTGACCATCCTCCCGATGCCCTGACCCCGATTCGGCCTCCTCCAAAACCAACTTGGAAAGGTTGTGTTTCAACCTTTGGTGCTTCTGTTATGAATTCCTTAACCAATGCCCATAAGGCAGTTAGCAAGACCCTAAATTAAACAAGAAGCCATATCGCCGCAAACCAGAATAATTGATAGGGTTTTAAGCTTTTCAGATCTCATATGTCTTCTTTATATTGATAAAGTTTGTATCTCATACTCTTATTATATGGGAAAAAAACAAATACATGTACTTTTTTGCTTATAATAAAAAACGGAGAGAGTACTTCGGTAAGTGAAAGTTTTAAAAACATTCTTTTTTCCCGTTAAGTTAAACCATAATTTTTAAATCTGGATTTGTATCATCTCCTGTAAACATTCTCTACTGCTTGTACATCAATTATATCTATTCCTATCTCTCTCTTAATTTTTTCTCTTTCATCGTTAACTACCCATTATCTCATCATCTTCTCTCTCTTCTTGTATTTGTTTTTAGTGTTGTAGAAGGTGTAGCATTGGAGATGATACAAACATGTTTTTTAAGATATTTTAAACGCTAAAAATATCAACGAGATATGAATGAAGATTATTGCCTAATAATATTAATATTACTCCTGATTAGGGGTGAGAATAGGTCAGACCGTCCGACAGGGGGCGTATGACCTAGCCTATGTCAGGCCCAGGTCAGGCCAGACTTTTTTTTTTTTAAATAGACAAGGCCAAAGGCTTTTCGAAAAGCCTAATTAGCTAAAAAGATCAGACTTCGGGCTACCCAAAAAGCTTTTTAGGCCTAACAGGCCTACCTATTTAAGTAAATATAAATAATAATTTTATATTGATATTATTATTATTATATTAGATTTTGTACATTGTGTTAAATCATATACTTTCTGACTTTTTCGATAATTTAAACATATTAGCTTACATAAATTTTTGAAATATTTAAAGGTCTTATTACAAAATAGAATTTAAATAGACTATTATATAAAGTTAGATTCTTTAAAAGGTCAAGTGAGACCTTAAAAAAAATTGTATCATACGAATAAATCAGAATCAAACCTTATAAAATTCAACTCATCTTATTTATTTACACTCCTATGTCTCATGTCTCATAATAGCAGTGATTTTAAATTTCTTTTTTTATAGGCTATTATAAATTGAACTTAATCTTAGTGGTCTATCAGCCCATTAGTCTATTTAAAGATCGGTCAGATGACTTATTCAAATATGTTAATATCAAATAGGCTTTTAAGTAGGCTAACAGGTCATACTAGGCTTTCAAAATGGTCAGGTCAGGCCTCACCAAAAAGCCTATAACAGGTAGGGATGGCAATGGGGCTCCACGGGCACGGGTAGTAGCCCCCCGCTACCCGCCCCGTTGGATAATTTGCCCTGCATTCGCCCCCATACCCGCATGGTACCAGCGTATGACGGTTTTTACCAGATTTTTGAAAATCCGCGGGTACCCACGGGTATCCATGGATACTTAATAAATTCTTAAAAAATACATTTATTTTAAACAAAAATTATTTTATACCTAGATTCTTAGACAAAGTTCAAATGAGAATTTACAAAATGCCACACATGTTCTTAGAAAAAGAGTGCATCCAAATTTAACAACATCCATACATAACAACTATCCATAAAACATCATGGAAATTACAACAAAATATCCATAAAATATCCAATTAAACAACATCAAAACATAACAAGTAAAATGTTGCAGCTCAATATCCATCAAGTATCCACCACTTCAGTAACACAACTTTGACCACCTGCTTCCTGAAAAAAGAATGCATCCAAATCAAAATCCAAGCAACCAAAATAATTGTGAACTTTAAAATGAAATATTAAAAATATTTACTTACCATGTCACCATCTGTATCTTCCAATACTTTATTAAATTCAATGATGTCATTTTTTAATTTTGAAGAACCTACAAAAAAAAATAAGTTAACTAAAAACTAGTAATAATCAATCAATATAAATATTTAAGTTAAAAAAGTAGTTACCTTTCACATCGGTCCATAGCCAATCTTGGACACACATCAATGCCTCCAAAGTATCTGAACGCAATCTACTGCGATGGGGTGTAACAACTCGTCCACTCGTGCTAAATGAAGACTCAGAAGCAACAGTTGAAATAGGAATAGCTAGAAAATCTCTTGCAATCATTTGCAAGATTGGATATTTTAATCCACTAGCTTTCCACCAACCTAAGATGTCAAAATTATGCAAGCAGGTAACACTTGCTCCTCCAAATACCGATCAAGTTCTGATTTACCACTTGGGACCCCTTTTTTGGTACTAGCACGCTGTGCAAGCTTCTCCTTCCAAGCTTCTTTTCTTCCAACAACACCCACATCTATGGGATTTTGGTTTGAATTTGCAGATGAAGAAACACACTCCTTACCCTTCATTTTCAAATCATACTCACTAACCAAATTTTGACAAATATCTTTTACCTTAGCAATTTCATCATCAGCTTTCTCTCCATAAATTTCAGGAAAAACAACATCTATCAATTCAAGTTTGTACCTAGGATCCAACAGAGTGCCTATGGCCATCACCTCATTAATCACACCCCAATACTTGTCAAATTTCTCAATCATCGTTGCAGCCATGTCATGAATGACAGAATCGATAGATCCAAGCCACTCAATCAAATCCAATTTAATTTCACGGACTTTTGGAAAATAAACATTGTGAGTTGGATACAATGTACCAGAAAACAATTGTGTAACTTCATAAAATACTTTCAACTTACTACAAATTGATTTTGCCTTCATCCAATCATTTTCACTAGGCAAGGATTTATATTGATTCTCACGTTGTGCCAATCGAGCAAACACATCTTTGTAATCTATGGCAACTTGAAGCATTAAATAAGTAGAATTCCACCTAGTCTTACAATCAAGAATGAGCTTAATTTTTTTTCATATAAGATTTTCACTTGACTACATGTCTCTATGAATTTCTCCTCTCTTTTAGGTGTTGTTGTCCAATATTCAACACTTCCTCTAACTTTCTCAATAGCATTAGAGATTATGGACATACCATCTTTCACAATTAAATTCAATATGTGAGCACAACATCTCATGTGAAACAATTTACCTTCTAAGATAAGTAACCTAGGTGAAAGCTTGTCTAACATGCGTTTAATCATAACATCATTTGTAGAGCAATTATCAATAGTCATTGTGGACAACTTTTGATCTAGATTCCAATCCATCAAACATTCAAGTAACACATCGGCAAGAACTTTAGCAGGATGAGGAGTAGGCACATAAATAAACCTAACATATAAATTAAAATTGAATAAGAAATTAAGATGTAAACCAAACATTCAAGTAACACATCTTGCAAAAACTTTAGTAGTATTACCTTACAAGTCGACTTTGTAGGGTCCATGAATCATCAATAAAGTGAGCCGTGACTGTCATGTAACTTTTATTTTGATTACTAGCCGTCCACATATCAGTAGTAATTGCAATACGGCTTTGATTCTTTGACAACAACTTCATCATACTCTCTTTCTCATCCTTATACATTTTCATGATGTCAGCCTTAACAGTGTTACGAGAAATCACCTTAAATAAAGGTTGCAAAGTTGCACAAAATTCTTTAAAACCAATGTGGTCAACCATAGCCAAAGGATACTCATGAAGAATTATCATCTTACACACTGCACGCCTTGCTATGTCTTGGTTAAATGCATAAGAACCAACCACTACCGTTTGATTCCCAACTTTGTCGGTTTTGATAAAAGCTTGCCTTATATCTCGAGTTGTTCGGAGTTTACAAGAATGGAAGTGACTACGCAAGTGTGATGTTCCTTGCTTTAATTCACCCAAAAGTTTTGAGCCACAATAATTACAAACGGCCTTCCACTTTCCATCTATATTTTGCCTTCTGAAATGATTCCAAACATCCGAAGTTTGCTTTCTTTTAAGACCTATAGTGTCACTTGCATTTGCGCTTTGAATTTCATGAGGAGTATCACTTGGATTTGCGCTTTGAATTTCATGAGGAGTTGAATTGCTCTCTACATTCATAGAATCAACAACACTTCCTATTTCTAAATTCACTTGTTGCTCTTGTTACTGCTCAACGGGATTAAAATCTTGTTGAGAAGACATTCTATAAAAATGACATGAATAACACATATTTAGAGATTTGTTCAACATGTGCAAAAATGAGAATGCATAAAAATTAGTTTTTAAGATAACTACATGAAATTTTAGTACAAAAAGAAAACATTTTCCTTAAGTAAATATACGTACTTTGTTATGACTAATCAAGGAGTTTCCCTTTGGTTTAACTTTAATGACTACAAATACAGTCTAGCCAAAAATACACTTAAATGTGCATGATAAAGGAAAGAAGAAAAACATATGTGCCGGTTAATATCACCCAACAATTAAAAATGATTAGGCTTTGTCACAAAGAGAGTTTGATACTATTTTCCGAAGTAAGAACTGAACAAAGTAAAGTATTAGCACACACATCACTAGACATTGTCAATTTATCCCTAAACTTTAAAGTACTAAACATTAAATATACTTGAAAGACATTATAACAAATTTGTTTTAACTAACCAAATAATCAGATCGGTCTGGTCAATACCAAAGTAATGCCAAGGAAATGGAACTATCTTGTAGGACCTAATTAAACTAAAATATGCCACTGAAACCACTAACTAGTAAGTGTTTACTCTTCATAGAAAAAGAAGATATCTATTGATGAAGGGAAAAAAACAGCCAATCAGTGTCATTGCTCATGCCACTTTGGTTCTTTGACTCAAACTGATTGTTCCAGTTCAGGCAGCAGATTTTAGGCTTATAGACAACTGGAAATCAATAACAACTGTTATTTGCCAAATATAATAGAATTACACAAATAAACTTTCCCACAACTGAAACTAAAAATAATCTTATTACGCCTACAAATAGATCTTAAAAGTAACGGGACTTAGGTTAAAGATGCACCTCACCACTGGCCCTCCCTTTAGACCATGTAATTGGAATTTCTAGGATCCTTTCAAATAGCTGCATAGAACTCAACCCAGACATAAACTACATAAGCATTCAGACAAAATAAATGGCGAAATAGGAAGTTGACAATAATCTGGAAAGTATATACCTTACCGGAACAAAAAAATTGTCAATGTCCAAATACAGTCTAGCCAAAAATACACTTAAATGTGCATGTCCAGAAGTGACAAAACTAGCAAATCCAGGGGCCATGATGCACCCAATTTTATAGTAGCCAAGAAGCAGAAAATGATAAAGGAAATAAGAAATTAGGCACCAGAGCACTGAACTGAAAATAATTAAGCATTCATCTGAACTGAAACACACCACAACTGAATTTCCAACAATCATTTGAATTTCCAACAATGAAATTAGGCACGAGCATGAAACACACCACAACCGATTTCTTTGTATAAAGAACTCATCGAGAGAAGCGTAACTAATGTTAATTAATCGAACTTATCAATTTATCCCTAAACCGAGCATATGGCGGTTCAAGGAAGGTCCATAAGGAAAAAACTGAGCAAGACAGATCAATGAAAAAGATAGCTGATTCGACCTTCAAGAATGCACACAAAGTGGCTCCAAGCAATGTGAAAATCACGATCTGTGGTTGCGGTGGCTATTCTGACCGGCGGTGGCTCTTGCAAATTGAGAGGAGAGGAGAGACTGAGGTGAGGAGAGGAGAGGAGAGACAATATTAATAATTATTGAGAGAAGGTAATCAATTCTTAGCAAGACAGATCAATGAAAAGGGAAGCTAAATCTGACCTTCAAGAACAACACGACGGTGGCTCCAAACAAAGTCAAAATCACGATCGGTGGTGGCTCCAAGCGAGGTGAGTCTGCGGTGGCTCTTGCGACCGGCGGTGGCTCTTGCAAAGTGAGAGGAGAGGAGACACTGAGGAGAGGAGAGGAGAGACAGCGAAGCAGAGGGAATGAGACCGGTGGTGGGAGGTGGCTCTTGCGAAGCTTCTCTTGCGAGGTATGGGTGGGGTGGGAGACGGCGATTTGTGAAGCTTCTCTTGTTTGTGAGAAGAGAGGAGCGATCGGGAGGTGAGGTATGGGTGGGCCTGGGGAGAAAGCGATTTGGCTTCTGAATTGAGAGACGAGAATTACATTTATAGAGACGTTGGCCAGTGGGTGGGAGCGGCGCTTACATTCTGAGACGAGGGAATAAAAATTAGGGTTCCCAAATGATATAGGGTGAGGAGTATTAAGTAATTTCATATATCTGGTACCGCGGATACAGGTAGTATGATACTGTCCTTCGTTTATACACAGGTAATAAATACGCCAGTTACACCGTAGTGCAGTTTAATCGCCGTTTAAAATCATGTGGGTTTACCTGTGGTACCCGCGAATGCAGGTTTGCATCCCTAATAACAGTGAATGTGGCGCAGATTTTTATCAGGCCAAGCTTAAGCCTTATAAAACTTAGCTCGGCCTAGCCTATTTCCACCCCTATTCCTGATATTTGTATCTGCTTGATAATTAATCGATCGGATAAGACTACAAATTTTAATTTTGTAGCAGAAGTATAATTGTTTGTTGGCCCCAGATTCGTTACCATTGACGAGCGGTAAAATAACTTATGTGGATATATTTCAACCCAAAAAAGTATAAAAAAACAAAAAGACTAAGAAATGAATGGCAGCACTATGCATTATTTATTTTTTAGCTGATCCCATCACTGGATGATGATGCCAATAACTGGCATCCGTATGCAGATTTAAACTTGTTGGACTGAAGAATTATCGACTTCTCTTTTGGCTGAGAGCGTTTTCATTTTCATTAAGTGATTTTCAACCCTTAAATATATTTTCATGAAGATATACTATATGGTATATTTGTTTTCTGGTATATAGGATTTTTGTTTTTTTTAATTAATTAATTAATTAAATGAAAAACAAAGCACATTGCACCCGGGAAAAAAAAAAAAAAGCACAATTCATCTCCATCTTCTCAAACAAAGGTCTGACTTAAAAAGATGAATCAGCGCATTTCATTGGAAAGCAAATTCCAATATCCGACTTCGTAACTCAAATCGTGTCCGAAGAAATGGTTAGTGTGTTGTAGAAGTATTTTACAAGATATATATTTCGCATATTTCTCTTGGTTTCAACAAATCAGAGTGGCGCAGCGGAAGCGTGGTGGGCCCATAACCCACAGGTCCCAGGATCGAAACCTGGCTCTGATAAAAGCAGAGAAAAGCTTTCCGCAAAATTATTTTTAAACATGCACATGACAAGGTGCTTTTTGTGACGCTATTTGGGTCAAAAGTGGGCCGCTTTTAAAGATTTTAGGCCGAGCGAGCTCAGAACATAGGAGTACATGAGGCCCAATTTCAAAAATTCCCTTGCGGTGTCATCACAATCTTCTACAGATCTGCCATGCCAAGTGCTCACAGTTACCCGGCCTTGTACGTGCCCTTTTACAGCCATGGCTTTCAACCCTTTCAGCCCAAAATATTTGTAAGGACGTTGATTTTTCCATATTTTATTTTAATTTGCATACTTTTATCGCTGTACCCCATTTTTGTATTTGTTTGTAAGTTCAAAATGACCCCCCAAATGTTGATTCTCGAAACTTTTGAATGTTAATACTGCTTTAAAATAATTAGGTATTTTCCTTTTGTTAGTACTCGTGAAAACATTATTCATGGATAATAAATCTGCAAGAAATCTCCAAATGTATTGTTTTCCTAGCAGAAGGGAAAGATCTTTCGCCTTAATACACTTTAAAATAATAATAAAAAAATGCTAGTAGTAATCATTAAAATAATCCCTAAAAAAAAGTAAATATGAAAATAAGAATTCAAAACCCCAATGAAAACTCATCTTTACGCTCTTCTCACGGGAAAAAAAAAATTACATCATATTCTTCTTCTTAGAAACCACTTATTTTTCCAATCATATAATATATATTTTGATTTTTTATACTGTATGTCAAAATAATATTGATCTTTTGATTAATTATTCAATTATAGAGATTTTATTTATTTCTTTATTCAGTGGAGGACTAATTCTTTCTTTTAGTCTCTTGGGTATATGTAGCAAGTATAATTTATCAAGCTCCTCCGAGCTCCAACGAGTATTTTTTTACTCTTACCGCTTTAGGCTTTGTAGAGAGAATTATTTCCTAAGCCTCTCTAAGCAATAAGAGAATATATAATACATGTGTTTACAACACAGAAGCACAACTCGCAACATTTGAGCATACTGCAATTAAAAATTAAAGTATCACTCTTGTTTTTCCGGCTCACACGGTGAGGATATACAATTTAGATCAGGGCTATTTCTTTTTAAGATCCTTTGACAACTCGCAATGTGAGGATATACAAATTAGTCTTGAATACTTCTTCCTTGAACAAATTGCAGTAGCTCACACCGCGAGGATGATAAATATTTACTTGAAAATTCTTCCTTAATCATTCCTTCATAAATCACACAAGGCAAGGATATTCAATTCTTACTTGGAAGAATATCTAGATCTTGTTGCTTGCTACTTATTTTGGATCACGCCATCATCAATTAATGAAATTGATCTTCGTGAAATTGGTCTTCATGATGGAAACCTAGCAAGCCCAATGAAGAGCCCACGTCTATTGAGGATCCCAAACCCAAAGAAAAGTTTAAGCCCAAATAAGAGTCGAAGTCTAATAAAGAGTCCAAGCCCAATAAAAAGCCTCAAGCCCAACCTAGAGGAAGAAACATTCAAATTGGGCCAAATAATTTAAGTGAAAGACCAAGCCCATGAAGAGCCCAATATGAGGCAAAGTTATGATTAATTTTAATTTAGATGTTTTGATTATTTTAATTATGTAATTAGACTACTAGTTGACTATTTGTTTTTAGTTTTGGGCCTATTGTTATTGGGCCTTATTTGCTCTAGGGTTAGGGTTAATTTTCACCTAGCCATAGCCTAGTCATAGTCATATGCTTCCATTATGGAAAGGAGGGTAGTTATGCTCTTACTTAATACCTATAAATAGGCTTGTATTCTTCTTTATTGGGGACATTTGATTTTGAGAAATAGAATTACTCCTTGTGAGTTTTTGAGAGCCTAGTTCTTTTAGGGTTCTTTGGTGAACCATCGTTGATTCTTATCAAGAGTATCTTTACTCTTGTGGCGAATCCCCACTTGACTTATCACTCTCTCAAAGAATGTGGCGTCTTCCTCCCACTTCACTTCTTCTCCATATTTTATATTTTTGTTCTTTATTTTTCCATGTCTATTAATTTTATGCGCTTACTTTAAAGTTTCTATCTTTATGCGCTTTTCATCATCTTCTTTCTTGTGCGCCATTTTCTTATTAAAGGTCAAAGCTTTCATCTTTGCTTACTCAAATTTCATAAAATGTGCGCCAACCTTAAGGATTAAAGAAGCATTATTTAAAGTTCATTTCTTTTCTTCTTTAAGTCGTTAATAACAATAAATCAACTCAAGAACGATCCGTAAAAACTATATGCATCCATCTTGGATCATATCATGTAGTATCAGAGCTTAGGTTCTAGTCTGGTATTATCTATCCCTTTCATTTTTGTTCTTTACATTTTGTGTATTCAAGTAAAAAAAAATTTAAAAAAATTGAGAAATAGAGTCTGCAAAGTCAAAAAGAAAAAGAAAAGAGCGAAAAAAAAGGAAGTGAAAAAAGAGGGAGTGAAAAAAAAAAGAAAAAAAAGAGAAAAAAAAATCAAAAGCCTTACTTTTTATTCATTTTTTTTGTGTGTGGTAGTTTGTAAAATTTGCATTTTTTCTGAGTAGTTCATCATGGAAGCCTTATTTGACTATTTAGAGATTTTGATTATTTTAATTACGTAATTGGACTACTAGTTAACTAATTGTTTTTAGTTTTGGGCCTATTGTTATTGGGTTTTATTTGCTCTAGGGTTAGGGTCAGTTTTCACCTAGCCATAGCTTAGTCATAGTCATATGCTCCCATTATGGAAAGGAGGTGTAGTTATGCTCCTACTTAATACCTATAAATAGGCTTGTATTCTTCTTCCTCTAGATTGGGCTTGAGGCTCTTTATTAGACTTGGACTCTTCATTAGACATGAACTCTTATTTGGACTTAAACTCTTCTTTGTGCTTGGGATCCTCAATTGGCATGGGCTCTTCATTGGGCTTGCTAGGTTTCCATCACTTCATAATTGACACCACACCATATCTTCTTATACATTGATAGCTCAAACAATGAGGGATGACAAAATGGGTTGGGCCCAAGGGGCTGGCCTGCCAACCCACCTAAATGGACCGAGTTGGGCTATGACATGTCAACTCACCAACTCATCTAGCTTAACCCGCTTAGCCCATCAACCCATCAGGCCACAAGCGGGTCGAGCCGGGCCAACCCGTCGGGTTAAAATATATTATTTATTTATTTATTTTCTTATTTTCTTCTTCCTTCGTCTCATTTTAGTTGTCCTCTTTGGAATATTTCATTATCTCAAATTATTTATCTCTCTCTAGAAAATCAAAAAGTATCAATTACTTCTTTTCTAACAATACCCATTGTAATAAAAAAGTTACTCTCTCCACAGTAAGAAGTTTTTTCAATCGAATAGTGAAGGCACTAGGGTTTCTTGTTCCGCAAACAACGACCACATGGAGCACCTTACCTTGGAGGATGATGAAGGTGATCTGGAATTCGCAGCAGAGGCAGTGCAGGAAGGGGTAACACCCTCATCTATCTGTCTCGTCGGACGATTTCTGACAGATAGACCAATCAGGGTTCATATGATGAAAGAAAAGATGGCTGGTATTTGGCACCCCGTGAGAGGGGTCTTTGTTAAGGAGGCGAGCCCTGGAGTGTTCCTCTATCAGTTCTTCCACCACTTGGATGTTCAGAAGGTGTTGAAAGGAGGCCCTTGGTTCTTTCACAAGCATATGTTGGTGCTAGGAGCGATGCAAGAGAGTGAGACACCAGAGCAAGTTCAACTAAATACCGGATTACATTGCGGGTGTAAGTGCACTGGCGTCTTGTGGGGGTTCATGACTGAGATGGTGGGAAAGCACATCGGTGATTTCATTGGCGAGTTCCTAGAATATGACGCCAACAACAGCTCCAATTTTTGGTGAAAGTTCATGTGCATTCGTGTCATGGTCGATGTCCGAAAGCCTTTGAAACGTGCAAAACGCATCAAGAAGCAGGGTGGGGAAGCGAAGGAGGTGCAATTCAAATATGAACGCCTAGGAACATTATGCTACTATTGTGGCCTATTAGGGCATGCCGATGACTCATGTGATAAGCTCTTCTCAGCAAGTATTAACGATGGAAGGAGGCTGTGGAGTGCTGACCTACGAGTGGAAGCAAAGAGGATGTCTACTGACGGAGGTGGGAGGTGGCTAAGGGAGGAGGGATAGGCCTCTTGGTCGGCGCCGAATCAGGAAAGTTTTGCTCCCAATAACCCTAGCATTAATGAGAGTGTTGACCAATCAGTTGAGAGAGGAAGGATTGCACAAAACAAGGCTCCACAAATTAGGAAGGACTTGATGGTTGAATCGATTAAGAATCCATCAATTCTTTTTCCAAAAGCAGTAATGCAACCTAATGATTCTCAATCAGCAAAGAATGACATGATGGAAGAGGAGAATCATGATGAGGTAGTAAATGTGGGTGAGAAAAAAAGGCGTAGGGATGAGGCTAATAAGGAAGAATGTGGTTACGATGGATCCTGCATGGGTGCACAAGTAACACACATGACCAAGGATGGGTGCAACGTATCTGGACAATTCCAGGCTGAAACTGGGGAACAAGACACTGGTGTGACCAAGGTAATTAAAACCGGACCGGGTATTGAACCGGAGAGGGCCAGGGTTCAGGATTTTTGGGTCGGACTGGGGTCAGACCGGGGTCGAATAAAATATTATTTTTTAAATATTTAATACAATATATATATATAAATAATAAACAAAAAATAACTGATATTCATAACTTCACACCATAAAAATTATACTTCACTTAACAATAACAACTATAAATAGAGGCTAAGTTCAAATGGTGAAGAGTAAAAAAAATTGAAACCTAAACGCCTAAAACGACACCGTTTTGACCTTTTTTTAAAATAAAAAAAGCAAGTTTACGAACCGGCCGGGTTGAAGTGAAACCCGGTTTTCCCGGTTTTTACCCGGTCCGGTCCGGTTTTTTACCGGTTCTTAAACCGGACCGTCCGATTCCATAAGTGGTCTAATTGCACGACTTCGGACGGTCGGGGTCCGGTTCGATCAACCGGTCCGGCCGCCGATCCGGTCCGGTTTTGTAACCTTAGGTGTGACTTTTTAGTGGCGGCCTGGCAAGCGAACTGCCAGGATCATGAGTTTCATCGATTCTGTTGCCAGGGCCTGGGCAATCGAGAGCAGTTCCCTCGTTACGTGACTCGTTCAGGCATACCATCCGGACGTAATGTTTCTCTATGAGACGTTGGTACATGTAAATAAAATAGAGGAAATCAGAGTGGTCTGGGTTTTGATGCTTTATTCGCAGTGGATAGGGTTAGGAGAAGTGGAGGTTTAGCCATTTTGTGGAAGCATCCTTTTGATTGCCATCTCATTAATTACTCTTCAAATTTCATCAACCTGGAAGTAGTTCACTAGGGCGGGCATAATTGGAGGTTTACTGGGTTCTATGGGAATCCGGATAGTGGGAGGTATAGAGACTCATGGGATTTGCTGAGAACTCTTGCGAGGGATAACTCTCTCCCTTGGTGTATCATAGGGGATTTCAATGACTTTCTCTCGAAGGAGGATAAAAGGGGCGACGTGACGTGGAACACTGATTTCAATGACCTTCTCTCGAATGAGGATAAAAGGGGCGACGTGGAACACCCCCTGTGGCGTTTGAGGGGGTTTAGAGAAGTAATTATGGACAACCTTCTACATGACCTATCAATGGAAGGACATCAATTCACGTGGGCCAAAAGCAAGGGCAAGCCGGATGAGAAGGAGGAGCGGCTAGACAGGGCGCTGGTCACTCAAGATTGGCTAGACTAATTCCCACGTTACAGGTTGATCAATGGAGTAGCTAGCATATTCGATCACTCTTCTATATTGTTGAAACTGTGTGCTCATGACAGGAGGCAAATTCATAGACCTTTTCACTTCGAAAATGTGTGGCTAGAAGAAGAAGACCTCCCTTTGGTCGTTAGAGAAGGGTGGGAACGAAACCAACTAGATGACATTCTCTCCAAGCTTAAGAACTGCACAGAAGCCATGAATGAGTGGGGTAAGCAGCTGAGGACACGCTACCGTGGTGCCATTGAAGAGTGCAGAGGAATTATTGAGGAGGTGAGAGAGAGGAGCGACGATGCCTCAGCAGACAGTATCACGAAGCACATGAGAAGATGAGTGTGCTTCTAGCTCAAGAAGACACTTTTTGGAAGCAAAGAGCGAAGGTGTACTGGCTCAGGGAGCGTGATAAAAATTCCAAGTTTTTTCACGTTGTTGCTAGCTCTCGGAAGAAACGCAATATGATAGCAAAACTAGAAGATGAGAATGGCAGGGTTGAGGAGGAGCAGGTGGGACTGTGTAACATCGCAGGAAACTATTTTGATGACCTTTTCCAAGGTCAACGTTGCGAGGCAGAGCCTGTGGTAGAGTTGGTGAGAGCTAGGGTCACAAATGAGGATAATGAAAAGCTCGTGGCACCTTTTACTATAGAAGAATTTCATACGACTCTATTTGAAATGCACTCAGACAAAGCTCCCGGTCCGGATGGTCTAAACCCCGCTTTCTATAAGCGGTTTTGGGATCTTTGCGGAGTCAAAGTTTTTCATGCAGGGGTCATGTGGCTTGAGAGGGGTGCTTTCCTACCTCAATTGAATAGTACAAACGTGATCCTTATACCAAAAAGCAACAATCCCACAACTATGAGAGATTTGAGGCCTATCTCATTGTGTAACGTGCTCTACAAGATTATTGCCAAGGTCCTTGCTAATCGTTTAAAGCCACTCTTACCAAAGTGCATTTCCCAAGAGCAATATGCTTTTGTAGAAAACCATTCCATTCTGGATAATATTATGGTGGCTATCGAGCTCATTCACCATGTGAAGTGCAAGACAGGAGGTAAGAAGGGGATGTGGCATTGAAGATAGATATTAGCAAGGCGTATGATAGGGTGGATTGGAAGTTTCTGAAGGAAGTGATGGGGAAAATGGGATTTCACCGACAGTGGGTGAGGTGGATGGCCATGTGTTTGGAAACGGTACAGTATACGGTGTTAATGAATGGGGATGGGGTTGGCCCGGTGTGACAACCACCTTAAAAATTAAATGGAGCCGCCACCAATATTTTATTTTCATAGGAAAACATTGGAAAACCTATTTTTGAATATTTTTGAATTTAATAGAAACAAGAGGGTCTTTGGACCAGATTCGGGTTCGGGAGTTGGTTACGCGCAAGGAAGGATTAGCACCCTTACGCGCCCATTTAAAAAAATGGTACCCGTTAATTGTTTAAAAAAAATTGTTTGCCTTTTAAAAAATAATTCCCTTTATCAAGCTTTTTAAAATAATAAGAAAAAGAACCAAAAAAAGAAAGTATTTTTTATTGTATTTATTATTATTCAATCTTTTTTTTTTAATAAGACAGGTATATAAGATAAAAAATAGTCCCCTAAGTCATTAACTTAAAAAAAATGATTAAGTGAAAGAACAAAATTAAGGAAACTTCTATTTTACTTTTAAATCCCTTGTTAATATTTTATTCATTTATAATGATCTACGAAATAAAAAAAGGAATAAATTGCAACTAAGTCCCTGACTTGAGTTTAGTCCCATTGGAAGACTAAACCCTAAAACATGATTATATGGAATAAAAAAACCTATTTTTGCGTCTATGCCCCTATTAATTACATATTTACAAATTGACCCTTATTAATTACGTATTTACAGTTCAGTCCTTTTTATAATATATTTTGCAATTTAATCCTTATTTATTATATATTTACAGCTTAGCCTCTTTTATAACATATTTACAAATTAGTCCCTATTAATTATATGTTTACAGACTGACCCCTATTCAGGGTTTGGCCCCGTTGGAAGGCCAAACCCTAAACCTAATTTTGTTAAACAGGATCCAACAACAGGGATAGCACAAAGATAACAACAACAACAACAACACCAGTAAACAACAAGCAGTAATCAACAAAACGATAAAATCACATTTCAGTGCAATTCATAGGTTCATATCAGAACTCACATTCAGATCAAATCAAAACAGAATGCCTAAACAGAACACTGCAGGTTTACAGAAAAGAGGAGGACGAAGAGAAAAAAAAACTTACAGCTTTGATCCAAAGAGAAATGATGGAATTCAGAAACCTAAATTTCTAATAGTGTTTAAAAAAAATAAAACTCTCCTTCACGCCTAACTCCAGCTTCCTTGAGGATCTTCAAGTCTCTTCCTCTCACTTTCTTTGCGTACTCTCCGGTTTGTCTCTGTTCCCAAAGTCTTTCCTCTCTTTAGGGTTTTCGCCCCTGTCCACTTTGCTTGCTTCCCTTTTTATAGGCACCACATCTGCGAAGCAAATAAATCAGATTAGTTCAAAAAAGAAAATAAAAATAAAAGAGAAATAAAGAGATAACCTCCCTTATCCACCGGTTTTCTTCTTCCTTCTCTGCTTCTCACGCGAAAACCGGGTCTTGGGCGGCTTGCAGGAGAGTGACGCGACGTTGGCAGGGAGATGGGCCAGATGGAGGAGATAACCGTTGAGTAAGGCAGAGAAACGTGGTCTGAGGAGGGAGAGAGAGAGAGATGGTTGGCGGCTAGGGTAGGAGGAGAAGGGCTACGGTTGAGTGAGGAAAAGGAGAAAGAGAAAGGGATGAAGATGGGATGGGGGAGCACCGCGTGAAGGGAGAATGAGGAGATGACTAATGGGCAAAGATGGAGAAGCATGGTCTGAGGAGGGAGAGAGAGATGGTTGGCGGCTGGGGTAGGAGAAAAAGGGTTAGGGTTGAGTGAGGAAGAAGAGAAAGGGAAAGAGAGAGGATGAGGGTGATGGGGGGGTGGGGTGTCTTGTGTGGCTAAGGGGAATGAGGAGAGGAGAAGGAATGAGGATGAAGCTGCGTGTGAGGGAAGTGTTTTTAGGGTTAGGTTAAGTCGTTTTTGGGTTTGGGCCGCTTGGGCTTAAGTTCGCAGCGCAAGAGGACAAGGCCGCGTGGGTGGCGCCTGAGAGGAAACACGGGTGCAAAAGCGGCCAAGGAAATGAGGCACAAGGGACGCTGGGGTTAAAAATAGAAAAGAGGGGGTGTGCGAGTAAAAATAAAAGATGGAGGTGTGTCTTTGTTGGGTCAAATTGCGTCCAGTTTGATTTAATTGCTGTTTGCACCACCAAATTTTATTTCTTACACACCCCTTCTCAAATAAAAAAAATTCCATTTTTCTTTTTCTTCTTCTTTTATTTATTCTTTTCTTTTTCTTTCTTTCTTTCTTCCCTTTTATAATCTCCAAAAATATTATTTATTATTACTACTAATAATAAAAAAAAAGTTAAAATAAATAATAAAATAAAATAAAATAAAAGGCCGGACAAAATTAGGGTACTACAGCTGCCCCTCCTTAATTACATTTTACTTGAAGGTCTTCGTGCATTCGTTGTAAAAGGTAATTAAGGAAAAAGGACTCTGATTTTGTCCATAATAAGTGGTTTGAGATTGCGAGATTGGCTCCCGACTTTGTTTTGGGATTCTAGGTCTGATTCCTAGTGAATTCTCAGTAAGGCATAGGTTTGGTTCCTAACTCTTACGAAATTGGTGAGAGATTCTAGGTTTGATTCCTAGCGAATTCTCAGTAAGGCATAGGTCTGGTTCCTAGCTCTTACAAAATTGGTTCGAGATTCCAGGTTTGGTTTCCTGGTGAACTCCTAGTAAGGCATAGTTATGACTAGCTCTTACTAAATGGGTGAGAGATTCTAGGTTCGATTCCTAGCGAATTCTCAATAAGGCCTAGTTATGACTAGCTCTTACAAAATTGGTTGGAGATTCCAGGTTTGGTTTCCCGGTGAACTCCTAGTAAGGCATAGTTATGACTAGCTCTTACAAAATTGGTTGGAGATTCCAGGTTCGGTTTCCTGGTGAATTCCTAGTAAGGCATAGGTATGACTAGCTCTTACAAAATTAGTTGGACTTAGGGAAGGTCTAAGTGTGAGCTTCTACGTCACTCAACACGAGTTCGGGTCAGACCCCCAGCAAAAGCGAAATGAGTTTCTGACTCGTGGTTGATTTTAGTAATACAAGTAATGACTCTTTGGATAATGCAAGCGCTATTTCTTTGTATTGATCATGCAGGAATGCAGTGAATGTCATGTTATGCATGAATGTTGTGTTATTATGGGGGAGCGTTGTGTTTCCGACGCCTTTCCAAACCCTTATTGATAATTAGCCAGAGGTCCTTTCTATTGGCGACTTCGGAGCTAGTCGACAGCCCTTTGTAATGTACTGCCGATGATTCTGCATTTTGGTGGTGTGTCCTGCTAAATTCCTCTCCTTGATGGGAAGATGTTAGATCCCCTGGACCCTTTCAGAATTTTCAGTAGTTATGAAATGCTTTTATGTTTTGATCTGCACATGTTTATTTTTAGCATGAATATCTTTTAGAAAGAAAACGCATGTTGATAAAATCCCAAGTTGAGTTCAGGAGAGATAGGAATAAACAATCCTATTGTGCCAATAACATTTAATAGGCGATGTGGATAAAAATGAATTTCCATTATCATGGGGAAATATTATAAGTAGGACAAATTTGTTTCTGCTAGGCAGGAACTGGTAAGCAAAGTTAAATCCGCTAATAATCCTTTTGAAAACAAATTGTGCTGCTCTTCTGCGATCCAGGACCACAGCGGCCTTCTTGATCACCCCCATAAAATTGCATTTGTTACGCTCTTTTTGTTTTTGCTCCTGTGGTCAACTTCTAGCTCGACTACCCTTGATGCATTTGGCTTGGACTTTGCTTAGGCGCTCTTTGCGAGTTTTGACTAGTGAGTTACCCTAAATTGCCTTTGCAGGTTTTCAATTTAGCATTTTTATTGGACCCTAACTTTTGCCTAGGTCACCCTTTCGGGTTTTTGACCTACCGGGTTGCTCTAATTTTTGTCTAGGCCGCCCTTTCGGGTTTTCAACCTAGCGAGCTCTTTTTTTTTTTGATGTGGGGCGTCTTCCTAGACATAGTACTTTTTGACCGCATCCGAATTCACCGGTAGCGGTAGATCATGTCCCTCCATATCTGCGAGGATGAGGCCTCCTCCTGAGAATGCCTTTTTCACCACATATGGACCTTCGTAATTTGGGGTCCATTTTCCGCGTTGGTCTCTCTGAATAGGTAGAATCTTTTTCAAAACCAATTCCCCTTCTGTAAATTCTCGATGACGCACCTTCTTTTCATATGCTCTTTTGAGCCTCTTTTGATATAATTGTTCGTGACATATTGCCTCCAACCTTTTCCCTTCAATGAGATTCAGCTGGTCATAACGGGTCTGGACCCATTCAGCTTCTTCGAGCTTGGTTTCCATGACTACCCTTAGGGAAGGGATCTCTACTTCTATGGGTAACACTACTTCCATTCCGTATACTAGGGAGAACGGAGTTGCCCCTGTGGAAGTGCGTACGGAAGTTCGGTATCCGTGTAAAGCAAAAGGGAGCATCTCATGCCAATCCTTGTAAGTTAACACCATTTTTTGGATAATCTTTTTGATATTCTTGTTGGCTGCTTCTACCGCCCCATTCATCTTAGGGCGATAAGGGGAAGAATTGTGGTGCTGGATTTTGAAGTCATCACACAATTCTTTCATCATTTTGTTGTTCAGGTTGGTCCCATTGTCTGTGATGATCTTCCTTGGCAAACCATACCGGCAAATTATTTCCTTGTTGATGAACTTGACAACTACATTGCAAGTCACATCGGCATAGGAGATTGCTTCGACCCATTTCGTGAAGTAATCAATGGCCACGAGGATGAAGCGGTGTCCATTAGAGGCTTTCGGCTCAATCATTCCTATGACATCCAAACCCCACATGGAAAATGGCCAGGGTGCACTGAGGACGTTTAAGGAAGTTGGAGGCACGTGAATATTATCGGCATAAGTCTGACACTTATGACATTTCCTCACATGTTTGATGCAATCACCTTCCATTGAAAGCCAATAATATCCTGCTCTGAGAATCTTTTTAGCCATTGCGTACCCATTGGCATGGGTCCCGAAGGAACCTTCGTGAACGTCATCGATAATTCGTCTTGCTTCTACGGAATCTACACACCGGAGGAGTACCATGTCATGATTTCTTTTGTAGAGTACGTCACCATTCAGAAAGAAACTCATAGTGAGCCTCCTCAAAGTTCTTTTGTCGTTTTCTGAGTAGCCCAAAGGATATTCTTTGTTCTTGAGGTAGCATTTAATGTCATGGTACCATGGCTTTCCATCTGGTTCGTCCTCTATCAACTGGCAATAAGCGGGACTTGCACGGTTTTCCATCATGATGAGAGGTATTTCTTTATCATTGTTTATCCGGAACATGGATGACAATGTGGCTAGTGCATCGGCTAACTGATTACTCTCTCGCGGAATATGTTGGAAGGTGATTCTGTCAAATGATTCGACGAGTCCCTGAATGTACTTGTGGTAAGGGATTAATTTGGAATCCCGAGTTTCCCATTCTCCATTTAACTGGTTGATAACCAGGACAGAATCCCCGTAGACTTTCAGAGCCTTGACTTTAGTTTCTACGGCAACCCGAATTCCCATGACACAAGCCTCATACTCTGCGATATTATTGGTGCAATTGAAACATAGGCGTGCGGTAACAGGGATGTGCAGGTTTTCTGGAGAAATCAGTATTGCCCCGATTCCGTGCCCCAATGCGTTAGAGGCTCCATCAAACATCATTGTCCACTCCTCGTCTCTTGGTTCTTCTTTTTCAGCAGACATTATACTCTCATCAGGAAATTCATAGGGGACTGGTGAATGGTTGTCTATGGGTTGGTGGGCTAAGTATTCAGCGAGCGCACTACCTTTGATAGCCTTTTGAGAGACATACTGAATATCATATTTGGATAATAGCATCTGCCACCGAGCAATTCTCCCGGTGAGAGCGGGCTTCTCAAATACATACTTGATCGGATCCATTTTTGACACCAACCAAGTCGTATGAGAAAGCATGTACTGTCTTAGACGGTGGGCGGCCCAAGCAAGGGTGCAACAAGTACGTTCCAACACCGAGTAATTAGCTTCATAACTTGTAAACTTTTTACTTAAGTAGTAAATGGCGTGTTCTTTTTTACCAGTCTCATCGTGCTGACCAAGCATACATCCCATAGACCCGTGTAATATTGTCAAGTAGAGGATCAGGGGTCTGCCTAGAACTGGAGGTAATAACACGGGAGGCTCCTGCAAGTACTGTTTGATTTTATCAAAAGCCTCTTGGTACTTCTCATTCCATTCCACAGCTTGGTCTTTGCGTAACAACTTAAAAATCGGTTCGCAAGTGTCAGTGAGTTGTGATATAAACCGAGAGATATAATTCAGCCTTCCTAGGAAACCGCAAACTTCCTTTTCTGTGCGAGGGGCTGGCATTTCTAAAATGGCTTTTACTTTTTCTGGGTCCACTTCGATTCCTTTCTGACTTACAATGAATTCCAACAATCTTCCTGACTTGACACCGAAGGTACATTTGGCGGGGTTGAGCCTTAAACGGAACTTTCTCAATCGCTCAAAGAGTTTCCGCAGATTGGTTATATGACCCTCTTCAGTTTACGACTTAGCGATCATGTCGTCCACGTAGACTTCTATCTCTTTGTGTATCATATCATGGAACAAAGTCACCATTGCCCTTTGATAGGTTGCCCCGGCATTTTTTAACCCGAAAGGCATCACTTTGTAGCAAAAGGTGCCCCAAGCTGTAATGAACGTGGTCTTTTCCATGTCCTCCCTGGCCATTTTTATCTGGTTATACCCGGAGAAACCATCCATGAGAGAGAAAAATGCGTGATGAGCCGTGTTATCTACTAGGACATTGATATGTGGCAAGGGGAAATCGTCTTTAGGACTCGCTCTATTAAGGTCTCGGTAGTCAACACACATTCGAACTTTTCCACCTTTCTTCGGGACAGGGACGATATTAGCAACCCATTGGGGATACTTGGCCACGGCTAGAAATCCGGCGTCAAATTGTTTTTTAACTTCTTCCCTAATTTTCAAGGACATATCTGGTCTCATGTGTCTCAACTTCTGTTTGACGGGAGGGCAATCAGGCTTAAGTGGCAGCTTGTGTTTGACGATATCGGTATCCAACCCTGGCATATCCTGATAGGACCAAGCAAAAACATCTTTATAATCCCGAAGTAGTTGGATTAATTCAGCCTTTACTCCTGGTGACATGGTGAGGCCAATCTTGACTTCTTTTCTGTTTTCATCTGTTCCCAGATTGATTAGCTCAGTGGGCTCTTCATAAGGCTCAATCTTCCTGGATTCCCCTTCTATAAGTCTCATCAATTCTGGTGAGAAGTCTTCGTCGGGGTAATCTTCTTCACAATCTCCGTTGGTATAATTAATCGGACCATCAAAGTCCGGTGGCGAAACTTCAAAGACAATTGTTTTGAAGTATTTTGGTGAACTGCATTATCAAGGTTAGCAATAAGGGAGGGTAAAGGAAAGAAGAGGAAAAGCGAGTGAAAATACTTGGGATAAAATCAAAATATGTTTCATTAACGTTCGAAATATGCTAAAAGAAAACATGCGGGGCCACTTTAACATTTCCTCTACGCCTCGGTGGCGGAGAGGTAAGCATTAGATGAATTACATTGAAAATGCATTAAGGATCCTAGGGTTCTCCACCACTTCCCAATTGCGAGGCATTGAAGAGCATGGGCGGACCCAACTTTCATCAGAAGTAACAAGATCGTTCCCCACAACAGATACTTGATCTGGATAGATCCATCCCGCTTAAGCTTTGGCGGAGATCACAAATGGAGATTTTTCCCAGCTCGGGTTCCCGATTCTCAAGACGGGCCTTTCTCTTTTCTTTCCTTTCTTCGATCATCCTTTCCTTGTCTCTTTTAGTGGGTACGTACCCCAGGCCGTGCCGATCCTTATTCTCGAGAACTCCTAAGATTGAGGTTATACCTTCTTAATTCTTCCCCAGTCCTTTTCCTGGCTGGTATCCCCCTTTTAGCATGACATTGCCCACCATTAGTACGGCATTGGATAGACAGGGTTTCTTAGTGGTGATCCCTACATAAGCGCTATCGACAATTTCCAACGCCTGAAATGCAGTTCCCAGGGCTTCCTCTGTAGCTTCAATGTAGTGTGTTGACGTCGGCTTACTCACCAGCAAATCTTGTTCTCCTGACACGATGACCAGTTTATCATCCACGACAAACTTCAATTTTTGGTGCAAGGTGGACGGTACTACTCCCGCTGAGTGAATCCAAGGTCTTCCCAGCAAGCAACTATAGCTGGGCCTGATGTCCATTACCTGGAAGTTAATAATGAAGGTGAATGGCCCGATCTGGATTGGCAGCTCGATCTCTCCCATTACTTCACTCTTGGATCCGTCGAAGGCCCTTACAAGCACAGAGCTAGGCTTCATATGAGTTTTGTCGATGGGTAATTTATCCAAGGTAGATTTAGGCATCACATTTAGGGAGGACCCATTATCTATGAGGACCTTGACCACGAGATGCTCCTTACACTGAACCGAGATATGCAGTGCTTTGTTGTGTCCTCTTCCTTCCGCGAGTATCTCCTCATCATTGAAGTACAAATAATTGCATGCAGTGATGTTGCCAACCAGATCACCAAACTGATTCAACGTAATATTCTGAGATACATGGGCGTCATTCAGAACTTTCATTAGCATTTTCCTATGGCTCTCAGAGTGCGTCAATAAGGCGAGTAGGGACACTCTTGCTGGCGTGCGATTCAACTGGTCTACTATCTCGTACTCGCTTTGTTGAATGAGCTTGAGAAATTCAGCAACATCCTCATGGGGAATTTCTTTCTTATCTTCCTTCTCCGTGTTGCTTTCCTCGATCACAACCTCTTTTCCTTTGTTTTTAACTTCAATCGGCCTTTTTGCAGTTTCATCCACCAATTCCTTTTCTGGTTCTTCTACGGTCCTCCTTACCGGCTCTTTATCTGGGGCATAGACTCGCCCACTTCGTGTCATCCCTCCTATTCCCACAATATTGGTGACCGTCGGAGGACATTGTTCCCTATCATTCCCTTCGACTCGGACTTTTGCATCATATATCCAAGGGACTGCTTTGTCGTCCTTGTACGGGAAAGGAGACGGTATTTGAATAGTGATGGTTTTAGGGGCATTAGCCGCTGTAGGAGATGCACCCTTAGTGAATTGAATCACCAAAGGTTTTGGGATCATGGTTCCTGAATCTTGGACCATGGATACCTCCATTTCCTTTTGAGAGATAATTCGGACCATGTTCATATCGAGTAATTTTGGAGGATGACCCTAAACTCTTCACACTCCTCGGTGGGACGGGATGTCTTCATTGTAAGGAGTTTCCTTGTTGACTTTTACATTTTCAATCGGGCCGCTTTGGAGTTTCTTTGAATACTTCATTCATCGGGATTTCTACTTCGACAACATCCCTTATTATCCTTCCCCCATATTCGGCTTCTATCATATTCACCGATGTGTTTCCGTGGTTAGGTAACGGATTACTCCCTACGTTAGGGCTATCATCCTGGAAGCTCAACCATTTTGCATTTATCAGGCTTTGGACTTTAATTTTCAGAGCTCGGCAATCTTCTATGGAGTGGCCTGCTGCCCCGGCATGGTATTCACAGGTGGCATCTGGATTATACCATTTCGGGAATGGCGGTTCCATGGGTTTCTGCGGACAAGGAACTACCAATGAGTTTTTGAGCAGGTGCTGGTAAACATCTTTGTAACTCATAGGGATCTTGTCAAACTGGATCGGGTTCCTTCCTTGGGAGTTCTGAGTTCTTGGCTGATTAAAATTCTGACCTCCTTGATTACCGAGAATGGGAAACGGGAACGTGGTAGTTGCCGCAATGTATAGAGGGGCACTACTCACCGCGTTTGTCTCTCCTTCTTTCTTCTTCTTGACGAAGGACTTCTGCGCTTTGGATGATGAAGTGTCGTTATGGATCTTTCCACTGTGCATCCCGATTTCCACGCGTTCTCCTATGACAATCAAATCAGAAAAGCTTGAGAACATGCTTCCAATCATTTTATCATAGAATGGGGGCTCAAGCGTGTCGATGAATGTATCAATCATCTCTTTATCTAATAGGGGGGCTCCACTTGAGCAGCCATGCTCCTCCATCTCTGGGCGTATTCTTTATAGCTTTCAGCGTTTTTCTTCTTCATGTTGCGCCCAGTTACGGCTGGGGGCCATATCCATATTGTACTTGTACCGCTGGACGAACGCATTTGCCAAGTCTTTCTATGAGCGAATTTTAGTACGCTCTAACTGCATATACCACCGCGAGGGTGCCCCAGTCAAGCTTTCTTGGAAGAAATGAATTAGGAGCTTATCATCGTGGGAATGGGAAGCCATCTTTCAGCAATACATGACCAGGTGGCTCTTGGGACATGTCTCCCCTTTGTACTTGTTGAACTCGGGTACCTTGAACTTTGGAGGTATAACTACATCAGGGACCAAACACATGTCCGAAGCTTCGAAACCAATGTGATCTGCCCCCTCAATGGCCTTTAACCTTTCCTCCATCATCTGAAACCTCTCCTTGGCTTGAGCATCCTCCTGATGAGTGAAGATAGGTACAGAATTCTGAGCACTTGTGTTCAACGGGTTTCCGTCATTCGGAGGTGTCCGCCCTTGTGAACTATGGATAGGTATTTCGTTCTCTTCCGGCTGATTCTCCTCCGGCCCATTATGCATGTGGTGTTCGACAAGTCGTTCTGCTTCTGGGGTCAACTTGGCATTTAGGGCCATCAACAGATCGAACATCTGGCCCATTCGCGCACACATCTGATCAAGCTCTCCCCTCATAGCCTCTTGACTCTGTTGCATGGCCTGCTGATTTTGTTCTAAGGCGTCCATGAGCCTGGCTTGCGACCTCGTTCTGTAAGGGTACAGGTTCTTCGTGTTTAATTCTGGGTTCAGAAGGACAGTATGAGTATGGAGGAGTTGTTTATGTTATGCTCATATTATGTATGCCATGCACGTTTATTTATTTATTTAATTTGTTTTATCGGCTTATCGGAGAATCGCAAAAACTTTGTAAACGTCTCATCGGGTTGCTGCGTATTTCAAAGATAAATATTCCCATCAAAAGAAAATACCATAATTCAAATTGCCCTGGGGGCTTACAACATTTAGACAAAAATTGAAATTGCGAGAATTCAAAGAAACGACAAAAGACTAAAGGGGTAGGGTTTTTAACGGTCACGTCGGATCTGCTTCTCCAACTCTCCCACTAAGCTCTTGCAGTACTCTATGAAGTTCATCACTTTCCTCGGCAAAGGTCGGAAACCTATTGCGGATTCTGCTTCTTCCAAGAGTTCTGGCATATCTTGGATACCCCTATTTGCGAGCGGCACCAATTTAGAGCAACGATCCATCGATCTGGGTTTCTCGATCAAACCAACTAATGACTTCCCACGATCATCAATTTTCCCTTGCATCACGAGGACCTTCTCACGTTCCTCCTCGAGATCTATATGGTAGCCTATGAACTTTTCTTCCGCAATTCTCTTTTACGCTTGAGTTGGGCCTCGTGCAGCTGCATGGTATTTTCCAAGCTGTTGTGTCAAGCTTTCAACCCGTTCTTGTAAAGCCTTACTAGCCTTTTGAGAGTCAGTCCACCTTTTCCTCAAATCACCCTTTTCAGAGAACCAAACTTAATTCCTTTTTCACTAAGTCCAATTGTTGATTCTTTGCTTTCAGACGACCTTGAGTCCGAGACCGCTTACCCTTTCATCCTTGGCTCTCTTTTGGGTCTCCTCTAGAAATCGACTTTTACGTCACATTCATCTCGTAGGACTTCTATGTCTTGATATGCCTCTTCAAATTCTCAGGAGAAGTTTCTTATCCTCTTTCACCTTTTCTAAGGCCAGCTTCAATTCTTCCACTTCTTCATTCTCTGCGGGAGGTGGAGGCGGCATTTACGGGACTAAAAACAAGTTTCGGAAAGGTAACTTGACTTCTTTGAACTCTTGCCGCAACCCATTGGCGGTACTTTTCATCCGTATGGGTGCTCTTGCGCTCTAGTGGTTTCTGATTACTTTCCTCCAAGCTCGGCACACTTTTGTGAACAATGCAAAATCAGGAGCCCGATCATGTATAATGAAAGCGGCTAGCTCTTCTTCGACAGGTTCTCCTAGCATGGGTGCACCGAGTTGTCTCGGGGCAGTGGGATTGTAGTTGATGCACGACCTATAGTTCCAATAAGGGGTACGTTGGGGAATTCTCCACACCGATAGATCACCTCTTTAATTTCTTGTTCTCGGAATACCATATCACAGATTCTTCACTAAGACTCATCAAGTAAGCGACCCATTCCGCATTACTCCTAGGGGCCAGAAGGAATGTCCCCTTTTTACCAAGTGACTTTTCAACCATAGGTACAAGATGGGGACACAACAACGAATTCGTCCTCCTCCTTTCTCATGGCGTGTGTGGAGCTCATAGTATAAGTCCGTAAGCACGGCGGTAGTGGGATCCATACCTTGGGTTTTAAATGCTAGGAAGGCGTCAATGGCAGTTTTGTCCACAAAATGGTCCACATGAGGAAACAAGACCACTCCATAAATAATCAGGGCTACTACATCCATGGATTCTCTCAATTTTCCTTCGGCATGAAGGTCCTTAGCTTTTTCTTCTAGAAAGCTCCTGGAGTAACCTTCGAGATCTCCTTCTACCCTTAGTGCAACGTTCAAATCTGATTCAGAGATACCCAAAGCAAGGGAAATGGTACCTATAGTTGGAGTATGTTTTGCGTGACGGTACGGGCCTTTAGTCCTTCCTGGGATCCCCAAGATCTTCTGATATTCCTCTAAAGTCGGTGCCATTTGGAAGTTCTGGAACGTGAAACATCTCAGAGGAGGGTCATAAAACTGGGCTAGTGCCGTTGGGGCTCCCACTTGTACGTCCACATTTATCAGATCCAATATATTCCCAAATTTCCCCACGAAGCTAATCCGATCCAACTGTATCCACTTTTCAGCTATGAAATCAACCAAAGTTTTTAGATGCATCAAACGAGGCGGTTCGATCTTGAATTTCAAAGTGTTTCTCCTCTCTAACCCTGTAACTGCGCTCACCGAAGACATTTGTTCCAAAGATTTTTGAAATTTCCGATAAGCCTGAACGAATGGGAAATTAGTGTTATGGCGTATGCATGAATGAATGAGTATGATTTTGTTTTCCAAAAGTGAAAGAAAAATAAAATTGCAATTTTATTTCATTTCCGAAAACACAGTCATTTTAATAAATATACCTTTTAGTACACATTAAGTTAAAAAAAAAAAATTGTTACCGTTATTACTATTATTATCATACCCCCTTTTTAAAAGACCTAAGTATCTATTTTTCAAAATAATTGATTAGGGCTCAAAAAGAGAGGATTTTAAAAAAATTTATTTTTGTGAATTTTTTTTTTTGAAATAAATAAGCGAAAAGGACAATAATGGAGGGTATGCTCCTTTTGTGACCAAGGTTGGTAATTCTTAAAGGATCTATGGTCCACATTAAGTGCCTTTCTTTGGGTGGGTTAAAGTACTAAACTAAACAGTCCCTAGAGCCAATGGTCCCATTTGAAAATGTTACCACCAATAATAGGTATACTATTAAAGGATGGTTTTTTCTCAAATGGAGCCAAACTCTAGGTGAGGCTTTTGTAGGAACCTCTTTGGCCGTCGCCCAGTGAGCACCCACTACGCAGCCTCTCTCCTAACTTAATATTCACTCGGGCCCGGGTATAGGGCTCCCACTCATAGTGTGTGCAAATAAGTGTGCAAAGTGAAGTGTGTGAAAGGAGCAATGACCTAAAATTCTACCCGCTGCAAAATAAACATATAATATATACAAATGTCTTCTACCCTAGGGTTCAAATATACAAGCATATGAGCAAAATATACCATGACCAAATAGGAGTAGAATAAAATACAAGGGAAATAAATCATGTAAGGCAAACAAACAAATTCAAACAATTATAAGGCCTAACTCTCTAGTGTCCCCAGTGGAGTCGCCAGCTGTGACAACCACCTTAAAAATTAAATGGAGCCGCCACCAATATTTTATTTTCATAGGAAAACATTGGAAAACCTATTTTTGAATATTTTTGAATTTAATAGAAACAAGAGGGTCTTTGGACCAGATTCGGGTTTGGGAGTTGGTTACGCGTAAGGAAGGATTAGCACCCTTACGCGCCCATTTAAAAAAATGCCCGTTAATTGTTTAAAAAAAATTGGTTGCCTTTTAAAAAATAATTCCCTTTATCAAGCTTTTTAAAATAATAAGAAAAAGAACCAAAAAAAGAAAGCATTTTTTATTGTATTTATTATTATTCAATCTTTTTTTTTTTAATAAGACAGGTATATAAGATAAAAAATAGTCCCCTAAGTCATTAACTTAAAAAAAATGATTAAGTGAAAGAACAAAATTAAGGAAACTTCTATTTTACTTTTAAATCCCTTGTTAATATTTTATTCATTTATAATGATCTATGAAATAAAAAAAAGGAATAAATTGCAACTAAGTCTCTGACTTGAGTTTAGTCCCATTGGAAGACTAAACCCTAAAACATGATTATATGGAATAAAAAAAACCTATTTTTGCGTCTATGCCCTTATTAATTACGTATTTACAAATTGACCCTTATTAATTACGTATTTACAGTTCAGTCCTTTTTATAATATATTTTGCAATTTAATCCTTATTTATTATATATTTACAGCTTAGCCTCTTTTATAACATATTTACAAATTAGTCCCTATTAATTATATGTTTACAGACTGACCCCTATTCAGGGTTTGGCCCCGTTGGAAGGCCAAACCCTAAACCTAATTTTGTTAAACAGGATCCAACAACAGGGATAGCACAAAGATAACAACAACAACAACAACACCAGTCAACAACAAGCAGTAATCAACAAAACGATAAAATCACATTTCAGTGCAATTCATAGGTTCATATCAGAATTCACATTCAGATCAAATCAAAACAGAATGCCTAAACAGAACACTGCAGGTTTACAGAAAAGAGGAGGACGAAGAGAAAAAAAAACTTACAGCTTTGATCCAAAGAGAAAGGATGGAATTCAGAAACCTAAATTTCTAATAGTGTTTAAAAAAAATAAAACTCTCCTTCACGCCTAACTCCAGCTTCCTTGAGGATCTTCAAGTCTCTTCCTCTCACTTTCTCTGCGTACTCTCCGGTTTGTCTCCGTTCCCAGAGTCTTTCCTCTCTTTAGGGTTTCCGCCCCTGTCCACTTTGCTTGCTTCCCTTTTTATAGGCACCACATCTGCGAAGCAAATAAATCAGATTAGTTCAAAAAAGAAAATAAAAATAAAAGAGAAATAAAGAGATAACCTCCCTTATCCACCGGTTTTCTTCTTCCTTCTCTGCTTCTCACGCGAAAACCGGGTCTTGGGCGGCTTGCAGGAGAGTGACGCGACGTTGGCAGGGAGATGGGCCAGATGGAGGAGATAACCGTTGAGTAAGGCAGAGAAACGTGGTCTGAGGAGGGAGAGAGAGAGATGGTTGGCGGCTAGGGTAGGAGGAGAAGGGCTACGGTTGAGTGAGGAAAAGGAGAAAGAGAAAGGGATGAAGATGGGATGGGGGAGCGCCGCGTGAAGGGAGAATGAGGAGATGACTGATGGGCAAAGATGGAGAAGCATGGTCTGAGGAGGGAGAGAGAGATGGTTGGCGGCTGGGGTAGGAGAAAAAGGGTTAGGGTTGAGTGAGGAAGAAGAGAAAGGGAAAGAGAGAGGATGATGGTGATGGGGGGTGGGGTGTGCGCCGCGGCGCAAGGGGAATGAGGAGAGGAGAAGGAATGAGGATGAAGCTGCGTGTGAGGGAAGTGTTTTTAGGGTTAGGTTAAGTCGTTTTTGGGTTTGGGCCGCTTGGGCTTAAGTTCGCAGCGCAAGAGGACAAGGCCGCGTGGGTGGCGCACAGAGGAAACACGGGGTGCAAAAAGCAGCGCCCAAGGAAATGAGGCGCAAGGGACGCTGGGGGTTAAAAATAGAGAAAAGAGGGGGTGTGCGAGTAAAAAATAAAAGATGGAGGTGTGTGCTGTTGGGCTGGGCTGCGTCCAGTTTGATTTAATTGCTGTTTGCACCACCAAATTTTATTTCTTACACACCCCTTCTCAAATAAAAAAAATTCCATTTTTCTTTTTCTTCTTCTTTTATTTATTCTTTTCTTTTTCTTTCTTTCTTTCTTCCCTTTTATAATCTCCAAAAATATTATTTATTATTACTACTAATAATAATAAAAAAGTTAAAATAAATAATAAAATAAAATAAAATAAAAGGCCGGACAAAATTAGGGTACTACACCTGGTAGTGCTAGGTAGAGGGCTGAGACAGGGTGACCCTCTCTCACCATATTTATTTATCATATGTGCCGAGGGGCTTACAACGTTATTAAAAAAGGCGAAGGTAAGGGGGGATATTCATGGTATCAAGGCGTGTCGAGGAGCACCGATCCTCACACACCTCTTATTTATTGACGACTGTTTTCTATTTTGCAGGGCCAATGAGAAGGAATGAAATATCTTCAAAAATATTCTTACAACCTATGAGAAGGCTTCAGGGCAAGCGATCAATATGCAGAAGTCTGAAATATTTTTTAGTAAGAATACATAGCCTGAGATGCGAAATAAGGTGACCTCTATGTTTAGGGTGACAGAAAGCATAGGCACCAGAAAGTACCTTGGACTGCCATCTATGGTAGGATGAAAAAGAAAGCTTTGTTCAGCTACCTTAAAGATAGAATTTGGAAAAAGATCCAACACTGGTCCGGTAAGCACCTTTCCAAAGCTGGTAGGGAGGTCCTAGTTAAATCAGTAGCTCAAACAATACCCACATATTGCATGAGTATTTTTTTACTTCCTACTTCACTAGGGGAGGAAATTCAAAGAATGATAAATTCGTTTTGGTGGGGCTCCAATAGAAGGAATGGTCGGGGAATCAACTGGCTTAGCTAGGATCATCTGACTATGAGGAAGGAATATGGTGGGCTAGGATTTCATCATCTCTATGGTTTCAATCTAGCTATGCTAGGGAAGCAAGGTTGGAAGCTTGCAACCAACCAAGATGCTATAGTATCGCGTGTCTTCAAAGCTAAATACTATCCGAAAGGGGATTTTTTTTTGGGGCCCAGTTGGGGCATAGCCCGAGTTTTGTATGGCGTAGCATCTACACTTCATAGGTACTGGTTAAAGGTTGAATGAGATGGCAAATTGGTAATGGGAATTGTGTCAATGTTTGGAAAAATCCTTGGCTGAGAAACCAAGACCACCCGTTTATATCTAGTGCTCCAAGTAGGGGATTAGAGCACCTTAGGGTGTATGACCTATTAGATGAGGCTAATGGAAGTTGGAAAATCGAGGAGGTCAACACAGTCTTCAACCCACGCGATGCAGAAGAGATCCTCAAAATCCCACCAGTGTCGATTCATGATGAAGACAAGAGGGTGTGGAATCTGAGTTGCAACGGCGCCTACTCTATTCGATCTGCCTACTACTACGCGATGGAGACTCTGGCGGACAACAACAACCTCCATGAGCCGGGTGAGTGGAATCAGATTTGAGGATTGAAACTTCCATAGAAATACAAGCCATTTCTATGGAGAATTGCACGACATTGCTTCCCTACAAGGCAACGACTCACCTCACGGCAGGTAAACTGCTCTGAAAATTGTGCTTCCTGTGATGCCACGACGGAGAATGAGTGGCACCTCTTCTTTGGTTGCCCCTCAGTAAAGAAAGTGTGGGTCTCAGCGGGACTTTAGGAGAGAATAAGGCAGGCAATGGAGGAAGCAGAGGGAGCTGCTTTTTCAATTGCTGGGCACCTCACAGAGCAACATTTTGCTGGATTTCGTAATGGTGTTGTGGTTCCTGTGGAAGAGGCGAAATGAAAAAGGTGTGGGAAGGAATTGAGAAGAGTCCGGGGGTCTCTGTGGCTCTTGCTCGGGAGAGCCTCCTAGATTGGCAGCGAGTCCATGAGAAACACTCGCATGGTGATGTGGGAGCAGGTCATCAAAGCCAAGAGACTCAGTGGAAAAAACCACCACAGGGAGAGGTAAAGTGCAATATCGACGCATCCATTTTCAAGGAGCAGAGGAAATTTGGTGTTGGTATGTGTCTAAGAGATGAGAACGGGCATTTTCTGAAGGCTCATACTGTGTGGTTCAACGGTCTACCACCAGCTCAAGGGGCAGAGGCTTGGGGACTTTTGGAAGGTATCAAGTGGCTTGGGGATTTGGAGATTCACCTGGTATCCATAGAACTAGATTGCAAAGCAGTTGTAGATGGTATCAGGGGAAGAACCACAAACCAAGCAGAGTTTGGTACTCTCATTGACTCTTGTAGAATGCTTCTAGCTTCATTTCAAAACTATGGGATTAGTTTGATTAGGAGGCAAGCCAACCATGTCGTTCATACTTTAGCAAGGGCGTCATGGACTTATGCTAGCCACCACTTTTTTTATTTTATTCCAAACTGTATTGATGGACTTGTTTTAAATGAAATGAGATAAGTTTGTTACTGTAAAAAAAAACCCATTGTATTTCAACCAACTATATTAATGAATTTTTTCTACTTCACTACTTCACTACTCCAATTAAAAAGGGTATTTTAGTCAAGGAGTGTCATTTTATCATGTAAATTTGTAAACTCAATCATTTTCTTAAGAGGTGTGTATAAACTAATAGGACAAGTAAAATGAGACAGAGGGAGTAACAATTTTTTTTTTTTACATATTTCGTTCAGGCCAGCCCATCATTTTGGTCTGTTTTAGGCAGATTGGCCGCCATTTTAACCTTGTTTTAGCCCGAATTTCTGTTTTTATATTTAATTTTTAATTTTTTTTAACAAGCTGACCCGCCAACCCACAAGCCCATGACGGGTCGGGTTGGGTTCAACATCTTAATTCACCACCGTTGTCGGACCGGGTTGGGCCAACCCATTTTTGAGTGAGCTTATGGTGAGCTGGGTCGGGTTGACCCATTTTGCCATCCCTACAAACAAATTGATGTGTTTATTTCTTGTAAGATTTTCTTCTTATGCTGAAATGATCTTCTCTGTATAACAAGTAGGCATATTAGTCTTTCATCAACTTTTGTTGGTTGGTTTCATCATCATAGTTTTCTTAATTTACCATCCCCCTTCTCTCTCCTTTTCATAAGTGTTTTTTTTCAACATTATTGCTAACCTTTAGCTCGGCAAAAATAAGCATTTTGGCTAAGCAATGCCAACTGCAGCAACATTTCTCTCCCACATTGATCTTCTACTTATATCCATAATCCAAATGTTCTTTTGGATATAGTCATTATAACTAACTCAAAAAATATTTCGGTTGAATATAGTTGTTAAGAGTTGATCTTCTTTTCTTCTTCATGAGATAGTTACTTTGTTTAGAGATGTGTTTATTTTTTCCTTATGTCTGATATAAAAAGAGAAATATGGATACCATATTATACAACTAGGCTATTTTTTTTTTTTTAAGAACATCGTTTACTCTTTCTCTAAATTGACGACATATTGGGTAGAGAGATAGAGTGCATGTCTTGACAAAGTGGCTTTATCTGTGATTGCTTGGACGAGCAAGAAAAAAGAAGGGGAAAAAAAAAAAGGAGGATGGGGTAATGTTTGCATTAATTGCTAGAGCTGATGTCCTCGTCGTGGAGCCTATGAGCTTAAGATCCGTAGCTTTTTTTGTGTGTTTTGATGCATGCGGTTGAGTTGGGTTTCTTTGATGGTTGTGTTCTCTTTAGGTGGCATATGGCTTTTGCTTACATGTAGCTATATCTTGGTTTTAGCTTCTGCCATTATTGGGTGTAGTTGTGGATGGCTTTTTGAGCGTAAAACCTGAGGCGTGCAGTTACTATCCCAAAGATTTATCTGTAAGATTGCACAAATCCTCTAGGATACAACAAGTTTTTCTCGGCGATAAGCATACTGAGGCTATCAGAACTCGAGAATGAACACAAGGCCACCTTTCACCCAGGCAGAAAAGCCGATATATATAAAACACAAGATAGAAATAAAATAGTTAAGAGTAAGAGAAAAAGGTGTGAGTGAGAGAGATCAAGTAAAAGAAAAGGATAAGATAAGGATAAAGACAAAGTCAAAACTTTTAACAAATAAAAGAAATAATAAATTAATAAAATTATTTTTCCAATAATTCTCACTGTGGACCACAATATCATTAAAACTTTTGAAATACACACAATTTCCAACAATCTCCCACATATGTCAAAAGTTTTAACAAAACATTTATGAAATATTTGAAAAAGAATTTTTCCTGGGTTAAGATCATAGATGTAATGCGTCGAACCTGTGTAACAAGCTATTGAACCAGACCTAGACTGATAAACTTAACACACAGTGAATTGGTAAAACAAGCTTTATGAACCAGACACTTTGTGTGTGTTAAAGGTCTACCAATCACATTACACCCCACAATTCTCGTGTTATCGTTGTGTTGTGCATTTAGGCCGTGCACATGCCTAGTATTCTATTCATGAGTGCTCTAGAGACCCGTCACGGTCTCATGCAAGCGGCCCCACTTGACACTCATATAGGTGATTCCATCTAGTGCAATTTGCAATCATACACCACCCATAAGGGCTTATGGAAATCATTAAAAGCTTTCAAAGCTTATCCCTCAAGTTTAAATAATCTAGCACATTCTCATAGCCATTATCATAACACTATAGGAAAGGGACAAGATTATTATAGTGTTATCATAACTAACAGGTGACTTGTTTTTACCCATATGAACCTTCTTCATGGGATCTCCAATCACAAAGGTTGGGTTCCCATCACTTATCGTTTTCTAGTGGCATAAGTCTCATTCCCCTCGATGTTTCACTTAGTAATTTCCTCCCCATGGGCTTTGTCAAAGGATCGATTTAGATCACTTTTGATTTCACATAAATTTAGGATATAACTTTATCTTTCAGTAGCTACTTTACACAATTATAACACATGAATATGGAAGACACTAGTTTCTTCCATCAATAAATATTGACTAAGACGTCTCTTAGTCAATCAATCTCATATATTACCAAGTTTAAAGTAATAAACTCAGTCTCCATAATAGATTTATGCAGGTCTACTTAGAATGATTTCTAAGCGACAACACCTCTATTGACAATGGAAATAAATCCACTTGTACATTTATTCTCACGTGAATTAAATCCAATTAATGTCACTGTATTATTCTAATACAATGGATATCTGCTTATATCATAAATGATGGTGCTTCTTAACTATTTCATGAGTCTAACAAGTGTAACAAAAAAATATTTTTGCTATTAAAATCATAATGCAATAATCTTCCAATAATATGGGTATGCTTACTCAGATTGGGCAACAAAGATAAATCACAAGGGATACTCAATCGTGTAACTCTAAAGTATCTAAACTTCCAAAGAAGTTACTCAGCATAATAACATTGTAATAAGACTATACTGTCACACTTCCTTATGATTTAACACCCAAAACTACACTTGTTATATGGTTAGTACAACCATTAACACATAAATGATTACTCAAAAATATATTCTAATTCATTTCCAATTTTCTATCACATTAATAATCAATAATAATATTGCAAAAGACAAGTCTCATCTCACAAATTTAGTTAAAACTATGAGACTAAATCAGATGCTTTGAAATAACATCACCACATACATAATAGTCTAATTATACCACCTCTTGCATGTTCATAAGATAATTCTCTAAAATTCTTTTTAGCACAAAGTTTCAAAATTGGTGAAAAATCCCTTTTCCTTTCATAAGTGCATAACTAACTTGGAAGAAATTTCAAAACAGAGACACAATTACTTTGTTCTCAACCCTCTTAAGCCTCACAAATGATAAAAGATTAAAGGCATGCAATAACATCACAATAGAGAAAATGATCCCAATTATGTTGGCAAAAGCCTCACAAATGAATAAAGATGTTATTAAATAAAATAAAACTAGCGACATTTTAAAAACCAAAATTATGATTTCTTTCTCATAATATTCAAAATCTCGACAAAAGATATACAAAGCTTGAAAATGCATACTTTCTGATAAAAAGAATGTACACTATACATTTTTTTTTTGATAAGAGGGTACACTACCATATTGTCAAAGACCAAATTTCCATATATCTCAATTTAAACTTCATTATAAAATGCAGTACATAATAATTATTATTACATACCAAATTACAAGTTGCCAATTCATACTTCGGCTAAGAGATCATACAAGATAGTCAAAACAATATATCATTATATTTTAATGAAAATCTATCAAAGATGTATCTTTTAGCTATAACATATTATCAATGTTTGCATTCCCCGATTATGGGAAGCTCTGCGTATATATTACAATAAGAAAATTCATAATGAAATATCAATAATTCAATCTCTCAAAGATGCAATAATGTTCATCATGAAGAGACAATCTCAAAGCATTACACACTAATTGCAATAAGTAGATTCTCATCTCTGGCACTCCAAGTATATACAACTTGAAATCTCTTGACCAGATGATAACATGAGTAAAATTAGATATACCACAAAATCATTCAACACAGTGGACAATTCTTTTGTATACACCACAACCGAAGCACGCCAAGGAAACTAAATTCCTTACTCTTTAATAATTGCCAAAACAAATACATTTTTTTTAATAAACTCCAAGGTGCTCATACAAAGTTAAGTTAAACAGTTAATCTCAACCTCAGATAAAGCAGAACTTCAGCATACACAAAAGGTATCATATATTTTCACAATTCCATGGCATCAACTAACTCACTTAATATACCACTCCAAAGTCAAAACTAGTAGAATATGATCAATAAAACAACTTTTTATTTTCATTCACCCAAACAAAAGTGAAAAGCATTGCAGAGTCTTTCTTTATCCCTCAATGAGAAGAAAACAAATTAACAGACAATAAAAACATTTCTTGTTTCAAATTCTCCACACCTACCCAGTTCAAGAATACTAATAAATTTTTTTTCAGTGCTCAAAAGATTCGAAATGGATAAAGAGAACTATATCTCTATCAAAAGATAAAGAGGACTATATCCAAAGAGACTGAAATTGTTCACCTTTCCAAATAATGTAAAGACACTGCAACAACAATAAAACAATTTTATCTCCTTATTTAACCATCAACTCATGAAATCAAGGGAAACGAAAGAGTAATAATTAAAGAATGGCAAGCCTTACAAACCCATTACATGTCATGCTAATAACATAATTGTGGCATAAACCATTAATCAATCCACTTCATGGAAAATTTTCAAAAAAAATGCGTGTAGGATAAAACCAATTATTACTCTTCTTTTTATATAATTTCCTAATTTCCTAATGGTTACCATAGCATTTTGAATTAGATTATAATATCAAAAACTAAACAATAAAATCACTTATCTGTTCGGAAGACCTTCCAGAGATGGTTAGTGCACTCTCTGGTTTAAAATGGACTCCTTTGCACCAGATAGTCCTGCAGCAATACTGTCAATGCTTCTGTGTCTCTTGTGATCTCTTTTCCTTGGCTCCCCAGCCCTCCGTCTTTCAGATGCTGCACGCCAGCTGTCTCTTGTAGAAGCACACCACTACTGGTTTGGCTTGAGCGAATCCTCCTCAGCTCCTCGAAGGTGTGGCGAGGCGTGGCATCATCTTAGCCGCTGCCACTTCACTGTGCGCCCGATCCTGGTCAAAGATAATTGGCGAACGGAACATAGATGGTGGCTGATTTGAAAAAAGAAGAAGCGTGGACAAGGGTTTAAGGTCTTCCATTTTAGAAGAATCATTGCCTTTCCTATCATTTCTGGGGCGTCATTCATCGAACGAAGACAAGAGACTAGGGTTTTTTCGCAAAGACGATAGAAGGAAACGTGAGCACAGTGGAGTTTACGAAGGACGAAGCTGATTGGGATTTGAACAACACTCTCGGTATCAGGATTCTTCACAAAATAGAAATCGAGATAAATCCTTAGATCATAGTTGTGGATGGTTCTTTGAGCGTAAAACCTGAGGCGTGTAGTCATTGTCCTAAGGATTTATCCGCAAGACTGCGCAAATCCTCCAGGATACAACAGGTTTTTCTCGGCGATAAGCATACCAAGGCTATCAAAACTCGAGAAGGAAAACAAGTCCGCCCTTCACCCATGCAGAAAAGCCGATATATATAAAACACAAGATAGAAATAAAGTAGTTAAGAGTAAGAGAAAAAAAGTGTGAGTGAGAGAGATCAAGTCAAAGAAAATGATAAGATAAGGATAAAGACCAAGTCAAAACTTCTACAAATAAAAGAAATAATAAATTAATAAAATTATTTTTCCAGTAATTCTCCCTTAATGATATGGACCACAATATCATTAAAACTTTTGAAATACACACAATTTCCAACATTGGGTAGTTAAGCTTTTGTCAAGTGATTAAGCCTTGATTTGTATCATCTGCATAATGGTTAAACTTTTGCCCTTTGCTGTCTTTGATGATTTCAGCTTCCGTCTTGTATTGTGGTTAGGCACTGAGACTTTCATTTTTTTTGCATTAATCTTTAGTGTTTACTGTTTGCATTATTGACACCCTAGTCGCCTCTCTCTCTCTCAACCTTCCCTCTACTCCTCTCTTCCTTCTTCCTCATCCACCGGAATGAGGTGATTTTACACTGCGTGGGTGGCCTGTACGCAAAATTTTTTGCTTCAATGATTGAACGAGATATGTATTGGCATAAACTTGAAATTAGAAATATTTTTATCAAATAGAGTTTTGTTATTTGGCTAATAATGTTTGAATATCACATTTGTGAGGATCATGATTGATATTTGGAAATCATGATATCGGGATAGGGATCATGTTTATAGAGATTTTGATTATGATTTGCAACAATATATTTGTGGTAATAAGAATCATATTTGGAAATATATATTACGCTAATTACGTATGATATATTTCAAAAGTAAAATTGGACGAGAATTGATTTCATATATTTTTTTTAAAATTGAAATTGAGTTTTGGCGATCCAGTACGTGATATTTGTTTAAGTTTTGAATTTAATAATTCATGAGATATTATTATAATTCAAATTTGAGGTGTATGGTTATGGCCTTTGAATTTTTTGGTGTTGTTTATTTATTTTAAATACGACCCCCGTGTCGTGAATTAATTCAAATACGACTTGTGTATCGTGACATTCTCTTTATTTCATTTCATTTTTTTATTTTTTAAAATATTATAAATGATCAAGAAAGATGAAAGAGGGGACAACGTCATATGGACGTCAGTTGGAGCAACTGGTTTTTGGGTTAAAGAATTGTAATAAATAATTATTTAATTCTTTTCCGTTTAGGAGGCCATAACCATACCACCATAGCTCTTATGAATTATGTATACGATATATGAAGTGTATGCATGTATACTTGTATGTTATATATGTTTTACATGCTAAACGTCGCACGTAGTTATATCTTCGCCTCCTAATCGCTGGGCAATAAAGGGCACCACTGGGCGGTAGTACCGATTTCAGCAGGCCACTGGGCGGTGGTCTCGGTTCGTCATCTTGTCGTATTTGAGTCATCGAGCGGCCAACAACACCACTAGGTGGTAATGTGTGAGATACTTCTCTCACTTTAGGACTGCTAAGTGGTCTTTTGACTGATGTGTGGTATTGTAAACTTACAGTTATGGATATTCCCACACCTAGGTGTGGAATTTATGTAAACTAAGACCCTTCCATTTTTTTAATTAATAATTTCTAGTATCTTTAATTGGGTTGATTGAAACAACATGTTGCCAAAGTAACCACTGTTGCATAGAATAGTTTAATTAAATTTACAAAAGATTTAGCGTGGAGTTATTCATGCGAGTTGTTGTCGGTCCAAAGGAAGGCGCAACTTGGCAGTATAATTCCATGTCTGCGATGATAAATGTGTGGTGATTATAAAAACAATTTATCCATATGAGCAATTGGGATGCCCAAAGGCAACTATTGCCTGACAGAACTTATCGCCAATGTTTGATCGATGAGTTGAGAGTACTACTTGCAGTTAGTCCTTATAATCCAAAGATTGAGGATTAATGGTGCGTTTGGTATCATGTTTGGGTCTTTAATTTACAGATAAAGAATAATTGAGCATATCTTATTAATTATTCTAATTTGATGTGTCAACTGATGTTGTGTGGGTGCGTGTCCATGCGAATATTAATTGGCCCAAAGGAAGGTTAATATTTGGCCGGATTGCATTCATACCTGTGATGGTAAACATGTGGCGATTATAAGGATAATTTCTCCATGTGAGTAATGGGATGTCTAAAGACAACTATTATTTGATAGGACTTATCGACAATGTTTGATCATTACAACAAAATACAACTTACAATTAATATCACTGTCCAAAGACTTGATATTAATGTTGCATTGGGTATTTTGCTGAGTATATTTTACTACTTTTTGTTCACTTTGAATTAGTATAGCTTGCGTATCTGCAGTTTTGAATTCAATTTAATTTTTAAAAGTTTAGACTTTTTAAGATTAAAGCGAAAATATTAAAGAAACTCTTGGATCTAGACTTTACATAAAAATGGAGAAACCCACTTTCTCTCACTTAATTCGGTATCTATGAAGTGAGAATTAAGTATGGGAAGTAGGATCGCTCCGGCCGCATAAGTCTGATGATCATAAAGTACAATATTTCAAAGATCTTTAGGGGTATTATTTCGGATGACATAATTTATGTCGTAAATTTTCTTGCTGAAATTAAAAGTGCTTGAAAAATACAATGAGGCAAAAATGAGCACTCGTTCGAGAGCTTAATTTTTAATGTGCTAAAACTTGATCAGTCTAATGACTTATTCAGACATTTAACATTGGTATTCTTTCATGCACAATTCGATCAGATTAAGTCAGTTTACAACTGTCAAAAGAAGAAATAATCTTTAATAAGATTATTTAATAAGGTGTGCAAGAAAAGAAATAGTGAATCAAGAGAAAAATAAAATAGTGCTCATTTGACAAATACCCCAAAGGATACGGGCAAATAAAGAAAGCTAAGAGTGAAACTGTTAAAGGCCTGTCTCAAAAGAAACAACTAAGGTTGTCTGGACTGACAAAGGTCAAATGACGCTGAAAGATGCGTCCATATACGAGTGGCAAAGTCGGTGAAGATTGAAACTTTAGGCATTTTAGATTGTTGTTATTGTCTTATATTTGAAATTAAAAGACAATTTAGTTGAATCAATTTTGGGATAATGTTTTTTTTTCCTGTTTCACTTTGAACAAATTAAGATAATTTTTGTAACCAAAATAATTAAGATGATTTTGGATTTATTTTTGAAAAACAATGGATTCTATTTGTCTTTTAAATTCAAATATTATTGAGCCAATTGAGCTATGACTTATGACAATCTATAATTTCTAAAGATTGAGAGGTATAATTTTTGGCCCCAAGTTAAAGAAATTTTTTAAGATAGTAACTACAAAGTTCTTTGAGGATATTGAGTTTGGCGGAGAGATAAGGTTAGAGAACAAAATTGAGTGAGAAAGAAGCGGTTCTAATTCTTGAACCAATTCATACAGTTGCTATTGGTGTAGCAAATTTGAATCTTCATGAGGACATATTGTTTCTCTTTCCAATCAAGTTAAGAAAATTATTCATGAAGATCAAACTCAACACCCTCAAGAACTAGAGCATCGGGAGCCATAAAAGAAAGGATTGACTGTAAAAAGTCATTCCATTTGGTTTTATTGAAAGGCTCTTTTCGAACAATTACAACACTCATTACTCATTATAACTTTGGAGCTACATAAGATGGATGTCAAGACGGTGTTTCTTAATGGAAACATTAATGAAACAAATGTAAATGGTGCAATCAAGATACTTTGTGTCGATAGACCCAAAGATGGTTTGCGAACTGACAGAATCCACCCATTAGCTAAAGAAGTTGACTCGTTAGTGATACTGCAAAGTCTCATCAGGTAATTATCTCATTTGGTCTCGAGATGAGTATTGTGGATGACTGTGTGTATTACAAGGTCAGTGGGAGTAATTTTGTATTATTGCTACTATATGTCGATGATATTTTATCTCGTGAATAGCGATATAGTCTGGTTGAGCAAAACCGAGAAATCTCTAACAAAATTTAGAGATGAAGGATCTTGAGGACGTCCCTTTTGTATTAGGAATCCATGATACTTAGAGATCACTTTCAAGGTGTCATTGGGTCATCACAAAAGAGCTATATCGATAAGGTTTAAATAAATTCGACATGAAAAACTAGTAAACTAGGGTATACCTCAATTACTAAGGGAGACAATTTTAGTCTCAATTTTGCCCAAAAGATAATCTAGAAATTCAGGAAATATTGGGAGTTCCCAATGCTCTAGCTATGAGAAGTCTGATACATGATCTTATCTGTACGCATCAGGAAACGACGTACATCGTGGGATCATGTGGCAGTTACTTAAGCAATTTTAGTTTGAATTATTACAAAAGGCAACTGATCCGCTGTCGCGCACGGGTCAAAATAAATAAAATAAGAATGTAGTAACAAGGCAGTTAACCTTGGTCGTCTCACAAGGATCTCTAATTAACAATGGCCAATAGCAAGAACACGCAAAGAACGGAATGGTGGGTTGTTTCGTGAAAACAATTTTAATTAATAACAAAAATCACTTGATAACAACAACCAATCCACTGATCACATGAACTTTCACTTCGGATCTATCACAGGTTCAAAAGATTATTCTAATTGTGTTCTAATCTTGTTTGATCATAGAATTAACCAATCAAGCGGGTGATTAATCCTATACGAATTCCTACTGGATTAAGCATCACAGAATTCAATTGATTATAAATAAGGAACACGCGTCACAAACATATAATCAATTTAACAACCGAATTCATCAAACCTATAACTAAGCGTCATAGACCCTATTGATCTCTATTCGAACTAAACCAAAACAAGCATTAAGTTTAATTCCAATAGTCTCAAATCAGAGAGCAAAACCGAAATTATATGATTAAGCATCAATATGTAAAACGATTTTACAAATAGAAATTAGAAGAGATGAAGGATCAAAAGAGAAAGAAGTAGAACACAAAAACGAAATTAATATTAATAACCAACCTCAAGATCCTCTATGAAATCCTTAACCAGTGAATTGATCGAAAAGAATTAGCCTTCCATTGAAGGTTTCATCATAAAACGAAAATTAAGAAGGGGAGAAGGAGAAAGGATTGCTAAAACTCAAAAACGGCAAAATATTCAAAAGTAATCAAAAGGTAAATCCTAAGACTCTAAAAATTCTATTTATAATGTCTCCTTAGGTTAACCTAGGTAACCTGAAGTTTTTGACCAAAGAGAAGGGCCCAAAAGGGTTTAATTAGCCCAATAACAACTAATTACATGAGTGAATGGTCCAAAACCCATAGTGTAACTCGCCAGCCTCAGTAAAGTGGATTTTCGACCTTCAAAATGACAGAATTGGGCTTCGGTACCAACATAAGAATTGTATCTCTGCTTCTTAGCTTTCTAACTCCTTAAAGAGCACTGAAATCGGACAAGTATAGCCTAAGTTATGGCCTGTAGAAGCGACATGGGTCAGGATGTAACAAAATCCGAGAATTAGCAAATAATTCCACTAAAGCCCAATCAAGACCCAAAGATATAAAACCATGTTAAAAAGTAGTTGTTGGGTAAAACACACAATTAAGAACGCTAAGTGCAAAGCTATAAAAGATGCATTAAAATGCATTGATCAGCAACCATAAGGATCATTAAGGAGAACAAAAGTCTATATGGCCACATATCATATATCTGAATGATTAAAGATCATCAAGAACTCTGACTCTGATATTCAGGATGTTAATATTATGGACATCAAATTATGGGATATAATTGAAATATCTATGTCACTAGGTTGCATAAAGTATAAGGTATTAAAATACCACTTAAGTTATAGTGTAATAGATAAGTCAGTCGTATCATACTTCAATAACAATAAAGAATTTTACAATGTCTATTAACATAAAGGTGTTCGTTGTTGAAATAAAGAAATTCAACATAAAAGAATTTCTATAGAGCACATAGAGACTGATTCCATGCTAGTTATCTACTAACTAAGGGATTGACACCTAAGGCTTTTTATGAGCATGTTGCTCATATGAGTGTGTTGTCACTAACGTTGCCTTAGTTTAGTGGGAGTCTTTATTTGTGTTCTATGCTTGAGATACAAATTTTATGCTATTTCGGTTTTTTCCACCTCATGTATCAATAATGAAACCATCGCAGCTTTTGTCACTTTCGTAAATTGCGACTAAACCCCAACGATCGCCACATCAAAACACTTGATGACATAGATCAATATGGATGAGTAGCATGGAAATTACATGGAATGTGATCTCAATCATGCCAATTTCCAACTGGTCCTACTTAAATCTTTAGTGAGATCAATTTTGCAAACCAAATTCCTTAATGTGTAAACTTTTTATGAGCATGTTGCTCATATGAGTATGTTGTCACTAATGTTGCCTTAGTTTACTGGGAGTCTTTATTTGTGTTCTATGCTTGAGATACAAATTTTATGCTATTTTGGTTTTTTCTGCAGAAATAAAGTTAGTTCATTATAAACATTTTTGTATCTTGTGTGTAAATTTTATTTACACATTAAGGACTTTGGTTTGCAAAATTGATCTCACTAAAGATTTAAGTAAGACCAGTTGGAAATTGGTATGATTGAGATCACATTCCATGTAATTTCCATGCTACTCATCCATATTGATCTATGTCATCAAGTGTTTTAATGTGGTGATCATCAAGGTTTAGTCGCAATTTACGGAAGTGACAAAAGCCGCGGTGGTTTCATTATTGATACATGAGGCGGATCAGATTGTAAGGAGGAAGTCTAAAGATAAATAGCATTCGAATATGCGCACTAAGGAATTCTGATATAATTATTATGATATATAGCCCAAGTGGGAGATTGTTGGAATTTTATATTCCAATAATTAACATGGGCTGATATCATTAATAATTATATTAGCTATTTATCATAAAGGAGCTATATTTTATGTGATCATATAAAGTTAAAATAAGGTAAGCTCATTGGACTCCTAATTTAATTGATATGGGTCTTATATAAGTAGATGTAAGTGTGGCCCGATAAGGGATAATGGGTACTCTGTTTGGTTTAACACACTATAAAGAAGGCTATGGTCCCCAATACACTGAATCGCCGTCATCCATTCTCTTCTCCCCATCTGAAGAGAACCTAAGGTCTCGTGAGAGAGCTCAAGAAGATTCGGTTGAGGAAGAACCATAAAGCCACCGCTAACGTGTTCGTTGCTATGGATTCAGTTGCTCGTTGGTTGTTCGTGATCATTCCTCTGGTGTTCCGCTTCAGGTGATTGATTGCTATGGATCCAGGTATTCTTCCAATCATTGATAATCCAACATGTTGTAAATCCTAAGGATAGAGAACATGTTGTTCTTGTTGAGCATGCTTGTATGTCTTTATAACTTCCGCCTAAGGTATTTTTTCTATGAGATTTGAGAATGCCTGTTCTTGTTGTTGTTATTAATAATGAATTAATTCCAACATTTTAGCCATTTTTTGGCCTGAAATCACCCTTCTACATCGTATTTTCTCTCCTTTTATCTAAATAAGTGGTTTTTTCATATAGATCTAGTTATTCTTTCGTGTTTTTCCGTGATTTCGTCGTCTGAGTGCGGCTTTGTTTTGTTCGTCGTCTTGGTGCGGCATTGTTTAGTTTTTCATTTTGTTGCGGTGTTCGTTTGGTTTAGATTGACAGATCAGCTTTGATCAATTACAGATTCAATCAAGATTTGGGCGTCAATGTTACAAATCCAGAGGCATGAGTATTCTGGTCACTTTGATTTTGTCACATTTATAGGTATTTTGTCGTTTTATGCTATTAACCTGGGTGCTGTGAGTTTGTTCGCAGATTCATCATTTTCAGTTTTTAGCAATGTTGAATTTGTGTTATTTTCGATGTATTTTACTAATTTGAATGAATGAATATCTTTTTTAGTCAAAAGCAATCCTAAAGCTTGAAGTGCTAGCACTTCCTGCTTTCGGGGACTATTAGAGATGTAGTTGAATAAATATTTGTTAGTAGTTAATTACTTATTTATTTTTTATTAGGATTTTGGGTCTAACTCATCTTTACAAAACCGGCTTATAAGGTGAGGAGTATCTTTTTTTTTTTTGGGTCAAACAGCGTAACATTCAATTCATATGGGCTACAGGCCTCAAAACATTACACCAAGTGTAATCATCAACCCACTATTGGGGTACAGTGCAGGAATGATGCAAACTCTAAGAGTGTGTTTGGATGAAGGATTCTAATGAAGTAATGTAGTTTTATAGGGTAATTCAAATGCTTCAAGTTAAATTACCATGTTTGGACAATAAATATGGAGAACTTTCCAAATGAAGGGGTTTTATGAGGTATTTCATTAAGACTAAATTTAGGGAATTTGAAATACTATCGAAAAGTTAAGAATTTGAAATTCCTTCCTTACTCCCTATTTTATTTTATTTTTTTGAAAATACTTTTTTTCCTGAAATTATTTTTTTTTAAAAAAAAAAAAATTTCCCGAAAATATTGTTTTTTCAAAAAAAAAATTTTTAACTTTTTTCTAATTTTTTTTTTTCAAAAATTTATTTATTTCAAAAAAATATTGTTTTCCGAATTCTTTAAAAAAAAGATTTTTTATTTCGAAATAATTTAAAAAAACTTTTATTTTCAGAATATTATTTTTTCCAAAAAAATATTTTTTCGAAAGTTTACTTTTCTAGCAAAAAATATTTTTTTTCAAAATAAATTTTTTTGGGAAAATATTTTTTCCAAAAAAATTATTATTCCAAGAAAACTGGGAGAATAATTTTGAAAGATATTTATAAAAAATATGAAATTTATACATTTCCTTTATTTTATTACTCCAGCCAAGCAAATAATTTTAAGAGTGAAGAAATATAATTACTTTATCCAAACAACAAATTATATAAATGAAGGTATTCAATTGAAGCAATTTAATACCATAGAATTTCTAAATTCCCTAGAATTTTGAATTAACTCATCTAAACGCACCCTAAAAATAATCTCTTAAGCACCTATGTTGCTCCTGACTACATGGTTAACCTCTCAAATACCAAGAAATTGACTAACGCTAAAGCATGAAACCACCACACCATACTCATAACCTCGTAGTGTCGGAGTACACGTACCATGATCTGGTGGTTTGGCCGGTGGTCAGAGTATTTGCCCAATCCAAGATACCTTGTTCCACTCAACTTGAACACTCAAGCAATGACATCCTTGTTGAAACTTATCATTGATCACAACAATCTTTGGATAAGAAATCCCATCACGCCTTACCTCTAGTCCATGTGGAACTTATCGGTGGTCGGACTTTTACTTATAAAGTCTTTTTAGGCCTTACCCTAATCTATGTGGGACTTGAGTTTTTCCCATACCCTCCCACACGCCCAACACTATTGGGCTTGATGCGTGTATAATGCAGTGGGTGGCTTAATAGATCTAAGATATGCTCTGATACCATATTAAAATTTTGGCCTTAACTCATCTTTATAGAATCGGCTTGTAAGATGAGGAGTGTCTTTTACTTATAAAGTCTTTTTAAGCCTTACCTCTAATCTATGTGAGACTTGTGTTTTTCCCAATATTTTCTATATAAGTCATGTAATAATCACTTGTGTAAACACACTTTTGCTCTTCTTCTTCTTTTCTTTTTTTTTTGGTGGTCACACTTTTACTCATTTCATCAACACCAATTTTAGTTTTCTCATGATCCCCGCTTCTCCTCTCCTCTGTTTACTAGCATCGTATAAAATGATAAATAACCAAGTCAATCCTTACGATGTAGAGTTAGGCTTCGTTAGATTTTGCTATGTAATCTTATTGAATTTTCCTAGTTACAATCATAAATAATACATTCATTTATTCAAATAATTGATTAGTTTTTCACCTAAGAGACAAAAAAAAAATTGATTGGTTTGAAATATTTTAATGTAAAATAATTTAATATTTTGAAAAAAAAATAATTTAATTTTTTTTTAAATCAACCGTTTAATTTAATTGTTTAGTTAATCAAATTCTATAGTGGCCAACAAATAATCTTAATAGCTCGTAACCCACATGATTTATTTATTTTCATTTAAAGTGAATATTATAACCTTTTTATACTACTTACGTTTTTTTTACCGGTTGATATGACTTGCATATGCGGTTTGTGGGATGTGAACATAGTTTAGGATGCATTAACATATCAATAATCTTTTATAAAAAAAAACATACACACACACAATATATATATATATATTCTACAGCGTCTAGCAGCGAGACTCATACACATTAGACGTGGAGAACTGTGGTACCACGGGTTCAAACCCGCGCCCCGGCACATCAAATATCCCAACAATTTTTTACCATCTCAGCTGCACTTATGGGACACATATGTATATATTTTATCCAATTAAGGGAGACTTGAAAGCTCAACCACATCGGGAGATAATTGCATCTATAATCTATAATTTATAATAACTTACAATTCGTATTTTTGGCGCCAGCTTGGCCTTCATATGGCAAGTGAGGAATGACCTCATCTTCTCTCAACTGCATACTTCCCCTCAAGAATTGGCTAGAAGGATTATGAGCTAAGTGGAAGCGGTTAGTTCTTCTACGACTAGCACCTCAAAGCTTCGTCCGTCAATCCTTTGGAATGAATAATGTGAGTTGGTGTCCTCCCCCTCTTGGCTTCCGCACGCTCAATTGTGACGACGCGGTGTTGGGTGTCGGGTGTCAGTGCGATAGTGGATTGTGGCGGCATCTTGCGAGGTGATGTTGGTGACTTTGTCCTCGCTTTTGCCCATGAGTTGGATGATTGCTCAGTTCTTGAAGCAGAATTATGGGCAATCTATAATGGTCTTAGTATTGCTTGGGGTCGTAGTTTTTGGAATATTATTGTGGAATCCGATTCAGCTACAACGATTAAGCTATTGGTTGATGCAGGGGGATCAAGGATATGCTCTCTTCTCCATGAGAAATCAGGTGGAAGCACATCCGGCGTGAAGCAAATCAGATTGCAGATATTCTAGCTAAAAAGAGCGAACAAATTGGTTCCTCTTGTATTATTTATGATTGTGCCCCCTTTCTTATCCTTACCTTTGTTGGCGGATAAGCAAGGGATTGTTTAATAGATAAGTTTTAAGCTGGAATCAATCTTTAATGAGATTGGTGATTTGCTCAATCAAGTGCTATAATGCACCAGCTTGGCACCACAATGATTTGCTCAATCAAGTGCCATGATGCACCAGCTCGGCACCATCAACTCTTTCCTTATCAGAATTATGGCACATGTTTCTTGTGACAACAAATCTGATTTGTGTAATTAGTTTTAGAGATGTCAATTCCTTGTCTCAAGCAATTAGCATTGATTAGGTTCATTACTTGTAATTATAAATAGGCACACTGTTGTATCTTTTTCAATCAAGCAATTCTGAAATTCTTTATGGTATTCAGAGCATTCTAGCTTAACAACATTTTTTTCGATCCAAAACTCTCTCTTTCATTCTGCATCTATGACTGCAGTCCGAGGGATCGAAGGCCTTGTTGTGCTTAATGCTAATTCACAACTGCATGGAGAATTCAATTCCTTGCATTGCTGACTGGCTATGACCTTGTTGGTCATCTCGATGGCACCAAAATCTGTCCAGCAAAACTCATTGGTGAACCTGCCACTCCAAATCCTGAGTTCACAAAATGGACTAGACAAGATTAGCTCATTGTCCATGCTATCATTTCATCAGTAACATCAACTGTTGTCACTCATCTTGCAATGGTTAAGACTGCCAAGCAAGCATGAGACACCCTCAATACAATGTATGCCAGCCGATCTAGAGTCAGAGTTATGACTCTGAAGCACAAAATTTCAACCTTCACCAAAGGCACTCAGTCTATGGAAACATATCTTCAAGGTATAAAAGCTATTTCTTATGAGCTGTCTATTATTGACCATCCTCTTGATGAAACAGATCTAGTTATTCACACACTCAATGGTCTTAGTCATGAGTACCATGACATTACTGCTGTCCTCCGTAGTAGGGAGACTCCAATTCTCTTTGCCGAGCTTCATGAGAAACTCATGGACTATGAGACAATGGTGCATCGTGATCAGCCAGCAACACTTGATTCTATTATTACAACTGCCAATGCTATGGCACGCAACAGAGGACAGTACCACAGGAACAACAACCACCAACCTGCTCAATCATCACATCAGCCTGTGAATTGGGTTATATGCCAGTACTGCAACAAACCTGGCCATATAGCCCGCAACTGCTTTAGACTTAAGGGATTCCCAAAGTAAAATGGACACAAACCAGTTGCCAATGTTGCCACTCAGCAGAATGCAAGCTGGATAATGGATACAGAAGCCTCACATCATATCACACAAGATTTGTAGCAACTCACTTTGGCAAATCCATAGCAAGGTTCAGATCAAGTAATCATTGGTGATCGCTCAGGTTTGAATATAACTCACACTGGCAGCACTTCTATTACCACACACACCAAACCTCTTCATCTTAAACAAGTGTTGTGTGTTCCAAATATTCAATCCAACTTACTATCAGTTTCTAAGCTTTGCAAAACTAACAAATATTCGGTTGAATTTTTCCCTAATTGCTTTGTTGTGAAGGACTTGAGTTCGGGCCAAGCACTGATGCAAGGACCTCTTAAGCAGGATCTCTATCACCTCTCCACCTCATCCATCAAACACCCCACTCCAAAAGCATTCACAACCAGCATTCAATCATCCACCACATGGCATCACAAACTTGGTCATCCCTCATCTAAAATAATGAAACATCTTGTGTACAACCAGCATATTCCAATAATAAGCCCCTCATCTCAAGATTGCAGCTCTTGCCACTGTGCTAAGAGCCACAAGCTCCCTTTCTCCAACCATCACCTTATAAGTAGCAAGCCTTTGGAGCTCATTTTTTCTGATGTATGGGGACCAGCCACAGTAAGATCTCTAGATGGCTACTCTTACTATGTAGTCTTTGTTGATCACTTTTTTAAATATGTTTGGTTGTATCCAATGAAAAATAAATATGATGTTTTCACCATTTTCACTCAATTTAAGTCTATTATTGAAAATTTCTTTGGCCTACCTATTATTTCACTATTCTCTGATAATGGTGGTGAATTTATAAAATTAAAATCCTTCTTAGCCAATCAAGGAATTTCTCATTTCACCATACCACCACATACTCCTGAAATCAATGGTACTCCTGAAAGAAGACATATACACATAGTTGAAACATGTCGTGCACTTTTACAACATGCTTAATTACCCCCTCAATTCTGGTCCTTGCTTTTAGCACATCCATCTTTCTCATTAACAGATTGCCTACACACTATACAAATGCAAAGTCCATTTGAAGTGTTATTCAAAAAACAACCAGATTACACCAAACTCCATTCCTTTGGTTGCCTTTGTTTTCCTTTGTTAAGACCTTACACCAAGCCTAAACTCCAACCAAGATCCCTACCCTGCATATTCCTTGGCTACTCAAGCTCTCAGCATGCTTTCAAGTGCCTTGAACCTGTATCAAACAGAATCCATGTATCCAGGCACGTTAATTTCATTGAAGACTCTTTCCCTTATTCAACATTAACTCAACCATCAAACACCTCTTAGTCCAGCACACCTGGTGATGGCCCTCCTCATAATCTCATTCCTACATTGCCTAGCCCCACACACCCTGACCCTGCTACCACAAACACCCCTGGACAAGCCACGGTTCCAGCTCTTATTGCTTTGGTCCCTACATCAGTACCTGCTCCAAACTCAAGTACTCTTCATGGCTCATAATCAGGTAATACTACTTCTATCCCTACATCTCAGATTTCACATCCCACTACCTCTAACCGTAGTCACAATATGGTCACTAGGTCCCAAAACAATATTTTCAAACCCAAAAGGATCCTTACTGCAACCAAACATTCTATTCTTGAGAATCTTAAGCCATCCACCATAACTCAAGCCCTCAAAATTCCACATTGGAGGCAAGCATGCTTAGCTGAGTTTGATGCATTGATGAAAAATGACACATGGGTCTTGGTTCCTAGGACCGAATCATCCAATTTAGTAGGTTGCAAATGGCTTTTTCAAATCAAGAGAAATCCGGATGGTAGTATTTCCAGGTATAAGGCATGACTAGTAGCAAAAGGCTACACCCAAATGCCTGGTCTTGACTGCAAGGAACCTTTGCACATGTTGTTAAGCCACAAACCATCAAAGTAGTCCTTACAATTGCTCTAGCCCGTGGTTGGTCTTTACATCAAATGGATGTTAACAATGCTTTTTTTTAGGGAAACCTCATAGAAACTATTTATATGCAGCAGCCACCTGGCTTTGTCCATGCTGAATTTCCAACGCATGTTTGCAAGCTGAAGAAAGCAATTTATGGCTTGAAACAGGCTCCACGAACCTGACACGATTCTCTCAAATCCTTTGTCATTGCCTCTGGATTCAAGACTAGCCTCACTGATCCATCACTATTTATCTATGACAAAGAAGGAGTACAAGCTTATCTTCTGGTCTATGTTGATGATCTGCTCTTGACAGGAAATTAACAACAATTTCTTAGCAAGTTCAAGTCTCAGTTGTCCAGTGAGTTCTCCCTCAAACAACTTGGCTTTCCACACTACTTTCTTGGAATTGAACTCATTCCAAACAAAGATGGTCTCCTCCTCTCCTAACATGGATACATTAGGGAGCTATTAGATAAATTCAACATGGCAGGAGCAAAGACAACAACTACTCCCCTCTGCACTACTACCTCACTCAAACTGCATGATGGGTCAGCTTCTGTGGACTCCAAATTATTTCGCAGCATCATTGGAGCACTTCAATATACCACCTTAACTCGGCCTGATCTTGCATTTCCAATCAATAGATTGTCGCTATTTATGCACAAGCCTACTCAACTTCACTTCCAGCAGCTCAAAAGAATTCTGAGGTACCTCAGACTCACCTTGAATCATGGCTTGCAACTCAAGAAACGAACCCATCTTCAACTACAAGCTTATAGTGATGCTGACTGGGGAGGCAATCTTGATGACAGAACATCCACATCTACCCTCATCATCTATCTAGGTGGTAATCATGTTTCATGGCTCTCTTGAAGGCAAAGAACAATGGCACGATCATCTACAGAGGCGAAGTATAGATCAGTTGCAAACACCACAACTGAAATCATGTGGTTATAAAACATCTTAGGTGAACTTGGTCTCAAACCTCACGTGCCCTCTCTTTTTTGTGATAATATTGGCACAACATATCTATGCTCCAATCCTGTTTTCCATTCAAGGATGAAGCACATTGCACTGGACTACCACTTTGTGCGTCAGCAAGTTCAGTTGGGCAAGCTTAGTGTTGCTCATATTTCCACACGAGATCAATTGGCTGACATCCTTACCAAGCCTCTCTCCAGGATCAGATTTACTCAACTCAAAGACAAAATTGGTGTCCATGATGGTGACCCAATTTTGAGGAGACATAATAGATAAGTATCAAGTTGGAATCAATATTTAATGAGATTGGTGATTTGCTCAATCAAGTGCCATAATGCACCAGCTTTGCACCACAATGATTTGCTCAATCAAGTGCCATGATGCACCAGCTCGGCACCATCAACTCTTTCCTTATCAGAATTATGGCACATGTTTCTTGTGACAGCAAATCTGATTTGTGTAATTAGTTTTAGAGATGTCAATTCCTTATCTCAAGCAATTAGCATTGATTAGGTTCATTACTTGTAATTATAAATAGGCACATAGTTGTATCTTTTTCAATCAAGCAATTCTAAAATTTTTTATTGTTTTCCCTTGTGTTTTTTTTTTTTTGAGGGACCCTCGTGGTTTTTATAACGCCCCTTCTTGTTTCACCAAAAAAAAATAAAATAAAAGCTCTTGTTTGCCTAGCTACTAATGCGGGGTTTTTCTTTTCATTAGCAACCCACATTAATCCAACAGAGCTAAACACCACACAAATACATTATAAAACGTGACTAAAATACAACAAATAAAACAGATTGCAGGCTAGACAAAGAACAAGAGGACCGGGAAGGGGAATCTAATTAGGTAATTTTGCCAACTCCTATAATTGAAGGCTCAAGTATTATTTCTCCCTGAAGTGCCCGTACCCCACAAAGCAAAAAGACAACATAATAAACTGCTCTTCTTTTAATTTGAATTATATATATATATATATATATATATTTTTTTTTTTTTTGAACAATTAAATAAACATGCTGCCGACACTTTCTCCCAAACCAGCAGCCAGTGAGGTTTGGTTCCGAGCCTTTCAATATTATCATCCGTTTTACTTTATTTACCCCTTTCAAAGAACAAGCACTCTGCACTGTCCTTCCTTCCTTTCCGTGCAAAGTGCTAACAAACGCTCTCTCTAACTCTAAGAGTGACACACACCTGAGTCGTGTGTGCGCGTGTCCTTTCTCAATTCTCAATTCTCACCATATCATATATCTACTGAAAAACCATTACCTTTGTTGGCATTATATTAAGCTTGTTACTACTAATTGCATTTATGAAGTGATGATGCTTTCGGCAAAATCAGAATCCGATATAACAAGCTTAGCTCCATCTTCGCCTTCAAGATCTCCAAAGCGACCTGTGTACTATGTGCAGAGTCCTTCAAGAGATTCTCATGATGGGGACAAGTCATCATCCATGCAGGCAACTCCAATATCAAACAGCCCCATGGAGTCTCCTTCACACCCTTCTTTAGGGCGTCACTCCAGAAACTCCTCTGCTAGCAGGTTTTCGGGGATTTTCAGGTCATCTTCGGGAAGGAAAAGTAGTAGAAAAAGGAATGATAAGGGGTGGCCTGAGTGTGACGTTATTCTTGAAGAAGGGTCTTATCGTGAATTTGAGGACAAAGCCTTCACCAGACGCTGCCAAGCCTTGATTGCTGTGTTCACTTTTGTGGTTGTTTTCACTGTGTTTTGCTTGATTATATGGGGTGCTAGCAGACCTTACAAGGCTCAAGTTACTGTCAAGGTAACCAATTTTGTTGTTGTTTGTTATTAAAGGAGTTAATTTATTTATGCCAAACTTCACTTTTCTCTGCTTTGTTTTAAACCATAATAAATAGTTTCTGTTAATTAATGATAATACATGATACTACTAACTGGGAAGGGGACTAAAAAAATTGTGACTTTTCTTATGAAGTCAACGGGATTAACTGCTAATTCAGAATCTGTTTGATGACTTTTCTTCCATTTGCTCCAATTATACACACTATATATTTTTTTTTTTTGATATTAATATACGCACTATATTTTATACATCCATGTTAGTTGCTCTTGCCGACACAACAGTAACAGAAAGCCTCTCTATCCTTGAATTGGATTTTCAACTTCAAAGAACTGTAGTCTTTATATATTGACAATAGCAAGTTTATTTATTTAGTAATAATTTATTTTGCTGAACCTGTCAGTGAGTTTTTGTATTCTTCCGGAAACTCAATTTTATTCCAAATTAGCATATGGGATATGGTTGGTTACTATCAAGATTAGTTACTTAGAAACTCTGCCTAGCATTTTATTATAATATACTCCATTCGTCCATATCAAGTGTCGTTTTAGCAAAAGAAACAAATTTCATATTAAATATCACTTTATTTTTTCAATATAACATTAATTTTTTTCCCTCTAAATAAATATTGTATACATTACTCTCAAGTTATTATAATTCACAATGCATTGATGACAATTGTTAATCTTCCGATGGTTAATAGGAACAACTAATAAAATTGTTTCACTTATAAAGTTATTTATTGTTTTTTTAATCATTGTAAAAAAAAACCTTAAACGACACTTAATATAAAACGGTGGGAATAGCATTTCAATGTACATAACTTACCCGTATTAATTTAATTCCTAAATTTTGCTGGGATAATTCATTTTTTAACCTGACATTAGTAATAGTAGACAGTAGTATGCCATTGCATTTGCATATAGAACAAAAGACCTGACGCAATTATGCAAGTATTGCAGCAATCCAAGAGGTATGCCATAAAAGTAAAACAAATGATAGGCTAATTATTGGCCTTTAATTTACTTTAGTACTGCTTGACATTGTGATTCTTAATGCAGAGCTTGACAGTACATAATCTCTATGTTGGAGAAGGTTCAGACTTCACCGGAGTGCCAACAAAAATTCTGACTGTGAATAGTACTTTACGCATGAGCATATATAACCCTGCTACATTTTTTGGCATCCATGTTCACTCCTCACCCATCAATCTTGTCTTCTCAGACATCAGTGTTGCAACCGGTGAGGTAAGAATTCCTTTCTTGACTGACTTTCTTCTGCCACACAACAACCAATTTATTCTTGCTTAGCCCCAAATGATTTTGCTCTCTCTATTTGACAATATGGACCGTGACATCATGGTTTTTGAAGTTTTTGTGACTGTGCTTGAGGCCGCATCAGTCGCATTTGACCACGATTTTCTGTGGTGTCAAAGATCACAAGCGATTGCGAGCTCGATTGAAAACCATGACTAGAAGACTTTTAAATTGGAGAATAAAACAATCACCTTGGATGTTGTTCACTTGGAGCCAAATATGATGTTTATTAACATTAAATAGTGACATTAAGAATGTATCAAGTAAATCAAAGCTTCAAGTCCTTTCTTGACATGCAAGTAACATCTTCCTGTCTTATTGCAGCTGAAGAAACACTATCAGCCAAGAAAAAGTCACCGTATGGTATCAGTGAACGTGGAAGGTAATAAGGTTCCCCTTTATGGGGCTGGATCCACCATAACGGTTTCCCAAACCGGTAATGTTGAAGTTCCACTCACGTTGAAGTTTGAAATCCGTTCGCGAGGAAATGTGGTGGGTAAACTGGTAAGGACAAAGCATCACAAGGAAATCACTTGCCCTTTGGTCATCAACTCTTCTGTATCAAAACCTATCAAGTTCAAGAAGAATTCATGCACATATGACTGATATATATGTCCATTTTGAGAGTTCATCTATCTTGCAGTTGTAAGTTGTAACTTAAAAGTGTATTATCTACAGTTTTTGTGAGTATTTTTGAGCTTCAGGAGGTCCATCTGCAAGAGAAGCAGTCTTGAATTAATCCATCTGTAGTTTACTTTTGTGAGTCTTGTGCAAATAAATGCATGTATATTTTTATATGCATATACATAAAACGAGATTAGTCTCATCTAAAATAAGTTTGTCTGCAAAGTAAATAAAGTGAAGTTGTTTTCAAACTTACTTTAAAGTACATTATAATTTTAACTTACTAAGATTCAATGGAGATTACACTCTATTTGTGAACTTTACACACAATTTCACTCCGCATAAGCCTTTTCACATAAAGTGAAGGGACAACTCACGAATTAATAGTCCCGTATATGCTGCCGTCATACTTGTAGGAAAACCGAAGTTAAGATTTTAGGTGTTACTGTCACAAGCGATGGGGAATCATTTTTTAATGGTTGGAAAAGCATGGAATTAAAGTAATGTTTTCAAGAAATGCACGGGTTAGCTTAATGGTTGTTTTTATTGACTCAATTAGCTTAATGGTTAAGGAGTTTGCTACTTACTTCTTTTTTTTTTTTTATGAATAATAATAATAATAAGGAATGAAAACAACAAACTAGGACAATCCCCTAGGAGAGTTTGCTACTATTTTTTTGCTACTTAGTACTTACTTACATAGGTTGGAAGCTCATATGAAATACAAAAATTATATAACAAAAGGAGAGCACGAGAGATATGAAAATAACTTTAGAACTAATTTAAAATTCATATACTTAAAAATCTATTAAAATCGTAAGATGTAATTTAGATGATAAAATTTAACTAATGTGAATAATTTCATAAATGTAATTCTGTTATATATATATATATATATATATATGAACATTTTAGTTTAGTTTAAATTGGATTGTAATTGTATGGTATTTAAAGATTGAATCTGAATATTAATCCAATTCAATAAAAAAAATAAGTTTTCTTGGTTGTCCAATTTTTCAATTTTCGATTTTTTTTTGGGCTAAATTGATGGGAAGAAAACAAAAACAAAAAGAAACATCAAAACAAGCTTAGACTCGCCTAAAGGAGATTCCCATGGCATGAGCCACCAACAAGGGGCTAAAACCAGGAGGAGCATTCTCCAAGATGACTAATGATTCGTCAATTCTTGCTCCAAGTTTAGCTAAAAAATCAGCACATTGGTTTCTCTATCTAAGCGTATTTCAATTTTCAATTTGTTTTGATTTTCGATTTGATTTGTACGATTTCATATTAGATTGAACCAATTTATAGATACCACTAATTTATAAATTATCAAATTGGCCAATTGTCATTTTTACACGAGAAAACCATACAAGAATGAAAAATTGAAAACGTTAAGCAAGATTATATTTAGGGATTTGTTTGGATTGGCGCATGAATAACTTATTTGGGATTATCTACTAACATAAGTATTTGCCCGCGTGTTTGAGAAAGCTTATGGAAATGACATATTTATAAACTGTTTTCAACTTATTTTGATAAGCCTTCCATAATAGCTTATGAAAACAGCTTATAACTTATACATAAGCACTTATATAATACACATTTATTCTATAAGCACTTTTACCCTAACAGTCCCATTGAAGGGCTGCTATGCGTTTAACCAAAGCCAAGGAAAATGAACCATCTTCTCTGGTAAAAATCTAAATTTATTTTATGCAAAATTACTCCCGCTGTCCTTTAACTTAATTTAAAGATATAAATTCGCCATTTATCTTTTTTCCTCCAATTTCGTACTTTAAGTTTTAAAACGTTAACACTTTCGCCCCTTTTTTTGAATTTCTGTCAAGCTTCGTTAAAGAAAAGTCTATGTGGTCATTATGATGCTGATGTGTCCACTTATTTGTCCGTTTTGCTGAATGAAATTTTTTTTTGTTTTTGGGGTTTGAATTTTGGTTCACTAGCATGCAAAACACCACATTTACCACTATGCCACCCTACACTAATGATATATCAATGCCAGAATAATATAGATAACATAAATATATGACAGAACGTAAATGTTATAATTAAAGTATTATTGTAATTAAAATGTAAATATGAATATTAAAAATTTAATAGTTATAAAATTTAAATATGTATTATAAAATTTAATATTGGACAAATATAATAACAAAATTAGTAAAGAATGTAGTATAAAATTTAATAAGTTAAAGAATTTAGTAACTTTCAAAAACTTAATAATTTTATTACTTTTGTCTAATTTTAAATTTATAATACATACTTAAATTTTTATTTGTTAAACTTTTTAATAATATTATGTAATACATTTTTTAAATTTTTATATTTTTTAAAATAAAAAATTTTAATAATTTAAAAAATGTAATAATTTAATTATTTTTTTTTTGAGGGAATAATTTTATTATATTTCTCTAATATTAAACCTTATAATACATAGTTAATTTTTTTAATTATTAACCTTTTTAATAATATCTATATAATACATTTTTTAAATTCTTATATTTTATAATACATTCTTTAATATTTTTTAATTATATTTCTCTAACATTAAATTTTACAATACATATTTAAATTTTTTAATTATTATACCTTTTAATAATATTTATGTAATACATTCTTTATATTATTAAATTTTATACTTTAATTTTTATTATTATATTTGTCTAATATTAAATTTTATAATATATATTTGATTTTTTAATTATTAAAATTTTTAAAATTATAATTAATATTATAATTTATATATTTGATTTTTTAATTATTAAAATTTTTAAAATTATAATTAATATTATAATTTAAAAAGTTATAATATAAAATTTAATATTAAACAAATATAATAAAATTATTAATTTTTAAAAATTATTAAATTATTAAGTTTTTATAATACATTCTTTAATCTTTTTATTATATTTTTCTATTATTAAATTTTATAATTCATATTTAATTTTTTTAATTATTAAACTTCTTAATATTCATATTTACACTTTAATTATAATATTTATATTCTGGTGGCATAGTGACAAAGTTTTGGTTTGCAGAAAACTTGTATTTATGTTATCTATATTTTTTCCATTTTAAAGAATACTAATATTTCCGTTGGCATGTCACATCTCTATGTATACACAGCTATATCAGTAGAACGAATACATAAGTATACATATCAGTCACATAGGTTTTTTTTTTTAATAGAGCTTGACGAAAATTCAAAAAAGGCAATAGTATTAACGCTTAAAAACTTAAAGGGCGAAATTAAGAAAAAAGAAAATAAAAGACTGCAGAAGTAATTTTCCCTTTATTTTATCATCAGTTTTTTTCCCTCTATGATTCTTAAAGGAAAAATAATTCTTAAATATTGGTCAACAACAGATAGATAGGGGCACCAAGTCACTGTCCTCAAATCTTGTTAACATGCCCCCCCTGAAATTTAGGCGTGTTCATTGTTTGTCCAACTTTACCCTTCTACCCTTTCTGAGCTGAAGAGTGAAGGCCTTCGTTTCTTTCCTCAGCTAAGTTCACACTCATCTTCTCAATTGTTATAACCATTTTTGATTTTCACAAACCAAACCCAATCAGATCTATCTTGATCCTAGAGACAAGTTCTAGTAGTAGGCAGCACCATGTTTACCAGGAAACCCACCTTCAGATTTATCTATTTCTTTCTCACCCTTCTCCTATTACTTACTTTTAACATTGTTACGGAGGGTTCCGAGGCTGTTGACAAAGACGACGACGATGATTTGGAGGAACTGTTAGCATTAGACGATGAATTAGAACGGGAAACCGAAGGAGACGGTGTTAAGTTATCCGAAGCAGAGGTTTTAACCAAAGCCCAGAGGATCGTTATTGAGCTCAACAATGACAACACAGAGAAGGTTGTTAATGGGAACGAGTTTGTTATGGTTCTTGGTTATGCACCTTGGTGTCCAAGGAGTGCTGAGCTTATGCCCCATTTTGCTGAGGCTTCAAATTCTCTCAAAGAGTTGGGAACCCCTCTTGTGATGGCTAAATTGGATGCTGATAGGTACCCTAAGTCAGCTTCCCTTCTTGGGATCAAAGGCTACCCCACTTTGCTTCTCTTTGTCAATGGCACCTCTCAACCCTACTCTGGCGGTTTCACAGCGTAATTACTCTTTTCACTTTTCATTAATTGGCTTACTGTGTATGGATATTTGCTTTCAATTTTGCATTTTTATAATAGTTTCTGCTACAAGTATATGTTTAGTATTGGTGCTGGTTTGTGTTCTCTTAGAGACTTGTTTATGTATACTATAGTGCAGTGATTTGTTTTCATGATGCCCTTGTGTTATTTGAAATAATGCCCTCAAGCCATTTATAACTGTTGTTGTTCTATTGGTCAAATAAATTGCTTGAAATGTTTATCTGTTGATTTGTTTCCATGATGCTTTCAGGGATGATATAGTGATATGGGCAAGAAAGAAGACTGGTACGCCTGTTATTCGGATAAGTACAGAGAAAGCAGTCGAGGAATTTCTGAAAAAGTATCACACCTTTCTCATTGGTTGGTTTGATAAATTTGAGGTAAGTGAAATTATCTCTTTAGGTTAGTCTAGTCTAGTCAAACTTGAGGTGCCAAATAGAAGGAGGTTCAAGTGATTGGGAGCTGTGGCGTTGATCGATTAACATAAACATTTGACATGTTTGGTCGTGCTTCAAAAGAATCATTTTTATGAAAAACTGAATTACAAAATTACATTAATTCTGGATTTGGTACTGTGGTATTATAGCATATTTGTATTAAAATGTTCCAGGGCCCTGAATATGAAGAATTTGTGAGTGCCGCAAAGTCAGATAATGAAACCCAGTTTGTTGAAGTGGATAAGGTAGAGCTTGCCCAAGTTCTTTATCCAGATATCAAGCCTGCTGATCGCTTTCTTGGAATTGTTAAAAGCGAACCTGAAAGATACACTGCGTATGGTGAGTCTGTAATTGGTTTCTATCTGTATTTTCTATTCATTCTAGTGTTTTTACATCAAAAGATAAAAGTGAAACAGATACTGCTTATTGCATTCTATGTAACTTGAAATAATTAGTGCATTCTATGTTTATTGCAAATTAGAACTATGCAAAGAGAACTAACTTGAATTTCCTGTCCTTTCTATTAACTTGAGCTGTGTAATATATTATGCATTTATCAGTTTTATTTTACTTTATCAATTAAAATTTGATGGAACCACATTATAGGCTTGCTTATGCATGTCATGAATTTCTCCTGTTACCTGTTTTATCTGTTTTTCTTCAAACAATGACACCAAATAGTCAGGACTTAACATACAAAACTTTCTTGATTATGCAGATGGAGCTTTCACAATGAGTAAAATACTGGAGTTTTTAGACAACAACAAATTTCCATTAGTTACAAAACTGACTGAAATGAATTCTATCAAAGTCTACTCTGGCCCAGTCAAGCTTCAGGTCACTATTATTTCCAAGTTTACTCTATAATTGGATATTCTTTGGTGTACTGTTTTGTTCCTATTCCGTCTCTTGCTGGGATATATGTTATAATTCAATAAAGTATATAACACCCATATATTAAGAGCTCCAAATTCGACATATGATATTGTTCACATATTTTTGTCAATACTCAGTAGATCTCCACCAGTCATGAGAATTGATTGATGTCTTTTTCAAGTTTTGGTGCTAATGGATGTTATTGATTAATACTAATAGTAACTAGCTGTTGAAAATTTGATATTATGGTTGGTTTTAGTTATTGGGTGTAAATTACTATGAGTGTGTATGTGTTGCATCTAGTTAATACATCAATTAAAAAAAATATTCTTCTTTGTTCCAATAAAAGTAAAGTCAAGAACATTTAAGACTTATGAAAGAGAATAAGCTGAATAAGAAAAACAAGTGTTGGTATGATAGTCATCCTGGCAAGTTTTTGAGCTTATCGAACTCGTGATATATTATGTGTTTATCTGCCCATAAAACTGCCAAATACATCTCATAACTGTCCCTCAAACCCACCCCAGTAATAATTAAGAAAATACACAATTATTCCATAAACTGTCACATTGCAGTTATTAAAACTAAATAACTGCCACATAGCATTTGTTATAATTAAGTCCTAACATGACAGTTATTATACTAAGTCTTAGGTTTCTTGATAGACTATCGGGACAATGGGTCCCTGTTGACAGTCTGCAGCAAAATTACAGAAACTACAGCAATTTCTTGCTGTCCCAGAGTTTAGTAATTCCTACAGAGATTATCTCTGCCCATAAAACTGCCAAATACATCTCACAACTGTCCCTAAAACCTACCACACTAATAAATACGAAAATACACAATTATTCCATAAACTGTCACACTGCAGTTATTAAAACTGAGTAACTGCCACACAATGACAGTTATTATATAAGACTTAGGTTTCCTAGAATAGATTTTCCACACAATGGGTCTACGTGGACTTGAGTCTGCAGCCTTATCGATGTTTAAATTGTGAAATGCATCCAAAAAAAATTAAAAAGGAAGTACAGAAAATATGGTAAAAATATTTGAAGAATTAAAAGACAAGGTTGTCAATATTCCCATGTTATCTTCCAACTGCCTTCCTAATCGTCATGAATATCAATCACTTCCACCACCTCACCGCCCTTATCTTTGGCAACGTTCTTTCCGGTGAGTTTTTCCATCCAAACATCTTTTCCCTGATTCAACAATGTCATAACAAGTAGATTAAATACATTATGTAATAGTAAAAAGTGGGGGGGGGGACCTCAACTTGAGACTCACTTCATCCAGCATGAGCTTCCATTGCTCAACCGCATTTTGAAAAATCTATATTTTTTAAATATAAATGCTAATTAGTAAATCAAAACTAAATAAAACCAAAAATAAAAAACAAAAAGCTGCTGTCCAGGTATTAAACTTTGGCTTACCGTATGGTTATTTCCAACATGATTTTGATTTTTCTCCTCTTGTTTAAAATGCAGACTGTAAAAGAGATTACAAATAATAATAAAATAATTAACAAAATTTTTTTTTTAAAGAGAGAGCATAAATACTTACAAGAACAGAGGGAAGGCTCTGAAATAGTGAATTTCCCTTTCGAAATCCTGAACTTTGTGTCAATAAGAACTTTTTCTTTCTTCAAGACTGAATTAAAAAAAATATAAGGAAAAAAAAAAGTTAAAACATTTTCTTAAATAGAAATTAGTAGAAGATTAGATGAGAGAGGAAGAAAAGAACCATGTTTCTGAAACATCGCATGCTACAGTGCGACTTTGACTCACCATCTCTCTTCAAAGTGCAGAGCTGTTAAAATTAAGAAAATCATAAATTTAGTATGGAAATGTGCAGAAATAGAACAGAATCACGCAACATTTCTGAATCACATAACACAAAAACAAAAACACAAAGCCATGGCATTCACTGGTAAAAGCTAAGAGGAGTCTACTAAAGGAAAAATCAATAAGCCTAAAAACGGTGGCAGCTGCACCCACACCAATGCAGCAAGCAACATACCACAACTATAGACCTATAGACTTCACACTAATTAAGGGTTGTGTATGGTTCAACTGAACACTTGACACTATTGTGGTGCATACACAAATTGTGAGTTCCCTCTCTCTTTTCTCTGATTGACACGGTATCAGAGATACTAGCACCAAAGTCTAGAAAAAAAAACCTAGATCTAGATAAGAGAAGTGACAAGAAAAATCAGCAAGAAAGCATGATGAAGATGTATTGAATTCATTTTATCAATCAACCATAGTTGAATCATGAGTTCTGTCTCTCTTCTATAGATAAAAAGTTACATTTAAAACCCTAGAAAAAAACTAGCACCAAAATCTTCAAAACATTTACACTGAAAAAAAAAAAAAAAAGAATAAAAGAAAAGGTAGAATGTATAGATAAGATAAATCAACAAGAGAGCATGGTGAAGATGCATTGAATTCATTTTATCAATTCAACCATAGTTGAATCATGAGTTCTGTCTCTCTTCTATAGATAAAAATATACATTTAAAGCAACTTAAAAAAGAAAACCCTAGGAAAAAACTACCACCAACATCTTCAAAACATTTACACTGCAAAAAAAAAAAAAAAAAAAAAAAACTAAAAGAAAAAGAAGAAAAGGTAGAATGCGTAGATAAGAGAAATCAGCAAGAGAGCATGGTAAACATGCATTGAATTCATTTTATCAATTCAACCATAGTTGGATCACGAGTTCTCTGAAAACCTAGATAAAAGTGTTGGGTTTATTCAGAATTTGTTTAGTTTTCTTTATTCATTTAATTATCCCTACTAGCGTCGTCAGTCCGCTTTTCCTATTTTGCATCAATATGTAGTTTATTTTTTAATGTGGGTGAGGCGTGTCAGTTTTTTTTTTTTTTAACATGTTATTGGTTTTTTAACTGTTCTATTTTGTTTACATGGGTGTTTGAAGGAGTTGAAGGGCACACGTGGTTAAGTTATGCAGTTTTAATTGAACAGAAAGTTAAAGGGTAAAATAGAGACAAAAAATAGTACACCAAAAAAGCAGTTACCAATTCCCATGACAGTTTTTTTTTTGTTTTACTTGGTGCAGTTGGTAGTAGGCAAGGTTAAAAAAGGGACATGAAATTAGTACACGAAAATTGGCAGTTACCTTACCCCATCCTCTTTATATAATGGTATAGATAGATGGTATAGATATTATTTAGGAGATGTAGTTTTGTATTTGACCACTTCCTTAGCCACTTGCCACGTTTGAGGTTGAGTAAAACGTGGGCAGTTTATATTTCTCAAATCTGTTTTTGTAAGGCTCACATAAGCCAAGACTTTGCTTTTCAAAATAAGATATTCTCTCCCAGCAAATATGTGTGATTGTTACCTCAGAGCTTCATCACAGGGGCCTGATTTTGAGTGCACAAGAGAGATATAGTAAGAGTGTGTAAAGGAACTGCAGTTTTTTCTTTTAGAGTCATGATTTTGAGTGCACAAGAGAGATATAGTAAGAGTGTGTAAAGGAACTGCAGTTTTTTCTTTGAGAGTCATGATTTTGAGTGCACAAGAGAGATATAGTAAGAGTGTGTAAAGGAACTGCAGTTTTTTCTTTCAGAGTCAGGGAGTTAGGAAGTATGGAAGAGGGCAGTAGCAGTAGCCTACGATGCACAGATATGATACGAGTTTCGGATACGATACGTATCCGATACGGCGATACGTTATTCATTAAAAAATATAGGATACAATACGATTAGGATACGTATATTAAAAAAAAAGTAAATTCACAAAATATTAGTAAATATAAAATAGAAATTCTATTTGGTGCTTTGTAAAAATAGTGTTGTTGCTTCTGAAAAGAAACAATAATCTTGCAAAGTGGTAAGTAAAAGACAAAATGTGTGACTAATTTATAAATTTCTTTTATTTTTATTATTTGTAAGTGAAAAACATGACGGTGGCCGGTGGGTGGTAAGTAAATTATTTGCTCCATGCGTGACTTCCCGTCTCACCAAATTTATCAATCAATTCTCACAATAAAAAAAGCGCGACTTTTGACTTGTCAAAGAAATGATGGTGGTGGTAAGTAAAAGACAAAATGGTGGGTGGAAAAGTAAAATCATGCAACCTGTCAGTCGGTGGGTAAGAAAAGAAATAGATATAGCCAAATAGCTAAATAGCAAGAAAAAACAGAGCTAGATAGTTGAAAAACAGAGGCTCACAATGCCTCTTACCTGGAGCAAAGTCGGTCGCTGGTCTACACTCTAATGGTAGTATGCTGGCCAGTAGCAACTTTTGCTGGGGTCTTCGTCTCTTCGAGTCTGAAGGAGGGAAGTTTGTGCGCATTGGGAATTGGGTTAACGGAGTGGAAGGTGCTCTGTTTCGGCTCTCACACAGGATAAATAAATAGCCATATAGATGAAGAGATGAACGGTAAAGAGTAAGAGTCACAGTCTCGCCGTATCGACCCATCACCCATGACGTATCTACGCGAACTCACAGCGTATCGATGCTTTTATTTTTATTTTTTAAAAAAATTTGTTTTCGATACTTCTCTGATACGTATTTTTGGCGTATCATATCGTATCGTATCAGATACGTACGCGATACGAACACGGCATGGAAAAGTGCGTATCCGTGGTTCAGAGGTTGCAATCTAGTTAATACATCAATTAAAAAAAAATATTCTTCTTAGTTCCAATAAAAGTAAAGACAAGAACATTTAAGACATATGAAAGAGAATAACCTGAATAAGAATAACAGGTGTTGGTATGATAGTCATCCTGGCAGGTTTTTGATCTTATCAAACTCGTGATATATCATGTGTTGATTGACCCTGGATGCTTGATAGTTGATAACTGAAACTTAAATAGTGTTTACTGTTTTGTAAAGGAAATGGATTTTTTTTATTGGCTAGTACTTCCTGCATACAAAATTATTCCAGCGGATCTGAACAACCAAAATTTCTTCTGAGAGTGGTTTTGTTTATTCCCCTCCAATTTGATCATTTTCATTAACTGTAATTTGAATAAATGATTGTGATTTTAACTTCTAGGCAAGTTGTGGAAACTAAGCCACTAATTGGGCATGCTAAAACTTATTCCAGCAATTTACCACCAAGTGACTTTTCTATGCTGCAAACAAGTAACTTTAACTCATCACTGTCTGTATGGGCTATTCCTTGTTACTTTTAATCATTTATGTTTCTGTTCAAAATTAACAATATCCAAGGTTTATTGTCTATTGTTCTCTAGGTTTTTGTCTTTGCGAACATTGATGACTTCAAGGATCTTCTTGATCCACTTCAAGATGTGGCGAGAACTTTCAAGTCGAAGGTAGTTTACTTTGACCTTACATTTGGGACCTCTAAACCATCACCTGCAATTTATAGAACTTCTGGTCTAAATTTTTCGTTATAATGCAGATAATGTTTTTACATGTGGATATTAACGATGAGAACCTTGCAAACCCCATCCTAACATTGTTTGGTCTTGAAGAATCGAAAAATACTGTGGTTAGTTTGCGATTTGGTAACAATGATTTGTGTTTGCGATTTGGTAACAATGATTTGTTCAGATTGTTTTTATTTGTTTAGATAATTGTGGAAACTGATACAATTTATTTCTTGGTGTGCCAAATAGGTAGCTGCATTTGATAATGGAATGAGCTCAAAATATTTGTTGGAGTCAAAACCAACACGAAGCAATATTGAAGTATTATCTTCTGTTCGTATAAATTACCATTCCGGTGATCACCTACCAAAGGAAACTAATTAATATTAAAATGGATTTCTGCAGGATTTCTGCAATAATCTTGTGCAAGGTTCTTTGTCACCTTACTTCAAGTCACAGCCAATACCAGATAATGTGAGTACCATTTGATATTTATCGACATAATTTTTGTATGCATCTAAGGTGTCTGTCTCTTCTACTTTAGTGTTAAACAATTCAAGAACATTAGTTGTGCAGTGTCATATGTGGTCCTTTATTAGCTCTGTCAAACTAAAGTGAATAACTTGATTTATATGCAAATATTTCATATTCATTTCTACAGATATTTATTTAGTTATCTATAACAATAGAATAGACCAATAAAAGTATAAAACATCGACGTTAATTATTTTTGTCCCGAAACTTAATTCAAGGTCTTCTTCAATTAATGGTAATGGCATTCCAACTTGCAGACAGAAGCTATTGTCCATGCTGTTGTTGGGAAAACATTTGATGCCGAAGTTTTGAGCAGCGACAAGGATGTGCTTCTGGAGGTTTGTGAAGTTTTATACCTTCTATATCTCCTCTCTGTGTCACATGGTCATACTTGATAAATTTATTTTAAAGAGGGAGGGGGTGGGCCGTTGGAGGGCAAAAATGCCTTCACCATTGAAGGTGTCATCATTTTCTGAAAGTAACCACATTGCACCAGTTCTTTGATGGATTAAACGATGCACTTGACTCAAGGAATGACATGCATGGCATCCACATTCTGTTGCGTACTCGTATATCAATACGGAGACTATGCAATTTCGCAGAATTCAATGAGAACGTTATTTTATTATGCAATTTCATAGAATTCAATAAGAACAGCATTTTGAGTGTGTTGCTCTATAATATTAACTAGTCAATTTTGTTGAAAATATTAGTGGGTCAGCTTTGACATTTTTTTTTTCTCCCAAAAGAAATAGTCATATTGCCTATGCCATGGTGGATTTTCACTCGCGAGGCATTACTGTAAAACAGGTATTTACACCTTGGTGTTTCAGCTGTGAGGCCACAAGCAAGCACGTAGAGAAGTTGGCAAAGCACTACAAAGGATCAAGTAATCTAATATTTGCAAGGATAGACGCTTCAGCAAATGAACATCCAAAACTGCAAGTAGGTGTCATGAAATTTTTTGTTCTCTCCGCTTATTTTTTTTTTTAAATGGTAAACAAAACACACACTGATATGGAAGGAAATAATGAGAGGGAGAAGAAAATATGGAAAGTGTTTGATACCCGGTTTGGGCCTTAGCCCAACAAGTGTGCTGGATAGGGAATTGGTTACGCTTGCTGACCTGGCTAGTTTGTTAGAGGGGGAAACATGAATATAGGGAGAAGGGCATGACAAGGTGGGATTCATTCAGCATTTTTACATTTAGGCCTTAGAGGTAATGGCAGAGAGAGAAATGTCTCTTCTCTGAGGAGCTTTGCTCTGGGCTGGGGAATATGTCTATTCCTCTGAGTTTGTCATTCTCATTTTCAGTGAATAATAGACAAATATTTCCACACTTTGCACCATTTATTTCCTGCAAATTCTTTACTGTTCTATTAGTTACTATCAATTGGTCCGACCTGCCGGATACACGAGGCAGAGCTAGCGTGAGGTCTACTGTCCATGACACCAAAGATGAATGACAGATTGGATGCGCTGGAAAGGAGAATGAGCTCGTTGGAGGACTCATTGAGGCAGACGATGGTGGAAGACGCCAATCTATGCTCTCTGAGTTCGCCAAGTTGAAGGATCGTCGGAGTCCCAACAAAACGGAGGGGAAATTCATGTTGAAAAAGCCAAATCCAGAGCAGTGGAAAGGGACGAGCTATGAGAAGTTGAAGGAGGGTGGTAACGAGGCCGATTCTTGGTCTCAGAAGGCCCCGGTCAGCGTTGTGCCGACGTCGGAACTGTCGGATCCGAAATTGCACGCTGCGAGCTTGGAGATTCAAGCTACAGAGAGTGAGGAACAGGAGAACGACGGTGACGATCTCGACGGGGTAGCAGAGAGTGATGAAGAGTCGAAGGATGGGGATGTAAGGGCCGATTCTGGGTCTCTGCGAATCTCCACGCCATCATAGCCAAACAAGAGTCCGATGGGGCTCGCAGCGGTAGAAGTGGAGCAGAACCATGCTGCTATAGTGGAACTACGGCCCCCAGAGTTACCAGACTTAGATCCGTTCATGGCGTTCAGGAAAAATCCAGAAGTGGCGAGCGAAATCGAGATCAAGGTAGAGAAGAAGATTAAGGAAAGCAGGTCGAATCATCCGGATCGACCCGGTTTGCTTGGTTTGGGCTTATTAAGTGAAAAGCGGCCCAAGTCCAACACTGTGTACCACTTTTTCCGTCCTATCTTCCTCCTTTCTAAGAGTCGTCGCTTTGGATAAACGCGTGCAAGGTGATTTCGTCAACGGCGACCCAGTGGACGTCGCATATGGACTAACGTCTAGTAGTGTTAGATACCCGGTTTGGGCCTTAGCCCAACAAGTGTGCTGGATAGGGAATTGGTTACACTTGCTGACCTGGCGAGTTTGTTAGAGAGGGAAATGTGAATATAGGGAGAAGGGCATGACAAGGTGGGATTCATTCAGCATTTTTACAGTCAGGCCTTAGAGGTTATGGCAGAGAGAGAAATGTCTCTTCTTTGAGGAGCTTTGCTCTGGCCTGGGGAATTTATCTATTCCTCTAAGTTTGTCATTCTCATTTTCAGTGAATAATACACAAATATTTCCACACTTTGCACCATTTATTTCCTGCAAATTCTTTACTGTTCTATTGGTTCCTATCAGAAAGTGTACACTATAAGGAACAAAAGAGGCTATTAGAAGTTAGGAAGGGAAATTAGTCGGTTAGAGGGGTTAGTTAGGAGAAGGGGATATATAACAGAAAATGTATATGGGGAGGATTCTTTTGGGAAATAAGGTGTGAAGGGGAAACCCTTTGGAGGAGGTTAACTCGTTGATTCTGCATTCATCAATAACAGAAGCTTATTCATTCTTTCTCTCTCTCTCAACTCTTTATACTCAATTCACCCTTTCCCTGATTTCTATCACACACAAACTGAATCATATTGATCACTAATATGATCAAAGTTTATGTTTAATGAAGGTGAATTTTACCTTTGCTTGATATTTCAGGTGAATGACTATCCCACACTTTTACTTTACACAGCAAACGATAAGACAAATCCGGTAATCACTTCTTGACACCCTGATTTTGGTGATAGGGTTTTGGTTTATATAATTACCCCCCCTTCTACAACGAAACGCTTGTTTTATGCAGGTCAAACTTTCTACGAAATCTACTTTGAAAGAATTGGCTGCATCCATCAACAGACATCTAAAAGTCAAGAATGAAGTTGTCAAAGATGAGCTATAGTGATCACATAAAAATAAAAAAAAGATGAGCTATAGAACAAATCAAGTTTATAGGAAAGCACTTAACCTCGTTGTGGGAAAAATTATATTATGGTGCCTTGCTTAAGCGTTTTCAAAATTTTTCCCCCTTTCCCTCACCTCTGGAGCTCGGGTACGATAGAAATGAAGCGTTAGTTAGGTATGTGACTTATTATCTTATTGAAATTAGACTACAATGGTTTTTTTTTTGGGTACACGACTACAATGTTAAAATAGATATGACTTATTGCTAACTTTGGTATATGTAACAAAATTTTTATGAAATAATATTTGCATACAATTCAAGTTAGAATTCCCAATACAATTAAAATAATAATAAAGCAATACATTTTTAAAATAAAATTTTAGAATATATGTTGTTAATAATAACGTAATACATCTAAGGAGTTGCCTAAAAAAAAGCTAATGAGTTTTAAAATTAATATAATTAAATTAAATTTAGTATAATGTGTTTTACGATGTACTTACATAAAAAATATACAAAATTTTATAAAACTAAAATATAAAATATACATAGTTGCAAAACATTTAGAAAGAGGGGTGTCAACACCAGCCGAATGATGTGCGATTAGTTATCGTGATTTTTTTTTAAACCACCGTAATTAGGATATTTAGTTCCCTAGTGGCACCCCAATGTATTCTCACAAGCTTCGACTCGTTGGACTTGCTATCCTCGATTTGGACTTAGTCACACTTAAAACTCGTCGACACTCCCTATTTTGCAAGGATCAAACTTTGGTCCTTTCACCCAGAAACTCAATATGTGTTGTCAAATGAGCTACGCCCAGTAGGTATTCTTGTGTATTTCTTTTTTTATAATATTATTGTGTATTTCTTTTTTAAAATATCATTGTGTAATATATTTTTGTTGAACTCTTTTAAAATTGATATGCTCTAACTTTGTGGGTGAATATTGTGTGGTTTGTTTTTATATGTCAATAACTTAATAAACCAATTCAGCATGATTTGGAAAATAGAAGTTCCATAGTGAGAAAAAAAATTATCCGTCAAATGTCTGTAATGATTTGTAAAGTTGCCAACCAGGAGAAATTATATATCCAACTAGTAGAAAGACGAGCACCATCGTGTCCATTTGTCCGCTTTTTCTATTGTAATGATTTGAGCTTATCGAACTCGTGATATATTATGTGTTTATCTGCCCATAAAACTGACAAATACATCTCATAACTGTCCCTAAAACCCACCACGGTAATCTATAACAATATATAAAGGGGATACAATGTTTTCGTGTAGATATTTATCTTGCCAAAAATACCCCTTTATAGTAACCCCACTGACACACAAAAAGACACCGTTATCATTTTTTAATGGTTATCTACTCACTGTTTCCTTGCCCACGTCCAAAAAAAACTTCCTCATAGTTTCATTTTTTTTCCTCTCTTACCATTTGTACCTTTCATTACGAACTTCCTCACAGTTTCATTTTTTCTTTCTCTTACCATTTCTACCTTCCAAAGAGAAAAAGACATCAACAAAACAGTTAGCACACAAGGATCAAAATTCACAGTTCATAATAATAAACATGAGGAAAGGGGTTGTTGTTAAGTAGACGACAACACTTGCAGAAGAGGAAAGAAAGCCGTGAGCAAACAGAAATGGAAAAGGGGTTGCTGAAAAGGAAATGAAAGCACTTGCATAATAGGGAAAGAAGAAACAAGTAGGTATCTAAATTTTCATGAGTATGTTAAATGCATTTTCATGAGTAAATGCATAAGTGGTAGTGTAAACCTTTGCTTTAACAATGTGATGAAACAGAAAAAAGAATGAAGTTTTAATAGTGGATCCCCCACGATCAACAACAAAACAAAGGAAAACATAGAAAAACTTTGAAGGACAAAGATCAACAAGAAGGGATTTATCAAACAGAGGTAGAAAATCTCAGCTTTTTTTCTTTTTTGCCATAGAATATAGTTTTTAACTCCTTATATTTTATATTTTATAGTTTTTTGTTCACTTGCACTATTGAACTTTATGTGCTTTCTTTGGCTATGGAACTTTATGTGCTCAACAACATGATTGATGAATCTCTTTCTTCTCTTTCCTTACAAAATTGAACTGCCTCTTTATCATCCAACCTTGATTGAGAACATCCCATCTCTTACTTTTACTTTAAAACCTATGAATATATCTCACTAAGATCGAGACCTGCATATTAAATGTTTGAAATGGAAATCAAACGAAAATATTTTATACAAATCTATCTGCAAAAATCAAAATAAAATTTAGCATTATTTTTTAGATATTTACAAACAAAAAAAGCCTACAACTAGAAGAAAAAAGCGTCACGGAAGAGCTGATAAATAAAATAAGTAATGGTGATGATGGGAGAAGAAGAATAAGAAAATGCAGAAAGAGAAAAACTATGGGTTTACTATGAAGGGGCTTTGATAAGAGAGAGGGGGATTGAAATAAAGAATGACATTGAGAAACACAACTGTTAAAACTTAAAACTAAAGGAAGAAAGATACAGTGTATTATGCTGGGAGCAAAAAATAACACAAAATTTAAAGAAAATGACAAAAAGGACTGAATGTATATCATTGCCCTTCGTGTTGCACTATATTTCTTAATTACCACAATTGTTTTTCTCCATGATTTAATTTTCAGTGAAAATGCTCCCCAACTGATATATTATGGTATTAAAATCGCATGGCATGGAAGAAAAGAAAAATCAACTGTCAGTACACGAGAGAAAGAAGAATTAAGGGATGACCATGTGTCAAGTCATGGTAATTGCATGTAGCAATCTATTCCAGATGGTGAATTTGGAAATAATAGAGAACCGAAACCAAATAAAATGCCACACCCTATTACATGTTTCCTTCCAACGCATAGAATAATATGGAAGGATGTGATTTGCACATAAAATGAGAAGGAAAAAGGGAGGTGATGTCGCATAAAATGATAAGAAAAGTGGATGATGTCATGAGGTAATGTTTGCATATGTCAAGAGGTAATGTATTTGTCCTTCTAATGGTTAAATCATGACATATGTGTTAGAGATGGATTATTAACGTTGTTTTAGTATGCATGGTTTTGTATTTTTTTCATTGTTTTATGGGGACCAGTGAGCAAAATTAAGCATTAAAGGGACAAAATGAGAGAATGAAAGGGGTTGAAGTGTGAATGACTTTAATTTGAGGGTTTAGAGCAGTGAGATACAAAAAGTGATGTGAGGCTTCGGTAGTTATTTTTCTCATTCACTTTTGTTTGTCTCCCGAAACCTTTTTTTACATGATTACTCATATACTCTTTCTCCCTTTTGTTCTGAAATTTTCCCATGAGAAAAATCAATCCCCTTCACAACTAAAGTCATCCCTAATAATTACTTTTTGTAATAGATAAATTCAGGTTTTAATAGAAAATGGGTGAATGATTTTTATTTACCTTTTATTATTGAAATAGGCATGATGATGCCTTCAAAGACAATTCATGGCAACTGCCGAAAAATATTGGCTAGGTTTTCGTCACATGCATGTTAGCCTCTTTTTTAGTTTACTGCATAGGATGCTTGCCTCATGCTCTCCCTTGCTTTGATTTGCTGCAACTCTCACTTTCTTTTCATTGAGTTGCTTCCTAATCTTGCCATGATTTAGAGGAGGGATAACCAAAGCTTAGAGCTAATTAGGATAAACTCTCACTACTGTGACTTTGGTTTCCCTTGAGTTTATTATGTAAACTAATGATTCCCATTGTCTATAACTTCTACCCTAATGAAAGTTGTATCTTATAGTTATATATGTTTGTAAACCATTTCTATTTTGTACTTTGTAATATCATCTTTATAGTTCTACGGCTCTGATTTTGCTACTGTGTTCGGGCTATGCTTCAAAGGGATATATAAACAAAGAAAAACTTGGGATTTTGTTGTTCTAAAACTAACATAGGAGAGGGCTTTCCTTCTTTTATAATTTTTTAGGATAAGTCACATAACAACGTGCAATATTAAACTTTTGATTGCAAATCTTATAACAGGTATGAAAAATATCAAAAACCAACAATCACAAGAATATCGACTCGAAAGAAGGAGGCAATATGCTAGGAATACATGGCAAAGAATGAGCATGGAGCAAAGACAACAAGAATTATCTCGAAGACGGACAAATTATCAACAAAGGAAAGACAAAGGAAACAACCTGAGACATCATGTTCTACAAGTATTTCACCCAGGTTACCCTTTCAGGATTTGACAAATATATATGCCAAGTGGAATAGATTACCAACATCTTATTACAGGTAACAAAATACTTTCGCCAAAAAAATTATATTTAAATATTTTTTTCATATTTTTTAAAATTAAATTTGAAAATTATAATCAATCTTTTTTTTAAGTTAAATTTGGAGGTTATAATCAATATTAATAATCAATCTTTTTTTCTACTTAAATTTGAAAATTATAATCTTCATAGTTATATAATAAATTCAAATTATTCAATTTTCTTTATTATTGTATCCATACAGGCACACTTGATTATTTCTCATATAATTATTAATCTTTTTATTTAATTAAACTTGCAAATAGTACTTTTGCATCATAAAGTTTTCAAGCAGCTCATGATAGTGAAACAAGGCCAAGTACGTGACATAATAATGAAATGGATCTTGGTAAGTCAAAAATTTCACCACAACCAATCATATTTTCACTCAAAAATTATTACAGTAGTAGTTATTTATCCTTTAATTATTAAATACTTAATTTAGGCATATTAATTAATATATGTTAGTGTTGAGTATTAGGCACATTAAATACCATTATGAGTGTTATCAAGCAAAAGCAAAGTCAAGTTTTTTTCTTGGATGGGCCAGGAGGAATAGGTAAAACATTCTTTTATCGCGCTTTAATCGCAGATTTGAGAAATAAGGGTCATATTGTCTTAGCAACTGCCTCATCTGGTATAGCTGCGACATTATTACCTGGTGGTAGAACTGCACACTCTCGATTTAAGATACCTATCAATATAGAGCCATGCTCCTTTTGCTCCATAAGTAAACCATCTAATCTTGCAAAGCTAATTAGAGAGACAATAGCAATCATTTGGGATGAAGCACCTACGACAAATAGGTATGCTTTGGAAGCACTAGATCGTATATTAAAGGATATTCTAGATTGTGATGCTCCATTTGGTGGGAAGGTGATGGTAATGGGAGGGGATTTTCATCAAGTACTTTCTGTAATTCAAAAAGGTACTAAGGCACAGATGATATTTGCATCCATTGTCAAGTCTCATATATGGGCTAGCACAAAGGTCTTACATTTGCGCCAAAATATGCGATCATTGCAAGATCGCGATTTTGCGAAATTTCTTATGTTTATTGGTGATGGTGTTGAACCTACTAAAGATGATGATATAGTAATGATCCCCCGCCAAATTGCAATACCATGGGAAGGAGAAGGTTCGATATAAAATCTCATACAACAAACATTTCCTCAATTAGAATCCCATGGATGGGATGCATCTTATATAGTAGAAAGAGCCATACTTACACCAAGAAATGATGATGTTGAGAAACTAAACAACATGATTATCACTCAATTCCCTGTAAAAGAACATAATTTGTTATCATTTGACGAGGTCGAAGGGGACGCACAAAACTTATATCAACAGGAATACTTACACTCCATTGCTCTAGGTGGTTTGCCACCACATATTCTAAAGGTAAAAAAAGGAGCACCCTTGATGTTATTACGAAACATAGACCCAAAACCTGGCCTATGTAATGGGACAAGGTTGTTGTGTCGTGGTTTTTTTATGAATATGCTGGATGTGGAAATCCTAACAAGTAACAATGCTGGAAAAAGAGCTTTCTTGCCCATAATTAAACTTAAGACCACTGAGAATGCAGGACTTCTCTTTGTGCTTAGTAGGAAACAATTTCCCATGAGACTAAGTTTTGCCATAAGGACGAACCATTCCTAATGTTGGAATTTATCTCCCACGACATGTTTTTAGCCATGGTCAATTATATGTTGCTTTATCAAGGGGTGTTTCTCAAGCTGCAACAAAAGTCCTAATTAAAGACGGAAAAATTGAAGGGGAAGATGGGAACTTTACTAGAAATGTTGTTTACAAAGATATTTTATTATCTCAAACTCAGGTATTGTCCTTTTACATTTAAATTTTATCATCTCTTTTATACATTAACCATATTACACTACCTAAATTATCCAGTATTATATTAGAAGACAACAATCAAATATTTTCATCTCATATAATAATTTATTTTCTGATTCACAGACAAACTGAAATAGAAAGAATTCTTCCAGTTATGTCAAGAGTTTACAACAAAGGATTTAGACATGTACTTTGACAAAAAGGTAATTTATAAGTTGACTGTTCATATCTGACTTTGTTATTTTTATTTACGGTATAAAATATAAGTTAACAAATATTTTTAGGAGGGAGACTTTGAAAAGAAATGGAAAATATGGAAGGACGAGGAATCACTAGCATCTGTTTGCCCAATTGACAAAAAGGTTATTTTCCTTTGTACAATAAAATCTTCATATTATTTCACTATCAAATTAGTAATACTCTAAATTTCTCTATAGCAGGTTCATCGACTAAAAGTAGACTCTCTTGGTTGGGGTTCCACGATAATCGCAGATAAAACTCAACTTTGGAAGATGGTTAAAAGAGAATTATTGGCTCAAAGGGTATACAGGTAATGCGACATGATTCCTGTGAAATATTTTATTTATAAGATGTTAAAAAAAAAGAATTCTTCTTCAACCATAAAATATTATTATCAAGTAAAAAGTGTCCTGTGAGCTCATTTCAGTTGAAACAAAATATATGCATTCTTTAGGTTCTTATCTCTTATTTCATTAACCCAAAAATATTACTTTTGATTTCATCATATATTGAATATATATATGAATAAAATTGTCTGAATGACTGCGTAGATTTTCAAAAAACAAAAACTGATTGATGACAATTTTTACGAAGAACTGAGAAAAATCCTTACAAGGTAAACTTGCAATCGAAGTTATTAATGTTTTATTTCATTAATTGTTTCTTAAAAAAATCATTAATATGTTATCTTATTGGTTAACCATAAATACAAAGTGTATTTACTTCGATTAAATGCAGGGAATTAAAAAAGTCTCTTGATTCTGAATCACTATTTGACCTACCAATGAAGCCATAATCAAGGATGAATAGGCAATATTATTTGTAACTAAATAATACTTTGAGTTTTGTCTTTATTTTCATTTAGTTTAGGCATTTTATGTATGTTTTTCTAAGCCTACAATGTTACCCGAGCCACTGTTAATTTAGCATATTTGTCATGTTTTGGCGTTTTGGGTGACACATATACGATTCATTAGTTATTTTGACAATTAAAAATTCACGGAAAATTTCATTGGTCAATATATACATATGCATATCAATACGTGTTAATAATAATATGTTATTCTGCAAAATTAGTCTGATGAAATATCTGAAATGCAGAATCAAATTCCTTAAAAACAATATTAATCATTAAAACACGATAAAATTTTACATACTGTAACGCATTAGAAATGCGGAAAGACGGACACGAGAGTGTCCGTCTTGCCGCTAGTAATTAAGAAAATACACAATTATTCCATAAACTGTCACATTGCACTTATTAAAACTAAATAACTGCCACATAGCATTTGTTATAATTAAGTCCTAACATGACAGTTATTATACTAAGTCTTAGGTTTCCTGATAGAATTTCGGGACAATTGGTCCCTGTTGACTGTCTGCAGCAAAATTACAGAAACTACAACAATTTCTTGCTGTCCCAGGGTTAAGAAATTCCTACAGAGATTATCTCTGCCCATAAAACTGCCAAATACATCTCACAACTGTCCCTAAAACCTACCACACTAATAAATACGAAAATACACAATTATTCCATAAACTGTCACACTGCAGTTATTAAAACTGAGTAACTGCCACACAATGACAGTTATTATATAAGACTTAGGTTTCCTAGAATAGATTTTCCACACAATGGGTCTACGTGGACTTGAGTCTGCAGCCTTATCAATGTGTAAATTGTGAAATGCATCCAAAAAAATTAAAAAGGGAGTATAGAAAATATGGTAAAAATATTTGAAGAATTAAAAGACAAGGTTGTCGATGTTCCCATGTTATCTTCCAACTGCCTTCCTAATCGTCATGAATATCAATCACTTCCACCACCTCATCGCCCTTATCTTTGGCAACATTCTTTCCGGTGAGTTTTTCCATCCAAACATCTTTTTCCTGATTCAACAATGCCATAATAAGTAGATTAAATACATTACGTAATAGTAAAAAGTGGGGGGAAAAAAAACTCAACTTGAGACTTACTTCATCCAGCATGAGCTTCCATTGCTCAACCGCATTTTGAAAAATCTATATTTTTTAAATATAAATGCTAATCAGTAAATCAAAACTAAATAAAACCAAAAATAAAAAACAAAAAGCTGGTGTGCAGGTATAAACTTTGGCTTACCGTATGGTTATTTCCAACATGATTTTGATTTTTCTCCTCTTGTTTAAAATGCTGACTGTAAAAGAGATTACAAATAATAAAAAAATAAATAACAAAAAAAAATTAAAGAGAAAGCATAAATACATACAAGAACAGAGGGAAGGCTCTGAAATAGTGAATTTCCCTTTCGAAATCCTGAACTTCGTGACAATAAGAACTTTTTCTTTCTTCAAGACTGAAGTAAAAAAAAAATAAGGAAAAAAAAAGTTAAAACATTTTCTTAAATAGAAATTAGTAGAAGATTAGATGAGAGAGGAAGAAAAGAACCATGTTTCTGGAACTTCGCATGCTACAGTGCGACTTTGACTCGCCATCTCTCTTCAAAGTGCAGAGCTGTGAAAATTAAGAAAATCATAAATTTAGTATGGAAATGTGTAGAAATAGAACAGGATCACGCAACATTTCTGAATCACACAACACAAAAACAAAAATACAAAGCCATGGCATTCACTGGTAAAAGCTAAGAGGAGTCTACTAAAGGAAACATCAATAAGCCTAAAAACGGTGGCAGCTGCACCCACACCAATGCAACAAGCAACATACCACAACTATAGACTTGACACTAATTAAGGGTTGTGTATGGTTCAGCTGAACACTTGACACTATTGTGGTGCATACACAAATTGTGAGTTCCCTCTCTCTTCTCTGATTGACACGGTATCAGAGATATTAGCACCAAAGTCTAGAAAAAAAACCTAGATATAGATACGAGAAGTGACAAGAAAAATCAGCAAGAGAGCATGATGAAGATGTATTGAATTCATTTTATCAATCAACCATAGTTGAATCACGAGTTCCGTCTCTCTTCTATAGATAAAAAGTTACATTTAAAACCTAGAAAAAAACTAGCACCAAAATCTTCAAAACATTTACACTGCCAAAAAAAAGAATAAAAGAAAAGGTAGAATGTATAGATAAGAGAAATCAACGAGAGAGCATGGTGAAGATGCATTGAATTCATTTTACCAATTCAACCATAGTTGAATCATGAGTTCTGTCTCTCTTCTATAGATAAAAATATACATTTAAAGCAACTTAAAAAGAAAACCCTAGGAAAAAACTACCACCAACATCTTCAAAACATTTACACTGAAAAAAAAAAAACTAAAAGAAAAAGAAAAAAAGAAGAAAAGGTAGATTGCGTAGATAAGAGAAATCAGCAAGAGAGCATGGTGAACATGCATTGAATTCATTTTATCAATTCAACCATGGTTGGATCACGAGTTCTCTGAAAACCTAGATAAAAGTGTTGGGTTTATTCAGAATTTGTTTAGTTTTCTTTATTCATTTAATTATCCCTATTATTTAGGATACTAGCGGCAAGACGGGCACTACCGTGCCCGTCTTTCTGCATTTCTATTACGCTACATTATGAAATATTTTATCGCATTTTATTGTTTAATGTTAGTTTTAAGAAATTTGATTAAGCATTCCTTGTATTTTATTACACTAATTTTGAAAATGACATATTATTATTAATTAACAGTATTTAACGCCTATTGATATGTACACATATATGTTACTTTCTTTTAATAAAAAAGAATTTGGATTTGGATTTACTTTTTAGAAATTGATTTAAGATATTTGATTTCACTATGAATTTACGTGTGTATATGTTAACCGCTATCAGGGAGAAGAAGTGCATAAGTTAAAAACGGTTGATATACACAAAAGTAGGGAGAAGTTAATTTATGGATAAGCATAAATAAAAGAGAAATGAAGGGTAAAATTGGAAGGAAAAAAGTCTACACCAAAAAGAGATATCCCTTTTATATATAGTTATAGATGTAGTTTTGTATTTGACCACTTCCTTAGCCACTTGCCACGTTTGAGGTTGAGTAAAACGTGGGGCAGTTTATATTTCTCAAATCTGTTTTTGTAAGGCTCACATAAGCCAAGACTTTGCTTTTCAAAATAAGATATTCTCTCCCAGCAAATATGTGTGATTGTTACCTCTGTTCTTAACAATTGGCATCAGAGCTTCATCACAGGGGCCTGATTTTGAGTGCACAAGAGAGATATAGTAAGAGTGTGTAAAGGAACTGCAGTTTTTTCTTTCAGAGCTAGGGAGTTAGGAAGTATGGTAGAGGGCAGTAGCAGTAGCAATTTTGTTCAACCCGCTTTTCCCAAATTTGACGATCACTATGACCATTGGGCAATGTTGACGCATAACTTTCTTCGTTCCAAAGAATATCAGGGTCTTGTGGAGAGTGGAATCCCTGCCGCAGCAGGGGGAGCAGAGCTTACTGAAGTCCAGAGGAAGTCAATTGCTGAGCAACAGCTGAAAGACTTGAAAGTCAGGAATTATTTGTTCCAGGCCATTCATCGGGCCATTTTGGAGACCATCCTTGATAAGGATACTGCCAAAAATATTTGGGATTCTATGAAGCAGAAGTATCAGGGTTCAACAAGGGTCAAATGAGCACAACTTCAAGATCTTCAAAAGAAGTTTGAGGTCCTCCACGTGAAAGAGGGTGAAAGTGTTGACTTGCCATAGCAAATAAGATGAAAATTCATGGGGAATGCATGAATCAAGTGGTGATTGTCGAAAAGATCCTAATATCAAAGACTTCCAGATTCAGCTATGTCGTGTATTCAAATGAAGAGTCTAACAATTTAGACATTTTAACCATTGATGAACTGCAAAGTAGTCTGCCGGTGCATGAGCAAAGGATGAAAGGCCATGGAGGAGATGAACAAGCGCTGAAGGTGACCTTTGATGACAAATCAGTAGGTGGAACAAATCGCGACAGTGGTCGTGGAGCTTCTAGAGGAAGAGGACGACAAGCCTTTCACAAAGCCACAATTGAGTGTTGGAATTGGGGAAGGAGTAGTAAAGAAGAAAAAACTAATGTGCTTGAGTGGGAAGAAAACAATGTTGATGAAAGTGAAGATGCTGAGCATGATGGTGAAGGAGGAGGAGGAGAAGACGTTAGCACAGAAGGAGAAATTAACACACAATCTGGTGGGAATTCTCAAACACCACCTCAGAGGAGAAATCAAATAGCACCATTCTGGATGAGTGATTTTGTAACTAGAGAGGAATTGTCTGAAGAAGAAGCAGCTGAGTACAATCTGGTTCTGTTTTCTTCAAATTCAGACCCAACCACGTATGAAGAAGCTGCTAGAAATCCCGAATGGAGAGCTGCGATGGATTTGGAAATAGAAGCAATTGAAAGAAATAAGACTTCTGAGCCAACAGACCTACCTAAGGGAGCAAAAAAAATTGGAGTGAAGTGAGTTTAAAAAACTAAACTAAATGAACATGGTGAGGTTGACAAGTGCAAGGCTAGGCTGGTTGCAAAAGGGTATGCTTAGCAACATGGCAGAGACTATACAGAGGTTTTTGCACCTTTGGCTAGATGGGATACAATTCGAATGATCATTGCTTTAGCAGCTTGAATTGGTTGGAATATATATCAACTTGATGTCAAAAGGGCTTTTCTGCATGGAGAATTAAATGAAGCTGTGTTTGTTGAGCAGCCACAAGGTGATGAGCACAAGGTGTACAAATTGAAGAAGGCGTTGTATGGCCTCAAACAAGCTCCTCCTGCATGGTATAGACAGCCGGATAGAAGCATACTTTACCAAAGAAGGATCTGAGGAGTGCAGCAATGAACACACTTTGTTTGTCAAAAAGGGAGATGGAGGAAAATTTTGATTGTTAGTCTATATGTTGACAAATTGATTTTTACCTGTAATGATGAAGACATGCTTGTTAACTTCAAAAATTCTATGAAACGCGAATTTGATGTGACTGATTTGGGAAAGATGAAGTATTTTCTTGGTGTGGAGATTTTGCAAAATTCTGAAGGTATTTATACCGGTCAAAAGAAGTACGCAAGAGAGGTTCTAGAGAAGTTTAAGATGGAGAAGAGTAATAGTGTAAAGAATTCCATTGTTCCTGGTGTGAAATTAATTAAAGACGAGGAAGGGGTCAAGGTGGATGCTACCATGTATAAACAATTGATTGGAAGCCTTATCTACATGATTGCAACCAGACCTGATCTGATGTATCATACATATAATACCAAGACAGAATATTTCAATTAGAATTTCAAAAATTGCTCTAACCCGACAACATACAAATTTGTACTAAGACAGGATTAAAGGAAAATATATTCACATGTCCTCAAAAAAGATTGACAACAAGTGATTTAAAATATTTTTAAATATTTCAAAATCAAACAAAAAATACATTTTCAATTCAAAATTTTAAACCCAAAATAAAACGGAAAAGAAAGGTTCCTAGAGCAGTAGACCCTGGTTTGTTTAATCTAGTTACAATATTATAGAAAATATGTGAATAATACAATATTATATTATAAAATATCCTTAAACTTTTTTTATAAGTCTAGCAAATCAGATCTTTATCAAAATCAATTTTAGTTCAATTCGCAAGAAACAAACCTATATTATAAAAGTCAAAGACTGAAACCAAATATAAAAGACAAATCTAATCAATACATAGCTAAGAGTGCTATGATAGAGAAGGAAAGACTGAAGCAATTTATATAGCCCTAGTGCCTCCCTCCCCTATTAATAATAAAAAAAAGTATGAAATAAAAGCTTTTGCATTTTTTTGTGAAAAAAAATCTAATTATTCTAATATTCAACGCAATTAGCTATTCTAATATGCATTTTTGCATGACAAATATTGCTTCTGATCACTGGTTTCAGAGCCTTCAATGCATAGGGCTCAAGACAACGACCCTTCAATGTTGCAGGGCTCAAGTCGGCAGAAATGGGGTCACTTGAAATAATGCATTAATATATTAGAAGGATATAGTTCTACCACAAAAACACTAAGCCCTTAATCTGAGCATTAGCTGCAAGAATTAAATCATGAACGACAAGGCAACAACTCATCAATTTTGGCTAATAAATAAATAGGCAATAACAGCAACAAGAAGCTAACTTTAGAAAGACCAAGACATAACAGGATACTAACAATGTATGTTTTGAAATACGAATACAAGATAAGTCAAAGGTGACCCAAATCTGAGTTAAATCTTTCAAATATGGATCCCTGAGTAACAACCTTTTTCCTTACAAGTAAAATCTTTGAAGTACTTATATAAAGAAGATTTGAATGATAACCATTTTTCTTTTTACTAACATACAATTCAAATGATAATTGCCAAGTTCATTGTACATGCCATGTAGTAAAGGTTTATTATTCCCCAAACAAACTTAACAGCAAACCATCATAAAGGTAATTAATAAATAACTGAGCTCAATAACTCCAATTTTATCATCATTTTGAAAATATTAGGGCCTGTTACTTTGTTTTCAAATTTTTATTTGCTGTTTTCAATAAGATACATATAATATAACACACATTGTCAATGAGATGATATACAAAATGGGTATTTGTGGTCTAAGAAGCAATAGCATATTTGGAAATAGTAAAAGCAACTTTGGAGCATTTTCACCATTTACAGATATGCTACTCCTTGCTTATGTATACCATCCCACTTTAGATGTCATCTTCATGACGTAGTATGTATATCTTATTGAAAATAGAAAATAAAAATTTGAAAAAAAGTAAACATGTCCTTAGGATTTTCCAATCCATGTATAAAATTCACAATCATACTGCAATTGAAAAAGGTTTAATTTGTACCTTATCTGTGCTCATCAAATAAAGATAAGTAATCCTCTGCCCAACAACAACTTGATAAAGCATTTTCTAAACCAAGGTGCAAAATAGTCACAACATAGCTCTTAGCTTAGTTTTTCATCGAACAGGGGATGTGCAGCCCTTAAATCCTCAAACTTTCTTACATTCACATGTCATAAGATTATCCTCAAACTTTCTTATTCTCATTTTTATCCTTATTATTTTATTCTTTATCATTTTTTAAATTTAAAATAAAGATAAAATTTCATCCTTTTTCGTCATTTTATATTTATCATTTAGTTAACCAGCTAATTTTACCAAACACTTCAATTTTAATTAGCAAGTTTTTCAGCTATAAGCTATTTTATCAGCTCTAAACTAGCTTATAGCTTGTTTTTATCAAACCAAGCCTATGATTAAAGTTGAAGTTGTTCTTTGAGTTTGAATTAAACCAAACCCAAATTCAAATTATCTAAAATTGTCGATAAACATTGTCTTACCAATACATAGTCATTAAAATCAAATTTTAATCTCATTAAGGTGGTCTTATTTTTTTGGATAGACTCGTTAAGGTTATCTTTAAAAACACCAATTAAAAATAAAAAATTTGCAATATTTAATGCGTACATAATATCAAATGTTATTTTACTTTCTAAAAAAAATTATTTTCGTTTTTTTACAAATGTCGGCCATATTTTCTTTGATACATTACCCAAGTGCGGCATCGTAATCACTCTTTCCGTCCCAAAACGTAGGAACTTTTTAGCCAATTCACTCCCATCAAAATGTTTGTTAAAAATATTAATTTTGTCTATAATTTATTTTATTTCCAAACTACACTTAAATTAACCCGTAAAGTCATAATCTTTTTTTTCATCTAATTAATTACCCACTCACTTAATTAAAGGGGAGTATTCAAACTATAACAAGAGGTGAAGTCCATATGAAAATACAACATTGAGAGAATAGCCGAGAAGGTCATATTCCCCAGCTCACTTTTATCTCTTCAAGCACACTTAATCTTGTACACTTATTATTTTTTGACAAAAAAACATGTAAATTAAATAAGGGAAATATGCTACAAAATTAATTAATACAAAAAAAAAGTCTTATAAAATAGGACAAATGAATTGATTGAAAAGCTCCTGCATTTTGGGACAGCGAAAGTATAAATCTAGGTTTTACTTAATTGCACTTTTGGTCTCTCATGTATCATAATTGTGCAATTTTAGCTCCACAAGTTTCAATTTCGCGGATTGAGTCCTTTAGGTATCTCAACTGTGCATTTTTGGGCTCCTAGGGTTCCAATTGAGCATATTTGGTCCTATAATTATTGCAATTGTGCAATTTTGATTCTTATTGTCGTTCAATTTCTAATAAGTCGTTCAATTTCTAATAAGAAATGCATATGTATCACGTGTATATATAACCTAACACATAATTTGGTCTAAATGACGTGTTAATTGACTTAAAAATTATAAAAACTTTACAACATTTTCGGTTATAGTTGAACGAACAGACCAAAATCACAAAATTACGATAGGACAAAGACCCAATTTGCTCAATTAGAATCAAAAAAACCAAAATCGCACAATTACAATACTTGAAAAACCCAATTGGCTCAATTAAAACTTCAAAACCAAAATCGCACAATAACAATATATATGGCACCAAAACTAAAATTAACTCTTTTGGTTTCACAAGAACCTCACGTAAAATTGGAAATTAGCGCCATTAAAAGTCCGTTAGACCAAAAACCTTTGACAAGGCAATTATTTTCAAATTTTCTTCATGCTAAATGTGCGTTTAAATGAGATAATTCAAAATTTAAGAGAATTTAAAATTTTAAGATATTAACTTACTTCAATTGAATTCTCTTCAATTATGAAATTTAAATTTATTGTTTAGATAAAGTAATTAAATTTCTTCATTTTTCAAATTCTTTATTTAGCTATAGTTTTAAATAAAGGTAATATATAAAATTAAAAAATATATATTTTAAAAAAAATAACTTCATGGAAAAAAATACTTTTTGTATATTTTTTAAAAAATAAATTTTCAAAAAAAAATTATTTTTTAAAAAAGTTCAGAAAAAGAGAGCAAGGAAAGAATTTCAAATTCTTAGCTTTTAAGTAGTAATTCAAATTCCCTAAATTTAGTCTTAATAAAATACCTCTTAAAATCCCTTCATTTTGAAAATTCTTTATATTTATTATCCAAACAAGGTATATTGATTTGAAACATTTGAATTATCCTCTAAAATTACATTACCTCATTAAAACCCCTCATCCAAACACACCATAAGGCGTTCTAAACCCAATTCACTTGAGTGTACAGTGAGTAACACTTCAATTTAAACACAAGGAATACTATAATATACACATGAAAGGTTGTTTGGACAAATTGGTAAGTTCTTGTCATCCTATTAGCCAATACAAATCCATTAATCAGATTGCAAAGGCAGTAGATTACATTCACAATCATATTCAAAAATAGACAACGTATAATACACAAGTGAAGAAATTACTTGAGCTTTTTTCACCACATTTTTATCAAAAACAGAACGCAAGTGAAAATAAATTAGGAGGCAGTGGTTCAAGACTTCAAGCAGTACTTCAGAAAATAAATATAAATAATCTGAATATACATATGATCATTTTGGATATCTTGAACGAAAATCGAAATACAGGAGTGACGCGTGAATATCCAAAAATTAACTATACCGAACCAAAAACAATAATAAATCATTCAATCAAAACAAAAAAAACAATAATAAATCACAAATCCTTGTAAACAGCTAATTTCGTAACACAGCAAGGCAAACAATTAATGGTTCACAGGTTTAACCTCCCCTAATGGGAATACAATCCAAGCCCTTAAGACTCTGTTCGGAAGTCAGGAGAGGATTGGAGAGTTTTGGGGGAAGGGGAAGGGTAAGGAAGTGTGTTTCACTTCCAAAATCCCCCAATTTGGGGGAACTTACCCCCAAAAAAAATAACAAAATCGTTTATCTCTTTCAAAAACGCTCAAAACAAAGAGAGAACTTGTCATAAAACCCTCTTTTCCCAACCCAACCGCCAAAGCCTAAAGAGTCAAACATCACAACCCCAACATGAACCAAGTTACATCTCCCTGAACCCCAAAAAAATGCATATTTGTTTAATCCAAGATATTATAGGTTGCCATTTTAATAGACCAAACATCGAATGACATCTAACATATAACATGAAATTAATATTAATTCATGAAAATTCTCTAAAAAAAAATCTACTGTAAAATGTATGGCGTCCCAAAATGCCAGCCACACAACAAATGTGGAGCAAGCAGGAATTGCTATATGGAAAAAATGCTATAAAAATTACATTCTTCAACTTAAAGAAAAAAGATAGTTACAAAGAACCAAAATGTTTTGATCTAACTTGGGTTACAAGCAATGATAAAACTGTTTTAGGACGAATGAGATTATAAAATTTTGCAAACACCCCAATATCCTGTTCAGATGAAGTGGGGAAAGCTGTTTCAAATCTATAGCTTGATATGCATCTATCAAGCAAGTTTAAATGCAAGCTCATAATCACAAGTTTGATATGCAGCTACCAATCCGAGTTCAACTGTCACTCCAACAGTGCATAAACGCAAGCCAAAATAACCAGAGTGAGTAGACGAATAACAAGATCAGTAAACTCCCATCTCATGTTCTCTAAAATCCGAATTCGCACTTAAAACCAAGACATCCATCAAATGAAGAATTCAGCAAATTCATTATTATGCAAACCAGACATCATCAAAAACAACATAAAACTGGCGTATACACCAGGCATGTCAGGACTTGGGAAAATTGTTCATGCAGCAGCACACCATATAACTAGTATGACTATGAATAGAATAAGAGGAATGAGATAATAAGTCAAACAAATATGTGTATGCAGCCATATAGTATATGGCAAACCACGTAACCAAAACTGCTTTCACATAACTTACTATGGCTCACTGGATATCATTATGGCAAATTTCATGATGAATGCCTAACATAGAATTTCAGGTAAACCGGCTTGTATTTCCCAAAAGAGAACCATTTAAAACCAAAACTATAAATGACACAAAATTCAACTGAACAATAAAAAAGTCTCATGTTGAAATATAAAGATACTACAAATTCAATGGAAGCAATGAGGCCGTAAAAACAAATGTTTCAAGAGATTTGCCCCGACAACAAAAGACAATCTAATTCTATAAATCCGTACCCCGCAAACAACAATTTTCCAAAGGCTTAAGCAGTGGCGGCTCCTCCCTTCTTCCTGGGTGCAGCTTCAGTTCCTGCATTAAAACAACACACAGGTAACTAATTAGCAACAAAAAAAAAGCAAAATAATGATTAAGAATGGTAATTGAGTACAGTATGATAGGAAACAGTGAAATTACCCTCTCTGAAGCCGCTCTTGAATCGGCGAGGAACATGACGCAAGTACCTCATCCTACCAGTTCCAGTGGTCTTTCTGCGGATTGCCTTGACGCTCCAGTTATCTGAAATCGTTAATCAAAAGTGATAACAAAAATAACAACACAAACCCTAATGAGAAATCAAACGGTTAGTAAATGACGAGGAAGAAGAGTGGTTACATTTCCTCGTGCGAGCGGCAGGGAAAGCGCAGGCAGAGCAGCGACTCTTCTGGAGATGGAAGCTGCGGCGGCCGCATCTCACACAGAGAGTGTGAGTCTTGTTCCTCCTCTTACCGAAGCTCCCTGTTCCCTTCCCCTGCGTTCCATTCACAAGCAACCATCAAAATCACAACACCAAACGAAACGGACTAACGTGGGAACCACAAACGGATTCAGATACATATTCATATACATAGATAGATAGAGAGGGAGAAAACGAAGTACCATTGAAGCAGATGCGGAAACCCTAAGTTATGCGGCGAAGGAGCTATTTGGCTGAAGAAGACGAATCATCGTGGATGCTAGTATTTATATCTGTTACCGTCAGTTCACAGAAAAGGGTCTAGGGTTACTTGAGGTTGAGGGATAGCAGTGGAAATTGACCATCACCGATGTGCAAGCCCAAATTCAGACTGGACTTTGCCTCCCCACTGAAAATTCAAGGAAACCCATTGCGGGTTGCTTTTTGCATCCTCTGTTTTTTCTAATATACCCCCTCCGAGCGAGAGTATTTGTTTCTTTTTCGAAAAAGTTTATTTTTGAGAGAAATTTTTTAATTTTGAAATGTCTTTCAAAACTGTATTTTCGAAAGCAAAAATACACTCTGGAGTTTAATTCTACAAGACATAAAATATATGTTTCGTAAATTAACATCTCACAAAAGCTTATTTAAGTGCTTATAGCGTAAGAGCTTATTGTATGAGAGCTTATGCTATAAGCGCTTACATTGAATAAGCTATTTGCGTTTGGATATGTAAATTGAAAGTACTTATATACAATCTGAATCGTTTGGATGCAAAATTACATAAGCACTTATAAAATATTATATTTTTTAAAAAATTAAAAAATTGTTAAAAATCAAAGCATAATTAAAATATATTAAAAATTAATAAAAATACAATGATATATCACAAAGTAGTTATCAAAAATTAAAAATTCACCAATAACCATAAGACAACATATAATTGAGTAATATGTTTTAAAACAACAACAACAACAACAACAACATAATAATAATAATAATAATTATAATAATAATTATAATATAATAATAATAATAATAATAACAATAATAATAATATTAAAAGTAATAGTGTTAGAAAGCATTAATTAGAGGGAAAATTTGTCAATTCACTAAAGTAATCACTAATAACAGTATTTTAATATTTAATAACTCTAACGATTTATTTTAAAATTAAAAATATTTATTTTAAAATTAAAGAGATTTTATCATTCCATAATAAGAAAGAATTATTTTAAAATAAATGAAATAGAAAACCTAAATTTAAACGTATACAGAAGAGAAAGAAGAAACAGATGAAACCTAAATCAGGTTTCCCTCTTGCGGTGCGATCCTTCGTCTCCTGCAACCCTAATATGCAGCAACAAGTGAATGTCATAGCTCTCACTCTCATTCTTCATGTCACTTCTCCCTTTATCTGTTTCTCTCACGTGTTTTGTATTCTTATTATCCTTTTGTTATTTTCTCTTCCTAATTATACACATGATTTAGGCATACTATTGTTTCGTGAATGATATGTTATAGTTTTGTTTGGAATTTTTTGCAACCTGGGTGTGTAAAACAGAAGTTGTCTGCAAAATTTGTCGAGAGGTGCATTTGGGTTGCCTACAAAATGCATGATGATGTTATTGAGGATGACATAGGACTGGGGTTCAATGACTGAATTAGATTGGAAAACGGAGTTGATGAGGCTTATAGTTATTTGATTGCCCAATAAAATAATCGATGCACTACCAATGTGCCTTAAACGGGGGAAGTTGTATTCTTTTGTGTGTGGATGGAGGCAATACATGGAAAAAAAATTCAATGGTTATGACTATCTGAGGATTCCTTCTATGTTTACATTCTTCCTTTTTGTTGTTCACGGGTATTCTGGAGATGGATGAAATTATAGAAGAAAAGAATGTTAAAACAACTATGAAAATTAAAAGTGAGTAAAATTTTGTTTGGATTGATGGAAATGGATGTAATAAAGTTGAATGGAATGATATGATACTCTTGCCTTTTGGGAGTCTATTTTAGGCAATTTTATTTTATGTTTGCAAGTGATTGATTTCACTGGCTCCTGTGATCTTCTTTTCTTCTATATTTTCATAGTCATATTGACCTTCTTTTCTTCTATATTTTCAACGATGTATAACTATGAAGTTTTGAAGTTTTCAGAGATCAATATCATGACCTCAATATTTGACTCACCTATACAAGTTCTACATAGTTTTTATGTTATGTAGCTATAAATCACATTTAAAAGAAGAAACATCCCGGGAGTCTACTGCAAAGGGATGGGGACCCACACTTTACATAATGTCTACTGTGACATGGTAAAATGTCTTTAGGCTCCTGGTCATTAGGCTATTTTGATTTCTCAGGTACATGCAACTCTTTTTGTTCATGGGAGATTGTGTAACAGTTAGAGAAAGTGTGTGGATAAAAAAATTTCTTTTCTTGATTGTAAAGCTTTGACTAGAGCTATCAGGGAGATTCAGAATAAATTAGGATAAAATGATGGCTATAATTTGATTGCGTGATATTTAAATATCAAGTAGAGCGTTTCAAATGAGTTTCTTAGGACTCTTCAAAAAATTTGTTTGCCATTTAATTATTTTTTGTGTGAAATTTTGTGGATGTAAGGCCAATTTGAATCGGCATTTCGGTCTGAGGAATTGATTTTATGCTTGCTTCGACGAGTAAATAACACAGCTGCAATTTATTTGTGGGTGTGTGTATATATATATGTGTGTGTGTGTGTGTGTTGGTCTATATAGAATATAGAATGAATATAATAATAACTTTACATGTGTATCGCACGGGTACACGTGTGATACGCGTGAGTATTATGTTCGTGTTACTTTAATTAAGAGGATTGTGTTTGTGTTACCTTAATAATTATTTATGAATAACTTTTATAATCTTACTATTTTTAAGATACAAAAAAGTTCAATAAAAATGCAAAATTATTCTCACAAATTCAGTTTCCCCCGTCCATTGCACGGGTCAAAATCACTTAAATAATCACTTTACATCATTTTAGCATTTAATAAATATATAGATTTTAGCATTTAATAATTATAAATTTTCTATTTTAAAATGAAAGAGATAAGAAATCTAATAGGCGAGTATTTGAAGAAAGCTATTTAAATGGCAAATAAATTAAGATTTTTTCAAATATAACAGTAACTAATTTAGCCAATTATATTACTTGAATTTTTTCCTGAGTTACGTCAATGTACGGTAGGAGAAACTGCCAAAAAATTTATTTTAGGAACATAATATATTTCTCATATATGCAGTCAATAAATTAATATTTTTCAATTTTATTTTCAGATTATATTAATTTATTTCTTGGAAACATTCTTATATATATTTTGTAAATAAATACCAACATATATTTTCTATCCATATAATTTTTACTCGATTTTGCTGATAATCAACTATATATCGAGGACTCCTGGCACCTGTAAAATCATTTCCTAAATAACTACATCACGTAAATCAAATTGTCCCTTTAAGGTCTGGCCCAATATTGCATTCAATAATGTAACATTCTGAATTTTTTTTTGGTATAAGATATTTTTAATTTTAATTGATGAATTTAGATTTAGCTTAACAAATTTCGTCAAAAAAAAAAGATTTAGCTTAACAAATCCTATAGTTTCCCAAATTCTTTTTTCTAAACGATCCTTCATAATGTTTTATAATTTATTTTTGTAAATGATCATTTCATATTAAATACTAAATATAACTTCTCTAATTATTGCGCTATTGATATTGATTTTTTTTTCAAGAATTATTTAATATTCATTATTAATGTTAAAATCGGCAATTACAATATATATATATATAATTTGTAGGAGGTATTATATTATTAAGGTAATCAACTAGGTTCTAAACGTCAAGATACAAAAAATAAATGATTATCAATTAAAGTTATTAAATATTTTTCATACAATAGTGATATTAGCACGTAATTACATTATTCTTATATCGTTTCCATTTTAGATAGTAATAAAAAAAAATTAACTGCACTTCTGGTCCTCTAACTTTCTCAATTTAGCGATTTTAGAGTCTATATTTTTTAATTACACTTTTGGTCCCAAAAATCGCAAATTGTGCACTTTTGGTCCCCCACTTTCCCAAAATCCAAGATTTTTGGGACCAAAAGTGAAAAAATCCATGATTTTGAGGGACCTGAATTGTAATTAAAAAGTATGGGACTAAAATCGCTAAATTGAGAAAGTTGGAGGACCAAAATCACAAAAAATAAAATAGAGAGACCAAAATCGCCAAATTGTGAAATTTGGGGGACAAAAATGCAATTAAACCTAAAAAAATACACATATGTACACATTTTTTTACCCAAAACTTACGTTATTCTATGAAAATAGTATAAAATATTTGGAGCATGCTCTTTCTAAGAGAAGAAAAAGTCACAATTATAGTTTTTTTTAAAACAGTAAAAATTATAGTCAATAACTACAAAAATAACCGTTGTGTGATCAATATTCATATATCATATGTATATAATTAATTATGAAATAAATTAAATATTTGATTATATAATTCGTAAACAATAATTTAAACTGACTCTTTCATAATTATAAAGATATATGTAATCATTTTTTTTTATAATCAGTCTTCTTTATATCTACAGGTAGTACTCATAAAAAACTTTCAATTGATATAAATAGTCCTGTTACATGCAGCATCACCACTGATAATATGCAGTTGTCAGGTGCATTATAGTACTTTGTTTTCCCTTCCATTAATAACAACATAATAATACTTTGTGTGCAATTTTTTTTAAAATTTATTTTATTTTATTATAACACAATTTGCAACAACAAAAAAATGAAACAACTTGCTTCAAATTCTATTATTCTGAATAATACAAAATCTAAATATACATTTATAGTCAATGTGGTCCGGATTTTTACTGCTGAAAGAGTCATAATTTATTGTTTATTTCTTTTACAATTACTATAAATAAAAGTCAGAGGCAGTTCCTGAAACATGTGAAAATCTATCTTCCGCAATCAGTTTTTTCCCATGGTCAACTATAAGTTGCAATATCAAGGGTTACATTATGCAGTAGTTTGAAGATACTCATATGTAACAACGAGGGAGATGGGACAACCACCACTTCAAATGTAAACGTAGTTTATAGATAAGTTTTTTAGAATTTAGCTTAGATGGTTTGGGTTAGCATTATTTCCTCAACTTTTGAAATATACATAACTCTATCTTATTTACTTTTTGTATTCTTTGATTGGAATTTAATGGTTAGGTGTTTTACTTGCTAAACGTGCCAATAAATTTTTGATATTTTGCATGTTAACTTGGCATGTCAAATAAAGTTACTTTTTATAATATTATATATGTTGCTGAATGCTTATCTTTATATAATTACTAGTATATTTACCCGTGCTCGCACAGGTTAACTGTATGGGGTTTGTAAATATATTTAATGTGTAAGAATAAGTTAATTTGGAGAAAGTTTCAAAAAATAATTATTAGGAGATTTGAATTTTTCAAAAAAAATATTATAGATACTTTGTAATAAAGTAGATAATATATGTATTTATACGTGTATAATCTAATTTTAAAATGTAACACATAAATAGAAAATGTTGGTTCTATTTTTCTTATATTTAGAGGTGGTTTCTCAACTATGAGTTTCCACAAAAAATAGAAGGCGTAGAATTGAATGATTTATTCAAGTTATAGTAAGATAAATTCAAGTTAAGTAATATAAAAAAAAGAAATAATCAAATATCAATGTTGAACAACAAAGTAACCCTAGAATAAATAAACATTTTTCTTGTGGATAAATTGGAGCTTTAAGAAAGGAAGAATAAAAATACATATGTGCATATTTAGCATTTATCATAATTAAACATAAACAATCATGTGATTGAGAAAATGATTTGATATTTTTAGATATGATTTAATTTGAGTTAAATATTGATTTGATTTAAGTAAACTATTCATTAATAATATCGTGATTTAGTTCAATTAACACTTAATGAAATGTTTGAATTAAGGTTGCTTAAAAATAAAAATAAAAATGGTTTGAGGAAATCAAATTAACCTGTAGTTGGGATATGGTACAATCATATGTGGTTGAGTAGATGCGCAAGATATAAATTTAGTTCGTTATGTTATATGTAATTGATTGTAAAAAAATGGAGGAAAAATGTTTTTTCATTATATATTCAATAATTCATTTTGCTTAGATGAAAGAAATTTTTTAATGAATTAGTTAAGTTATATTAATAAAAGATAAGAAAAATAGTGAATTTCTCAAAATAGTTAAATGGATAAAAACAAACATACCACATATGAAAAAGGTAGTGTTTACACCAAAAAATAGTTTATCAAATCATGAATTAGCCACTCAGATAAAAGTGCAAGTATTTGCCTAACAGCTGAGTTTTAATCAGCTGCAACCATATCAGTAAATCATGATCGGCTAACTCAAGATTGGCTAAGGCAAGATTGGCTAAATCCAAGGCCAGTCGCCTGAGATGAGGTGGACCAAACACAACTATTCAACTGAGATAGGCAGCTAATGAGCACTAGTCGAGTATGATTAGCTGACGCAAGCTTAGCTGCAGCTGACGCAGAATCAGCTGAGCGTGGCTGCTAAGTCTAAATGGGCTTGAAGGCTGTTATTGGGTCTTATGGGCTCGTGTGAATGTTGATTAAGGGCCCAAGAGACTACAAATATATTTAAAAAGGAAGAAATGACCAAGTCAAAGCGCGACAACCACTTTCCTAGATTTTTGGGAAGAAGATTAAAGGTGGTTTCAGAGAGACAACGTGAAGATAAGAAGATAACCACCTAGAATCAAGGGATAAACAATTCAAAAACGTGCACTCACTTCCTTGAAAATAGGAAAATGGAGAATATGGTCAAGTGGTGGATAAATTAGCCGTTATAGTGGATTTTTTGCCTATATCTTAGCTGATTGATAAGATATGTGGATTCTATGAGTTGAACAAGTCAAGAACGTGTATGAAGACCTATTTCCTTAAAAATAGGATTATGGAGAACATGGTCAGTTGATGGGCAGTTAGCCGTTTAGCCCATAACTTAGCCGGCTGAAGAGATATTTGAATTATATTAGCTGACTAAGTCAAGGACATGCAGGAGAACCTATTTTCTTATAATATAAGGGTTATGGAGGACGTGGTCAACTAATATATCAATCAATAAGTCAGCTGACTAAGCATTTTTGGGTCATAACTTAGCTGACGGGGTAGTTACTTATATTTATGTTGTTAGTCATGATCTTATATGATGTAATTTGTGAGTTAGTGGGTTAAGAACGTAGCAAATAGGGTAAGTATAGGTTTCTTAGGTAGTCTTTATCTATAAATACCAATTGTACAGATTGTATTCAGGACACCCATTCAATCAAAACAAATCTTTACAATTATCTTTACTTTATCGCTTTCCTTTATTGTTTTCTTTATCTTTATTTTCATGCAACCTAATTTGGTAGTTCAACCTTCTACACTAGATGCTTTCTAGAGTAGTCTAGGAACCCGCAGCTGAGAAACAGAGTCCATTCCTTGGCTTAATCGCTTGATCAAAAAGGGGATCACTGTTAGCAGTACGAGTAAGCTGATATATCATCTCATCATCCGAGCAATCGGCTAGTCGGCTAAGCACCAAATTCGCACGACGCCTCAACAAGTAGATTTTTTTTTGTTACCATGTTATTGGTGCATAGTATCTACCGGCTTCGCTGGTGACTAATCTACGCCGGAAAACCTGGCAGGCCACATGTTTTTTACTCGGTTTTGCCGGTCCGTGTGGTTCTTCCCTCCCAACAGAGTTTTTGCCACAACCAGTAGAAAAAATTTATTTAAGAAGCCATTAAAAATAAAAATAAAAACTCAATAGAAACATACAATTTCATACACAACTTTACAGTCTCAACACACGGAATGATAAACACCCAAAAATTGAAGGATCACGTTTAGATAATTGAATAAAAAAAATGAGAAATGCATGTTTTTATATTAAAAGGGTTTTACAAAGGTGAATGCTTTGTTTGGTACATAATTGAGGCAAAGTTGTCAAACAGGAGAGTCTAGACAGACTCATGGAGCATAAGTAGACTCGACTCGTAAACTCGTACGAGTTTACCTAATGTTTAAAAGAATAATAATGAGAGAGTCTAGGCAAATTCGTGGAGCATAGGTAGACTCAACTCGTAAACTCTTACGGATTTACCTAATATTTAAAATAATATTAAGTAAATCTGTACATCACAAATACTTACTATAATATTATCAAGACAAAAAAGTCAATATTTATTGGAGATCCTGTGCACTTGACTTGCTTCTATATCCAAACAAAAACATAATTTATTTACTTGCTTCTATATCTCACACAAACTTAATGTGTTGAAAAAATCAAAAACTGTTACACAAACTAATTATTTATTTCAACAATTTCATTATTTTTCATTTTTTTAAATTTACATTAGTGGCTTGTTTTAATTTACATAATTTATTTTTATAATCTAATTCACAAATTAAAGTTTTATCTCCTTATATATAATTTTAACAATTTTATTTTACAAATAATTTTTAATTTTAAATAAATATTATTACTAGTTATTAAATAATAAATAAAATAAAAAATGAAGTCCAACGATGTGTACTAGAATCGAGTACTGATATCAGACAAGTATTTTTCATTTTGTTTTAAATACAATACAACCTATAAAATCTAAACACAGAGAGATTATAAAAGACAAATACTATGAGAGATATGTAATTATACAATTTTTTTTTGATAAAATGTTATTTAAATAAACTAAAATACAAATGATGTGATAAGAAGGGAAAAAGGTTGCAGTGTAGAGTAATGAATGAAAGGGCTGCAAGGCTTATCTATTACCTAATTTTGTGTGGACATTAAAATAAAATACAATAAAATATCTCTATCAGTATCACTTTTGTGTGTGAAGGACGATTGATTTTCCTCTTTTTTGTACGCGTACGGAGCAAAACTTGCGGACTTGGCTCAGAACGAAACGCATGAAATGATATCGTTCTACGTTTTTTAAAATGTCAACACTGACTCACTGACTCGGCTCAGACTCGCGAGTCAATCCGAGTCTGCCACAAGTCCACCGAGTCCACCCGAGTTTATGCATAAACGAGTCGCAAGGCGAGTCAACTCGTTTCGTCCATGTAGAAACGTACACTCGTAGAATCGAACTAGTCGACTCGCGAGTCTAAAAACCTTGAATTGAGGAACCCACGTTTGACGGCGAGCATTTGTTTCTCTCCAAAGAAGAAGAGAATTAAAAAGTCAAGAGAAAAAAGAAAGTAAGAAACGTACAGGATAAAAGGAAAATACATAAATGAATGAGTAGAATTTGAAATATGCAACCACCATAAATAAATTAACCTTGTTAAAAATTTGAGATTTGAAATCAATTTCTTGAAACTATTTTTTTCCCATTTTAGGCTTGTTATTTATTCCTGATTTATTTAAAATTTAAAATTATGAATTACATTTGGAAGATTACCATACCGATTGAAAAATTATATTTATTGTTGATTGATTAATGTGATCATAATTGGAAAAGTTAGATTGATATATCAACCACATTTATTAAGATACCCTAATAATGGCTGCATTTATTAATTATTAGATAATAAAAAATAAAATAAAATATATTTAGGTGGGAAAATGAATGTATGTGGTGTCGACACGTGGCAAAACTCTATTTTATATAATATAGTTGATTATTTACCTTTGTCAAAAAAAATATAATTATTATTTACCAGTTTATATGTTTTTTTGGTACTTAAACGGGACGTACCATTTTTTATGATTGTAATTATATTTAAGAAAATTATGACATTATTTTCTCGGTTTGAAAAAACATGATTGTTTTCATGCTATAAACTAAATTTGATTTGTTTTTCCTTTTTTAATATGAGGTTTTTCGTTAAGATAGCTCATTATCTACAAAATATATTCTTTGAACAAAAAAACTCAGAATTAATATGACAAACTTTGTTTACTCCGTGCATCGCACGAGTCAAAAAACTAATAATAATAATAACAGCAACAACATGTACAATAAAACTAGATAGATCTAGTACTAGAAACAAAACAATTGGACAAACACAAACAAGGACACCAAAAAGAAGAGCAACATTGTCCTATTTCAAGATCAACAACTGGTTGGACCACACCTAAATACCAAACCAGAAGTGAAATGAAGGAAGAAAAAGACACAACAAGATGGCTATGATATTTATTTCACAGATTAACCATCAGATGGACATATGCTCTTCAGTGACATGTATAGCAATATTAAATTGCATAAGTATTCAAAACCCATAAATATATAGAAACATATTAACCAACAATATATCAATTTGCAGTATTCAAAACCCAACCATTAATTAGCGTGTATAGCAAATGAGGAAGAAAGGATTCAGCCCATGATTCCAAGAGGTGTTGCCGGCAAAATACGAAGCATGCGGTGCATCTGATAAATATGAAAGGACCTTATGTTGGAATTAAAACATTATTAATAACAACAATAAGAACAAGCATGCTCAAATCTCATAGAAGAAATATCTTATGCGGAAGCTATAAAGACATACAAGCATGCTCAACAAGAACAACATGTTCTCTACTCTTAGGATCTACGACATATTGGATTATCAAGGATTAGAAGAATACCTGGATCCATATCAATCAATCACATGAAGCGGAATACCAAATGAATGATCACGAACAACCAACGAGCAACTGAATCCATAGCAACGAACAACGAGCATGTTAGCGGTGGCTTTATGGTTCTTCCTCAACCGAATCTTCTTGAGCTCTCTCACGAGACTTTAGGTTCTCTTCAGATGGGGAGAAGAGAATAGATGACGGTGATTCGGTGTATTGGGGACCATAGCCTTCTTTATAGTATGTTAAACCTAACAGGGTACCCATTATCCCCTTATCTGGCCACACTTATATCTACTCATATAAGGTCCATATCAATTAAATTAGGAGTCTAATGAGCTTATCTTATTTTAACTTTATATGATCACATAAAATATAGCTCTTTTATGATAAATAGCTAATATAATTATTAATGATATCAGCCCATATTAATTATTGGAATATAAAATTCCAACAATCTCCCACTTGGGCTATATATCATAATAATTATATCAGAATTCCTTAGTGCGCATATCTGAATGCTATTTATCTTTAGACTTTCTCCTTACAATCTGGTCCACCTCATGTATCAATAGTGAAACCACCGCGGCTTTTGTCACTTCTGTAAATTGCGACTAAACCCCGACGATCACCATATCAACACACTTGATGACATAGATCAATATGGATGAGTAGCATGGAAATTACATGGAATGTGATCTCAATCATGCCTATTTCCAACTGGTCCTACTTAAATCTTTGGTGAGATCAATTTTGCAAAATTTAATTCTGCAAAACAAAATCCTTAATGTGCAAATTAATTTTGCACACAACACAAGATACAAATATGTTTATAATGTATTCATAAACATAATCTTTAATTCTGCAGAAAATCCGAAATAACATAAAGTTTGTATCTTAAACATAGAACACAAATAAAGACTCCTACTAAGCTAAGGCAACCTTAGTGACAACACACCCATATAAGCAACATGCTCATGAAAAACCTTAGGTGTCAAGCCCTTAGTCAGTGGATAGCTAGCATGGAATTAGCCTTTATGTGCTCTATAGAAATTCTTTTATCTTGAATTCATTATTTCAACAACGAACACCTTTATGTCAATAGATATTGTATCATTCTTTATTGTTGTTGAAGTATGATACGACTAACTTATATGTCACACTGTAACTTAAGTGGTATTTTAATACCTTTTACTATATGCAACCTAGTGACATAGATATTTCAGTCATATCCCATAATTTGATGTTTATATTATTAACATCCTGAATATCAGAGTCAGAGTTCTTAATGATCTCTAATCTTTCAGATCTCTGAATGTGGGCATATATAGACTTTTGTTCTCCTTAATGATTCTTATGGTTGCAGTAATAATTCAAACTAGAATTGCTCAAGTATCTGCCACATGATCCCACGATGTACGTCGTTTCCTGATGTGTACAGATAAGATCATGTATCAGACTTCCCATAGCTAGAGCATAGGGAACTCCCAGTATTTCCTGAATTTCTAGATTTTCTTTCGGGCAAAAATTGAGACTGAAATTGTCTCCCTTAGTAACTGTGGTATCCCCTGGTTTACTATATTTCATGTCGAAATTATTTAAACTTTGTCGATATAGCTCTTTTGTGATAATCCCAGAATACTCCAAGAGAGATCTCTCAGAATTTTGGATTCCAAATACAAAAGAGACGTCCCCAAGATCCTTCATCTCTAAATTTTCGTTAGAGATTTCTCGGTTTCGCTCAACCAGACTATATCGCTATTGACTAGATAAAATATCATCGACATATAGTAGCAGTAATATAAACTTACTCCCACTGACCTTGTAATACCCACAAGTCGTCCACAATCCTCATCTCGAGACCAAATGAGACAATTACCTGATGAGACAGTATCACTAATGAGACAACTTCTTTAGCTAATGGGTGGATTACGTCAGTTCGCAAATCATCTTTGGGTCTATCAACACAAGGTATATCGATTTCACCATATACATTTGTTTCATTAATGTTGCCATTAAGAAACACTATCTTGACATCCATCTTATGTAGCTCCAAAGTTATAATGAGCAATGAGCACTGTGATTGTCTGAAAAAGAGTCTTTCAATAAAACCAAATAGAATGACTCTTTACGGTCAATCCTTTCTTTATGGCTCCCAATGCTCTAGTTCTTGAGGGTGTTGAGTTTGATCTTCATGAATAATTTTCTTAACTTGATTGGGAGGAAGAACAATAATGTCCTCACGAGGATCCAAATTTGCTACACCAATAGCAACTGTATGAATTGGTTCAATAATTAGGACCACTTCTTCCTCACTCAATTTTGTTCTCTAATCATATCTCTCCCCCAAACTTAATATCCTCAAAGAACTATATATGCAGTTCTCGTCTCAATTTTTTTTTTAACTTGGGATCAAAATTTATACCACTCAGACCTTTTATAGATTATCACAAGTTACAGCTCAATTGACTCCAACAGTATTTGAATTTAAAAGACAAATTGAATCCATTGTTTAAAAAAATAAACCCAAAATCATCTTAATTTGTTCAAAGAGAAACAAAAAGCCAAAATTTATCCCAAAATTTGATTCAACCAAATTGTCTTTTATTTTCAAATATAAGCCAGTAACAACAATCTAAAATGCCTAGAGTCTCAATCTTCACCGACTTTGCCAAATTCTATATGGATGCATTTTTCAGCGTCACTTAGCCTTTGTCAGTTAAGACAACCTTAGTTGTTTCTTTTGAGAGAGACCATTAACAGTTTCATCCTTAGTTTTCTTTATTTGCCATTATCCTTTAGGGTATTTGTCAAATGAGCACTATTTTATTTTTCTCTTGCTTCACCATTTATTTTCTTGCACACCTTATGAAATAATCTTATTAAAGATTATTTTCTCCTTTGACAGTTGTAGACTGATTTAATCTGATCTAATTGTGCAAGAAAGAATACAAATGCTAAATGTTTGAGCAAGTCTTTAGACTACTCAAGTTTTAACGCCTTAAGTTTGAAGACAAGATTTGAATATTTTCATAATGTGCTCCTCATATTCCCTTTACTTTCATACTTAATGAAAATTAAGCTCTCCAACGAGTGCTTATTTTCGCCTCATTGCCTTTTGCAAGCACTTTTAATTTCAGCAAGGAAATTTACGACATAAATTATGTCATCGAAAATAACACCCCTAAAGGTCTCTGAAATATTGTACTTTATGACCATTAAACTTATGCGGCTGGAGCAGTCCTACTTCTCATACTTGATTCTCACTTCATAGATACCGAATTGAGCGAGAGAAAGTGGGTTTCTCCATTCTTATGCTAGGTCTAGATCCAAAACTTTCTTTAATGTTCTGTCTTTAATCCTAAAACTCTAAACTTTTAAGGATTAAATTGAACTCAAAACAGCAGATACACAAACTATTATAGTTCAAAAAAAAAGAACAAAAGTACTAAAATATACTTATCAAAATATCCAATGCAACATTAATACCAAGTCTTTGGACTATGATATTAATTGCTATTGGTATTTTGTTGTAATGATCAAACACTGTCGATAAGCCCTGTCAAACAATGGTTGTCTTTGGACATCTCATTGCTCACATGGAGAAATTATCCTTATAATCGCCACAGGTTTACCATTACAGGTGAGAATGCAATCCGGGCAAATATTAACCTTCCTTTGGGCCGATTAATATTCGCATGGATACGCACCCACACAATATCAATAGTCACGTCAAATTAAAATAATTAATAAGACATGTTCAATTATTCTTTATCTGTAAATTAAAGACCCAAACAAGATACCAAGCGCACCATTAATCCCCAATCTTTGGATTGTAAGGACTAACTGCAAGCAATACTCTCAACGCAACGATCAAACATTGGCGATAAGTCCTATCAAGCAATGGTTGCCTTTGGGCATCCCAATTGCTCACATGGATAAATTGTCTTTATAATCACCACACATTTATCATCGCAGGTATGGAATTATGCGGCCAAGTTGCGCCTTCCTTTGAGCCGACAACAACTCGCATGAATAACTCCACACCACATCTTTTGTAAATTTAATTGAACTAATCTACGCAACAGAAGTTACTTTGGCAATATGTTGTTTCAATCAACCCAATTAAAGATACTAGACAATTATTAATTAAAAAATGGGAGGGCCTTAGTTTACATAAATTCAACACCTAGGTGTAGGAATATTTATAACTGTATGTTTACAACACCACACATCAGTCAAAAGACCACTTAGCAGTCCTAAAGCGAGAGAAGTATCTCACACATCACTGCCTAGTGGTGTTGTTGGCCGCTCGATGGCTCAAATACGACAAGATGACGAACCAAGACCACCGCCCAGTGGCCTGCTGAAATCGGCACCACTGCTGAGTGGTGCCCTTCATTGCCCAGCAGTTGGGAGGCGAAGTTCTAACTGCGACGTTTAGCATGCAAAACACACATAGCATACAAGCATACATCACATGCATAATTCATAAGAGTTACAGTGGTATGGTTATGGCCTCCTAAATAGAAAAGAAATAAATAACTATTTATTACAATTCTTTAACCCAAAAGCCAGTCGCTCCAAACCGGCGTTCATATGGTGTTGTCCCCTCTTTCATCTTTTTTTATCATTTATAATATTTTAAAAAATAAAATAAACTAAAATAAAGAGAAAGTCACGACACGCAGGTCATATTTGAATTAAATCACGACACGCAGGTCCCGATTATACACCCGCTCATCATGCGGTGCATCTGATACGAGGGACACACCGTTTTTAAGACCAAAAAGCTTTCTAGTACAACAAAAAATTCTAAGCAAAACGCAAAGAAAAGAAATAAAAAAATGAGTAGGAAAGAAAAAAAACACACAGAATCAAACAGAAACACACAAGAACGAAGCAGAGATGAGATGAGTACCTGACTGGTAGGGAAGACGAGACACAGTCCCAGGTTGGGGTTTCTTACGCAAGGGTTTTTCTTTGACGCTAAGACGAAACGCACAGAGGTTTTACGCGCAAAATAAAGAAATAAAATATTGAGTGGAAAAAAAAGGATTCCCGCAGAATCGAGCTCGGGTCAAAATACACGGAGGTATTAGTGAACCAGTAAGCTCCGTATAAGCTGAGAGCATAAGCTTGTCACCACAGGTTATTGTTTTGGGATGCAAAAGCCATTTTTGTAAGCTCACCAAAATAGGAATATAAGTGCTTATACCATAAGATAAGCCTACATATGTTCAAAATAAGCTGTTCCAAACAGGGCCTAAATGTGTTTATATCTAGAAATTAATTTTCGTGGACATATATTTTCCATTTCTCTATCAAACTTCTAGAGTGTCTTTTTTTTTTTTGCAAATTAGTTTGAGAATATATTTCAATTTTTTAAAACTTTTCGACACTTAATTTTCAAAACAAAGAATTACACATTCCAAAAACACATTTCTAGAATGCACAAATCTGCCTCTAAATTTCAACTTCTGAAAGTTTTTATTTTAAACCATTTACATGAGTTGAGTGCACAAGTCAGGTGAAATGACTTGGCCTTCGATTTACCTAAGTTGGGTTACCCAATAGGCTAGATTGAGTTGTGCTCTCCTCTTTTCCTGTAGGTGTTGGTGCAAGCCTTAGTAACCAATGCGTTTCTTTAGATTTACATTTGTATCTTTTTATTACTTATTATATGAGACATTTCAGTTAATTATGTTATTTGTTTAAATATAATAAATTTCTTAGAATAGAAAGTTTAGTTCAATAGAACATCATTCTTAAATATTCGTAGTCAAGTATTATTATTAATTAAAATGACAATAATACATTGAAATTATTATGTGAGTAGACTAATAGCCAAAACTCATGGGTCTTGGATTTGAGATATCAAATATTCACATAGGTGTATATATTAGAGTAATATATATACTGGATTGACCCAATATTGAGAACACTACATAAAATTATGTAAGTGTCATAAGTACTTCTCACGGTGACCATAGTGTGTGTAGTCTTTCAATCTGAAGTCACTATGATTCCTATGAGAGAGTTGCATGTTTTAATGCTATCAAGCATCATATGTAACAAGGTGATCATAAAACCAGTAATTTGACATGAAATAAGCCACGTAGAGGAATGTGATAGATCTAGATGTGATTTGTCCTTCCTAGATGACATGAGTGGTATCTTTAGGCCTCTCGATAAAGTGAAAAGGTAAAATGCATGTCCCTATTAAAATGAGTCAAGATGTGATATTGAACTCATTTATTATTGTGTGTCTGACTAGGCATTGAGAAACAAATCATTGAACTATACTAGGATGACGTAGTTTATGTCTTATGTTCAATTATGATATTCGGAAAAAGAGATAAAGATTGCACGATAATTTGTCTCGCTAAGGTTAAAGTCGAATCACTGGCTTTCTCATAAATTGGGTAACAATGATGTATCCATAGATCATGTTCATTATTTACAATGTTAAATAACGATTTAATGTTACTGTCAATTTAATGGGAGCCTATAAGGTCACACGCATATAGTAAAAAATTCAGAGCGAGGAATAATTAACCGATATATAATTTATTCTTGCTATGGGCCCATTAGCGCAAGGTTGAGGTGCTACTCACCTTAAGAGAGGCGCCTCCATCAGTAAAAGATAACATCTTGGTTTATGTACCTCCTCCCTACCGTCAATTAGCATGTCGAGAAGCTCTCACGAGTTCTGTTCGTGTGGATCACGTAGAGGCAACGCTATTACTGTGTTGCTGGTGCTTTGCGAATTCACACACTTCAAGAGGTTAACACAGGAACTATGATTCATGCATGTTTGTAGTGATCTTGGGTAAGAGATTTTTCTGCATGCAAGATATTGTTTTCCGAACTTTATCTCGTGACTCCCCAACAGTGGTAAGAATGCTTCATATACACATTGGATTCCTATTCTATGTCAAGAAGAATTGTTGTTCTCTAGATGCGGATTAAGTTAGCTTGCCACTTCACTACAAGAAAACTCTGGATTACCAACGGCCAAAAGCAGTTGGTAACGCCAAAAAGCCGTTGGTAACGCGAAATTTCCGATGGATTACCGACGACCACAAGCCCGTCGGTAAAACGGGCATCGCAAATGTTTACCGACCGGTTTTTTTTTTACCGTCGCTATTACCGACGGGTGAATCCGTCAGTCAAATTTCGACGGTAATTTTTGACAGGCAACACACTTGTTTTTCCAACGGCCAAACTCGTCGGTAACGCCAAATTTTTTTCCACGAAATTTAATTAAATTAATTGAATAATTTGTATATTTAATTTAATTAATTAATTAATTAATTTAATTTTTAAATTAATTAATTTAATAACTATTAAATTAATTTAATTAATTAACTAATTATTTATTTAATTATTAATTTATTCCCATATTAAAAAATGTGATAGATATATTTATTTAATTTTTAAATTAATTAATTTTTTTAATTAATTTAATTAACTATTACTAGTAATTTAATTAAATTAAATTGATTATTTTTAATTATTAATTTATTCCCATATTAAAAAAATGTGATAACATAAACTAAAAAACAAATTAAAAAAAAAGAAATGTAATAAATAAATAAATAATCCGAACAAAAATCAGTAATTAAAAAAATATCAAAAAATGTAAAAAAATATCAGTACAAACATCACTAATAATCCTGGTAGTCCTGATCATAATCGAGATGCTCTACACCATCTGCATCATCGGCATGATCAGTACCAGGCGGCGGAGGCGGAGGAGGCTGCTGGCGAGCAAGCATCTGGTATATCTCTTCTTGTCGCTGCAGCACCTGAGCCAAAATGGCGTTCGTCCGACGGGTCTCCTCCTGCTGCTCGGCCAGTTCGTCCGACTGGCACCACCACTACTCGATGACTCCCCGATGTGGAGGCGGTTGGTCCCTTTCCTATAGGTGCTGGCAAGGTCTCTAACACCGTATAGGCGACCCTTCTTCTTGCCGCCAACAACATCTGCCCAAACCCTGAGCGGTGCAGATGGATCCTCAAGGCTCTGAGACGGGGAACACGATGATGTCTGAGATCTAATTTGAGACATCCTCGCCTCAAACTCCTCCTGTCAAACATAAACAAATAAGTCAATTTTTTTTAGTAAGAAAACAATATAAACATTATTAAAAAAACTATTCATTATATTTTACAATTACCTGGGTCCGCCTCGACCGATCATCTACAAAATCACTGGTACTCCTCCTAATATGAGTTGCATGAGCTCCTCTCTACCCAACCTCCTCGACTGTAATTATTTAATAAAAAACCTTAAATAAATAATAATAATAATAATATAATATAACATGTACAAGTCGAGCTGCGTGCTACGCCTGACTGACGGAACCTCCGGTGTGCAAGCTCCCACCCTTCTCAGAGGCTCTATTCTTCTTGGCCTTCTCACTGGTCGCCTTGAACCCAGGGGAGTTCCAGTGCACTACCAGCTGCTGCCAGAGCTGATCCCTTATCCAGTGGGGCTGTCCCCCGAGGCGGGCATCTCTAAGCATATCAGAGAGGCGATGGGAGGCCTTCATATGGAAGTTCTTCTCGATTCGCCCCTCATCCGCTTCCTTCCAAGCAACCCTCTCTTGTATCAATATAATACATTATTAAATATAATTGAAATTTATGAAATAAAAAAATAATATGCAACAAAATAAAAATTACAACTTACTCCGAAAGATTTGAACATGTGTCTCCGCTCCTTGTCCTTCAACTTCCCCCAGGTGGGCCAAAACATGTGGTAATTATCCCCAATTACTGCTATAATAGCCTTCGCAGCAGGCTTTGAGGGAAGGAACCTGAATAGTAAAAAGATGTCAAACAAATTAAATATATATATATATATACACACATACATACATGTAAGTTATTAATAACTCGAAAAAAAAATGTAAATACTTACCCTTTACCAGCCGGCCTGATAACAACTCGGCCATCATCCAGCATCTCAAGATCCTCATCGAACTCCTGGTCAACCTCCTGCTGCTCATCCTCGTCCTGCTCAACCCCGGTCTGATCAGGTGTGTGGCCCGTACTATACTCATGATCGAACTGATGAGTATCGGACACCATCTCAAGAACAAAATGGGAGGAAGAAGCGCCAAGTGTCTGCTGGAACCCCGGGTTGGGGATCATGTAAATGGGAGGAAATGGGGTGTCGATGCAGAAGGTGCTGGAGGCTGTGTAGGTGCCGAATGTGACGTAGGCTGTGTAGGGGCCGAACACGCTGGAGGTTGTGTAGGCGTAGATGTACGCGGATGTTGTGTGGATGACAACGTCGAAAAGCCAGCTGCATCACGCCTAATAATGTTCGGCCTCCCACGACGGGAGGGTCGATGGCGATGCCCTTCCCATTCCATTTACCACCAGTGGGTGGTCTGGGGGGTCTGATCCTGATCCTCCTGATGTCATATATGTCTATAGAGTAATTCAACAATAACAGTCATGAAATATTATATTTAAACATAACAATATCGCTAACCCCTAAATCAACCCGGGGCAACTCTTCACCATGTCTAGTCCAAATCCAATAATTAGGCCTAAATCCAACTCTCTGCAGGTGATATATGACCCCACCTGGGCTCTTAATCCTTCTGCAATCGCAATTAAGGCACGAACATCTGATCCCTCCATATTAATTATGAAATCTTTATGTGTCATTGCGGCTTAGACAAAGTGATCAACACCATCGCAAAAAGATTGTTTCAAACCCCCTCTCCCCAGATACAACCTATCGTACATCCAACTACGACTCGAAGGAAAAAATTTCATCTTCTGCATGTTAAAAAAATGACAATTTCAGCAGCACGACGTTTTTACAACCACTCTCTTTCTTTAAATGGTATGACCCTATCCCATTCGAGGAAAAACTTTTTCAGAACTCGTATAATAGTCATTCCTTAATTTTCTTATCTTATACTTGAGAAAATTTCGGCAGTATTTTCCATTGGTCTCTGAGTACACTAAATGATCGCAGTTATGAATACCGCGATCAAGTATGCACCCAGAGAACAAAAGGAAATGAATCGAACTGAAATTTTATCAAATATAAAGATATAATTAAGCAACAACTATTATACGAGTAAATAAAAAGTTTTTTCCCAAACTGTCCGACTTGGACAATTCAAGGTCCAATATACAATGAACATGTGGTACCTTAAAAGAGTACGTGCACTCAATAATATATTGAACCTCAAACGGGAAGCTAAGGCTTTTCTCCGATACTAATAACAATAATCAAACATTCATTTCATCAATAATTAACATAACAATTTTCGTATAATAGTTAAGTTAATTTTCTATGCACGATTCACATGTAAAGAAGGATACAAAGCAAATGATTCACTAAAACTCAAAAGTAGAGATGATAGAAGTAAAAAATCAACTTGGTCATTTAAAAAGAAACAGGTTGAAAGTTGACATCCTCTTAAAGGATAGAATTAGACAAGCAGAAGTGGAAAGGGAAAGAAATACAGAGATATGTGCAAAGCAAATTGCAGCCAAGGAAGTACTTGAGAAGGCCAAACTTGCACTGGAAAATTAATTATTGGTGACTCAATGTTTATCCAATGAATGTAGTGGAGTAGTTGTGAGTAGTGTACTTGATCTCTTCCTCCTACCCAGGGCCAATCTAACATATGTATAATGTATTGTCGGTAGGTTTTTGTTTTTAACATTGGCAGTTTGAAAGACGCAATGATGATCCTATTTCTCTTCTTCGTAGTCTCACTTCATTTTCCAAGTAAGATGTAAGCCACCAAAGGAAGTACAACCAGGACAAGAAACAAAACAGGAACTAAGGAACATAAGCTTCAATCTTGCTTTCTACTTCAAGTCTTTAAATAACAACATATGTTCAAGTACACAGCAACCAACCAAACCTTTTTTCACCTAATTGTATAATAGGTACTAATGAGACAATTCTTAGAGGGTTAAGCACAAGTCCTTCAATACTGTGTGTTGCTGCTTTAGCAACTATATCATTCATCCATTTCATCAATAATCATACATCTTACTAATGGTGGTTCAGTTGATACAACAAAACCTAATAGGATCATGAAGCCTAAGCAAACATGGAATTATCAGCATTAATCACTTTACTAAACACTTCGTACTCGGGGTGTGACACTGATCAATTCGTGATCATAACCCCTTCCTAGACTCTCAAATATAGGTAAGGAATACAAAAGCACTCACTCACATATACTTGTTAGCCAAAACATACATCACTTCAAATCCCTCTGTGGAGAGAACTATGAAGGAAATCAAAGAAATATGTCGGTGTGGGGGTCAACAACCAACCCTTTTCCACCCAAAAAATCCACAAATTCACAAAAGGAAAAAACACGGTTAAATTCACAAAACACAAGAGATTCAAAAACCTTAAATTGACATGTCATATAACATAGAAAGAGAACCTGAAATATAGGAAGGTGAGGCGGCGAGTCTTGTGAGTGAGCAGATATGTCTGTGAGCTCAGTATGCAAAAATGGGTTTCAGCGAGTATTCTGTAAATGGGTTTCAGCAAGTATGCAAAAAAATAAAAGAAAAAGGCACAATCAAATGAAATAAACAAAAAAGTAATGTCACCAGATCCAGAAATCATGCAACCATAAATAAATAAATAAATAAACGCAAAATCTGGAGGGGAAAAAAAAGAAAATGTACCTGTTGTGGGTTTACGATCGGAAGAAGAAGAATCAGAAGGACGAGAGGCGCTGCCAGAGAGGTATTCTTCTGAAGGAAAGGGGTTTGCGGTGGAGGAGCGTGGCCACGGAGAAGCGGTGCAATGTTGGGGTTGAATGTTGCCGGGGAGAAGGAGGAGAAGGGTTTGGCGACGCCGGAGCGGTGGAGTTTCGCGGTGGAGGACCGTGGCCGGGGAGAAGGTGGGTGCTGGCGCGGAGGAGAAACGATCGAGAAAGAAGAGAGTAGAGAGAGTAGGAGAGAATGAAAAATGGGGGAGAAGGGCTCGTGGTCTGGTGTAAATGAAGGTTTACTGACAACCTCATTAAACTTACCGACAGCTCAAACCCATCGGCCAATTGTCTCAGGCTTACCGATGGCTATATTCAAATACCGACGGGCTTAGGGCCGTCAGTAATCTCAACAACAATTGACCGTCGACCTTACCGACGGGCAAAGCCGTCGGTATCTGAAAAATAAGCGATTGAGACTTACCGACGGCTTTAGCCATCGGAAATGGAGAGTTTTTAGCGACTGGCTACGACCGTCGGTAAAAGGCCGTCGGTAATCCCGCGTTTTCTTGCAGTGCTTGTCTTAGGCCAGCTTTAACGGAGGATCTTTAACTTGCATTGCTTTATTTTCCATGTGGGCCCTGATCACGTGGGTCGTATTAACGCGTTACACATGGGACATCACGTTGCTTTATTTTTTGTTCACAGAGCTCTGCAAGTGAACTCTGCTCAAAATTAAAGAAACCAGCGCATCCAAGTGACAACCACGTTGCGTTGCTTTATTTTTGCGTTCTCTCGTTAAAGCTGTCCTTAGAAACAAAAAAATACTAACCATGGACAAGTATAGTGTCAGTGTCAGATATGTTTCAGCTACAGGCACCCAACCAACCAATGTATTGGCGCCCAAATTTGAATAAAACTTGTCCTTGATTTATGTGCTGTAAGGTGCATAATAATCTAGATAATTTATTGCACATTGTAACTCCCCCTCCATCCATGTAGGAGCAGGACCCTCAATAATATCACCACACACAAACATAAAAGGACCATAATTCCGTGATATTCCTATAATACCAATCACTTAGATTAGATTGTCAATGTTCTGACTTATGAGAGCAATAAAATCTGAGGCTTGTTTACTATAAAAATTTGTTTAGGTTCTCTTTCTGATCACTAACATTAAGTCCAATTTAAACAGCACAAGGGTTCTCTGGTTGTTCCTTCTTGACACACTTCCATTAATAATTATACATAGTTCATCTTTGATATCTGTGTGCCAAATATCACCGCAGTCGACATCATGAATGAGAGATGCAGTTTTAACATACACAACCCGTGTTCATGTTTCTACAGTTATGATGCTTCTACAGTTATGTCAGCTGCTACAATTTCAGTAGAGAGAAAGAATTATGTGGCACTGCCTCATGCACTTTAACCTTATAATTTAGAACAAAGGTCGGTGGAGGACTTAAAAACACTGGCCACAGTCCGATAGTGAGCTCACAATATAGGAAATGGAATGCACCTCACCTTATCCTGATAATTAATTCTCACTTCAATGCCAACTGGACTATAGGTTGGGGACCATGCATGTCTTCCTTACCAATAAAGAAGGAATTCTCCTTCACCAGGCCTAGGAAGGGACACATGACAATTAAGATCTATGAAGCCTGAACACGTAATACGATACGGGTACGATACGACACAGATACAGGAATACAAGAATTTTTGAAATTTAATTAAGATACGATACGGCCTGGATATGTTAACAAAATTTTATATAAAAACTTATATACATGCATAATACTTGTTAGAAAAGAGACATTGGATCAATAATATTAGACTCAACACTTGAACCCTTTTCCCAGCTATTTTATAATTTTTTTTTACAAATAATACAACACAATAGGTGAATAAACAACAAGACATATAACGTCTAAACACCAGAACAATATTTTTGCAAGAGTGAAGAAAAACCTTACAACATTGCTTTTGTTGGAAAAAGAAAACCAAAGATGGAGAGACAAAAAACCACTGACAGGATGAAGAGAACAGAACCGCTGTCGGGATTGAAAGAAAGGATCTATCGCCGGGATACGGGACTCAGGAAGTATCCAAAGAGTATCAGAAAATATCTTCAACAATAAATATTTTAAAAAAATAAAAGATAATAGGGATACTTTAGGGACACGTATCGGGAAGTATCCAAGGAGTATCGGTATCCAATACGGGTACGACACGGATACATTTCCTGTTTTGGAGTATCCACGCTTCATATATTAAGATGTTATGCATCAACTTAACCTGGTTTGGTATGTGACAAGAGTACCAGTAATTCTCAGTAACACACTGGTTTGGAGGTGCATTAAGTAATTACCATAAGTGCAGCTCCAAAAACAAATCTGCGTGATAAAAAGCATAGACCACTGAAGGAATTAATAAAGAACTAATTGATTTAGGGGTCCGAAGGTTTCAAATTTGGCTAACAAGGTGCTAGTACTTAGTACGCAAGTTATTGTTTTAATCTTTTAGCCACCGACCACCTTTAGCTTTGCATCTTAATCAATGCCACTTCACTTTAAACAGCACGTAGTCAAAATACAATACAATATTTGTGATAATTTAGATACTAAAGTCCCCAAACTTATAGTCTTTTTCTTCAATTACCTTTAACCCAAACAGGAACAAACAAGTAACAACCAAAATGAAATACTAGCTTTGAGTTTTCATGTATAGAGAGGGAAATAGAGAAGGTTTGAAAGGGACAGAGAGTATGGGATGCCATGGACAAATTAAAAGGCAGATCTGGAACCTAGACAAAGGAAATACTACATTACAACCCTTTAGAGGACAATTGATTTTCTCTTTAGGTAACCTTAAGAATATTTACCAGCTTCACATCTCCTTATATGTAAAAATCTGAGTGAGGACATAATTGGAGAACACACAAGAACTAGAGAAGATCAATTCTGTGTCTGCTCTAGAATTTATTAGAGAAAACCTCTCCTCTTCACAGCAGAGCCACAAATGCTGCTAAGAGAAACCATTCGCAAGTCCAAGACTATACTTCACAAAACCCTCCGAAATTTCAAGTGTTTCATCTTTGGAAGGTACCAAAAACTACCTAGATCTCTTTCCTTCAATCCATTCCTCGGTCGCAGTCGCAATGCAAGAACATACACGAGCGATCAATTTTACAATGAGTTTTATGATATACTGCAGTCTGATCTGAATAGGATGAATAGAAATGGTGAGATTAGCAGCATGAACAGGTCAAGAGAGCAAGCAATTGGAGATGCTGCTGCAGGTACTGGAAGACAGGTGAGTTTAGCCAAGCAAAGTCCACAAAAGAGTATTCCTGAAGATGGGGTGAAAGAGAAGAAAAACAAAGGGAATTCTCAGTTAGGAATGAAGGGGGAATTGAATTCAAAAAACAAGAATGAGGGAGTTCATGATTTGGCACAGAAGATGAAGGAATTGGAGATGATGGATTCTGGTGATGTTGAGCATGTACTAGACATAGAAGAGGCACTCCACTACTATTCTCGTCTCACTAGTCCTGTTTATTTAGATATTGTGGACAAGTTTTTCACTGACATGCATTCAGAATACACCCTTCCACAGTCCTCTGTCAGCATCAAACACTCGAAGTCAAAGGGAAGATTTGGCTCAATCAGGTTGTAGATAACATAATCTTAACGCAAAGAATACTCTTGTCTGGTGTATATGATGATTGAAATCTGTTTTGTTTCACTATTTTTTGTGCTTCTTATTTTACTTTCTTTCAGTATGCTGAAGGATTTGAGTGAGTTTGGTTTGAATTCCCACTATTTAAACATTTTTGTTATTTTTGGTCATTCCGTGCTTGAATTGAGTCTATATTGTCCATTCATCCCTAATGAATTGCTTAGAATTTTCCCATTTTGAAAGCTTTAATTGAGTCTACGAGTTCTTTCTTAGAGATGCTTGATCTTAATAGAATTTCAATATTGTTTGGTTGTTTGATAAAGGCGAGAGAACACAAACGAATCAAAAAATCTGAAATTTAAGCATAGGTCAATTAAAATTTTAAAATTCAATGCATACACACATACTTGAGAGTTATGGAGGAGGAGGAAGCGATATGATGCAGAAGCTGAGGCATACTTGTCCTTGATGTAATTTCACAAAGATAAAAGAAAAATGCAAATGAGCTAACCATATATGCGCTGTGGCAGCATGGCCCCATACCTTAAATAAAAATGAAAGAAAACAGATAGAATTGAAAGATCGAACCCATGGATAGAACTGAGCAAACATCCTCTCCATTTCTGAAGAAATTGAGAGCTGCATTGTTATGATTTATATTAAAAATGCATAAATTTCTAAAATTGATGACTTAAATTGGCTAATTATTAACATTTATACACTTATAATCGTAGTAACGAAACTCTCCATTTCTTTTAAGAAGGTCTCTATAAGAGTTCAAGTTGGATTGAGAAAGTCAATCTTTATAAATAGTTAAACCCTCCAATCCATATTATAAGAAACAAATGCCTCTTTTTTTTTTTATTCAAAAAAAATTATAAGAAAGAAATATTAATTTTATAATGCATTAATTACTAATTTTCATTTTTACCCCCTTATTTAATGCAAAACTTATATTAACGAGATATACCTACTTCATATGCATTAATTATATATCATTTCATAAAAGGAATAGTTTTGGAAAAAAACTCAACTTTTAGAAGTATTAATTAGAAAAAATAAGTTTGAATGCAATTCCTTAGTCTGTGTGAATTATGGTTTTGTTTCTTATAACATGAATATTTAGTAGTTAGTGCACTACTCGATAAGAAGAATATAGGTCACCTCAACAAACAAACAAAAAAAAAAAGAAAAAAAAAGAATATAGGTAGTATTCCATAATCCATTGGTCAATCAAGCATCGACAGAGTGAGAGCTTTATACATTGATACATTGCCTCGACAACGGCATGTCAAACCAATACATGAGAAAAAATTAAAACTCCAAACTCCAGTTTCCCGAGGAGAGTTGCCAAGGTAAAAAATTATGATGAATCAACTAGACATAGTTTCACGTCATATCCCAAATCTCTCGTGATCTCCCACTGAATCACAGAAATGCATGATGATTCCGACCACCTAAATAAAACTTTCTCAAAAGGAGTCTGGTTTAAAAGATATTAGTAACCAGTAGATGAAACCAGAACATTATGCTCCTTTAAACGTTTCTGAAAATGAGCTAAACGGGTTTGCAACTGCAGAATGCCAGCAGCCTTCTGAGAAAGAATGGCATTTAGTCTTGTTATATAATCGTCCAGCTGATTCCCCGGTTGATCTGCTTCAACCAAGAGGTTCATCTCCTGCATTTCAAGTGCAGATAAAAAATATGAATCTGAAAAAATTATGGACTTCGGACCATTCCTTGAAACGATGCAGTGAAAAGGGATGGTATTCAGGAATTAATTTTTCTTTTCTCTGTCCTAGGACTTATTTATATATCCTAGAATGAATAACATTATAACCAAGGGCAACATTCAACAAGAGATTTAACAATTTGAAGTTTGGTGAGTATATCAATGTGCTTCATGCCAAATTGCCAATATGTGCAAAATTCTTGTTATGCTATACTTATCAAACGCATCTTTTAGATACATACGGCTCACATCATAAAACTATAAAATAAAAATTTGATGCCATGTTTTCGGGAAATTATCACCTAAGTTGAAGCCACTACATAACTAGTCAATTATTTCAAAAGCGAAGACACGGGAAATGATAGAATAAAAATGGAGACAATTTAAATACCTCTCTAACAATATTCATGGTCTCCTCTACTTGTGTCCGGTGAGCATTTACAAGGTCCTCTTCCTCCTGAAATTATGACATATGCTTTAGGTAACAACGAGCCCTGGGTTTTTTACATGATAATCATTATCTCAGTAGCCAGTAAATCACCTGTAAGAGGGCAGTTAAATCATCCTCTGCATTAGTGGTTTTAGGTTCAGCTTTTGGGAGGTCCTTCCATTTGATCTGACTACTGGGTTTCTTCAATTTGTCATCAGTAGAAGCATATGACTCCATCTTTCCATTTTTCTTCAAAGGCGGTTTCACCTGCTCGTAGTACTCTTCGGAGGGGCTAAAATCATCCCCTTCATTTTCATCATACCATGCATCAGCTGTGTGATCCTCATAGGCCGGAGCAGTAACAGAAGATAAGGGAACCGTTGTTGATTCCTTAAGGTTGAAATTCGAAGATAAAACATCCTTCTTGGAATTGTTCCCTTTTGATAGGCTTTTTACCCTGGATTTTCATTCAGTTTGTAACAATGAAACCATGAATTTTCTTTATCCTTTTGTAGCATTGTTGGTTGGTCTGCACTACTGTGTCTGTGTGTGAGGTGTAGTGTGAGTGGAGGATGTAGAACTATGTTTAACAAAAAATTCATCATTACCTGTCAGCATATCTTAATGTATTCAGGGTATGTTCACATGAACCAGAGCTTGGCGATATGCACGAAACCATAACAGTGCGGGAGTTGCCAACAAATGAATCCCTCAAAACTTCAGTCAGTTTACTGCCCCGGAAAGGGATGTGTCCTTGGTCATTATCAAGAGCTCTTATGCATTCCTTTAGGGCGAGTAAGCTCTTATTGATTTCAGCACCTTCTATTCTGTATCATATAATTGGAAACAGACCACAAAACAAAACAAAAAAAAACACATCAGACTGGTAATGGAATGCATGAGGGGTGCTTACAATTCATGCTAACATCCCAAATCTAATGTATCTTTGACTTTGATAATATAGTATATGGCCAAATTTGGAGTTTAATCCAATCTAATTTAAATTCCAAAGGAATTTTTTCTTTCATGAATCATGAGTACTCTTTCTTGAGAGAGCTAAAAACATAAATCCACCTTATCTAACTCAAGCTCAATCATACCTTGTCTGCTTGTCATTATCAGTGGTATCCGCTCCACGTTCACTTCCAGCAAGATCTATGAAGGAAAGCTTGCCAACAAGTCGGGGAGGTTTGGATTCACTGCCATCAACTGACCTCTTGATAGCAAGCTGGAGTATTGCATGTGACCGTGAAGATTCCTCATTTGCACCCGTGGTGCCTGTACTTCTTGTGGCACTTCCTTTCTCAATTAGTTCTTTGATGGTCTCCACATCCGATACTCGGTACTCTTGCAAACCCACAATGCAAACTTGCTGCTTACCATCCTCCCTCATGCAAAGTTTTCTGCAGAAGTACAACTTTAAAACAGAGAACACAAAGACTAATGGTGGACAAAAGAAAGGACCTGACTTACTTTCGATCATTAAGGAGATCAAAAAGCTTCCCACCATATATTTCAAAGAAACTCACAAACAATTGAAATCCCTGGTTCCTGTAAGTATGATGCATCAATCTTAGGATGTCCCTTGATGCTTTAAGTGGCAGTGGCTTCATTGTATAAGTTTTTCCACTTCCTAGAAAAAGCAAAAGATGGTATTTAGAAGTTCGCTTATAGTGCAAATCGTCGAAGTCAAGTTGGTTTGAAATATCGGCATCTCAGAATTTTACCTTCATGAGACTTAAGAATCTTTCACATAAAACAAAATCTAAGCCTTCATGAAAACATTTGGGAACGTCTATAACAAAATCACGATACCCAAACTAAATGAACAACAATATATAACTGAAGAAGATATCTTGCACAGATGTAAGTCATGTAACTAAAGAAGTGAAAATCAGCAAGTTTTATAGCCTCATCATTCATGGCCAAAACTTTGTAAAGTGAAAACATGAAATGGAATATCACTTCAAAAATAGGCATAAAATAAGAATTTGTCTTCAGGTAGGCTGTAATAGCAATCAAATCAAATATAAGAGGCCGCTATCACCTGTTTGCCCGTATGCAAAGCAAGTTGCCTTGGTGCGTTCAAAGATTATTGGAACTATGGGTTCAACTGTTTCACGATACACCTAAAGAAAACAAAACGATTATAAAATAGTTACATAAGCAGGGATATATCATGTATGTTGTCAACCATTCTTTCAGACTGAACATTTAACTATATTATGGTTACCTCATCATTCGTAACCTCTTCATTCAAGACAGCATCAAAAACAAATTCATGCTTCTCTACGTACTGAGTTAGGTCAACCTGTAAATCATATAGATTTTAAAATCTTCAAATGTAAAACAGCTAGATTATCATAACAAAACCTTTTCATAAGAAATTACAATTGAGGAAATTAGAGAGTGAAATAGTATTATCTTGGTCCAATTCTATCTCTAAAAAGCGTATTTAATTTTGGAAATAAACATACAGATAATTACACTCTGCACATTTAATAAGATCACTATCACTTCTCTTTTTATGTTTCGATCTGGTACAGATTATCTGTATTTTTTCAAGCCAACATTTCAGATTCACCAGCAGGAAAATTTAGAAATATCAGATACATAGGCAGCCAACATTTGATTTCTTAGTGCATGAGTCATTTTCAGCATGACAGCAACTAATCTTACATATCTTAAACCAAAGGACAATTATACCACATCAGTACCGCTTGATTGGTATTGCCTCTTAAACTCACCTTCAGTTTAGTTTCATGCACTGTTAAAGAATTGGAATATGTATCAATAATGTCTTCCTCATTCTTTGCTAATTCCTTCTTATTCAGTGGTCTCTTGCGAACCTGCATTAAAAAAGTGACATGCAAAGATCATCAGAACAAAATTTAGAAGTAATGCTCTTCACAATTGGACAGGATTTAATTTTCATTTTCGGACAATTCAATGAATTTTAAATGAAGTTCAATGAGTACTAATCTGGGTATTGTGCCAGTGCAGTCTTTGAGAAAAACGTTTTCAAATTACCAACAAACAGCCAGCAGAAACATTTTAAATGAAAAATGAACAAAACAAATAAAAATGAAACATGAATGGTAAATTGAGATATGCAAGAGAACGTACCACAACTTTAATCTTTGCCACAGAACTAGACTTCTCTTTGTCTGCAGGTAAACTTTTCAATATGTTTTCAGGAGCACGAGCTTTGGCAGTCTGTTTGCTCAACATGTAAGGTTCAGAGTCATCAAAGCTTCTACCCCGGATAAGTTGATTCAGGGAGTTGGCATCATAAGCATTGGAGGCTGGTATCTAGCGGCAGGATAGAGATAGACAAATTATACGCAAATTTAAGCTACCTATTCACTTACAAAGAGAAAATGAGAGATCAACCCTCCCAGTTGAAAACAGATTAACTTAAGTTTCTAAATATCTATAAGATCAACTTAAGAATGCAATTCTTATAGCATACATGAAAAGAAATCGACTATCACATCTAGATTGAGGAAGTGCTTTTAACCTCGCATCATATAAAAAAGGAATGAATAGTTAAACATCAAGTTTAGGGCTAAGGATCTGCTGAGGTCGATGTTAACAATTTTCCACAAGAAAAAACATCAACTCAATATTGCATAGTATAGACATAGCCAAGGACTAAGACATCCATTGTAAGGCCAAATATAAATATGCAGAACGATCAATGAAATAGAATAACAACCTCAGTAAGAAGTTCAGTGTCAAGTGAGTGCAGATCCAACAGGCCGGGGCTGAAATCACCGGGTGAATCCTCGCCGTTCTTCTTCTGCGTCGAAACACGGTGAGCACCGGGAGGCGTGGAGGGCTCCATATAATAGTCACTTCCTCCATTAAAGCTTCGCTGCGCATTCCTATACATTCTTCCTCCCTGCGCTCCGCCGCCGTACAAGTTATAGTCCTACTCAAACAGGAAGAGAAACTTATTAGATCGTTACAAATCAAAATCAAAATCAAAATGCTTATACGTAAACGGCCCAAGACAGGATCGTTAATGGATCATCAGTTCGGTCATCGTGAGGAAGGGCGAAAAAAGAGAATGAGAATCTCAGAATGCGGAACCTGAAGAGGATTGGCGGATGATTGGAGGTGTTGAAGGCCAGCAGATTGGAGCCACCTGTTGCCGGTGGAGGAGCCGTCGAGGAAGTTGTCGGAGTACTGGCGCTGGTGATGCACGCCGGTCGCACCAGATCTCAACCCCTGTCTTCCTCCACCGTTCATCTTCTCTTGCGATCAGATCGGAACTTCTAAATAATGAAAGGGAGGGAGAAAGCTGATGGAGTGAGACCGAAGATATAGGAAGGAATAGATACGATACGATACCAGCAACAATCAAGTGTTGAGATGCAATTGCAATGAAACAAAGAAAGGAAAGAAGGCTTTGAAATGTTTTTGAACAAGAGTCTCTTCTGGCTGGCACGTGCAACCCGGAGAGTGAAGACTGAAGAGTGAGTCCTTCGGGCAAAACGACGACGTATGGTCGGGGCCGGGGGTAGCGGTAGAGTAGGCCCCGTGGTTTTTTGAACTTGTCCTGTTCCCACATGGGTGGGGACCACCGCTGGCTTTTGTCAATTTATCGTTGCGCGCTTGGCTTCGCATTCAAAAATTTCTACAACCTTGGAAGATTAAAGATCTCGTGCCACGCGGCAACATCCTGGACTGGGTTTGCTTGGTGATGGCTAAGCAACGCAACAATTTGCGGCGCGGCCCCGAGCCCCTAGTTGGGCCCACGGGTACAGGGTTTCCGGCCCTTTCTCCATCTTGTGGTGGCTGTCTACTCTTTTATTTTATTGGCTTAACTATGTTTTTAGTCCCCTGTAAATATTGATATTTTAATTTTAGTCTCTATAAAATTTTATGTCTGTTTTTTGTCCTTACAAAATATTTTATTTTGATTTTAGTTTTTCCAACCAAAATTCATAGCAAAATCCGCATAAACACTTCATTTTTCTGCCAAATTTCTTGTGAGTTTTGATCCGAATAACTAAAAACTATTATTTCGACCAAAATTGATAACAAAATCCACAAAAAAAACTTCATTTTCTAACTAAATTTCTTACGAATTTTGGTCAAAAGTATCAAAATAAAATATTTTGTAGGGACAAAAAACAAATAAAAATTTTTACAGGGACTAAAATCAAAACACGCTATATTTTCAGGGACTAAAAACATATTTAAGCCAATTTTATTTTATTTTTGAAAAAACTGACCCATAAGAGTATTCTTAAAAAAGTTCCCGAAGTGAAGGAAGATGTCCTGTGTATTTTGCGTTATGTGCATGGTCATTATTAAATGCACCCCCCACCTTTTGAGTACACCCTCCCAAAGATGCGAATTCTCCAAAATACCCCTACACAAAACAACAAAAACCCATTCTATTTTTTTGCGTTCTGAACATAGTACCGGAAATTGTAATTTCCGGTATACAAATTGTATACCGAAAATTTGAATTTCCGGTAAAATTGTGTTTACATATTTTTCATACCGGAAATTGACATTTCCGATACACAATTTGTATACCGAAAATTGCAATTTCCGGTACTAACAAATTTTTTTTACATTCCGGAAATTATGAATTTCTGGTATACAAATATTTTTTTTATAAAATATATATATATATATTTTATGTAGGTTTTTTAAAATAAATATAACAACGAATATGTGAACTTAAACCACGATTAAATACAAAAAGCAAGCGCAAATTTAACAAAATGAAAATATAACAATTGAAAGATGTGTAAATATAACAAGTTAACATAACAAATATGATCGTCCTAGCGTCTCCTATGTCGACGCTTCGTCCCAGATGTAAATGCCTCCGTCCCACCCTGCGCTATCTGTAGTGCCTGATCAATATACTTGGCAAGCAGAGCAGGGTCCATCATCTCATCCTCGGACATCGTCTGAAGAATGCCGGTGACTGAATTCAGCCTCTCAATCATATCATAACAACTCGGTTGCAAATTACAACAAGACATCAGAGAGACATCAGAGGAAATAAATAAATACAAAAAATACATAATATATATTTAAACATTTACACGATCAGGAGCAGCCGGATTGATCAGAAGTGGATGCGACATCCTGCGATACCACTCCATGTACCTCTCAGTGCACTCCGCTGGATAAGAGGCCACGTCTAGTGGGACAGTCGAAATGATAGAGTGCAGAGGAAAATATATCCACGCATCCATAATCTCTTCAGCTGTGGGACGTCGTGGTGGTAGCCGGGGAATATCCTGGATAAAGCCGAACTGTCTGACTACCCTCCCAGGCAAGTACGGCACAATAAACAAAGCACACCGGATGTACCCCGAAAACAGGCACGCGGGATGACAATGCGTCCTGTGGCCAGCCGACGGTGTCCAAACAACATCATCAGGTGTCAACGCATCCATTGCTCTCCTAAAGGGCTCCACCTGGCCGTGACCCTTAACAGGCGACCACGTCATGGCTCGTGCCATGCGCGGGGTGATGCCAAGATCCTTCCTATCGCAGATAGCAGGGAAATACTCATATATCCATGTCTGTGACAACAATAACGAATCAACACGTCATACCAATATTTTAAATAAATAATTGTTTACAAAAATAGGCTACGTACCTGAAGAATTGTCATATATCCGCCAATCTGCTTAGTGTCATGCAAGCTAGCGTTGCCCAGATATCCGTACAAGACGGATAGTGCAGCACTAGCCCATGACACACTACCAACCGCTGTAAGTCACGTACCAGGTCCAGGTACTTGACGTCAATGTATATATGGCTCTTGTCTGCCAAAATGGTACAGGCCAGCAACAATATTATCAAGGCCCTGGCTGCATAGTCTCACTGTCCTTCGTCCCTGAGCCTGTCATATGTCGCCATCAAAAAGTCAATACTCATATGAGCACCCCTCATTTTCCTAGTCTCTGTGGGAGGCCACCTTAAGCGCACCACGCTCCTGCACACAAATAAACATCATTTATCATATAAAAAATAAACATTTGATCAAATAACAACCAGATATATACGTGCCCCTGCCATATCTGATAGGCAACGTGATGCTGAAAGTTTGTAAGCAACGACCTATCGTAAGGTCCTCCAGGAAAGGGATCCTGGTCTCCAGCTACATCCCCTGGAGCTTCGTCTGCAATATGGGGATCCTGGTCTCCAGCTACATCCTCTGGAGCAACGTGATGCTCATGGGTTTCCTCGTGCAGTGGCTCTTCATCGTGAGGCTGTCTGCGAGCAATACGCCTCTTACGCTCAGAGACAGTCACAGGCTGTCTACGGGATGGTGCACTGTCAGCAGTGGAAGCTCCTTCTCTCCCTCCTCTCGACCTAGGCATATCTGAAACCATAAAAAAAACTCAAATAATTAGTAATAAATTTAAACAAATAAATAAAATGTGTTCCGGAAATTCACAATTTCCGGTAAAAAAAACGTAAAAATAAAAACCTCCCGAAATTCACAATTTCCGGAATACAATTTGTATACCGAAAATTAGAATTTTCAGAACTAAGTTCAAAAAACAAAATAAATACGTACCAAAAATTTAGAATTTCCAGTAAGATTGCAGCGTTTTCAGTTTAGAAATTTGGAATTTCCGGAAAGTATGAATGAAAAAAATGAAAGTTGAGTTTTTGATGTTTTGTATAGGAGTATTTTGGGGAATTCACATTTTTTGAGGGGTGTACTCAAAAGGTGGGGGGTGCATTTAATAATGGCCTATGTGCATCTATGGAGATAATTTCAATTAGGCCATTATTAAATGCACCCCCCACCTGGTAGGTACACCCCCCATTTTGCAAATTTCCCAAAATACCCTCTAATAAAATCAGCAAAAGTTTTTTTTTTTTTAATTCTGAACATTTTACCGGAAATTGCAATTTTCGGTATACAATTTGTATACCGGAAATTGCATTTTCCGGTAACAAATAATACCCCCTTGAATAACACAACAAAAACTCAACTTTCACCCCGATCCACTCACACTCACGCTTCCGAAAATTCTAAATCCTCAAGCGAAAAGCGCTCGTTCTTACTGAAATTGAAAATTTTAGATGCGTTTTTTGTTTTTAAACATAGTTCGAAATTGCAATTTCCTAAGATTATACACTTGTATACGGAAATTGAAATTTCCGTGATTTACATTTCAGATTGAATTGCAATTTCCGGTATACAAATTGTATACCGGAAATTGCAATTTTCGGAACTATATTTTTAAATCACCTGAAATTGCAATTTCCGGTATACAATTTGTATACCGGAAATTGCAATTTCCGGAACAGAATTTATTTTATTACATTTTACTATAATTGATTTATTTGTCTTGCAGATATACCTAAGTCGAGAGGAAGAGTAAGCTTCCCTCCTGGTAGTCGCCCCTCACGAGACAACTACTGCGGACTGCTCTGGCGAGGCGTAGTGCTACAGCACTGAGAGGATGTAGTTGGCGGCCAGATCCCCATTTTGTATACGAGGCTCCAGAGGATATACTGGCGAAGAGACCATGGTATAGTTGGAGACCAGGCTCCCTTTCTGGGAGGACCTTACGATGGGTCGCTTGCTGATTATCAAGATCACGTTGTTCATCGGATATGGAAGAAGCGGTATATATCTGGTTGTTATTTGATCAAATGTTTATTTTTATATGATCAATGATGTTTATTTGTGCGCAGGAGGCGTGATGCAAGGTGGCCTCTCTCATGGCCTGAAGTTGCAAAAATGGTTGAGTGGAAGAGTACCACCGCCTCTCATGTAAATGAGCATCTCTGAGGCCGACTAACCTCCTTGCTATATCACAGCTCAGGATGGTTGGCGATGTGGCTCATCGTCACCTTTGCAGAGATGGCATCGGGAGGCAGCAACTTTCCATACGCCCTTTGGAGAGATACCACGCTGATGATGTGTCGGTCCTCCTAGCCTTAAAGTGGCGGCTTCTTTTTATGTACCCCCGGTGATGGATCCAGACATTTCCATATCTTATTTACGGACATATCTTTGGGGTGTACGTATGAAGAAGAGAGCAAAGCAAGACAAATATGAGGCGCTCATATGAATATTGACTTCTTGATGAAGACATACGACCCAGCGTTACGATGGACGGTGGGGCTGGACCAGGGCCATGATAATGTTGGTATTGGCTGTACCATTTTGGCGAGACAAAGAGCCATGTATATATTGACATCAAGTACACTGGACCTGTACGTGACTTGAGGCGGTTGGTAGTGTGTCATGGGCTGTCGCACTAGCCTTCTTGGTACTGGATATCCGGGAGACGCTTAGCCCGTATGACAAGCTGATTGGCGGATACATGACACTTCTTAGGTACACAACATATTTTTGTAAACAATTATTTATTTAAAGTACATTGTACGGGCGTGTTGATTCGCTATTGTTGTCACGAGCATGGATATATGAGTATTTCCCTGCGTCTGCAGAGAAGGATAACCGCATCACCGGGCATGACACGATCCACGAGGTGGTCGGCCGGCTAAGGGTGGCGGCCAGTGGAGCCCTTCAAGAGAAGGTCTTTGGATGCGTTAGCCGATGACGTTGTTTGGAGACCGTGGGAGGCATTAGGGCGAGGTTGTCATCGATGCCTGTTTCCGGGGTACATCCGGTGTGCCTCATTTATTGTGTCGCACCGCTGAGAGGTAGTCGGCCGGTTTCGACACATCCAGACATTCGACCACGACCACCACCGCGTCCACAGTGCAGAGATGATGGATGCATGCTGATTTCCTATGCACGCTATCATGTCGGCTGTCCCGATTTATACCGGCCTCGTATCCAGAGTGCAGAAGCGGTACATGGAGTGGTATCGCAGATGTCGATCTACGATCAATCCGGATCACTCTGGCGGCGACTACCCACGATTGTGTAAGTGTTTAGATATACATTATGTATTTTTTGTGTTTGTTTATTTTCTCTTATGTCTCTCTCGATGTCTTGTTATAATTTTGTACCGCATTGTGATGATATGGCCGGTAGGCCTCGATCTGACCAAGATTCTCCGGACGATGCAGACGGAGACTATGAGATGATGGACCCTCTTCGCCTGAGTATATTTCCAGGGCACTACAGGATAAGCAGGTGGGACTGAGGCTGACCACATCCTGCATAAGGCGTCGACAATGAGGAGAAGATAGGTTTTTATGTTTATTATGTTTTTTGTTATATTTGGACATCTTTTGTTGTTATATTTATATTTTGTTATATTGCGCGCTTTCTTTGATGTTGTTTAATCGTGGCCACTCGCCGTTTCTTTTATTCGGCGTAGCCTATGCTCCAACAATGAACCAACTTACGAGGTTTATAGAAAAAATGATACATTTGGTGCAAATTCAACACTAAAAAAACCAACGTCACATTACATTACATTGCATAACCAACAACAACATAATTCACTCACCAATTCAACATTAAAAACCAAACCCACATTTAAAAATAATAAAGTGTACTAAATATCACTACAATGTAGTCAATCGTCATTCCAATCGTACATGGTCATCCGAGTGCATCGTGTAGTGTGACGCAACTGTGAAATAATGTAAACCATTAACTTGCAATCGAAGCTAGATTGTTGCCCATGAGTGAGCCTCCTGGGATAAACATATTGGCCGCAACCGGGCGACGTTAGGCAATGGACATCCGGGCTTAAGAAATACCTGAAAAATGCAGTTGATTAATTAAACACATTGTTTAATTTTACATTAAAAAAAGATAAATTTAAGTTAAAACATTGTAAAAAAATTTTTGTGCAGGTGATTTTTGTTGAAAAACCCAATACAAATTATGGCGTTGTTTGGCTGGGTTGGGTGCCACATGCCCCTAAGAGGAAAAATGTCCAACACGCTCGACCACTCATTCAAAGAGACTAGAACCAATTTATATTTGGTTGCTATTACGTAACCCATGTCCGTAAGGTTATCCACTTGTCACGCAAAGTGCATTACACCTATCAACGACTCCTCGATGTGATATTGATCTCCAAAGTCGACCATATAAATCATAATGCATTCGATTTCTTTTTCCAAGTCTTCTTGGGACTATAGGCCATCCGCCTTAAATTTACCAAGTAATGCCTTTGCAATGGAACGATATCCGCAGGTTTCCATCATCTTCGACATCCACTATTTGTTCAATATATGGATGAAGCTGTGGAGGAAATTGGCTCGGGTAAGACGTTTGATGTACATTAGATGACACATCGATCGTTCTTTCCTTGTAGGCACATTAGTTGGTAGATTAGATGCCTTTGATGTATTCCCATAGATGGTACGCCGAATACATGTTGCCCACATGTCCGTAATCACCATGTTGCCCACATGCCGTAATACATGTTGTCCACATGCTCAAAATATGATGGGTCGCGCTAACATCATATCCATCCATCACGGGCCTTACCTTTACCCTTTTGATCTGCTCCTGGTCTTCACCTTTTGAGGAGGTGGACACATTGAAGTTGTGTCATGCGGAAATACAAGTTCACGCACTTTGGCAAAGCAGTGTCCTCTTGCCAATCACATTAAGTGATCGAAATCGATTTACCAATGCATCCCAGCAAGCGCAAGCTCTTCCTCTCGACACCCATATCGTCTCAACTTTGTGTTGTTGCGATTGGTATTCACCAAAATGCAACTCCTCGATGCAAGTGGAAGCGCTTCCAATGGAATAGGTGCAAATAGTCTTATGTAACCAGCCAACTCACAAGCACAAGGTAACCATTGTCGTCGATTAGGCAGCGACAAGTAGATTTATCGATACCCACATAATTCACTCTGCCACACTCGCAATAAGTTGTAGTGCGATCCTTGATACAAATCCATGCAATCGATAAACAAGCGGTTGTGCACGTGCTTCCACCACGCTTTATGCTTCTTTCGAATGATGCTTTTATCTCGGTGTTGCGATTGCAATCATATTGTTCATAGCTTCCCAACAATGACACAGTCACCTCTTTGCTTTGTAGATTTCTTTTCAATGTCCAATGTGCGGACTAAATACTAATAACAAACAAAAATTAAACCACATCAAATACCAATGACACCATTTAAAAACAAAATTATCAATATAATTTTATCTACTGGTTTAAGCATACCTATTTGTTGTTGTATTTCAAGTGCATGACTTGGTTGGTCCATGCATAACAAACTTTTTCCTTAAAGGGGTTCAACCATGTATTCTTGACATATTCAACAAAAATAGGAAATTCACGAACATACACTCAAAAGTCATCAACCGCCGATACTCAAACTCGCATCAACAACACCATCCCATGCATTCTTCAACTGCCTCATGTTTGTCTTCATGAAATACCAACTTCTTGCATTGCATAGACATTCTTACCTATGTGCCATTGACACAAGAAATTGGCTAGAAGTTGGAAAAGCGACGAATTGCATTCATCGAGCAAGATCTCTATCGAAGAATAACTTGAGGAAATGATTCCTATCGCACAAACAGACCTTTAACTTTAAGAGTGCCCATTCAAAGTTAACCTGGCCGCCAGAGTCCAAATAGGCAAATGCCACGCAGTGTATGTAAGGGATGTGCTTGGTAACACCAACAATTTCAAACGGTGGCGGCCGATATCTATTGGTTTTGTAGGTGTCTTGTCCCATGAACAAGACAACGTGAAATGTATTCAATAAATTAGCGGCATCTGGATGTGTCCAAAAAATATCTCTAACAATGTCAGAACCTTCATGTCTTCTATACCAGGACACATATCGATCAAGTTGGATTAAGTTCAACAAGTGTTGCATTTCAGTTCTTGGACCTTTCTGTGTTTATCGAAACTTACGCCGCATTTCATTATATACTTAGTGATGGTAGAGATTGGCCACATTGCGACTTTTAGTGTCAATAGAATGCTTCCTACTTACGTTGTTTGTCATATCATAAACAATTTCTTTCTCATTTTGATTTAAACGATCAACAAATGGATGACCCATCATGCTTTCCGGGTATCCGATGGTTGTGAATTCCACAGGACCTTAAAGTATCCAGCCTTCACCCATTGACGGGGGTCTTCGCTAGCCTTGACGGACACTCACACTTATGAGATCCAGTTGACTTTGAAGAACTTGATGACTTTGATCTATACTTTCCACCTTTCACAACCCGTAATGACTTTTGTTTTTCTTCCTCTTTGTCCTGCTTCGTGTCCGATCTTACAATGACAACAACTATATTGTTTTCCTTCCCAACCTCTTGAGCCCAATACAAAAGGTCATCTCGCAGGAAATATCTACAAAAAGTATTAATCTTTATGTTTTGAAAAAAATCGACATATTCACAATATCAAACAATAATTAAATTACTGCGTAGTAGTGAATACATCGCTACAATCGAAATGTTGGGGAAGCGTCGATTTACTAGAACATCGTAAGTGAAGCCACTAAAATCATCCATTTCCAATGAAACTAAAAAAAAACAAACAATAGATTATTACGTGGGAAAAAAAAGTTTGAAAAAAAAAATAACGAACCGGAAATTTCAAATTTCCTAAGACGTTATTTATATCGAAATTGCAATTTCCTATAAAATTTGTATAATCGAAATTGCAATTTCAGGAAAAAGATTAAAAATATAGCGTGCCGAAAATTCAAAATTTCGAGTACACAATATTGTCTTTTCCGAAGTTGCAATTTCGATGACGTTATTTTAATACCGAAAATTGTAATTTCTTGAACAAAATTCAAAACAAAACAAAAATGCGTCACGAAATTCGTATTGCACGATGAGAGCGTTTTACACCAAGTGCGTGCAAAACATAAAAATGAGTGTTTGACTACAAAATCCTTTGATATAAAGAATGAACTCGTAAATAAGCTCTTTTGACCATCATGTAGCATCCGTTTATCAATGATTGTCTCGATGCATTCGGACTAGCTTACTTTGCTAAGTAAGCTAGTCCTTGATGCAAAGTAAGCTAGTCCGGATCCATCGAGAGATTGTTGACCGATGAATGAAGATCTTTAATCAAAGGATCAGCTTTCCCCAAAAGAAAATTATCTCTTTAGGGTAAAATTGTGTAAAATTTGTGTCTTAAATTGGAAATTGTAATTTCAGATACAAATTAATATATCAAAATTGCAATTTCCAGGTAACATTGTGGGTAAAATTGTATAATGAAAATTACAATTTCAGGTATACAAATTGTATCTTAGAAATTGCAATTTCAGGAACTATGTTTAAAAACAAAAAAAGCGTCTAAAATTTTCAATTTCAGGTAAGAACAGAGCTGGCTTCAGGGGATTTAATTTCCTAAGCGTGAGTGTGAGTGGATCGGGGTGAAGGTTGAGTTTTTGTTGTGTTATTCAAGGGTATTATGTGAAAGTCAAATTATATCTGGAATTGTAATTTTGGTATACAAATAGTGTATCAAAATTGCAATTTTTAAAGTGCATTGTGTGTAAAATTGGAAGTACAAATTTTAAATTTATACAATTGTATCTGAAATTGCAATTTCCGGTAAAATGTTCAGAATTAAAAAAAAAAAATTGCTGATTTTATTAAAGGGGTATTTTGAGAAATTTGCAAAATAGGGAGGGTGTACCTACCAGGTGGGGGGTGCATTTAATAATGGCATTTCAATTAACCAATGAACTGGAAATTCATTATGTCATGATCCAATCCAAGATTGCATATGGTCTGATTTTGTCTCCCAAAGTTAGGTCCATAAAGACTCGAAGCCCAATTGGGGTTGGCTATTCTGTACTCTATATTACATAGGTTTTTGTTACCCACACCCTACATTATTCTCACTACACGCAACATTTTTTAATTACCCAAAATACCCTCATCATATTTACGGGTTATATATTAGAAAACATATAACCGTAAATATCTCTAAATATAAAACCGTAAATATGTCATATTTATGAGTTATATATTTAGAAAATATATAATCATAAATATGATATTTATGGGTTACAATTTTTTTAATATCAAACCGTAAATACGTGATTCAAAAACTGTAAATATGTGACTTAAACCGTAAATATGTGACTATTAAACCATAAATATGGCTATTAAACTGTAAATACATTTGTGATATTTATGGTTTAGTTATAATATTAAACCGTAAATATGACCAGTCTTTATCTGATTTGGCAAAGGTGGTCGTCCAGAGCTTTGGTAAAATTTCTGAGGAGGAGCAGAGGAACCATAATTATTTATATTATTGCCCACAGATTCATTATTCATTGATGGCATAGCCTAAGATTGTTGATCAACCTCTTCCTTCACAGTAGGGAGTTGCTGAACAGTTGAGAGATTCTAAGCAAGTGAATCATCTACAGAACTTTCAGCATCACCACCACCGAGGCTGTTCATAAACCTTGCAAAAACTGTTTCCGTTTCGGGACTAGAGGGTCGATTGAAAACGTAAATATTATAACCAAATCGTAAATATCACATTTTATAATATGTATTTACCAAACCGTCAATATGTAAATTACATTTTATAATATGTAAATATCACATTTTATAATCTTAGGCTATGACATCAATGAATAATGAATCTGTGGGTAATAATATAAATAATTATGGTACCTCTGCTCCTCCTCAAAATTTTTACCAAAGCTCTGGACGACCACCTTTGCCAAATCAAATGAAGACGGGTCATATTTACGGTTTAATATTATAACCAAACCGTAAATATCACAAATATATTTACGGTTTAATAGTCATAATTACTGTTTAATAGTCACATATTTACGGTTTGAGTCACGTATTTACGCTTTTTTGAGTCACGTATTTATGGTTTGATAATAAAAATTTTGTAACCCGTAAATATCATATTTACGGTTATATATGTTTTAAATATATAACTCGTAAATATGACATATTTATGGTTATATATTTGGAACATACCATAAATATGTGATATTTATGGTTATATGTTTTCTAATATATAACCCGTAAATATGATGAGGGTATTTTGGGTAATTAAAAGAATGTTGGGTATAGTGAGAATAATGTAGAGTGTGGGTAACAAAAGCCTATTATATATTTATTGACTCAAAAAAATATGTTTTTGGTCCATCACAATATAGTGGCTTTTGTTTGTAGTCCCTAATAAATTTTTCAAGTATCTTTGGTCTCATTAATTTTCTATCAGCACATTTGCTCTTAAATTATAGTTTTAAGTTTGTCCATTATTATTTTTATTTCAATTTAGTCTCGCATGTTTAAAACATTAATTTTAAGGCAATTTGTTGGAGTATATTACCACGAAAAATGCATATATGCAACAGACACAATCCACTGCATCAATTATGTCACGCATCAAAATCCAAAAAACTAGCATAGAAAGCCAAGAACAGGTCAATTTGGCCAACATACATAACATTTATGCGAGACTAAATTGAAACTAAAAAAAAATAACTTACTTGAAACTGAAAATTAATCTAAAAGGCCAACAAAGTAATTTTGCCAAAAAAAAGTATCGAAGAAGTTTGGGATGTTTGCCTGTTATGATCTAGTCGATAAACTATTAGCTGTGATTGAAAAGTCAAAGAAAGAATACGGAGGAAGGAAGGTTGATGCTAGTAATTACATAAACATATTTGTTAAATTATTTTACTCTCTCCGTCTTATTATAAGCATCACATTTGTAAATAAAAAAATTAGTCATAAAATAAGTGTCATGTTAGGTTTTTAATATAATACTGTATTAATTATTTTTTTTTTCAGTTTTATCTTCAAATTAATAATGAGTACATTATTTCCAAGTCATTATACTCTCTCTGTCACTATTTATAAGCCCCTTTTAGGAAAAAAAATTGTAACTAATTATAAGCCCCTTTTCAAATTAAAAGATACATTAATTACTTTTTTTTCAAAGTACCCCTAATTAATTGAACAGTGTTTAAAAATCCAAGACATGCATTAATTATGATTGAAGGATAAATTTGTAAAATCATACACATTATAAAAAAATTTAATTATGTCAACTACTTTTCTTAATATGCGTTTTTTTGTCTAAAGGGGCTTATAAATAGTGACGGAGAGAGTACTATACTATGCATTTATGACAATTGTTAATACCCAATAATTAATAAAGATAATTTTGTAAAAGTATTATACTCTTTTATTTACTTATAGTTTATCTTTAATATGTGTAAAACTTCTTAATGAGACACTAATAATGACACAGAGGGGGTACCTCACTAGCACAAAACTCGAGACCATTTTACCACAAATTTGCTTTATTGATTCGTGAATGGTCCAGGCCACATTTAGTTTTGGAGGTGAAGTTTTGCAAGTCCTCCGATGATCAATTAAGTTACAAATATTTTTACAAAGGTTTTGACGAGAGACAAATGCCATAAACTAAAGGAAAGTATTGGAATGCAAGAACAACACATTAAGGGGGATAATATTGAGTAACGTGCAGTTGTATAAATGTGGTATTGATTTTTTTTTATTAGACAAATGTTAGTTGTTAGTAATTGTTAGAAACGTTAGTTTTCCGGGTTTGAACCTGGGACCTCCAGCTTACACTCTTTCAGCGTTCCTTAGCTCACCAACCGAGCTACCTACTTAGAACGTGGTATTGGTTTTGATGGTCGTCTACCTAAAGAATTCTATGTATAACATACATAAATAATTACGAGAATTCTCTCCATTTGTCGGACAAGTGGGAAGCGAGAAAAAAAATCAGAGAGATATTTGAATAAAAATAGTGAATTAAACATGTTTGATTGTGTTTTGATTTTTAGTTTTTGAAAATTATTTTATAAATAAACTTTAAGAAAACTATTTTAAGAAGAAAATAATAAAAAAATATGTTTGGTAATCCTAGTTTTGAAAACGGTCTTAAAGATGAGAAAATATATATAAAAAAAAAACTTGTTTAGTAATTTGCTTTTACAACATGTTTTGAAAACAAAAAAATTGAAAATTTATTTGACGGTGTTTTAACTTAATATCATAACTTTCTTGAATCAAAGAAAAAAAATTGATATCATTTTTCAAAAATGATATGAATAAGACTTAAATCTTTTATTTTTCAAATAGTGGACGTATCAATCAACAATGGTTTCCGCTTCATTTTTAACGAGACCCTGTGCCCCGTGCGATGTACGGGTTATCTGAGAGTACTATTAAAAAGGTAATTTATATAGGAATACTATTAAAAACGTAATTTATATAGGAATTGTATTAATAAGCAAAAATATAATAATAAATAAACTTCATATTAATAAGCAAATGTTTATAAAATATGTAACTTATATGAAAGAACTGTAAGACAAATACAAATCAATATGTCCACAATATTCAAAGTTACAAAAACTCAATCTTTCTTCCATAGACTTGAAAGCAAATAAAGTTATAGTTTATTACGGCAATAAAATCAAAGTTGAGAACCAGAATATCTCAACCTATCTGCACGTTAATTGCTCATGGCCCATCCCACCACTCAATCCTAGCTCTGCTCCTGGGTTCAACAAATTCGTATTTTTGTGTTGTAAATGTGTGTTCTGCCCTGCCTAAGTTATTTATCACAAGAATAGCAGGACAACAATATTTCTTATGAAAATTGAGTTAAGATTCTTGATTTAATATATTTACTACGAAGTTATCAATATGGTTTAGAAAATGAGGAATCTAGTTACAAATTGATGATATCATTTAAATCTTTCTTCATATTTTTTCTACTCTAAGAGAAAATCATTTCCGAATCTTTAGGTCTCTTTCTCCAATCCATCCCAGGAGGCTTCTCAGAAGCTGCAATTTTTGCTTGCCTCAGCTGTTCTGAAACCTTCTGAATGCAGCTCCTCCTGAATATCCCATCAAAAGCATTTTACTTTGCCACTGATAGAAAATCCTCATAGTTCGGATATCTCTCTGGAGAAATCCCAGGGCATTATCTTTGGTAGTATCTGATGACCAACCTCAAGATCAAATGGAAGTGAGCCATATTGATAGTTTGTACTTTTCCATGTGTACAATAAAGGGAGCATTCATAAGGTTGTAAGCCATTACAATGGTAATAAGATAAATGGAATTGCAAATATTATATTCCATATTAATTCACCAAGCACAAATATCATAATAAAAAGAAGCTATTAGAGTTGCTAACTTCTGGAAGCATCTTAGGTGAAAAAAATCTTCACGCCAACATGGAGTCAAAACTGAGAAAAAGGAAGAGAGAAAGTAAAGAAGAAAAGTTGCATTTACTGAAAGATTATGGTACCAAATAAACAGTGTATTATACTAAGATACTGTGCGTACAACAAATTACTTTCTTAATTACTTAACACTTTCCTAAACACTTTACACTCCTTAAAACCATGTGGAAACCAAAAATATATTTTACCATTTACCAACAAACAACAAAAGAAAGGGAGAGACAAAGAGAGGAAAAGGGGGATACATGTTAATGCCAATTCGGAAAATAATTCTTATCATGGCAAGATCAAGGAAGATAAATCACAGAAAAGAGATATATCTTGAAAATAAATTATGGTTCAATTAATTTTGCTGGTTGTCCCATAGTTCTACTTCTCATAATTGCATAACTTTATTTATATTACCCTCAATTGTGGCTATGATCACCTTAAAATTGTTCCATAGTCAAAAGAAGTATATGATAAAAAAATTATTTGATGTGTACATGCTATGAATTACTGCTAATATGAAATAAGAATATGTGGTCTGAATTGCAGAGCAGTATACATGCACATTTCCAATAACTTGAATAACCGTATGCTACCCACCTTTTCTAAATCTTTTACTCTGCAACCAGAACTGAAGATGCATAATGCTTTTTCGGATATCTCCATCACAAGACTATATAAACTTCTCCAATAAAAGAGGATGGATGTTGACTCCTTCCGTGTGATAAACCTGTAGGTCATTCATATAATAATATTAATATAAATTTGGACAACAATTTTTCTTTACTGCTTTTGAGGGAGGAGAGGAGGAAAATCCTTAAGAACATACAGTGTACAAATGTGCATTGAAAAATAGTTAAAAATTACTCAAAATTCTACAAAGACCTAAAATAATTTGTTCACAAACATAGATACTTTACATTATGTGTGACAATTTTCGACAAAGACCCAATAAAAAGCAGCCTCCACAAGATTCAATAATCTCTTAGAATCATACTTCATGTTGGCATACGAAGGATCCATAATCCCAAAGACCTTATTCTCTCATTTCGAATATGATGATGATAATAATACTGAATAGGGAACATGATGATGATAATGCTAAATGGGGAACATGACATAGGCACTTTGCTCCAGCTTGTAAAAATAGCAAATCGCATATCAATAGTGTGACTGAAGTGTCTTCAGTGATACAAAAAATGCTTTAAAAACTAAACCAAAATGAAGCTTAAAACTAAAGCATAAGGTAGAATCTTCCCATCTTAAAAAAGCATTGAACTTCAAAGTCGAGTTTTCATCCCGTAAAAAATACCAGTATTTAATTCATTCACCAAATTGAAGTTCAATATTTCATCACTAATATAGCAAAGTAAGTAGAAGAGTGATGTGAATATTACCAAGAGGAAGGCCCAATAAACACTAGATGAGTCCCATCAAATTCCTCCACAACAGGACAACCAACAATTAGAAACATACTATTGCATCACTCTTTAAGCATAAACTTCAGCAATAAAAACCCAACACTTACACTGGTAGAAGCTTGGTACCATGTCTACACAAAAAAGAAGACATTGAATATAGTAGAAAGAGCACTAAGATGACAACTCGTGTAAGTTATTACCATTCAGGAATATGAATCATTTGCTATCGCAATACAGTTGTATATATCCTTTACGGTCTCCACTAAATATTCTAGATTCATAATGTAGAGAAAAAAATTAGTGATTCTCTAATGCCATCTACGCATCTCTAATGCCACCACAGTCCGGAACTGATAGAAGGCAATACTTTGAAACAATTATAGCAACAAAATTAAAACCTATGGATGATCTACTCCTGGGTGACAATAACAACTGGAAACCTTAAAAGTAACAAACACCACTAAAATAAACAGAAGCAATAAGATTTTCACCACCAGAGCAGATATTAACAATGGAAAGGAGTTACCAAACTGAGCATGACAAATCTGCAAGTAGGCTCACATTTCCTAAATTTCCTTGAACCATCTAACTGTTTGGGAAAAGGCTCAAAAAATGTAAACATGTATAGGAATACATATCACTCATCTCTCAAGTTCAATTAAATTAACCATTGGTATTACTAAGGATGAACACACGAAATAAACATCAAACAACAACTCAAGAGGTGTAGGAAAAAATGGATAGAGTAAATGGAAAGAAACACACCAACTAAATCGAATTTGTAAAATTTAAAACAAATGACAGTTTCATGACAACAATTAATATATGATATAAAGCTCTACAAACTCAGCTTTTTTTAACTTGGTCTCTAAGAATCTTTGACAGTTTCATGACATTGCTTGCATTTCCAGCTAGTTTAAGAACCTTTGTAGTTTGTAGTACCTTCCCTATTTAACCTCTTTGTAAAAATATCAGTTCATTGTAAAGATCAATTCATGCCATGTTACCTTCACTGATATCTTCTCATGAATCATTTAAAATAGCGCACAGCTCAACTATCTCTAAGATCTAGGTTGCATTCCTTTGAGAAAAATAAGCATGAATCATTGACGTCCAAAATCAATCAAGTTTCAATGGAAATGATCCTGCTCAGGCCATGGCCAAAAGGAAAGCAACATTAATTATTCGTTTTTTTGGTTAAACAACACTAATTATTCTATTTGTATCAAATAAGTATATTTCAATTCTATCAAACAACTATATAGATAGAATGCCAAACCCACCTTAGAAGAGCAAGCTTGAATAATAAACATAAAGCTGGTAACAATTGACAATTTGATGTTTACTATTTTGGAGGCTCTGCTCATCCCAATCCTTTCATCACTTTAAAATCACCTACCTATCTCCTCTCAGTACTCTTCGTCCCTTCGATTGACTTGATTTTAAATAACCTTTAATGGATTAAAAGAGCAAGAAAAATAAGAAAAGAGACGATATAAGACACTCATTACAACAAATAACCCAAATAATGATTTCAGTCATTGTTTGTGTTTCAAAATGCTCAGAGAAGCAACAAAAAAAAATAGAGACAATAATCTTTAAAACAAACAACAAGCAAGATAAAATAATCTTTTAAAACATATACTCTAAAACATATAAGTTACTCAAATAAGTCATTTCCAAATTTGCAACTAAACTCTTAGCCTGCACAATTGATGAAGCAATGGAGTAACCTATCAAATTCTGTCTAGCCTGCTATTGTAGTTGTAACTATGTGCATTAGTTCAACTTCCACTCAGAAAAGTAGAACCACTCAAAAAATGCAGAACAAAAGGGAAAGATTTCTAAACAGCAATGAAAACCACAATAAAAATATTATTGTGCGGTGCTTAGTCCTTCTTATTCGCTCCAAGGAGGCTTCCTTGTGAACATTTCAATGATTGCACAACCCAAACTCCAAATATCAATAGCAAAAGCCAGGTCAGGGTTGTTATCCTCTTGCATCACAGCCAGCATAAGCTGTATGAGAATTTAAGTGTTAGTAAGGAATGTATGAGACATCTGTTGTGGCTCAGACAAGTGCACCTGATCGTAGCTCGTAATAAAGTTGAGTATTTTTAAGACTCCGAATGTCGAACCCACAGGGAATGCGCAAGTACCAGCATAATAGAGATCTTTAATTTCTCAAGCTAACAAGATAACGGGATTTAGATCGAATGGAAAAACTAAGGGAAATTAAAATAAAACTTCAATTGAAATAATTAGAGCAAGATTAAATAGGAGAAACCTAGGGGAACCAAGTTCACTAATACTAGATCCTGAATCTATTTCCTTGCTATTATGAATTGTATTTCCTTATCGAATGCCAATCACTCACTCTAATTTACTAAGGGCTACCTAGCTTGTAATAGCCTTCCTCTCAACTAATTACTCTGTTTGGTCGTAGAAGGTAACTAAGGGAAAGAGCATTGAGAATAGGCAAGTTGTTAATCTAATAACTGATTGAAAACAAGCAATAACATATCCGGCGTATAAAGCGAGCTCTGTGATCCTAGAGTTCCACTAGTTAACTATGATTCTGTTACCGCAATTAACTAATTTTATAAGGGTTAGCTACTCCCTATGAAATTAAGCATACTAAAATCAACACATTCATAAGGATAATAAGGAATTCAAAATAGCAATTAAATAAATATCAAGAACATTGTAAAAGATCCCCCATCACCCCTAGTGATGGAATTAGCTACTCATAATGTTATGCAACAAAAGAAAGTAAAATAAATCCAAACTCCTAAAAGACATGAGTTAATAGAACCGGGACACCCTTTCGGTAGGACGGTGATCCTCTCGTGTGTTCCTCACGTCTCCACGAACTCCGGCAGCAATTCAGAATTGATAGGAAGCTTCAATGATCCAAAACTCACTCCAATTGTATGGTGTTTGTAAATAACTCTCAATAGGGTGCTCTTGACTTGGGAATTCGTCAAAAGGTTTTTAGAAAAGGTTAAGAGCCCATATTTATAGATTAGGCTGCGAACTAGGTCATCTGGCTTCAAATCTACACTTTTTTGAGATGGGGTACGGTCGTACCGCATATATACATGGTCGTACCGAGCTTTGTTGACGACGCTGGACCATACCCATGCATGTTGCAGCCCTGACATCACTTGTGTACGACAGTACTGTCTTTAGCACGGCCGTACTGGACTATTTTATCGGCGCCAGGTGGTTCAGACTGATGGGGTACGCCCTTACTGAAGTTCTGCTCTAGGTACGGCCGTACCAGATATAGGTCAGGCCGTACCGCTTGTCCAGTACTGCTAAAACTCTTCAAAACTAGCCAATTTTTTGTCCTTTTTCGCATTTTTTGCTCTGAGTGGTGTCTTCATGATATTTTTGCATAAGAAGACATAAATGAGTACATTTGTGCTTTAATCAGTGCCAAATGATATAATTAGATACTAAAAATATCCTATAATAGTAGAAAAATTGGTGTGTTAACACATCCCCACACTTGAGCTTTGTTTGCCCTCAAGCAAACTACTTGAGTAATTATAGTAAGAAAAACTATTTTTACTGAATAGGGGCAAAAATATAAGTATGACAACAACATGAAATCACAAAATATTTCAATAAATAGAATGCCCAATTAGTGGTGTAAGTTCAAGTAAGTCAACAACCTGTGATTTTCAAGTCACACTCTCACCAATCTCAAAGTGTTTGTAGGTATAGTCATTATCACTCAGATTTTTCAAATGAAATGACATTACTATAGGCTTGTACATTGACAAAAAACTCTACTATTAAAATCTATATATCATGCAAAAGAGAATTGAGGGTCTTTTATTGGTTGTAATGGGGCCAAGGTAATAATGTTTAGTATGATAAAAGAAAGAAAAGGTCATGCAAAGGGTCAGAAATAAATCAATCAAAACAAGCAACCTAATTCTTTTTCACTTTAAAGAGCATGCAAGAGTTCCCACTTTTTCAAATAATATTTTTTTTTTGCAATTCATGAAGGCATAAGCATGATAACTAATTTTTCTTTTCTTTTCAATGCTTTTTCTTTTCATTTCCTTTCCTCCCTTCATGCATTTATACAACAATCAATCATTTTTGAAGAACTAGGATGGGAAATAATTTTCTAAGCCTTCTTTTTGTAAACATATAGGAGGGATTCAGAATATTATTCTTTTGATTTGCCACTAATTGCTCTCATATAAAGATATTTTCTAAGGTTGCCTTCACAGAAAATAATCAGTAGTAACAAGAAGGGTACCAAAGAAATTAAATAAAATACTTTTAGGCACAAAAGTGGGCAACTAGTGGTATAATGTATTCAAACTGGTAGTGGCCTGAAGAATTCCTAAAAATTGCCCTTTCCAAATTCACATGAAAATAAATTCATATTCGCTTCATAATGGTCTCAACACAAGTTCTAGAATACACATTCATAGAAAAATATCACTCAACAAAGAAAAGAGGCAAAAGCATGATGAGGCCTCTTATTTCAGGCTCAAAACTCACATTTAATAGCTTACACAGAAAGTCAGAACTCACAGAACTTCAATGCTAATTTTCAGCAAATTCCAATTACTAGCAACAATTTGATTCAATTATATGTTGTCCTAAAGGAAAAAAATTTGTAGCCCCTAAATCAGCAAAAAATTAAAGTTCTTCTATAATTATAAGCAGTTATAAGCACAGCCAAGTAATAAGCATAATAAAATTCCCTCCCCACACTTATTTCTAGCAGTGTCCCCACTGCGACTAAGTTAAAGCAAGCAATAAAAGAAAATAAGTGCTATAAAAGAATGTGGAAATAGACTTCCCTCTGAAAAATATCACGAGTAAAATTCAGGGGAATTTGGTGCTTCTATGTCATCATCTTCAGCTGCATCGAGTGTCTTGAAGACTGAGAATCAAACTGGAAAAGTAAACGAATTAAGATTATTAAAAATAAATGATAAATACTAAGTAAAAGTCTACAAGTTGCCTCCTGTAAAGCGCTTGTTTAACGTCACGAGCCTGACATGTTGCTTTAAGTGGTTGGTAGTTGCAGGGAGATGGTGAATATGTCCCTGGGTGTTCCTACAACATAGATTTTTGCTCATTGTCCGTTCACCTTGAAGGTTGACCCATCTTTAGCAACCACTTCTATAGTGCCATAGGGAAAGACTTGTATTATTTCATAGGGACCTGACCAACGTGACTTGGGTTTTCCTGGAAACAGTCGAAGTCGAGAGTTATCGACTAATACTTTGTCTCCAATTTGAAAGCTTCTCTTTTGGATGTGTTGGTCGTGCAACTTCTTAGTACGCTCCTTGTACAATTTTGTATTTTCATAGGCTTCCAGTCGAAATTCGTCCATTTCGTTGATCTGTAATAATCGATGCTCACCTGCCATCTGCATATCAAAATTTAGAAATTTGGTAGCCCAATAGGCTTTGTGCTCTAATTCGACAGGGAGGTGACAGGCTTTTCCAAATACTAGCCTATACGGTGACATTCCTATAGGGGTTTTGAAAGCAATTCTATATGCCCATAGAGCATCATCAAGTTTGAAAGACCAGTCCTTTCTTGATGCACTAACAGTCTTTTCTAGGATTTTCTTAAGTTCCCTGTTAGATATTTCTACCTGGCCACTAGTTTGGGGATGGTAAGGTGTGGCCACTCTATGGTTGACTTCATATTTTGCTAAGAGGTTGTCAAATTGTTTATTACAAAAATGACTGTCGTCACACTAATTATTGCTCTGGGAGTTCCAAATCTAGTAAAAATATTCTTTTTCAAAAACCTTACTACCCTTCGAGCGTCGTTAGTTGGTAACGCTGCTGCTTCTACCCACTTGCAGACATAATCTACTGCCACTAAAATATACGTGTTATTATTAGACTTAGGAAATGGTCCCATGAAGTCTATGCCCATACATCAAAAAGTTCGCAATATAGAATATTATTTAGAGGCATCTCTTGTTTTCTAGAGATATTCCCGCTTCTTTGACAGGGGTCATAAGCCTTGACAAATTTATAAGCATCTTTAAACAAGGTAGGCCAGAAAAAATCGCATTGTAAGATTTTTTGAGCTGTTCGTGTGGGTCCATAATGGCCCCCTATTTCTCTAGAGTGACAGTGCTCTAATATTGATTGATATTCTGTTTCTGGGATGCATCTCTTGATCATTCTGTCGGCACAATTTTTAAATAAGTAAGGTTCATCCCAGAAATAGTGTTTAACATCATAAAAGAATTTCTTACGCTGTGCATATGTTAGATTGGGTGGGAGTACCTTACCAGCTAAATAGTTAACATAATCAGCATACCATGGTGCTGTAGAAATAGCATATAAATGCTATTCTGGGAAGGTCTCTTGAATTTGCTCTTTCTCAGGTGGTCTCACTGCTGCATCTATTCTTGAAAGGTGATCTGCGATGACATTGTCTACGCCCCGCTTATCTTTGATTTCATTATCAAATTCTTGAAGCAGTAGAATCCACCTAATTGGTTTTGCATCTTGTTTGGCAAGTAAATGTCTAATAGCAGAGTGGTCAGTATAAATTATGATTTTATACATAACTAAGTAGGAACGAAATTTATCAATTGCAAATATAACCGCTAGTAGTTCCTTTTCAGTAGTAGTATAGTTTCGTTGTGCTTCGTCTAAAGTCCTACTGACATAATAGATAGTATGAAAAATTTTGTCTTTCTGTTGTCCCAACACCGCACTAACTGCGACATCACTAGCATCACACATTAGCTCAAATGGAATAGACTAATCGGGCGCTATCACAATAGGAGCGTTTATTAATATAGACTTTAAAGTTTCAAAGGCTTTTAGGCATACTTCAGAAAATTCAAAGGGTACATCCTTCACCAAAAGATTAGAAAGTGGTTTTGCAATTTGTGAAAAATCTTTTATAAATCTTCTATAAAAACCAGCATGTCCTAAAAAGCTTCTAATAGCTCTAACTGAGTTCGGAGGTGGTAATTTCGAAATGACTTCAATTTTTGCTGGATCAAATTCAATGCCATTTTGAGAAATTTTGTGTCCAAAAACTATGCATTCCGAAATCATAAATTGACACTTTTCCCAGTTTAGAACTAAATTTGTTTCTATGCATCTTTTAAGCACAATTTCTAAATTATTCAAACAAACATCAAATGTGGATCCATACACCGAAAAATCATGCATAAATATTTCAATGCAATTTTCTAAAATATCAGAAAAGATAGCCATCATGCATCTTTGAAATGTTGCAGGGGCATTGCATAAACCAAATGGCATTCTTCTATATGCAAATATCCCATAAGGGCATGTAAAAGTAGTTTTTTCTTGATCTTCCTTAGCTACAGGAATTTGCATATATCCAGAGTAACCATCTAGACAACAGTAAAATTCATGGCCAGATAATTTTTCAAGCATTTGATCAATAAAAGGGAGAGGGAACTGATCTTTCCTGGTGGCCTCATTTAGTTTTCTATAATCGATGCACATACGCCAGCCAATCACATTCCTAACTGCAATTAACTCCTTTTGCTCATTTTCTATAACTGTGGTTCCTCCCTTTTTAGGAACTACCTGCACAGGTGGCGTTGTACCGACGGCTAGGCCGTCGGTAAATCTCACAAAAAATTTAAAATACACCACCGAGTTACTGACAACTCTACATAGTTTTCCGAAGGCTTAGCCTTCGGTAATACCGACGGCTTTTAATAGCCGTCGGTAACAGATTTCCAACGAGCCATTTGCCAAGGGCCCCGAGGCCGTCGGTAAGTCATCGGTAATAAAGATTTATCGACGACTTTCGTGCGTTACCGACGGAAAATGGCTGTCGGTAACAACGAAAATTCTTGTAGTGTTAAATTGAAATAATTAGAGCAAGATTGAATAGGAGAAACCTAGGGAAACCGGGTTCATTAATACTAGATCCTGAATCTATTTCCTTGCTATTATGAATTACATTTCCTTATCGAATGTCAATCACTCACTCTAATTTACTAAGGGCTACCTAGCTTGCAATAATCTTCCTCCCAACTAATTACTCCGTTTGGTCCTAGAAGGTAACTAAGGGAAAGAGCATTAAGAACAGACAAGTTGTTAATCTAATAACTGATTGGAAACAATCAATAACCTATCTGGCGTATAAAGCGAGCTCTGTGATCCTAGAGTTCCACTAGTTAACTATGATCATGTTACCACAATTAACTAATTTTATAAGGGTTAGGTACTCCCTATGAAATTAAGCATATTAAAATCAACACATTCATAAGGATAATAAGGAATTCAAAATAGCAATTAAATAAATATCAAGAACATTGTAAAAGAACCCCCATCACCCCTAGTGATGGAATTAGCTACTCATAATGTTATACAACAAAAGAAAGTAAAATAAATCCAAACTCCTAAAAGACATGAGTTAATAGAACCGGGACACCCTTTCGGTAGGACAGTGATCCTCTCGTGTGTTTCTCACGTCTCCACGAACTCCGGCAGCAATTCAGAATTGATGGGGAAGCTTTAATGATTCAAAACTCACTCCAATCGTATGATGTTTGTAAATAACTCTCAATAGGGTGCTCTTGACTTGGGAATTCGTCAAAAGGTCTTTAGAAAATGTTAAGAGCCCATATTTATAGATTAGGCTGCGAACTAAGTCATCTGGCTTCAAATTTGCACTTTTTTGAGATGGGGTACGACCGTACCGCATATATACACGGCCGTACCGAGCTTTGTTGACGACGCTGGATCGTACCCATGCGTGTTGTAGCCCTAACATCACTTGTGTACGGCTGTACTGCCTTTGGCATGGCCGTACTGGACTATTTTATCGGCATCAGGAGGTACAGACTGAGGGGGTACGCCCTTACTGAAGTTCTACTCTAGGTACGGTCGTACTGGATATAGGTCAGGCTGTACCGCTTGTCCAGTAATGCTAAAACTCTCTAAAACTAGCCAGTTTTTTGTCCTTTTTCACATATTTTGCTCCGAGTTGTGTCTTCATGATATTTCTACATAATAAGACATAAATGAGTACATTTGTGCTTTAATCAGTGCAAAATGGTATAATTAGATACTAAAAATACCCTATAAAAGTAGACAAATTGGTGTGTTAACAACATCACAAAGCAATATAGAGTATAAATATACCTCTGGAGCCATCCAATATGGACTTCCCTTCATAGAAAGATTAGCTTCATATCCAGTTAGCTGCGGAACATAGAGATCCCAAGTTATTTTACCCGAATTTAAGCATTATTTCATCTAATCAAATGTATTTCAATGGCTACAAATAACCACTAAGAATACAATTATGGTAGTGATACAAATAAATGAAAAAATATAGATACACTAGTTCCATGTCATAAAACATTCAAACTGATGCATGGATCAAAATTAAAGAAGTGCCTCATTTCAACAGCACTTAATAAGAACCAAAGCCTGAACATCCATGTTCAAGCAATGAAATCAATAGAAAAAACACCTGATTTAACTTTAAGTGAATTTTCCACTATTTTTAACAATGTGAAGCAAATCATACAATTAGTAAAGTGTTTAAAAAGAAATTTAGACACAAACCCAGTAAACAGAAACAGAGGAAAAAACAACTCCCAAAATTAGACACCTACCCAGTAGGAATTCAGACCCAGTAAAGTGTTTCCTCAAAACCCAATCGTCCACCGCAATCTCAGTCTCAACATCAAGCATAGATAAAGAGAATCCTACCACAACCACCATAATTGGACTGCCATAGGTGTGCCTTTGCGACAGCAGTAACATTTCCTTGTCAAAATAGAAAACATAAGAACAAAAAAAATTATACAGAAGCTACAAAATAGAAAAACAAATGAAAATAATTGATCTATGTGAAAGCTCATTTGAAACAATTACAGAGGCAGTCATGACAAACCACATTACAGAGAATCAATTTTTTCATTTCAGAAATGCACAAATTAGCCATAATAACTACTACCTTTTTGTAAAGTAGCAAGAAATCATAAAAATAAACTGGCTTTTTTTATTGAAGTCAACAAAATAAGTATACTATGAAACAAAGAAATCCAAAACATAAAAGCCCATGAGCATATGTTTCCTCCGATTTGGGTCAAATCAAAAGATTGATGACTCCTTTCAATGAATAAATTCCCAATTTTCCTCCTTCAGGAGAAACAACAAACCAAAACTGAAAAACAAAATATAAAAGATGATTAATACCCAAAATCGAATGATATAAAAGTGAAGTGCAAGGGCCTTGGATTAACCATAATGCATCATTTGCTGCTTCTTTACACATGAACTCGACACAAGCTATCCTAAAAAAAACTTGAATCAGTATTGATAAAAATACAATAATATTGAACATATTTACTGGTCCATTTCTGTAAACTGGTATCATTCTCCCATTTTCAAAATAAAGCATGTATACTTTAATTTCTTGGCAATCAACCGAGTCATCTAACCTGGGCAACATCCTGACTGTCTCCATCCCATTTCTCAATTGCTTGCAGCAAGTACTTGGTAGCAGCTGGGTAAAATGTCCTCTGCAGCATCACCGCACCAAGTTCAAAAAGCTCGGTTGCAGTTGCATCACCGCTTCTGACTTGTTCCTAAAACAACAGAAGAAAATGAGAAAGGAAAGACAATCATGAAAAAGCTGATTCCAAGTGTGTATGATATTTATCATGGTACCAAACCAGGAAAAAAATCATAGTGAACATGTAAAAGATTTGGGAAATGAGGGTTTTTAGTAAAACTGAAAAAATTGAAAGGAAGAAGCTAAAATCAACTCACCATACTCAAAAGAAGGAAAAGAAACGGTAGCAACTCAATACTCCAGCATGGCAGAGCGATTTTTTGGCATGGTGGCCGCCGATGAAGGGTGCTCTGTTTGTGATTTTGCTACTGGGTTCTGTTGCAGACAGCGAGAGGAGGCGGTGCATCTCGAGGTAGTTGTGGTTGCAAGTTGTGGTGGTTTCACAGTTCTGTGGGCGACGAGAGAGACGACAGTGGGCAGCGAACAGGGTGGCCGCGACGGTGGGTGACGAACAATGCAGAGGCGACGATCGGCGGCGGCAGGTCGGGTTTACAAAAATGGAGATGGAGAGAGAGAGGCGAGGAGAGGATTCCGGGTGATGAAAGGGTAGCGAGAGAAATGAGAGAGAAAAAGCTATGCGTGTGTGATGTGTTTGCTAGAGGAGCTGGCGGTTTGGGATAAAACCAGGGGCTTTACAATAGTGGTTTCAATTGGTGCTAAAGGCCAATGCATGCAAGCAACTTGTAAATGTAACTGTAAGCAATCTGTCATCTGATAAATGGAAGGATGAAGGGCGGGAGAAAAAAGCTGGAAGTGCGGCTCGCTTTAAAGATATAAAGATATATTATAATAGATATTTTATGAGTAGATATATTGTTAATTAGTATAATTAGCTTCTTTGGTTTTATATTAAAAAAAATAACAATTAGCCTATTTGGCATATGGCTCAGAAATTGGCGACGTCATATGACTTGTGTCGTTTAATCATCCTTGTTTTTTTATTCAACTAGTACATATACCTGTGCACCTGGGGAATAAGTTGTTGAGCTAATATTGCATCTCGATAAAAATACAAAGAAGTATTAAGGCATATCACATTAATTCGTATGAAGCTGCATTAATACTTTTCATTTTTAAAAAACAAAAACACTATTAAGGTATATTTTTTGAGGAGTTTTTTTATTGATTCACTATTAAAGTAATAATTATCACTTATTAAACATGTAATCTGTCATGATATAAAATTTAAAATTATCCAATGCTAATTTAATTGTTGACCAAATCAATTAAAATATAATATCAATTTGAAATTAAACTGATATAACAAATCGAATCTTCAAATCAAATCAGACATTTGAATCAAACCTGCAAAATTACTATTAATGAAATTCGTTAATTGTATTTTTACTTTTTTTAATAAAAAATCGAGTCTTCAAATCAAATCAAACATAGGAATCAAACTTGTAAAATTACTATTAATGTAATTCGTTAATTGTATTTTTACTTTTTTTAATTCAATTTTTTAATTTTTAATTTTAATTTTTATTATATTTATTATTCATTATTAAATATTATTACCATATATTATATTATCAACTTTGCTGATTGATTATTCAGGATGTGTGACTATTTGTCATTAAGTCAATTCATACTAAATAATAATATAATAATACTGATTAAAAATTTATGGCTAACACATCATGAAAAATAATGGCTAACAAATTGTAATTTATGTTAATACCCTGAAATAATGGTTGGACTGTTTTAAGTTTTTTTTGTTGTTGTTATTTTTACTTACTTTTTTATCAAAAATAGTACTTATTTATTTATTTATTAGTCACCCGGTTCAACCGGTTGAACCAATTGAACCATGACCTGGAGGTCTCGCCAGTTCGATCTCCGGTCCGGTTTTTAAAACATCGGTAGAAAGAGAGAATTAATGAGAATTTAATGAGACAGAAAAAATTAAAGAGAGAGAGAAAGAAATTGGGGTGGTGCGAAATGATGACTCTGCCACTGTTTTAAGCTTATTTTTTGGCAGGATTTTTGTTCCTTCACATCAGCAACAGCTTTTATATATAAAGATAAGAGCTTATGGGTTCTTAAGAATAAAATAATATTGTGTTAAATATTTCTGTGGTCCCTATAAAATAGGCAAATTTTGGATTTAGTCACTGTAAAATAATTTTTTTGATTTTTATCCCTCCAAATTTTAAAAATATTGTTTTTGGTCATTGTAAAATAAGCGAATTTTGATTTTGGTCCCTGTAAAATGTTTTTCTTTGAATTTCGTCTCTCTAAAACCTGAAATCACTATTTTTTTGTCCATAGTATTCATTTCAAGGCAAATAAATACAACTCATTTTAGGGGTTAGAGAAAAATTTTCAGGTAATTACATGCTAACATAGCATCACATACATCATTGAGTGTCACCTGGGATGACCACGTGACCTTTCATGGGACACATAAGTTTAATGGGCGTCATATGACGATAGGGACAAAAACAATACTTTCATATTTTAGAGGGATGAAAACTAAAGAAAAAAGTTACATGGACCAAAACCAAAATTCACTCATTTACAGGGATCAAAAACATATTTAATCCAATAATATTTTAGAGGAGACGAAATGTTGGATGGGATACTTAACTATAAGAACTGTTGCTATATAAACAATCGGTTCTTAGATGAGAGAGAGTATTGTAGGGGTGGAAATAGGCTAGGGCGAGCTAGACTTTGCAAGACCTAAGTCTGGCCTATTCAAAAAATTCAAGGCTCAAATCTGGTCTGTGTGACACCCGTACTCCAATAATAATTGAAATAAGACAATTTACATTAAAGCACGAGAATTACTAAAAATTTAAAACTTGAATAATAGATACAAGTCTAAACTTTATTCATAGTCATAAGTCTAAAAGTAAGAATTACAACTTCTTCCATGTACAAAGCTTGAGAATACAAATGACAAGTCTAATTTTGTCCTTACATTAAAAGGAATTAAACTACAATTTCCAAAATAAACCTTAAACTATGAGCATTTAGCTTTAAGCAACATCTAGTCTTCCTTCGGTACACGCTTATCTGAAAAGCAACAGGAAAAGAGTGAGATAATAATCTCAATGAGTCCTTCACAGACCCCTAACAAACTCTAGCCACAATTAATAATAACATTCATTCACAAACAATATTAAGAAACATGACAATTTGATTAAAGTAGGTTCCATTGATAACAACAGGGGCTTATCGTTTGGTAACTGTGGTACTACCGCTCTGTACAACTATCTGTAATAGCCGGGACGTGTCGTTACCGCACAGTGGCACCCGCTCTGCAATTACTACTCATTTAATTATATCTTTCAGCTTCCTTTATGCTGAATGTGATTACTAAACTTATAACTCTTGTGTAACACATCAGCTTCCTTGGTGCTGAGTGTGATTACTTAACTCATAACTCTATTAGTAACACCTCAGCTTTCTTTGTGTTGAGCATGATTACTTACACCTCAGCTTCCTTTGTGCTGAACATGATTTCTTACACCTCAGCTTCCTTTGTGCTGAGCGTGTTTACTCATAACTGTCTTACTAATACTAATGCAATCCATAGTTTTAGTACCGTATCATCATAGGTTTAATTCAAACTCAAGTTGAAATGACGTTTCTAAGGGTTTCCTAAGATATCCCTTCAGTCCCATAGGGATTAGAACACTAAAATCAAGTATTCCTAGCCTTAAGAGCCTCTTGGGAGTGAAAAATCACAAATCTGCCTGAAATTCGCTTAGCTCGGAAAAATTAGCTAAGCTAATTTATTCTGCATAATTTTCTGCAAAATTCTCTGTGAAATTCGCTTAGCTCAAGAAAATTCGCTGAGCGAATTACAGCAAAAAATCGGGTACGATTTATGCAGATTCACATCAACTTGGGTGATTTTATTAAAATACCAATCGAAGTCAGATTTGGGCAAATGACCACCCGTTTGAAAGCTTAGGATGTCTAGTTTCTGAATCTAATTTTTATTTTAGGACCTACCATCCAATTAGTGCAGTTTTACGAAAAAAGACACTGATGTCAGAAAGAAAGGACAACTATTGTCCCTTAACTTGTAACTTCCATATCTAGCTAATTCAATTCTTAACCTTTTGAAGCAATTCTTGTACTCATTTTGAAGCACTTTGAGTCTAGTTTCTCATGAACTAAACCTCACCCCAATTGGAGCTCTGTAGAACTCGCAATGGGGCAAACATCATGCAGATGTTTGTGGGGGGTTGGGGACAACAGTCCAACCTTCCTCCAATTTCAACCAAAGACCACAACTTCTACTCAGTCCAAACTAATTTTCATTCATATTAAAGCTCCAAAACAAGGATCAAACATGATAACATTGAAACATCAAATCGTTCAACATGAAAATCATGAACATAATCATGCTTCAAACATCACAAATTCGTCAAACCATAATCAACTCATTCAAAATCATGCATAACTCATATAAACCCTTTCCCCTCTACGAATCTCATAAATCCCCAAATAAACATGAAACATTCATGCAAAATGAAGGGAAAGAAAACCCTAATGGGGGTCTTATGGTTGCCCACCACCTAAGGAAGAAGAACTCACATTAAACCACCAAGAACTTGAGTTAGAAAAGTGGAAAAACTTGGATTCTCTTCTCCTCTTCTTCTCAAATTCGTGGTCCTCCTTGCTCCCACATAGGGCAAACTTCAATCTTCACCTAAATACCAAATCTTAACTCTGAATCTTCTTCTTAAAGTAAGGAATTGAAGAATCACACAAGAATCTCTCAAATTTCTCTCAATTTCCATGGAACCCTAACCTTGCTTCCTTCCCTTCTTTCCTTGGAGAATAGAAACGAAACAAGAGGGAGGGAGGAAGAGAGAGAGCTGCCGAGACAAGAGAAGAAAGGGGAGAGATGAGGGCTCAAACTTGGGTCATCCTTCTCACCCTTCTCTTCTCCTTCCTTCTTCTTTTCCTTCCTTCTTCTTTTTTTTCTTCTTTCTCTTTTCTCAGCAAAACCAAAACGAGGGGGAGGGGGAGAAAATGAGGGAAGCTGTGTGAGAGAGAAAGGAAAAAGGGGAAAGAGTGAGTGTTCCTCACAAATTTTGGTCTATTCTACCCCTATATTGCTAAAGTAAGTTACCACTATACCCTTCCTTTTCCCCCAAATTTTATAGTGCCACTTCTATTTACACCCCTTGAATTAATAAATATTCCCCTAATTTAATTACTCAACAATCAATTTAGAACATAATAAAGCCCAAATTAATTTGATTAAATAATAAAATTAGGCGGGGTTTTACAGTCTGCTACCTATCATAAGTTTTTTTTAAAGTCTGATCTGACTTTTTTGAAAGCCCAATATGGTTTAGTAGCCTACTTAAATGCCTATTTCATATTAATGTCTTCAAATAAGTCATTTGACTATCTCTAAATAGATTAACAAGCTAATAAGCCAATGAAGATAAGTTATGTTTGTAATAAACTATAAAAAATGAAAATTATAATCACTACTACTAAAAAACATAAAATATTAGGGTGAAAATATACAAGATGAGCTGAGTTCTATAAGGTACGATTCAATTTATTTGTATGATATAAATCTTTTTTAACGAACCAGAGCCAATCCAAATTGATCTTGTAAGAAATCTGTTACAGAACGAATACGTTTATTTTTCAAATGATTCATATCGTCAAGTGTACCCATTCCAAATTTCATTCCAATCAAATGATCCGCAGCTGTCAATATATATCGCAGTAACAAAAATGTATTGTTCTGAGGTATATCAAGATTCAGCCTTCGGTTCATATTTCGTCGACCAATTCCTCCTAATTCACATCTTTGTTGAATTTTTTTTTAAGGTATAACCTGACCTTTTAGAGACTCTAACCTTATATGATAGCATGTTTAAATTTTATTTTGCTATAAGATATTTAAATATGTCAAAAGTTTATGTGCGTCAATATGCTTAAATTATTGTTAGCAATTATATAACTTAATACTGTGTAGAAAATCTAATATAATCATAGCAACAATAAAAAATATTATTTATATTTATTTAAATATTAGTCCTACAAGACTTTTTGGGTGATCCGAAACATGACCATTTTAGCTAAATAGACTTTTCAAAAAATATTGCCCTTGTCTATTTAAAAAAAGTATAGTCTAACTTAGGTCTGGTGTAGGCTAGACCATATACCCCTCTCGGGCGGTTTATGAGAACTTAAATGGGTTGAAAAAACACATAAAAGAGAGGAACGAAGAATCTGGAAAAATAAAGAAAAGCGGGAGAAGAGATGGCGAAAAAGATGCGTGTCAACAAGTTTTTCTTTCTTTCCTCTGATTTTCATCTGAAATTATTTTATACAACATGTCCATATGAAATTAATGAAGAATCTTCACGACTTGGCACCAATCGGTAAAGTTATGTGTGCAGCTATTTAAATTTTCTCATATGCTAGGTAAATTATATTGACTCTCCAACCATGGCAGCATAAAACCGTCAAAAGAAAATCAAGGTAGAATAAAACTATTTCCCGATTTCGCAGCATACCCATCACAAATCACATCTCCGACACTTCCTTGTTTCTGCGACTCCGTCATAATCCCCGCTTGCCGTCCTGTCCCCGTAAAAGCGTTTGCCCTTTAGGTCACAACAAGTATTTGTTTCCTCAGTTAAGTCACCAGTTTGAAATGTTTTTCACTGAACTGGGGACGAGACTGATTTAAGGTTTAAGGATCCAATTGGGGTTTAACCGGTATTAATTAATAATATTATTTTTGTTTTTAATATAATATATTAAGTTATGTTTATAAAATAACATATAATTTATAAAAAAAATTGTCATTTTGAATGAAATTTCACAGGGTAATATAATAAATTTAGTAAACAAAAATAAAATTGGCCTACCCATGCACCAGAAGTAAAAAGCTATAACATTCATATTGTTTTTTTTAAAGAATTAACGTTTATATTATTTGAAATAAAATTTTAAAAAAACAAAAAAGTAACTCAAACACGAAATCTACTATTTGGATCAATATATCCCCACGGATCGTTGCTATTTAATGGGCCAAGTATTATTTTAATGTTGTTTGGCCGAAGCGGATCGGACCATAATATTATAAAACATTGCGGGTCCATTTGTTTTAGATTGTAATAGAAGTGATTTTAAAAAAATCAATATTAAAAGAATTGATTTTAAGAAATGGAGGTTGAAAAAATAGAATTGTGTTTGGTATTAATCTTTTAAAACTGAGTTTAGAAGAATTGATTTTGTTTAGGTAGAATAAAGTAAAATCACTTTTAGTGTTAATTTTACTAAAAAGGGCCTAAATTGTTGAACCAACTGCTTGCCATTGATTGGTCCTTTTAACACTAAGTCAAGACAAAAGGGATGCTTCATAATAGTGCATCAAACAAACAAATACGTTGCATCTGATGAAAAAATGCGCAGCTTGCTGGTTCCCTTAATGGCATCATCATAGAAAATATGTTGAGAACATAATGTTTATAAATAAATAAAAAAAGAAGGTGGTTTGAGCTCACACTCCCTCAACCCAGCAATGAATTAAACCCGAAAATGAAAGTTCCACTAGTCCATCAACAAGACAAGGTTTTGGAGTCTTTTGTTCTGCAATTAAAGCCAAGCAAAACAAGTAATTCTACTAGTCCATCAACAAGTTCTTTTCACTCATCATAACTGAAAAAAACAAAACAAAAAAGAGAAGCAAAACCTAGGAATGATGAAATGCCAAATCAAGAGTATGAGTTTACTGTCAGTATCTGATAACTGATCGATAGAGGGAAGGGAATGATAAACTTGGCTTTGTAAAGATACACATAGAGATACACATAGAGAATGAGACGCACATGCATCTAAGGAAAAAAATCAATCATAGAACGAACTTCACACAAAATGCATCTACACAACATTAGTTTCTAAAATGGACAAGAAGTGCAACTCAACACTGCCACACACATATGGGAATGTTATAAAATATATAAAATAAGTTTTAATTGCATCCTACACAGCCAATCAAAACATGATTGTCATAGATACAAAACCAAATGAGCATACTCATAGTAACTATAATAAGCAAAAGACTAGTAAGCCAACAAAATGAGCATACTCAGTTACTGACAGTAACTATAAAACAAGATCCATGATAATGTTGTTGGCATTTGTGGCTCCCATATGTATTAGTCTCTATCCAGATTAACCACAATTTCATCTCTAATTAAGTAGCGAAGACTACTCATTTATGTTGATGAAACCAAGTCAACATCTACATCTGAGGATCTAGGTACATTGTGATCACTATCAATATCTTCCATGGTAATACCATTTTCCTCTATATGCTAAAACTCAATATCTGATGCATGATTTCTTCTGATAAAGTTATGCATTGTCATTGTGGTAATAACTATCTTTACTTGAGCTATTTGAAACTGTGCATCTGACGAAGAACTGCAAACCTATTTTTCCATACTCCAAAGGTCCTTTCTATAGTGGTTCTTAAACTGGAATGAAAGTAGTTGAACACTTTGTCACAATTGGCAAATCCAGTTGCATGCCTAAAGTCAAGAAGATGATAGCGTTCACATCTATATGGACCCAAGTAACCTGTTGGTGTTGGATAACCATTATCCACCAAATAATACTTACCTAAAAAATACGATTACTATTAAAATCACCATTTAGAATGAAATATAGAGTAAATATATTCAGTGGGATTATGCAGTTTTGAAATCAAACCTGGAGGAGGATGTGAAAAGTTATAATTTGGCCTTGTAAGAGCATCCCTGAAAACTCGAGCATCATGAGCTGAACCTTCCCATCCAGCCAATGCAAATATAAAACACATATCCCAATCACAAACAGCCATGACATTTTGTGATGTATATCCTTTTCTTCCTATATATTTTACATTTTCATTCGCAGGAACTACACATGGTACATGAGTTCCATCAATTGCCCCTATACAATCTTTAAAATATGGCCAATATCGCTGGTCATCTTGGATTTTTCTTTGTGGATTGTTAAATGTATAATCTTGAGGCCTAATCAATTTAATTGATAACTTCAAGCATGCTTTCAGTACATTGTGAAAATGTCTACTTACAGTTTCACCTAAGTATTGAAATCTTCCTTGTATTATCCTATTTCCTTCTCCGTGCCCAACAACAAGTAAAAACATAGCAACCATCTCATGTATCCCCATGCGCTTTGTACCCTTCAAACCATTTTGGGATAGTTCATTACAAAACAATAAAAATACATGCTTACCCATCCTGAAGTTTTCATGACAACGTGTATCATTCCCATGTAAAACTTCTTCAACCCATTTGTACCCAGTTAGTTTACTTGTTCTACATGGTTGTTTGCATAAGTATTTCATAGCATGTTGTCCAATTAGAAAACTTGCTGCAGCCTCCATGGATAAAACTATATTATTTACTCCACTCAAATCATTTTCTTCTCCAGAATCCTCATCACAATCACTTGAGGATATGGTTGACATTCTAATCAAATTTTTGCAATAAAAAAAACACCAGCTGCTACTTTGTGATCGATAACATAAGTATACGATACTAAATAAGTACACACTAGAACAACACCAACTAAATAACCGTAATATCTCAATAACTAGACAATTATACAATCATAAATAAGTACACACTAGAACAACACCAGCTAAATAACCATAATATCTCAACAACTAGATAATTATACAATCATAAATAAGTAGACACTTAATATGCTTCCCCTGTAGTAACTACAATAAAACACATAATATATTTGTCCTTTTATGCTAGACGCCTGAGAAATTGCAAATAAGTTATACATTTATAATAATATGACACATTGAAATTGCAAATAATCTATTTGTCTTTATATGTTAGCCGCCTGAGAAAAATCAGTTTATGCTCATCATCTGGAATTGCAACAAATACCTCCCTTGCAGCCTTGTTCATCATCAACTCACAACATCTACCAAAAAAATCTGCATCCCCTACTACTTCTTCCAACTTATAAATATCAGCCATTACTATGCCAATACTAGAAGGATCTTGTATTTGTGTCTTTGTAACAACAACATTAGTGTGAGACTGCATTGCATCTGTCATTTTTTTATTTCCTATGATTGAGCCACTATCCATTTTACCCTTTTTTATCCTATCCCCTTCCCTCTTTCTTTTTTCTCCACTCCTTGCTCTCCCTGTTCTTCCAGGTATGTTAATGTTTGTTACCCCTGCACCACCACCACTTGTAGTACAATATAGATCGACTCCTATATTTGGATCATCATTATCTCCTGAGCCTTCATTGTTATCCATGCCAACACTCTCAAAACCTTGAGTACATTGCTCATCCTCTTCATGGCTGTCCGTAAAACCACTTAGTGCCATTCCAAAGTGACCCGTGACAGTTTTATCTTTAAAAAGATATGTCAAATCTTTTGCAAATGGTAAGCCCTCATTGTGGTACTTATCATATAGTGGATTTACCTGCCGCATCAGAATTTTTAATCACATTTAAGGTGCCATATCAACACCTTATAAAATTTATTAAAATACTTATATATCATAATGTGTGCTAACCTTTTCCTTTGCGTCCCACCAATCTGAATCAACTGTGAAAGTATAAGTGTCGTAATTCCATCCTACATCAGTTTCATGTTGAAATATATTATACCAAGCACTCCAATCCTTTTTTAAACTATCCCATTTGTTCTTGATTTGTCCTTTGTCATAATTTCTCCCGCTAACAACGTTAAACTGGGTCATGGCATCTCTCCAACCTTTCTTGGTCAAGGAACGTTCATTATGTTCACCTTTGTTTGCTTGGCCTAGACAAGCATCAATGAACATTTTTGTCGTTGTGCGATCCCACCTGGCTTTTGGTTTACTCTTTTCAGTTTCAGCATTTTTAGAGGTATGTAATATTTCTTTTCCCCTAATCTGATTTTTGTTCCTAACATTTGACATCCTATATACTTTACCCAAAAAAGAGGAATAAGTGCAAATATTAGAATTTTCCATGTTTATTGTGCTTGTTAGGCTTTAGACTAGCATATATTGTAGAAACCAATCATTATCATGGAAATCATAATAACAACATTATATTAAAAAAGCATTGTATTAAAAAAAATCACAGTGAGTGGGTGTGGGTTGCAGGGAGGGGAAACAACACCCACTCCAGAAGAAAAATAAAGACCAAATCTTGTATTTCATTTTAAGTTTTTTGTTTTGGCAAACTATTTACAAACCTTTTATAACACCCTGTAGTTGCTGCAATTGCAAATATTGAACATGCCAGCGAAGGTAAAAGAACATGCCACCCCATTTTCTTTGCACAGATACGTGCCACGACTCACACACACAATCAATATTTAGGCACCCCTTTTTCATTTTAAGTTTATTGATTTAAAAACTAAAAGCAAAATAAAAGATTAACCTCAAATTTAATCTCAAAGATAAATTATGACTCAAAGATAAACCTCAGATCTAATCTCAAAGATAAATTAGGACTTAAAGATAAACCTCAGATCTGGCAAAAGAGAAGTGCAACGAATTTTACCTCAAATTAATCTCTTCTTCCTTATCTCACGCGAGCCCAAATCTTCAATTTTCCCATTCTTTGACAGTTGCTGTGATAGGGTTGAAGAAGAAAAAAAAGATAAGCACTAATGTAGGTTGCAACCTGCAGGTACGTGGTAGGTCATGACCGTTGGAATATCAAATGATGGCACTTTGGTAAAATCGTATTTCCTGCCTGAAAAAGCAAACCGAAAAGCTTCCTCACACCAGCTGCAAGTAAACGACATTTTAGGTCCTTTAAACTGCATTCTCTCCACCAGAAAAATTAACCAAACAGTCAAGCAAAAAAGCAAACTGGGTTTTCTAAACGCAAACGGCAATTTGCAAAGCAAACGAAATTTTGGAATCTAAACCAAGCAGGCACTAAGTAAGTGAGAAACCCTAGCCGCATGAGGCTTTTCAACTTTCCCTTTAGTCACTCAGTGCAGCAAGCCCACAAGCTTCCATGGATGCTGCAAGCTCTTCTCCCTCCTTCTCTCTCTCTGTCTCTGATGTAACAACTGCGATATTATAGTTTTATCGATCATGTGTCCAGGTCTGCTTCTTCTTGTCCTCTCAAATCTCTTTGTCTCGATATTAAGATGGAAGAACATTTTTTGTCCCAAACCGCAATAAACTAGAGACCCGCCGGTTTTTCCTGGTTTACTCGGTTTCTTAGCGGTTTAGTGGTTTCTCATCCGGTTTTAGATCAGAGCGGTTCAGAGGCCATTTCAATCTAGATAACACACCAATTCCTGGTCTGACCGGCCGGTCCGGTTCAGTTTTCATAACTATGCCAATTTGAGACTTTTTACTGACATGGAAAAAATTGCACACATGTCATGTTTTTAATGGAAAATAGTACCAACAGGAATTAAAGTGGCTGTACTTAAGTTTTGTCCTTTTGAAAAAATAGTGTAGCCAAAAATGAGTATCACGAAAAAGGAAGACGGAAGAATATACAAACAAGAAAATAAAAATATCACGAGAGTCGTGGCCTATAAATTGGCAACGCCATGCCATTAATAAAAAGAAAGTCTATATAGATTTTTTCCCTCGAAACAAAGTGAAAAATCAAAAAGGAATTAGAATCATCACTTCACTTATTACTTAAAATAACTAGTAGAATGACCCGTGCATTCGCACGGGTCAGTTGCGTTGCTCAATATAAGAAATTGTAACAAAAATATATAAACAAAAAAGTTTTGTCTACTTTTTTTATTCATTTTGCTTCAAGTAGATAAATCAACGATATTAAACAATAATAGAAGAAAAATAAAACCTTAATAAGACAAGTCACATTTGGACAAAGCAAAATGGTCATGTAATAAAAACTTGACACAAAAAATATAGAGTAATAGAAATAGAAATAGAAATATATTACAAATAAAAGATAAACAAATAATCTATCTATAATAAATGTGTCCTTAAGACTACAAATTGACTATGTCTCAAAAAAGTGACCCACTCTATCTGCACATGATTAGCAAGTCAAGGTAATGAATGATATCTCAATGTTTACAAAAGCTATCAATAGAACATCGACCAAAATCTAATGATCAATGCAATTCCTAAGACCAAATGAGAACCTGACATGAATCATAATAAATAAGAAAATATCCCTCCAAGAATGATATGGCTAAACTAATCCCCGAATGCAATGTGATATTAAAATCACCCAAGCACCATAAATCTTCCATTGGTCACAATTCAGTCTAGCCCAACAACAACACAACAAACCTAGAATTCATAACTTTTGAATATTATTAAAGTGTCAATGAAAAACTACTTAAAATTCAAAGATACCAAACAAAGTCACACTCTATTTTTTTGAGGACCTTCAATGTCTCCTTCCCCTGAAATTATCAGAGGCAAACTTGCTTGACAACAAATTTAGCCTTACTTACCGTGGATCCTTTGCTTCACTACATACTGGTGATGCGGGGTACTTAACTCTCACATACTTCAATAATATATAACAACTATCTTGAAACCATACCTGCACACCAATTATAGTTCAGGTCTTGTACAATTTTTGTGCACCAAAATTTTAAATAAACTATGAGACAAATGCAATGCTATAAAAGGGCTTCCAAAACTTTTGTTGCTACAAACAAAACAATGGTAATACAAACAAATTAAATCCTTCATCGATAATTTTTAATTCAACTTACGATAGCTTTTCATGCTTGTGTGGCCGTATATACTGAAAGTATGTTAAGTGAAAAGCAAGCCAATTCATGCATCTATAGTTACTTGCAATCTCACAGCAATAATTTCCTTAATACACCAAGACATTTTTAAATCATATTTATTAAGGCAAAAGCATTACCAATGAACTTACCTAAATGGTCTGTCTGTGTTGCTCTTATATATATTGATCCTTACAGTAGCCATCTTCAACTCAAGATTCACACTTTTCACCACAACAAAATAAATTTGTTCCTATTCACATTGGAAATGGTAACACTCTTAAACAACCATATAGTGTATGAGTACAAAGACTTCTGAAAGTATAAGAGATTAAGAATAAATGATAAGCTTATAATTGCTCATAACTGACCTCTAAAACAGCAGACATCCACATGCAGTAGTAAACAATTTAAAAGCTGATAGAAAAAAAAACACATATATATTCCTAGATATATTCCACATAAAACCTATTTCTCTAGAAGCATCAATGCAGAAAAATAGAAGGAGAGAAATGTTTCCAATACTTTGCCTGTTTGGTGTAAGGTTTTGAGTAATATATGTTCATCATCACTAACATGTAAAAATGCTAACTGAAATCACAAACTTCCATATAGACACCCCCCAAAAAAAAGAATCATTAAGATTATATTATTAATTAGCCCCTTGATTGGTGTTTTTAAACACATATATACTCTAATGGTGGTTACCTGATGAAATAACTCCAGATATATTATAAATACAAATAATAACAAAATAAATCAGGGAAAGGGAAAAAAACAAATAAATATGTAGACTCCAAAATACGCAAATACCATTGCAAACCAAAAAAACACAATTTAGATACACTTATGCATGGTACTAAAGAGTGCAAAGGAGAAAAACTTACTTCCACTTTTCCACCTTGCTTTCCCAATGTATGTCTTCTCAACTATCTTGGAAATTTGCTTACTGCTACATCTTGCAAAGGATTGAGAGTTTATAGCAGAGACATTAGACATACTTAGATAAAAAAAGTCAATCTTAAGACAAATACAATAGTTACGGCTAGATATGCCATCTATATGGAAAATTAAAAATAAAATTACACCATTCATGAGAGAAGCAACCACATCTTGTTTTGATGAAAATAACATGGCCAAATACTACACTTATTCTCAAATCCTTGCAGCACTGGTGGAATGTGTTGCCTTTGTATAGAGTAAGTCAGTATTGTTGATAAGTCTCGGATCAACACTCTTGAGATATGTATCGTGAAATCCCTCCTATAATGAAAGGTTCATGAAATAAAAATAATGATACTTCCTAAAATTTGCATATCATATTCATAAGACAAAACATAAAATAGAAATCTCATTTTGAGGGATTGTTAGATAACTTGCCTTTATCAGTTCAACACTTCAACCCCCAACGCTTGTGTATTATCATATATTGTCAATGGAATAGTCTGCAACAAGAGCAATGCCCCCATTGTGCTGATTTATAGGAGGAAGCTAAAGTGTCAGCAATATACCAGCACAGATGTATGCATTATCACTTGAGAAACATAGACAAAATGTATACTATAACAGTGAGCACAGTGGAACAAAAAACAGCATTCAAGGTGAAATTTTGATTGCAAGATACAGTATGATAGTAGAAGCCAAACTCATACACAACTGAGTGTGGAAAAATACCAAAATACCTTAAAAGTTAAAGCAGTTTAAATTTGAATGAAATCCACAAATGTAAGTAGATATCCTATAGTTTTTATTTTCTATCTTTTTTCCTGTCAAAAATAGATAAGGTCACAAATTTTGTTTAAAGGAAAAACAAATAATGATTCATATTTGAAAACAGGGGATTCATAGATATTGATATTGGTATGAAAAAGCTATTATCACAGTTTCATGTTAAGAGGGAGAGAACCACCCATAGGATTACATTGAAACATAATATTAACTTCAAGTATCTATAATCTATCTATTTTTTTTAAGTTGTTTACCTCCTTCGGTAAATTGCAAGCATTTGACTTCTTTTTACTATAAGCATCTAATATAGCAATACAAAGAAAGTATATGACTTCCTAAAAGATTCAAATACACCCTGAGATGCCATATACAAACTGATGCAACTAAAAAAAGCTATCAAATGATGTCTAAAAAGCTATAAATTTGATTGATATGATAAACCGAAGGATTCATAGATATTGATATTCGTATGAAAATGCTATTATCACAGTTTCATGTTAAGAGGCAGAGAACAACCCATAGGATTACACTGAAACATAATATTAACTTCAAGTATCTATAATCTGTATATTTTTTTTTAAATTGTAAGCATCTGACTTATTTTTACTGTAAGAATCTAATATAGGAATACACACAAAGCATACGACTTCCTAAAAGATTCAAATAAAAAAAACCATACCAGATTTTTGTTTTAGCAGCGATGGCTTGACAGAAGGAAAAAAAATTCATATCTAAACATGCATAAATTAATTTTTAATCTAAATTTTCTACTTCTCACTTTTACATAATCAAGAAGATCTATCACGAAGTAATTCGGTTGAACCCAATCAGAATTTATCTATCAGAAGAAAGAAAGGATGCAAGAAAATGATACCCATGCCCAATGCACATAGCTCAACGTCATTGTCCTGCTTTATGTACTTCTGCATCAGAAACAAATACAAAGATCAATAATACATTCTCTATAACGACACCCAAAACTTTATAAAACTTGATTGTGGGTATAAGGATTTCAATGAATTTGAGCCATGAATGGAACTGTAAGCAGAACACAGATATTCTCTATTTGGGGTACATCCATTTAATTATTCCAAGCTACCCAATTTCCCTATTTGGTTAATCAGAATCAAGAGAAACATGAAACCTGCATGAAGGTGGAAATGAATAAATGTAAGCAATTTAATAAATATAAGCAATCTAATTAGAACACAAATCAAGAGAATGGGATACAGAAATAGTCGCAAAAGGTATAATGCCGCAAATGGTAGAAATAAGCTGAATAGAAAGCAAAAAACTCTCTCCCAATAGAAGCATACGCAATGCAAAACAACTCATTCAATTCCCCATCTGCAAAATCAGAGACATGACATACACAAATCTCTCACTCCCTTGAAAAGAATACAAAACAATAAGAGTATAAATAAAAACTAATTTTCAAATATTAAAACACACTCCATACCTCTTTACAATCATTTTCGGTGTAGGACTCTTCCTATTGTATTCTTTCTCTGTTTGAATAGTAGTAAAAAATCCCATAACATCTGTAGAACAAAGAACAGTTAGAGGGAATGAAATTAATCATAGTAGGAACAATAGAATAGTAAGACATGCACTGGAAATTGTTGAAAATAAAACCCATAAGAAGTGAAAAGAATGTATTACCAGAAAAGCCTAGAGACCATTGGCCTTCTTGATCCCTATCTTGTTCTTCTCAGCAGCTTTCATGATTCTTGAAAATGTTTACCCTCTAAATATGAAGTAACTAAATATTTAGCATCACTTGGAATAGAAACGTACTATATATTTCCCTGTTAAGAAATAAAAGAAGAATCTAATGACGATTTGGGCTTGTAAAGACAAATATCTATGTCTAGAATAGGTATTAAGCTTTACCAAAACATTAGGGAACTTCATAACCTCTTTCCCAATACATGAAAATTGGACTGTGCAAAGCCCAGAACAATGCCACCCAATTTCGCTTGCCACATACATCAGGCATATTCAATACTTGCATATAAAAAGAAAAAAAAAACCAAAAAACTTTTACAACTTAAGTATTTGTATATCCTAATCATCAAGCAATAAACATGCATTTCTTCCAAAGTCATTTTCACACCACCACAACAAGATATTATGAATTTAGCTACAACTGAGTTTTGCAACATAGTGAAAATAAAATGTCATTATCCTCTGGTTATTCTGTTGATTAATTCAGTTAAGGAAATGATTTAGCAAGACTCTTCCAAAGCCAATAAGGAGGTATGTGTCCACCCTTACATCATTAAGTGGATTAAGATTATAATCCATTTTAGATTAAATTATGGATATATATAATACACCCTAATTCATTTTAGAGTGAAGCTCAACTTTCTTTTTCTGACAAATCATCATTCAGAAACATTAAGCATCTGAGGGTTAGAAGAAGAATTTCAGCTTAATGGTCACATTAATTCTGTCTAACTCATATGAGAAGTAGAACATGTACTGTACAGTGTATCAAATTCAGATAAGGACTGGATTGCTGAGGACAGCTGACCTTCCAAATTCAAGCCTGGGAGTTTCCTGAAAAAGATAGTACACTCTTTTCAGATTCATATTTTACAAAATAGAAAGTAAGAAGCAATTTGAATGGACTAAACCCTAGACCATATATAGATCGAGACAACTCTAATTTTTTGTATTTCTAAAGCTAATATCCATGTGTTGACAGCCTGAACATATTTTCAGGCTTCTGAAATGGGAAAAGACACAAGAAAAAAGGAAAAAAAGCATATATATCACAGATAAACAAATCTTCATATAGAACATGTCCAATTAGTCAGCCAAACATCCATAAAGGAGTAAGTTCTTACTTGAACAATATCGTGTTGTTATTGGTATCTCTCGGAGTTCAGGCTTGATACTGAGATATTCAGCTAGCAAAGCCATCACATCATTTCTTCCACCGCTCAAGTTATTGAGTATTAAAGAGAAAGACATGTGCTACTTATTGATCGGTGGGTATATAATACAGTAACTATAAATGAGTTCTTAACAAAAATGTTTTTGTATAAGTACCTCTAACTTGAATGAAAGCTCAGAAGATAATCATTTGGGAATGTCCTCAGAATGCATTGCGACTGTGTATACTTGTTGGATGTAGGAACACTGAGTGGCATCTCTATAAGCAAATATATTGATGAAAGTGTAGCATCCCCCTAAATCATGTGAAAGCATTGAGTTAGAATTAGAAAAAAAAGGTCTCAAGGATGAATGACAGCTTCTTGATAAGGTAGAGAAAGTCTAAGAAGAATATTAATGGACTCCCCATCGCCAGCCTTATCCTCCCACTTGTCACACCAAAAAGTGCCATCAGAGCTATCTTGTCTCCCTGGGTTACCAACAAAGATACAACTTCAGGTAGAACATGCAAACTAAAAAGAAACAATACACCACACAGATTAGTGTCAATACCTTGTCATCAATGAAAATCATCTCAAAATTGGCATCCTTTAAGACTTCTTCAGATACCACAAATCTGTGATTCTGATAGCTTTGCCTTGTGTTGTCAACCTCTCCAATTGCACTGATCTTATTAGTCAATGATTAAGTGTTATATTTCGTTGTGCTAACATTTTTAAAGTTCTTCAAATTAAAAAGGATCTCAACAAACAAAAAGAGCCAAAACATAAGTAATATAGCTAAAACACAGCAAAAGAAAAGTTCAAAAAAAAAATTCCACTATAAAATTAAAATAACATAAAACTGTAAACTTTTAATCCTTATTAGTATCACCATAACAGAGGTAATATCTTAATCTTTTTCTTATGGGGTAACACATTCAGAACTAACAAACCATGTAGAAGAAAATCCATGTGAAATAGGCGGTTAAAAAAAAGAAGAGAGTTTTATATTCATTGCTGCATTTCATTTGAGTTTGTCACTTGTGGTTGGAAAAGCTCCAAAACACTCTACTGGGGTCTCAAAACCGACATGCTTTTTCTTTCTATGGTTGAAAACCGAAAATGTCAGTGTTTCAAACATAACAACTATTCAAAAAATCCAGAAAACCACATATTAAATCTCATCTCATTCAAATCCGAAAGAACTGCAGAATGGAGAAAAAGATCTAAAAAGTTTGATAACATAAGAAAGAGAGCTTCTTCCCCTTTCCCGTTCTCTACCTTTTGTGATTTAGAGCTTCTTCTGGTTTCCCCTCTACAACCTTGACCAATATCCTAAAGAGACAGACAATGGTATTAGAAGATTCAGAAAATGGTAAACCTGTATATATTGATGTAAACCATTGCAGAGAAATAAAAAGACTCAGCTTTGATAATGTGGATATTATGGTAAATCAATGCTTGCTGAAAAGGAAATCAGGATTTGTACCTTGGCAAAGAAGCTTTATCAATGTCTTAAAGAATTAGTATGCGATTGAGAGCTTTTATCTTTTACCATAGCATGTGATCGTTTACTATACTAAGCAATTAAGAAGTAAATAAGGTCTTTTTTGACTTGAAAAGTGTTTTCGTGAAGGTATACATCAATTGTATAGTTCAAATCGGTAACATTATCCTAATAAAATCATCAATATGCTTGATCACAATGCTATTCCAATGTCACTTTCAAAAATTGTACAGCCTAAATTGCTTGTCAGAAAAATTGCTTCTCCATCTTTAAAAACAAAGTGCTCATTTCCACAAATGCAAGACAGAATCGTGAGAAATAGAAGTTGCGTAAGAACATCACCAAAAGAACATCAATCAAAATTCAATCAAACTCACAAGCTTTCAAAAGAGCACTAATATAGTAATACAACAAAGACTATATATTCACGTGTTCCTTGAAGAAATCAAATCTCTAAAAGCAAAGCTTGAACATACGTAGGGTGAGAAGAGCCTTTGATTGGCTTTTTGCCCGCATTTCCTCCATGAATAATCATCAAATACTTGATTTTTCTTAAAAGAAGCATTATGCTTCCATTTAACTAAAGCGAATCAAGAGGGAAAAAAATCACTGGTTAAGCAAGCAGGTCGATGAATCAGACTTGAGCATCAGGAGCATCTTGCTAAATCATATAAGTCGGTAAAAAAGAAGAATACACGATGCAACATCATGATATGATATGAGGTTGCATGATGTTTCCAGAGTCGAATTATATAATCATGAGATGAGATGAAGCAACGGACAAAACTCAGAATGAGAAGACAAGTGATCGTGAATGTACCTTGAGGGGGTTTCGCCTCCATTGCCAAATGCTTCCCTCCATTCTTTCCGCAGCAGCTTCTCCTCCATTTAAGCATCGTCGCTTTAGTCCTCACCAAAATCGCTTCATAGATGCAACTCTGAAACCCTAAATCCACCAACACTGCTTTTCTTGACAGAACGACATAGATGCAACTTCGGTAATGGGAGGAAAGCATAGGAGAAAACGAAAGCAAAGGAAAAGAAAAAGCGAAATTAAACAAACAAATAAGCGAGAAGAAAAACGAAGGAGACAGGGAAGAAAGAGGAACGGTGGAGAAGAAGGTAACAGGAAAGATAATGAAAAAAGAGTGTTGGTGGGATACTCACCACTGGAGAGAGAGAGATTTAAAATTCAATTTTTTTGAAATGAGGCGCTGAGATGAAGAGCAGAGGCCTTGATGTGTGAAAGAAGAGGAGAGAGGGGCTTCCTTTCTTTTGGCCCGTGCATTTCCGCCTGTGAGAGAGATTAAAAATTTGTTTTTTAATGAGAAGAAACCTAGTGTTGACAGGTGTAAGAAGAAAACAAAGCTATATTATTAGTAATAGATAAACAATGGGGATGAATGCCCACCCATTTGGAGGAACAAGTCCGCCAAAAATTAAGGATAATTTGGTCATTTTGGTATTTGCATTTAATGGTTTATGGATAAAGTAAATTATTTTCATATTGTAAATTGCTTTCAAAGATTAATTCAATTTATGGTTTATGTCCAACCATTAATTGCTTTGAAATGGTGCCAACGTTGCCTAATTTCTCATATTGGTTTTAATTGCTTTTTGAGAGTTGAGATGGTGGCTAATTTTGGAACCATGTAACGTCATTTACCTAATCCCCGCATTCCAATGCCACTGCTCATATCCGCTTCCCACTGCGTCTCTGTATCTGTCATTCGCCAATGTTATTCCAATAGAAATAAACACTGAACCAATTCCCATTTCTCAATCTTTTGCCTCTTCATTTTTTATGCATCTTCTTCCTTTTTTTATTTATTTATTTTTTCTATGTTGTGCTCAGTCTTTAGTTTCTGCATTCTGTTTCTGGCAAGGCAGAGTGACGATTGGTGCAGGATCGCTATGATTGATCGCTGTGGTTCGGGTTGGGACCAGCGATGAAAAACGGTGAGTGGGAATATATTTCGAAGCGACTGTTTTTGTGGGTAACGTTCATTCTTTCTGATCCCTCCGAAAACTTCTTTTTTTGTATATATATTTTTGGGTTTTGCGGTCATAGCGAAATGGAGAAGGTGACAACATTCTGAAGCCAAACTTCGCCAGGAGTGCGGAACATTGAGCACCATATTCACAGTAATCCTCTTTCTCCCTCAAAACCCTAATTGATTTTTTTCTTCTGATTAGTTGTGCTTATGCCCTGATTTTTGTATTTGTGTGCTCTATTTAGATAGTCAAATTCAAAGACAATTCATTCCATTGGGTTCTCTTATTGTGTAATTTTATTAGTCGTCCCCTGAACGATTGGAGTTTATTTGTTCAGCATGGAGCTGCAGTTATGCATGATAAATTGTACATATATGGTGGAACCAATGCAGGGAAGTACTCAAGTTTGCAAATGCATGTGGACCAATTACAATTACTAAAAGGGGAGCAATTGCTGCTCTTCCTTTGAAGACATCTAAATGTTTCATTATTTTGATTCTTATTTTTTGTATTCTAAATTAATATTATTTTCTAAATGTTGTTTCAGGTAATATGTATGGACAAAGAAACTACACATGGGCTACACATATTGATTTGAATATTGGTGCAAAAGATGGCAGCATATGGTTTTGAACTATGGAAAGTTGCCGCATGTATTGTGGGTGATGTTGTTGCTTCCGAGATCAGGGTACTTTTCTTTTCATCGCATGTCCTTATTTGTTTCTCTTAACACAATTGGTATCAAGGCGGAGGGGAAGCTTCATGTGCTAATTTTTCCTCTAACCGAAATTATCCTAATGTCGTGTACAGGTTGGCTACATACATGTAGATTATTCTTAGGTATATAATAGTGGAAAATATGTAACGTGATTATTCTTGGAATATGCTAATAATGAGAGTCAAGACTGAAGTACTGTTATGTGATGAATGTGGTGATGGAATGATATTTCTATTATTACAACGATTGATGGTATTGATATTTTGGACCATTCTGTTTGGGTAGTTTCTGTTTGGGATATTTTTTTTGCTCTGCTATGAAGCCGCGCAGGAGGGGAGAGTGAGTTCGTTACATGGGGCTTTAATTTTTGGGTTAAACTGGTGAAGTCTAAAGCAAATAATTTTAATTCGTATCGAGAGGCTTTGCAATGATGCACTTCATGGTTGATTTGATGCATCTTTGTCGAATACTAGATACACTGAACAAACGGTTTACAAAGTTTGAGAAATTTAGGTTTCTAGCATCTGATGTGGGCATGCCAATTACTAATCTCTACACACAGTTCGTGTCTTGAAAATGTTTTTATGAAGGAAAACAATTGTTTGCAGATGCAATTTCCAACATGAAATAAATCTATAAATGCGGAGATTATAGAAGCAATGAGAGGGAGAAGAAAGTTCAGAAGACACAGTTGCTTGGAGTAGAAAGTTCAGAGACATATTTGGAGTAGAAAGCTACCTATCCTGTGTGCAACAGGCCCAGAACTTGGAAACAAGATATCTGCAAGGCAAAACCAGCCCTTGAGATATTATTGATATTTACCTATGGGTAAATTTAGTTCCACGTATGTATTTATTTTACGAGTATAGAAACTGTTTGACACAGTTGTTTTAGTATTTCTTGGTTGTTTTTTAATGTCTATGTACATTACTGAGACCCTTTACTGATTTAGCATATGGTGGTTTTCAATTTTCTGGATTTATGGTGGTTTTCAATTTTCTGGATTTATGGATTGTAATTTAAGATTAGTTATGAATACCAAGAGATAGAGATTGTAATTTCAATTATTTAGTAAATATATGTGTTGTTAATGGTTCTATTATTTCCATAAAATTAAATTTGTTGAAATGAGTTTTGAACCTTTTTTTTTGTTGTTAAAACATGAGTTTTGAACATTGACTAACAGAAAATCCCATGATACTCATTACTCACTTTAACATAACATTAAGGCCTGATATTAATTAAAACACTTCATTTTCTTTTGATTGGCAAATCCATTATTGGTTAATATGGATATATCTAGCAAACTATGGTACTTTTTACAATCCAACAAATTAAAATAATCATGAAAAAGTGGGCGCACAATGGGCAAATTAATATGTAGTAAATGGTTCATTTTTAGCATAAGCTTGCCAAATCTATAATGGGTTTACTCATCAAAGATAAAAGGATGGATGTACAATATTTTATAAAATTTACCTTTAAACTCTTAAAACTCCATAATGAATTTTTTACAATATTTTTTTAAAAAAATTTACACCATCTTCAAATTACAATCTTGTGACAACCACTCTAAATTTAACGGAGCCGCCACCTATATTTATTAAGAAAAATCATAGGAAAAACTTTTTTTTCGAAAATAATTAAAGAAATGGTCTTTGAACCAAAATTTGAGGGTTTGGGAGTTGATTACGCTTAAGGAATGTGTTATCACCCTTAAGATGCCTATAAAAATAGTACATTTAATTGTTCGAAATGTTTGTTTGTCATTAGATGAATTATTCCCAAAGATGGTTTTCTAGAAACAAAGACAAGTTTATTAATAATCATAAAAAAGAAAAAATAAAACTCACATTATTGTTTCAACTCTTTTCAACTCTTTTTTGTAAAACAGAAGTAAAAAAAATGTAAAATAAAAATCAGACTAAATTATATTAATTTATTTATTTAATTAGAAATGTGTAGATAAAATAGACAAACTTCCTCTTTTGCTTTTATACCCTCTTAGTGAGATATTTACAAATTAGTCCCAACCTAGGATTTGGCCCCATTGGAAGGCCTAACCCTAACCCTAACTTCGATCCTCACATGATGCAGAATTAGAAGAAAAATTAGAATCACATAACCATAACCACAATCTAAAAAAAAGCGAATAATAAATTAAATAAGAGAAGGTGAAGGAATATACAATGGAATGGATTTCAATCTTTAAACTGTGTCTCTATTACATAGCCCTATGAACAGAAGAAACAAAATAAAGTGGAGAAGATGATGAAACCTGAGTTTAAGCCTTTCCCAGAAAATTTATACAGAAACAAAGGAGGGGATAAAAAGAGACCTAAAACTAAATAATGTTTAATTTGGGATTTTTTCAGTAGCCTCACGGGTTCTTGGCCGCGTTTCCTCCTTCTTTCGTTCGTATATTTCCTCTTGCTTCGGGACGCCCTTGGTTCATCCGCGGGTTCGCCTCTAGGTCCGCTCCCCTGGTTCACGAGCATGCATCTGTATTTATACACCTGAAAACAAATCGAAATCAAATCAGTGATAAAAATCATAAAGAAAAAAGAAAAGAAATTGGAACGAAAATCTCCCCTTTGAATCCGTGGTTTAATGATGGAAGATTTGATATAATCTGAAGGATTTGATTTGGGGTTGAGATTGGGTGAGAAAAACGAAAGAAAAACTGTAGTACCCTAATTTTGTCCGACTTTTATTTTATTATTTATTTTAACTAGTAGTAGTAATAATAAACAAAATAATATTTTTGGTTTTGTAATAAAGGAGATAAAAAAAATATATATAAAAAAAAGGAAGAAAAGAATGAATGAAAGAGGGAATTTTTATTTGAAGGGTGTGAAAAAAATAAAACTGGGTGGTGCAAATAGCACGCAACAAGCCACCCACACAGCCCATTTTGCCATTCCTTCGGACGCCCCTTCTTTTTCATTTTTACACCCTTCATCTCCTCACGCGTTTCCCCCTGCTGCTCACACCCCTCTTTCCTTGTTTGCACACCCCAGCCTCACGAGCCAACAAACGCACGGCCCACCAGCCCAATTTTAGCAACCCTAAAAACATCAAAACCTAACCCTCTTCTCACATACGCAGATCCCACGCCTCCATCCTCTCCTCCTTCTCTCTAACCCTAGCTCCCACGCCTCCATCCTCTCCTCCTTCTCTCTAACCCTACCTCCCAAATCCCAAACAGGCCCACCACCTCTTCCTTCTCCCTACTCCTTCCTTCCTTCAATCTCTTCCTCACCCTAACCCTAGCCGCGACAATCTTCACCTTCTCCAAGAGCCCTAGCCGCAAAGACTAACCTCATCCCCACGTTTTCCCTTCATCTCTCATCTCTCTCACCAAACCAAACCCTAAACCGTCCCCTTTTCTCGCCCCTAATCCTGCAACCTCATCTCTTTATCCTCTCCCATCAACGCCGAATCCCATCCACCATCATCTCCATCAAATCCAAACAAGATTTTCGTCAAAAAGGAAGTATCCGTTTCCTTCCTTTCCCTTTATCTCTTTATTTTTATTTTTTATTTTTACTAATCTGATCGGTTTGTTTCGCAGGTACTTTGGCTATAAAAGCCACACAAAACGCAAGTCAAAAGGGAGAGGACCCTAAGAGTAACCGAGAGCAGAAAAGAGAGCAAAACCGGACCCGAGAGAGAGCAAGAGAAGAACTGAGAGACAGAGAGCAAGAAGGAGAAGCAGAATCAAGGAGGAAGGACAGAACCTGTGAGACCCCCGCCCCCTAGAACCAAAATTAAGACACCATTAGTTTAGGTTTCTTCTGAATTCTTTCTTTTGCTTTCTGGAAATTTCCAGGGAAGCTTCAAATTCAGGTTCCCTCATTTTCGTTATCCTTGTATTTTCTGTTTCCTTTTTTTTACCATGACTGTGTAAAAAGAATTGTATTTTGGACTGAATGTTCTAATTCGGAACATACATGCTGTGATTCTTTCCCCCCATTCTTTGCATTTTCTGTTGCTGTTATTGCTTGTTGATTGGTTGAGGTTCGACTGAAACGAGTTGAGACTAGGGTTTGGCCTTCCAACGGGGCCAAACCCTAGGCAGGGACTAATTTGTAAATATATGATAAGTAGGGACTAAACTGCAAATAGATAATAAAGGAGGACTAAAATGTAAATATATGATAAAAGGGACTTGAAAGCAAAATTGAAATTTTTGGGTTTGGTTTGGTCTTCCAATGGGACCAAACCCAAGCCAGGGACTTAGTTGCAATTTACTCCTTTTTTTATTTCATAAATCATTATAAATGAATAGGATATTAATGAGGGACTTAAAAGCAAAATATAAGTTTCTGAATTATGTTTCCTCATTTAAGTATTTTTTCAAATAAATAAGTTAATAACTTGTGGAATTAATTCTTATCTTCAGTTTGTATTTTTGTTTTATTAAAAAGAGATGAAATAATAATAAATACAATCAAAAAGGCTTTCTGTTTTTTTTAATAATTTTTGTTGGGTTCTTTTTCTTATTATTTAATAAATTTGATAAAGGGAATTAAATTTTTTTTAAAAGGCAAACAATTTTTTACAAGCAATTAACGGGTACCATTTTTTTAATGGGCGTGTATGGGTGCTAATCCTTCCTTGCGCGTAACCAACTCCCGAACCCAAATATGGCACAAAGACCTTCTTCTTTTATTAAATTTAAAAATATCCAAAAAATAGGTTTTCTAATATTTTCCTAAAAAATAAAATATTGGTGGCGGCTCCATTTAAAATTTTTAGGGTGGTTGTCACAAAAACGAAAGAGGAAAGGGGAGGAGAAAGGGGTGCTGCGCCGCAGCTAGGTTTAAGGGAGTGAGGGAGAGATTAGGGTTTGGTTTGAGAGAATGGAGGAAGAGAAGAGAAGAAGATGGGAGGAGGAAGAGAGAAGGGAGAGGGCATCGAAATTGAGGGAGAAAATGGGGGAGGCAGCTGTGGAGTATCAGATGGAGGGAGTGGGAATGAGGTCTCGTGTTTTTTTTAGGGTTAGGCATTTGGGTAGTGGTTTGGGCCGATCAGGAGGTGGGCCGCGAGAAGGACGAAGCGGGTGGGGAAAGGGAGGTGACGCGCAGGAGTTGAAGGGGTGCGAGTAGCAGGCGATGTAGCACATCGCAGCAAGGCCTGTGGCGCTGGGTTTGGACTGGGCAATCAACCCACATTGTCTATTTGCACCTCCAAATTAACAATTTGCACCTTTTCTCTAAAAAATGTATTTCTTTCTTTTCCACTTTATTTGTTTTGCCTTCTTCTTTTTTCTTTTCATTTCTCACTTTATTCTTACCTTCTTCTTTTTTATTATGAAACCAAAAATATTATTTTTATTTTTTATTATTTGGAAACTAAATAAATAAATAAATAAATAAATAAATAAATAAATAAGGGCCGGACAAAAATGGGGTATGACAGCTGCCCCTCCTTAATTACGTTTTACTCGAAGTCCTTCGTGAATTCGTTGTAAAATGTAATTAAGGATAAAAAACCCTAATTTTTGTTCGAAACAAGTGGCTTAAGAATGCTGGATTGGTTCCCGACTTTGGTGAGAGATTCTAGGTCTGGTTCCTAGTGAATTCCCGGTAAGGCATAGGCTTGTCCCTAGCTCTTACAAAGTTGGTAGGAGATTCCGGGGCTGGTTCCCTTCGAATTTCCCGGTAAGGCATAGGTTTGTCCCTCACTCTTACAAAGTTGGTCGGAGATTCCGAGGCTGGTTCCCTTCGAATTCCCTGTAAAGCGTAGGTATGACTAGCTTTTCCAAAAATTAGTGGGAGATTCCAGGTTCGGTTTCCTAGCGAATTCCCTGTAAGGCATAAGTATGACTAGCTCTTACAAAAATTGGTGGGAGATTTCAGGTTCGGTTTCCTGTCGAATTTTTCGTAAGGCATAGGTATGACTATGATTCCTTAAAAAATTGTGGGAGATTCCCGGTTCGGTTTCCCAGCGAATTCCCATTAAGGGATAGTTATGACTATGTCTCCTTACAAAGTTAGAGGGAGATTCCAGGTTCGGTTTCCTGGCAAATTCCCAATAAGACATAGTTATGACTATGTCTCCTTACAAAGTTGGAGGGAGATTCCATGTTCGGTTTCCTGGTGAATTCCTAGTAAGGCATAGTTATTACTATATCTCCTTACAAAGTTGGAGGGAGATTTCGGGTTCGGTTTCCCGGCGAATTCCCAGTAAGGCATAGTTATGACTATGATTCCTTACAAAAATTACGGGAGATTCCAGGTTCGGTTTCCTGGCGAATTCCCAGTAAGGCATAGTTATGACTATGTCTCCTTACAAAAAATGGTGGGAGATTCCGGGTTCGGTTTCCTGGCGAATTCCCAGTAAGACATAGTTATGACTATGTCTCCTTACAAAGTTGGAGGGAGATTCTAGGTTCGGTTTCCTAGCGAATTCCCACTAAGGCATAGACATGACTATGATTCCTTACAAAAAAGATTAGGTGAGTTGAGTACTAGTTCCTACTGAATAGACAACAGACCAAATGTATGCAATATTGGAGAGGCTGGGGGATGGACCCAAAAATTTTGATGGTTATGCAAGATGTAATGAATGGTATGCTATGCATGAATGTTGTTTTTGCTTTTGGAGCAATGATACTTTTTTAAGGTGGGCGGTGGACCCAAAAGTATTGATGATCATGCAAGATGCAATGAATGACATGTGATGCATGAGTATTGTTTTGTTTTAAAAGCATTATTTTTTTGCTCTTTTTTTTTGCTTTCCGTGAATCCCTTTGAGGACGCTGCCCTTAGACTTATGGGCTGATAACTTTATGTTGGCTTGCCTGTTGAAATGGTTGACCTTGCATCAGATTTGCATATTTTCCACTTGATAGATCATCTTGCCTATATTTGCGAACCCTTGAATTTTCTTTGGATGCTCTTGAGAGGATTGGATCGACCCCCTTTGACCCTCATATTTTTTAGTGTCTTTATGGCCTTTTCCCCGCCATGTGAGGAAGGATCTATGTTAAGAGACAGGCCGCCTTGTGTAGTTCTTGAATGTATAGCCTATTATGATGGGCACAACTTTTGCCCGCTAACTTCATGATTTATGCTTAAGTCCAAGAGGTACAATCCGAGTTGACGTGTTTGTGAATCTGACCATAACTTTTGCCTAGGCCGTTCTTTACGAGTTTTCAACCTAGTGGTCACTCTAACTTTTGCCTAGACCGCCCTTTCGGGTTTTCAGCCCAGCGAGCTCTTCTTTTCTTTTATTCTTCTCTCCCTTTTTTTTATGTAAAGCAAATGCACTGAAGAGATTGTATGGATTTTCTTTATCAAAAATCAAGTTTTGAGAAAACATGAGCAATTCAGTTTTGATCAGAATTGACTTTATTAGGGTTGTAACGTGGCCAAGGGTTCAGGGTTATGAAAAAAAAGGATATTTCAGGCCCAAAAAGTATTTAAGGGTTCATGAAAACAAGGATCTTTAGTGCCAAGATGCACTTTGATGATTGCTAGCACAATTGTCTTGTTTTGCTTTTGCATTTTTATTCATTTGTTTTTTTTTAATTCTTGCAAGCGTCTTGATACTTTGCATTTGTTATTTGCTTGCTTGCTTGCTTTGTTTTTTTTTTTAACAAACAAAATTGAATAAACTATTGTGCTAGCCTCCATTGTATGGGTGATCCTTGTTTAGGGTATTTGAAAGAATATATATTTTTTAGGCTCAAAAGGGGTAGTAAATGATATATTTTTATTTTATTTTTTAGGGATAGAGAAAAAGGGCCAACCTTCATTTCAAAACCTTATTGCTCAAACTTTCACAAAAATTAATTTATGATAATTGTGCATTTGCTTTACCATTTTTTTAAAACTACTCCTCTTTTTTTTTAATCCCAGATTGACCATTAACCAAGAAAGTAAGTTGGACAATTCAAACTGTATTTCCATTGATAAATCGAAAAGATGAGAACAAAGTGAGCCTTTTTCAAGATGTGCCCCAGGGCTTCGGGCAAAGCATAAAACATCTAAAAATTGTCTAAACATAGCTATCCTTCTTGAAATTCAACCACTTTATGTTGATTTGATATTGCAGTCTATTTTTTGGAACCCAATGGTTTTCACTTAAGTGGCCAACTGCCCTGGTGGGGTATGTCGTGATGAGCAGCGTTTGTATCTTCTTTCCTCTCTTGGCTCACACTACACAATGGTTGTTGAGCTTCGAGGTTGCCAATCCTTCCGCTTGTTATCCCTCCTTCCACTATTTCCCCGACAACGATTAGGTCAGAGAAGCTTGAAAAGATATTTCCCATCATCATATCATAGAAGGGTTATTGAAGTGTGTCAATGAACATCGTAACTATCCCTTCCTTAGAAAGTGGAGGTTCCACCTGGGCTGCCACGCCTCTCCATCTTAAGTCATACTCTTTGAAGCTTTCACTGCCCTCTTTCACCATAGTTTGCAACTGGGAGCGGTCAGGAGCCATGTTCATATTGTAGCTATATTGCTTGAGGAAAGCACTAGCCAAGTCCTTCCATGAGCTGATCTTGCCCCGATCTAACTGCATATACCAACGTAGGGATGTCCCGGTAAGACTCTCTTGAAAATAGTGGATTAAGACTTTATCGTCATTGGAGCAAGAGGCCATCTTCCGATAGCACATGATGAGGTGGCTTTTTGGACAAGTTAATCCCTCATACTTGGCAAACTCGGGGACTTTGAATTTTGGAGGAATCACCACGTCACAGACTAAGCATACATCTGAAGCTTCGAACCCAATATGATTTGCCCCTTCAATTGCTTTCAGCCTCTCTTCCATAATTTGGAGTCTCTCCTTAACTAGGGGATCTTCTAGGGCATTCGTGCCAACGGGTTGTGACCTTGACGAACCAGTGGGAGTCTCTTGACGTTCATTATTGACGAGATTTCCTTCACGGGTCGATTTTGCATCCAAGCCTAGCAAGAGGTCAAACATTTTACCCAATTGTTCCTTAATTTGATCGAACTCCTCTCTCATTACTCGCTGATTCTGTTCCAGCGCGCTCATGAGTCTAGCTTGGACTCGAGTTCGAAGCTTAGTTATAGCGATTTTCTGATATGGAAAAAAATGAGTTATGTTATGAGGATGTCATGGTTATGCATGCTATGAATGCATTCTTTTTTGTATTTTTTTATGCAAAAGAATATGATGCAGAAATGAGATTTTTTTTTTGAATTTATTTCACATATTTTTTTTTTGTATTTTGCAAAAATGAAATGAATGCGGTGAGAAAAGTAAAATATTTTTTGTTGTTTTTGAAAACTTATTTTTTAGAGGAAAAAAGAATGAGAAGAGAATTTTTTTGAAACTATACATATATTTTTTTGCACGAAAGAATAACAAATGATATATATATATTTTTTTTAAAAATGCCATTTATTATCTTTCACAATTTTGAAAAATGAATGGGAAACAAATGGATGAAAGAAAAAGCGGGTAGGGTGTGCCCCTTATGAATTAGATCGATATTCCCTAAGATCTTAGGTTCTATTACTTTTGTCACATGGCAAATGGGACAGATAGGGGATGCTCCTTTTGTGATATGGAGCCGGTAGTTTCTTAGAAGGGTCTATGGCCCATATAAGTACCTTTCCACGGGTGGGTCGAAGTACTAATCTGAAAAGGTCCCTAGAGTCAAGGGTTCCATTTTTGAATATTATGCCCCAAATAATAGGTCACTATTAAAGGCGAACTTTTATCTCAAATGGAGCCAAACTCTAGGTGAGACCTTCGTAAGAACCCAACTGGCTGTACGTCCAGCAGACACTCACTACGCAGCCTCTCCTAACTTAAAGCTTTTCCAAACCCGGGTATAGGGTTCCACTTATAGTGTGTGAAAAATGTGTAGGTGAAGTGTGTGAGAAGGAGCAATTACCTAAAAGATTGCCCGCTGTAAAACAAATCAAAACATATTATTTACAAATGTCTTCTACCCTAGGGTTCAAATATACAACATGAGTAAAATATTTAGAGGAAATAAATGAAAGAGAATTTTTTTTTTTAAACATGTCTTCTATCCTAGGGTTCAAATATACAAGGATACACACAAATGAACAAATATGATTCAAAACAAAAAGGGAATAAATCATTTAATAAGGAAAACAAATCATATAAACAATCATAGGGCCCAACTCTCAAAATAAGTCCCCAATGGAGTCGCCAGCTGTGACAACCACCCTAAATTCAATGGAGCCGTCACCTATGTTTATTAAGAAAAATCATAGGAAAAACCTTTTTTCGAAAATAATTAAAGAAATGGTCTTTGAACCAAAATTTGAGGGTTCGGGAGTTGATTACGCTTAAGGAAGGTGTTAGCACCCCTAAGACGCCCATAAAAATAGTACCTTTAATTGTTCGAAAATGTTTGTTTGCCATTAGATGAATTATTCCCAAAGATGGTTTTCTAGAAACAAAGACAAGTTTATTAATCATCATAAAAAAAAACTCACATTATTATTTCAACTCTTCTCAACTCTTTTTTGTAACAGAAGTAAAAAAAATGTAAAATAAAAATCAGATTAAATTATATTAATTTATTTATTAAATTAGAAATGTGTAGATAAAATAGACAAATTTCCTCTTTTGCTTTTATACCCTCTTAGTGAGATATTTACAAATTAGTCCCTACCTAGGATTTGACCCTATTGGAAGGCCTAACCCTAACCCTAACTTCGATCCTCACATGATGCAGAATTAGAAGAAAAATTAGAATCACATAACCATAACCACAATCTAAAAAAAAGGCGAATAATAAATTAAATAAGAGAAGGTGAAGGAATATACAATGGAATAGATTTCAATCTTTAAACTGTGTCTCTATTACATAGCCTTATGAACAGAAGAATCAAAATAAAGTGGAGAAGATGATGAAACCTGAGTTTAAGCCTTTCCCAGAAAATTTATACAGAAATCAAAGGAGGGGATAAAAAGAGACCTAAAACTAAATAGTGTTTAATTTGGGAATTTTTCAGTAGCCTCGCTGGTTCTTGGCCGCGTTTCCTCCTTCTTCCGTTCGTATATTTCCTCTGGCTCTCGGGACGCCCTTGGTTCATCCGGGGGTTCGCCTTTAGGTCCGCTCCCCTGGTTCACGAGCATGCATCTGTATTTATACACCTGAAAACAAATCGAAATCAAATCAGTGATAAAAATCATAAAGAAAAAAGAAAAGAAATTGGAACAAAAATCTCCCCTTTGAATTCGTGGTTTAATGATGGAAGATTGATATAATCTGATGGATTTGATTTGGGGTTAAGATTGGGTGAGAAAATTGAAAGAGGAAAGGGGAGCAGAAAGGGGTGCTGTGCCGCAGCTAGGTTTAAGGGAGTGAGGGAGAGATTAGGGTTTGGTTTGAGAGAATGGAGGAAGAGAAGAGGAGAAGAGGGGATGAGGAAGAGAGAAGGGAGAGGGCACTGAAATTGATGGAGAGAACGGGGGAGGCAGCTGTGGAGTATCAGATGAATGGAGTGGGAATGAGGTCTCGTGTTTTTTTTAGGGTTAGGCATTTGGGTAGTGGTTTGGGCTGATTAGGAGGTGGGCCGCGAGAAGGACGAAGCGGGTTGGGCAAGGAAGGTGCGCAGGAGTTGAAGGGGTGCAAGTAGCAAGCGGTCGCAGCAAGGCCTGTGGCACTGGGTTTGGACTGGGCAATCAGCCCACATTGTCTATTTGCACCTTTTCTCTAAAAAATGTATTTCTTTCTTTTCCACTTTATTTGTTTTGCCTTCCTCTTTTTTCTTTTCATTTCTCACTTTATTCTTACCTTCTTATTTTTTATTATGAAACCAAAAATATTATTTTTATTTTTTATTATTAGGAAACAAAATAAATAAATAAATAAATAAGGGCCGGACAAAAATGGGGTATGACAAATCTTTTGATAGTTATTATTTTCTCACATAGTTAAATTATTTGAGATTTTTTTTTGAATTTTCTTTTTCCTTCTATATTTTTGCTTTTTGCCTACTTCTTTTCATATGCTCGGCACAGGGAGATTACCTATTGAAAACAGCTTCATCAGATGCATGTGACAATATTCTTTTTATATTCGAAGACTTTTTCTTTAAGATACAGTTGTAGATCTAAAATATAATTTTCTTATGCGTATGTAAAATCATATTAACATATAAATTGTTAGGGAAAAATTATAGTGAATCATAATTTTAATACATTTTTTAGTTCATTATCAACGTGGAAATAGCACAACAACAATTAAATTGACGTAATACATGACATGATATTTTTAAAATTTTTTAGGACTCATTTCTTTAAAAGTTGTGTTTTGTGATTTAATTTTGGTGTGAAGTTTTAGGCAGGTGTGGCCATTTTGATTCAAAATTTGAGTGATGAGGAGTTGGTTCTTAAGTTTACTTTGATGGGGAGACAACATAGCTAAAATCATTTTAATCTAATACATTTCGTAATATTATTAAAATTTCTTAAGATTTCTTTCTTTGAAAGTTGTCTACTGTGATTTATTTTTGGTGTGAAATTTTGTTTGAGTAGGACAAATTTGGTTTGACGTATGGGTCTTGAGGAGTTGCTTCCTATGTTTGTTTCAACGGGGAGATAACATGGTTGCAGTGAGTAATCAAATACATGTCATAATATTTTTCAATTTTTGTGTGCAAGTAAGACCATTTTGATTCTACATTTGGGTGAGATTTTGATTCTTCATTTGAGTTTTGAGGAGTTGTCTCCTATATTTTCTTTGATGGAGATATAGCATAGCTGTAATTAGTTCAAAATATTACATGTCATAATATTTTTCAAATTTCTTAGGGCTCTTTTTTTTAAAAGTTGTGTTTTGTTATTTATTTTTCGTGTGAAACTTTGTGCAAGTAGTTAGGGTTCTTAAAAGTTGCTTCGCAATTGCTTCCACGGGAAGATAACATCTTATGATAAGTGGTGCCTCCACTTGGGTAATATCTTACTCAATTTGTTTATGTGATGAATAGTTTTAATATTGCCTTAAGCAAAATCAAAAAATTGTATACTTGAATAAAAATGATAACAATAATTACTGATTTTACTGTTATTGTGAGTATCTAACTAAAATGAATTATAATTTATATGCAAGTTTAACAATAACAATATTTAAATCATCATGTCAAAAAAATAATATTTAAATTATAGAGTAGCGTACATGCCCGTTGTGACAACCACCCTAAAATTCAATGGAGCCGCCATCAATATTTTATATTTAGGAAAACATTGAAAAAATCTTTTCACATATTTACCAAAGGAAGGGCCTTTCAAACAAAAAAAATGAGTTCGGGAGTTCATTACGTTTAGAGAAGGTATTAGCACCCCTAAGACGCCCATAAAATGGTACCTTTAATTGTTCAAAAATATTTGTTTGCCATAAAATGAATTATTCCCAAAAGACTTGCTATTTGTTATCCTAAAAATAAATACAAGTTTATTAATCACTATGTCACAAAAGTAATAAAAAGAAAACTCAAGCTTTTAACAAAAAATATTATTTCATCTCCTTTTAAATAAAACAGAAATAAAAAATATAAAAATGGAAAATAAAATCTGATTAAATAGTGTTAACTTATTAATTTATTCATTTTAAAAATATAGAAACTTCTTTATTGTTTTTATGACCTTCTTTGCTTTTTGTATTATTTGATTACAACCTCTAAAAAATGGTAATTACAGATTCACCCCCTACTTGGGTTTGGTCCCTTTGGAAAGCCAAACCCTACCCCTAATTCGATTCAAGCCTTCACATGATCAACAAACAACTCATAATATCTCAACATCCACAGATTTTATATAGAAAAAAAATCAAAAATGCAAACCGAAATGGAAGAGGAAAATCACACTCATTTGTTACAGTCCAAATCCAAATTTGATACACAATAATAAAAAAGGGATGGTGACCTGGGTTTAGGTTTGGCCCCTTTGGAAGGCCAAACCCCACTCCTAATTCGATTCAAGCCTTCGCATGATCAACAAACAGCTCACAATATTCAACATTCCCAGAATTTATCAAGAATAAGAATAAAAGATGCAAACCGAAATGGGAAGAAGGGAAATCACACTTGTTTATTACAGCCCAATCCAAGTTTAATAAACACAATGGTCGAAAATAAAAAAGGGGAAAATAGTGACCTGGGCTTATGCTCTTCCCAGGAAGTAAAGAAACAGAAACAAGGTAGGGGATACAAGAAAGCCTAGATCTAAAACAAGTGTTTATTTTTGGGTCTGTAACCTCACAGGTTCTATGCCTCTTCTCTTTGCCCCAGTCTCGTTCGTTGTCCTTCTTTTCTCCTCGTTCTCCAGATTCGCTACCCTGGTTCACACCTGGGTTTGCTCCCCCCGGCTCTCTGTTCGTGAAGCCTTTTTATAGCATCAAATCTTCCTTTCAATCACCTACGAAAACAGAAAGAGAATCAGGCAATCATAAATAATAAAAAAAAGATTTGATCTGTAAAACAGAAATGGTAAGAAGAAACTCCCCTTGATTCGGATACGATCTTGATTTGGAGCGATTTGGGACGAAATTGAGAGAGAGCGAAAATGAAGGAGAGAAAGGGGGTAGGTGCGCCGCGACCAGATTAGGGTTGCCAAGGTTAGGGTTTGGTGATATTGAGAAGAAAATGAAGAAAGAAGAAGAAAGAGGGAGAGAATAAGAGAGAGGCATGGGGGAGTGGGTATGTTGCGGCTGGGAAAGAAGTGAGGGGGGAGGATATTTTTTAGGTTATTTAGTTTTAGGGTTAAGTGAGTGAGTAGGAGAACTGGGCCACATGATTGGTTGGGACGCTAGTGGGCTTGGGGGGACGCGTAAGGGAAAACAGGGGGTGCGAGCAGTAGGCGGTGTAGCATAGGAGAGAGGAAGCGCATGGGGAAGTGTGCACAGAGAAGGAGGGGTGCACACAGAGAAAGGTCGCGCTGGGGGGCGTTGATGGACTGGGCCCAAAGTGGGTTCTCTCCACTAGCAGTTTGCTAATGGTACCCCCCATTTTATTTCTTTCCATCCCTGTTTCTTGTTTTCTTTTTTACCTTTTTTATTTATTATGAAACCAAAAATATTATTTTTATTTTTTTATTATTAGGAAACAAAATAAATAAATAAATAAATAAGAGTCGGACAAAAATGGGGTATGACACCCGTGCATCGCACGGGTACACGCACTAGTAACATTTATTCTTATTTACAATCATCTCATTAATGAAAAGTGGGTGTTCTGTGCCTCTTTTTAGTTTTTGGAATTAAAAACACAAATAGAGAACTAAAATAGCCTCTAGTTGTTTCTATTTTTTAGTTCTTTAAAATTGGAAACAGATACAAATTTTTAAAACAAGTAAAGTAAAAACTTTCTCCAAACAAGTTTTTTTTCTTCAAAATTTTTTAAAAACCAAAAACATTTTTTGAAAACAAAAATTAATCAGGTCCGAATCAGTCTATCTTATTCTAATTTTGTTGCATAATTTTGCAATAGACACGACCACAATATTAAGTCCCTTGAGTGTTTAGAAAAACCTTAATCACCACTAGAATACCACCAACACCACTAAAATGATACTTTATATGTCGTCCCATTGTCGTTTCTTCCTCAAACATTTGTGGAAGGCTTCAGTTATTGAGCAGAAACCTTAGAGTGATCTGATAAGCAGGAAATATAGCACTATTCATGACAAATGCTCTAACAAGTGTCGCTCCCATACCCCGCCACAACGCAACATGTCCTTCGTCTTTAATCATCTTTAGCATGCAATCCAAACTACCTTTGTATTTCATTGAAGAAGGTGTCTGAACTTGCAATCTAGTCTTTATAACGTCTGTAGGGTAGTTGAAAATCCAACTCGCTATCCCGGCTACTCCTCCTGCTATAAACATAGTACTAATGTTGTCTTGAGAACTTTCTCTGCAGCCAGGGTGAAGTTTTTCCCTCAGGTATTCATATGTCCAGAAGTAGATGCCAAGGGCAGGTGCATCTCTGAGAACAGTGATGCCAAATCCTCGATAAATGCCACGAATCCCCTCATTTTTCCAAATGTTCTTAGCCACCCTTGTGGGACTCTTTTCGGTTTCCGTTAATTGGGGTGTGTTTTTCTGTAGTTGAAGGCGAATTTTGACTAACTCAACAGGACACATCAGTAGACTTTGGACAGCACCAGCACCGAGTCCACCCAAAGCAACATCCTTGAGGGAAGGAGGGCCATTGGAAGATATGGACGAGCTAAATGCATTGGTGAAAATTGTATAACTTTGAAATATCATAGCGTTCTGCAGCAACAAAAAAAAAACAACACAACAACTTGTCGGTCACATTTTATATCAAGTAATATCTTTTTTTTTTTTTGGTTACATATATATCTAGCGGACATTATAAACACTAAACTCACACACCCACTGGCATATACACGAGAGATCAGAGAGACCAAAGAGAAATTCGGGTGAATTGCAGCTAGACAGTTGAGTTGACGTGTCTCAAATGCATATTTATAGGTGGCATATTCCACTATAACAATTTTACAGTCAAATAAATTATAATTAACAAAAAAGGACAAATGTTAAGGATTTTATTTAGAATACTAGTTAAAGCTTTTGTCCAGAAAAGCAAAATTAAATAAATAAAATAGAAAACTATTTAATAAAAATATTATATTAGAAATACATCTTTTTGTTTCCTAAACAATATTTTTGGAAGGTGAACGCTAATGAACACTATTTAAGAATTAAAAAAATATATTATTATTTTAAAAATGCAGCTTTTAAAATTATCAATGTATTAGATACTGTAATTTGTAATAGTTTTTTTTATGAATATTTATAAATTCTCCTATACCTTGTTTCTAATGATCTATTAATTACTAAATAATCTATTAATTACTAAATGAAAAACTACTAAATGTGTTTTAGATACTAAATAATTATTTTTTATAGAGTAGTAGAAAGATTATGATAAGAATTAGACCCAGTTTGGCAAAAAGTAGAACATAGCGGATAAGCTGTCGGATAACATATGAGTTTATACAAATAGCAGATAAGTTTATAATGGATAGCTGAAAGCAGATAAACTAACAGATTGAATTTGAAGTGATTGGTAAAATCAGCGGTTTAACTAACTTATAAGTGTGAAATGACATGAAAGACATTTGTAATCAATGCTTAAATTATTATTATTCAATAGATGATGGGGAAGACCGATAAAAAAAATAGAGGAAGGGGAAGAAGTTTATTTAAAATAATGAAGGTAAAAATAAGAAAAAAGTAATACGCTATAAATTAATTGAAAAACGCTATAAGCTACCTTTTACTAAATAACTCTATTTTTTTTTTAATTTGTCACCTCCTAGTCAAATCTGCTATAAGCTAGCAGATTGAACTTACTAACCAAAGTCTTAAAAACTTTTATGGAAAAATATAACATTTGATTTTACCTATATATTGAATTAAATGCTATACCTTTTAATGAAAATATTTATTTCTTAATTCTTTTATCAATATTAAGTAGGATTTTTAAATGATTTAAAGAATTCAATAACAATGCTCCTCTTTAATACTCCCTCCGTCCCTTAATATAGGACTCCCTTTGACCATTTCACGCCCTTAAGAAAGGGGATTTTGTTAGTTATTAGCATTAAATTTGTACAAAATATAAGCTATTTTTTCCAAGTTACCCTTCTCATCTTCCAAGACTATTAAGAGAGAGAGAGATAATTAATACACTTTGGTATAGGGGGTAATTTTGTAAAAAAATAAGTAATGCATCTTGGTATTTGAAAAGAGTCTTATATTAAGAGACAATTTTTTTTACAAAAGAGTCTTATATTAAGGGACAGAGGGAGTATTTTTTAGCAAATACTTTAATTAAAAAGTTATTACATTTTATCTGTGGAATATAAATATCAGGACCTCGGTCCGATTTTGGCAAAGACTACAATTTTAGCAAAGGCTAAAATTTAGGTTGGCGTTATCGGTGTATGACTAGAGATGTCAACGTAGTAGTGTAGTGGGTACTCTCCCAGGGCCCTCTCCATCCCCCGTATTAACCCCATCTAGATCTCTACCACATGTAGTTTTCTTCCTCGTCCTCGTCCTCGTGGGTCCCAACGGATCCTTAAAGGGACCCCAATATGCATACAAAATTAGCAAATAATAAACTAAAACTCAATATAATTGAAAAAATATATAAAAGTAAAAAATTCTTGAATTCAATTAAAGTTAAAACATAACAAGTTGAAACTTAAATAGAACAAACATAAAAGAAAATAGACCGAATAAATATGATTAAAAATTTATGGTTGACCATTTGTTAATAATTTTTTAAGTTGATAATATAATATATTATTTAAAATTACTAAATTATATTTATAATATATAATACTTATTTATAATATATACTTATCTATAAGGGTAGGGTATTTTTGTAAGCTTATTGAAGATGGGGACCATATGGGGCGGGAAGTATGATCTCCATCCTCGAAATTCCTTCGAGGGGTTTTCTTCTTGTCCCCGTTTCCACGACAATAAAATTCCTACCTGCATGGCTTTAAATGGAACATTTTGAACAAAAATATCTAAATACAACTGAAAATTGACATCAATGCCGTAAGATCCTAGCTGAGTATCCCTCAGACCTCCCTTCTAAAGAAAAATTGAGACTTCCATGATAAGTGGAATTCTCAATAAGTCGGATGATGGTGACTGTGGAGCAATTATCGATTACATCTTCCGTCTCATATTAAGTGTCATTTAATGTAATGTACACGTCTTAAGAAAATCATTAATTATATCTATTTCTTAGGTAAAATAATATGGGTTGACTAAAATATTCTTAGTTTAGTATGAATCAGGTGAAAAGACTAATTAATATGATGTAATTGAGATAAAAATAAATAAGAGTATTATTAGAAAAAAACAGTTAATACTCTCTCGATATCCTAAAATGACAAATATTTTTAGATGTGTAAATATTCTAAACACGATACTTAACATTAGACGGTGGGAGTATTCAACTAACCAAAAGCAATTCATGCCTCCTCTCAAATTTCAGTTTAATATTGACTGTAAACTCACCAGTCAGTGAGATTACTGGTCAATGCGGATATTTTTAAATGGATCTTGTTGATCAGTATATTTTTAAAAAAATTAAGAATTTTTTTATTAAAAATTATAATATTAAATGTTTGTTTTACCAGAAGTAGTAATATTTAATGTTAAGACATTTTTTAAAGATTTAATGTTAAGACATTGAATACTTATACTTTTTAAATTTTAAAAAAGTGTTTTTTAATACCATAAAGCGCTAAAGTGTTGCGAGACATTGGAAGCGTGGGTTCGAACCCACAACGCTTCACTTTCCAATCCTCAGCCTCCCTCCCCGTGACCATTTGTAGTAAAGACCAAAAACAATTCTATAACTAGTGTTTTTATGATTAGCATTTGTCTTTTAAAATTTAGATAAAAATATAAATTAAAAATTCAAGTTAAAATACTAGTATAAATTAAAATCTAAAATTATATAATTAATTTTAAAAATTAAATAAACCACATTTAATAATGTAAAAATAAATTAAAAATATATTTTGCAAAATTATCTTTGTAGAGTTGAGATTCCAAGAAAAATAAGTATTTTTTAAAGTAAATAAACTTTGAAGTAATTAAAAGTTATTATTTTAAAAAAATAGTTTTAAACAACAACAAAAGTTACAAATTAAACAACAAGTTTCAAAGAAGAAGAATATAATAAAAGTGTTGTCATTTTTCGGGTGAAGTATCTATTTTAAAAGTGTTATCATATGATAGTAGTAGATTCAAGCTACTGGATTTGTGCCAGTGAGGAGGAGTTTGAACATCATACACGATTACGGAGTTCTAGAGGCAGACCTCGTTATCCCATTGTACACAAAATTAGAGGATGAGAATTTTAAAATTAAAAAAAAATACGTTATATCAATCAAGACAAATTTAAAAAAAAAAAAAAGAAGACACACCGTCACTTGATTCAACGATCATGACACTAGTGTGTTAAATTACAGTAAGTAAGATACTAGTGTGTTAAATTAAACCTGAAGGTAACAGTTCAGAAAAACTATTTAACAAATACTCATAATTTAATGAAGAAATAGAACAATTTCAAGTTAAAAAATGAAGGTAATTATATATTTTTCTAAACAAAATTAAGAACTAAGGGATGGGAGTTAAAAGAAAACGACCTGAAAACCAACAGAGGCCAAAGGCACAGCCATGCCACGGTACAGAGCAATGGGTCCCTCCTTCCCCAGCACATTCCTAAGGATGCTGATGGCAGAGGCCTTGCCAGATTGTTGTTGCATGACGCGGATTGTGTCCAACGGGTAACTTGATATTATTCCAGCTGTGCCACCAAGTCCTCCCGCTACAAACTCTCTTCCCATACTGCTCGCACCAAATTCTGCCCAAAAGTCCATTCTCACCTTCCTCAAACTTCCTGTTATTTATTTATTGATATCAAAGCAAAAAGTGAGTCCACCACATTACATTGCATACACGTCAATTGAAAAAATACCCAAAATTTAAATGTGGTTTTTTTCTTTAAGGCTTTAGTTTGTTACACGGATCAAATTTTATCGTTTCCTGAGAGAGACTAAAAAACGGAAGCGAAAGCCCGCTAGCTGGTTGCCCTGTTTTGAAGTGTTGATGTGTGATTAAGGGGGTGCTATAAAGTAGAAAAACTTACTTGGCACTGCCGAAAGCACTTCGTAATTTGTTTCTGGAAACGATATTTGCTGCCGGCACACCTCGTGTTGCAAGGAAGACTGCGATGTTACTTATGGCATGACTCGTCTCAGTTTATTATTATTGTTATTGTTATTATTATTTTGAATTAATTATATTTTTAATATATTAACAATTGTTAGAAAACTTTAATCTTTTAATAATTTTTTAATGAATTTAATTTTTTAACTTTTTAGTTTTTATAATTAAGTTCCTAAATCATATCTTTCTTTTAAAACCTTTTAATTTCTTATTTTATTAAAATTTTTTGCCAATTGAATCGATTAAATTATTTTAAACTTCCTTTTCTTTAAAATTCTTTAACCAACACATCAAACTTTTGTTGATCAAAAAAAAACACCAAACTTTATTCGATGTACTTTTATAAATTGCCGTAAAATTCTGACATTATTTAATTAACAATATATAACATTTCAACTATGTTTAGAATAAAAACTATGTTTTGATAATTCGTCAAAAAAAAAACTATGTTTAGATAACAATAATCTTAATTACACTAGTCAAAAATGTTTAATATAATATATTAAATGTTTTCAACTGTTATTGAAAAATATTAATGAGCGATTTCGAGAGTATTAATTAAAATAAACATAAAATTTGTTTAACAAACATATTATATTAACATGAATATAACTTTTATACACATTTTTCACAGATTTTATACATATTTTTAAGTAATTAAAACTTATATACACTTTAATATTTTTTTTTTTTACTCAACACTTTAAAATTCTTAAACCACTCGTAATAAATTCTTACTTTTAAAAGCTTATTTTACATTTATTTTCTTAATTGGTGTCAGAATAACATTTTTGTTAGCATATTTTTTTATTGACAACCGAAATTAATTTTCAGATTTGTGATTATAAATATACCTTAGATAGAAGATTAATTGCATGTGAATGAAATATTTTATTTTAAAACTTGTAAATCTGTATCTATCCACATACGCACACACCAATATACTAAGAGTGTGTTTGTCTTAGATTTTAAAGCTCCAAAATCCTGGTGAAAATTAGCGGTGGACAAAAGTAATAAAGGAGGAGCTTCTACTTTCTGCCGTTTCAGTGTCTCGGTCTGTGTTTTTTTGGATTGTGCGGCAAATACAAACTCAACCAAACACACTCTAACTCACTAGAGTTTTTTTTAATACATGTTAATTTAGTATTATAATATAATTTTTTATATTTATAAATTAATAATATAATCAAAATTTTTATAGAATCTATATTTATATATTGTTAGATGTAATAAATTTTTTATACATCAAATTATTTACTATTAAATTTATTTAACTAATCACCTAATTTAATATAATAATTTTAAATTTGGATGTCATGCCATGTTTAAATATAGGCCAAATCAATTCTTTTTTGTGAATGAGCTAACTTTATATTAAAATAAAGCTATTCAATCATAAACTTAATTTGTCAAAATATTGGTTGACTAAGTGAGTAGATGAAATTTCAAAATTTTGTTTTTTTAAAATTAAATACATTCAAATAAGTATATTTTTAACATACTTTATTTCCAATTTTTAAAATAAATTATTAAATTGATTATGAAATCTATGCATTCACTTGATCGCCCGATAATTATATTAAATACAAGTTACTAATAATTAGATTAATTATTTATATATGTATATATCGTATTAGTTAATACCTGTATAAAAAAATTTAAAATAGACAAAAATAAGCTTTTGTTTGAACATTATATATATATATATATATTATGTGAGACTTAGTACTTAATTAAAATTAATTAAAATATTATAAAAAAGTGGATTTCAGGAAAAGAAAAAAAAAGTAAAGAAAGCTAAATAACATGATATTAAACAACAAATAATACATCAATTTTATTTTCAGTATCAATTCAAATGCATTGAGTGATTATTTTATTTGTATAAGCTTTATAATTTAATAATGATATTTTGAGTTTTAATTAATTTAATTTTTAGTATCAATTTAATTTTCTTGAGAACGTAATTATGCAGTCACATCTTTATTTGTATAAATAGTTAAATACAGACACAAATCAAAAGAAAACAACTAATTATTTGTATCTTTTAGAGATGTAGGGTAAGTACATGAATAACGGATAATCAATTACATTTGATTAAACTTAAAAATTATAAGTGTATTTATTGTTTGAATTTAGTAATAATTGACTGTGTAATATAAAAGTTCTCTGAAATGGTAATCATATCGACTATGGTATTGTTGTTTTCTTTTTAATTATTATGAAGGATACACATATTTATTTTATTTTAGAAATTTGCTAATCTCATTTCAATAATAATGAGATTTATTTATTGACAAATATTAAATCGTCACATAATTTTAATATAAATCAAATAACCATAAATTATGAATACTATATAGAGATACATTAAAACAACACATAATTCACAAAAGAGGAAGGGGTAGAGGAGGGAGTTGGGCTGGGAGTGGTGGGGAGGTGGTCGCAGGGGTAGGGGACGGGAAATTAAGAGGAAGGGGATAGAGGTAATTTTGTTAAAAACAGGAAAAGGGTGTATGACTGAAAAAATAAGGGTGGATACAACACTCATCGAACAATTTTGTCTCGCCGTGGCAGACTGGCAGGCCCATCCGTTGTCCTCCCAAGTGAGTTAGACATACTTGATGGCAACTACAAGTCTACACCATGTTAGGTACCAGAGTAACGGAATAGTGTCACACAGCTAAAATAAGAGACGAGAAAATAAGGAAATAAACACACAAAATTTACGTGGAAAACCCTCAACAAATAAGGGAAAAACCACGGGGCAAGACCAGAAGAATTTCACTATGTGGAAAAATATTACAAGAATACCTCTCACAAAATACCTCACAAATACTCTCACAATACTCTTGTTGAGTATAAGAAATAATAAAAGATGAGAAGAGAAGAAGATTTGGGATGATTTAAACATCACACCTTGGCCTCCTTTTATACACTACAAATGAGCCAACCAAATAAAATCTCACCGATGTGGGACTTGAGTTTCAACAATTCTCCCACTTGAAGATTTTGGTTGAGTCAATCATATCTTCACACCACTCTTTCTGCCTTGCCATTCCATGTCGCTTACGTTTCTGATAGGCCATAGGAGGATCGACACCAAATAAACTTGTCAGCATTGATTGGCTTCGTCATCACATCTGCTAGGTTATCTTTGGTGTGAATCTTTTTCATATCCACGGTTCCTTTCTCTACCACTTCACGAACAAAGTGATATTGGGTATCTATATGCTTTGTCCTGGAATGAAAAGCTGAATTCCTTGCAATGTGCAAGGCACTCTGAATGTCACAATACACAGTAATCATCTGTTGCTTATGCCCGAGTTCCTCCATTAAACCTTTAATCTAGATAGCTTCCTTGCAAGCCTGGGTAGCTGCCATGTACTCAGCCTCTGTAGTAGACAAAGCTACAACAGTCTGTAACTTAGATAACCAGCTCACCGCTCCCCCTGCAATTGTGAATACATACCCAGTAGTGGATTTCCTTTTATCAAGATCACCTGCAAAATCTGAATCAACATAACCCCTGACAATGAATTCTGATCCTCCGTAACATAATGCAACATCTGAGGTTCCTTTGATGTATCTAAGGATCCTCTTAACAGGAATCCAATGCTCTCTACCTCGATTTGCCATAAACCGACAAAGCGCTCACACTGCTTGCGCAATGTCTGGGCTTGTACATATCATGGCATACATAAGGCTTCCCACCGCCGATGCATACTGCTCGAGACATTTCCATCCTCTCCGCTTCATTGCTAGGACTCATACCTGAGGATAATTTAAAATTGACAGGAAGCGGGGTAGAAATTGGCTTACAGTCTTGCATGTTGAAGCGCCGCAAGACCTTCCTTAGATAATTCTTTTGAGAAAGCCAAATCTTCCTATCATTTCTGTCTCGGTGAATTTGCATCCCTAAAATCTTGTTTACGGGTCCTAAGTCCTTCATATCAAACTCCCTAGCCAATGTGCCTTTAATTCCTGGATTCGATCTTTGTTGGGGCCTACCACCAACATGTCATCCACATACAACAAAGAAATGATGAAATCATTATCATCAAACCTCTTGTAGTACGCATAATGGTCTGAACTCGATCTGTTGTAACCAAGGCTAATTATGAAGGAATCAAATCTCTTGTACCAACATCCGGGCGCCGCTTTAGACCGCATGCAGATTTGGTCAACCTACAAACCAAGTTTTCTTTTCCTTGTTCTTTAAAGCCTTACGGTTGGAACATATAAATTTCTTCTTCAAGCTCTCCATGAAGAAAAGCAGTCTTTACATCCAACTGCTTAAGATGTAAATCAAATGCAAGACACATTGCCAACACTACCACGATAGTAGTAAGTTTGACAAGCTGGAGAAAATATCTCGCCAAAGTCTATCCCTTCTTTACGAGCATAACCTTTGACTACAAGTCCGCACGATACCGCTCCACTTGATCATTGCCGTCTCGTTTAATTTTGAACACCCATTTGTTCCGATGGCTTCCGACCCTTTGGAAGTTCAACAAGTTCCCAAGTCTTATTTCTATGTAGGGCTTCCATTTCTTCTGCATTCTTTGTCATCCATTGAGAAGCATCTGAACTGCTCAACGCTTCTTGAAGAGCCGATGGTTCACCTTCTTCGGCCAAAAGACAAGATGCATCATGGCGAGCCATAACATAGTCCGAGTGCCATGATGGTGCCGTTATCCGACGTGTTGATCGTCGAACTCCTTCATCATTGACCTCATCCGGTTCTTGTTCTATGTGCTCAGTTACGCCCGGAAGAATCATCTTCTTGAGTCTTTCTCTCCAACCGCACTATAGCGATCTCCTTGGAAATCTTTGTCATTTTTTGCTCACTTTGCGGTTCATTTTCTCGCAAAGACTACATCTCTGCTAACAATAAGCTTGCGGGTAGTGGGGTCCCACAAGCGATACCCCTTGACATTGTCAAAGATAACCCAAGAATATACATTTTACGGATTTTGGATCCAATTTTGTTCTTTCTTGGGAGTTGTACATTACGACGCAGGACATCCAAACACATGTAAAGAAGAATAATCTATCGGCTTTCCTTTCCACATCTCCATTGGTGACTTCAAACCAATCGTTGATGGCGATCGATTTATCACGTAACAAGCGCTTTGATATTACGCCAAAAAGATTTGGCCAATCCCGATGTTCTCAAAGATAGCTCTTGTTCTTTCTAGGAGAGACTGTTCATCCACTTCGCTACACCATTCTGGCTGAGGTGTATGTCCAACGATGAATTGTCTCGTAATACCCTCTTGCTTGCGAATGATAGAAAGTTACCATCTACATATTCTCCTCCATTGTCCGTCCTCAAGCACTTGATTTTCTTCCCGCTTCAAGCTCTACTTGTGCTTTGAACTCCTTGAATACCGGAAACACATCCGACTTCTTCTTGATTGGGTACACCCACAATCTCTGGAGTAGTCATCAATGAATGATACAAAATACTTTGCTCCCCCATGGATGTTTCCGCGACTCCCACACATCAGAATGTATCAAGTCTAGTATGCGTTTGCTTCAGTAGCTACTTTTGCAAATTTCAATCTATGTCGCTTACTTGTCACACGCTGCTCACGAAGGGTAAAGTTACCGTCTTGAGCCGGGTAAGAGATTGTGTTCGCAAGAACTTTCAAGCCACGTTCGACATATGGCCTAGCCTCACGATGCCACATCATCGTTGATTCTTCATGGCTCGTTGATGCAACTGATGCATCCGCCTCTTGCAACGTATCTCCCAAAAGCATGTATAGATTGCTTGTGATCTTTTCTGCTTTCATCACCACAAGGTTGCCCTTCACTACTTTCAAGACTCCACCTTCAATATGGATCTTGCACCCGAGGTCATCCAATTGCCCAGTGGACAATAGATTCCTTTTCAAGCCATTCACATGTCGCACTTTGTATCTACTTAACAAGCACCATCTTGCATCTTTATTCTGATAGTACCGATTCCAACAATTTCTAAGGCGTGATCATTTCCCATAAACACGGATCCTACCGAGACAGGCTCACAAGTACAAAACCAATCACGGTGTGAAGTCATGTGCCATGTCGCACCTGAGTCCACTATCCAAACATCATTGAGTTTCCTTCCACCTTTAGGACTTACTGCTCCGCTATACATGATTTCTCCATCATCTGAGGTACTTGCAACACAACCTTGAGAGGTTGATGCTCCTGAGGTCTTCTCTCCATTCTTCTTGTTCCAACACTCCTTCTTCAAGTGCCCTCTCATGCCACAGTTATAGCATTTGGGATTCTTTCTTCTTCGAGATTTTGATCTACCATGATCTTGGCTCCCACTGGGGCCACGTTAGTTGATCCGCCTCTCGTCATCGATAAAGCTTACGCTTGCTTGAACTTCGACCTTTCCTCCTTATTCTTGCGCCTGGATTCTTCTTCAAGAATTGCACCGGCAACATCATCAAAGTGAAGAGTGTCAGCAACATTATTGTTTGTAATGTTGATGATGAGTTGATCATACGAATCTGGTAAACTCTGAAGTAAAAGTTCTGCACGTTCATTTTCTGCTATTTTGAAATCTGATGCTGTGAGCTGAGCAAATAGCGTGTTCAGGGTGTTAATGTGATCCGTCACCAATGTGGATTCACTCATTCGAAGAGTGTAGAGTTTCCTCTTCAAGAATATTCTTGTGTGAAGTGACTTAACCTCGTACAATTTGTTAAGTACATCCCAAATCTCTTTTGCAGTCTTCTTTTCTGCAACACTTGACAAAACTGAATCCGCCATTGCTAGGTGCAAATTGGCAACAGCATTGCCATCCTTCTCTTTCCACTTTTCATCAGTCATATCTGCAGGTCTGCCTTCAATTGCTTCCAAGCAATTATCCTTCCTCAAAGCTCGCCACCTTCAATTTCACAGGGAGAAGTTACTCGGTTGAACTTCTATCTCAAATTTTGTCGCCATGGTTATACACGAACCAAACCGGATTACACTATTTCACCGTGAATAGTAATGCGATTATCGTGAAACGATGTTATGCATTATCCGTATACGAGAACAAATCCAAAGATATGTTAACAATTCGTAAAAGTATACAACCACACGTATGAATAATAACCGTATATGGGAATAGTATCATTATCTTTGGAATAGTATTTGTAGACCGTAAATAGTACACCAGGTAAGTTCCCAGAAAGAGAGGTGGGTCACCAATGGACACGCTTAAATATCAAGTCTTTCCTTAGCCGTAACTTTTCCTAGACATGCACTTCTACACTACCACACTATTTCCAAAGAACAATTCTTTCTCGATGTGGAAGATCAGACAATGCTGCAACCACAGAGCATACTAAGAACCGACACCTTCCTAGAGTGACGCAGCGGAATAGTATCACCAACCTTGGAGCTCTGATACCACTGTTAGGTACCAGAGTAACGGAATGGTGTCACACAGCTAAAATAAGAGACAAGAAAATAAGGAAATGAACACACAAAATTTACGTGGAAAACCCTCAACAAATAAGGGAAAAACCACGGGGCAAGACCAGAAGAATTTCACTATGTGGAAAAATATTACAAGAATACCTCTCACAAAATACCTCACAAATACTCTCACAATACTCTTGTTGAGTATAAGAAATAATAAAAGATGAGAAGAGAAGAAGATTTGAGATGATTTAAACATCACACCTTGGCCTCCTTTTATACACTACAAATGAGCCAACCAAATAAAATCCCACCGACGTGGGACTTGAGTTTCAACACACCATACACGATCCAGCCAAATGGGAGACTCTGACCTTTGCGCACGGTTTGGAACAAAAAAGGAAGGGAAACACGGGAAGAAAGGAAGGAAAACACGATATTAGAAAACTTTTCCATCGTTTAGTTTTGTGCAACTTAGGAAGATAATGGAAAAAATGTTTGTGGGACCAACAATTATTCCATCTCCCAAATTGGATGGAAAACGCAAATGGCAGGGCAAAAATCAGCAAAACAGCAAATATTTTTTCTATTTTTCAATTTGTAAACTTTTTTTATGTAAGGGTATTTAAGTCATTTTAATTTTATGTTTCTTTCTTTTATCTCATTTTCTATCCAATCAAACAAGAGGAAAAAAAACTTTAGCTTTCTTTCCTTTCATTTTCTCTTCTACCAAACAACTAAAAAATCAACTCATTTTCTATTCTTTTATCTTTTCTATTACTTTCATTCGAAACTAATGTCTATAATATTCTATTTCAAATATTTAATACATATATCAAATTACAATTTTTAGCATGTTTACTTCAAAATTCAAACCTTTTTCAACGACATCACGTCAACAAAGTCAAAGAGTACGAATCTATTTACTTCCTAAAAATATTTTCATTTTTCATTTTGTCGTTTGATGAGGTATAACTGGTTTGGAGAAGAGAGATATTTTAATTGTTTATTTCAGTTTTCAAAATTTTCTAATGTGTAGTTACTATTTCTAATATTAATTTTTATGAACAGTATAATCGACCTTTTAACGTTTTTGAAATTTTCAAAAATATGAATTTTGTTTTCTAAAAATGAGAATGAGAACAGTCCATCAAACACATTTTTACTATCACTGTTTATTTTAGAAATGAAAACATGAAACAATGAAAATAATGGGTCCTAATATTTTACTTCCTTTCAAAAAAAAATTAAGGAGCGGAAAACCAATAAGCAAGTTTTTGCCTCCAAATAATATTTTATTGTGTTTTCTCATTCTCGCAGTGACGGAGCGTGACAAATTAATTTGAGGGGGCAAAATAGTGAATATATATATATATATATATATATATATAAGAATGCTACAATACACCCACTAGTTTTTATGTGTGTATATGTATATGTGTATATATATATGTGTGTATGTATGTATGTTTGTTTGTATGTGTGTGTATGTATGTGAGAATGCTACAATACACCCACTAGTTTTTATGAAGGTATATTTTAGCATCCTACAACTTTTTATTTAGACCAAAAAACCATTTCCTTTCTTTAAAATAAAACCACTTTTAAAATGAAAATGTGAAGAATTAATGAGTTTAGTATATGCAAACAAGCATTTGAAAACAATTTTATCTTGTTAAAAAGTTAAAAAAATAGATAAATATGTTTTGGTCTTTTAAAATATTTCCCTTGGTATAATTTGTTTTTATTTATTTAATATTGATAGTGTGATTTTAAATAAAATGCAAAAGACAAGCATTATAAAATGAAAAATAAAAATATGTGAAAAGTTATGTTTAATTTGCAAGATATATATATATCGTACCTATGAATACCAATTAGGTGGATTGGTGTAGTGGTAAAGTGTTGTTTTTTCAAACTCATGGTACTAGGTTCAAACCAATGGTTTGATATTTTTGAAATTTTCATGGCCAACAGTGTACTGCCACATAAGCATCTTCACGTCAGCACCACACATACCAGCCATGTCAGCACCTAACACGTATGTTAGCTCCACGTGTACACATGTCACGTCAACACTTAACTGTCACGTCAGCATTTCCGTTAACAATTAGATGACAATTTAATAGAGATCAAAATCGCGTAATTTAAAAAATAGGGGTACCAAGATTGCAAAATTAAAAATAGAGGGACCAAAATCGTTGATTGGTTAAAATATGGGGACCAAAACTACAGTTAAGCCTAGTTTTTTAAAGAAAGGGAATGGTTTTTTGGTCCAAATGAAGATGTGTAGGATGCTAAAATACACATTCACAAAAACTGGTAGGTATATATATATATATATGTGTGTGTGTGTGTGTGTGTGTGTGTGTGTGTCACAATAAATCATTAAACATTTAGGGTCTGTTTGGTTGAGGGTTTTGAAGAGGAGGGGAGAGATTATTTTAAATTATGTTTGTTTGGTTCAATTTTTTTAAGGGGAGGGTAGGGGAACAAAATCCCTCATAACCCAATTTTGGCTTCCCTCCCAAAATAGGGGGTTTTGGAGGGGAGGGGAGGAGAGATTAAATAATTTAAAATAAAATTACTTAAATATCTCTATATATAATATAATATAAAAGACTATAAGGATATACAAGTAAATTAATCCCTCTCCTCCCCTCCTGAACCAAACATGCAAAGTTTTCCCTCCGCTCCCTTCCTCTCAACCCAACACAAAATCAAATTAAATCCCTCCCCTCCCCTCCCTTAAAATCCCTCCCCTCCCCTCCCCTCGTTTGAATCAAGCAAAATCTCTCATAACCCAATTTTGGCTTCCCTCCTAAAATAGGGGGTTTTGGAGGGGAGGGGAGGAGAGATTAAATAATTTAAAATAAAATTACTTAAATATCTCTATATATAATATAATATAAAAGATTATAAGGATATACAAGTAAATTAATCCATTTCCTCCCCTCCTGAACCAAACATGCAAAGTTTTCCCTCTGCTCCCTTCTTCTCAGCCCAACACAAAATCAAATTAATTCCCTCCCCTCCCTTCCCTTAAAATCCCTCCCCTTCCCTCCCCTCGTTTGAATCAAGCAGACCTTATTGTTGTCATGGTCAAGTTTATTTGTTTCATTCAAATGAATGCGGTTCAATTCTTGCTTGGAGCTGTTTTTTGCACTATTTTTTGCAAAAAATACAATTAAAATGAAAAATACCTTCTTTCCAAATTTGAACATTGAACTCGTTGATTTAAAAGCGCTGCGCCGCCACTGCGCCATGGTAGACAATTGGAGCATATAAACAACCTATGTATATATATCATCAATACATGTATATATATACACCTAATCATTAATATTTTTTTTTTTAATTTTTGGGTAGCCATGACTACTTCATTCATACAAGAGAGCCACATTAATCGGTGAAGAAAGCTTGCAGTTTTGGCTGAACAAGTTCAATTCTATCATTTGAGAGAAAAGAAACAACATCTGTCATTGTAGGTATGTCTGCTGCATAACCTTGTACGCACAAGAGGCCAATATGAATATATCTCAATACTTCATTTGGAGTGCTTGATTCATGTAGTGTTGAGTCTATTAGAATATGTAAATATAGAAAGTTATTATTAGTATTGATTGTAAATGATATTAGTATTGATTGTAAATCATTAGCATTGATTTACATATTCTATATTTACATATTCTAATAGTTATCAATACTATTATGTATATGATTTATATCTTTGAATTCTTCGTCTAATGCTGGCAAGTGGCTCTCGTGCATATCGCATAACATAACCCCACAAGCGACGACGATTCCTCAAAACATAAGGGGCAATGGAGTTACTAATATACAAGAGAATAATGTGTGAAAAGATCCATCCATTCATCTTACATATTAACCAAAAAAAAAAAGGCGAATTAAAAATAAGAAATTTCGTGTTCAATTCATCCGAATCAAAAGCGGTCTCAGTTAAAGACCCAAAACACCGCTGGAAAGAGGACTGCGGGTGCAAATGCATCTTCAAAATAAAGTAGAAGCCCAATGCTTCAATAGAAAGGTATAAAGTCCATCTAGTAGCAAAAAGGTTCACACAACAGGTTTGGACTACTTGGAAACCTTTAGTCCAGTGGTCAAGATGACCATATTGAAACTATTATTGTCACTTGTAGTTGCAGCTCACTTCAAGTAGCACCTACATCGGCTAGATGTAAACACAACTTTCCTTCATGGAGATCTTATCGAGGAAGTATACATGAAGCCACCTCCGGGCCTTGTTTTGCCTTAGCCTCACATGGTTTGCAAACTAGAAAAGTCTCTCTATGGCCTAAAACAGGCCGGCCGCAAAGTGGAATGCCAAGCTGCCCCATACTCTAACTGATTCGAGCTTCTCACGATCCAAAACAGATTATTCCCTACTTACTAAACACACATCCAAGGGTTTCACTATTGTCCTTGTTTACGTAGATGGCCTTGTACTTGCTGGTAGTGATATTCATGAAATTCAGCAGCTAAAGCAATTGCTTAATGATAAGTTCAACATAAAAGATCTTGGGCAGCTCAAGTACTTCCTTGACTTTGAGATAGCACGCTCTATAGTTGGAATCAATATATGTCAACACAAGTATGCTCTTGATCTTCTTCAAGATACAAGACTTCTTGCATCCAAATTGTGTACAACACTAATGGATCCTCATGTAAAGTTGAGCAAGTCTTCAGAGACTCCTCTTTTGGATAGTTCTTCATATAGGTGTCTAATTGGTCGTTTATTGTACTTGAATCACACTAGATCAGATATTCCTATGCTGTTGGAAGGCTTAGCCAGTTCCTTGACTCACCTAATGACGTGCATCTTCAAGCAGCCAATAGGGTGCTGCGATATGTCAAAAATGCTCCTGGACTTGGTTTGTTTTTCCCTGGGAATATTGAGCTTACTCTTTGTAGTTTCACAGAGTCGGATTAGGGAGCTTGTCAAGATTCAAGGCACTCAATTTTTGGGTTGCTGCTTTTTCCTTGACAACTCAATTATCTCATGGAAGAGTAAGGAAAAAATATGTTGTATTACGCTCCTCTCTTGAAGCCGAATATCGTGCTTTAGCTCAAGGGACATGTGAAGCACAATGACTATTGTATCTCTTACACGATCTTCAGTTCCAGGCACCCACTCCGTGGTTATGTATTGCAATAACCGATTAGTTATTCACATTGCCAACAATCCCATATTCCACGAACAAACAAAGCATATTGAACTTGACTGTCACCTAGTACGACACAAAGTTCAATCTGGTTTCCTTCACTTGCTTACCATTTCCACTCATGATCAGGTAGTTGACCTTCTTACCAACTCATTGCATCATGGACTATTCTCTGCACTTCATCCCAAGCTTGGAATGTCTGAGATACATCATTCCAGCTTGGAGGGGTGTTGGTTGACATATATTAATGAGTTAGTTGTGTAATAGTTTAAGAGAGTTAGTTATTTAACTAAATAGGAGTTATAAGTCAGTTAGCATTAACTCTAGTTAGTTAAGCTGAATTACATGGTAGCTCTTAATTCACAGCTCTCTGTGTTTGTATACATATCTATTGTAAGAATATTGAGACGATCATTCTTAATAATGAATTCTCTAGATTTTCCAAACTCTCTAAAGCTTTCCCTGCACTTTTCTTTTTTCATTTCCTCACATTTTACACATTTATAGCTCACTTGAAACCTTAACTAATTTTTCATTCTTACCCTCCACAACTATGTGGTTGCAGTTACTTGGTAATTTTTTCATTGAGAATCATTCACATCCACTTGAATGAATAGCAGAAATGGCAGGTGAAGACGATTATGGGGTATTTGAATATACAACGTTAATTAATTGCTTATTCAGTATGTGCTTATTGTACAAGAGCTCATATACAAGTTGTTTATGCAAAGGAAGCGGAAAATAGATAAACTATGCATAAATTGAAAATAACTTATGACAATATATTATCCAATTATGAGCATATCATAATTGATTTTGATAAACTCTTCTTAACACTTATGCAAGCACTTGCCATAAGATAAATATAAAGTTGTTTCAAACGCCTCCCATGTTTCACCAAAAAAAAAAAAAGCCTCCCATGTAAAAAATGGATGAGTAGTTGAATAGGTGAAATAGAATCAAAATGGTTGAATATAGATCATGCATACATTTTTTTTGAACGCACTATACCGCGTTATTTAACGAGAGAAGGGACTCTTCTAAGGACAGTTGGCCTAGTCTATCTCTCTCATACTTGCTTATTTTTTCATTCTTATGGACATACCACATCCAACTGTCGAGAGAAGAAACAAAACAGAAGTTAAGACTTGGATGTTTCCAACGGCGTGAATGCGTGATTCATTTCAGCTTACGACAGGGAATCCACATCCAATTAAAGGAGAGGAGGGACTTTTCTAAGGCCAATACCTCTTTGAATCTTTTGCAGAAAAATATATGTTTATTAGGTACTTATGACATTATATATAAATAATCTGCTTAGACGTCTGAAAATTAAAATAGCTAAAGACATTCCCTGCCACCCGGGTTGTACGTTTCTTTTTTATCATACCGGAGATTCAATTTGCGGTGGGCAATAGCTGACTGCTTTGCCGCGAAGCTATCTTAATTATCCTCTCTTTATTCCATGATGATGATGATGATTCCATCAGGTAGCATTAGCTACTTCCATCAAACTTGCCTAATTATATTAATTCATTCTTTTGTTAGTATATGTAACTCCGAACTACTAAAGTCTAAAAGGTTTCACTGCTTCATCAAAGTTGTATGTGTTTATGGCTTTTGTCTTCCATTTGACAAGGGTATTTTACTTTATTGCGTCATGAGGAACTGGTGAACCTATTATCGATCAATTAAATGGTTAAAGGTGCACCTAAGGTGGTTGAGGCACATGGTTACGAGGGTTGGCTCCAGCAGTACCACCATCCCTTTTAATTGGATGCACATTAACTTAACCTGGCCAAAATAGTTGCTTTTTCTCCTAAAATTTATTTTGCCACCCTCAAATCATTCCCGAAAATTAAGTTAAAGAATTCCAAGTTTGCCGCATATGACCCTTCCATAGATATAATTTTTTTTTTGGTACAGTCCAAAGATATAATTTACATGCACTTTTTTCCTCCAAATGTCACCACTGTTTGTGAGACTTTTTTTTTTGTTTTGACAAAGGGATTCTATTGCATTTCATTCAAAATAACGGACTCAATACATGTTGGGATATCATAGTAAACCTGAGGATTAGCCGTATATATGACCATCTTAACTAAGCAATGAGCAGTCATATTAGCATGTCTCCTAGTGAACTCTACATGAGACTTTTGAAGGGAAAAAAAAAAGAGCAACTCTTTACACTCAATAACCATGGAACCAAACTCAGTGACATCAATAGCATTAGACTTCAACCCATCCACCACAAGTTTGGAATCCATCTCAAAAATGACATGCTCCATTTCAAGCTCCAGCATCCAGCCAATTGCCATCCTTAAGCCCAGCGCTTCACCCAAACTAACCTCCAGTAAAGGCTGAAAATTACACGTCTTGGCGGCCATAAACAAGCCAAATTCACCCCTGAGACACAAACCAATACCAACCCGATTGTGACTTGAGGAGAAGGAGGCATCAATGTTACACTTCACCAACGTTGCACCGCTTTAGTGTCCCAGCTTTTCCGGCCTGGGTTCATTAGTTGATGCACCCTCAAAAAAGGATTCAACGCACTTTCATCAACAGGTTTGACCGGGGCTCTATCATTTGTCCAAATGTCACCAAAGACTTTTATATCTACACCTGTTCCAATGCTTGTGAGACTTTTAATAACTCTATTTTAATCTAAGAGTTTTTCTAACGTGTGCAACCTTGCACATAATAAGAATTATTAATTGTTCATTTTTTTCTCTTATTAATTACTCCTTCCGTTACCAAATACAGACAAAAATATCTAAACTGATGCTTATTAAGAAAATTAGTTAACTGTAATTAATTTTCTCAATCTCATAAAAAACAAGTATATTCCCTAAATTACTCTTAATGATGATTACTTGTTGAATATGGCCATTGAAAAATAAATTTTGAATTAATTAAGGACAATTGTGGAAATTAAATATTAAGTAGGATGACATTAATTAATTTTTACTTATATTAGGCAACAAAAGTTTTTTTTTTTTTTTGCTTATATTGGGTAATGAAAGGAGTATCTAGTTTCCTATTTTGTGGGTGGAGAGAGATTACAAAAATGTGAATCTATAGAATAAAAAAGAAAGTAAATAATTAATTAGAAAAAAATGAACAATTAATTATTCTTATTGTGTGTAAGATTGCGCATTTTAGACCAAAAAAAAAACTCTTAATATAAAAAGTAAGAATTTTTCTATTTTTTAGCAGCTTTCGCCGGCAGGATGTTGACACGGTCGACTATTTAACAAGGTAACTCAAAAAATAAAAATAAAAAGTCAGGTTCTAGCTTGTTTCTGCATTAATGAGGAAACTTTTTTATTTTATTTTATGAGTTTTAAAGTATTCATTTAAAATCCAATAGTTGAAGTTGAAGTTAGCTCCTATCACAATTTTATATAATCATCACTTTTAATCCAAAAATTGATCTCACAGTTATATTTGTGGAGATTTTCCGTTTAAGATAATTCATTTAAACACCTTAATTAGTTGTTCAAATTGTTAGTGAAAGTTTTTATTTTTGTAGCGGTTCATTTTGTCGTTTTGGTAGTGATGAAAATGTAACTAAAAGTTGATTCAACTATCAAACAACCTCAAATCCTCAATAAAAAAATGTTGAGTTAGAATGAAGGAAACTTTCTTGTCATTACACCTATGTTAATAAAAAGCACAAATCATATCATATTATGCCTAATTAATTATAAATTGATAAATCTAGCATTTCTTGTGCTGAGACATAGCTTTCATTTAGTAAACTTTCTTTGCTTATCAAAAAATATATAAATTGGTAATTACATTTTACGTTTTAATTATCTAATATTTTAAAAATTGCACTTTTCTTTTGAGAGATAAATGTAACGTTTGATAATTTTTTTTTTGGGTGAATTGATAGATATATTAAAATGTGATATTTTTTTGGTCTGGTACATATGGTTAAGGGGAAGGAGAAATAGAGCGTTGCGGGTTTGAATCCGCGCTTCCAATCCACGGAGCACTTACACGTGGTTCACTTGCATATGTTTTATCATATTAGAATGTGATTTTTTTTTTAAAGCATATTAGAATGTGATATAGTATAACACAAAATTTTTGTTCTTTTTTTTGTGCTAACACAAAAGTTTTGTTCTATACTTGTATAAATGAAAGCAGAATTTTATTTATCAGCAGAGAATCTAACAGGTTATGGTTGGATCATGGCGCCTAAAATTATCTTTTCAGACAAAGTGAGCGATCTGACCAAAAAAAAAAAAAAGACAAAGTGAGCGATATTTTCGGCTTAAAGGATACGAACAAGCCATCTTTATACTATACACTACCATAGCAGTTTTTAGGCACTTTTTACAGGTGTCATACGGAGGAAAACGTTTTGCCACGTAAGCCTTTAAAAATAATTTTTTTCATACCGTTTTGGGAGCTACCATCCAATTAGTTGATAGTTTTTTTATTTGTTTTTAAAAAATAATTACTATCGTTTTATTATGACCAATTGCGCAGATCGCCCAAGCTGCAGAAACGAAACCCATTCCCCTAAATTTTCACAAATCAATCTCAAGACTTTACTTTTTATCTGCACATGCATCGTCCCTACCCCCAACCTTCCCTTTTCCATGCTCGATCTGGAGGCAGCAGCTGCGCAGAGGATAAGGTAGCGGACAAAGGGGTGATCTCCCAAACTACACCCAAAACACAGCTTCACCTCTCTGACCTCGAAGCCAAACCCAAAGTTCAGAGACGCAAATGTCAATCTCACCTTTCGCTCTCTCACATTCCCCTAAAATTTCCCAAATCACTCTCAAATGTGTACTTTTAATCTTCAAACGCATCGTCCCTACCCCCAACCTTCCCTTTTCCATGCTTGATCTGGAGGCAGTAGCTGCGCAGAGGATGAGGTAGCGGACAAAGGGGTGATCTCCCAAACTACACCCAAATCACAGCTTTGCCTATCTAACTTCGAAGCCAAACCCAAAGTTCAGAGAGTGGGTTTTCAATCTCACCTTTCGCTCTCTCACATCCCGCCTGCAATCCCTAAACACATTCCCCTAAAATTTCCCAAATGACTCTCAAATGTGTACTTTTAATCTGTACACGCATCCTCCCTACCCCCAACCTTCCCATTTCGATGCTTCATGGTGAGACAGTAGCTGTATTTGACAACATATTTCTTCAAATCGTCTCTCTGTAACCTGTAAGCTCTATCTCTATAATTTTCCCATATTCTTTTTAATTTCAAATTTCAAATTGTTAGCTGAAATCCCATCTAATCTCATCTGCCAAACATATTACTTTACATTTTATTTTATTTTATTTTCGTTTATTTTTAGTAGATAGGATTTTATGTCTATATAAGTATCGTTTAGGGATTCAAGCAGAGCACACCGCAACCATTACTTGGCTTGCTTCCTGAAAGTTGGCAAAAAATCCCTTGCTTCTTCCACTATAGTCCTCTTTCCTTTCCTTTTGTATTTGTCCTCAATCTGAAATCTGAAAAAATGTCTAACCAACCAATTTCTGAAATCAACTCTGAAAAATCTTCTTGGAATGTCAAAGCCAAAGTTATTCGTCTGTGGGTTGTTTCTGACTTCAATAGGCAAACTTTGCCCTTCTCTGTTGAGATGATCCTATTGGATGCAGAGGGAGGGAGGATTCATGCCACTGTTAAAAAAACGCTTATTTACAAGTTTAGAAGTGAGATTAGTGAGGGGAATGTTTATTTATTTGAGAATATGGGTGTTGCATCAAATGGAGGTAGTTATAGGACAACCCACCACCCTTTTAAACTAAATTTCCAATTTTCAAGCAGGGTTGTTCCCCTTCCTAATGCAAAAATTACTCTCTCACCCTACCATTTTGTTCCAATATCTGAAATTGTTGGGGGTCAGTATGACACTGATTTTTTGGTTGGTGAGTATGTTGTGTTAATGATTTCCATATGTTTTTTTTATATATGTTTTTTTTATATATTACTTTTTTGCTTTATTATACTTATTAGTTTTACACACTTTGACAGATGTGATTGGTGTTTTGACTGGAGTTGGGACTGAAAGGGAGGTTGATAGAGATAGCACAACCACCAAGCTTAATGTTATTGCCTTAGAAGCTTCTGGGTAAAGTTTATTATTTTAGTTTATTTGCTCTATAAGGATTTTCCTGCATATTATTTTCACATTATCCATTACAAGTGAACATGTTTCGCCTTATTCTTTCATGCAGTCATAAGATTCAGTGCACCCTGTTTGGAAGTTATGTTGATGATCTAAATACCTTTATGGCTTCTGGCGATTTGCAAAATGCTGTGGTGATTATACAGTTAGCCAAGGTGAAGCTTTTTCAAGGTTAGTTTCTTATTTATTTCCTTCAACCATTCATTGCTGTGGTGATTATACGTTATAAATTCTATATGATGATTAAGTTGTTGATATGTTATTTGTAGATAAATTACACATTCAAAATTGCATTAGTTGCACTAGATTGGTCTTTAACCCAACCTGTGATGATGATGTCATGATGAGAAACAGGTTGTTAATTTTCTTCCGACTACAATTTGTTTTCATTGTATTTGACTTGTGTTAGTATCCAAAATTAGTGGCTTTCATCACGAACTTGATGACATTGTTTTTTCAAATAATAGGCTCACTGATAATACTGAATCACCTTCACCATTGACCCTTACTCAACTACATGCTGAGCCAAAGGTTGAACCTTTAGAGGAATTTTTGTACAACACACCAAGGACAACTATGCAGGGCCTCAAAGATTGCTCAACGGTTTATAATTTACAATTTATAATTTATTATTGGTTATTGGTTATTGCTTATTGGTTTGTGAAAAGAGGGCTTCCACATGCACATATATTTATGTTTTACAATGGTTTGTTGTAGGAATCTGTGTTTGTAGTCCTTGGGACTGTTAAACACATTTTAAATGAAGAAAATTGGTGGTATACTGCTTGTGTATGCAATAAGTCTGTCTATCCTGACTCTAAGATGTACTTTTGTGAAAAGTGTAACCGGCATGTTACAAAAGTTTTTCCTAGGTATTCACTTAACTATTTCCTTCATAGTTCTTTCATTTAGAGGTTAATGCTATAAAATGAATGAATAATACTTAACATTTGTTTAACATATATTAGATACTGTATCAAAGTTCGGGTCATTGATAACTCTGATTGTGCAACATTTGTCATCTTTGACCGCGATGCAAGCCTTCTGTTCGATAAATCTTGTGCAGAAATGCTTCAGTCACATGACAGGGTATTATGCATTTCCATTGACTAAGTCATCAATTCAATTCAACCAAATTTTATTATATATATCTATATCTATATATATCTATATTGTGGTCATACTTAAACTGATGAATTCATAATGGTTTTAAACTGTTTTAGACTGCTGGAAATAGTGTGCTCCCTGCTGAACTATCAGCATTAGTGGATACCACTATCCTTTTCAAGGTGGAGACAAAGCCTGTGTTTAGTCCCAAGTTTGAACAGTCATTTAGAGTTCGTAAAATTTGCACAAATGAGGTTATTATTAACAAGTTCAAAAAAAAATGGGACAAGGAAGAGGCTACCTTTTCAAAGAACAATAACGTAAGCTCATGTTCCTTTTAAGATTAGTAGCAAAGACTACACTTAAGGAAATACTTACTTGGGTCAACATTGTAGGAAACTAATTCCTTGAGTGCATTGATGGATAAGGGAAAGGAAAAAATTGCTGGTTGTGATACCAATGTTCTTTCACAGGTATATACTACCCCTATGTCATTGTTTAACTAATTTCTAGAGGCTATGTCATACTAATGAGTCTTTATACATAGGATCTTGAATCTTTGTCTGCATATGAAGTAAAAGAGAAGGAGAATATTATTGAAGGTGCTTGCAGTGGTGTCTCACAGGTATATACCCAGTGTTTTTTTGTCTCTGCTACATTCAATTTAAGCACATTCTTTGTTCTGCTTACTGTAGTTGTGAAGCAACTGGACAGGAAATGATTACAAGTTAATCACATCATTATTTGCAAGTAAACACAGTAATATAAATGTCTCATCCTGAATAATTAGAATATGTTCATAGTGGATTTCACTTTTTTTCAGAGAGATATATTGGACTTCACTATAAGGTCAGTAATTTGAGATAAAATTGAGCAAAGAGATGACTGAACCAATCTGTTTCATTGATTGTGAATGTAGCTACAACATAGTATTTATAATGAGAACTAATATGTAACTGTCAACTAAGCTATATGGTTTTGCAACTTTCTATGATTAAGTAATTAAGTAATACAGTGGATAATTAAACACAGATAACAAAAAAGTTAACTACAGCTACTAACATAACAGAACATAACCTCTAATAAACATCAAGAAATCAGAGTATGTTTTTATTTTAATTAACCATTTATTTCCTATTGCAAAGCAGTTGCTTTCTCAAAGGTATAAAAGAAAAATTTTGCAGTAGAATTAATAGGTACCATGTGATTCTGATTCTTACTACAATTGTTGTATTTCTATGTTGATAGGATTTAATGCCTAAGTTTTCATTAGCTGGAGTGGAACATGATGTTGACATACTTCCACCAATTGATAGCATCATCACTTTAGTCAAGAGAGTATCCCCAATTGAAGAACCAGATGCATATATCAACCTTCCCCTCAAGTTACTGAAGCGGGCAATTAAGATTGAGAAGATTTAGTGTCACACTTTGTTGTTGTTGTGGTGTTTGTCATGTTATGTTATTGATGCTTTCTATGTAGTTCTTATTGTTGTTGTTTCTTGGATATCTCTTTTGTGGACAAGAAAGGTATTTGTGTTGGAGTCATTTAGTTGCTTTTTTGCTTTGTGAACAACTCTTTTATGTTAAAGTTCCAGTCTTTGTATTTTGTGGACAATCAGGGTATTCAAAACTCCTTCATTGAGTTGCTTTATATTTTATTGACGACTTTGTAACGGGACTACACAGGCTATACAGTGTGCAGAAGATGCTGATGGATGAGCTAAAAACTGAAATCAGACAAAATAAAATTTTGACCCCTATGAACAATATAACTATAAACCATCCTTATTTTGTTCAACAACAACAACAGCAAGCAAAGCAAATTTCAATCAGGCAAGTCCAAATTATGAAAGAGGATCTATACATAAAGGAAAGGAGTGGAAGCTGTTCAGGAGAGATCATCAAAAGGCAAAGGGATTAATTAAATACAAATAAAGTATTAGAGGGACTAAAACAACAAAAAACTATATTACACGGACTAAAATAAATCAATCACATTGAAGAATATTGGGGACTAAAATGTGACTCTACCATGTGTTATTCCAATACATTCAATCTGGTAATGGATTTACAGCTAAAGAAGCCTAATAAGACATTTGATCCACCTTATGACATTTCTGGTACAAATTGAATAGCAACTTGAATTTTGTATTGTTAAGATGAGAAGATAACAAGATAGAGCATACATCATTTGACATGATGATACCTGGTGTTTGAAGATGTCTTCTTGCATCTGTATTGTCTTTTTGATGGATTCTATGCTGTTTCTGTCAAGCACCCTATCCATTGGATCTTGCAATTTATTGACTCCAGTACTGCAATGATTGTTAGTCACTCCTTTGTTCTGATAATGCTCCCAGACATCCACACCACCCACGGTGAATTTTTTCCAGTCTACTAAGGATGCTAGAGGATTTATGTAATATTCAATTTTTGTTCCCATGCCTGCAAAAGAAATTAATACTTATTCAGTTGTTTCTAACTATCATCTGACTTTAAATTATACAGCAAATGAAAATATGCCTTTAATTGTTTGTGCTTATGCTTGATAGAAATAATTAATGAAACATGTTATTTTTCCATCTATTTCTAATGTCAATTAATCGAGTTTTATTCTCTGAAGAAACAATGTGAATTCAATTTAATATATTAACAACAAATATTGATGGAAATTGTAAACTCAGATTTTAGGAATGTTTTGACCCCAAACCAACGGGTTAGGTATTCATAGCATAATCAATTCAACTGCAAAGTGAAGAAACTAAAGCAATCACACAAAGAATATCAAAATCTCTCAAAGAAGCAGTCATTCAATTGTTTGAGTGAATTTGTCAAAACAGGGGAAACTTTACTGACCAAATGTATACTGTGTAAGGGCATGCGATATTTGTACAGGTTTGATTCTTAAGTTGGTCAACTATTTTATCAGCAAAAAAATCTGCATTTTCATTATTTGTTAGAGCTTTCAAGTTTAATGGGTATGTGTGTGTCTGTTAATGTGCATATGTGCCAGTAAAAGATCACGAGAGAGGTTTTTATGGAACAAAATGACATAGTTCTTCATTATTTGCTACATGGTGCTATTACTAAGTCAATTAACTTCCTAATTCAGTAGTACACCGGCAATCTGCATAGCATAGTCAGGTGAATGCTTAAGCAAGAGGCATTCAATGGATACCACCAAGCCTCTGGCAGTATGCTAATGAATTTCAACTATGCAAAAGTTCTTTAGCTTCTAAACCAATTTAAATTTCATTTCATCTGATTGTTGAATCAAATTCAAGAATATTCCTTCCACTGCTTGCTATCTGCACATTCTTGAAAACCAAATTCAAGGCCAGTGAGTAACAACCTTTCAAAAATAATGAGAAAGTCATCTAATTCATCATAGATAGTGATAATAAAATTACACAGCTATCTATATTCAGTGGATTTCTCTGTTTCACCTTTAGGGGAAAGTCAAAGACAAAAGAAAAGGTACTATGCTAATATTCACATTGTAAATGTATACTGTGCATTCCATTCTATCACCTTTGTAGAATCTCCTCATTGCATTTGGTAGTGTCTACCCGAAAGAGTTTATTCTGATCACCTAAACATATTTGGTAGCATTTTGTAGAATCTGACCTTGACATGAGGGATAATAGTGGTCTTCACGGTACCATATGATAACAGAGTAGGTGTTATCCTCACAAAAGGGATGTTTGTGCTTGGGCTTTAAATCCTGCCACACGATTTGTTTCATGAAAAGGGCAACTATCCCTGCATACCTAGGAAGAGATGTAAACTGCCACACTGGAAATCCTGCAAGTTATCAACAGGCTGTCACACAAAGTCAACAAAGTACAAAAACAAAGTTGTATCCCAAACAAGTTTGCAGAAATTTCAAAACATGTCTAGGGTGAAAGAGAGCTGTCAATCAGTTTATGATGAAAGAAATCAGCAGAAATGCAGAAGAAAATCTGCTGGTTCTTTTTGGCTTTGATAGTAACATTTCAAATCATAATCGACCGACAACTAGGTGAACCAATAGAACAGTATCAATATAAGATTTATATCATTTTGGACTTTGGATGCACCTACCAGATTATAGTTTCATTTGCAAGTAGGGCTTTAAGATAATTGATGGCTAAAGGTTCAATCTCGCTGAAAACATTAAGCCACATCCTGATCTTGATATTTATATGAAGGTGAAATGAGATAAAATTTACATGTTAATAAAGAACTAAGAAAGATTTATAGCTAAACATGCTGAATTTTCAGTCAGCATCAATTAGAATGCCAATAACCCAGTGGAGAGGCCAATGCTTCAATGCTTATATTTATAATCCAGAAAATGCCTTGATCAATGGATATGGTTTTAGTTGCAGCACCTCTAAGTCTTCTGATCACCTAAACGTATGTGACAGCATTTGGTAGCATTTGACCTTGACTTGAAAAACATCTTCCACAATTGGATAGCATAATTCTCTAATGGATAAATAATAAAGTTGATTTGCTCACTGGACAAAAACCAGCAGAGTATATCAAATACTCACAAAGGGCCATATGTGCTTTGGCTTTAAATCCTGCCACACGATTTGTTACATAAAAATGGCAATTATCCCTGCATACCTAAGGAGAGATGTAAACTGCCACACTTTAATCCTTTCATCTAATACCAGGCTATCACACAAATCAACAAAGATGTAAAGCAAAGATGTAGCAATTTTTTTGCAGTCAATCAATCAGCCTGGTATTAGTTATACTTTTAAACAAGCAGGAACATCAACTTGTGATTTCTATATTCTCTATTTGTATATTGGAGACAATGTTTTTGATGCAGCAGAAGCTGCTGAAAAACAAACCCTTTCTGCCACCTCCAAAACTACAACCAGAATGAAATCTGCCAGGAATAAAGTGTTTCATTTTTGTTTGGCTCACATATGCTTTTGGTTTCTATATTTTCACTTAAGTTCACTTTTATCCTCTTAAGTTTAATTGTTACACTGTTACCATATGTCAAAGCTGTTAAACTAAATATCTGCAGTATTGCTAAAAAAACAAAATAGAAAAATGAAGTAGGGAAAAGGGTCCAACAATTGACTTTGCTTGGGAGTTGTTTTGCAAAGAAGTCTACTCAGTAGTTTTTCAGCAGCCAGAAGACAATAAATAAATTTTTTGTTTTGGGTCTTTCCAACTTACTTTTACATTTGTTATTGAACCTATGATGCTATGCTGTCCCAAAAAATGACAAAGTTGGTCAGTAATGTGGAATAGGGTCTAAAGAGCTACACACTACTCAAAATAAAAGTTCCAAATCAAAACCATTTGGCTTCATCCGAACTATAATTTCTCTTTCTTCACTAAGACAGTCTGAAGTCATACAGAAGCATGGAAGCATGTTCTAGCAAACCATTCTCAAGGAAACTGAAACACAGAAAGAGAAACCATTGAAGGGATCCAACATTTTAGCAATTACAGTGGTGAATTTTGCTACTTAATGAAATTATATAAGTATATTATCCAACTTCATTTTATGCATGTTGTTCAATAAGTATCTTACTTGCCAAAAACTGGAACAAGTTTTCTGTCAATAAGATATATACACATCTCATGCCTATGCCTCTAATGGGCCCACATGGCATTGTAAATATCAACAAATTTGTGAGGTTCCAGTAAAACTGAGATGTGTTCAAACAGAAAAACTTTCCTCCACATTTGATTATATTCAATTACATGAGAATTACACCATAAAGCATGAACTGTAAAAGGGGAGAAACATACGGCTGCAAGCTGCTAAGTCTAATAGAAAATCAGTTTTATAGTAGCCTTAGGGTGTCTCTGACCTTGACATGAGGTATAATAGGATAATTGTCTAATGGATAAACAATAAAATAGTGTTCTTCACTGGTCAAAAACCAGCAGAATATATCAAATACTCACAAAGGGCCATATGTTCTTTGGCTTTAAATCCTGCCACACAATTTGTTACATGAAAAGGGCAATTATCCCTGCATACCTAAGGAGAGATGTAACATGCCACACTGGAATCCGTGCAACTAATACCAGGCTATCACACAAGTCAACAAAGATGTAAAGCAAAGTTGTAGCAAATTTGTTTGCAGAAATTTCAAACAACTCTATGGTGAAAGAGAGCTGTCAAATCAGTTTCTGAATTCAGAAAGCAAAAGAAATTCTGCTATGTCTTAGCAGCTTGCAGAAAAAATAGTCAAATCACAAATTAGGTGAACCAATAGAACATTATCTTTGTTGTTCAAAAAAAATATTATTCCACAAATTAAGAGTTGGAAAGAGTTGACTGTAACCAACCAAGGACTGGAAAGATGCAATGATTAAAGGCCATCGAATGGGTTAGCTAATATGTGATTTGAACCAGTAACAACAACAAAGAACCAGTAAAACAGCTTACTTGGTCATTTTGAGGATTTGCTGAAATGAAGAGGAAGTTCATAGCCTATCTCTTGGTACTATAACTTTTCTTTACAATTGGTAATATAACTTTTATTTACTATCTCCTTTAAGACATTTCTTATGTTGATTCTGATTATGACTAATTCAATAGTTGTTAAATAAATAGGTACTGCTACTCTTTTATACAAATGTGATTTGTTTGGTGGATGATGTCAATGATATTGTAATAAGTATGCTGCCTATAATGTCAGCATGTGATTTTTCAATCTATAAGGCAGGCAGGCTTATTATAGACATGATTAAACTAATGTTTTCTTTTCTGTATCAATGGAGATGCTGGAATTCAATTTTTGTATATTTTCTTTTCTATATCAATGGAGATGCTGGAATTCCATTGTTGTACAAAGAATGAACATAATAACAATTCTTGTGGAAGAATGGTATTAAATTTGGAGCAATGATACTGATGTCTCTCTTCTACTGGTTTTGCACAACTAGAAGTTGTGTGGTGAGTTGGGTATTTCTGATATGCATACACTAAGCCTAAGCATGTCTAATTTGCTTTGAGGTTTGAGACTTTGAGTACTTAAACTAGCATTGTTTGCTGTTGTTGAATCAGAATATTATGATAGAATATTACCTTCACATGAATTATTGCTTCATCGTTTAGCAATGGAAAGTAAATCTTGGATCAGACAAAGCTTTAGAATCAAACATAGACCCAATGCTGATATTAAGATTGATGAAAGATTTTGGGCGTAGGAGATTAAAACTGGGATAGAACTATGACCATGGGATTTAGCAAAGATGCATCGCCTACATGCCATTTTTAGGGGAAAATTTGCAACTGCAAGCATGATGCTGACTAATTTGTTATTTTTTAGACACTATATATCTTTCTCTTACCTATGACATGTAATGTTAGAGGTAATGATTTTATATTTTTCAACTTTTCACGTGATTCTGGATGTGTATATTAGCATAATTAGTCCATGATTTATATCTCATGAAGCTTGATGAAAAAACACTAATACACAGGAAAAAAAAAGGATGCATAAGGCTTTTGCATATTTGGCTGCTTTTGTTGTTTCAATGAGTCCAATGCTATTGTTGTTTAAATGTTACAGATTGTTGTGTTGAGATAGGCAAGGTGCTTTGCCTCAGGATGTTGGAGAGGTAGTGAATGTTATTTGAAAGGGTGCCAGTTTTCAACACAGAAGTACATCTTGGACAATGGAACCTTCAGATTCAAAAATTAAAAGGATGAAGAGAGGACATGTTTTGATGGATAAATAAAAAAATAACAACATTTCACATTCAGGTTTCCAATCTATATATGAAACTATAGATTTATCCATTTATTTTTTATTTATTTTTTTCTTTTATGAACTTCCACTCCCAGATGGACATTTTTTCTCTCAGAGTTGAGACCACTCCTTTATTTTAAACATGTTTTATCACAATTACAGTTACATTTTCAAATAAAATGCTTTGTTTTTTTACCCATAATAACCTATAATCTAATAATCTAATAATCTAACTGAGTACAAATATGCATTCTAGCTAGATGATTTGTTTTGCTAGCAAAATCAATATGTTGCTTATTAAGAATTAAGAATAAAATGTTGAACAATAGTGTGCAATTACCCATTACCCATGTTTGTGCAAAGTAATTTATCTTATTTTTAATTAAGCATTTCTAACCAATCATTATCAAATTCTTTCTTTATAAATATTCATTGTTGACGTATACTTACTATATCACAGAGAATATGAATCCATCAAATTGTAATTCCTCTAATTCGGACAAGAGAAGGAAAAATTCCAACCAGATTCCTCTAAAACCATTATTCAATGGTAAGTCATTTATATTTTTAGCTACTGCACAAAAGTTGTATTAGTATTTTTTACTAGCATATCAGTTATTCAGTCAAAACTAACAATTTAGTTGAAACTCATAAATCATTGGTTTGAAGGTATGCCTACTAATGGAGGTACCTCGATTGGAATAATGAGATCAAGCCCCATTGGTTTGAGGGGAAACAAACTTCCTTTGTCCCCTTTGAATATTGGTATGTATTTTTTTTATTTGATATGATGAACATAAATTGTCTCTATATTAATTCTTTTTATTCTCTTAAAGGCCTCTCTTTGCTATTATTTTTCTTCGAATAGCATTAATCTTGACATTTTTTTTTAACAAATGTTGACCATAGGTAATGAGATTGCACCAATGTCAACACACGCAGTTTCAAGTCGAAACAAAGTATCTATGTCCTCTTTTAATGCAAGTATGTAGAAATGTATAATTTTGAATTTAATGACAACATTTGTCCTCCTTCTAACTTTCTATCCATCGTCTTAGATATCACCAATCAATTATTTTTATTTCACTAACCAGATATTGTATTGTTATTCAATAGTGACTCCTAAAGCCACAACAAAATCTTCAACCTTAAGGGCCAACAAAAGAGGACGCAATCCTAATGCAGAAAATATCACTCCACTTTCTGAAATCATAAATAATACACAGATTAGTATTGGCCAACCATTTCCTAAGTTATTGTCATCCAACATGGAACCAGGTTAGCATTTATATGTCATTTGTACTTGCACAGTGGTTTTTCATCCAAGTCTTATTCTAATATTATTAAATTAGTCAACCTATATAAATTCACTTGCATCTTAATTTGAATTAGTATACTATGTTTTTGTGCAGGACTGACCTCAGTCACTGGTTCTACTTCTGCCTCATCTGAAGTTATAAATACTCAATCTTCTGGGGTATATGTGAAACACGCAAAAACGACCTCTCGCCGACTTCAACATATTGGTGTTAAAAGATTAACTTTTGATGAACAATCCGAAAATACTTTTCTCATTGGTTCTAATTCCGGTTAGAAAAAATATTTATATCCCAAACAACATATGAATTTCTTATTAAATCTTCTTACCCATATGTTCTTTTTCAACTCAGGTACTACTGATGAGAATCACAATATTAATGCTTTTAGATCTGAAGAGTATTTGATGGCTGAAGAAGAAGGTTATACAATATTCTTAGCAAATTATACTAACATGAAAATTATCCAATAGGACTATTTTTAACCACAACTTTGTTGTTGTAGTACCCTAATTTTGTCCGGCCCTTTTTATTTTATTATTTATTTTAACTTATTTTATTTATTTAGTAGTAGTAGTAATAATAAATAATATTTTTGGAGATTATAAAAGAGAAGAAAGAAAGAAAAGAATAAATAAAAGGAGAAAAGAGGATTTTATATTTTTTTGAGAAAGGGTGTGCAAAGAATAAAATTTGGTGGTGCAAACAGCAATTAAATAAAGTTGAATTCAGACTGCTTCTTACACCCCATTTCATTCACGCACCCCCAATTCTCATCAGCCCTGTGCGCGCTACCCCTCCTTCCACGCAGCCCAGGCCCATCAGCCACGCCCAGTCCTTTCCTCTTTTTTAACCTAAAAATCTTTAACCCTAAAAACACTTCCCTCACACGCAGCTTCCTCCTCATTTCTTCCCTCTCTCTAGAAGCCCCTTCACGCGACGCTCCCCCATCCCATCTTCATCTCTTTCTCTTTCTCTTCTTCCTCACTCAACCCTAACCCTTTTTCTCCTACCCCAGCCGCCAACCATCTCTCTCTCCCTCTTCAGACCATGTCTCTCCACCTTGCCCGACGGTTATCTCCTCCATCTGGCCCATCTCCCTGCCAACGTCGCGTCACTCTCCTGCAAGCCGCCCCAGATCCGGTTTTCGCGTGAGAAGCAGAGAAGGAAGAAGAAAACCGGTGGATAAGGGATGTTATCTCATTCTTTTATTATATTAGTTCAAAAAAAAGATTCGATTTTTTTTATTACTGACACTTCGTTATTTTTATTGTTTTTTTTTTCAGAGCATAAGGAAATCTGCCTATAAAAGGCCTAAGCGTGAAGACTGAAGGGGGGGCATTCTGGAGGAGGAACCCAGAGAAGCAGGAGGAAGGAAGCTTGTGAGTTTGAGAGCCAAAAAAACAAACACGTTTTTAGTATTAGGTTTCATTCCTCCATCTTTTGTATTTTTTCATTCCCTGGGATTCAAGCTGTAAGCCCAGTTTTCTTCCCTTCCATTTCTTTTTATTTATTTTAGTTGCTGTCTCTTATATGACTATGTAATCTAGATCGAATTTGAGGTTGTAAATACGTCCACTATCCCTTTTAATTGCGTTTTTACTTGTTTATTTTCTGTTTCATTTGCGTTCTTATCTTGTTCATTTCTTCTCTGTTGTTAGGGCTGCCACCGTTGCAGCCATGCTCATGGTTTATTCGTTCCCAACTTAGTTTAGGGTTTCAAAGAGTGTTCCCTTGTTTAAAATTTTAATTTTTTCCGATCTGTTTTTTATTTGTTTGTAAATAAAATTTTGTTGCTGAAAACTAAAAATTTAAGTAATAGGAATATTATTGTTTGTTAAAAGGAGAAAATAGAACGAGAATATTTTAAGGAGGAAAAACGTGGTGTTATTAATAATAAAATTGATAGTAATTTATGTCAATGGTGAGTATTAGTATTATGGGTTAAATAAGTAATTAAATTTATTTAAGAAAATAGATAAGTGTCAAAAAAAAAAGAACAATATTTTTTTAGAAAATAAGCTTTTCATTAAGGGTTTGGGCCTAATAGTTCGTTTGCAATCAATAAAACTAAATTGGGCTTCTAAATTGATTTTCGTGCAATATTAGGTTTTCGACCCACTTTTACTAAATGCAATTGGGCTTCTGGCCCACTTCAAATCCTTTTCGAATCATTGTCCAATTTTTGACGCAAGCATAACCATGGTTAAAAGCCCATGAAATACCACTCGATTCGGTTTATTTTGTGACTTCATTTATTATTTCTCCAAAAAATGAATAAATAATAAATTTGATAAAGGGAATTAAATTCTTTAAGGCAAACAAATTTTTTAAAAAAAAACAATTAAAAGGGTACCGTTTCTCAACGGGCGTTGTAAGGGTGTTTATCCTTTCTTGCGCGTAACCAACTCCCGGACTCATCTGGTACAGAGACCTTCTTTTTTTCATTAAATTTAAAAATATTCAAAAATTAGGTTTTCCAATGTTTCCTATAAAAATAAAAATATTGGTGGCGGCTGCATTATTTTTTTAAATTTTGGTGTGGTTGCTACAATTGTGTACAACTAATTTTATTTGATAACAGGATGCCTAAATTTTGGACAGCCTGAGATAACGTGTAAGTGGTGCATGGCTGAAGTTTGGTTTGAAGAAAGATCTGAGAAGTCCAAGAGTTCCAAGGATGCTGAATTTTCAATTTGTTATCAAAAAGGAAAAGTGGACCTTCCAATTCTAGAACAACCTCCACAACTGTTGTTATCCTTAATTAAAGGGTTGGACAAAAGAGGCAAACATTTCAAGGAGAATATTAGAGCATACAATAGCATGTTTGCATTTACTTCAATTGGGGGTAAGATTGAATCAAACATAAACAATGGAGGGGGACCTCCTCAATTTATCTTGAGTGGTCAAAATCATCATAGGATTGGAAGTTTGTTGCCAAAGCCTGGAACAAATCCCAAATTTGCACAATTATATATTTATGACACCCAAAATGAAGCAGAAAATAGAATACGACATTTCGTATATTCATTGTACCCTTTTTGTATATAACCTTCTTTTCTAATTGTTCATTGTAATTGTAACTAAGTTTTGACGTGATTTTGAATATTGTATGTGTTTGCAGATCTAACATTGATTCAGATAATTTTGATCTCTCATTAGTTAACGAGCTCACCAAAATGATTGATGATTTGAATCCCTTATCTAAATCTTTTAGAAAAGTTAGAGATATTGTGGAAGGAGGGGAACCTCCTACCTTGACTCTGAGGTTGTTTAGAAATCGTTCAAAGGATTCAAGAATGCACAATATTCCTACAACAGATGAGGTTGCAGGTTTGATAGTGGGGGATTTTGATAACTCAGATATTGGGAGAGACATTATTGTCCATGATGTTTATGAGGGCTTAACAAGGATACATGAGACCCATGTGGCTTTCATGCCCCTTCAATATCCCTTAATATTTCCTTATGGGGAAAATGGTTTTGAAGAAGATATTCCCATTAGAGATTTGGAAGGAAATTCACAAAATCATAAGAGAGTAAGGGTTGCAATCAGAGAGTTTATTGCATTTAGAATTCAAGAACGACAAGTTGAATTTGGTAACATTGTGTATGCAAAGAGACTTTTCCAACAGTTTTTGGTTGATTGTTACACTATGATAGAGGCTCAACGACTATCCTTCATAAGATATAACTAAGATACTATTAGATGTGATCTTCTGAATGGTTTACAAGAAGCTATTGATTCTGGAGATACTAATGCTTCTTCAGCTGGCAAGCGCATAATACTTCCAGATTCTTTTACAGGTTCACCAAGATACATGTTCAATAATTGTCAAGATGCTATGGCTATTTGTAAGAGGTTTGGGTATCCTGATTTGTTCATTACAATCACATGTAATGCAAATTGGAGCGAAATACATGACTTTGTATCTGAAAGGGACCTTACTGCAGCAGACAGACCCGATATTGTTTGCAGAGTTTTCAAAATGAAACTGGATGAAATGATGTCAGATTTCAAGAAAAAACAAATATTTGGAAAGGTCATTGCAGGCAAGTTTTACATTTACTATTTTTTCTTCTTACATTACAATGAAGTCATGATCTTGCATTTTTTTATATACTATTTATTATTTATTATTTCCATATGTTTTTATCATAGGAATGTACACAGTGGAGTTTCAAAAAAGAGGCCTTCCACATGCACATATATTGTTGTGGTTAGAGACCGAAAACAAATTAATGATAGGAAGTGATATTGACAAGGTAATATCTGCAGAAATACCTCACCCAGATTTATATCCAAAGCTGCATTCTGCAGTTGCAACATACATGATGCATGGACCATGTGGAGTTGCTAACTTGAAATCACCTTGCATGAAATAATGGAAATGTTCAAAATATTTTCCTAAAAGATTTCGATCTTCTACGTCTATAGATGATGATGGTTATCCATGTTACAAACGACGTGATACTGGGGTTTGTGTGCATAAGATTGGAATAAATTTGGACAATCGGAGTGTTGTTCCTTACAATCCATTTCTTTTGATGAGGTATCAAGGGCATGTCAACACCGAATCGTAATAAGTCCAATGCAATCAAGTATCTGTTTAAATATGTCAATAAAGGTCCTGATCGGGCGAATCTTGAGATTACAAATGGTGCAGGTATTTCCAATCAAGCATCTTCAGTTCGTGATATTGAACGCTATTATGACTGCAGATATTTATAGGTTACATTATGTGCAGGTATTTCCCATCAAACAACTCCAATTGATGAAATTCAACGATACTATGATTGTAGATAATTATCCCCATGTGAGGCAGCTTGGAGAATTTATGCATTTGATATTCATCAAAAGTGGCCAGTTGTCATAAGGTTAAGCCTTCATCTTCCAAATCAACAATGTGTTACGTTTAAAGATGAGGATAAAATTGATGATGTTGTAAAGAGTAGTGAGTTATTGGGAACAATGTTTCTTGCTTGGTTTGAGGCAAATAAGAATTATACTGAAGGAAGGGATTTGACTTATGCTGAATTCCCTACTAAATTTGTTTATTTTCCCAAGGATAGAAGATGGCAACCAAGGAAACAAGGTTTTAGTATTGGGAGGCTAACATATGTTCCAGTGGTGCTGGTTAGTTGTACTACATGAGGATTCTATTGACAATTCAAAGAGGTTGTGTTGGGTACAAAAGTATTAGAACAGTCAACGGAATAACCTACAAAAATTTCCAAGATGCATGTTATGCGTTGGGTTTGTTAGCTGATGACAAGGAATATATTGATGCAATTATAGAAGCTAGCAAAACTTCAACTGGAAACCAAATTAGGAAGTTGTTTGTTAGATTGTTGATCATGAATACAATGACAAAGCCTGATGTGGTCTGGAATTCCACCTGGAAATTATTATGTGATGGGATTGTTTACATTACACGAAAGAATTTGAATATCCCAGGTAACACATTTTATCTTGGTATCATGACATTTTCAACTCCAAAATTTAACAATATTGGAAATTACTCAAAACTCCTTCATTTGATTTTTACTAATGTGTTAATAATTATTTTACAGATCTCCAGATTCAGGATAATGAATTGAAGAACCTCTGTCTTATAGAATTAGAGAAGCTACTAATGGCTAATGGTAAATCTTTGAAAGATTTTAATTGTTTACCGTTGCCAAATTTTGAAGGTGTTTTTCACTATAAGAATAAGTTCATAGCAGATAAGTTGAACTATGATAGAGTTGAGTTAGATAATTTACATGCATCTCTAATGGAGCAATTAACTGAGGAACAATTAATTGTCTATCAATTGATAATGAAATCTGTTCTCTCTCAAGATGGGCAATTTTTCTTTTTATATGGATATGGTGGTACTGGGAAGACTTTCTTGTGGAAAACTCTGTCTGCTGCTCTTAGATCTCAAGGAAAAATTGTGCTCAATGTGGCTTCTAGCGGAATTGCATCATTGTTACTACCTGGTGGAAAAACAGCTCATTCAACGTTCTGCATTCCATTGATAATCAATGACAAATCCACTTGCAACATTACACAACAATGCCTTCGAGCAAAGCTTCTCAGAGCAGCAAGTTTAATCATATGGGATGAAGCTCCAATGATGAATAGAGATTGCTTTCAGGCTTTTGATCGTACTATGAGAGACTTGATGAGAGTAGAAAGTGAAGACAACCTGAATAAACCATTTGGAGGAAAAGTTATTGTATTGGGTGGAGAGTTCAGACAAATTTTGCCTGTGGTTAGAAAAGGATCAAGGCATGATATTATTAGGGCAACTGTAAACTCCTCATCAATATGGAAAGCTTGCAAGGTTTTGAGGTTGACAAAGAACATGCGTTTGTCTGGTCAAGCTACAAATCGAGCTTCTCTTGACATCAAAGAATTTGCTGATTGGATATTGAAAATTGGCGATGGTGACATGGATACAAATGAAAATGGGGAAGGTCAAATTGATATACCAAAAGATTTGTGCATTTCAGAAACTGAAAAGCCACTACTTGCCCTGGTTGATTTTGTTTATCCTAATATATTAGCAAATTTAGAAAGTACAAATATGTTTCAAGATCAAGCAATCCTTTCTCCAACTTTAGAGTTTGTTGAACAGGTGAATGATTTTGTTCTTTCTTTGATCCCTGGAGAGGAAAAACAATATCTAAGTTCTGACACACCGTGCAGATCTGATGAGGATTATGATGTTCAAGGTGACTGGTTTACCTCAGAGTTTTTGAATGACGTTAAATGTTCTGGGATACCCAACCATCGCTTGACACTCAAAGTTGGAGTCCCTATTATGCTCTTAAGGAATATTGATCAAGCAAATGGTCTATGTAATGGAACACGATTACAGGTCAACAATTTAGGGAAAAATATCAGAACAAAGAATCGTTATCACCGGAAGAATACTGGTGAAAAAATACTAATTCCAAGGATGGATCTGGTTCCTTCTGATTCTGGATTGCCATTCAAATTCCAAAGAAGACAATTTCCTATTTGCCTATGTTTTGCTATGACAATCAACAAGAGCCAAGGTCAATCTCTTTCTAAAGTAGGATTGTATCTACCGCGACCTGTTTTTACACATGGCCAATTATATGTTGCTGTATCTAGAGTAACAACAAAAAAGGGGTTAAAGATGTTGATTTTGGATGAAGATGGCAACATATGTACTTCAACAACTAATGTTGTCTACCACGAGGTCTTTGACAATCTGTAGGAGGTTTACCATATTAGGTGTCAACTTTAATATCTCAAACTTGAAACAATTTCTTTATTATATATTTTGCAAAACAACATCCAATCTCATTTATTATGTATTAACGATTAACGATTTTTTTTTTTTTTTTGCAACAACATGCATAGAGATTCAAGTATTACAATTGTTCCCACTCTTACCAGTCGACTATCTTTTGATGTGGTACAACATGGTAACCATATGACTTTTGTGAGTTTTATTTAGGTCATTGTCTTTTGAGTTTTCCATACAAATACTATTATGTTGTGTATACCACATCAAACGACAAGCGTTGGTTAAAAATTTTTAGTACGTACCTAATGAATTTCTCTACTACATGAATGCCATATTGTGATTTATTATACGATATCGTTACATCTAAAACGAAACAATTCTTCAACGAATCTCTCTCTCGTGCGTTTCTTTGAGATAAATATGACTTATATTATTGCATTTCATTGTTTGCTGATTGATAGACACATTTCATCTTGATTTATCAGAATGGTTTCTATGTTGGGTTTGTTATTAGCTTTGTGTTCCTTCTTTCAACTTTTTATTATTGCAGTTTTTTTTTCTTTTTACATCGGTGATTCAAGAATGTCATATTTCTACTTTTATTCCACATCTCAATCACTATTGATGCTCTGTACGTTTAATCTTATTTAGAATAATGTAACACGACGTGTCCCGTCCATGAGATTAACTTTAAGTAAATATACTTGATAATTTTAATGCATATTTTCTTTTCATTTTTTCATAAGATCATTATGGTATATTTAAAAGTTTTATAAAAGAGGTACATGACAATTGATACGCAATATTGATACATGCCTAATACGATTATGTGATTTATTGTCAATAAATTATAACTGAACACAACAAATTATAAATTATAAATATTGTTGATTCTTTCGACGAATTTCTCCCCGTGCGTTGCACGGGTATTCAATACTAGTCATGTCACATTCGTCATTTGTGTGTGCCCACCCTAATCGAACATTGGGATGACATAACCTGCAATCAAGCATGAATTTCGTAGCCATCCTTTATTAATCAAAAAAATAAAATAAAAATAACCCGTGCTTTTTAACTTTGCAATTTGCATAGCGTTTATCCTCTTTCCGGCCGTTTGATAAAATAAAATATATTTGATTCACAAAACTGATCCTGGTCTATAATTTGGTGCATTGGATGATTTCTTTTCTCCTTAAATAATCAATGATCATAAAGTCGTTACTGGTCACGGCTTTGATGCAGCCTATTGGTACTTGGCAACGGAGTGAAGCTTAGCAATTACTAGCATGAGGCACACATGTGTAGCAGAAGTAGTCAGCACCTTGGGAGTCACATGACCCGAATGTTTCTCTGTCACAGAAATATTCAAATTATTTTATTATTATTAATTAAAATAATATATCATTGGTTTTTTGAATTATTAATTTTGTTAAATTATTTGTTAGGTATCCAAATGTGAGAGGTAAAATAAAGAAGTCACACATCGCCTAGTAACAAACAAAATAAAGAATATATAAGAGACTAGATTCATTAACATAACATCTTAAGATTTTAGGAACAACTGTGGTCAAAGTGTCTTGTATTCCCCTCGATAATTTCTTAAGGTATTAGTATTTCTAATTTAAATGATAAATGAACATATAAAAAAAAACATGTCATTTGATTATGAATCTAAAATAGCAGAGCATGCAAACAAAAAACTTAGTTATGATGTGACTATTATATTTCTTTAATGAAAAATATTAACAATGTAATCTTTTTTAATATAGTCTTTATCATTATATAAATTTTTTGGAATCTCATCAATTGAAACTGAGATTCACATATTTTTAATGAATTTCACATTAATTTTATCTAAAATTAAAAAAGAAGTTAAAAAGGGTATACTAAAAATATATCTTGAAAATTATCCTTTTTATTTTGTGGATGTTGAATTCATTGATGGACAAGCAAAGAACTGGATATTAGATTCAATGAATGAATGAATGAATATCCCATGATAGCTCCAGAGTTGATCGCCTTAAATGGATGCCAAACGTTGGCACTTGGCATAATGTTGACATGCTCTGCGACACTTGTTTATGTCAAATTCTTTAATCATGCTCCACTTTCACATTTCCGGCCTTACCTAGAACCAGCCAGCAGCCACCTGGAATATCAAATATCTTGAACTTGAAATAACTAATTAAATTGCCTTCTAACTTGAGTAATATTTGTGTGATTGATACTTTTAAAAAACTTCATTTGAATTTTTTTAAGATCTTAACAATTTAAACACCAAATGAATTATATTAAATCATATACACCATCTTACCACATCATAATATTGTTACTTAAAATTTATTTGCATTGTGGTTAGATAAAATATGATTACATATATGTGTAAAATTTATTTTTACTATCATAATATAGTTAGTAAACTCTTGTTTTCCCGGAGACTTTGTATGGGGTAAGTGCGCTTCCTCCTTCACCTATTAATAAAAATCCTCTCCCTTACCCTCTTGTAAAAAAAAGTTATGTAATAATTTTTGATTTTGTGTCTTTACAAATTGAATTTCACCTTATATATCCATATATATGTTTTGAAACTCAATTTTACAAATAATCGTTCACTGATGGATCATCATACATTTAAATGAAAAAATGTCTTATCTTTCTAAAGTTTACACACAATGGTTATTTATTATATTAAACTTATATGTTGAAGTGACGTTAAAACTCTTAAGAAAGGTCATTGCTTTTTATGTGGTCTTATTTGACTGGAGGGATTATAAGCCATAATTGCTCGCAGAGATACCTGGTTTATACAAAAAATATTAGACTTGTTGTCTAATTACATATACATATTTGGATAAATTGTTTTTTTATTTAAGTGTTTAAATATAAGTTGATTTATATAAATTTATATAAAAACTTATTTGAAAAGTATGTTTAAGCATATATAAACTGATTTTTATAAACTTGTCATCTAATACACAAACTCAGATCATGTTGCAAAGTTATCGTTTTTTTCAGTATTTCAATCCCAGTGTTTTTTCTTCTAAAACAAATCATTGCAAATCTTTTGGTACAAATCCATTTCAATCGGTGCAATTGGGGTTGCATAAAAAAAATGACATAGAGATAGTTTTATAAGATTAGCAACGAATTTTTATTTTGATGGATCCCACCGTAAATAGCAACGCATTTTTAATAAAGATCATGTGGTATTCTAAAAAATATCACATTTATCATTATTTGATTTGATGATAATAAAAATATAAAAACTTCTTCAAATAACACATCATTGGTTTATGATAGTCTTTTTTTGTTTGTCAGCAAGTGGGGAGCAAGCACACGATTCATTCACTAATTTAGTGGTGAATTATAATAAGTGTGATGTTAGATTTTTAATATAATATTAATTACTTTTTTCCAGTTTTAACCTTAAATTAATAATGCGTATATTACTCTCAAGTTATTATACTCTACTATATATTTATGACAACTGTTAATACTCAATAGTTAATAAGGATAATTTTATAAAATTGTTACACTATTTCATTCCTTTATAATTTCTCCTTAATATGTGTGAAATTTCTTAATATGATACTTATACCAGGACGGAGGGAGTAGAGGCCTAAAAACATTCCTAAATAGTCATATACCACAATAAAATGTTAAAAAATTTACAACAAAATCAACCACAGTGGAGTTTGTACCTACAACCAAAAGGTAAAGAGCATTGTGCTATATCATTTAAGCTAGACAAAATTGTTATAATATCGAGGAATTCAATCATTTATATTAAGTAAAAACAAATTTGAAATTTTTTTTATCAAAAATTTTGAAGCCTAAAACCCTTACTTTACTGCTTGGGCCGATGCTGAATTAGAATTTTAGTATTCTTTTGTACTTTTGTCGACTTAATTATCAATTGTCAGATTTCACAATCTAATGGTTTCGTTGTCTTTTGGTTTTCCTATAAAAATGTCACCATGAACTCTGGCCAGTTTACATCTTGTTTCTAATGCAAAAACTTAAGGATAATCCAATCGAATTGCATTTTTTTTTTCACTTCTCCCTGGCTCTTGAAAAGGACACCTAGCTAAAATGACTATATTCTTCAAATCCTGATGGATATTTAATTCCCCTTAATTATATTACAGTACTATCAATCAAAGATTCAACAAAAATGAATATCTTCCTAAAAAAAACATAAATGAATATCACCAGTCCAGACGTAAATTGACGTAATCCACCTAATCGTAATTGCGTTTTTTTATACAATAATTTTTTTTTATTAGTATAGTATTAGTAGCATTCCCGGAATAACAATTGCTAAAAATAAAATTCACCACTCATCCAAGTAATCCTTGATTTTTTTTTCTTTTTTTATCTAATCAAGATTAATTCTGATCCAAAAAAGTAGAGAGCACTTTGATATCTTACCTAATTTAGAGTACTAAATGATTGTCTGTTTATTTTTTCAGGGATTGTGTTTTTCGTTTTTTCTGCCGCTGATTAACCGTCAAATTAAAACCGTTAAGGCTAACACACACACACACACTATTATATCTAGCTGGCGGCAGCTGCACACAGACACACTTGGCTTATTGCCTTAAGAAAGGAAGCGAAGGCGGTTTCGGATATCGGTCTAAGAATGAAATGACGCAGCAACTCCTCTGTCCCGGGTGAGAAGAATGAGGAACTGAACTTTTAGAAGAGTCTCTTACGTGGCATATATGCATGTGCTTGCCCTCTCTCTCTCTCAATCAAACACCCTTTCTTTCATTCATTCCTCACGTCTTCAGCTTCTTCTTGCGAATTTATAGATCACAGCAGTGACCTGACCATTTCTCTTTTTTCTTTTTCTTCCAAAATCGTCACATGAATAATCACCTCTCTGCTTCTGGATGCCAATTTTACGCCCCTTTATATTTCCTATTAATTCATTCCTCTCTCTTTAACACTCATTTTCTATCTCTCCTCTCGCTTTGAGTTTCCTTAATCAAGGAACCATTTCCTCCCAAGAGCCTCTGTCTTATCTTGAGTTAATACTCATTCTTCTCAAATATTTATTTATTTTCTTTTGTTTAAGGTCTCTCATGAATGCTGATTCTTAGCCTAACTTAAACGTTCTTTCTTGTTTTCAGGCTATTATATTCGTTTCACCTGAATACACCCTCTAACATACCCACCCACATTTCGATCTTGTTTCTTCCTTTTCAATTTGATCACCTCTGCCACCTTTGTAAAAATGTTTGACGGGTTATTGAAGCCCAAATTCTATTCAAAATGGTAAAACAATGGTTTTCTGTCTCTCTGATTTTTCTTTTTCTTTTTTCCAGTTTCTTCCTTCAATTTTTAGGAACCTGATGTTTCTAATTTGAATCTTTTTTTTTTTTTTTTTGTGAATTTAAATTTCGCAAACAGCAAATCGTGCTTGAAGTTAATAAAGACGAGGCTAGAGACGATACGGAAGAAGAGGAATGCAGTGCAGAAATTTCTTAAGAAAGATATCGCCGATCTTCTTAAGAATTCCCTTGATTACAATGCATATGGAAGGGTAATTTTCCCTTTTGATCTTGATTTATGGGGCATTTTACTATGGTCATTCTCATTTATCTGGACGCCTAATTTTCCTTCGCATCAACTTTTTTAATGCCACCTTTATTTTCGGCCTGAATTGTAGCGTAAGGAATAATTCTTCTCCAATTATTTCTGATTTAATATTTAAAATTCTCTCACAAAGATTCCAAGTGATATGATTTTATGCCTACGGCACTGTGTTGTACATTGATACAAGTAATCTACTCCTTTTGTATACATATTAATATTAGACTTGTTAAACTCTTTGCACTTGGAACAGGCTGAAGGTCTTTTGGTGGAGCAAAATATGTCAGCTTGCTACGAACTCATAGCCAAGTTTGTTGAATGCATAATGGGTCATGTTCGAGACCTTTGTAAGCACAAGTATGTTTTTGTTTTCCCATAATCACATGCATTAATAGATTATTGAAACTGGAAAGTATATTGCTCAAGTATTGTGCCTTTATTTCAAATGAGGTCACTCTGTAACTGTTTATCATGACAATGTTATAAACTTCTTCAATAATAGGGATTGCCCCAATGAATGCAAGGAAGCTATACCGTCATTGATATATGCTGCAGCAAGGTTTTCTGATCTTCCGGAACTACGTGATCTGAGAACTTTGTTCACAGAGAAATTTGGGAATTCTCTTGAACCTTATATTAGTAAAGAGGTGATTTGATTGATAAGGCCACTCTTATAGCCCTAATTACTAATTCAAATTTCACAGATATTGTTAATTAGTAATATTTAATTATTTTCTTGACTCCAGAACTTACTTGAATAATTGCTTTTCCTTAGTTTACTGAGAAATTAAGGCAAGATCCTCCTTCAAAAGAAATGAAGATCCAGTTGTTACATGATTTAGCACAAGAGTTTTCTATAGAATGGGATAGCAAGGGTTTGGAGCAGAGACTTTACTCAACGCCTCTGTTACATGAAGTAAGTTTCTTTCTTTCTTTCACCTATCACTAGTTAGAGATACAGCTGATTCACAGGTGCACAACACATCCGAAAAGAGAAAAAAGACGGGAAAACAGTTTTGAGCGGATGAATGACTTTCACCACATCATTACTATAGTTATCTTTTTCAGATAGATAATAGAATATTGCTTTGTTTGCTATTCTAAACAATCAAACAAACATGTGCTTACATGAAAGGAATGCCACTTACTTGTTGCAGGAGAAGCCTAAGCATGATCAACAAAATGATCATGGTGTTGTAAAATTGCAAAAGAACAATGATGACATCAAACATACATCAAAAGAAAATAATGAAAGAGACACCTTGTCTCAGGAGAGGAAGGATATTAGTAATGCATGGTGGAGGGTGCAAAGCAGCGGTGATACTGAAACAAGTAGTGACAATTCATCCCAGAATGGCACAAAGGCTTGTTCAAGTTCATTTGAAAATGCATCTGGGGATGAAGCAGAAGAAGTTAAGAGACCCTTTTCTTATAGGCTTGTTCCACCTCCTTATGTCAAAGAAAATAAAGTTGAAAGCAATTTGAAGAAAACATCTGTAGCTCCACCAGAGAGGGATTCAAATATTCATGATCTTCATGAACCGGTTGTTGTCCAAAAAAAGCCAATACCAAGATCAGTTAGGCGGAGACCTCTCAAACCACCACCTGATGAAAACACTGTCACAGGTTCTAAAACGGGTGCAAATGTTGGTGATTCAAGGGATGAAGAGGAAAGGACAGTAGACAGGCTTTTAATGCATTACAGTAAGAAACAATCTCCTTATGAATCAGGCACAGGAAAAGCATGTCCTTCACAACAGGTAGAATATGATAAGGAGCAAAACAGAAGGCATGTAAAATCAAATTCAAGTGTTACCTCCTTGAGAGGAACATCTCTTACTCATAAAAACACAACTTCGATGGAAACATCAAAAGGGCATGAACGAGCTACTTCCTTAGTACCAGAAATGTTGAGGACAGCAGGGCATGTGCATCCTAGTCTACCAGATTATGATGACTTCACAGCTCGTCTCGCAGCTCTCAGAGGAAATTAAACGAAGCTGTTTAACAAGCATGAGTTTTTTTTTTTTTTGGGTAACTTTTTGTGTGTTCTTTATTTTTTGGTTATTCTCTCATTATACATCCTCCATCTGATTAGCATACTTTGATTCAATATGTAGTTAGCATCTATAATGTGACAGATTATAATTATAATATTTCTATTTCTATGTCTGAATTTTAAGATTTGAATCAGGATATGAATAGTGTATAGTTTTTGATCCAGTAACTTGGATTCATAAAAGTTATATGCACGGTTTAAGGTTGAGACCTCATACAATTTTGAAAACTGCAAATGATTTCAATCCTTCCAATCAAATATGGTTGTAATGATTTTGACATAATATAATAACTCTGTCCAATGATTTAGGACTACATGCTAAATGGAAGGAAGGAAATTTGTTATATTTTAATTTCTTCAAAATTCATGAAATGGTTTAATTTTAAATCTAACAAAAAGTAATTTTGTTTAAGAGAATTGGTGATGCACACTCAAACAATGAAGCAAATAAGTTTTGGTCAGTGTTATGTGACCCCCCTTTAACGCTTGACACAGTACGACTTTTTTTTTGGTCACCCCCTCCTTGCTTGCTCTTTTTTTGTTGTTGTCAATAGTGTAATATTTCATTCAAAGGCAAACAGCCTTAAAATATTATACCAAGAGTAAACAATCCACCTACTAACGGGGTTCATTACAAGTTTACACACTAGCTTACAAGACCACCAAAAAGACACAGTGCAACAACTTGAACTGACAGACTAATTTAATCGAATTCGACTCCACTAGCCCTGCTTCGCAACTTCTCTGAAGTGCCAGGCCAGCCAATTGAAACTCCCAAAGATGAGACATGATTAATAGCAGAGGAAGGAAACATGAAAAACTATAGTATGTCGAAACGGTTTAGCTTCTTTGTTTTCAATTGATTGCAAAAGTATTTGTGGCTAAACCAAGAAAATTTCCATAAACCTACTGCATCAACTTGAAATAGTCTCAAAAGCTCAGTGCGAAACTTGTCTTCATCAGCCTTATGCAATGTCTCCAACAGATCTATCAGTAGAGGTCAGGACAACAACTGAACAAACTAACTAGCCTAAAGTAGCCCATGCAAACTAACTAACCTAAATATGAAACTAAGTACACACAGAGGAAAGATGCAAACTAAATACACAGACAGGAAAGAACAGTATCAACAACAACAAAAACAAAAACAAACAACAACAACAACAACAACTACAATACCAACAACAGCATCCACCAACTAATCTTCTCCATCAGCTACACCGTGTTCACCGCCGTGAAAATCTGTCGGAGAAGAAAAGTCGCATCGCTGTGCCGAAACAGCGCTGCTCGCCGCACCAAAAACCCTAACAGAGGGTGCCAGTTGAAATTTCCTACTCCTGCATGCGTTTAGGGTAGTGATGGGCCATGTGCCTTGTTGGTGTTCTTTCGTTGCATTGGACTTTTGTCCCTGTTGCTGGGCTCAGCCCTGTTTTGACAGTACGACTTTCTTGTCGGTTCTATTTTGCCAGTTGAAATTATTCGATTATTTTTTTGGGGAGCTTAGGAAAAAAATAATGTTTTTTTGGGTCCTCAATTAGATTTATTTTATTTTTCGGTCGAACTCGATTTTATTAAAACCCGTCAAAATTTTTTGTTAAAACCTAACAGATTTTAGTGAGTTGGGCTTGTACGACAATAGTTTGAAGGAGTTGTTAAATGCACTCTTCACTTTATTTACCACACCCCACATAAGCCTAATTTGACAAAAATACCCCTATTTCGTCCCTTTTTCATCACATCCCACACCACTTTTCATTTATCGTAGACCACAATTTATTAGAATATATACGGTAAATAACAATTATTCACGGCGTATATTTTAAAAAAAGAGTTTTTCTAACATATGCAACCTTACACATGTCAAGGCTCATTAGTTACTTAGTTTTTTTCCCTTATTAATTACCCATTTCCTATTTAGTGAAAAGAGAGATTAAGGGCCCGTTTGTTACGGCTTAAAAAAAAGTGATTATGTTTTAAAATAATCTAGAGATTATTTTTTATAGATTTTAAAAAAATCTGAAGCTAATTTGTGTTTGTTTAGGATTATAAAAATTATTTTTTCAACTCTTATGAATGAGAAGCTACTTTTTTCAGCTTTTCATTTTTAACCTAAAAATCATTTTTTTAAAAAAATCATTTTCTAAAAAACTGAAACAAACACAATTAAAATTAAAAAAATGATTTTTAACATAAAAAAAGTGATTTTATTCTAAAAAAAGCTGTAACAAACGCCCCCTAAATCCATAAAATCAATAGGAAATTATGTAATTAATAAGAAAATAAAGTGAATAATTAATGAGTCTTAATATGTGCAAGGTTGCACACGTTAGAAAAACCCTTAAAAAACTATATACCATACATTGTTATTTACGATATATGATTTTAAAAAATACATACTGTAAATTGGTTATTTACGGTATTGTAAACAACTAGTTTATGATATATATATTTTTTTAGCAAATATTTACCGTAAACTAATTGTTTACGGTAAAAAATAAAAAAATTCTTATCATAAATTGTGTGTTTCCGGTAAATGGGACAGTGGGAGGGAAGACAAATGTTTACGGGACAGTGTTGAATTTACGGTAAAAATAAGTGAGAAGTGGTAGGAGTATTTTTGTCAAATCAACCTTATGTAGGGGTGTGATTAATGAGATGTAGGGTGTGGATAACACAACCGCCAAGTTTGAAACATTGAACGTAGGCCCAAAAACGTCATGGGCCGCCGGCCCACGAACACCAGGGGAAGGATTCTTACGGTCACCTGGGAATGAATTAGAAAAAACATTTTCGTTGTTATAATTTTTGGGGTGAAAAATGGGGAGCAACATAGAGCATTCAGCTCCGTCGCCGGAAAAAGAAGACGAACACGAACACGGCGGTGTTGAGGAAGTGATGAGCGAAGTACACCTGGGTTGCCCATCTGGATTCTCTGGGCCCCATATTTCCCGTTTCACCGTTTGTCTTCCTCTTCCACTTCCACACGGTAACTCTCCTCTTCTACCTTCATTTACTTTATTCATTCATTGCACTTTTTCGGTGATGTAAACGGAACTTAGATGCACATACAACAAACATATCATTCACAACTCTAAACTACTATCAAATTCCTAATTTTTAGATGGTGCTCGCAGCAGACACAGTCACGGTTCGGAACATGAAGCATTAGAAATTCAGACTATGGAATTCGACGAAGATGGCGATCTTCTTCTCCCTAGACGCACCAGTAAGTTCTCAAATACCTCATTCTCTGCCTTACATTTAAATCCCTTTCTTTTGTTTCCCTAAACATTTTTGTAACACTGTTTATTCATTATTGTTAAAGCAAATGCATCATGTGATAGCTATAGTGTGAGAATCCAGCATAATATCACTTCGTCAATTCCAGATGTTGGCCTGCAGGTAATTCTGTAATCAATTTCTCATTACCTTTTTAGTTTTTGGTTTTTTTTTTCAAATTCCATTTATGCCCCTTCAGATTTGGAGAGCTGAACTGGTGTTATCTGATTTTATATTGCATAAAGCATTGAGTTCATCTGAATTTCGTGGGGTTATTGCGTTAGAACTTGGCGCTGGAACTGGTATGTTGATATTTACTTTCCATTTATATTTACTTCTACTTTTTGCAATCATTTTCTTTCTCTAACACTCTAATCCAAATCATTAAACCTAAAAACTACTACTAGGAGCTAGCAAATCCTTAAAGAAACTCAATAGGCTTGTAACATGGTCAATCTAAAGGCTAGTGCTTATGTCAAATATGTTTTTGGATTCCAAAATCTTCATTCTGCCGTATAATTATCTAATCCAATAATGAGATAGATAATGTGAATGATGTAATTCTTGCTGGGAATTGTTTAGAGGAATTTGCAAGGATCAAAGCAGTTTTGGATGATGCTTTGGATCTAAGCACATTGAAGTATTTCCTTGGTTTGGAAGTAGCTCAATCTAAAGCTGGAATTTCAATTTGTCAAAGAAAGTATTGCTTAGATTTGTTGAATGAAACTGGTCTTCTTGGATCTAAGCCTGCAAAAAACCCTTTAGATCCATCTGTTAAGCTGCATCAAAACTCGACAGAAGCATATGCAAATGTCGGTGAGTATAGAAGATTGATTGGAAACTTCTTTATTTGACCAATACAAGACCTGACATTACTTATGCAACTCAGCAATTGAGTCAATTCCTTAGTACTCCAACTGTTACTCACTATAATACAACATGTAGAGTAGTGAGATATTTAAAAGGGAGTCCAGGCCGTGGCCTGTTTTTTCCCAGGGATTCAATTATGCAATTGTTTGGATTTTCGGATGCTGATTGGGCTGGGTGTTTAGACACAAGAAGATCCATCACAGGATATTGTTTCTTTATGGGATCATCATTAGTTTCTTGGAATCTTAAGCATCACTAATACAATTTCTCTAGGAGTGCCTCAAATGCTTTATCAAAAAATCCGCAGATTATTTTTGTTTATACTGTCTTTTGTAAAAAAATGACAATACTTTTTGCTTACTAAATCTTTCAGTAAATGTGTCTGTGTGCTGACGAATTATCTATCTCATCATTGGGTTAGATAATTATAAGGCAAAATGAAGATTTTGGAATCCACAAACATATTTGACATAAGCACTAGTGTTAAAATTGAAAGATGGTGAGCTGAATAAGTTTCCCTCCTATATATTCACATCAGCTGTAACAAAGAATTATCAATGAAAAGTTCACTGTTTCATTCGATCAATTACTTTCTCTGAAATTATCATGTCTCTTGCTTCATTTATGCTATGCCTACCATCTATTTGTTTAAATCTTGAGATCTTAGAATTTGGGTTTGAGCCTAACTCAATCCCAAAAGCTAGCTCATGGGGTGAGAGTTTTCCCCCACTTATAACCACTATTCAAGCCATCTTATTCTTCCATGTGAGACTTCTAACACACCCCCTCACGCCCAGGACTGGACATCTGGAGCGTGATCCGAGTGGTCCGATAACAGGTGGCTCAATAAATGGATCTATGATAGGCTCTGATGCTATATTAGAATTTGGGTTGGGGCCTAACTCAACCCTAAAAGCTAGCTCATGGGGTGAGGGTTGCCCCCTCACTTATAACCACTATTCAGGCCATTTCATTCTTCCATGTGGGACTTCTAACAACCCCCTCACGTCCAGTACTGGACATCTGGAGCGTACCCGAGTGGCCCGATAACGGGTGGCCAAACAAATGGATTTATGATAGGCTCTGATACCATCTTAAGATTTAAACAAATAGATGGTAGGCATAGTATAAATGAAACAAGTGACATGATAATTTCAGAGAAAGTAATTGATCGAATGAAACAGTGAAATTTTCATTGATAATTCTTTATTACAGCTGATGTGAATATATAGGAGGGAAATGCTACCTCACTAGAAGCTATTCTACACCTTATTTCACCAAATAAAAATTCTAAGACTAGCATCCTGTAATGACTCAGCATAACCGAATGCATGACCCCCCATGTGACCTCCTCTCTTCTCTCTCCAGGTGTCCTTGATTTAGAATATTCCTTCCCATAATTCAGGAAAGCCATCCACCTGTCTTTCCAAATGAATGACTCATGATTGAGCAGCTAAGTGTTTTTGGATTCTTTTCAATTTCTGCTCCATTGTCCAACTCAGCTATATTCGCATCATTTGCTCCTTTATTCAACTCACCATCTTTCAATTTTAACACTAGTTCTTATGTCAAATATTTTTGTAGATTCCAAAATCTTCATTCTGCCTTATAATTATTTAACCCATTGATGAGATAGATAATTCGTCAGGACACAGGCACATTTACTATAAGCTTTAGTAAGCAAAAAGTATTTTTGTCATTTTTTTAGAAAAGACAGTATAAACAATAATAATCTGCGGACTTTTTGATAAAGCATTTGAGGCACTCCTGGAGAAATTGTATTAGTAATGCTAATGATTTCAAGTTTTCATCTCCCTTATCAGGCCTGGTGGGTTTATTACTTGCGCGTACTACAAAGACAGTGTTCCTAACAGGTATGGTCCCTTCTTTTATTTGAGTTGCCACTCTTCCCATCTCTATTGTATCCTCAAGTTGGAAATTTATATTCTCATGCACCTTACAAATGTACTGCAATAACTGTTGGGATCACTGGTTACCTAGATTAGTTCGCATCAGGTTATATACTTAATTGGTTCATCTTTTCCAAATGTGATGTTCATTAATAGTAGCTGTCTATTTCCTGAGGAGCTTTGTTTAATTTTGTTGCTTTTCCTGTTCTATTAAATGTGATGACTTTAATGGAAGGCTGATGCTTATTATATGTCATAATTTCAGACCATGGGAACGAAATACTTGACAACTGTGCGAAGAACATTCAGCTTAATTTTGGATTATTGAATAATCAAGCCACAATTTATGTACGTGAACTTGATTGGTTCGATTGCTGGCCTCCCAAAGCAAGAGTAGGAGATGCTCCTTGCACACAAAGGTAAAGTTTATTATTTTGGTGTATAGTTTCGAATAAATTATTGTTTCTTTCGGGGTCGGGATTGAGTCTCTACTTTAAACAGCAATATTGGTATATGTCTTTTGCAATCTTTTTCCTTTGGTTCATATTTTCTTGAAATGAGCATGTACCGTATCCGGTCTTTCGGCTGTACACCAAAGGGCTCACGAATGTCGCTGGTGGAGCGCTCTCGCCCACCTGGCTCGGCACTCGAAGGGCTGTGTGCCGTACTCGGCCGACCGGTTGTGTACTAAAAGACTCGGGTGACTGATACTTAGAGCTCTCCTGTTTAGGAAGCCTAAGGCCCGAAGGTCCGAGTATCGCGCTAGGCCGACCGGTCCATGGTGTGGGAGCTCATAACCGTTCGGTCGGGTTCCTATGTGTAGGAAGCTCAATAGACGTGTCTCAGATTGCCGGGTAATGGCTGTGGTATGGATAATACCAAGTTGTACTACACCTCGTACCCTTCTCTTATACCCAGATGATATAGGGCTACGTGTCGCCCTGCGATAGGACAGTACCGAACCTCATGATTACCCACGATCTTCCCCAACGGTCTGGTAAGGGGAATGATTGGGTACATTGTGGAACACAGTGTAGGTAATAAGGGACATCACTATATAAAGGAAACTATTAGGTCATAGGAAAGGACTCTCACTTTTACCCTAAAGGTACTACCCCATTAGGCGACACCTGACCTGGTGGCGGCGGTATCTCTTTACACACACTCGAGAACAGAGCATAACTACTTTATTCCTTTTAAAAGTAAATATATCAGGTACACATCACAATCACTTTATGATGTCATCCAGGTATTCTTGGACCTTTAGAGAAATTGAAGATGCAGAAAATGCTTCTTTGCTGCTGGCTGCTGATGTTATTTATAGTGATGACCTGACTGATGCATTTTTCAGTACCTTACAGAGATTAATGTCAAGGGGATCAACAAAGGTATATGTTAGCTGGGTTTTAAATGCTATATTACTGTTCGTTTCTGAGTTTGAAACATCCCACCTATTAAGAGCTTTTAAAAAGTAGGGGGAAAAACAAAAGAAAAGGAGGGTGGGGTGGTTGCATCAACTATATAAGTATGGAGTATGGGCAGGAAGTGTTGTAGCCCGACGGCATGGTCTGTTTTGAGCCCCTTGAATGCAATATCCAATGGTAGTTATTTGACTTACTCCATCTATTTCTAGGTGTTATACATGGCGCTGGAGAAGCGCTACAACTTCAGTCTTTCTGACCTTGATGTCGTTGCAAATGGATATGCACTTTTTCGCAGCTATCTTAAGGATGAGGATGGTAAGCACACAGTGGCGTCAGCATAATTATGTTTTTTGTGTTAATTTCACGTACTTGTTCAGTATATGGAATGTTTAATGTAATACAACTTATTGCAGCAATTGAAATCTCTGAGTCCGCAAGCATTCCTAATTTTGTGGGGAAGCGGGTGGACATATCTCAAATTCCGCAGTATGTTAGAGAGTATGAAAGAGGACATGATGTGGAGATTTGGCAGATAAAGTACTGTGGACCAAAACATGGAACCTCAGTTACCCCAGGATAAAATTTCGAGGCTGAATTCTATTACCAAATTTATTTATTTTGCTCGATTTTATTTCATTAAATTAAATTAAATTTAATAAAACCCCACTTTTTTTCAACTGCAGACCGTCGTACATCTTTTGGTCTAATGCAATCATGAGAAATTTTAGTTTCTATCAGTGTTTGAGTTTGATGAGAATGTTTCGGTGGCTGTGTCATGTTATGTGGGAATGGATTCTTTCCCATTTTTTTCCTCTCGTGTTTTCTCCATTTGATCGTGAACACAACATTGGCTTGTCTCATCACTCATGCTCCTAAGGCCCAGCCCTCCATATTGCTTGGGGCGGAACATTTTATCCCATGGTAAAAGATGCACCTTCTTTTGAGATCCTACATACCCCATATGAAAGCTCTTCAGAACTTGTCAATTTTATCATAATCTGACTTTAGGAGAAGCTGATTGCATTGCATAACTATGAATAGCTTGTAACACCGATTTTGCAAAGGTCAATCCACCTGCAAAAGATAAATGTACACCTTTTCACTGACTTGACCTTTGCTCTACCTTATCAAGCAGATAATTAAAAGTGTTTTTTGTGACCCTTTTGTGGAGTAAGGGAGCTCAAGGTACTTCCCTGAATGTTGGGGAGTTCGGGGAGCATCTGAGAGCAACAACAGCCTAAGGATCAAGACCACTAAGAGACTTAGACACCACATTTTCACCTAAACTTTAAAGTATTAAGTATATGGGTCACCTCTCTTATATATCTTTCACATAGCCTAATACTAGTCAATATGAGACTAACCACTCACTTCAATTCTAACACTAAATCTTCTGTCCACGAAAAGCCCAGGTATCACTCACTTGGCGCATGATATTCCAATTCATATCTTTTGAAAAATTGATTCTAATTTTTTTGGGGCTCACTTTTTGCCCCGAGCTAGAGAAAAATAAATCAATAATTTGTTTTGATAATATGAGTCTGGTCCATGCCTCAACAAACAGGAAAAGATCATCTACAAATGTCAAAGTGTGATAATTTTGGTACCATATGCAATAATATGAGAGGAGTCCACAAATCATGTCTACTGCTGTATTAATAAGCTGAAACAAACGTTCAATACACATAACAAACAAATAGAGATATAAAGTCACCTTGTCTCTTTGAGAGTTTCACCGTTCTAAAGCACTTGCATTTTAGATGTAGAAATGCACTGCAAGATGAGCCAAGTCATAATTCAAAAAAAAATGAGTCATGAGAATTAGACCAATTATGAGAGGGTTTTTTGGTTACATAAAAGTTTAGACGAGTTGAGTCCTGGGGGGCTCACTAAAGTCAGAGAAAACCTCAAAGATCAAAAAGTGCTTACAGATATACTTACATATTACCCACCAACAAGGTCTTGACATCGGCATCAGGATTCAAACTCACGTCCATGTGGGATATGAGTTGAGTCCTTACTAACTGGACAACCTATCTTGTCAATATTTTTGAGAGTTTTGAATAGTCGATCAAAATATTTCTTAGTATATGGTTAATTTTTATTATCACAATTGCACATAAAAAAAAAGTCATTAAATCAATACTCCCTCCGGTTCAAATTATAATAAACATTGTTTTTTGATCCATTGAGTAACTCATGTATTTAGTATTATTCAATGATGTTGTTTCTTATAATTTAGACCGAAGGGAGTATTAGTATAGACTTACTATTTCACATAGTATATTTTCACTCAAATTACCCTGAAATATCGGAAAAGATGGAAATTGTTTAAATTTAGATTCTATAGGAAAATTGGATAACCAATTTGCATTAAAACTTCAAAAGTATCAATAAGTTTTTTTGACGGAAAAATATTAATAAGTTAAAAATCTTTAAAATAATAAATACTAAACAGGGATTTAAAAGATAAAAACAGAAACTATTCAAAAATATTTATACCAAAATTAAAAAAGTATTTTTGTTTTTAAAATAACAAAAAATATTGAATTAAAGATATTAAATACTAATAATGAATGCTTTTAAAGAAAAGATACTACTACTATTTTTAGAAAACACTTACCAACGACATCACGAAAAATTGAAGACACAGGATGACAGGACAAGAAGAAAAGAATTTATTTATGAACTTGATCAGCCTGATTTTTGGCGTGCTTATTTTGGAGTAATAATTAATCAATACTATCAAAAAATAAATAAATATACTATTCGCTAATCCCAAGTTATCAGTCTGATCACATTGCACTGCTAAACAGTACTAGCAGCCAAGGCCTCAAACACTAATAAAAAAAAAAAGAAATAGAAAAAACTAATAGCAAGAAGTCTCTCCGTGACATCTCTTTGGATTTCTTCATCTGACTTTTTCTGCAAATCCGCTTATCTGCTTTGCTTTGTCCAAAGTCACCATATTGGAATTATTATTCTTATTATTATTAATTTATTATTTATTGTAGTATTACACAGTTTCGGTCTCTCGAAATTACCACTTTTATTCACTTATGCGTTGATGATCCGAGCAAGCCAGTGAAGAAGGTGGAATCGAGAAGATGGGTTGCAACCAATCGAAGATCGAGAACGAAGAAGCCGTTTCGCGGTGCAAGGAGCGGAGGCGTTTCATGAAGGAGGCTGTTTCCACCCGTAACGCCTTCGCCGCCGCTCACTCCGCCTACACCACTTCCCTCAAGAACACCGGCGCCGCCCTCGGCGACTTCGCCCACGGCGAGGTTCAGAACCCTCAATTACCCACCACCCCCGAAAACCCCTACATGCCAGCGCCGCCGCAACAGCCCTTCGAGATTCCTCTCCCTCCGCCGCCGCTCCCCGATTTCTCCCCCTCCCCTCTTCAGCGCGCTGCCAGCATGCCTGAGATCAAGATCACCAAGCCCGATCCCAGGTCCATGCCCATGCCCAAGCCCATCATCGAGGAGGAAGAGGAAGAGGAGAACGAAGGGTCTTTGAGGAGAAGAAGAAGCAACAGAAACACTGGTGGAAGTGTTGGTGGTGGGAATAGTAGAAGGTTGGAGGAAGAAGAAGAAACTCCTCCTCCTCCTCCTCCTGCGTCGAAGCAACCGGAGAGTGATCCTGCATCTCATGCTCATCCTCATCAACATCATCATCATCATGCCATGTCGAACCCGCAGCCGAGCTCTGCTTGGGAGTACTTCTTTCCATCCATGGAGAACATTGCAGGGACGAGTTTGAATGAGGCTGAAGAAGATACCATCAATAAGGTGGATCACATTGAGAGGAAGGTGTTTGATGAAAAGCCCAACAGGGTTGATGTTGTGGATGTGGTTGACACAAGTCAAAGGGATGCTGAGGTTCCTTTGCCCAAGCCCAAACCCGAGCCTGAGCCTGAGCCCGAGCCTGAGCGCGAGCCCAAGCATGAGCATTTCCCGGGGGTTGAGGAAATGATGGAGTCACCGGTGCCATCTATAGGGAAGGGCTTGAAGGTGAAGCAGACGCCACCTCCTCCTATGGAGGCAAAAAGGATGGTGAAACACAGTGTCAATTTGCTGCAGGTATTTTCCGATCTTGATGACCATTTTCTCAAGGCTTCTGAGAGTGCTCATGAGGTTTCAAAGATGCTTGAGGCCACACGCCTGCACTATCACTCCAATTTTGCTGATAATAGAGGTACTTCACACCTTCATAGCTTTTCTTTCTATATGGACTGCAGATATTTGAAAATTAATTGCTTCTCCATTGTCTCTCGAGCCACATCAATCTTTAGACCACCCCTTATTGAGTGATTGTTTGAAGTAATCAACTTTTAACTTTTAGTTTTAAGATCAACTGATGGGAAAGGTGGGGGTCATGGTGATTACCCATGAAGCCCAAATATTTGATACCGCATGGGTATGATAGGAGAAATTCTTAAAAACTAGACATATGATGCTGCCTAGATACGGTGATACAAATTTATAAAAAAAATATACATATTTGACACAAATGCATAATATTTGTAAAGAGATATTGATATTTTTGGTTAACATATAACTATATCAGTAGATGATGATCATAATTTCCAAAATCATACCTGTAATCATAACAAAAAAGCAGACACATCACACATATCTGTCTCTTGTTCATATCAAAATATATTAAGCAGACCCATATCTGTCTCTTGTTCATATCGAAACATATTTTTTCCCTAACAAATATCAGAATGTCACAAAAGAATGTCATTAGTCCTATTCAAAAGAAGTCTTGGCTCTATTCAATTTTTTACTATCTACTTTCTAATACTAATTGTATAATTTTCGTCTATTCCATTTTCATCAGTTTAAAAAGCATAGTTTTCATCAAGAGACAACTCTATCAATTCGAAAAGTCCATCACCATCTTTAAGTGGATCATGTACATCTTCACTAATGCTTCCACAACCATGTCTCTCCTTTCTTATATCATCAAAGACTGAATAAAGAAGTATGCACTCCAATTTGGCTCACACCATGATGAAGAATAAGGCTGTGCAAAAAACTTTAAGACAAGGTGTATCTAAAAGTATCAAAGTCTATCCCAAATGTATCAGTCAGTTTTTCTTAAAAAAAATTAAAAAAACTTGAGGATCCTCCTTGGATGTGTATGTAGGAGTATTGAACTTGTATTGGTATTGGATACGGGTACGGCACCGATGCCTTCGCAATTTGGAGTGTCTAGGCTTCATAGATCACTGTATGAGTAGCTAGTTTTGACAAAAGAAGGGAAACAATTTGTGTTATGGGTAGTATGTATTTTATCATAATGCATTTCTTTCGTAAGAGTGGCTAGATTTCATTGTATGTATTTTGCCCTGTTTGGTTTCGGCATATAAGGAGACATGAAGAAGCCTTGGTTAGTGATGGGAACCCAGAATTCGGTAACAGAAATTAAGTAGCAAAATTAGATCAAACAAAGGAAAACTGAATATATTGGACCGATGAAGAAGATAAAACTGTAGAAGGGAAACAATCCCAATATACCCTAGAGCAAAGCTCCTCAGAGAAGGAGAAAACTCTCTCTCTGCCTAACCATAATGGTCATTCTAATATTCTTGCATACCCTCACAATTCCCTTACCTCACTATTTATACCACTAAGGCTTAACAACTTGCCAACTAAGCATCCTACCCCACTCATTATTTACGATATATCATTACCACACTCTTATTACATCATATCCCCTTTTTACTTAAGAGCCCTTTACCCGGGTCGCTATCAGTTAGGAGGGTGGATACAATATAGGATAGTCCTATAGTTAAAAGTAAAGTGTGATCAAAGAAAATTATTAGTCAAAAAACCGTTAAGAAGGATTTAGATTTAAATGATTTGTCATTAGACACATGACGTTATGGTGTCATTTGGTTTATGTGGTCGACCTAACCTTGTGATAAACGATTTTTGTTGTTTGTTCAGTATATGTTTCATATTGAATTTTATTTGTGCTTTTCCTTTTGTATTTTCTTCTTGTAGGGCACATTGATCACTCCGCAAGGGTCATGCGAGTTATTACTTGGAATCGATCCTTTAAAGGAATACCTAATTTGGACGATGGGAAGGATGATTATGACTCAGACGAGCATGAAACTCATGCTACCATCTTGGACAAGTTGTTAGCGTGGGAAAAGAAACTTTATGATGAAGTTAAGGTAAGTTGACTAAGCCAAATGTTATGTAAAAGGAGTTTTACTTGCCTTCATTTCCTATTTAAATTTCTACAATTTTCTCAGAAAGTCATGGTCATGGCCCTGCCATGCACATATTTGCCAAGTATATTTTCTATTTTCTGTGTCTGCTTATCGATTTTTCTACTGGCCTTTCTTTGCTTAATTCTGGGTTAAATATGCCGCCTTCTTTTTTTTTCTTGTTCTTTTCTAAATTTTTTCACTTGATATAATTTTATAGGCTGGTGAGTTGATGAAATTTGAGTACCAAAGAAAAGTTGCCACACTTAACAAGCTAAAAAAGAGAGGTAATAACTCTGAAGCATTGGAGAAAGCGAAAGCAGTTGTCAGTCATTTGCATACAAGATATATTGTAGATATGCAATCATTGGATTCAACAGTCTCAGAGATTAACCGTTTACGTGATGAACAGTTGTATCCCAGACTTGCTCAGCTTGTTGATGGGTGAGTTATAATGTAGAAATTAGTATTTATAATTATAGATGGTTAGTAGTCTTGGAACCTTAAACATGTGTTTTTTATTTTCAAAAATTTCCCCCACATCTTTTGGATGCTACTTCATTCAAGTCTTCATTGATGTTTCCCTCTTGGCATACTTGTTTCAACTCTATTTAAGCGAAATGTAAGTTGCATGTTTCTTGCAGGGAAACTGTTTGTCTTGCAATCCCGTTAGTACTTAAGCCTGGATATCTATGAATGAACAAACACATCCACACACATACAAGCTTCTCTGCTACTTTTGACAGGCTTTTTCTGTGGACTGCAGGATGGCCACTATGTGGAAAACCATGCTAACTCACCATGAGAAGCAATCAGAGATTGTGACATTGCTGAGATCATTGGACACTTCCCAATCTCCTAAGCAAACAAGTGAACACCATCATGAACGAACATATCAGCTATTGCTTGTCGTGCAACAGTGGCATTCACAATTTGAGATGCTAGTCAACAATCAAAAGGGATACATTAAGACCCTAACTAATTGGTTAAAATTAAATCTTATCCCTATTGAGAGCAATTTGAAGGAAAAAGTTTCTTCACCTCCAAGAGTTACAAGTCCGCCCATACAAGGCCTTCTCCGTGCATGGCATGACCGTCTAGAGAAACTTCCTGATGAGCTTGCAAGGACAGCTATAGGCAACTTTGCTGCTGTGATAGATACTATTTTCAATCAGCAAGAAGAAGAAATGATTTTGAAGAGAAAATGTGAGGATACTCGTAAGGAGCTTGCCCGCAAAACCAGGCAATTTGATGATTGGTATCGCAAGTATATTGAAAGGAAAACACCAGATGAATTTGATCCAGATAAGGCACAAGATATTAATGCTCCTGATGAACTTGTTACAGAGAAACAGTTTTTGGTTGAACAAGTGAGGAGGAGGTTGGAAGAGGAGGAAGCAGCCTATGAAAAGCAATGCCTCCAAGTGAGGCAAAAAACTTTGGGAAGTCTCAAAAATCGCATGCCAGAGCTCTTTAGGGCTATGTCGGATTTTTCTCGTGAATGTTCCAAAATGTACAGTGAATTAAGGTCAATATCACAGAACCTAGGCCAGAGCTTATCATGAGGTGGTTTATGTATTTTTTTTTTTCTGCGTAAATTATTATTTTTTCTTGGATGTGTTATATGATGTTACACTTGAGATCTCCTGATTGGGGACGAGTCCTGAAGATTAGGTATGATAATGTTAAATAAACTGTATTTGAATTTTCATATAATTGCAGGGCATGGAACTGGAAGTTGAATGGATTGATGCCCTTGATATAAATGGTACATGTTCTATGGTTTATTATACGCTGTGCTTTTGGCCTTGAATTACATATTTGTAAAACGAATGAAGATCTTCTACCATTTGAACAAGCCTCATACTGGCTGATAGAAAAGATATGATTTATTTTTATAAAAAAAAGGGATGTTGATATCTGGCAGATCATGTGTGCTAAAACAAGGTCTTAGTCAAGACGCTGTTAATATTAACGCGTCATCTATTTGAAACAAAGATCTCTGATTGAGATTATAATCTCATAAAACCTGAAGCCTCAGTTACTCGGGGATAAAATTTTGAAGCAGAATTCTGCTACCAATTTTATGGATGTGGATTCACTGCAGTAGTCTTTTTCACGCATTCTCGCATTTATCTATATCCAGACCTTAGGATTTGTTTGCCTTAACTCCCAACCATTGAATTTGTTTGTCCAAAAGAATTGAAAAAAAAAACAAGTAGGAGAGAGATAGAAATTACCTACTGCAGGGAATTCCATTCCCAATTTTATATAGGGAATCTTTATAGTATTTTAAATTCATATATAATCGTTGTTTGATGACTGTTACGAATATTTTGAATTATTTACATGAAATTATATATAAAGTATTATTTTTTTAAAAAGTGACAAATTTAAGAAAATTGTTGAAATTCTTAGAAATTTCAATTGAATTATTTTACAAGTTAGCAATTTTTTTTATCAAATAGAGTATTAATTACTAATGAGATTTAACAATATAGGCTTCAAGCCTATAATCTTTTTTTTCCAGCAGAAGCAAAGTTATTTCATTGAATATCATTTCTTCAAGCCTATAATCTTGTAATTATATTATTGTAAGTTCTTGATAGCATCCAACCAATCGAATTCAATTCTCAAACTAATTCTTATGTCTATTTTCTAATTGCCAAAAAAAGTCAGCTAAAAATAAAATAAGATGTATTAAAAACTAATCCACTAGCTTTTGTTTCGTGTGAACTTATTTACAAAATAAAAAAAAAGGAGACATGTAGTTTTGATTATGGGGTGACAAAGTGAGTTGAGCTCGTCGGGTCAACCCGTTAACCTACAATTTTTGGCGGGGTGGGTTGGAATTTCTAACCCTCAACCCACTTTAACCGCCCCGCATAACCCGTAAAAACATGGGTGGAGGCGGGACAGGACAGGTTGGCCTGTCGAGTCAATTCCTTTTTTTTTCTCGCTTATTACGTGCATTTTAGCAATTTCCTTTGGTATTTTTGTTGTTGACCCGCCAACTCATGGCGGGACGGGGTTGGCGGGGCGGGTCACAATATTCAACCCACATACCTAATTCAATCCGCCCGCCCCACTTTAGGAGGGTCGAAGCGGTGCGGGTTGGCTTGCTTTGCCATCACTAGTTTTGATGGAAAACTAAAGAAAAATACTCCAGATCAAAAGTAAATTACAAAGGGAAGTGTTGTAGTTATTCAGAGGTCAATGTATTACAAGAAGGAAGTCAAGGGCACCTTCTGTGACTTGCTTACATGAGAATATCACGTTGAGCAACAAAAATATTTTCTCCCACTATCTTGTATTTCGTTGTTCAAATTTATTCCGGTAGGCTTTGGCGGAAATGCTATTGCTAGTCTCCTTGCTGCAATTATTATCAGATAGAAACAAACAACCACTCAATATAGCTGCTGCTTTATATCCTCCTTACACTAATTAACTTCTATGGTCAAATTGGTATGGAGGTGAAAAATTCATGATTAATTTCTATTAGTAAAATAGTATTGAAATCTGGTCAATGAATTTTCATATCATTTTTACTCCAAACAGTTGAATAGGCCAAAGTGTTTTAAAGACGTGAAGGCAGCACATACCTATTTCATAGAAAAGCTCATTGATGTTCTCTGCAGTCTTAGCAGATGTTTCCATGTAGAACATTCCATTCTCTTCAGCAAATTGCTCTCCTTCCTGCACTAGTTTATTTTACTCAAACAACTTACAAGGAAAAAGAGAAAGGGAATGAAGAGGGATATATCTATTGCAATTATATAATGCCGTTGAATAAATTAACTGCATCTTCACTAGGTACTAATCTTGATGTGTTTTTTTTATTTATATAAAATATAAAATGGAGAAGCAGGAAAGAAAGAGGAAACAAAAATAGGTGAAAATTGATAAAGATAAAAAGCATAGAGCAGGTTGCTTGTAAGTTAAATAATGGAAGAATAATCTACATTTTTACTACTCCAATGAAAAAGAGAGGAGCGGGGATTTAAACACAACCTCAGTTTCAACCTCTCTCTTCGGCTCCAAGTCAGATTTGTTTGCTACCAATGCCAACACCAGCTTTTGACTTCCTACAACAAGTGGTTAATTATGGTTTTTCTGTATTGAGATAAGCATTAATTAAAGAAACTCCAATGAAACTAAGAGAGATACAAAACATGTTACCAAACATTGTTTGATCCAAACACATGGATATAAGAATAGAAGCCAAAACAAACTACTACATGTTTAAGAGATCCCATTCTCTTTCACTAGGACCAACACTTGTTGGTATTGCAATTGTTTAATTCTTGTGTTTGAGGTATTAATTACCATGTCTTTGCAATTCCTGAACCCACTTTTTTGCTCGAACAAATGTATCCTGAAATAGAAATTAATAGGATCATGTTAGTTTGTTAGTTAGTTAGAAACATTTTTAAGATTTTTGTAATAGAAGGCATTTCTCTGCAACTTTCCGCTAAGACAGAATAGTCATAGAAGGCAGATTATTACAAGTTGTATCAATTTTTGCAATCACTAGTGGATGGGGCCGTGCTCAACACGGATGCAAGAAAATCAGCTAGAAATAAATTTTCTATATAAAAGATGTAGATGTTGCCACGTGGAGCAACATTGATAACCAAATTAAGTGTAATTAGTTTTCTTGAATAGAAGATGGAGATACTGTCATGTGGCACAACGTAGATAACCAAACTAAGTGTAGTTAGTTTTTTAAATAGATAATAGATTTCAAACAATAATGCAATAAATCAAGGTTTAATTTGCCAGATCACAACTTCCATTGGATCCACTGGCAAACCATACAACACAAAATTTGCTGAATTCTTTCATATTGAACAAAGTGAATACTTACAATGCTTGAGATGTCATATACAACAATTGCTGCTGCTGCACCACGGTAATACATAGGAGCCAAACTATGATATCGTTCCTGTCCTGCTGTGTCCCATATGTCAAACTTCACAGTGGCTTCAGATAATGATAATATTTGAGTTAAAAATGCTGCTCCTACGGTTGGTTCCTGTGTGTACATTATTATTATTTATTAAGGTGCTGATGGCACGCTGATATATGAATGAAGAAAGCATCTTTCATTTATTTAATTAAATCAAATTATGGAAGTCAAGTAAACCTGGTTTTGAAAGAATTGGCCTTTTACAAATCTTAATGCTAAACTTGTCTTTCCTGTTCCCATGTCCCCAAGAAGTACCTACAAGAAGAGGCATATTCTATAAATCTGTAAGTATATATGATCCTACCAATAAACACATTTTTAGATGAAAATTAACAAAATAGTTGTGAAATTGATAGAGTTACGTGAATCTTTCGCATTGAAAATTTGGTCAAATTACAGGAAGAAATTGTTTTTAGTTAATTGATCTTCTTATTATATATAGTTGGTATTCTAATTATTCCTTCCTTCATGTAATTGACATATTTTAGAAGTCATCAAAATAACCATCCAAGATTAAGAGGAAAGAAAGTGTGGAAAGAGGAAGATCAAGTACAGATTCAATAAAATGAATGGCATCTGAAAAGGAAAATTTTAGCAATAAGGTAAGACATACCCACCAGCTTGGCTTGAATGATCTTATTCCCCGGCCTTGCCATACCGATAGATAAGTCGAAAACAAATTGCACAAGTTGCAGAAAATGGTGGAATTGTTATGATGAAAGAGAGAGAATTCTAGATCAAAGAAACTACTACTATAGCTACATTTTTCATTGGGAACTTGGCAAAAAGAACACGGCAAGAAACTGGTAGTTTTGACTAGCGTAGACTGGTAGGTAGTCAAATGCAATTTCAAGGTCTGGACTGCTTTGATATTCTTCCTAGCATGTACAGTTTTGCTTGCAATCGAGTATTAAAGTTAAATCAACTGCACTACTTAACAGTAAGATTATGCACCTGAATACATTAGTTACATTGCTTATCAACTCTTCTCTTCAACACGTTTGGTTATAAATTCTTGGTAATTGAAATAACTTTTATGTTGTTGCTCACACATATTATTAGCATAATGTTAACGTTAAACTGTTGGATTATGAATTTGATTGAATAATCATCGTCGTCATCATCATCATCATATCATCGCCGTCGTTGTCACCGTCGCCGCCGCCACCTGCATGAGGTGTTAGTTGATTCGTATGTAACAAATAGTAACTAAAGTAAACTATAATTGTTTAATGAGGAAACCATAAGTATTTCTTGATGAATGTATTGTTTTTGTATAAACCATATATTAGAGGTGGCAAAATGGGGGCTGACCTGAAAAAGCATAGGTTTTGAGTAGTTAAAATTTAGCCTTTTTTTAACCCCATAAAGCCCGAAACCATACCGGGCTAGGACGGCCCGCATAGCCCATGCAAAATTAGGAAAACACGTGTGTTAAATTTATTTCTATATCTTTACTTTCCCTGACTTGCTTGCTGGAATTCAATTTGTTATATTTTGAGTACAAAGTTCTCCTAGTAGTCATTGTTTTTAAAACCAAGTTCCGGTGCTCTCTCCTTTGTACACTAATAGTTGTAAGTTGATATTTTTGTGTTGGAAGAAAGAAAGCATACCCTTTTTTATTTGACTTTATTAGAAGGGAAACAATTTTTCCTTGCTGCTTGATATCAATGTTTCCACATTACCTTTGTGCTTGATTACTTGTTTGTCATTTATGTGAGGAGTCAGTGTCACTGTCAGATCTCATAATTGTAAATCAGTTGTAATGTTTCTCTTTTTGTATTCAATATTCTGTGTTTAAATTCCAAGTTGCTAAGCACAAGACATAGTTACATTAGACTTAGTTACCTCGACTTGTTTTACAGTACTGTTTTTTAATCCCTATTGTGTTGCATTTACTAAGTTACACGCTCTAAAAAGTAGGATTTCAACCAAGTTGGAGAGGAAACACATATAAAGTAGTTCATGCTTATATAATGCTCTTGATGTTGTGGATTGTTTCATGTGTGTTGAAACTGATTAGTATATTAAGTTTTGATGGATCGTGGGTAACAAATTAGTGTTTTTTTAATCAATAAATCTATATAACAGATTAGCAGATTAGTATATATGTAAGCCAAAAATGGTGTTGTTGATATTATTTAATTTATATGTATGCCGGTGATATACAGTCTATTGAATTCTGATTTGTATACAGTCTATTACATTGTTGTATAATTTGGGCCGGTCTGAAAAGCCCGCAGCTCGCATAGGGCCAAGCTCGGGCTATAAGCCCAAATTTTATCATGGGTTTTTTGGCCCGGACCAATAAGGCTCAAAACCTGATGCGGGCCGGGTAGCCCCTTTTGCTAGATCTACTGGATATCTCCACGTGCAACGGCATTCCCACGATTTAGATTCGAACTCGACACCAATTGGAAGATGCATGTACCATATTCCAAGTGTTTATGGGTTATTGACGAATCATGAATGTATCCAAAACAAAAAAAAACTAATTTAATCCTTTTTATAGTTATTTTAAAATTGTTACATGATTATACATTTTTTAAAATGTTTTGATTTAAATAATTGAATAAGTGGTAAATGATAAAAAATTGAAAAATAAAAAATTAAACACAAAAGCATAGAGATTAGAGAATGTATATATTATGGGCAAATTGCACTGACCTCCCCTAAGATATGTTAAAATGTCAGTCACACCCCCTCTAATTTTTAAATGAGCATAAATCTCCCTTATTTATATGATAAGTGACACATTCCACCCCTGTCCCTAACATCCGTTACAAACAAAGAAGTCTTTCACTTATCCTTGCGGGTCCATATATTGTTCTACTCATGTTGGTACTGTGGAAACTTATTTGTTAAAGGTTGGAGCCTGAGAATGATGGGGGAATTTTGCCATAAAAATTCCGAGAAGGCTTTGTGCTGTAACATGTTTTTTGCCTTGTTTCTTTTTGCTTGTGGAAGTGATATGATATTGTAGATTCCAAATGTGAGTCATTAACACTCGTGCTATTGCCGCAACACCAAGAAATTTTTCAAGAAAAATGATGGGTGGACACCCATCCCCCCTCAATACCAGGAGAGAGAAAGAAATAGAAAGAAACAAGTGATAGATGTAATAGGTGAGTAATGTGATAGAAAAAGAGATATAGAGAGAAAAAAAGGTGTTAGAGCATCTTTAGTGGGAGCAACTTACACAGTTGCTAAATTTCCCAAGCTGAGAGTTGGTTTCCGAAGCAGAGGTGACAAGTTCCCGTTCTTTTATTTTGTGTCAGCGTGCACGAGATAGACAACTCTGTTGAGATACCCATGAAAGAGAAAGACACACATAAAATGCAATTTTAGCGTTATTTTATTTTGCTGTGTCAGAAAATGACCGAACCAAGCTTTTGTTTGACCAAAACAACTTTATTCATTTTTTATTTTTAGTGAACGCAACTTTAGCTCTGCCGCTAAAGTTGCTCTTAGATGGGTGTTGAAAATTATGGAGTGTCTAAAAATCAGAACTTATTTTTGAAAGTGTGGCATACCGGCATCAATTCGGTTCCCCCAGTAAAGGCTCAATATTTGTGCACGAAATTAATTTATTGTAGCACCTGTGGAAGTAGCGTTTTAGTCTTGTCTTAGGTTTTGGACATATTAATTAGCCACATAAGTGAATAAAGGTATTGCAAGCAATGCATGCTTTGGAGAAGATTTTGCTAAGACTCTTGGAAGCAACTCTCACCAATTAAAGCCATTGGTTTTCTGCAATTGGAATCTTGTTTCCACAATCATTCTCGGGCAACATATGTATTTGCTGCTAAGGATGCGGTTGTCCCACTTTCAGTGCTTTAGTCAGTTACTCATGTGTTTTGCTGAACGTTTCTGGTTATGGGGGGTTTTTTTGTGCTGCCATAGATGGGCACCTTGTGTTTTAATATTCTTATCGTTTGTATCAATACTAGTGGCAAGACGGGCACGGTCTACTATATTACAGTATGTATTATTTTATCGCGTTTTAATGTTTAACGTTATAATTTATTGTATAATGTTGTTTTAAATTTAATTTTCTTCCCATTTTATTTATTTTGTTTACATCTTTTAATGAATGACATAATATTATTGCAATGGGGTAGTTGGGTTACAAAGTAAGAAATTTTTTGTTTTTGTGGATAGTGGGGGTTATTCTTCACTTAACCGTGTAATAACCGTTTAATTAACCATGTAATAGTATACCAGTAATTAAAAGGGTAAAATGGGAAAAAAAGTAGTACACCAAAAAAACAGTTACCAACACCCCTTCTCTTTATATAATCTACTAGCGGCAAGACGGGCACTCTCGTGCCCGTCTTTTCGCATTTCTATTGCGTTACAGTATGTATTATTTTATCGCGTTTTAATGTTTAACGTTATAATTTGTTGTATAACGTTGTTTTAAATTTAATTTTCTTCCTCATTTTATTTATTTTGTTTACATCTTTTAATAAATGACATAATATTATTGCAATAGGCTGATTGGGTTTCAAAGCAAAAAAAATTTGATTTTTGTGGATAGTGGGGGTTATTCTTTACTTAACCGTGTAATAACCGTTTAATTAACCATATAATAATAATGTACCAATAGTTAAAAGGTTAAAATGGAAAAAAACTAGTACACCAAAAAAAGTAGTTATCAACACCCCAATATATAAAGGAAATATACCCTTTTATTTGGATAAAATTAGCCTTTATAATAGCCACCACGATTAGCAATCCAAAAGGCACGCACAGTGGTTAAGTAACTAGAAGGCAGCAGTTGCAATACCCCGCTCCTCCTTACACCTGTGGATCACTCGAATTAACCGTAACAACACACACAACCCTCTTTCCAGATTCGTGCCTCTCCCCAAAATCGGCCCCCTTTTTCCATTTCACATGGTGGATCACAACCACCGGAGAGAGATAAGAGAAAAGGAAAGCAAGAGAAAGAGAGGAATAAGAGAAAGAAACAGGGATAGAAGGAGATGGAGAAGGAATAAAGGATAAGGAAAAGGGTAGGGAAAGAGGGGTCCATGAAGGCCACCCTCCGACGGTTGCGTGAACGCGAATCCCCGCGGTGGCTACAGAGACGCGCGAGACGACAGAATAGGAGGGGGGAGGTCGCGTTCTGGTTCCTTTGTCGGTGACGGTAAAGGGCCGCTTCAGCAACTCTGTTTTTTTCACTTTCATTTTATTATTCCCAGATATTGTTGCTCTATCCCTTTTTGCTCTGTTTCTGAATTTTTCACTTTCATTTTATTGTTCCCAAATATTGTTGCACTCTCCCTTTTTGCTCCGTTTCTGAATTTCCTTTTTTAACAGGGGAGGAATGCGGCGGTGATGTGTATCAACGGTTTATTGGTTTTAATATTTTCTAGATTTTGATATTTTTCTACTTATCGAAATGCAAATTGGTGTCTGCAATTTTGCTCTGTTTCTTGATCAGGGACTTTGATGTTTGCTTTTGGGGTTTCAAAAGCAAAGATATTTCAACATGTTTAAGTTCCATTCGCTATGTTTAAGTTCCTTCCTCCCGTTTCTTTTTTTTTTTTTGAATTCTTCCTAAATCATTCACTATACCTGTTTACTGTGTATACTTCTTTTTTGTTTGCGTTGATTCAGGTAGGAGTTCACACAAGCACAAATTATGGCTTTAATGTTGAAGGATTCAATTCCAGTTATGAGGTTTTGTCTATTGTGGCTTTACCTTTTCCTTTCATTTAATCAGTTTGAAAATATCGTGGGGTTTCTGTTTGTCGATATCATTTTGTTAGTTTGCTTTTTCCACCAGCCTATAAATCATTTAAGGACCTGCATTTAGATGCGTGTTATATTTTTCTTACATTTTTCCTATTTTAGGATTATCTCATTTTACTTTCTCTTTGTTTTATGCCATGTAGTGGATACTACGAAGCAATAAAATCAAATAATCTTTACCGAGTTCTTTCAATGTGTTATCCATAAAATGCAACAATGAAGTGGCAACAATAGCAAGGCTACTTTTATGGAACGGACTTTAAGAGTGTGTTCTCTTCTCTGCAAGTTCAGCCTTCGCACTCCATCAAGCCTAACCCAGGAGTATGCTGTTGTCCAGATTAATTCCCTTTTTTTTAGGTAAGGCTACCACTATCTCCTTTTAGAATCCTCATTATATCTTTTGGTTGGTATTCAGATGTCTGTGATGGAGTTATACCAGTCTTAACTAATGATTATTGATTACTAGAACTCTGTTAATTAGAGTAATATCTCCTTTGAGAAGCAAAATTAGCAAATTTATGATTTTGAGCAACAAATTCACAAGGTATCAGTTTGTTTAAATGGTCTAAAAGGACTAAAACTATAAGAAAACCAAGGTAAAAAGTCTTTTCTTTATTTAACTTCTATTATTTCATACTATTTCTCTATCCTGAGCATCTTCAAGTTTAGTTCTATATAACTGATGTAGTTATTTACACTTTATTTTCTTCTTATATTTTGGTGTTATTATTTTCTCTCTTCTTTTTTGTTTTATTTGTTTGTTTTTAGTTTCTTACATTCAATGCGATGTTTTGGCTTCGTGGTCAGTTTGAATTCCAGGTTTGCAAGAGCATGAAGGCAGAAGATTCGTCTTGAACCATTTGATGGATTAACATGTAACCAGCAATCATGAAGTAAATCCATTTCAAGAAGAATATACTTTTCTATTTCACTGTAATTTGTTTATTATGTATTATTGTTGAAATCTACTTTCTATATTCTCTTCCAGATCTGCTTCTTCTCTCTTTTTTCCTTTCAAATTCTTCTATTTAATTTTTCTTGCATTGATGTTGATTTATTGGTTTTGGGGTTCTAATTCCTTTTCTGGCATTCATGCTGGCTGGGAGAAAAAACCAATAGGTATGTTGATTTGTGAGGGATGCACACAATATAGTAACTGCAACAAAGATGCATACTATTGGTCTTTTTTTTTTGTTTCTTTTCTTTTCTGGCATTTATAAATTCGTGGTCTCATTTTACCCATGAGTTCAATTAAATTAATTTGTTTTCATTTCTCAATTTTGATGCATGGGGTAGTTAGGAACCACACTCTCATTTGGTTTACAACTTTACATGAATATCTGTTCAATTCCATATGATTTATTTTGTTCACTGTCTCTGTTCATTGTTAATTGGATTCTCCAACAAAGGAAACAATGATATGGTAGAGTCCTTGCTTGAAAATCTGATTAAATTTTGTTATTCATTTTATATCTATGGGTTTCAAGCATATTACTGATTTGATTCATTTGTTGATTTAAAAAAGGATGGTACTATCACCTTTTTGGAATTTCCTTTCTAAAAAAAATTATTACTAAAGAATGGGACTGCATGAGGTGATTGTGACAAAATTTGTTATGATTTGTATCTTTAGTCACAATGACGAATTCAGCTATTGGTATGCTAGCTCTCCTGGCAAGAGATCTTCAACGAAATATTTTTTGAGACAAGAATTGATGGTGTTGATTGTAAAATCGTTAGCCTTTTTGGAGTTATTGATATTAGGAGATTGTAAAGGAGTCAGAGCCAAAGAGACATCCAGCATATATTTAGCAATCCAGAAATATTGATTATTAGACTTGGGTTTTTAATCATAATCTTCCTCTTTCTCTCTTCATTCTGCTGCTTCTTTTGTATTTGCTATTGATTGTGTTTTATTTTCAAGGCAGTTTGGAACTCATGGTGGAGAAACCACTTGCGGATGTTGCAACGGCATTGGGTTGAAGTGCCACAAACAGTGTTGCTCACATTGGTGAAAAGGTTGTTGCTCATGTTGTTGCTCACAAGGGAGGGCTTTTAATGTTGTGTTTATGTGCCCAAATTCTTTGCCAAATTTCCTTTTGCTGGGTTTCCTTTTTCTGGGTTTATACTTCTCCTACCTTATGGTTTGCATCTTGGTTGATATCACTTTTTGTTTGTATTTTTGGAGTGCTTTTAGAGTTTCGTTCATTGGTTCTTATTGCTGACATCGTGTCGTCCCTGGTGTATGTTGTTCGTTGGTTTAATGCTTTCAATGTCTATACACTTTCAGATATTTTGAAGGCGGGGTCTCTGATTGAAATACTAAGTCAGTATTTTAATTTTTCGTTAAACTCTTTTTTTTTTTAATATATGTATATGATTTTACATGGAATAGTAATTGTTGGATGCTCTGTGTTCATTCACCAGGACAAAGTAAGTCTAAGAAGAGAGTATATCATTAATTTTCCTTAAGAGGTGATCTTTTGCCATCATACCATAAAGAAGGTTTTGGTCAAGGAATCTTTAAGATTATATGGTTTTTTTTTGACAAATTTAAGATTATATGTTTTACTTTTCGATATTTATCTGTGATATGTTTTCAATAAACAAATAGTTGGTTTCTTTAAATAGAATTTAAGTATAATTTATTTCTAAGTATATTGTTGCGGGGCATTGCGGTGGATATTTATTACGGTCAGTAATGCTTACCTGTGTTGTGTTATTTACAGGTACAAAGTGTAGAGTGGAATTTGATCAAGACATATATAGTAATGGTAACTTATTTATTTTGTAGAGTAACATATCAGGATCCTTATAAAACTTTAATTTTAGTTAATTAGATATTAGATATGGTACTGTAACTTTGTTTCTAATAGTTTAGTGGTATAATTTTGTTAATTCTATTTGTATGTGTTTTGATGGATGTACATAGAGTAGCTCACAGGAAATATTAGAAGGAAGACATGAATGAGCGTAAAAAGAACAGGGGTAAATAAGGTAAGGCAAGGAAGAAGGATTATGAAAGAGAGAAATGCAGTGAAAAAGAAAGATTATGAAACTACAACTGTTTGATGAGTATTAGAGGAGTATGGACGTATGGTTGAGATTCAGTACCCAACCCATCCTCAAACATTTAAAATTCCAGTTTTAAGTTCTCTTGCTAATAATCCTACGATTAAAGAGGAAGTAAGCAATAGGTTTCAGTGTTTTCGGTTTTAAGTGTTCATCTAATGAAAGATTAACTGCATATCAAGTTGGAGCATCTTCACCGGTGAATACGAGATTCACTTTGTAGTTTGTGTTAAGATGTTTGTTCATTTATGTACCCATCATTAATGTATCATATACCTGTTGCACTTGGGCTTTGATGTAAAGCTTGCTGGACTTGGTGTTTCTATGTTTTGTTTTTCTTTCATCGTAGCCAATACTCTGCCCCTCTTCCTTTATTTTATTGCACTTTTATTTGTTGTTCAACCCTTCAACCAAAGGAAAGTTAAAAAGTAGTGTGATGAAATATTTGAAATGCATAATCAGATCTCTTAAAATCACACTAAACAATAAAAATACGATAAAATAATACATATTGCAGCGCAATAGAAATGCAAAAAGACCGTGCCCGTCTTGCCGCTAGTGGTATATAATAGTATATTATATAATGGTATAGATTAGTGTGCCTCGTGATGGTCAGTTACCTTGTGTTGTAACTGCCTATTTTGTTGCTATAGATTGAAAAGGTCATGTAGTGTGCCCTGCGATAAAACCGTTGGCTTGCCGATTAGAAGGTGCACCAAGTGCAATGGTCGTTGATGAGGGGCAACGAAACTGGGCTTGGTCGCAATGGCGAGACACAACAAGTGCGATGGAAGAAGAAGGATTCATGGTAGATGAGAACAATGAGTGCGGATGAGGTTCATGAACCACTCTAATTCTTTGGGGGAGCAAATGGAGAAGACAACAAACACGTATTTTAGGGGTTTCTTTTCTCTCTCTCTCTCCTTCTCGAACGACAGTTTAACTTAGTGAAAGGTAGGGGAGGTTAGTGTCTTTGGGAAACTAATTAAGGGGATGTGGATAACATTTCAACAGACTTCGGGGAGATCACCATAATTTTCCCATATATTATTGTTATTATGATAAGCTCCAAAGAATTTTGCTTTCAACAGAAAAAAGATAGTATTTTGAAAAGTGAAAAGGGGAAATCCATTTTAACGTGTGCTTGAAGCACAAGCGAAGTTGATGATGACATGAGAAGAATTTCATCCAAAGAACAAGAAGAAAAGACAAACCAAAAGCAGACACACACAAAATAGGAAACATCACCACAATTTCCTAGCCCCAAGCAACAATCACCTATTGAGTCTCAGCACAGCAGGTACCATCTTCAATCAATGTTCTTGGTAGATGAAGCGCAATCACATTAATTAATTACACACAGCGTTTAAGCTCTTAAACAAAAATCCATGAAAATCTCAAACACTACCGGTTACGCCTACACCCATTGTCTCCTATGGCCATGGCCATGGCCATGCCAACCTCGTCGTAATAATAAGGATCAAAACCACATAGTTTTTTCCAACCGTTTTCGAGTTACCTGCACGGTGGGCCTCCTGCTATTCCTAACCATCGTGTACATTTTCTGGCCGTCGGATCCTGTCCTCAAGATCGTGCGGATGAAGCTGAAGCGGATCAAGGTGCACCCCATACCGCGCATCACCGTTGACATCTCCATGCTGCTTACGCTGAGTGTGCATAACGCTGACGTGTACTCCATGGACTTCGGAGCGGTTGACGTGGCGGTCTCCTACAGAGGGAAGCGGCTGGGGCACGTGACGTCGGAGAACGGGCACGTGAGGGCCAGGGGATCCTCCTACGTGGACGCTGACGCGGAATTTGCCGGCATCGGTGTGCTCCCTGAGATAGTGTTGTTGCTGGAGGACCTGGCCAAGGGTACGGTGCCATTTGATACAGTTAGCCATGTCAGGGGCCAAATGGGGATTCTCTTCCTTCACTTTCCCATGAAGGTAATTTAATACTACCAACGACCAAATTAGATAATTAATTGTGTGGTTCTTTTTCAAAGGAAAAAAATCTATCTAGTGATTAATAAGAAGAATAGAATCAAAACCGAAGAGATGAGAGTAAACTTAAATACTTCTACATAAATAAACTAATTAACTTTCCAATTCCAATGCATTGTCCAATTTGTTTTGGATGAATTAAAGAAATACTAGTAACTAGTTGATGTGCTTTCACATGAACTAAAGTATTAGATGGCTGTAAAATGAAAAGTCAATACAAATGAAAGAAAAAATAATGGTCTCAATCAACAGGAAAAAATAAGAAGAGATTGATTAAAATATTAGTAAGAGTGTTTTTTTAATTACTCAGTGGTGGTTAGTGGTCACAAAATCCACTTGAAAGTCTACACCCAAAAAAACCCACTTGAAAGTAATTTCTAATTGTCATGAACTCCAAGTGGTGGTAAGTGGGAATGGATTCCCTCACGTTGTATTTTCAATTGGATTCTCTCCGGTGAAATTCTCACCCTTAAAACATTCATCTTCCCCTTTTATATTTCAAAATTTCTCTATTTTCTTTACAATTGATGGATCAGATTTAATTAGAGGGAAATGTTACGAAAGAGAATCCAAAACCAGTGGTAAGTGGTCACTAAACCCAAATGACCAAAAGTGTTGAGGATTAGCAAATCCAAGACACTAGGTTAGTGGGACAATTTATTTTAGAAAAATGAGGGAAGAGAAACAGAGATAAGATTAATGATTGTCAACTGTAGTGACCTAAAATTTTGAAAATTGCTCAAAAAAGCAAGTCCCCACCAAAGTTTATTTAATTGGAAAAACTCATTTTCACGGAATGAAAAACAATTGAGGGCAAAAAGTAAAATATCTAAAAATTGGGGTAGAGGGTTAAAAAAAATAAAATTAGTGGGATCAAAATAAAAAATATTTAAGGTATTATGTGTAATAATTTAAAATTCAAAGGGTGCATCTGCCAACTCTGATTTGCACATGGATCCGCTTGTATTGTTGGATGAGCAAAGGGAAAACTAACCCTCTTTAAATTTTGGTGTTGAGGTTATTGAGGACAGGGTCGGCTAGTGGGGTGTACAAGCAGTGCAATAGCGCATGGCCTCAAATTTTGGCCCAAATTTTTTGTCATATATATAATATTGCGTAATCTATATTATGAATGCTTGTGCGGCGTAGCGGTAGTTTTGTTTTTAGCAACCCTTGCGACCCATGCTCGAGTCCATCGCATGACGTTTTCGCGTGGAAAATATATTTTTGTGCCAAAAATCGATGAAAATAATGCCTGAGCAAGATTCGAACCCCGCTCCCGTTAATAAAACGGGGCGCCTAAGCCACTACACCACCTTGCAGTTGTTGTAATTTTGTGAAATACTAATATATATATATATTGATCCCCAATTTTTAGGGGCCTAATTTTTAAGATTAGAACAGGGCCTCCAAAATGTTTAAGACGACCCTGATTGAGGAGTTCAAAATCCAAATTATTTAGCATGAAATAATTTGTAGAACTTTAGTATATATTGCACTTGAATATATTTCATTTCCTTACTTCAAAGTTCCTCTTCCATTCCTTTTCCTCGTCAGTTTTTCTAATACTTTGAGTTAGCTGATGCTACTAATTCTTATGATAATATCTCACTAACAGGCAAAACTATCATGTGAGGTTTTGGTCAATACACTAAACCAGACAATTGTTCGACAACATTGTCTCCATGAGGTAAGCTTACACTATTATAGAAATGCCTTTATGTGCTATTGTGATTCAATTTATTTAAAAATTGACTCCGTTAAAGTTAGGAGGTGCATTTTAATTAGAAAATAAAATATAAAATTATAATAATTATTCAAAATACTATAATTGAGATTTAATCTGTTGTTTTTTCAACCAACAATTATCATTGTGTTTTATAATTGAGTGCAATCCTTATAAGAGTCAAATTTTTAAATAAACGTGCTTATATAAATATTATACTGAATAAGTTTATGATTTTACTTCAGTGATGAACTAAAGAGCTAGCCAACCACACGAGTTCTGCAAAAGAGTCAAAAAACGAAAACCTCTTCGTACGCTCATCCATTCAAATGTAGATAGGTGCCATCGAAGCACCACCGAAGAAAATATATATTAGTGCTTAGTAGCCCAATACTCGTATTAAAGCTACATATATGTGATTATGCTCATTGTTGTAACATTGGATGAGGATTAAGTCATGAAAATTATGCTTGCAATCCATATATTCACATATTTTGTAACATAAATAGCAATTTTTTATTGCTTTTTTTTTGTCAATGACTCGGGATAATCTTTTAATTTGTAGTACTTAGCCAAGTTTAGTGCTCCTCATAATGATAATCTTAGCATTTTGAATGACGCAAAGCCTATATGGCTTCGTTTGATAAGGTCAAGAAGCTAGTTTATAGCTTATTGAACTAGCTTATAAGCTTATTTAACCGAAAGAAATGTGTTTGGTAAACAAACTTATTGCACTAACTTATAACTTATTTTGAGATGCTACTTATGAGCTTATAACTTATAATTTTTTTATAGTTTCTTTTATATTTATCCTCATTATTTTATTCTTTATTATTATATCATTTTTCAAATTTAAAATAAAGATAAACTCTCACTACAACATATTTCATCTACAAGGACATCTCAAAACCGTGGTCTAAAACAAAAAAAATGTTCTCTTTACATACGACAACAGTTTTTGAAATGTGGTAGTCTAAGCCGTTGCCTATTCTTTTGGCAACAGTTTTTAATAAGTATAGGCAACACTTAGAAAAAATGTAGCTATAACATACTATACACAACAGTTTTTAGATTATTTTATGGCAACGGTTTTTTACCGTTGTCGTTCGTAGCAACATAGTAAACCGTTGCATATGACTACCAATAAGTACACATAAAAAACCGTTGTCTAATATATATAGACATTTTTTTTACCTGTTGTTATTAAGCTAATTATTTTACTAATATAATTTTCTAATATAAGGCTAATGATTTAGAGTTGTCATGTAATAAATAGAGGAATTGAGCTTATTCAATACATAAAAAAGAAATGAGAAATATCTAAAATGAAAGAGGTGGTCACATTGAAACAAGAAATATTGACACTATATCCTTTTCCAAAATATATCCAACACTTCTAAGTTTGTTTAAACTGAAAAAAAAAAATATTAATACTACACTTTTAATTGGAATAAATGCATAATTTTGTTATCAATGTATTTCAAAAAAAAAAAAAAAGTCACTAATAATCCTTCTATCAATATTCACCAATATTTTAATAAGAAAAATCTAATGAATCATCAAAGTATGTCTTCATCTTCATACTCTTCCAAGTGGTCTTCATCCACGTCACCATGATGTAGCAACAAATTAAAATAAAAAAATAGAATTAATAACTTGAAATAGATAAAATATTGTCCTTGATTCTTTGCTTTCCTCCACTTCTTTCTTTTATTGAGATTTATGGTTTCATTTTCATGCTCTCTGCAATAGAAATAACATAGTTAAAATGATTTCATATAACCTCATTACTAAATCAAATCCTACAATGAATATTTTATTTACCTAATAAATTTTTGAACGTGATTGCAATTGAACAAGATGTAACGGTGGGCTTGACTCCTTGATTTGCGATCTAAAGAAATTGTTTCACCATTTTTTTTTCCTCCAATGGGATGACCAGTGTTAGGAAAAAAGTTTGAACCTTCAACTTCACAAGGATCACATCTGTCACTATTCCTTCTCATTCTATTGAGCCTTGTCTCTACACCACTATGCAAATACCTTGAGCACAATGTCAAGCATTCTTCAACTAAATACCCCTCTGCAATAGAACCTTCTGAACGACTTTTATTACGAACATAACTCTTCAATTTGCCTAAATACCTTTCTGGAAAGTACATCCACCGAAATTGAACTGGCCCTCCCAATCTCACCTCATTCACAAGATGTATAGGCAAATGAACCATTATATCAAAAAAACAGGGAGGAAAAATTGTCTCCAATTAGCAAAGTGTTTCTGCAATCTCTGATTCTAAGATATCGAGATCACTTAACTCAATAACTTTTTGGCATAAACAACGAAAAAATGAACAAAGGCGAATTAAAGGGTGGGCGACTTGATGAGGCAATGTACTTCTTATTGCTACTTGAAGCAAGTAATGTAGCATGATATGTGCATCATGACTCTTGTAGCCATAAATTTTTCTTTCGCCAAGTTGAACACATCTTGAAATGTTTGACGCATAGCCATCTGGTAGCTTTGCTTTCTTCAAAACACCACAAAAAGTGGACTTCTCATTTGCACTCATAGAGAAACATGCCTTTGCAAACATTATACCTTTACCTTGATTTGTCTCTTGCAAATGAAGTTTCTTTCTAATTCCCATGTCTTCTAAGTCCAAACGAGCCTTTTCATGATCTCTTGTCTTCCCAGGTATATCCAACAAAGTCCCAATTATATTATCAAATATATTTTTTTCTATGTGCATCACATCAAGATTATGACGCAAAATGTTATGCTTCCAATACGACAATTCAAAAAAGATCGATTTTTTCTTCCAAGGACCATCACTGGTTTTCTTTTGCATCTTGCCAAATACATTTTTGAATTTTTCTAACATTTCAAAGATTTACATCCTTCTAGCAAATCTGGTGGATGCCTAAATTCTTTTCTCCCATTAAAATCCTTTGAATTTAATCTATATTTATGATTCATAGGCAAGAAAACACGATGGTCCATATAACACATCTTTCGACTATACCTCAAATAAGTCGAGTTTGTGTTATAATTACAACAAGGACAAGCAAGTTTTCCTTTAGTACTCCATCCACTCAACATAGCATACGCAGGGAAGTCACTAATAGTCCACAAGAGAGCTGCTCGCATTTGAAAAGTTTGATTTAGTGAAGCATCATATGTTTCTACTCCTGAATCCCACAATACCTTTAACTCTTCAATTAATGGTTGGAGGTACACATCAATGTTATTCCCTGGTGAATATGGCCCAGGGATCAGTAAAGATAACATACAATACTTGGCCTTCATGCACCACCAAGGTGGAAAATTATACGGTATCAGTACAACAGGCCATGTACTGTGAGACACGTTCATGGTTCTAAACGGATTGAATCCATCACTAGTCAATCCAAGTCTTATATTACGTGAATCAATAGCAAAGTCAGGATGATTTCTATCAAAGTCTTTCCATGCTTGTCCATCTGCAGGATGCCTCAATTTCCCATCTTTGTAACGATCTTCTTCATGCCACCTTAATGAGCTAGCCGTCTTTGAACACATAAACAACCTTTGAAGTCTAGGAATTAAAGGAAAATGTCTTAAAATTTTTGCAGAAACTTTGTGAGCTTTCTTGTTTTCCTCAAGCTGGCAGCCTCCTATAGTAGTTTCAACCCATCGTGAAGTACCACAAGCATGGCAAGAGGTGTCATTCTTATGATCTTTCCAATATAGCATGCAATCATTAGGACAGGCATCAATCTTTTTATAATCAAGCCCTAAGTCCCTTATCATGCCTCTCGTTTTATTAAATGAATCAGGAATATTTAATTGAGGCATAGCTTCTCTCAACAGCTCTAAGAGAGAAGTAAATGAGGCATTGCTCCAACCATGAAGACACTTCAACAAGTACAGTCGAATGGTGAAAGCTAATGTAGAGAAGTTTTTGCACCCCGGGTACAACTCTTGGTTTCCTTCTTCCATTAGATTATAGAACTTCATAGCATCTTCACTAAGACCCTTATTAACTCCATATTCTTCTTGTGCCACATCTCTAAATCTTTCATTCAATAGTCCATCAATGTCATCAATTGTATCATCTTCATCATCCATGCCACCATCAAGATCCATGGGACTAAACTCCTCACCATGACGAACCCAATCATCATATCCTTTCTCAAATCCATGTCCTACTAGATGGTCAAATATTACTTTTCTTGTTTTCCAACAAACATTGTGACATTTAGCACAAGGGCACAAAATCTCTCTTCCTGCGGGTTTTCCTTTGGTAAAAGCATATTTTAGAAAAAAATTTATGCCATTCATGTACTCTGGACTATCTCTCGGCAATTTCATCCACTCTTTATCCATTGAGTTTACTAAAGAGAACAAATAAAAAAGCGTAAGGAATATCATTTTATAGTAGCAAATTCTTGTAAACTAAGCATAAAGCATTCTCATATCAAAGATATATGCCAATAGGCTGCCTAAAACAGTCCAAATCAAAATTGAGACTAAAAGTGAAATCCAAGTCAAGAATTTATATCTGAACTCATTTCAGATGATGATCTGAAATTTCAGTTGTTCAAACTTCAACCATAAAAGGTTATAGCAGTCACTTCTCTATTTCTAATTCATTTTTCCAGGACTAGATCAATGAGAAACATCATCTAAACACAAAACAGGATATGCAGAGATTTATCAAATAGGTATGAAAAACAAAATTCCAAGATTTTCCTTTTGCAAGATTAGCATAGCAGTAAAGAACCATCCCAAATAGTGAATCTCAATGATCAGGATCTTAATACAATTTGAATCATTCAACCATTTCCTTGCAAAAACAGAGCCCAAGCCCAGATAGCACCATTTTTGCATACAGAGAGAACAACTACTCCATCCACATGTGATAAACTAACATACTTGAAACCAGAGATATTAAAAGCTGTAAACTAAAGATATAATTTCCATGACACTGCTTGGAATCAATTTTCTTGAAATGAAATGTGATTGGCAACTTCGCTAGTTAATATGTGGTTAACTTCTCCAAACATTTTATCTCATCATGCCTATTATCTTGTTATAATAAAAGAAATCTGCATAAATATGTGTTAAGTTCATCAAGATCTGGCCATAAAATGCAAAAATAATTCAATTTCTCATGCAGGTCAAGCAACCTGGACTAGAGATGTCAACAGCTCAAACTGAACTAGATTTGTTATATAGGCAACGCTACCAGGGGGTAACCATTCCAGATGGCACAACAGGTAAAGGTAGACAATGTCCACTATGTTGGCTAGGGTTTGGATCATGTGAGGGCTCGTTGTTGGTAGTTATTTATATGTACCTCTGTAAGCACTCATTGAGCTTAAATGTCTACCCTGATCATATGATGGGGCAGCTACCACTGACCCTGAATTTTCTTCTACCAAAGAAAAATGACCTCTGGGTCACCCTCAGAGAATTTATCTTCACCAAAAAATTAATAAAACTAGCAATTATCGCCAATAGATCAAAGCGGTTTCACATGTAGTTGAGAATAAAAGAAGATGATGCGAGAATAAGCGCCATCTTTAGAGGGATGAAGATTGAGCCATAAAATTAATATAAAGGAAGGGGAAAAAAAGATTCCGATTATGCAGGTCAAACAAATGATTCCCTCCCTCTATCATGCATAAAACACCATACAAATCCCAGCCTTACGAACCATCATATGCCCAATCATTATGCCCTTCTTTGTCTGAATAAAGAGACAATCTCGATTTTCATTTAATTAACATTTACACTTCTTGTGAGAGGATATGTATTTCCATTGCAAACACATGTTTAGGTCCAAACGTACTTGCCCCAAAGGAACTCTATGCATACTGGGTTCAAACATACGTTTGCGATTATTCAATCAGTAAACCAAACATACTCAGATTCACTAAGACAACAACTAAGCTAAAGGCGATTAGTTGCCACCTAGAATATAGTAATTGCTTAAAGCAAAAGGCAAGTTCTATGATGGTGTCACTCACTAAATAGAAAATATAAATAGAAATGTCTGGATAACCAATTGACTGGAGTAATTTTTGTTACTACACTTTAGCAGTTTCGATTGGTTCTGAACCCATGTTTGGCAAAGGAAATGTCAAATGCAGTCATTTCTAATTCAAATAATATGTAAGCTACAGATATAAAATTCTCAAAGCTGATCATTAGTAGCAATATATGAAAAAACGCACTACATATCTATAAAGACAAAATCAAAATTTATGGCTGTCCTGCAGCCAAAAAGCAAACTCTTCGTTCCAATTAACAATTTATTTATAACCTCACATTACTGACTCACTCAATTTATTTGTAACTTCCACAGTTTGCAAATATTCTAAGCCTAAAGTAAACTTAATAAGCAAAGCAAGTGCTTAAAAAAAAGACAATTCACAGCCACTCTTATTGCTTGCTAAATTACAAGATAAAATCAACTTCGGCATTTATAATTTCAGTAAATCATGACATATGAAGCGCACCTGATTCCATTTTTTATAAAAAAAACTTAAACTAAGCTTCTCAAACTTTTTTCTTCTTTTTTAATTCCTCCCCCACCCTCCCCCCCCAAAAAAAGGAATAATCCCCTAGCTCTGCCCCCACATTCCAGGAACATTTTTGGAATCTGTTGAAGCCTTGAAGGTTGATTATAAATTCTGAGAAGCATTTTAAACAGATCAAGTAAACCTATCAGCTATAACTAACATACGGTCCACAGATAAAGGCATTAAATAAATTTATAATTATATTTCTCACAAACCTGAAATGGTGTTAGCACCGATGAGTTCTTCAGATTTAGCTCCACTGGTCGAAGAGGAAGAAGACAGAGAAGCTATTCATTTGAGATTTTCCTTAGCAGAAAAATTAAATCCCTAAATCCTTAAGAGAGATCAAATCTGAAACAACAAAACCGAAACATTAACAACATTAAATAGCAAAAATCAAATCCCTAAGTGAAGTTAAACACACACGCACTAAAACGACGAACCAAGAAATCTGTGATTCCAGCAAGAGATTTTGGAACGGAAGTGAACGGAAGTGAGGAAGCGAGAAAGGTTCTCATAATAATAATAATAATAATAATAATAATAATAATAATAATAATAATAATAATAATAATAATAATAATAAAAACCACTTACCAGGGAGAACGGAAGTGAACCTTTTTAGTTATATTCTGCTTCATTTCTACGATGAGTGATGAGTGATGAGTGATGAGTGATGAGCGAGAAAGGAAAATCGATTCCAGCAATTCGTCTCTTTTGCTACCGTTCTTTATTTGAGTGCCGTTCTTTTTTATTATTATTATTATTATTATTATTATTATTATTATGAGAACGTTTACCTACCGTTCTTTTTTTTTTTATCAAAACGTTCTCTAAATCTATGAGAACATTTTCTACATTGTTGCCTTAACAAATAAAGAAAGACTGAGAAAAAAGGTTCTCAATTCATTATTCTAGAACACTTTTGAACTGTTGTGTATTAAGTATGTAAAATTTCTCTTACTAAGCCAACATAACATATAAATGTTGCCTAATAGGCTTTAAAACAACAATTTTTTAGATGGTCCTGAAAAAGGTGTTGTCTTATATATAAAATGTTGTAGTGTCTTATATCCTTTTGTGTTATTTTATATTTATCAGTTAGTTAAACAACTAATTTTACCAAATACTTTAATATTAATTAGCTAGCTTTTCAGCTATAAACTATCAACTAGCTTTTCAGCTATAAGCTAGCTTATTAGCTATAAACTAACATGTAGGTTCCCTCACATCAGTCGACTTCTGTAAAGTACAGGGGATTCTACATACTAATAACCTTTGATAATTTAAGCTTGATGTCAATGCACGGGTCAAATATGCCAGTAATTATCTTAAATGGAAAACAGTTTTTAAATATTTTATCAATTAAGACAACATATAAAGTTTTTAAAAATAAAAATAACTAATTATTAAAAGGGTTAATTATGTTTTTCGCCCCCCAAAATTAACGAATATTTAATTTTAGTTCGTAAATTTTAAAAAACAGTTTTTTGGTCCTCAATTTTCTGAAATGTGTCACAGTTAGTCTTCATTATTTTGTTTCAGTCCCTATAATATAATCTTTTCTCATTTTAGTCTCTGTAATATCTTTCCCTTTTTCATTTTAATCCCTATCGAATAGGGATTACGAAAACTAAACTAAGAAAAATATGATATTATAGAGACTAAAACAAAATAACGAGGACCAGTTAATTGCAACATATTTCAAAAAAATTGGGGATGAAAAAAATACTTTTATACTTTAGAAACTAAAACTGAATATTCGCTAATTCATGCGGATGAAAAACATAATTAACCCTTATTAAAAATATAGATACTTAACATTTGTTAAACAACTAAAAGAATTATTAGAGTGAGTTATCCAATTAAAATTTTTATTATGACTTCATTGTTATCAGGAATGGCAGGACCAACCTGTTTAACTTGTCATTCTTTCTCCAATAGTAGGATGAAATAATGAGTCTCTTTTCACTTAATTAGTAGTTTTGAGTTCAAATTCAAGTCGGGGAGAAATGCAGTACTGTTAAAATTTTTGAGGAGGGCTCTTCTACCACGTCTTACATGACCATAGAGATTTCTCACAAAATCGCTCGATCTTCTCTCTCACAGCACATTCGACTGGTGGCTTCCCCTAATAGTGGCCTCACCGATTAATCCTAACGACCTTCAGCCTCCCCACGATCAACGGCCTTACCCTCGCCTCTCCACAAACAGGGCAAAAATGTCGAAAGCTAGTGTAGCCTACAAAATTAGATACCACTCTCACCGCAAATCCACCTCCGAAACATGCCTTTGTGTCTCTCTCTTCTCATCCTTTTTTATGGGTAAATGTTTAGATGAGAATTTAGCTTCAAAAAGTAGAGGAGGTACAATTATTCTTATTTGAGAATTTGGCTACAAAAGTAGAGGAGGTATAGTTATTCTTATTCCCATATTTAAAGATTGAATCTTTACTCTTTTCGATCGAAATCTTGTGCAAAGCCTGGAGAGTGAAGAATCAATGTATGTTAATTTTTTTTTTATGATAAAGAATCAATGTATGTTATTTGTGCTTATAAAAAAAATGTGATATTTGTTACTTTAATAGGCAAGACAAATTCTTTATGACCTCCCCTGAAAGGTATCTTTTAATGGTTATTTGGGCCTGAAATGAACAGCGATGTGATCAGTTGAGGCAATAAGAACATCTTTCAGATTTTTTGGGATTTCAGATTTTTTCGCGGTTCAGCATGCAAATCACCACCATACATGGTGGTTAGGGATTTCAACTCGCTTTTTAAAGATAGTCAACCGGTCCTGAAGCATTTTGGAATGTTGATGGTGGGTTGGGGCAAGTTACCCTACGTTGCTCCCCCTAATTGTTATTCTGCTTTTTGAACCGCTGAAATAAAAAAACAGTCCAAAAACACATTTCTTACCATCCAATTTGCATTCATTGGACGACGCATATTGTTCTACAATTAAATGAAAGAAACTAGAGTTGTGGTTGACTACGTATTAAATAAAAATAATAAATTTAATATTAAATATATTGATTAAAAAATAAATATTGACCATTTTAAAAAATTACATATTTTTTTTATAAGCAAATGTTAGTGGTTAATTTGTTAGAGGAGAGAGGGATTTTGTTAGTAGCAAGAATCTGAGCCCTGCACCTTCTGCTTGCAACTCCTTCATATCCCTTGGCTCAATCACTGAGCCACCTACCTGGAACAAAAAATTACATATTCTAATAAATACTTTTATTTCGACTTAGTATTTTCAAAGAAGTCTAACGAATTTATATATCAAATCAAATTATATTTTTCTTAAATTTGTTACTCTATTAAAAATAATATTTTATTTTCCTTAATTAAATATTATTACTCAAATTTGTTAACTAACATTAAGTACGATGGGATAATTACAAATTACTCATAAAAATATTTTATCAATTAAATTGAATTTTTAGATTGTAGAAAACCGAAAGTTTCAGTTATTTATATTTTGTGTTTCATATAATCACTAACGGTAAAATAATATTCAGTTGACTAAATTAATATTCTCTTATAGTAGTATAATTTTAATTTATTTTTTATGTAATTTTTTTTGTTTAAAAAAAATGTTAATTATTACTCTGTTGAAGTTTTAGCAAAAATCCGTTGAAACGTATAAATGTTTTTTGAGATAGTCAACACAAAGGATAATTTAATGAGCGTCGACAAAATTCAATGTATGGTTGCATACGCATTACGCAATAGTACATCAGCCGCATAAGACACAATTTACATATATTTTGTTATAATTTTCTAACAACTCTTCTTTTTTATTTTTCTCTCTCACGTTATTTCTATATTTTTACATCTCATCAAATGACATATATCATTTTTTTTCTATCTCGTTTCTTCTTTCCTTTCTATTCTCTTTACTTCTTTCTACCATTCTCCAAACACATGCGGAGTGCGAGACTACTCCCCCATTTCGAATATAAACGATTAAAAAAAAATTATGCTGCTTAAAAATAGTAGTTAATCTCATTTAATTTTTTTGGTGTAATAAAAAAAATTGTATTTTTTAAAATATCTGTCATGAAAACTTGTTTCATAGAAAATTTATACTACTTAAAAATAGTATTTAAGCGCTTATAATATCTATTTATTTAAACTTTTTCTTGTTGCTTCTGTCAAAAAAAAAACTTTTTCTTGTTTCGAAATTCACCAAATAGAGTGAAATCTAACGTCTTATACTGGATTTAATTAGTAACATTACAATTTAATGAGGAAAGAAAAATCACATGAACGTTATTACTATAGTACTAAATTCACCATTAATGCTCTCTTGCAAGTTTCATTTTTTTTTTTCAGGTTTAACGTTTATCCATAAGTTTTCATTAAGACAGACACATTTAAACGGCGACATGTTGGAAATATATTTTTACAGGTAAAATGCTGAACGTTGCGAGACATTCCACCGCGAAGCCATCACGAATGACGTGGCTTAACATTTTTAGTGACTTCCTTTTCATCTTTTAACCAACATGTATGGTCATGCGGATCCTGATTGGTTTTTTTTTTTGTTACAATTTCTAATATTTTTTTGGTTACAAAGATCCTGATTGGTTGAAAATCCTTTCGTGAGTGTTTACCGTACTAATGATATTCATATTACCATTTTCCTTACATTATTTTTTTTAAGATAATGAAATAAAAAAAATCATTTTCCAACAGATTCAAACTCTATACTCCTATCTATTTATTCTTTCCCAAAAAAAAGTATGATAAAGTGTAAATCTTTTGGCGTGTAAATATCATATCGTTCTCCTTATTTTTACCATTATATTGTAGAGCAACTGATCAGAAAGAGGCACAATCAGACAACCTCTTGTTTACTCTCTAAAGTCCAAACTCGACGGAAATGTTGTTTAAAAAGGACTATATGGTTTAGTCAAGAAGTTCGCATGCACTGAATGAAATTATACTTTTTCAATGTGATTTGGCAAGAAGCATGATTCTCAACCAGGGCCGTGCGTTTCACCAAATTCTCCCCAAACCATTATTCTTTTTAGAAAAGACACAACACAAACATAGATTTGTTATCTAACATTATTATATTATTATATTCCTGTTATATATCCCGGCCCATTCCCCTCTTTTCCCATGTCCCTTTATTATTTATAAACCACACTCTTCCCCTCAACCTTTTCATCACTCATGACTCATCCCTCTTTCCATTAGCAATAGCAATAGCAATAGCATATGATAGCCTCCATCAACAACAACAACAACCATGCCCAATAAGCTTCAAAAAACCCTTCAAGATTACCTCACAAAGATCAAAAAGCCTCATCATCCTCAAATCCAATTAACCAAAATTCTCTCCGGTTGCAAGCATCCAAAGACGCCATCTTTTGCCTTAGACGGCAGAAACAGATCATCATCTCACGCCGTCAGCAACAATCACAACGACGATGCAGCCACACTAGCAGACGTTGACCGTTTTCTCTTCGAGAATTTCAAGTCTCTATACTTCAAAGACGATGACGAAGAAAATGAAAACACCAACACCAACACCAACAAATTAAGGGTGGTCTCCTCCGAAGAAAACCACGAGGAAATTCCAAAACTAGCCTCCTTCTTGTTCGAGTCACCAAGGTTCGTGAAAACACCACCGCCACCACCACCACCACCACCAGATCTATGTGGCCCCACGCGATTCTTCGTGAAGCCAGGGAATTCAGGGTCACTGGTGGAAGATTCTCTCTCCACTCTCACCAACGTGACAAACACAAGTGATGAAGATGAAGGTGAAGGTGGTTCCAGTAGCAATTCATCAACCCCCTCAACCGCATCACCTTCAAATTCGAAGGATCATCAGGTTGTTGTTGTGGCCGCGGCCGCCGCTAATGAACACACTCTTCCCGATAACTGTGTTGCGCTTTTGTCCTATTCGCCGAGTCCCTACGAGGATTTCAGGCGTTCCATGCAAGACGTGGTGGAAGCGAGATACGGTAACATCATCAACAACCATCAAATGGTCAATATTGATTGGGATTTCATGGAGGAGATTTTGTTTTGTTACCTCAACCTCAATGAGAAGAAGTCTCATAAGTTCATTCTCAGTGCTTTCGTTGATCTCATCACCGTCATGCGTCGCAATTCCGAGAGGACTGCTCCGGCGAAGCCGTGTAGCGTTCGAACCGTTAGGATCGGTAGTAGGGAGGTAAGGAAGAAGAAGACCAAACACCTAACCATAGAGTATGGTTCCTCCTAACTCCTGTTTTTTTTTCCTTTTCATGAAATAAAAAAATAAAAAAAAAATCAGTGAATCACCGATTTAGTCCTAAGCAATTTGGTCGATGAATTTGATGAAATTCCAAAATAATTTTTGAAAATAAGAATTCTCCATCACATTAGTTCTTTTGAATCCGTCAAGAATTAATATGATCGAATATGCCTAAAATTATAGGAACTAATTTGGTGATTCACTAAAATAAATAAGCACAGCGGCTGAAATTTTTAATTGATGCCGGAACATAACAATCAATAAACATCGTACTCTTGTGTAATGATCCAATGGTTGTTATATATGCATCTGGGGCATGAAAAATTTAATTTCTTGTTCCAAAAGCATGTCAAATTTTTTACATAGGCGCAGGGACTGAGTTAATATCATGGAAGACCGTGATGAGTTTGTACTTTGAACTGGTTTTTTTTTTTCTTCCGGGTTTTATTATCCACAGGCATCACATGATGCGGTAAGGTGTACCATGAGATATTGAGTGTTCCTGAAGAAAGATGGGCACTTTGTTTATGGTTTAAGCTTTTGTAGTTTTACTGATTTTGTGGTTTTCTGTGAGATATCGCTGTTATTGATGCTTAATTTGTCTATCGCATGTTCCCCGGTATTGTACTGGCTAGGAAGTGATCACCCTTGCTTCCATAATTTATTAAGCTAACCATGTTTCAGATGACACATATATTATCTTAATAGCGTAGGAAATAAAATATATATATATATATTTGGTAAATGAATTAAAAATAAATAGCATCGCTGTTTTCGTGTGAATTGTTTCGCGTGGAATAGCAATGAACATTTTTGTAGAAAACAGGGATGGATCATGGATGTAACGGAAATGGATTTGATACTGTATTCAATGATCTCAACCGTGGATTAAAATCGAACGGTCAAGATTTAAGTTTTTAATTTGTGGAAGTCACAATGTGAATCATCCAATCTCTATTTATCTAATGGTTTAAATTGGTTGGCTGATTGCAGCAACTACAGTGAAGCTGATTCCTGATGTAACACAGGAGCTAGAGAGAATAACCATATAATAGACACAACTTAAAAATCAGCCACCTAGCATTGGTGTATTATTCGTTCGTGTTATAACTTTCGTCCTATTCGCTATTCAACATTATTTAAAAAAAAAAAAAAAGCATACGACTCTCTGTGGCGCGCGCAAATTTTGTGAAAGGTTTTAAAAAAATATTTTAGAACTTTGAGTTTGTTTGGTATTACAAAGTAGGATTACTTTTTAGTGTTGTTATAGATATATTTTTTAAAAAAATTAACATTCAATTTATAGTTTAGATTTTTTTTTTTTTCGTGAAAAATTAGTAGGTACTTATTTATCAACTTTATTCATATCAAAAGCTACTTTTAAATTCTTTATTAGCATTTTTAAAGAGAGATGTTGAAAAGTATGAAACTATCAATAAGAATACAATACTAGATACGCAATTAATTTGTATCCATTGCTCTCATGTATTAGGATGCAACCATCCGCACTTTCCTTATCCACCCACGGCAAGGTAGACACCTCACAGGTGCCCTCTTTTGGGCATCTTTGAGCCCCTCTCACGATTTCAGTCAATATTGTCTCCTCTGTGTCACTGGTGGAGCGCCCACCACCTGAACCAGTGCTCCTAATCTGCATGAGGCATCTGGATGGTTCTGCAGGATCTCATTGTTCTCCCAACCCAAAACATTTCCCGAATGCTTTTTCTTCGGCGGAGCTAGGCCCCAAGCGGCCACCACGGAAACCACCGGACAAAGATGACGGTGTACGTAAATGGGACAACGAACTACGGGCAGAGACACGTAGGGCTGGAAAAGGAAGTTGCAGATGGCTGAGAGAGGAGAAGCCACTGCACCAGAATCTTATCGGAGGAATTGGGACCAGCATAACAAACCGACAATCAAACGGAATAAATGCTCCAGGCGTTACGCTGGATAATTTTATTGGTCGCAGCTTTCAAGGAGCACTAATTATTATTGGGCCACAACCGTTACTCATTCTTGATAGCACGGCTCGATTACAACGGACGACACCAACAATTATGTGCTTCAAAAATATTAATGGGTTATTGTCTTTAGTAAATGGAGAGGCGGTTATGCAATTGAAGGCAAATTATGGTCCAACTAATGATAATTTCTCAACGTCATCTTTTTCTATTACCAACTCTTTGGTAGAGTTTTTTAGAAGGCGAACCCATGTAGTTGCTTGCTCTTTGGTAGGGGGTGGCTGCATATATTACTAGCTTTCAAATTTATGATCAAGTTACCAAATGTAATGCGATTCGGAGTATTAATAAAATTGCTTAACTTTTTCTTTTGTCAAAAAAAAAAGGATACAACCATGTAATGTTATTCATTAGCTAATTAGTTCACTAACGGAGTTGAGTCTAGTAAAAAGGGCTAGTATCTCATACCCATTATGATGGTAATTATTCTACCCATTATGGGTACTTTTTTGGCGGGTATCCAATGGGTAGGATTCCAATTGTCATACCTAATCTTTACTGGTTAGTTGGAATAGTTAAATACGTAGAACCTGTTTGGATTAACTTATGAACAACTTATTTGAGTTTATCTACTGACATAAGCACTTGTTAAACTAATTATAATATGGACAAATAAGGCATATGTTCCATGACGAGGACAAATAATTATAGTCCTCGGATTCATCTATCCACATAGTAATATGGTGCACCCTCTACACCAAATCCTTCTTCCTCCTTCGTCTTCCCTTTCCCTCTTTCATCCTCACGCCCGAAGCCCCCTTCTCCTTACTAGAACCAGTTTCTCCCCTATCTCCTTTGCGCCACCCACGAGACTCATTGCGAACAACAGTGGCAACCACCGCTAGACAAACTCCGTGGACATCGAACTTTGTTCGCGATCTGGACGCCTCTTCCACCAGATCCGTGTTGAAGGTACCATCGTCCCTACACCATTGTCTCACACAACAAAATCATTGTTGTGCTCCCCTTCTGCCATCGCGAACCTTGGTCGTCACTATGGAGAAGGAACTGTGTTGGGTCACCTTCAATTTGGTACAAAGGATTCAAAGAGAAAGATGTCGGTTACACAATTTTGTTGTTGATGTCATACAGTCTTCTTGTTCCTCCTGTTTTCGGCGATGTCGGTTACACACTGTTGGCATAAGGAGTTGTTGTTGCAGCGACAGAGAAAGATGTTGTCATCTCTGTGATGCCCTCGTCTTTCGAGCCGACAGTACACAATAGAGAATGTATTACGCTGACGACAGTACACGATGGAATGTGATGGAATTTCTTAATCATGTGGTTCTCAAATTTTGTCCACCATGGACCACTTGTCTCATTTATCAACATGTTTGCATTCCATGCCTTGGTTATCAAAGGAATTCAATGAGTTGAAGGAAAAATACAAAGTAGAACATGAAAGCTCAAAGCATAATATTATTATCTGTGTGCACCTACAATGTTCAATGGCTGCATATATACAATAAAGTACAGATAAATAATATCCATGAACTACTGACCAAAAACAATGACAAAAACGCATTGCATTTTCTGATGGAGGACGACATTCAAAAGCTTCTTAAAAATTGCTTGCCACGAGATGCATTGTTATATCTCGAAGTATTTGATAAAAAAAATGGATTTATTATCATAGCCAGATAATCATCTAGGGAACATACCAAGGAGCATGGTTGCCTAGAGGCCCTACCGGAAAAATTCCTTGACAATTCTCTTGATGTATATTGAACCATTCTTAAATATACACGAGGTTGACATCAAATCTCCAATAGACCCATCCCAAACTGACCAAAAAAAAAAAAAAGACACATCCCAACATATGTTTTGTACCACACTCTATGTCATAATGTACACTTGCTGTAATAAGGTGCCCCAATAATTGTCTGTTTGAATTAATACTCCAGAACCAGATATTCATGAGATCATTTTCTCTATTAAATTAAATGGTGAAGCAATACCAACCTCTAATATTGTTACATATCTTTCCACATTCCTAGTCTTGTTACAACTTGTGTCATACTAACATTCATTCCTTTCCACATCTTCAATCACAAATTCCAAGAACCTGACTTTTAGCTGAAAAAGTATCAAAGTGTCAGTCACGAGCAGGGCACATTCAATTAGCCTCCACGTGGTTAATATCTTCCAACATACTGCTCATACAAAGAATGATATTTTGCTGGGATGTAATCCTTGAACCTGTTGAGCACAAAATGACTAAGGTCAAGGTGATTTGACATCAGAAATTTCAATCTGATTAAACTTCTGAATAGTGTTTCCTTCATGCAAAAAGCATCATGCAAGGAAGTGTCGAGTTTAAGTGACAATCTCAATTGAGAGAAGTAGTCACTTCCTTACCCTGTAGACACTTTGCAGTTAGTATATATATACTAACGACTTCGCTCATGCATTACAATTATACAGGACAAGAATGAAATAAGAATAGCAATTAGTCTCCGGGACCAATGTTGTCAAACTCGAGATCCTCCCTAGGATCGGGATCGTAACTTGAGGAACGTAACACGGATCGTAAGATCCTACCGATCCTACCTAAAATACAAAAATATACTTATACACATACACATGTATAAAAAATAAGATAAATAAGGAAAATAATCTCTAAATCGTAACATTAAACTAAACAAAAATTTAAAAATAATCAAAAGAGTTATATATATATATATATATATATATATATATATATATATATATATATATATATATTTGGGTGTATCAAGTGAGAGCAGTGTGTTATTGTGAGAGGTGAGAGGAATAAATATTAGCCGCTAGATATAATTGAATGGTTTTTATGAGACTTTTTAAAAAAACCTATCAGGTGCTGTTCTTCTTAATTTATACGCACACTGCGCTCCGCCTACAATACTGCAAACTGCTTATTTCAGTTATGAGATTTACTTCCCTGCCGCTCCGAGGAAAAAAAATTGCTTCTGCAAGAGTGCTATCCAATTCATATTTTCCATTTCGCATTCGCTGTCGTTGTTCTTCTTCACAATTATCAAAGAAACCCTTTTGGTTTTTCTTCCATGTGTGCACACCCCTCGCTCTTTAATTTCCCTAATTGGATAATAAAAAGTGTGAGATCATCTTTGCCTCACTGCATCATTTGATTGCCGTCGTTGAACCATATTTGCTAAAAGCTTGACTATGATTAATGAAAAAAAGAATATGAAGGCAATAAAAATGGAAGTGCCTAAAGCAAAAATGTAGGATGATGAACATATTTAACTATAAGCGAGATCAATTTGAGTCCCTTTCTTTTATTTTTATTTTTATTTTATTTTTGATCGAAGAGTCCCTTTCTTTTTCATCTTTACTCTTCAACCGAACAAAAATACTCCATTTGGTTTTCCAGGTGGGACTCTTGTAGAAGTCAGTTGCAAAGAACATAATTGTTGTAGTTGTGCACCGCGAGATTAGTGGGAGAACGAGAAAGAAGAACCGCACGTGATTGTTTTTTTTTTTTAAATCCCATCAGAAGCGTTCAATTATATCTAGGGGCTGATATTTAATCCTCTCACCTCTCACAATAACACACTCCTCTCACTTGCCCCTATATATATATATATCAATTAATTAATTAAGTTATAAGTTAAATAAATATAAAATTAATTAAGTTATAAGTTAAATAAATATAAGAAAAGGATAACAAAGATGTATGAAGCAATCAAACAGAGTGATAGAGATATAAAACAGTCTGGGCCCAATTCCCTCTACTCAGCAAAATAAATAAAAATAAGAAGTCTGAGAGGGATAGATAAGGAATTGGTCCTGCTTGGCCCAGCTAGCAAAACAAACCCTAACTGTACACTGAGAGGAACATGGAGCACAAATTGCAGAGAGCAGAGAAAGGGAACGTAAATGAAAGAGAGGCAGGGACGCACACACAGAACAGAGAACAGCAGTTGTTCCTGTTCGCAAAAATGGAACCCTAGGAGCAGGGGACGTCATAGGGCGGAGGGGACGTCGGTTTCGGCAGCGCAGGGCAGAGAAGGCATTGTTGCAGGTGGGAGAGAGAGGGAGAGAAGGTTGGGTAAGGACCGGGAGACTTGTGCAATCCCACGATTCCACGTGCAAAATCTCAATCCACAAGTGATCTTTCATTCTTCCAATCCCAGCAGTAACGTAGTACGGAGATAGGGGAGAGGATCGTAGAATCGTGCGATCCTACGAGCAAACGTACGATCCTCACAACATTGTCTAGGACACATCCAGCATTCTCAATAATAACACATTGACTAGTGACAAATGGAAACAAGGACAATGCTTCATAACCAGAAAGGTCACTTACTATATTACATACCTTTTAAGCAGGGGTAGCCTCTCGGGTCCAGAGAACAATCTAGAAATGCTTCGTAAAACTTCGCTAATCTTCATTGTTTTGGTTTTGAGCGCTTTCATATAACCCACAAAGTCTATATATTCTGCAGCACTGAGTTTATCTCGGACCTACGGAGCACGATTAAAACAAAGTATCCTTACTTCAAAGTTCTCATCAATGTATTTGCCAAGAAAGGAACTAGCGGATTCATACAACTAACAGCAAATAAACAGGAACTGGAAATTTACAATTTAACTTGTGTAATCATTACGAGAACCAATATCAAAATTAAGACCCCATCTAATCATGTCCTTATAGTTCCTGTTCATGTATTTCATAGGATTTTCTTGCATATTGGCTTCAACGGATAATTTTTTTTTTTTTTTTTTTGGTTCCAGTTATTCCCAGTTTTTGCATTCCCTATTTCTCATGCAATATATCACCTATAATGACGTTACCTGAGCAAGGAATGCTGATCCTCGGGTTTCATCAGCAGCAGAAGGTGCTGAATCAGCAGGAAGATTGTCTTCTTGTCTAACCAACTCAAGACTTCTACTGTGGGAGGTCCCATCATCTTTACATTGTAGATCTATACCACCTTGAGCATTTTGACTAGCTGTATGACAAATCTAGTACTTTACCATGATTGACAGAGTTACAAACTGCAATGAGAGCTGAATGATTCAACAAATTTGTACCTGATGATGAATGCTCACTAGATTTTCCAAAATGCTGCTTTAGGTCGTACTCTCCTGCTATAAATCTACGCTTCTTGGTGAAACAAGGTGCTATCAGCATATCCCTTGATTTTCCACCTACCTGACAACTATCAGGCAAATCAACCTCGTCATGTCCTTGTGATAGCACAGTTCTCCTTTTGTGCAAAACTGTGTCACATGTATCACTTGAACTGTCACAACCTACAATCATTCCATGGTCAGAAGACAGAGCCGAGCGATTGGCAGGTAGAATTTCCCCCGGGAATGAAGTACAGCCCTTTTTCGTATCAAGCAAAGATGAAGCTTTCAAAGTGCAATTTTGAGCCACTGGTGTAGTCTGCATGTACAATCATTAACAAACTGGAGGGACAAACAACAGCATCATATGAATTAAAAAATATAGGTGTCTTTACAGTACACAATCAAGGAGTTACCTGAGGTGACAGAAGTTTTTCCATGCAAAATTCGTCCATAAGGTTATCTGATGATGGCATTTCTCCCAGATTCCCTGTATGAGGAAGGATCATCTAGTTCAGTCATATTAATATATTAGTAGGAAAAAAGGAAAAAGATTACGAAGTAAGAGAAGCTACTCTATGCAATAAACCAAATTTGCATTGATTGAAGACTGCAGAGATGGAATATATAATACAATCTACTATACAATTACTATAGCAATTCACTTGGAACTAAAAAGTTATGTTCAAACAAAACATAGAAATGTTATCTGTCAGAACTCTAATCAAACCAGTATGGACCACAAAAATACTGAGAAAACGAAACTAGTTTCATGGAATGAGTTGCTGATAGGACCCAGAAGAATAAATGGGAACAGGGCTATAGTTAGTTAGACAGTTGGATGTCTGTTCAGTTAATTACAATTTACAATTAGAATCTTCAAGCAGATGGCTAGTTAGGTACTGGGGTTTAAATAGCAGACCAAGATAGAAGAGGGGCATTCAGGGAGTTAGAAAGTTGTATGAAAAGGAAAACCCTTTGTTGAAGGGAAAACCCTTGGGGAGCATTCTTTCTCCTTTTCTGTTCAAATTTCAATCTTAAACAACAGATATCATCGTTCTTATCATCTTCCATTCTATTCTTCGATCCTGGTTTGTTGGTTCATAACAATTACCAAACAACTTCAGCACTGTAACAGGTGCCATTATCCACCGTTAGCTGATTATTGAGTTGGGCAAAGCAGTTTAATCACGTTAACTTCGTCCATGTACCTTGTTGTGATTGTGATCCTATACATATCTAATTGTAGGAAACTCATGTTTTCCTCTCTCTCCTTCCCAGGAGGTACAAGTTAACTAAGGCTTTAAAAACAATATCCACCACATATTAGATTTTCTACAAATTCAACCGCCAATTCATGAAAGTAGAAACTATAATCATTACCCTTTCAAGAAACAAGTTTACAATATTTTAGTGTAACAGTAAAAAAAAGGGAGGGACCACAATTCTACATATAATGAAACCCAACAGAATGTAGTACTAAAAGACACGAACCCCCATTTTCAGCTTCTAATAATGATGGCTTTGTAGGACCCCGAGTTCTTCCATCCCGGAAAAATCGAGTTAGAGTAAAAACGACTTCTCCAAATCTTGAGTAACACTGCAAGATCGGAAATCAGTTAGTACAAAAAATATATAATTCAAAAAGACAAACTTCGGTGCAAAATAGAACCTTGATGTGAGGCTGTATCCATCGTGAGACTTGGGATTGGCGATGTGGATGTGTAAACCTGTAAATCACTCCAAGACCTTAATAATCCTTGGCAAAAATTGGCAAACCAAAAGCCGTATTATAGAATAACAAGCTAATGAGATTTAATAGAGAAAGAATAAGTCTAACTAGCATTTTGACATGTGTATCAGAAAATTTGTATTATCAACTTATCAGAAAATTTGTAAATACTTATTTCAGAAAAATTAGATCAAAGGAAAAGTAGTTCATATCACAATATCATGGCACTAACTGACTTTCGTTAGAGAGAGGGAGAGAAGATAACATCACTCAGAAAACATCTATTTGTTATAGGACTAAAAGAAGCTACCAACTTATTTATTTTTAAGATAAAAAAACAGCTGGATCAATATTTTTTCCTTCTAAAACGCACCACTTAAAGGACTAAAAAGAGAGAACAAAGAGTTGCTCATAAAAGTTTATTTTACTTTGCTAGTAGTACCAAGACATATATTTTGCAGCAATTTAGAGCAAAAGATCTTAAAGTCAAAAACCTTTCATCACAGAAAATAATTGCTCCATAGTCGTGGCGGTGGCGAATTACACGCCCAACAGCTTGATTCACAGCTCGGGAGGCTTGTTGGTTATACCACTCATCTCCAGTTAAAACCTGCTTAAGTTCCAGATAAATAAGTACATATACTGCATACAACAAGTGTACAATATTTATGTCAAATGAAACAAATGTAACCTTGAACAACTCTCCTTGTGCCCGAGGTTGTTGATCCAAGTATTCACGTTTTAGACGAACCTGTTAGTGATTGACTGCATTTTATTAACATATGTACATACGTACATAACTAATAGGTGTAGGACTATTTAGTATCAAAAAGTTTAATGAACTCAATAACAGGCAATTTTTCAAGGCAAACTAATGGCAAAAGATTTTTTGTAAAAGAATGGGAAAAGATTATCAAACCTTAGGATCGGTGCTTGTAGCAAATGGCAAACCTGTAATTACCACAGCTCTTCCAGCATGATCCGCAAAATCTAATCCTTCGCTTACCTGTTAAAAATAACCATTGGCACAAATGAAATTCAGGTTCAGATGCATTGAAGTGAGGCAATAAGCTATATATTTGCTTTGCAGAACAATTTCTAGGATAATACTTCTTTTATGAACATTTTTCCTTTTATACATGACTAATTAATTTATATGATATACATGTTTTGTACACTAGATTTTTCACATGCATTTCCATATCCCTCCCTACAGCCCTAATTTTATGGCTGTATACCAGTATCTGTATAACATAAGAATGCATATGAGAACACAATGGAAGGTTATTTCTCAACAGCCACGATAAATAACCTACCTTCCCGCGACAAACAGCAAAAAAAACTGCTCCAGATACAGAGGTGTCATCCAGCTTAGTTAAGTAGTCCTGTCATAAAAACATACAGATCCATCTTAGGATATTATACATCCAACGCCAATTATGGAAGAATGTTTTTTTTGGCTATGTCAAATACAAATCTTACCTTAATTGATGAGGCAAACAGTGAAGATTCCCTAGGTTCTATAACTGGTTTCTTATGTTTGCAAATTCTCTCCCAGATTGATGGTGAATTTTCATTACTCTGAAAATAACAAACCACAAGACAATGTACCATGAACTAGGAGCAAACAAATTTAACTCTTCATTAGGTCTGTGTGAATCTTACCAAACTTTTCCAGCACCCAATGCATTGGTCCAACAGGTAATAAGATGGGAAGAATACAAGAAGTCCATCAGGAACAATTCGGGCCAAATTTACTGTAATACAACAAAAAGGTGAAATTATGGACACTCAGTAACAAACAATCCCCACTTATTTTAGTTTTTATGAAATTATACCACACAGATCATGAATGTAAATTATAAGAATGTAAATTATCAAACCTTATAGCAACATGAACTCTAACTCGTGTTTAGGACCAGTTACACAAATCTGTATCTAAAAACAATATGAACAAGAAATGATTCACATACTATGCAAATTAGCAAAACTCCCATGTTACAATATGCAAAACCTGCATATGTTTGACTAGCATAAAACTGTCAATCTATAGCAGGCCAAAATCTGAAATTGGCCTAGAAGGCTAGAAAATAGAACTAGGATCAAGCCATAACAAGAATGGAATGCCCCAGTCACTAATAAGGTTTCAACTATCAAACACAGAGCAACTCCGACTTTTTTAACTACAAATGCAGTTTTCAGAGTGGTGAGACAGTGCATAAGGCTTCATTGTACCAAACCTGGTATATCCACAAGTATGTCACATACCAATTGCATTTCCAAGCTCCTGCCTGTACTCCAGTGAATCACGAGTGCGGTAAGAGGAGTTAAAGGTACGCCCTGAAGGACCAACTGGTACAACTCCAGCCCATATCTGATTTGCTTTTATTACATGTGGATTCTCCAGCCGAACGGGGAAGTCTCTGATATGACCATAATCAACTCTGTTAGTTAATGACAAACAATATATGATTAGATGAAAACACAACCAGCAAGAAAAGGAGCTTACAATTTCAGTTCCTCAGCAAAAGAGTCCATAGGGGATAATGTGCCTGATGTCAATATAATAGATCTAACCCCATACTTAGGAAAAACTTCCAAAGCTAATCCAGGATTAAAGCACCACCAGCTGAGTGTCCTTGGCACCTTGCCTGCAACATCAAAATACAAAGACATCATAACTGGGAATGGAAGGGAAAGAGATATCTACAGTTACGCAACACCGTAAAGGTCACACCATCCGTAGAATATAAGAAATATCTTCATTTATGAGATGAAAGTTCTACATGAACATCCTCAAGGTATCCATCACTAGTAATAGTATTATATAACCAAACAGACCCATGTTATAACTTATAAATGCTAATTCCTATATAGAGCCACATGTAAACCCCAAAAGACACATGACCCAGAGGCCCCAAAGTTTTATCACATTTACATAGGAAAAAATCCAGGAGAATCTAATCCAAAGCTTTCAGAAACAACCACATTTTTTATCATGAAAATATATATTTTCATAAAATTGAAAATATCATTTACCAGAATATACAAAGCTTAAAATAAAGTGAGCTTGACAAACAAAGAAATAAAGCAAACCTTCACAATAATGGATAAAAATAAATAAATAAATAAATATGAAACCACCGTAAAAGAATCATAATCGATACGCTAAACAAGTGCCTCAGAAATTATCAATCATGTCCCAACATATTAGATAAAAGGTTTAACTTTTAAATTTATATAGTAAATAGTAAATGAGTGAAAATTGACATATTAAAAAATTTAACGAACAGAGCAAAATAAATGAAAAGGTAGTGTAGTGAAAATATTACGGTTATTTTAATACATTGAGAAAATGTAGTTCATCCAAATAAGTCTCAAATTACCTTTAGAACCATTGCCAGCCCAAGCCGCAACCTCCTTCACATGAACCTTTAATGTACAGGTAAATAAAGTTCTAAATTTAAAGTAAGATATCATAGCACAAATAAAGCAAAAATAGACAAAAAAGATTTTCCATGAAGCAACAAGACAAACAAAAACAGTCCACTGAAGTGTATATCAGAGTTCAAAACTTACACGATAGTGTTTAGCATGGGTAGTTCTTCCATCCCTGAAAACAATGTCAAGAATTTCACTGATACTATCCAATCTGCAGATGGCTCCAGTTGATTTCTGCTGATTATGTTCCTCAAGGAGAGTTGAAGCTTCTGCTATTATACTGGTAAGCTTAGAAGCAGTCTTGTGGGTGATATTAAGATCAGCCAGCAGTTCATAGATATAAGGTCCAGGTTTGGTGTAACCCAGCTCCTTAGATTCAATAGGCACCTCAGCAATACGCTTTTCAAGTTTTAGAAGAAGTGCTGCAAGAAAGAAAAATATCATTCTGCACCTGAGATGGCAGAAAATGTACTGCATAATGTTATTTTCAAAGCATCTTAACAAGAATCTAGAAAAAAGAGAATGCCATATGTATACAGTTAGCTGCCTTGCCAGAAAATCCAGTAAACACAGATAACTAAACAAGCTTTTTACTTTAATGAGTTTTCCTCAATAATATTGTCAAAATAAGTAAAAGCATACATAGTTACATCATGACATTGTCACAGATAATTGGAACTTTAGCTAGCATTTCATAAAATTAAGCTCACCTCTAAGAATAGCAAAATCATCTGGATTTTGTGACTTATCATTTGATTTATCTCTTCTTTCTATTGAAAGGTCAATACAATTTTGAGCCTCAGAAATGCAAGCTGTCAGAAGCCAAGAAGGCAGGTCAAAAGAGGCTGCATCAGCACATATGCTTTCCTGCAGAAAGATAACTATCATTTAGTAGTAACAAGCAAATTTGAATTGCATGAAAAAGTGTTAGCAACACATATACTAGAGTAGTGAAAAGGACAATATTAAATAATTAACAGGTTGACAATTAGTCAAACTATGTTCTATGCAGTAAATCTCATATTTCAATAATTAATTTGTAATGTATCTTCTTACCAGGTTGTGAGCTTCATCAAATATGAGTATACTATTGCTCCAAGAAACTTGCAGAGATTGTCTATTCCCTCGATCAATAAGATAGTTGTATGGAGCGAATATTATATCAACAACCTTGTGGAGCTCCTTCGATAAATAATAAGGACACCTGAAATAAGCAGACACAAAGTAAAACAGAAGTCCAAGCAATCAACAATTTCACTTGGGAAAGAAACAGAGAAATGCTACAGCAAACTTGAGGAAACATACGGCCCAAATCGTCTGCCAATATTGACCAAATCCTCAATATCCACAGGCTCTTCTCCAAGATGAGGATTGTCCTTCAAGTATTCTACAATAGATTTTCAGGAACATTCTCAAACTAGTCTAAGTATGATGATAACACATCAAAACTTCAAAATTAAAATGCAATAACTTGACTTGACGTTTGACAAATAATTCCTAAATGATCTGCAACTTCCAGTAACCCCCATAAATATTATATTCCATTCTTACAAACATATGCATGATTTAAACTTCAGATATATAATTTTAAACAGTATACGAGGGACAAATTATTGATACGATCCATACAAAACTACAACAGTGTCCAAAAGAAATTTTACATCCATAAGAGGGTGTTTTGCATAACTAACATAATTTAATGGACAGCAAGGATGAAGAATTTATGGTATCAATAACAAAGGCATATCATTGGTTGCATATCATATAAGAGTGTGATCCATTGGTTCATTAACATGGAGAATCTTTTTCATAAAACTATGACACCAAGAATAACTTCTCATATCATAACACCCATAACACGATAGGAGTATAACGACTTTCCTGGTAATCTAAAATCAACGTTCCAACATCTGAGTTTTGACCCACGATATTATTTCTCTGTAATCTCCTATATAAAGAATTGCATTCTGAACAAGTTATGGTAATAACCTTTTTTATATTCCAAAATTCTGCATCTTCAGATTGGTTACAAACAAAAAGTGTATATGTTAATGAGGCTTTGTGTGGGATAGAGTCACAGGTCTAGACACAGTAGAATCTTTCTTTCGACCTATGGTGAAAGAAAGAAGCAGACTCGTCCCTGACAGAGCCACTCCTAGACTAACACAAATTTTTCTAAAAAAGACTTCTTGCCTTCTTATTCCAATACCAGTTTTCCTTTTATAGGCTACAGATAGTGAAGAGAATCCTAATTAAACTACTACTGATAAGGATTCTGTTATGCAGAATCTTATCTAGATAAAGAAGAAAAAATCAAAACTACTACTAATAACGATTCTGTTATGCAGAATCTTATTAAGATAAAAAAACTTTAAATTCAAATTTTAAAAGAGATAAAGTAATCCTAATCAGCAAATCCTAATTAACAGAAATTTAAAAAGATTAAATAATCCTAATAAGTAATTCAAGATTTGAGTTGTTGTGTTGTCTTCTTGGTATTACGTTCCATATCATCACTCCCCTTTTCGGCTTTGAACTTGTCCTCAAGCTCAAACTCTGGATAAGCTTCTCAGAAATGATCGACCCGAATCGTGTGTTGTATCGCCTTCTGATCCACTTCCGTCATCATGAACCTTCCAAAGCAATCTTTTACATGTGTGTCTAGTCGAATGTGATTCATCAGTTACAACACAATCCTTTGTCCCTCCTTCTGTCATTTTTGCTCGTGTTAGTCTCTTGAAAAATGGTGTCGAAGAGCTTATCTTGCTGCTGCCTCCTGGTCTTGCCGTTTTATCCCCTCTTTTGGAAGCCGAGTTTTTGTTAGTAGATAAACAGAACTGCTGCCGGTGGTCTTAGTGTTGGGCCCACATAAGAACTCCCCAGGAAAAATTTTGTTTACGTTCCAATGCTCCAGCCATGTTCATGGCGATTGCGAGATTCCCAGGTAGTTGCATCTTGATATCGATTTTGAGTTCTTCCATCAACCTCGCAGTAAAAAGGTTCACTTGTTGGGGAGGTTTAAGATCATAAGTTCTAGCTAGTAAGGATTGGAATTGGCGTTGATACTCTTCTACTGAACCTGTTTGTTTGAGGTTGGCGAGCTAGCACAGTGGATTATTGCTCAAGGGTGGCCCGAAACGTATATGACGACATTCCTTGAAGCACCCCAATGTAGTTCGGGTTCTTCTTCTATCCGTTCAAACCATAGTTGTGCCTCTCCTATTAGATGGAACACTGCTAATCCCACCTTGTCTCCTTTAGCTGTCCTTCGATTTATAAAAAATCTCTCATGGTGTTTCAACCATCCAAGTGGATCCCAAGTGCTATCATAAGTGGGGAATTCCATTTTGGAATAACGGGGAACCATGGATTCACCACTCTGCATGTCACTTTTGTGTCTCAAACCCCTATTGCCTCCTCTGTTACCAATGCTCGTTTCTTCCGAGTTCTCTCTGGCCAATCCTTTAGCCACTCCTCAAACTGCCATGGAAAGGTCGGCCATCTACTCTTCTAATGCAGTCTTCCTGACCGTTATATGCTCCATAAAGGCCTCTAAAGTTGCTGCTAAATTCGTGTCAATCATGCTAGCTCTTGATACCATGTTGTTATGAACCTTCGTGTGGGATCGAGTCACAGATCTAGACGCGGTAGAATCTTTCTTTCGACCTATGGTGAAAGCAAGAAGCAGACTCGTCCTTGGCAAATCCCCTCCTAGACTAACACGGATTTTCCTAAAAAGTAATTTCTTGCCTTCTTATTCCAATACCAGTTTTCCTTTTTATATAATAAAGAGAATCCTAACCAAACTACTACCAAAAGGATTCTGTTGTGCATAACCTTATCTAGATAAAGAAATAAAAATCAAAACTACTACTAATAACGATTTTGTCAGCAAGATAAAGAAGTAAAAATAAAAACTACTACTGATAAGGATTATGTTATGTAGAATTTTATCAAGACAAAGAAACTTTAAATTCAAAATCTAAAAGAGATAAAGTAATCCCAATCAGCAAATCCTGATTAACAAAAATTTTAAAAGATGAAATAATCCTAATCAATTATTCAAGATTTGAGTTGTTGTGCTATCTTCTTCTTGGTGCTACGTTCCATATCAGTATGAAATAACTACCAGCCACAAATGCCACAAAGAATTAATGCCTGCAACCAAAATAAAATCTAGTACTTCATAATTTTGGTGCCTATTGGTCATCATTTGAACCATGATAACCTATAGTAATAAGAGAGATCGTGGGATATGTATGAGAACATTGTTTCATCCATAAAAAAAAGTTTCAACTACGAACTACTCAGATACATGACATTATGACAAACAAAGTTCACATGTAAAATATCAGCGCCTATGTAGTATGCAAAGAAAAAGATTTTACAAACTGACCAGGAACCTTTTGGAAATGGTTACATTGACGCTTCCGACGCTTTCGACAGAGTAATCGACAAGCGTTTGTTTGTGTTTTTCCACGAAGTAACTTCACTTCATCATGAATGCAAAGTTGCTCTCGAGATCCCAGGACAACCATCTTAGGCCTGCATACTGATGAACGCCGGATAAGCTTACGTCTAAGACACTTAAATCCAATAAAACTGTAAACTACAAAGTCAATTCAATTTGCACAAGTGTAGTGAACACTGAATATCAACCAGGACAGCCACCGAATCCATTTTGTCTCTGCACCGTAATTACCAATTTGACAGAAAACAAAAACTCTGAGGCAAGTGCAAGTGAATGGTCAATTTACATGACGTAGACGCTATCCATTACTATTAGCACACAACAACCAACAAACAGTACATCAATAGAAAAATGATAAATCAGTCATTTGTATACTTTAGTATCAAAAAGATTTTCCTGAATATAAATTGACCTGTAAGATGTTCGTTTCAACTCTTGAATTACTTGACGGATCTGGCTGTGGGTGCGTGAAGCATATACTATTGTAGAAAAACGCGAGTCAGTGGACTGTGATAGTGAATCTGCAGTTACACCCTCTGACTTATCACTGGTCTTCATGCTCACACCAGTTGTGAAACTACCCAAACTTTTCCGCCAGGCTAAGGTAGCACAGAGAAGACATAGTGTTTTTCCAGTTCCTGTGGGACTCTCCAACAGTGCATTGCATTTCTGCCATTCCAAAACACAACAGGCATGTACAATGTCAACAAATACCCATAGCACAATTATTTAGAGCTTATTTGGACTTATCTCATAATATAAGCACTTATATTAGAGTTCGGATACACTTACAAAAATAAGTTATAACATGTCCATAAACTATTTTCAGCTTATTTCAATAAACTTCTCGTGATAGCTTATGAATAAACACTTAATTAAACTCCCCAGAATATCTTATTAGTTAAGCTATTTGTCCAAACACAGCCAAAGTTTCACTAATGATCAATCATGATCTTAATGGTGAAGAGTAAATGTGAAACTGATACCATGGGAGGCCTTTTGTCCCAAAGGATGATAGTAAGGCATTGAGAATTTGAAAACAACAAGTGCCAATCAGGACAAATGATCACTTCAATAGGTGATTGTCCTCACAAAAAATCTATAATCTAGCATGGCATTCGATGGTAAACTGCACGCCTCAAAAAGAGGTATTAATATATAACTATGGCATAACCACATCAATTTCAAATAGCCTGACAATAGGTCATTGCGTGATTACTTCCAATTGATCCAAAAGCAAGTTTTTATAATGAAAATGTGGAGAAAACGAGAACGCAGCAGCGATTGCATCCGCAGCTCTTATTACAACTCTAAATCACGTTCCCGTTTCTTAAAAGAGAAGACAATAATCAAAAATAGCTTCGAGTAAAAAGCGCAACGAGTGAGTAAGGTCATCGCTACCTCCTGAAGCGATTGCATGACTTTTTCCATGTAAACGATCTGGGAATCATAGGCTTCATACGGAAAATCTACGTCGATTCCCCTGATTTTGTACGTCGGCATTTTCTTTGTTTTATCTTGAAACCGGGAACAAAAATAAACAGATACTTTTCTCAGTTTGTATTTGTATGATCTTTGAACCCTAATTTTCTCACTGGCTACTAGTGGCTAATGATAAGCGAGATAATTTTCCCGCCAATGCGTCCGAGTTTAGCTAAACGACGTCGACTAAAATCTCGTAAGTATATTGTTTTTTTTTTTTCTACAAAAGAACTAGTGCATTACCCGTGCATCTGCAAAAATTAAGAAATTATATTGCGTTTTTTTTTTGTTTTGAAAACAAAACAATTATTATAACTTGCATAAATAAACGTGGATAGCATTAGATATTTTGCCCCCTAACAGAAAATTTAAACTTAAATTTAAATATTTATCTATCTATTAATCTATTAATAATGATAATACACAATTTTGGTTTTCAAAAGAAAAAATAATAATTTACTTAACTACCCTAAGATCATTTATATTTAGCAAGGTGAAGACTCATGTTATACCATAAATTCATTGTTTGTTATAAAAGGTGAAGACTCTTGTTATACAGGTAAGCATTGCACACTAACACTATTTTGTAATGTAAAAATATTTAACAACAATGTTTTAAAGAAGGCTTAAATACCAATTTAGTCTCTTAACTTATTTTTGAGGTTTAATTTGGTCTTTTAATTTTTTTTTGGGTCAATTTGGTCCTTTAACTTTTTTAAATGGGCCAAATTGGTTATTTTCATAATTTTTGTTGGTCAACCTTCTGACGTGGCGCTTACGTGTCAAGATGAGGATGACGTGGCGCTTACATGGAGCCTACGTGGTGCCTACATGGAGCTGATTTTGACGAAAATGACCAATTTGACCCATTTAAAAAAGTTAAGGGACCAAATTGACCCAAAAAAAAATTAAAAGATTAAATTGAACCTCAAAATTAAGTTAAGGACCAAATTGGTATTTAAGCCTTTAAAGAAATATTAACCTAATTAAACGAAAATCTAAGATATATCTATATCAATCCAGTACCCACACATAGGTTACGAACAAACCAATGATCAGAAACAATAGATTAAAAACACCTAAAGAAACATATTGCACACTATAAGAAGCTATAGGCACTTACAAATATTAAAAACATTATGCCTTGACAGGGCTTCATCCTATAAGCTTGATAAAGAGAGTGAAAGCAAGGCTTTATTTGCTTTTGTAACACCAAGACAAAGCTATTGAAAGAAAGAAAAAATCAGAGTTACCTTATAATTATAAGAAAAGCCTTTTGATATAATAATTTTTTTTTAAAGGCATGGCTTTGGTGCTGAGTTTGATGTTTAATTGACAGCTCCTCACCGTCTTTCAACTTATATAAAAATAATGTCTACAAAAATTACTTTTCGATTTCCTACTCTGTATGTGGTATTTTATGGTCGCAGTCAATGACCTTTTAAATTGTTACCTATAGGCTTAGTTATCATTGATGGATTCAAATTTTGTTGGTGCTTTGAGAAGGAAGAAAATGGCAGAAACGTCTACAAAATAAGTAAAATTAGAAATTGAACTCTTAAACTATTTGGCATCTCCTTTATAAAGTCCCTTGCTATTGGACTTGTACATATCAAGACATGACACCCAAAATCAGGTTTGTTATCTCCATTTAAACCATTGTCTTCGTCTATTGTTAATCAGGCACCTAAACATGATATTGACCAATAAGCTCAAAGGACAACACGTGTATCTTCTTTGGCATGATCGTCGACGTAAGAGAAAGATACTAAAAAAACTTATAGAAATGAGAACACAAATCCAAAATACAAAAACCCACAAAACCATAACCTCAAATTCAGAATACCAAAACCCCACATGTTAAATCCCAAAACAAACTCAGAAAGCATAATACAAAGATAAGCATCACTTGAATCAAACAAAATAGTCTTTGACAATAAACATAAGTCTAATACAACAAAAAAAATCCAAAAAGATCAAATAGAGGATAGAGGCTACAGACATAAATCTAGAGTACCAATACAATTGAGAAAAAACTGTTCAGAGTACATATCAAATAACAACAAAAACTATCAACGATAAGCACCACATAAACCGCAAAACAAACTAAAAAAGCTTGAGCCCCATTTAATTAAAACATATAAGACTAAGACATAAAGAAAAATCTGGAAAGATCAAATATACCATATAGTAGGAGAACCCATCCACGGAGCCGCTTTGTCCAACTAATATCATTTCAATTATTATTGTGCTTCTCATCTGCACACGAAGCAAGAGAAAAATTAGACGGGAAGAAATGGGGTGTGGGATCTTATTCTTCACAATTTTGATAACATTCTCAGTGGCTCTAATAACTTGCAACATCATCATCTCAGGGAAATCTCCACTAAAGCAAGACAGAGCTACGAATAGAATGGGTGCCACCCAAAAATTAAAAACTGGTCTTTCCCCTACTCCTTCGCACGTTGATTTCTGATTCGCCAAAAATATTGAATTTGCAAAAACAAAAAAGAAAGAAACGCAACACAGAGCTATGAAGCAAAATGAAAACCTCAGAAGCATCTATGATGTGGTTCTACATAGGCGGAATCGAAAAGTTTCAAACAAACTCACTTCTTGGACTTGGTTCAAATTCTGTCTTGCATTAGTTTATTTCTTAGGTGCTTGGTCTCCTTTTACTCTATTGCCATGTATGTATGTTTAACATAAATATTTGTTCTCAGTCCTGCTTATTTCCTCAAAAAAGTTAAAAAGAAGCAATTTTTCTCCCAACAATAAGCAAAAGTAAATACACACTACTTATAGTTAATGTCAAAGAAAAGTAACACCCCTGTCCAACAAAATCAACCCTCATATGCAGTAAAATAAGTTCATGAATGAACTAAATAGTTAAAATTTGAAAGAGAAGCTCTATGTTACATAGATAATACAAAATCAGGTTCACCATAATTCTAGAATCTTGGATCATAAACAAAACTGATAAGGAATGGTTAATATTTTTGTACCGAAGTGCTAATAATCATAACATGATTCTCAAGACATGTTGGCATTAGGCATAATTTAGCAATAGTTTATACAATACTGTCAAACTATAAGTAGTGAATAAGCAGAGCGTTTATTACAATCTATTTGGCTCAACACAATGATATATCAAATGTACTAAAACTCAAATGAGGGGCATCAAACTTCAAGAACTCTATATTGACATGTGATTACGCGGTTTTAAATCACATATAACCATTGGGTATGCAAAAAGAAATACACTGGTTTAACACATGTAGAATAAACATTGAGATACCAATCAGTGGTCAAGAGAAATATTATTGGGTGTAACAAAAAATATTCCTAGAAATGAACCAACAAAAAGTCACCAAATATAATATCAAATTGAAAGAAGCAAAAAAGAAGAACTGAAAAGTATGTTACTACCAGGCAGAGGGTCTCCACCTTGTTGCCTCAACAACAATGTCAACCTCAATTTATCTTCTTCATTGATATAGGTGCAGTTCCACCAGGCAGAGGGTCTCCACCATCATCTCAAATCATCTAACACCATAAACACAAAATTAACATCAATAAATCAATTTAGAAGGATCAAATTTCAGATTAAGCAAAAATGAGATGAAAAAATTGAGATTGGGGGGAACCTGATATCAACACCATCATTAGTACCCAAGTATGCAGAAACATTCCAACAAACACACAAATCAGAAATGGTAAGGGAGGAGCTCAACCATCACTTCAATTCCACTCCCCAAGAGGACCTTAAGGACATTAGGCTCTGCCTCAAGTCAAACTGTTCCCAGATGGAGAACCTATGCCATGGTCTACCCAGGTTAAAATTGCTCTTGATTCAGTCAAATGTCTTGAATAAATTCATGAACATGCAATGCCTGCACGTATCCATCATTACATAAAGTGAGAAAATATTTTATCCGACATAAACTTAAAAGGAAAGGTACAATATAGTTCAAATGCAAGCTTATTACGCTATATATAATCTAGACTCCAACAACTACGACTACTTTTAATGAGTGGCATGCCCCAGCCAAAAACACACCGCTTCAAATAAAAATAAAAACCAAAAGCTGGGATTTATAGCAAAACTAATGAAAGGGACAATTACCAATTGGCAAGTTCAAGTTTAGCTGGAGTTGTCTTGGTAGCATGTTGCAGAGTCGAATGGGATTAAATATATGGTTGATTATCATTTTGAGTGTTTTTTTATCAGTTCATTTAAAAAGAAAATGTACAAAAATCACCGTAACCAAGAATTGCTTTTTTCACCTGGGTATTATCCATGTTAAAAGACACACAAATTCAATGACATTGCTTTAACATGATAATCAATAATTAAAACCCCTGAAACAATCAACCTAAAAAAAAATCAAAGAACGCCAATCCAACACCCAAATCTCAGAATATGCAGTAGCTAACATTAACATTATTATTAAGCTTCAATAAATAACCAAGGTAAAACAATAATTTTAAAACATCTTTTTTAGTCACCAGAGATTTAAAGAAAAATTATACATTAATATGAGAATTTTTAAAAATTACCTCCTCTTTCATGAACCCAATCTACTTTAATAATGTGGTAATTTATGGTTGGTTGATAGTGTAAAAAGTCTTTATACTGCATATAAATTAAATCCTTTTAAAAATTAAAATTGTTTTAAAAATAATGGAAAATTATTTGTTATTATGTTCTCATATTACTAATGGTGATCACCGTCAATCTCAACATCATTTTTCCTACAAATTGCTCCTGAGCATGTGGTTCGATTGGTCATCTCCGAGACCACCTATAGTCGATTTGAGTCTGCACAGAGTAAAGTAATGACCCGTAACTGGATGAGATTAAAGACTGTGGTTTCTCAATTCTCTTTGGCCAATGACTGTACTAGGAAGCTTTTGTTTTAGCTGTTAGGATTAAGATGGCTTGGTAATGCCATATTGGCTTTTGTTCTGATTAAGTGTTTCATTACCGTGTACTTGAGTAACTTAGATATTCGTGTTAATTTTCAATTGTGGATGGGGAATGCCTCAACACATTTTGTTCAATCTGAATGTATTAATTTTTTGTTTATTTATTAAATGAAGTTTGATTACCATTACCGAAAAAAAAAACTAACAATATACTTCGACAAAAAAAATATAACTAACAATATATGAGATTTGTTGAGTATCTTTTATTACTGAAAGGAGTAGACACTTGGGGGGAAAAACTGGCGCCCAAACTGCATCCTCATTTGCAAAGTTCACATTTAATGCAAATCCGCCTACCACCTACAAAAAAAAACGCCTAATACTATGACATTTATGTCACAAATATGAGACGCAATATTGGTCACGCAGTTCGGCCAATCTTTGCCTACGTCTGCGACTACAGAGCAGCTGTAGTTCCGTTTTATTGATTGTCTATCTTTTTCTTTTCTTTCTTGAGTACAAACACTAATGAGTTTAAATAGGCTATTCTATGCGAAAACCTAACGGGCCTGGGCCGAATACAAATATAAATAAATCTATTATTTACAAACTTCGTTATTTCTTATTCCTTATTCACATCCCCCCTCAAATTGATGCGGGTCATCAAGGAGCATCAATTTGCTAACAAGAAACTGATGGCGTGGACGAGGAACACTTTTGGTCAAAATATCTGCAACTTGAAATTGAGTGTTGATATGAGGGATGGATATAACATGATTATCATAGGCTTCACGAATAGCATGACAATCAACTTCAATATGCTTAGTACGCTCATGAAAAACCGGATTTGCAACAATCTGAATTGCACTTGTATTGTTAGCATAGAGAGGTGTCGGTTCGGTTTGAGGAAATCCAAGTTCACCCAAAAGACCACGAAGCCAAAGTATTTCGAAGCATGCTGTAGACATAGCATGATACTCCGATTCAGTTGAGGACTTAGAGACTCTTGCTTGCTTTTTACTTTTCCATGAGATCAACGAAGAACCAAGAAACATGCACCAACCAGTGACAGAGCGGCGAGTGTCAGGACACTCAGCCCAATCAGCATCACTGTAGGCAATCAACTTAAGAGGGGTCCCACTAGGAAAGAATAAGCCCCGTTGAGAGGTACCTTTCAAGTAGCGAATTATACGACGAACCGCTGCTAAGTGAAGATGACGAGGAGAATGCATGAACTGACTTACTTGGTTTAACAAAGAAACGAAATGTCGGGTCGTGTAATGGTCAAGTAGTTAAGACTACCCACGAGCTGTCGATACAATAAAGGATCGGTCAAAAGTTCACCCTCGTCACGGTGGTATTTAACATTAACTTCAAGAGGTGTATCCACGGGATTAGCGGATTGGAGGCCAGCCATAACAATAAGGTCTGTGGCATACTTATGCTGATGGAGAAATATACCCTTAGAGGTATAATGAACCTCGAGTCCAAGAAAATAATGTAAAAGACCAAGGTCTTTCATTTGAAATGAGGCTTGAAGCTGTTGTTTAACTTCCTGTATAGATGCTGCATCAGAACCAGTAATGATCATATCATCAACATAAAGAAGGAGCAGAACAATGCCCGTAGATGTGCGGTGAATGAACAAAGACGAATCATACTGACTTTGAGTAAAAGAGAACCCAAGTAGAGTGGAGCGGAATTTCTCATACCATGCTCTAGGTGCCTGTTTCAAACTATATAGAGAGCGTTTGAGCTTGCACACCCCCTTAGATGAAAAGAATAGGCCCTGAGGGGGAGTCATATAAATATCTTCAGTCAGGTCGCCATGAAGAAATGCATTTTTCACGTCCATTTGGTGGAGAGACCACCCATGAGAAGCAGCTATAGAGAGCACCATTCTAACAGTAGTCATTTTAGTAACTGGTGCAAATGTCTCATCATAATCAATGCCATATTCCTGCTTGTTGCCTAAAGCAACCAATCGAGCCTTGTACCGATTGAGAGATCCATCATAATTCAGTTTCACAGAATACACCCATTTACAGCCTATGGGTTTGATATCAGGAGGGCAAGGAACAATATCCCAAGTAAAATTGTCCTGAAGGGCCTGGAGTTCCTCATTCATAGCATTTACCCAACACACATCTTTAACAGCCTGCGAGTAACAAGTAGGAATAGATGTGCCAGATAGAGAAACAGTTAAAGCAGTATGTGAGGAATCAAACCTGTCTGGTGAATATCTATCAGGTGCTCGAGACGTTCTACTAGAACGCCGTGGTGCAACTGGTACAGGATCAGGATCAGGTGGCGGGTCAGCATCGGAAGGGCAAGTGGGAACCTGTCTATCGCGTTGTCTGGCATATACAAGTCCTGGTTTGAAACGTTCTATAGATGGAGACAAAGTAGAAAAATGGGGAAGTATAGCAATATCAGTCAGACCAGGAGAAGGGCAAGGAAACATAAACTGATGATCAAAAAATGTCACATTCCTAGAAATGCGAAAACGATGGTTAGAGACATCATAACACACAAAACCCTTATGAGAATGACTATACCCCATAAATGCACATTGGACAGATTGTGCCCCAAGCTTATGTCTTTCAGTGGATGGTAGGTGAACAAAACAAACACACCCAAAAGTATGTAAACTACGATAATCAGACTGAGTTTTAAAAAGGCGAAAGTAAGGAGAATCAAACTCAATCACCGTGGAAGGAAGACAGTTGATCAAAAAAACAGCTGTGGAAAGAGCCTCTACCCAAAATCTGGATGGAACAGAAGCCTGGAGAAGTAAGGTACGTGTGACATCCAACAAGTGACGATTCTTACGTTCTGCAACACCATTTTGCTGAGGGGTATTGGGACAAGATCGTTGAGACAATACACCTTTTTGCTGTAAGAACTCCTGAAACTCATGGACATATACTCACCACCAGAATCAGACCGAAGAATTTTAATACTGGTTTGAAATTGATTTTCAACATACATCAGAAATTTCTTAAACATAGAAAACACTTCAGATTTAGATTTAAGAAAATAAATCTAAGTAAAACGACTATAATCATCGATAAAGGTGACAAAATATTTATAGTGAGCATGAGAAGCTACAGGTGAGATTCCCCAAATATCACTATGAATTATCTCAAAACAAGTAGAAGCACGATGAGCACCAGACGGAAAAGGAAGAGTTTTGCTTTTAGCTAATTTGCAAACAGAACATGAAATACAGGCACTAGAATCCATAGGTTTAGTACCTAACAAACCAGTCTTAAATAAGTGAGACAAAACAACAAAATTTGGATGGCCCAATTTCCTATGCCAATCCTCACATGGATTCAAAACAGTATTACAGGCAAGAGATAAATGACTAGAAATAAACTGGAGCGGAAACAATCTTCCCACTTTAGGCCTCTTCGCGATCACCTTCCCCAACACCTGTTCCTGCACAAAACAACCAGCATGAGAAAGATTAACATCACAACCGTCATCCACTAATTGTCCAGCAGACAATAAATTGGAAGCAAGTCCAGGTGCTACAAGCACATTTTGAAACTCAGAGTTGATGTCACCAACATGAGTTATAGGAATAGTACTCCCATCAACAATTTGAATTTTATGATTGCCATTATAAGGATTTAAATTGTGCAAGTGTTCAGGAGAACCTGTCATGTGATTCGATGCACCAGAGTCAAGTAACCATGGACGAGAAATGAAAGAGGACTTACCAGTAATGCCCAAGGCTGAAAGAGCAGAAAGTACCATTTGTTGAATCAATTCAGGTTGAAGAGCACCACTATCAGATGCACCGCTGGTGGAAGGACCAGCTGCCGAGCTAGTAGTGGCATGAAATGCCTGCACCGGACGCTTAGTCGGTCGTGGAGGACGCGTAGGACAGGCAGAGATGATATGACCCTGCTGCTTGCAGTAATTGCAAAATTTCTTGGGACAACTACGAGCAACATGTCCAAATTATTTGCAAGAGAAGCATTGAGTCTGACGCATATCACGGCCTTGGCCTCTATTTTGCGCAACATATGCAACTGTCACAGGTTCAGAAGGGACATGATCATGAGACATGGTTCCTTGAGTATGAAGACGTTGTTCTTCCCTGAGCAGTTCACCAACACACGTATCCAAGGAAGGAACATGGTTCCTATTCAGCAAAGCACCTCGAACAGCCTCAAATTCCGGACGAAGTTTCATGAGAAATTGATCACGTTTACTAGTATCATAAACATCTCGGACAGCCGAAAGTGATGGTTTGGGGACAGCAGCATATATAAAGCAGAGTGTTCTGTCCACAAATTCAGAAAACCAGAATAATAATCTTGAATTGACAAATTACCTTGTTTGTAATTGGCGATCTCCAACTCCAACTGGAAACGCTTGGCCGTATTGTCCTGATTGTAAATACGCTTCAAGTAATCCCACATTTCTTGAGCGGTTGAAAATGCTCGCAAATTATTAATCATCTGAGGATCAATAGTACTGAGGATCCAAGAAATAATCTGAGCATCTTTGACTTCCCACGCATCTAAGGCAAGTTTATCTGTTGGCGCCTTAGTAACCCCATAAAGGTGATCCCATAATCCTTTTCCTTTGACATACATCTTAAATTGAAATTCCCAAGCAGCATAATTCTTACCGGTAAAACGAACACAAAAAATATCCTTTTCTTTCTCTGAAGCCATTTAAAAATTATTAAATGTATCAATGGGACCAACAGTGACAAAATCAATAGCCAAGCAAATGACAAGAAACAGCCCAGCCAAACAACACGTCGCCAAGATCAGGACACGTACCGATGAGAGGAAATCGGTCAGAGATGAAATCGGCGAACCAGAAGGAACAGCGAACCAAGAGCAGCGCTGACGAGGATGAGCAAAGCCGCCTCAACAGGAGTCATAGAGAACCAGAGAGCAACGAACCAGGAACACGCCGTTGGCCGAGAGCAACAAACCAGGAACCAGTGCCGTCGTTGGCCGAGAGCAAGAGCAAAACCAAGAAAAAGGAAAACCACGAACTAGGAACACGTCGGAGACCAAGGCACGAAGGGACACGTCGGAGACCAAGGCACGAGTGACCAAGTTGTCGCTGAGGAAATCACAGGTAAGTGGATCGAACCCCTACTGATACCATGTCACAAATATGAGACGCAATATTGGTCACGCAGTTCGGCCAATCTTTGCCTATGTCTGCGACTACAGAGCAGCTGTAGTTCCGTTTTATTGATTGTCTATCTTTTTCTTTTCTTTCTTGAGTACAAACACTAATGAGTTTAAATATGTTATTCTATGAGAAAACCTAACGGGCCTGGGCCGAATACAAATATAAATAAATCTACTATTTACAAACTTCGTTATTCCTTATTCCTTATTCACAATTTATTGCAAAAAACGTGTAATCCTTCCTCATTTGTAAAAAAAGCATAATGCTCAGCGTCTCTCTCTCCTTCCCCATCGCATTTCTTCTTCTCAAATTCAAAAAAAATTTGAATAACTCTTTTCTCTTCCTCTTTATCTTCTGTCGTGAGCTCCCACGAATCAAGACTGTGTCGACCGTAGTGACAAAGATGTCGTCCTCCGCCTCTTCTCACCTCAGCGACGCCGTCCTTTTCTTCAGCGACGCATCCACCGCAGACGTCACCCTCCGCCTCTTCACCGACGCCGTCTCCCCGTCCTCTGCCTCCGTCGACTCCGCGTCGATCTCCGATCTCCACGTGTACCTCCACTCAAACATTCTCCGCCGCTCCAAATACTTCTCCGCCCTCTTGAGGTTAGATGCTTTTTTTTTCTAGTTGTGTTTGAATGATTTAACAACTGTTTCGTACTTTAGTTGTGTTGATCGACCTTGATTTTTTCTCTATATAGATATAGATGGGTGTTTTGTGTTCTCTCTATTTTGCTTTTTTTCTCTCCATGGTGTGAACGACATTTTGTAGTTTTGTTTGTAGTTATTCCAGTTTCATTTTGTGGAGAGGATTACAGCATGGTTCACTAATATTTTGTGCATTTTTTCACAGGGATAATACCTAGGGTTTTGACTTTAATTGTAACTATCTCAATAATCACATGTATGGTGGTTTGTTAGTGCATCAAAATTAAACTTTTTTTTTATTGCAAAAATTTAGGGTGAGGGGATGACGCCCCAGTCCAAGGCAGGGAGGACCTCCGGGCTCTTTGAGCACTTACGAAGGTAATTACATTTACCTCATCTCAAAGGGACTAGTGGAGACTCGAACCCGCGACATGTCGGATACAAGTCATGTCATACTCCACTAGGCCAACCCCTTGGAGTTTAAAATTAAACTTTTTTTAAAATGCCTAAAATCATATTTTTTTAATAATAATAATAATAATAATAATAATAAATATAAATATGCCTGCTTTACTTAAAATTAATAATAATAATAATAATAATAATAATAATAATAATAATAATAATAATGCTTTAGAGAGAGAAACAAGACTTTTTGAAGCCCAAGATCATGGGAATGTGTATTTTCAAATACAGGCCCACAATAAGCCCAACTCGTAGATTTAGATTAGATTCTATTTCATGAAAAGAGATTCAATTCAACGTTGGCCACAGAGGGCAGAGTGGTAGATGTTTCTAGAAGCAGGGAGGATACTCCAGACATCTCTGGGACCAATCGAGCACGTCTTTTGCTTCCTTCAAAACTCGCTCAAACTGGTAAAATCATTAAGTGGGAAGGTCATAAAAAGAAATTAAAAAATAAACAAACAAAAACCCGAAATTCCATAGCAGCCCCACCCAAAGCCGAACTCGAGGGTCTCGCCCTTTATTAAGTAGCGTCTCCTTCTAAAGTCCGTTAGCGTTAATTCGTAGTTGCTGTTTGTTACAAGGTTTCAGATTGTTCCAGAACCTCTCAAAACCCTTTCCTCTACTTTTCTCCCTCTTCGATCGCTTCGCCAGGTAAACCCTATTTCTTCTTCCCTTTCATTTTCGTTCCGTTTCCTTCATCTGATAATAGATCTGTGCCTTCGCGGTCTTATATTCACGCATTTTGTCTGCAATCTAGAATTCTTCCACTTCCTCGTGATTTATCGTGTACCTTTTTTATATTACTACTGTTTCTTTCGCATTGTATCACTGATGCTTCTACTTTAGTTGAGTTGAGTTGAAACAAAACTTTGATGGAAGTGTTTGGATTGTTTGATCTTCAGTACTGAGCTTCTGGTGCTGGATGCTGCAGATTGGCCTTCTAATGCTTGTTTTTTTTATATCGAAAGAAAATACCTTGATTTAGCGTTGAGATGTTTCTGCTACCGAATGTTATGTTATTACGATCCAATTTATTTGATTTATTGAATTACTGTTAAATATGATAGCTGTTGCCTAAGGCATTGCCTGTATGATGTTTCTAATTGTTTTTTCATTGTTGTTCTATTTCTATAAGTCGTTATGTATTACTTTACTAGCAAATTTGTCATTTTTATTTTCCTTTTCTAGATATTGGGTTTGTCTGGGAGATCAACCAAAGATGAGCGTGGTCGGTTTTGATTTCGGTAACGAGAGCTGCATTGTTGCGGTTGCGAGGCAGAGGGGGATCGATGTTGTGCTCAACGATGAGTCCAAGCGGGAAACTCCTGCAATTGTATGCTTTGGTGACAAACAGCGGTTCATTGGGACGGCTGGGGCTGCATCTACTATGATGAACCCAAAAAATTCGATCTCACAGATAAAACGGTTGATTGGTAGACAATTTTCTGATCCAGAATTGCAGAGGGATTTGAAGTCATTGCCTTTTGCTGTCACTGAAGGACCTGATGGATATCCGTTAATTCATGCACGGTACCTGGGTGAAGTTAAAACATTTACAGCTACACAAGTCTTTGCAATGATGTTATCAAACCTTAAAGAAATCGCCCAGAAAAATCTGAATACCGCTGTTGTTGATTGCTGCATTGGAATCCCAGTTTACTTTACCGATCTTCAGAGGAGAGCGGTGTTGGATGCAGCCACTATTGCAGGTTTGCACCCACTTCGACTGATGCATGAAACAACAGCAACTGCCTTGGCTTATGGAATTTATAAGACTGATCTTCCTGAAAATGATCAGCTGAATGTTGCCTTGGTTGATATTGGGCATGCTAGCATGCAAGTGTGTATTGCTGGATTTAAAAAGGGGCAGCTGAAAGTATTGTCCCACTCATATGATAGGTCTCTGGGTGGTAGGGATTTTGACGAGGCTCTGTTCCATCATTTTGCTGCAAAATTTAAGGAGGAGTACAAGATTGATGTTTACCAGAATGCCAGGGCTTGTTTAAGGTTGAGGGCTGCGTGTGAGAAGCTGAAGAAGGTCCTCAGTGCAAATCCAGAGGCACCTCTGAACATTGAGTGCTTAATGGATGAGAAGGATGTCAGGGGCTTTATCAAGCGTGATGAGTTTGAGCAGCTGTCTCTTCCAATCCTGGAACGTGTGAAGGGACCTTTGGAGAAGGCACTAGCAGAAGCAGGTCTTACAGTTGAGAATGTCCACATGGTTGAGGTAGTTGGTTCTGGTTCCCGTGTACCCGCTATAAATAGAATATTGACAGAGTTTTTCAACAAGGAGCCTAGGCGAACAATGAATGCTAGTGAGTGTGTTGCCAGGGGTTGTGCACTGGAGTGTGCAATTCTCAGTCCAACTTTTAAAGTGCGGGAGTTTCAGGTAAAGTTTTACACTTTATTCTCTGTTTCAGAAGGCCCTCTAATAAAATACCAAGTATATTTGGTGTAAAATTGTTCAGGCCTACAGGAATTATGAATTTCAGTTTCAGCATTGTTATGTACTTTTCGTGGGGAGTTGTTATTTTTATTGTTGTGTATATAAATTGCTTGTCTGTCTAATTTGTGTGGTTTAAGATTAATTTTGCTTGTCAATTGCGATTTTTTGCAGAGAGTTGTACATGTATTTTATTTGGTATTTGGTATTAGTATTACATGTGACTTAATGTATTAACGCCACTAGTTTATTTCATGATGTGAAGGTCAACGAAAGCTTTCCCTTCTCAATTTCTCTTTCATGGAAAGGTTCTGGTCCAGATGCACAGGACAGTGCACCAGATAATAAGCAAAGTACCCTTGTTTTCCCTAAGGGAAATCCCATACCAAGTGTCAAGGCACTCACATTCTACAGGCCAGGAACCTTTTCTATTGATGTACAATATGATGATCTGAGTGATTTGCAGACACCTGCAAAAATCAGCACATATACTGTAAGTCTGTCTTCATGTTATTGTCTTTTTGATGATATTTTTTTCTTTTTCTTTCTTGGCAGTCTTATGACTCTTACTTTGTGCAGATTGGCCCTTTCCAAACTACAAAAGGTGAAAAGGCTAAAGTTAAAGTGAAAGCTCGTTTGAGTCTGCATGGAATTGTATCTGTTGAGTCAGCAACTGTAAGTCTCTTTAAGCTTAGGGATTGCTTTGTTTTCTTTCCCAATATACATTCATGTAGATGATGGCAGTAATTGCATTTGTTATTAATTTCCTTTTATTTTATTTTATTTTATTTTTCCCCTTAAGCTCCTTGAAGAGGAAGAAATTGAGGTTCCAGTTACCAAAGAATCAGCAGGTGAAAATACCAAGATGGAAACTGATGAAGCCCCTGCTGATTCTACTGTACCTCCTAGCTCCAATGACAATGACGTTAACATGCAAGATGCTAAGGCGACTGCTGATACTCCGGGGGCTGAAAATGGCATACCCGAGACAGGAGATAAGCCTGTGCAAATGGATACCGATGCCAAGGTAGGTAGTGAAAGGAAAACTTAATCACGTGCTCACTTGTTTTCTACTGTTATTGTTCAATTTTCTGAGATGACTTTCTTTTGGTTATTTTGAGCCTTTTATGTTTGTGGCTTTCTGTCTATGCTTTGTAGTTTGTAGCTTTTGACATTGGTAAACCGATTATGTTTTACTGGTATGGATTTAATTAATGTTTTTCCCCCTTTGTAGAATGGAAGAGCTTGTTTGGTTTGCTTTCTAGTTTTCATTTACAATTGATGTGTTCCATTTTAATTACAAAAAATGCCAATTTTTATTTTATTCCCCCCTTTCCAAAATCTGTAAGACAAGACTACTGAGTGTGACCATGCATGTGTGTAATTTACCATGTTCCTGTTGAATTTTATGCTTCAATAAGTTGTCAGGCATGGACCATTGGGAGTTTCTTATTTGACTGGCTGTCCTTATAACAGGTTGAGGCTCCTAAGAAAAAGGTGAAGAAAACAAACATTCCTGTGGCAGAGATAGTCTATGGAGCAATGGCAACTTTGGATGTCCAGAAAGCTGTAGAGAAGGAGTTTGAAATGGCTTTGCAAGATCGAGTGATGGAGGAAACAAAAGACAAGAAAAATGCGGTTGAGGCTTATGTTTATGACATGAGAAACAAGGTTAGGGTTGTTTTTCTTGTTTATTCAACATGGAAATATTTGATTATTGCTTAAAAACTAATTTCTTGTTTTTGTTTCAGCTTAATGACAAATACCAAGAGTTTGTCACTGCTTCAGAGAGGGATGAACTTATTGCTAAACTTCAGGAGGTGGAAGATTGGCTATACGAGGATGGTGAAGATGAAACTAAAGGTGTATACGTTGCAAAGCTTGAAGAGCTAAAAAAGGTAAGAAAATTTAGGGATTAGATTATCTATCCCTGCCCCTAACTGACCTGTTATAATAAGGCTTGGTGGTGGTTGTAGAGAATAACCTATGCCCAGCCTGTCAACACTTTTCAACGTGACTAGGACGGCACCTTGTACACACATTGCCTTTTCTACTTTTGTGTAACAAACAAAAGTGGAAGAGATATATCTCCATGGCAGTTTTGGTTTTTGCAATCTTAATGGAGGTTTACATGATTGCAGCAAGGTGATCCAATTGAAGGGCGTTACAAAGAACACATGGATAGGGGTCCAGTTATTGATCAGCTCATCTATTGTATAAATAGTTACAGAGAAGCTGCAATGTCAAATGATCCCAAATTTGATCACATTGACATCAACGAGAAACAGAAGGTAATGGATTCTCAATTTTTTCCACTCCCTGTTTTGGTTTATAGTTGCCATTTAAGCTGAAAGTGCTTTCTATTTTATTTTTTGTAGGTATTGAATGAATGCGTGGAAGCTGAAAACTGGCTTAGGGAGAAGAAGCAGCAACAGGACTCGCTTCCAAAATATTCCAACCCCGTACTCTTGTCAGCTGACATAAGAAAGAGAACTGAGGCTGTTGATAGGTATTTGTTTTAGTCTTTTAAGATTCAGGCCGGATCTGGCGAAATAGCTTTTATTATTCTTGTTTCTTAACCTTGTTCATTGTTCCTCTATTTGTAATAATAGGTTCTGTAAGCCGATTATGACAAAACCAAAGCCGGCCAAGCCAGCTACTCCAGAAACACCAGCAACCCCACCTCCTCAGGGTGGTGAGCAGCAACAGCAGCAGCAACCTCAAGAGGATGCTAATACCGGTACTAACGAGAATGCAGGGGACAATGGTAATCAGGTTCCACCAGCCTCTGCTGAACCAATGGAGACTGAAAAATCAGAGAACACAGGCTCTGCCTAATTTTTGTTGTTGATTTTGCTCTGAAATTCATGTCAAGTCCAATTCAGCAGTCTACTTTTGTATAAGAATATGGATTGTGCCTGGGAAAAATAGGTTTGGGTGAGCTGACTGGGAGCTGCTGCTGGGATGCTAGTAGAATCCCCTCTGTTGGATTGTTATGCAAGTTCTATTTAATATTACGGTCTTTGGAATCCGGTTTTTTCCCCTTCCAAATTCTCTAGGTTTAGATTATTTGTGTACCATTTTCGTTACAAGTCGAGTTACAATGATTGCTTTCATTTAAAATTAAATACTCCAGATTTCCTTTTGCGTGGCCTTAAAACTTTCGATTTTGTTTCATCAAAGTGTTATTGGTCTGGATGTCGTTATGTGAATTGTCTTTATTTCTCACTGCTAGGGTTTTGGTCACTAAACCCTAAACCCTCCATATTCATGGCAGCTCATTCACTATCATCATCACAACCACAAAAGCATAACCATAAAGTTGGCTTTTGCTTTCAGCACCCCACCTGTTTGCTGTTAGCACCCACTAGTCCTAAAATTATTTTTGAAATTCCCAAAATACCACCACTTACTTTTTCTCCTTTTTTCTGCTTTTTTTTAAGCATGTACATGTTCTGGTAATTGAATTCAATTACCGGAAGTAGTAGTGCAAATGTATTCTGGTAATTCAGTTACTGGAACATAAATATGCTTCCGGTAATTGAATTACCGAAATACATACACTTCTAAGTAATGAAAATTTATTCTGGTAATTCAATTACGTGAAGCATATTTTTTCAAAATCATGATATGTTCCACCAATTGAATTACCGGACTTTATTGAAAATGTATTCCGGTAATTGAATTACCGGAACATATCATAATTTTGAAAAAATATGCTTCTGGTAATTGAATTACCGGAATACATTTGCATTATTTGGAGGTGTATGTATTCCGGTAATTCAATTATAGAAAGCATAATTATGTTCTGATAGTTGAATTATTGGAATACATTTGCATTACTACTTCCGATAATTCAATTACCGGAACATGTACAGGCTTTGGGAAAAAAACAGAAAAAAGGAAAAAGAAAAAAAAAAGTAAGTGGGGGTATTTTGGGAATTTTTGATTTTTTTGGGACTAGGGGGTGCTGGCAGCAAACAGGTGGGGTGCTGGAAGCAACCCCCCATAAAGTTTCACCCCAAGCCTCTGTACGAAACCAACCAACACAGTCAATAATAACCACCGAAAGCCCAGCCATAGCGACATCTTCCTCTGACGAGACTCTGTAGAACCCCCTTCAGTTGTTTCAGAACAGTTGTGCAACAAGCCTCTATCACTTTGTTATCGCGTGCCGGCTCTATGAAAAGCACTGATCTGGTTTTTTGTTAACACTGATTTGGGGGATTGGGGTTTCTTAATGAGATTAAAGGTAGATGAAGCATCTAAAAGTGGAAGAATGTCCACCGAGACGGTACGAAAGCATCCAAACCCTCGTGTCTTTCTTGTTGGTTCCTTTCTAGAATGTAAACACCTTGGACCAACTCATTTGCCAGCACTATGTTATGACTTGAGCCCATGAGGAGAGCCCAATCCAAAAGATTAGTCCATTAGATGGGAGAGTTTCATGGCTTAAGTACCACATTGAGCTTTCTTATCTACTCAACGTGGGGCTAATAACATTGCCACTCCTTTTTAAGTGTCGATGTCGTCCACGACGACTTTCACTCTATCGGCACTGACTCGGTGATAGCCTTTTCCCCTTTGTTAGCTTTTTACTCATCTATCAGTATTCGGTGGTGTACCTTAATCCAACATATAGGTAGCCCTTTTCGTAGCTCAACTCTCAATGAAAGCATAAATTGTTATGACTTAAGCCCATGAGAAGAGCCCAACCCTAAAGATTAGTCCATTAGGTGGGAGAGCCTCATGGCTTAAGTACCACATTGAGCTTTCTTATCTACTCAATGTGGGACTCATAACACACTGCTCGATCGTAAATTTGAACCTCACATGTTTGTGGATTTCTAGTTATTGGATGAAGGTTTCTAATCGAAGGAGACGAGGGTGACAAGGGATCACGATGGACTGCCATCGATGCTCTCAGTGGTCAATGCAACCTCATCCATTGGATATGTTTTTGAAACAATCTTATTCATTGATTTTTATCCCAAAAAATGGTAAAGAAATATAAGAGAGATAGAGTCACTGAATGCGGGGAATCCTCATTTGGGAAAATATGTGCTAACCTAATTTTTTTTTATTTTAGAAACTAATTAAATATGACTCAATAAATTTACTTTGTAGTGCCATGTTTGCTTTGAATTTGACTCAACGGTGCCATTTGGAGAAACATTTGCCACATCAGTATTTTTTTTCACACCAACTCACATCAAGGATTAAAAAGTAGTAAGAGTTTTGATTTTGAAGGATTGAAAAGAAAGAAAAAAGTTACAGAATCTAAAATAAAAAAGTGCACAATATTTATATAAACTAAGAACATTTTTAATGAGATAAATTTGAGCAACCAACTTTGGATTTCTTAAGTAATGTCACATCATATTTAGTGGCTCAAACAATGGCACGTCATATTTAAGCAACTCAAGCACATTTTGCTCCAATATGCAAATTTTAAGACCATCTCCAACCATAGAACACAACTTTGGTTCTTGTCTCATTTATAATGGGCCAGACTATGCCACCTCATATTTAACGACTAGTTTAGTTTTTCACTCCAATACATAAATTATTTGAGAACCGAAAAAAGAGGCCCTACCTTCTACATTTCTCCTCACTCCCTTGGATTCTCTTTCTTCCACTCATACTTTCTCTTCCACTTTTTTTGCTCTTGGTCCCACTTTTTCATGGTTCTTAAGGGTTCTTTCAAGAGAACCGTTCTCCACCATGCCCTCCACCTCATTCAACTCCAACGGTGAAAAAAAATAAGAACAAGTTCTTCCACTTAAAAACGACCATAAGAACAATTGTTGGAGATGCTCTAAGCATTCCACTTTTTTATATGATTTTATTTGTATTTAATTTATTTCTATTCATTTCACTTGAGTTTGAGTAAAAAAATTGTTTTTTAATACTAACTAGTATGATACTCGTGCATTCGCACGGAACGCGAGTTATTTGTTATGCTAATGTTTTAAGACGGTGATAGTTTATAGTAAATGATATTTTTGATTCAATATATTAAAAATTAACTAATTTTATAGTGAATGTGAAAGAAATATTAAATGTATTTCAAATATTATTATTTATGTAATTGTGTGACCTGTGTACCATATATGGCTAAGATGAAACAAACATAGTTAGTTTTCTTAATTAGATAGATAGATAGATAGATAAAATAGATAATAGAAATACATCCATAAAATTGATATATGCTCAAAGACAAAGAAATTTTACCAACAATATGTAATATTTTTCGGTCACGAATCAATAATAAAATAATTATTTATAAATAACTAAGATACTTATAAAAATGATTTATCCTCAAAGACGATGAAATTATACCGACAACGTAATATTTTCCAGCCGATAGTTTAAAGTAAGATAATATTTATAAATAATAAAAATATTTATGAAAATTGATATTTATTTAAGTAGTGTTTTCCCATAACTCAAAAATAAAATAATTATTTATAAAAATTAAATACATTTATAAAAAAATAAAAAGTAATTATACTGATATGTAATGTCTCCCATTTACGACTCAAAAGCAAAATAATTATTTATAAATAACTTAAACATTTATAAAATTGATTTGTGTCAAAAACGATAAAATTATACTGACAACATGTAATGTTTTCCCATCGAGACTTAAAAGTAAAATGATCATTTATAAATAACAAAAACATTTATAAAAATTAATATGTGCTCAAAGATAACGAAATTATACCGACAACATGTTATTTTCTCTCGTTGGGACTCAAAAGCAAAATAATCATTTATAAAAAAATAATAGCATTCACAAAAACAGAATATAAAAAGTAATTATACTGACAACATACAATGTGTCATTAAAATAAGAGGTCTAAAATTAGTATGTAATGTTTTCTCTGTTAAGAGTTAAAAGTAAAATAATCATCTATAAATAATATATAATAAAAATATTTATAAAATTTGATATATTTTAAAAGAGGATGAAATTATACCGATAACATTTTATGTTTCTCCATCTAGACAAAAAAAAAATCATTTATACCGATAATATGTAATTTTTCTCCCGTTAATAGTCACAAGTAAAATAATCATATGTAAATAATATATAATAAATATATTTATAAATTTTGATACGTGATCAAAGACGATAAAATTATATTGACAATATATAATGTTTTCATGTTTATAAATTATATTTTAAAATAAAAAAATATTTATAAATAAAAAAATTATAATGGTAAAATATAAAAATATAACAAAAATAAAATTAAAAAATGTTAATAAAAGAGAGAGAGAGAGAGAGAGAGAAAGAGAATGAAAAAAAAAGATAAAAGTCAGAGAGTGTGACGGTAGAGACAGAGAGAGAGAGAGAGAGAAGAAAGAGAGAAAAGAGAGAAAAGAGAGAGAAATGAGAAAAAAAGTGAAAGGTGAGAGAGAGAGAGAAGAAAAAATAATTTTGGATGTGAATTTAATTTTTATTTTTATTTAGATTGATATATTTACCCCTTGAAATGACACGTGTCAGTTAGATGAAGTGTCTAGTTTTAGTATTTTGGTAAGTATTAAGTTGTTTGTAGATATAGTAGATTAGATTGACATATTTACCCCATAAAATGACATGTGTCAGTTAGATGAAGTGTTTAGTTTTGATATTTTGGTAGGTATTAAATTGTTTGTAGAATATAGTAGAAGAATGGTTGGTTATACAAGTAATGAAGCTTAAGCTACTCTCTTTACCGCTTAGACCATCTCTAAAGGGCTTAGACCATCCCTAAAGGGAAGAAAAAAAAAAGGTACTATTTATGGATAAGCAACCTACACTAAAGGTATGTTTGGATTGATGGAATCCAATGGAATGGAGTGGGATGGACTCATGTTCCATTGTTTATATTTTTAAAAAAAGAGTGGAATGGAATGGAATAAGATGGAATGCATTCTATCTCATACCATCACTTACCCTCAATTTTGTTTCCCCTTCCCCCAATTTGGGGGGTATGGAATAGAATTATCTATTCTTTTACTTCTTTAATTATTAAAATACATTTTTACCTTTATTTTTCTTACATTATTTCCAATTCTTCACACCCAGCAGCAACCAACGAGTATTCTTCCCTGTTTCCTCTGAGCATTTCTTCTTCACGTCGTGCACCTCCTTGGTTTTGTGTTCTTGACCTATGTAGCCTAGATACTCCAAAAATGACAAAGTATCGATATCTGACACGTATCGTGTCCGATACGTATCCCACAAGTATCCATTAATTTTTATTTATTTTTTTTTGAAAAAACATTAGATACGTTTTCGATACGGCATAACATACTCAAATACAGTTGGGAAGGGCAGGATACATTTGCGATACGGTTATATTTTAGTCAGTTTTTCTTTTCTTTTAAAATGTGTGTGTTTTACACCGTGTCTTTTAAAAGACCCGGAGAGTGAGACCCATATTATAAATAAATATATACCATTATATAAAGGGAATGAGTTTCAATAACTGTTTTTTGGTGTCCTAATTAACTTCCCGTTTTACCCTTGAGCAGTTTACAAGAAAAAAAAACTGCATCTTTTTTTTTTTTTGCATAAAGTATTGTACCCTCTATCCATTCTTTTTTGCAGGTATTCATCGTAGCACAACGTGTCCGTCTTGCCGCTAGTAATAGTAATATAATAAAGGGATAAGTTAAGACTGGTGCCATTTTATTTATTACTATTATTATGTGTCTCGTTCCTTCCTTCCTTTCGTGTCTCGTTCTACGAAACAGAGAAGCTAGGGTTTGCAACCATCATTGGCTGCGGCAAACTGCCTTAGTCACCGTGCCGACCTCTGTTTCGTTTTCGGTTCTCCTCTATTTCGCATAGCCACGACGCCGCCTCTGTTATCCTGTTCTTCCGTTTTCTTCTCTCCTCTATTCGGCCATAGCCACCGCACCGCTCTGTTCTCCTTCCGTTTTCGCAAACCCTTGCCTCTTCTTCTTCGTTGGGTCACTTGCGAGTTGCGTCTCTGTTCCTTTATGCGAGCTGCTGCTTTGGGTCACCGTTCTTTGCTTCTGCCTTCTGTTTTGGGTGTTGGGTCACTGTTTCTGTGTTTCTGCCTTCTGTTTTGGGTCTTGGGTCACTAGTCGCTTCTGTTTTGGGTGTTGGGTCTGAGTTGCAGAGTTGTTATTAGTTCTAGCTACACTGTGGGTGGAAGATAAATGACTATTGGGGAAGAAAAGATTGATGATGGAGGTGGCAATAAGCTCTAGAGTTGCAATTTCTGTAAAAAAATTGTGAAGAATTCATATTCTAGGGTGAAAGCACACTTACTCAGAGTTTCTGATACTGAAGTTGCTATTTGTCCTAAGGTTTATCAAAAAAAAGGGGTTAGTGCTCCATACTTGGCTGATTTAAAACGCATATGTGAAGAAGCTGAGAACAGATTAAAACCTAAAAATGTTTCATTGCCTATTGATTTGTTATCTTTATTATCATATTTAGATATGTTTATATTTTGTGCATTTATATATTTAAATTTAAATTTTTATTAAAATATCATGGTCGTGTTGTATCTTGATTTTCAAAATTTTACCGTATTCTCATATCCATATCGTATCATATCGCGTATCGTATCGCGTATCTAGGCTTCTTAGGTTGGTGTGCTTCTTCATATCTTTCGTCTCTGCACGTTTACGTAATCAACTACAATAAACTTTAAAAAAGGTGGTGGTCCTTTTAAATCAAAACTTGTTTACGCTTGACTTGATCCATTTACGTATAGCTCCCTTTATTTTTAATTGGAAGCTTGTTTTCACTACTATTAGACCTTTAATTAATTAGCAGTTTTTTATGCCTCACTTTTTTTTTTGTTATTCAGTTCACTCAGTTGTGCATCGTTTAACAAGAATATAAATTATAAATTTCATAATTTTTTACAAGAATAAATAATTTATAATTTACGTGATATGTATGTTTAAGCCTATGTCATATATTTGTGTTTAAAATAAAAATAAAAAAAGAATAAAAATATTATAACACATTTCATTCTATTCACTTTTTAAACAATAGAATGAGAATTTTGCTTCATTCCATCATAAAATTGCCAAACAATGAAATGAAAATTTTGTTCTATCCCACTCTACTCCGCTCCGCCCCGCCCATTTAAAAGTATTCAAACATAGCCTAAAGTTGCTCTAAAAGAAATAAAGAATATTCAATTTTAAGCCTAATTTTTCTTTCTTTTATTAATTTGACAACAAGCCTAGCTGAGGAAGACCAGTTAGTTTGGAAGAAACGTTTGTGTTGCTCGGCTTTCGGCTATTGCTTGGTCGAAGGGGTGAACTGTCCAGTCCAGTGTGACAATTTAAAGCGAAAAATTGCGAATGCGAACAATAGATTGACTAAAGAAATCAAGGAGAAGACATTGAGGCAGAGGCGGCAGCACACTGCAAGTCGCAAACGGCAAGCCAGTAGCACAACTCGCAAGTCGCTCCTCGCAAACCACCACAAGTCGCACTGTTCAGCAGCAAGCTCGCAAACTGTTCCGAGTCGGCGTCGCTCGCAGCCTCGCACCGCCGCCGCGCTTCGCAGAATCGCAGTTCCAGACCCAGTTCGCTTCTTCCGTTCTTCGTGTAATGTAAGTCTTTTTTTTTGTAATGTAAATTGGGCTTTTTTTTATCAGGTTATGTAATGTAAGTCTTTTTTTTTTTTTTCGTTACACACCGGACCCTATGTAAGTCTATGTATATGGATATATAAATTTTTGTTTTTTCGAAAACGTGGAGGGACCATGGCAACCAAAAGTCCCCCTTTCCCTCCGCCTCTGCATGAGCTGCGTATTCAATCAGGTAACGGGGGAGTTTTGATGCCACTTTTTGAATTTTGAAGCACCCTTTTGCAGGGCTTTTCAAATCCATGCTTTGTTGTTGATGGGTACATGAAACGAGAGAGAAAAGTTGTTACTTTAATTTTCAGTGACGCAAGTTGATAGCTTTTCATTGTGGCATAAGCTTGAAGCGTGCGGAAGCAATCCAATCCCTTTGGGGTAACAACAATGCTTTCTGGATCCATTGCTACAAGGAGGAGGATATCAACTTGGTCTCCTTTCTCTCAGAGAATAAAGCAAACAGGTAAGGTTCGTGTTCCCTTAGTTCATGAAAGTTGGTTTGTCATCAATTGAATTTTCTTCTTCTTGTTTACTTGTTGTCCTTGTTCATTTCTTTTCTTGTTTATTTTTAATTTATGAATGAAGGGGTAGTTTAATTTTGTTTGATTATGCATATATGCAACTTCATATGTTATCTGATTGTGTGTGGTTTAAACTGGCAGAAAATGAGATTGTCCAAATGTTTCGCTTGCCTGATTCCCAAGAAGGAAACCATAACCTTCCCTTGAAAGGAGGGAATGTATTGAGGAAGGACCCTTATGCTCGGACATTGGATGAGAGATTCATTAGGATTTTGAAAATATTTAAATGGGGACCTGATGCAGAAAAGGCATTGGAAGTGCTGAAGCTTAAGCTCGATTCTCGCTTGATTCGTGAGGTTTTAAAGATAGATGTTGAGGTCAATGTGAAGATTCAGTTTTTTAAGTGGGCCGCGAAGAGAAGGAATTTTGAACATGATACAACCACTTATATGGCTTTGATACGTTGCTTAGATGAAAATAGGCTGGTTGGTGAACTGTGGAAAACAATACAAGACATGGTTAAGAGTTCGTGTGCAATTGGTCCTGCTGAATTGTCTGAAATTGTGAGAATCTTGGGCAGGGTTAAGATGGTCAACAAGGCATTATCCGTCTTTTACCAGGTTAAGGGTCGCAAGTGCAGACCTACAGCGAGCACTTACAACTCTGTCATCTTGATGCTGATGCAAGAGGGGCACCATGAAAAAGTTCATGAGCTGTATAATGAAATGTGCAGTGAGGGTCACTGTTTCCCTGACACAGTTACATATAGTGCACTTATATCAGCGTTTGCGAAGCTAAATCGCGATAATTCTGCCATTAGATTATTTGATGAGATGAAGGAGAATGGATTACAGCCCACAGAAAAAATTTATACAACTTTAATGGGAATATACTTTAAGTCGGGTAGGGTTGAGGAAGCTTTGGGACTAGTCCAGGAGATGAGAATGCGGCGGTGTTCCCCAACTGTCTATACTTATACAGAATTGATAAGGGGGCTGGGGAAATCTGGGAGGGTTGAAGATGCATATGTGACATACAAGAATATGCTGAAGGATGGTTGCAAACCCGATGTTGTCCTGATGAATAATTTGATTAACATTTTGGGTAGATCAGATCGCTTAAAAGATGCTATTGAGCTTTTTGATGAAATGAAATTGCTGAATTGCACACCTAATGTTGTGACATTCAATACCATTATTAAATCTCTATTTAAGGCCAAAGCTCCACCTTCTGAGGCTTCTTCATGGTTTGAGAGAATGAAAAAAGATGGAGTAGTCCCCAGCTCATTTACTTATTCAATTCTCATTGATGGTTTCTGCAAAACAAATAGAGTTGAGAAGGCTTTGTTGCTTCTTGAGGAGATGGATGAAAAAGGCTTTCCATCTTGTCCTGCTGCCTACTGCAGCCTGATTAATAGCCTCGGTAAAGCAAAACGCTACGAGGCTGCAAATGAGCTATTCCAGGAACTGAAAGAGAACTGTGGACGTTCTAGTGCTCGTGTGTATGCTGTCATGATTAAACATTTTGGAAAATGTGGGCGACTTAATGAAGCTATCAATCTTTTTAATGAGATGAAAAGACTTGGATGTGCCCCCGATGTTTATGCTTATAATGCTCTCATGACTGGGATGGTAAGGGCAGACATGATAGATGAAGCTTTTTCCTTGTTTAGAACTATGGAAGAAAATGGTTGCACCCCAGATATAAATTCTCATAATATTATCCTAAATGGCTTGGCTAGGATGGGTGGCCCAAAGCGTGCTATGGAGATGTTCGCAAAAATGAAGAATTCCACCATTAAGCCAGATGCAGTTTCTTACAACACCGTTCTTGGCTGTCTTAGCCGCGCAGGTCTATTTGAAGAGGCTGCAAAGCTTATGAAGGAAATGCGTTCAAAGGGATTCCAGTATGATCTCATCACCTACTCTTCAATACTTGAGGCTGTTGGTAAGGTTGATGAAGATTGTAATTTGGTAGGGTCATGAGAGCAACCACTGGGAATGCTTATTAATCAATACCCTTGAATTTCAAATTTTCAAAAATGATCTTGAATGGAAGTAGCCAAATTTTCTGAAGTTAAGGTATAGGAACCATTCAACAAAGCCAAATTTCTGTATAATGTTTCAAAAATTTGAAAGAAAAAGGGGGGGAAGCGTAGTTGATCTCAATCTGATAAGGAAATTTCTGATATATTAATCTTCCAGCCATTGAAGCTATGTTGTATGCGTCACAGAGCTTGTTTTCATTTTGAGAAATGATACATACCCAAATATATTATTCACACACGTTTCTTAGACCTTTTCATAGGTCATTGAAGAACAATTGAATTCCACTACTTATCAGCTCAAAATTTGCACCATTTCTATCCATACTCATGCAACTATCAATATCAGTTTCCTTTTTGTTCTCCCCATCCATGGATATAAAGCAGACACAACTATGGAACCGTGGCGATACATTTAGTGAACCAGTGATATTCAACATTTATTTCAGCTTCTACGTCATATTGGATATGCTTTTAATTTTGGGCCATTGAGGAGGAGTATTCCAATGTTGATGCGGCATGCAGTGTATAATGCAATTACAATTGTATTTTATGTTTAGAGCTAAGAAGAAATGTTCAGCGAGACTCATCAATATGTATTCTATTCTTTTCCAATCATGTCCAATCTTGAGGAGGATTGCTCAACTGCATGCTTCCCTTTACATGTTATTTTCCCATCTTTATTTGATGCGACGGGGGAGGGGGAAAAAGACTCCCAATTAGTTAAGGCGTCAGTGTCACCAGTGAAATCAAAGATTCTTCTTTGCAAGTTATGGTCTCATATCACATCTTTCAAATGCTCAAAATTTAACACCTCACGTTATTATGAAATTTTATTAAATGGAAAAAAATATTTTATTGCTGTTGTATTTGTATAGTCAATTGGTCACTAATTTACGACTGTTTTTTCTTCTCTATCATTTGATAGTGGTTGTCTTTTCCTGGTCCTGAAGATGCCCCCAATTGAAAAAAGAAATATCTGAATGCACTTGTTAAACCTTAGTGTAATTAATAAATCACTCGGTATATACAATGCACTTAGCTAGGTTAAAATTTAAGATTTAATATGATAACCTTTGCTTTCCGCTAAATGTGCTTTAAAAAATAAATAAGTATGAAAGGCCATCCTAATGAATTTATGATGTTTAAAGTCAAACCTTGAACAGGGTTACGCCAATGTAGTTCTTTTTCTTTTTTTTTTTTCTTTTTTTCCGACATATCAATGTAGTTCTTCTTAGAATAGTGAATTATATAATAATGGGAAGAGTAATGTTATTATAGATATAACAAAAAGACATGAAACCATGAGAAATTATCTAAAGGTTCGAGATATAGAATCCTTCATGTATGGCTAATGGATTATTGGTGACATTAGAATTAACTGAAGCTGACCCCCTTTCACATGACCAAAAAAGTGATGGAGAGTTTGTCAAGGATGACAACCACAAATGAACTTTATCTAAACCTGGTAACAAATTTGGAAAATGCTAATTTGGTACGAGATTATTTCTATGAACCGTTTCAAGTGTAATTACCAAAAACAATTAACTCATTCCATACTTGCTTTCATGAGGAATAATTCATACCATCTAACATTATTCATAAATTTGATATAAGAAAGCATTGAGCAGAATTCTGAACAAGCAAACAAGGTAATGATAACATGGTTGGACTATCCAGTTCTTATTCCAGTAAAATGAACATTGTTGGCAAGGGTATTGCCTCACAAGAAAAATCTGAAGAGGCAAAACGGCTCAAATATGATACAACAACTAGCTGGTTGGTGTTTCCATTCTATGTTACACAACAATGGGAACTACAATGCATAAGACTTCACTTACCAGACTCAGCAGAAGCATCATTCTCATCATCTCTCTACTCTAGTTTCGAAATCTCAGTCTGTAACCTTTCTAAAATCTGTCTCTTTTGTGTTTCCAAATCATTGAGGAAATCCATCCTCATCTTTTCCAGTTCCATCATCTGCTGCACTTTACTATTTTCAATCTTCTCATATATGTTACTGAATTTCTGAATGGAATCAACAAGTAATTTGAAGGAAGAAGCCTCATTACTGCCCCTTCCTTTCCTTCTTTTCCTTGCTCGAGGCTCATCTGAACCCTCTTCGCCAATGGATTCTGTATTGTCAAGACCATCCTTCATTTCATCCAACCCATTTGCACTGTTCACATCAACTCTAGGGTTCATAAGAACATATTCTCCTGAGTCCAAACCACAAGAGAGGCCTGCTTGTTGTGGTGGAGAAGACATTAGCTCATCCATTCTATTAAAATAAACCCATTTGCTGTCTCCATCACTCATTTCTGGAAATTTAATCTTCTCCTTTTTGTATTTTTTCTTCAATGTATCTAGACGATTTCTACACTGTGTATCTGTCCTTTCAATTTTTGAAACTTGTGATACCTTATCTGCAACTTCATGCCATTCCTCCAATCGAAGACTCTTCCTTCCATGTTGAAGAAACCGATCACCCCAGGCATCAAGAAGAACAAATGTCTCCTGCTCAGTCCATTCAGTCAGGGAATTCCTACCCGCAAAAGATGGTTTAGGAGCTGAGGGAGCTGCAGCTGATGGTGCTGGCACCCGAGGTGCAAATTCATAGGTTGAAATCAAACTCTTTAGCTTTTGCTTTTTTGGGTGCCACCCTAAATCATCTTCGGTCTCCATGGCATGACTTTTCTGCATATTGTCATTATCATCGTCGCCATCAGCATCCGCATCATCATCATTTTCATCAACATCATTTTTTTTTATATCCTCATTTTCATCACCATCCCCATCCATGTCATCTTCTTCATCATCATTGTCATTGGCATGCTTTTCGGAAGGTTGAAAGCTGTTATTTTGATCAACATCATCATATTCATCACCATCATCTTCCCCTCCTTCTTCATCCTCATAATTATTATCTTGGGCAGGTTCATTTGCAACTGGCTGAGAATATGGAGAACTCCTCACAGGAATTTTCTGACTATTCATATAACCATGACCTTGGTGGTGACTAATACCATATGGGTTAGGTGAATAACTTTCATCATCCTCAAAGTCATCCATTCACAACAATTACAACTTGCAAGGAAACTAAAACTACAGAACTAGTAATTCCCTCAACAAAAAAAGGGGTCGTTCTCAGGATTACCAACTCTTCTTTCTATATTAGTATATTATTATATATTCCTAAAAGGTACCTCCAAAATCAAATCCCTTCAACTACATAGAAACTTGTTCCTAATTCAATTCACAATAATCTTTCTTGGCATGAAAAAGAAGGGGGGAAATGCAATTTTGTCAGAATAGAAAAACGAATCCACGTTTGTAAGCACCCCTGAATAGAATAAAATGAAATGACGAAACTTAATTAGGAAAAAGAATTTGAAGCAGAAAGAGATGTGGTTGAGCTGCAATTGAATTCGCATTCGTCAGATAAAGAACGAAAGCAAACAAAGCTGAAATGTAATCAACTTAGATCAGATTGCAAGAGTTCTTTTACCTGAAAGAACGCAATTTCCAAAAGAAATGAAATTGGGAATTGGAAAGGGAATGAGAGAAAGAAAGGAAATAGAATTGCAATTAGGAATCAATCAGCAAAGCAAAATCATCACAAGTTGCACAGAAAAAGAGAGAGAGAGAAAGAGTGTGTGAGTAAAGTGTAAACCCGTCGACATAGGAGTTGCTCTTCGCTAACGTGAGCCGGGTGGGTGTCTAATATATTTCTTTTGTTGTTATTACTTTAGGCTATGTTTGTTTGGAAGAAAAAAAAGTGGGGGGAAGGAAAAAAAATTTGGTAAATGTGAAAAGTCTATATGGATAAGTGTGACAGACTAATTATAGTGTGACACTTCAGCAATTTTATACTTTAATTAATAAACTTTCTTTCCCCCACTTTCTTTCCCCTCATTTTTTTGGCTGGGCTATGTTTGTTTAAATGCAAAAAAAGTGGGAGAAAAGGAAAGATTTTTGAAAAATGTAAAAAGTGTGCATTGATAAGTGTAACAGACCAATTATAGTGTGACATATCAGTAATTTTACACTTTAATCAATAAACTTTCTTTTCCCACTTTTTTTCCTCTCATTTTCTTGACTGCGAAACATAGCTTTAAGGTGTCATTTAACCTGATCAAATATGACTTTTTCCCCACCATGGTCAAATTGGGGTATAACCTGCAATTGCCTGTTTCTTCTGTTTATTCAAAAATTACATATTTGCCCAAGACTTCCATCAATCCAACACTTCACCCAGATCAATTAACATTTACAGGTTTTGTTCATTTTGTCAACAGTGAAGAAATCAGGAATGTGAGCAACGAAACATAACAATATCAGGGAAGAGATCAAACAGCTGCAAAACACCATGGAAGGGATGAAGCCGATGATGTTGGCCATGTTGGCTATTCTACTTTTTATTTTAGTCAATTAATTTAATTTTGGACCAACCACCAAAATGTTCTGAACACAAACTACATTCCCAGTCTTCTCAGTTAATTAGCGTTTCTTACTTATTAGGAAAACTACTTATCTAATTGTTCACATTATCCACTTATCCTTGCTTTTATGTTACCCAAATCAAAGATCAGCTTATTTTATTACACCAGGTTTTATTGTGCTTTTTATGATTTTGAAAGGTGGTTTTCTTCAACGATGAATATTTGCAGTACAATGAAAAAAAGAATAAAAAAAGTTGAACAAATAGCGTCCCGATAACTATCACGAATAAACGCAATATAAATAAGAATAATGATAAAAATAATGATTTATTTGAAAAATAATAACGATAATGCTGAGCATAATGGGACTACCATAGTTTTCTTTAAAAAAAATAGGTTAAATTACGGTTTTGGTCCCTTAAGTTTATTATATGTTTTATTTTGGTCTCTTACGTTTCGAAAGTTATAAGACAGACCCACATAACGCCGTCCATTTTGTCTATGTGGCAACCACGCACTGTTTATCATCTTTCCCAAGAAATTCGACCTATACTGACGGACAAAATCCGTCACGAAAAGCCAATTGTCCGTAGTTAAAAATCCATTTTCCAAAATCAAATTGAAGATGATAAACAATAAAAATGAGTGGTGGCAGTGGTTCATGGCGATGGGAAACACCTATCCACCATCTTCACACCCACTATAACACACTCGCATTGTTTTATCCTTGCCAACAAAATCAGAAACATAAGATAATAAAGGAGAGAGGGAGTGAGAGGGGAACAAGGAATAGCAAACAGAGAGACAAAATAGGGAAGAGCACATCTGTGAGCTCCACCGGAGAACCACCACGCCGCCCTCTCCCGCCACCATAACGGTGGGTCTTCATGGCGAGCAAATTTCGAACCAATGGAGAGCTACACCACGACATATGCCTCCCCCTCTGCCTATCGATCCCAAACCCCTATCTTTTCTCCCCCAGTCTCATCTCATGGCTGCCTTCAAAGGCTAAAGTTTCTTAACCACCACCGAACCCTGCCCTTCCCCCTTCTTCCCCGACCCACCGAACCCTCTTTAGTCACAATCGCAAGTACAAACCCATCACCAGCGAGAACCCAATCATCATTGTGCGCCTAACAACCCAATCATCATCATTTCATCACTTCAACTCCTACCTGCCGTTTCTGTTAATCACCGCTACCAAACCTGCAAATGAACCAACAAGCTGCGACTTTGATCATGAGACCGCCACACCATTGTGCACTCATTTTGCTTCCGGTTTCACCATGATGGCGGTGGTTCAGTGGCGGTCGGTTTTGGTTTAGGGTTTGGAAAAAAACGCAGAAACAGAAATTGGGGAAGAAGATGGTTTTTTTTTTTTTGTCTTTGTCATCAGATACATCACTTGCCACATCACACAAACACTTGTCACGTTGACAAAACGTTAGCCACGTCAAATAGAATGGACCGCGTTAAATGGGTCTTTGACGGAAGGGACGAACGTGTTATAACTATTGAAACATAAGGGACCAAATTGAAACTTTTTAAACGTAGGGGACCAAATTGAAACCTAAAATAAACTTAAGGGATCAAAACCGTAATTTAGTCAAAAAAGTAATACAACCTTCAGATTTAAGTGACAGTAATACATTTTTGAGAAAAAATAGTGTGGATCTCAGGAAAGAAAAAAAAGGAAATCCCAAGCATCATGTATAAAAAAATACCAAGGTAACTAGTGGGGATTTAAATCTGTAGTCGGTATATCAAATAAATAAATTAACAAGACATTTATAGTTACAAAATTGACTAAAAAGTTAAAAATAAAAAATTATGCAGTAACCTACTTACAGAAAAGACTACAACGATCAAATGAGAATTTATGGAGTTTTGGGTATGTTGTCCACGCTTACAGTATTATAAGAAATTAAGAAATCATGATGAAAAAAAAAATTGAAACCTGACTTTGCGAATTTTGGTACATGCAAATAGTAAATACTATAGGTGATAATTAATCAATAAATTTTCTTATTGCAATTTGCATAAATCCGTATAATTAAAGGCCCGTATCCTTAAATATTAATTTAACATACAATGACCAACAAATCAGGTTGCCCATAAAAAATCAGATCCATTGAATGAAAAACTAATAAATCAATGGTTCTTAATCAATTTAACCATGGTGTGGATTTCCCCATGCTAAGTGCCACCTTAATTTAGTTGGACGGTAAAAAAAAACACTTTAATTGGATGCTTGTTTGCCACCGTGGGTCCGTGACGCTCGTCTTTGTTAAACTTAAAATCGAGAGATGCAGGTCCATTATATGCCACTTTCAGTTACAAAGTTTTACTGCAAGTAGATCCAGTGGATTAATTTCTTATTTATGCTTTTTTAATTATAATAAGTTGATCTTTTTTGCTTAAACAATTTTTTTTTTATAAATCTATAGATCTTTATTAGGGATGTCAATGGGGCATGGAGTACTCCCCCCGCTCCCATCCCTGCCGTGGGAGTTTTTCTCCCTCGTCTCCGTCTCCGCAGATCCCCATAGATTCCCATAAGGACTCTGAAAATTCATAAATAATTTTCAAAAATATAAATTAAAATCCAATAAAATTAAAAAAATATGAAAGTAATCAGCAACACCTGCATTTTGCCCAGAAGGTATCAAAAGGTCGATGGGATCCATACATTTCAAATACATAAATCGATCTTCATATTTCAAATGCCAATGCTCAAAAGGCATCAAAAGATCGATCTTGCTCAAGATCAAGCCTTTCAAATGCAAAATAGGATCTTTCTAACTCAAGATTCGACCTTCATTTTGCCCAGCAAACCGATGGGATCCCATCTTTCTGACTCTATCTATAGGTGATTTGAGGGGTTCTTGCCAGGGAGTTTTAAGGGTGGTCCAAGCATCTATATGGGTTGATGAAGGGTTTAGCATTGGTGATGGTATTGCTTGGTTGTGACTCGTGACTTCAACAAAGGTTCACGTCGAGGGAATAGTCATTATACAAAGGCATTGACTCGCGATCTATCCCTGAAAATAGGTGGTTGTTGCGGCTCAGACAAGTGCACCTGATCGTAACTCGTAATAAAAGTGGAGTATAATTAGGACTCCGAATGTCGAACCCACAGAGAATGAGCGAGTACCAATGACTTAATAAGATTCTATTCTATTAGACGAGCAAAAGTTGTAAATATGCAAGTAATGAAAGTTGTCGGTATCAAAACAATAAACAATATGAATGCGAGAACGGTTTGACTATGTTATGGGAAGCCTAGAGGAACCGGGCTCACCAATACTCTACTCTTGAGTTTTCTAAACAATTGATATGCGTTAACTATTATGTAAGAGAAGTAATCACCCACTCTAAATTACTAAGGCTACCTAGCTTGCAATAGCCTTCCTCCTAACTAATTACTCTGTTTGGTCCTAGAAGGTAATTAAAGGAAAGAGCATTAAGTACATGTGGGTTTGTTAATCTAATAACTGATTAGAAACAAGCTATAACCTATCCGGCGTATAAAGCGAGTTCTTTTATCCTATTGTTCCGTTTAACTAATCATGATTTGTTACCACAATTAAGCCAACTAAATAAAGGTTGATCAGGCCTTATAGGATTAAGCACAATAGGAATACAACACTCAAACATTCAATAGAAACTCATATAATTAAATAGACAAAGCATCAAGAATATTGTAAATGATCCCCCATCACCCCTAGTGATGGATTTAGCTACTCATTGTCAATGACAATAACATAAACTTAGATATAAAATCAGAATAATTCATAACAAGAGAATAAATCTAAATCGGGACACCATTTCGGTATGACGACAGTCCTTAAGCACGTTCTTCGCGTCTTCACGAGCTCCGGTAGCGATTCGGGATGGCACCAAGCTCCAAGGAAACACACAAATCAATGAAAAGAGGTAGGGAATTGATATGAACTCTCAATCGAAGGCTCTTGACTTGGGAATTCGTCAAAAAAGGTCTTTTGAAAATGTTAAGAGCCCTATTTATAGATTAGGCTGCGAACTAGATCATCTGGCTTCAACTCTGCACTTTTCTGAGACGGGGTATTTGTTGATGACGCTGGACTGTACCCATGCGTGCTGTAGCCCTGACATCACTTGTGTACGGCCGCACTGGACTATTTTATCGGTGCCGGGTGGTACAGACTGAGGGGTACGCTCTTACTGAAGTTCTGCTCTAGGTACGGCCGTACCGGATATAGGTCAGGCCGTACCGCTTGCCCAGTAGTGCTAAAGCTCTCCAAAACTAGCCAGTTTTTTGTCCTTTTTTGAATCTTTTGCTCCGAGTGGTGTCTTCATGATATTTCTACATAATAAAACATAAATGAGTACCTTTGTGCTTTAATCAGTGCAAAATGGTATAATTAGATACTAAAAATGCCCTATAAAAGTAGACAAATTGGTGTGTTAACACATCCCCACACTTGAGCTTTGCTTGCCCTCAAGCAAACTACTTGGGTAATTATAGTAAGAAAAACAATTTTCATTGAATAGGGGCAAAAATATAAGTTTGACAACAACATGAAATCACAAAATATATCAATAAATAGAATGCCCAATTAGATGTGTAAGTTCAAGTAAGCCAACAGCCTGTGATTTTTTAAGTCACACTCTCACCAATCTCAAACTGTTTGTAGGTGTAGTTATCATCACTCAGATTTTTTTAAATGAAGTGACATTATCATAGGCTTGTATATTGACCAAAAACTCTACTATTAGAATCTGTATATCATGCAAAAAAGGAATGATGGTCTTTCATTGGTTGTAATGGGGCCACGGTATTAATGTTTGGTATGATAAAAGAAAGAAAATGTTATGCAAAGAGTCAGAAATAAATCAATCAAAACAAGCAACCTAATTCTTTTTCACTTTAAAGAGCAGGCAAGAATTCCCACTTTTTCAATTAATAATTTTTTTTCTTTTGCAATTCATGAAGGCATGAGCATGATGACTAATTTTTCTTTTCTTTTCAGTGCTCTTTCTATGCACTTATACAACAATCAATCATTTTTGAAGAACTATGAGGGGAAATAATTTTCTAAGCCTTTTTTTTGTATACATATATGAGGGATTCATAACATTATTCTTCTGATTTTGCCACTTATTGCTCTCATATAAAGATATTTTCTAAGGTTGTCTTTACAGAAAATAATCAATAGTAACAAGAAGAGTACCAAAGAAATTAAATAAAATACTTTTAGGTATAAAAGTAGGCAACTAGTGGTATAATGTATTCAAACTGGTAGTGGCCTGAAGAATTCCTAAAAATTGCCCTTTCCAAATTCACAGGAAAATAAATTCATATTCGCTTCGTAATGGTCTCAGCAAAAGTTCTAGAATGCACATTCGTAGAAAAATATCACTCCACAAAGAAAAGAGATAAAAGCATGATGAGGCATTTTATTTCAGGCTCAAAACTCACATTTAATAGCTTGCACAGAAAGTCAGAACTCACAGAACTTCAATACTAATTTTTAGCAAATTCTAATTACTAGCAACAATTTGATTAAATCATATGTTGTCATAAAGAAAAAATTTATTTTGTAGCCCCTAAATCAGTAAAAATTTAAAGTTATTCTATAATTGTAAGCAGTTATAAGCACAACCAAGTAATAAGCATAATAAAATTCCCTCCCCACACTTATTTTTAGCAGTGTTTCCACTGCGACTAAGTTAAAGCAAACACAAAAAGATAAAATAAAAGAAAATAAGTGCTATAAAAGAATGTGGAAAGTGACTCCCCTCTGAAAAATATCACGAGTAAATTGAATGGGGATATTGGCAAAATATGATGTTTCCTTGTCGCAATACCGATGAAGCTGGTAAGCGGTGGAAGAACTGTGCAACACAAAACTCAAAAATTTAGAAACAAAAATAAAAAGAAATAACAGTAAAATATAATAACAAAATAGAAATGTAAAAGTAATAAAATAAAATGTATCCTGCGAGTGTATCCAGAAATATGTACATCTCTTTTTAATACAAAAGCAAAGCCTAAGTACTAAAAGAGAAGAATAAGATGCAGTCTCGCATCACTCTGCAGGAGGGAAAGGCTGGATGTGTTGTAAATGCTCCAAAATAAGTGCCAGCTGATGGTCCACATGGGTCCTATGCTCCACAAAGCTGGACTGCATCTCGTCGAGATGCATCATGATATCCTCATAGGAGTGGCCCTATGCTGCTGGCTGAGGCTGTGGCGGTGGTGGTGGTGGATGCTCCTCTACTTGTGGGACAAAATCTGTAGCCTCATCCTGTTGCTGCTTCTGCTGCTCCTCCGGTCTGATGACCTCATAGTCCCCGTGTCCCAATCTCCGCAGAACACCAATGTTAGTGAAGGTCTGAAGTCCAATAGACTCCATCTCAATGGGCGTGGCTCTGGCTCTGGTGCGAACTCTAAAATGGGCTACCAGAAGAGAGATGAAAGAACCCAAGACAATGTGCCTGATGTTCTAAATCTGAAGATGAACGCCTAACTGGGTGCACGTCCGCAAGAAAAACATCCTGGCGTCGCAGCAGCGTTCCTGTGTCATAGCTCATAGCAGAAAAAGGTCTGGTCTCGTGACTGTGCTGTCACTCAAGGTTCTCCCGTTTATGGAACGGGCAATCCATCTGTGCACTGTCCGCACAACTGGGTCTCTAATCATTCCTAGGGTCTCTAAGCATGCAAAACCGAGCCAAAACTATCCCTAAATACCTAAAATTAGAGTTGAACACTAAAAACCTAAACTAACTAAACACTTGGAACAACCAGTAAATCAGGAAATTAATCCACAAATTGAGTTTAGAATTAGTACCTGGATGATCTTGTGGATGGAAATTCGAAGAAATTGAGAGAAGAGGGTGCTCGAATGGAGAGATTTTAGGCGTACGAGAGTGAGGTACGCCCTTACCTCTCACTGTTTACCTTATATTCTGCCTCTGGACACGGAGTACGGTCGTACCTGGTTTTATGTCTGGGCGTACCAGTCTGTTCCTCGCGTTTTTGAAGATGAAGCTGTGTGGTACGACCGTTCTTACTGTAAGGTACGCCCGTACCTACTGGTTTTCCAGAAAATTTTTGATTTTTAATTTTTTTTAAGTATTTTCAATAATCATAAAAATGAATAAAAATAAAAATAAAAATAAAAATAAAACAAACAGATAAGAGATAAAAAATGTTAGTAATCACAGGTTGCCTCCTAAAAAGCGCTTGTTTAACATCCCGAGCCTGACGGTTTAGAGGACTTAGAAATTAGTCCTCAGCGGGTAATGGCCCGTCCTTGACATTACTTTTTGTCTTTTCACCATTTGGAAACACAGCAAAGTAGTCACATTTTTCTGAGTGGTCCATCCAAATAAGACCTGGGCACTTTTTTTGTGGGTTCATTGTATATCCACAGTCTTCACAGACGTATATTGGCTCCTCAAAGTTATATGAAAAAGTCCTAATGAATTTCTTCACTAAGTCATTCCATGTTTTTACTTCTTCAATTGATAGGAGATAGAGTCATAGTTTGACTTCCTCATCTAAGGAGAATGAGAAGATCATTAGCTTTGCCTCATCTGGAGACAAGCCTTCATACTTAGCCTTTCTCATCTTTTTACAGAATTGTCTCACGTGCTCAATATGATCTTGGCCTGTTGTTCTCTTGAATTGTAATTTTGACACTTCTAGGATGATGGATGGGTTTAATTCAAAACTTGTAAATTCCTCTGGGGTGCCTTCCTTTAGTCATTGGAAACCTTGGATTTTGTCCACTTTTTCTTCTTGTGTAATCTGAAAACTTCTTACAAATTCCTCCATTAATTCCTCCCAACTGAAAAAGTGAAACTTGGGGTATATTGAAAACCATTGCTCAGCTAATCCTCCTAGGGAAAGAGGAAATAACTTAAATCTTATCCTTCCTGCGATGGTTCTTGCAAAATTGTTAGTCTTGACCAAGTCATAAAAATTTAAAATATGAGGAATAGGATCCTCTCCACAGAGTCCTTTAAATTTAGGCAAACAAAGTGCCTCCAATATCAAGGAAGGGGTTATGTCCTTATCCTGCTCCAAAGAGTTGCTATCTTGTTCTTCAACTTGCTCTCTTTTTCTTTTTCCTTTTTAACTTTGACATCCTGTAAGAAACAACAAGAAGCACTAGAGGGAGAATTTTTGTTAGAATTATAAATATTAAATATTTCTTCTTCATCCTCAATTCTTAGAGTCATGGTTCCCTTCTTCACTTGAATAGTAGCATCTCCAGTTGCCAAGAATGGTCTTCCTAAAATAATAGGAACATCCCTGTCTTCCTCCATATCCAGAACTACAAAATCTATTGGGAAAGTAAATTTTCTTACCTTGACCAGCATATCCTCTATTATTCCTCTTGGGTAAATAAGAGTTCTGTTAACTAACTGCAAGGACATTTTAGTAGGTTGTGGTTCCTGTAAATTCAATTTTCTCCAAACAGATAGAGACATTAAATTGATACTTGAACCTAAATCACATAGTGCCTTAAACCAATTGAACAAGAAACAACAAAGGTGCCTAGATCTTTAAGCTTAAGTGGTAATTTTTTTAATAACATAGCAGAGCAATCCTCATTTAATTTAACAGTCTCATCTCCTATCTTGTTTTTGTTAAAAATTATTTCTTTAAAAAATTTAACATATTTAGGCACTTCAGAGACAATTTCAGCAAAATGAATATTGACATGCAACTTTCTAAGTTTTTCTAATAATCTCTTAGCTTGTCTATCCTTGCAAAAAATTTAGAACCTTGGAGAGAGTTACTTACCTACTGGGACTCAGTTTGAGCCTTCTCCTCTTTTGGTTCCTCCTTCTCCATGTAGACTGCATTGCACTTCTCATTGGGATTTGGTTCTACTTGACTTAAAAGTGCTCCTTTTTCTCTTTGAGTCACCGCATTCAACACAGTTGCCATTTGTTCTCTCAATACTTTCTGTCCCTCTACATTAGCAGTAACTAACTTTTCCAAGCTGTTATATCTTTCATTCATTTGTCCCATAAGGTTGTTAATCTCGTTTTCTCCGGGACTTCTATCATTCTGAGCACGATTTTGCAAATGTGGGGACTTATAAGTATTCTGATTTTAACCCTAAGATCTCTGTTGACCTCCCCATGAGAAATTTGGGTGATTCCTCCATGTGGGGTTGTAAGTGCTTGAGTATGGGTCATTCTGTTGCTTATTCCCAACAAAATTCACCTCCTCAGTGCAGTCCTTCCACAGAAATTGCAAGACACTTTAACTGCCTTGGTTTCTATAGCCTTTAGTCTTTTTTCAGTTTTCTCCATGAAACTGGTTAGAATTCCTATACACAGATGTCCGTGTCTTTGCATATATTTCAACATAGCCTCTTGCATCCCTGTTTTTGGATCAAAATCTTTCTGGCCTATAGCGTTGACTTCTTCTAATTGGCCTTCGATTGCCATACATCCCCAATCATTATTAGCATTAGATTGAGTTTGCGTTGCCATCAAAGTCTCTAATTTTTTAGTCATTGCCTCCAATTTTGCTTCTAAAGCTGTGTTGGCTTCCACTTTATAAATCCCTGCTTGCTGGTTCTTCCTTTCGGTTTGTCTATCACTAGCTGACCACTGAGCATTGTTCTGAGCCATCTCAGTCATAATTTCAAAAGCCTCAATGGGTGTCTTCTTTTCGAAAGATCTTCCACAAGCAGTGTCAATAGCTCCTCTAGTTTGCATGGTAAAACCATTGTACAAAATCTGAACTAACTGCCATTTAGTGAAACCATGATGAGGGCAACTTCTAATTAAATCTTGGAATCTTTCCCAAGCCTCATGCATTGATTCTCCTTCATTCTAGGTGAATCCAGACATGTCAGCTCTTAACTTTGCAGATTTTGCGGGAGGAAGGTACTTGTTCAAGAACTTAGTCTTCGGGTCCTCCCATGTAGTAATAGAATTAGGTGAAAGTGAATCCAACTATAATTGTGCTTTTCCTTGTAGTGAGAAAGAAAACAGTCTTAATTTAATGGCCTCCGGTGTCACACCTTGACACTTGACAATATTAGCAACTTTCTGAAACCTCTTAAGATGGGCATTTGAGTCTTCAGATGATAAGCCAGAGAATTGTACTGCAGATACCATAAAGATCAGTGCAGGCTTTAATTTTAAAGTTAGTGGCCTCAATTGCCAAATAGTTGACACTGTTCACCACATCCGTAGTTGGTGTGAAGTACTCGTTCAACGTCAGTTCGTCAGCCATTGCTAGGTGTTGTCTTCTCAATAATCTAAGTATTCTTTCAATTTCAGGATCAAAAATCAGTTCAGGATGTTGAAACCTTGTCTGCATATACCAAAGGAAACCAAATTAGAATGTCGTAGTACTAAATACAAATAACAGAAAATAAATACTAAATAACATTATGCCTAATGCAAATAAAACCTCTAATTCAATTAATCGCAATCACTCCCCGACAACGGCGCCAAAAACTTGTTGCGGCTCAGGCAAGTGCACCTGATCGTAACTCGTAATAAAAGTGGAATATAATTAGGACTCCGAATGTCGAACCCATAGGGAATGAGCGAGTACCAATGACTTAATAAGATTCTATTCTATTAGACGAGCAAAAGTTGTAAATATGCAAGTAATGAAAGTTGTCGGTATCAAAGCAATAAACAATATGAATGCGAGAACGGTTTGACTATGTTATGGGAAGCCTAGAGGAACCGGGCTCACCAATACTCTACTCTTGAGTTTTCTAAACAATTGATATGCGTTAACTATTATGTAAGAGAAGTAATCACCCACTCTAAATTACTAAGGCTACCTAGCTTGCAATAGCCTTCCTCCTAACTAATTACTCCGTTTGGTCCTAGAAGGTAATTAAAGGAAAGAGCATTAAGTACATGTGGGTTTGTTAATCTAATAACTGATTAGAAACAAGCTATAACCTATCCAGCGTATAAAGCGAGTTCTTTTATCCTATGGTTCCGTTTAACCAATCATGATCTGTTACCATAATTAAGCCAACTAAATAAAGGTTGATCAGACCTTATAGGATTAAGCACAATAGGAATAAAACACTCAAACATTCAATAGAAACTCATATAATTAAATAGACAAAGCATCAAGAATATTGTAAATGATCCCCCATCACCCCTAGTGATGGATTTAGCTACTCATTGTCAATGACAATAACATAAACTTAGATATAAAATCAGAATAATTCATAACAAGAGAATAAATCTAAATCGGGATACCCTTTCGGTATGACGACGGTCCTTAAGCACGTTCTCCGCGTCCTCACGAGCTCCGGTAGCGATTCGGGATGGCACCAAGCTCTAAGGAAACACACAAATCAATGAAAAGAGGCAGGGAATTGATATGAACTCTCAATCGGGGGCTCTTGACTTGGGAATTCGTCAAAAAATGTCTTTTGAAAAGGTTAAGAGCCCTTATTTATAGTTAGGCTGCAAACTAGGTCATCTGGCTTCAAATCTGCACTTTTTTGAGACGGGATACGGCCTACCGCATACATACACGGTCGTACCGAGCTTTGTTGATGATGCTAGACCGTACCCATGCTTGCTGCAGCCCTGACATCACTTGTGTACGGTCGTACTGGACTATTTTATTGGTGTCGGGTGGTACAGACTGAGGGGGTATGCCCTTACTGAAGTTCTGCTCTAGGTACGGCCGTACCAGATATAGGTCAGGCCGTACCGCTTGTCCAATAGTGCTAAAACCCTCCAAAACTAGCTATTTTTGGTCCTTTTTCGCATCTTTTGCTCCAAGTGGTGTCTTCATGATATTCTGCATAATAAGACAAAACTGAGTACCTTTGTGCTTTAATCAGTGCAAAATGGTATAATTAGATACTAAAAATGTCCTACAAAAATAGACAAATTGGTGTGTTAACAGTGGTTGGGGTAGCGGTGGCGTTTGGGGGAGGTTAAAGGGGTGGGAGGTAGACGTTAAGAGCCACTAGTAGACCTAGGGTCGGTGTGTGTGATAGGGGAGAGGGGCCGCTACAAACATGCGACGGTGGACCAGAGGGGAAGGAGAGGCGGAGAGGTGGAGTCGGGGAGGAGGAGAGAGAGAAAGAAGATAAACATACCATTTTTCCCTTGTTAGTCTAGGCCGTTGATTAATTAAAAACTCATAAAACACATATCCAATGGTGTTGAAATAATGGTGCATCGATACACCATTTTTAAGGGAAAAGAAATATCACGGCTATACGAGAAGTCATCCTCAAGTAAAAGATTGCAAGCAGATACAACCGACATGTGATTCCTAGAGATTTCCAAGTCGATGACCTCATTTTGCGAAGTGTAGACATCGGTTTAAAGAACGTTGCGCAAGGAAACCTTGCAAAGAATTGAGAAGGCTTGTTTCTAGTTACAAGGAAAACGCAAAACAGTGCTTGTATCCTTGAAACTCTGGCGAGTGTACCCATCCAGACTTAGAAGATATTATAGCTAAATGATATAATTTGAAAGATTACATATATACTCTTCCTATGAACGACAGGACGATGAATGTAAAATTTTTGAAATATCTATGTGGTGTTTTGCCAGAAGTTGCACACCACTAACTCATGACTTGAAAACCGACTCGCCTCAGTTTGAATAGCCACCAAACTTGGTGCATGAAGTTGTTGTAACATCCACCCAATCCGGAAGCAGGGACAAATTGAAGGGAGGGCAGATAGGGGCTCTAGCCCCTCCCTCTCCCAACTTATATACACTGTAACTATAATTCAATTATTCGCATAATCCACCTTTTACTGACCAGCTGGCTACAACCATCAGAATCTATCCAATTAACAACTTTCCTAGTCCTTTCATTATCTCATTCACAAACATCATCGCAACTCGTTGCAACACATGTCTATCTGAACTAATGTCTCCGATAAACGTTGTTATATTATATATATATATATATATATATAATATCTGACTATTATGATTTGATTTTTAAGTATTATTATTAAATTTAGTTTAACCCCCCATGTGATAGATTTTTTGATCCGTCTCTGCCTGGAAGTATGCACTTTGGTTATGGGGGTAGTAATGATGATACTTTGCCTCGGTCGCCAATCCAAGATGATGCAAGCACAACTAGAGGATAATAAAACTATCTGAAATATTTGAGATTTTAAAGCGCTATTCAATCCAACTGAGTCTAACCATTTGGCATCATAAAAAATAATTATTCTAAAAATATTTTTAAATATAAAAATTTATTATCCTTATTTTTTTCCATAAATATTAATATCAAAACATAAAACATACACACTTTAATAAATAGTTTAAACATGATATACAAATGTTTAATTACTTCGTAAGTCTCTGAACTATTTTGAAATTTCTAAATAGGTCATTGAACTAAAAAAAATTGTAATCGTGTCCTTAAACTTTTAATAAATTATAATTAGGTCCCTGTATTTTAATCAGGACCTTGAACGTTTAAATAATTTGTAATCGAGTCCCAAAATGCAAGGCCTAATTACAAATTATCTAAAAGTTGAGGGATCTAATTATAACTTATTTAAAAGTCCAGGGGCTTAATTACAAGTTATTTAAAATATTTTAATATACAGGGACTCAATTACAAAATGTTAAAAAGTTCAGGAACCCAATTACAATTTTCTTGTTCAGAGACCTATTTAGAAATTTCCAAATAGTTCAGGGACCAATAGAGTAATTAAACCTATAAAAAACCATATGTTTGGTTTTATTTAAAAGTTTTTTATTCCATGTTTATTTATCATTGTCGTTTTTTATTTAGATTTATAATATATGTTAAAGTAAAATTGCATTTAAAATAAGTAAATAAACAGAAATAAAAAAGTAAGTAAATAAAATATATATCTAAATTGATTTAATGTTAAATTTATAAATTATTGAAACTAAAATATTAATTTTAAAAGTAAGAATTTAAATGGGATCACTATCATTATAAATATTTTTTACACCGACAACTTATCAAAAATTGACGCATCATAAAAAATATTTACCTCTTATCCTAATTATTTAAAAAATCACACATATCATGATATCTGATTAGTTAATAATGTAAAAAAACTTTACACTGACAATCCATACAAATTAAACTCTTAAAATAAAAAAGTAATACATATTTTTTATGGATTTAATTTATATGCACCGTGAGTTTACACATATATCTTATAATGTGTTGATAACATATCAGTTAACGAGTATGAAAAAATCATATTTTTTAAAACTCATTAAATTAAATTATATGGCAATATATTATTGATTGACTTTGTAAATTATTTTTACGCTAGTTTTTGTCACTTGCTTATTTTAAAATTAGTCTTATCCCGATTTCAACTTTGTAACACGACCCAAGACCTAAACGGGACCCGCAAAACATGATGTTGGGTGATGTTATCCACGCCGTTGCTCTATAATTAACTAAGAATTATTTTTTTGCTAAAAAAAAGAAGCATGAATCTCAATTATTAATAAACAAATTAATAATTTAGATTAGATATTTTATTATATAATATATAACAATTTATGTGTTTATATTTATATATTAAAATATTAATTATTTATTTTAATTAACATTTAAGGTGTATTACTTTGTTTTTAGGTGAGAGTCCTCTACAAAAGAACCGAATTCCACAAAAAAAGTATCATCTAGAAGATAAAGAATAGAACTATAATTATTAATAAAAAATAAGTGGTTTAGATTTTAGTGATTTTATAATTTATATTTTTTTTTGGTAAGATATAATTTATCATTTATATATGTGTATATTTTACCATAATCTCAGCTGATAATTAAAAAATAATAATTATCCTTAAACTCTTTCATTTAAAGTGTACCTTTCCCTTTAAAGGCATAAATACATAAATCCGCTTTACTATATTTTTATGATGAAAAATTCACTGATTTTTCAGTTAACATTTTAACAATATCGTTTTGATATATGACTAAGAAAAAACTTTGTTGATCAAAAAAATAAAACTAGAATTACTATCATGGTGTGGTACGAGTGGTAGATACTCGGGATTTGGTCCCTTAAGCATGTGGCTAGGGGTTCGATTTTTGGCCGGTGTGTATGAAAAAATATATGTTGAGAGAGATCAGTCCGTCAAATAGATCTCATTACTTTGTGAGATTAGTCTCTGTAGTTGTGCGTGAAAATACATTGGTTTAAAAAAAATCAAATCATATTAGTCCCTTAAAAGGAAAGACAATGGTAGATTGACTTGTTGCTATTCACACTCCCTATAATTAAGCTTACATGTTTCATGTCCTCCTGATCTCTGATTGGCTGCATACTGCTTTTTAAGGGTGAATCCACGATATAAAAAGAGAAGTAATATATTAATTAGAGATCGAGGGGAAAACACACAACATGTAAGACATTAGTAACATTTTTTTTGGTAGAATTTTAATATGTCAATTTGGTATGATGTTCAATTAAAATAAATTACAATAAAATACTTCAAGCTCGGTTTTAACTCAATAGACCCCTTTTTTTACTTTTGTTAATATTGTGCACTAAGAATGTATTTTTTATGTTAAAAATTATATGACTATATCATGCGAACTTTTTTAATAAATTTTTAAATAAGTATAATATTGTTAAGATTTATACAAAGCAATTACACAAAATTTATTACTAAAAACTGCTTTTTTGTTTGTCCAGAGAGCACGATCTGATGGTAAAACATACATAAAAGCTATATAAACACTAAAAATAGGATTCGAACTCGTACCGCTCCGCTTCTTTCTCCTATTGGCCATTTATAGTAAGACAAAAAAAATGCTCTTTTGTTTACATGTTGTACTCGTAGCTGAATTCGTGGCCTACACTGATGAGCATCGTTAAATCGGACCCACACAAAAATGTGAAGTTGTGGACGTTGGTCAGTTATTTTTTCCGGTCACGGTCACCTTTCTTCCCTTGTCCTTTTTGTTTTGTGCTGACACACACTCCCCTAAACACCACAACTCAACAAGGAAGGAACCTATTCCCTGTTCAAACCAAATCTAATTAATCTCGTAACATTATTTATTTAAAAAAATTAACTATAATAATTTCACCATCTCTATATTTTATATAAAATATAAAAAAATTATTTCTAGTTAATTTTTTTCACCCGTGCTGGACCAGGTCTCATCTGCCAGTTAATTAATCAAACAGAACACAATAGATAAATTTCAAATAAATAAACGCTATTTATTTGGTATAATAATAATAATAATAAACATCTCCTCTTTATTACTATCTTTATTATTTATTAAAAAAAATCTCATCTTTATTCTTTCTTTTTAATTTGTACGGTTAACATTTATTGTTACGGTTGGACTTTTCTATCCTACATTATTACAAATCATTATAAAACTTATAAATAATACAAATAACAAGTTTATTTTTATGAAAGAAAGAAAGCTACGTAATTTATAATTTTTTTAATTAACATTGTAAAATTAAATTATGCATACTATACAGAATACGGTGTACATGTATTGTACGTATTTGCAGCTCTCAATCATGAAAAGGGAGATGAGAAAGACAGAGAGAGAGAGAGTAGTACTTCTCACTCAGTGGTCACTGTTTCTCTGACTTTGATGCATGCAAGAGGAAGATGGTGAATAAATCTACTGATTAAACTAAGGAAGAAAAATTGTAAAGAGATTTATGTGATTGGTGAAAAGAAGCTATGGTCTTTGCTGCTGCTGATGTTCGTCACTGCAAGGATTCTACATTTGGGTTTCTCACTGATTGATAAAAGTAGGTCGCTTTACAGTGAATTTCTCTGCTTTGTGTTCTTCGATTTCTGACCACATCTGATGATTTCTGTGATTATTATTTTTTTCCTACTTTGCTTCTCCAAATGTATATGAGTGTTTTCGGAGTTCATCTTGAAGAATGTGTGGCGTCGTGGTTTTTTCATGAAAGAAGGATTTTTTCTTCTTCTGGGTATTAATCAGAGTCAGAGAACCTTTTGATGCTTTTGTGAGATTGCTCAATCAGATTGTTTTGAGTGATAATCAGATTCTGAGGTTCTGACTTAGCTGATTTCACTGTTGATTTCTAAGCGTTTGATGAATACTATGCTATTTTTTTTTTTTTTTTTGCAATTGTAAAAGAGGTACTATCAGATTGTGGTATTCTTCTAGAAGTTGCATTTTTATGTGTTTGGTATGATCTGAGCTTCAAAAATGTCTCCGTTGCAGTTTTTTCAAATCTTTTTTTTTCTCTATTTTTTTCCTGTTTCATAAATTTTTATTTTCCAAGGTGATTTTGAAGCATTCAGTTGCTCAAATTCTCATGAGATTCTCCATTCTAAATTTAACACTTAAAATGGAAATTCAGATTCTTGTTTAGCTCTTTGTGCAGCGAATATCACACTTACTTGGAATGGAAATTAATACTCTATCTGATATTATCTATGAGATGCAAAAATTATCAATGGATTTGCGGATTATTTTGGCTAAAGAAGCATTTAGTCATTTGCTAAATTGTAATAATTCCTACTTCTAATCCTTGCCAAATGCAAGGAAAATAACTGTTTGTGTGGCTGAACGAACAAGGTAAACTTTAATCATGGCTTGCTTACTTGATGTGAACTTCAATCATGATTCCTGTTAATTGTGAATTAACACCATGCTATTTTCTCTTGTTTTCTGAATTTGATGCAGCAAGGAAATGCTGATTTCATCCTTTTAGTTTTAAGAGGAAGGAGGGTACTAGGATAATGCTGAAGAAGGATCATACTAGGAAGAATTTTGATCTCATGGCTGATTCTTCTTCCAATTTCTCTTTACCTTCTGATACATTAAGTCCAAGACAAATAGGCTCCTCAATTTTTCACACCTCTGGTTCTAGGTTGGGAGTTGGTGCAAAAGGTTTACCAGATTCTGAATCTGTTTGGAGCCCTACATCTCCTCTGGATTGCAGACTCTTCTCAAATCTTAGCAACCGCGCCAAGTCTTCAAAACCTTCATTCCAAACCGGACATAAGAAGCAGTTACATTGCAGCAAAGTAGGCCTTGGCATCATAAGTTCTCTTGTTAATGAAACCAAACTTAACAATGAGATCCTTGGTAAATTTCACAGAAAAAATATAATTTTTGGATCACAGGTGAAGAATGGCATACTTAAATTCTCAAAGAACAACCATGAATCTCTTGCATCTTGTTTGAAATCTAATTCCTTGCCCAAAAACTATGTAATTTCACGTCCTTCTGAAACCAAAAGTCCCAAATCAGAAGTGGAAAGCTTTGATGTTATCAATTGGGAATCTAAATGTCTCAGAAGTACTGTGGCTTCTTTGCCTGATTCCTCTAAACCTTCTTCAGTAATCAACTCAAATCAAAACTCTAATTTGGGAATCAACGATTTGTTTGTAGAAAACACATCTACAGGATTGAGTTTGCCTCCGGGGAAAAACAGAAGCTCACAAGTAGATAATTCTTTGAAATTTACATCAAGTTCACTTCCAATATCCATTGATTTCAGTAATGGATATATAGGCTCACTCTCTGCAAAAGAGATAGAGCTTTCTGAGGATTATACTTGTATAATTTCTCATGGTCCGAATCCTAAGCGAACACATATTTTTGGCGACTGCATTTTGGAATGTTGCAACAATGACTTTACTGCGTTCAGCAAGAAAGAAGAACCAGCTTTCAGATCTTCTCAAGTTCCCATATTTTCAGAAGAATCACGACCTCGCCCTTTTGACAGTGTTACGAGCTTTTGTTACTCATGTAATGAGAAATTGGAAGAGGGGGAAGGCATTTACACATACAGGTTTGTCTGAAACATCTAACTTTGCTATTATAAGTTCATTCAAGCCACAAGCATTAGTTGTGATTTATTGTATATATGTTGCAGTCGTGAGAAAGCGTTTTGCAGTTTTGATTGTCAATCTGAGGAAATTTTGGCTGAGGAGGAAATGGAGAAAACTTGCACTAACTCAGCAGAGAGCTCTCCTAACTCAAGTTACCATGATATCTTCCTCATGGGTCTGCAAGTGTCCAAATAACATGCTTTATTTACTTTATTGGGAGACAGTATCCAGTTATGAAATTGTTATGAAGATGAAAAGATGTGGATAATTTTATTTACAGACAATTAATTGCCTATTTGAATTTGTTTTTTGATTTGGGTGATTGCTATGCAAATTATGCAGTGTGCTGGTTGTCAAGAACCAAATTTCATGGTTCAGTAGAGAGTTATAGCTAGGAAAGGCAGAGTTTTCTCCCTTGTGATAATAACTCAAAACAGATATGTGCATTGTAATGTTCACTATATGAGTTGAAAGAGGCCACCAGGCCCTCGCTCAAGCCTTTTTTAAGTGTCTTTCATTGACCCTTTGTTTAAATCTCATTTTCCACTTTAAGTTTAAACCCAGACACACTGCTTATCTGCCATTGAGATTTATTTTAACTACTTTAGACTCTAGTTTGAATATTCATTGTTTGGTCAAAAGCTAAATTTGGGATGATAAATTTGTTATATATATATATATATATATATATATATATATATATATATATATATATGGCGGCGGCTAGGGTGGGGAAGTACCCCAAGTGGTCCATAATGGACCAATTTTTTTCACAGTTTGATCAAATCGTTCGATCGTTAAATTAAAAATAAACAGTTAAAAATAAAAAATAATAATATACTCTTACCCACAAACTTGTCAATGAGGTCCGAAATATAAATTTTCAGCGCAAAAAATGATCCAAATTATACTGCCGGTGCAAAACAACATCAGAATTGATAAAATTTTAAACCCAAATTTTTACCATAGCCTGTCATGATATAATACGTTTTATCTATTAATTTACTTTAGTGAAATTCACTCATTTAATCATAGATTAAAAATACAGTTAACCTTGTGTTAATAGGACAAATTTAACAATTAACTGTATCATAGATTAAATGAGTGAATTTCACAAAAGTAAATTAATAGATCAAACGTATTATATCATAAATGTACTATGGTAAACATTTGGGTTTAAAATTCTATCAATTCGGGATGTTGTTTTGCACCGGCAAAGATAATTTGGATTATTTTTTGCGCCCAAAATTTATCCCAAAATTTATATTTCGGACCTCATCGACAAGTTTGTCATAATAGTATAGTGTTCTTTTTTATTTTTGACTGTTGATTTTTAATTTAACGATCGAACGATTTGATCAAAAGTTAGAAATAAATTGGTCCATTATGGACCACATGGGATACTTCTCCACCCTAGCTGCCGCCTATATATATATATATATATATATATACAAAGTTTATATTAATCTAAAATAATTTGATATGTCATTGTGATGCATCAAAGATTAACGTTGTTTAATCAATAGTCACCGTGTCATCTTATTTCACATAGCAATAATTCTGTCCACGTAAATTACATAAGCCATTTATCCTATGACATGGCATCATTGGCATCCCTGTATAATTTTTGTGTTTAAGGATGAAATTGATAATGATTGTTGGTAAAGGTGCATGAAATAAAAAGGACAATCAACATTTTAATCATCATTAAAATCACCATAGGAAAAAATATGGAATTTTAATTAACAAATGTTCGAACGAAAAATAGGGACAAAAATTTTCAATGGCCATCTTTTCGCATCCTATGTTTGAACTTTTTAATTTTGGAAAAAAATTAAAAATTATTCTAATTGGTAAGATTTATTTTAATGATGATTTGTAAATATCTCGTTTGGTTGAATGTTCATTGATCGAAGAAATTTTAGTATTAATTAACAAAATTAATAATGATATTTATAGATTAACAACATTAATTTAATTTAGATTTTGATTTGAATTCAGTATGAAAAATTTATCACAATATGAGAAAAGAGAGAATAAAATTGCTACGAAAAAACTCGGGGACCAAAATCGCACAATGTCCAAACTAGAAGAGTAAAAGTGTAATTAAACCTAATAATTTTATAAAAAGAGAGTATAATATTCCAAAATAGGCAATTGAGTGATAAAATGCTGCAGAATATTGGAAACACGGATTCAAACCTACAACGCTCCACTTCCCCGTCCTCCCCCGAGCATAACCATCTATACCATAAACAAATTTTTATTTTTGACTTGTACCTTTATTTGGATTTAAATTTTAGACTAAATTACACTTTTCGTCCCTTAACTTTTTTTTAGTTTTTAATTTCGTCCCCTAACTATTTAAGTTTTCATTTAGGTCATTTAAGTTAAGAAAGTTAATTCAATTTCGTTATTTTTTTATTTTTTTTTATTTTAGACGAATGGCCTTTGACACGTAGGTGATTTTCATTTAATTTTTCATTTTTTTTATTCTAAGTGTCAAATGCTCATTCGTCCAAAACAAAAAAAAAATAACGAAATTGAAGTAACTTTTTTAATTTAAGAGACTTAAATATAAACTTAAATAGTTAGGAAACGAAATTAAAAACTAAAAAAAAATTAAGTGAGGAAAAATATAATTTAGCCTAAAATTTAAGAAAAGATCCTGAATTCAGTCACGCAAAGGAATATTAAGCTTTTGAAACAAAGAGGCATCCAATAATTGTTGGTTAAATACCTTTGACTTTGATGAATACTGTAATTCATTCATCGAAATCGACCTTTCATTCTGGTTGCACATAGAATAGGAGGCATATGCAGTGCTGCGAGAAGGAGTAATAAGTAATAAATCGGCAAAAGATGGACTCTGTGACGGGCAGGTCTTGCTTCATGCACCGCCAATTTCCCTTTCCTCCTCCTTCTGTGTCATATGGTTGTTATAGATCAAGAAAAGCACACTTGCGAGCTCCCATAGTGTCGTGCTCGCAGTTGCGCCATCACGACCCATTCTGCGCCAAGAGGACTTTCCTCTTCGTCACTACTATCGCTTTTCTTCCTTTCAGAATCGCAACCGCAAGTAAGTTCAACCTTCTCACGCTTTAACCATTACTAGTTACTAGTATAGTTACCCTCTCAAATTCATTTATCGACGAATTTACATTACAAGCTTAGCCAGGTTCCACTAATTTCTTCATCAATTTCTCAATCAAACTTATAAGTTCATAAATAATAATAATAATAATAATAATAATAATAATAATGGTGATGATGATGATGATGATGGTAGTAGTTGTAGCAGCAGCAGTCCAAAACCCAAATATAACATACTTGTTTGGTTGAATGTATAATGCCATTAGAGCTCCATACACATGTCAAAAGGAAATCTCCATTTTTCCCTTCTGGATCCTAACATTGATATGCACCCCATGCATAATTTGGCCCTTGCTTTATTAGTTGTATACCTCTATTACTAGTAGATGTTTCATGAGGTATGCCTTCTACTCCCCCAGGGAAAAAATGAATTTCAGGGACCTCAGGTGTTGTGCTACATTTTGAGTATGGGGTGTTGAGTAGGATTCTTTACTTTTTTTTAACTGTTTAGTAAAGCATTGTAGTCTTCTTTCCTGTAGTAACTTGTGTAATTATTCATCCTCCTTTCAGAGGAAGGTGAGGTGAAGACACCAGAGGACAACCAGAAAGCAGAGGTTTGATTGCGGCTAAATATAGATACAAATGTTGAACAGTAAACTTTTGGTTATCATACGTGTCCTTGGAATGTTTAATGTCTTCTAAACTGTGTAGCTTCTGTGGACAGACAGAACCTGAAATGCACAACCCATCAAATTCCTCTCTCCTAGATGGAATTGGAATACTTTTTTCTGGCGTGCTAGGTGGTCTCTATGCATTCGCTCGGAGAGAAAATTCCACTGCTGTTGCAACAATAGAAACAGTAAGCTTATGTGTACTCTTATGATTCTTGGAAGCTGATAAGACACCAATTTCTCTCTTCTAAACAAACTCATGTGGTAAATAAAAAGGGTAATGAGGAAGTGTTCTTCTCTTTCTCCTGTCACTAAAGGGAAAAAAAAAATGATTGCTCTCTTCCCATCTAATTTGATTTTAAATGGTTAACTTCCTTTTCAAAAAAAAAAAAAGCATATTTGTTTATTAGGTTTTAAGCCATACATTTTACTGTTCGATATGTACAGATGAGCTGCAAACTGATGGAAAAGGAAGAGCGGATTGTTTCATTAAAGAGGAACTATGAATCTAAGTTACTGAATGAGCAGGAGGAACGAGCCAAGCTACTTGTAAAGGCAAAGGAAGAGCAACAAGCATTGATAAACCAACTAAATTCTGCAAACAGTACTATCACCCGCTTCGGACAGGAGCTAAAAAGCGATAAAAGTTATATCACAGAGCTGAAACTTCGAATTGGCACACTTGAAACTGAGCTTTCAAAGACTGGTATAGACAAGAAGGATCTTGAAAACAATGTGAAAGAAAAGGCAGATTCCATTGGAATTTTGCAGAAAAGAATCAATTTGCTGAATTTGGACCTCAAGGACAAAGAGGACGTTGTTCAGAATCTCAATTTATCCCTTGCAGAAAAGGAGTTGAAATTGAGAAATTTGAATTCTACCTATGAGCAAACCAAGGATGACTTATCTCATGTTTATTTGCAGATTCAAGGTATGAAAGATGAACTACTGAAAAGCCAAGAGGAATTAAAAGCAAAAGATTCCCTGGTGATGGAACTAAGTTCAAGAGCAAGTTCCTTAACTCTTGAGAACAATGATTCTAGGAATAAATATGATGTCATGGAGCAGGAATACAATGACCTTAAACTGACTGCTGAAAATAAGGCTGCTTTGGATGCTAAGGTTTTGAGAGAAAAGGAAGAGGAGCTTCACCAGGTAAAGGATCAGTTTGAACATGCCTTAGATGAGGCAAGCAAAAACCAGGTCATCATTGGTGATTTAGCCCTAGAAAGAGAAGCTCTAAAGGAGTCTCTGGAGAATGAATCTAAAAAAGTGAGTCTTTTGAAGTATGAACTCCAAGTCATGCACGAGAATCTTGGAAGATCGAGGAATGAGTCTGATGAATTGGAAAGACATCTAAATGAGTCAAACGAATTGTGCAAAAAGCTTGAGCTTGAGGTCTCTAAGCTTTCATCTGAGCTCACAGAGGTTATAGAGTCACTACAGAGTAGCCTTGATGATTCAAAACTTGGGGCTGAAATGCTAGCCAGTGAGCTTATGACCACAAAGGAACATTTGAAGAAAGCACAAGCAGAGCTACAAAGTATGTCCCATGAACTGACTGCTACTCTTCAAAACCGTGATAGCCTACAAAGAGAATTACTTAACATCTACAAAAAGGCTGAAACCGTAGTTCAGGATTTGAAGAAAGAAAAAGAGTTAGTTGCTTCTTTGAACCAAGATCTACAAGCTTTTGAGAAGCAAGTCTCAGAAGACAAGGAAGCCCGAAGATCTCTTGAAATGGACCTAGAGGAGGCTACCAAATCACTGGATCAAATGAACCAGAATGCGATGATCCTTTCTGGTGCTCTAGAGAGGGCTAATTCTCTGGTTTCTAGCCTTGAAAATGAGAAAGAAATACTATACGCGACCCTAAAAGAACAAAGAAATGTCTCCAAAGAGGCCCAGGAAAAAATTGAGAATGCTCATAACCTCATCATGGAACTTGGCAAAGAGACAGAGATTTTAGAGAACAGAGGGAAGAAATTGGAGGAGGAATTGGCTTTTGCCAAGGGTGAGATATTGCGCTTGAGGAGTCAGACCAATTCTTCAAAAGTTGCTGTTAGCAACGAGCTAGTGCAAAAGGATGAAGGTGAAACCAGGATCACTGCAAATGCGCGGAAAAATAGCAGAAGAAGAAAGGCTAACCCCCAATAACATGGTGAAACTTGATAACGATTTTATCTCAATATTCCAATTTATTCACTTGGCAGGGGATGTTGCACTTTATTCACATGGGCATGCAAACATTTCCACAATAGCATTGTACAAATGTTTACAATAGGAATTGTTGACTGCAGTTCTTGTCTTTCTCAAAACTCTTAGAATCAATGTGAGTTGAATTGTTGACCCTTTTGATGCTTTTGCGAGATTGCTCAATCAGATTGTTTTGAGTGATAATCAGATTCCGAGGTTCTGACTTAGCTGATTTCACTATTGATTTCTGACCGTTTGATGAATACTATGCTATTTTTTATTTTTATTTTTATTTTTTTGCAATTGTAAAAGAGGTACTATCTGATTGTGGTATTCTTATAGAAGTTGCGTTTTTATGTGTTTATCTGTGGCATCATCTGAGCTTCAAAAAATGTCTCTGTTGCAAATTTTTCAAACCTTTTTCTATTTTTTTAAGTCTGAACATTAATCCTGATCATCTGGGAACTTTAATGACCCTGTAGTATATAAAAATTTAAGGAGTGGTTTGAATTTATTTTGGTGTTTTTTTTAGTCTCCGAGTTGCTAGATCTTTGTTCATAAATTTATATTTTCCAAGTTGATTTTGATGGTTCCTCAAATTCTCATGAGATTCGCCATTCTAAATTTAACACTTAAAATGAAAATTCAGATTCTTGTATTGCTCTTTGTGCAGCTAATATCACACTTACTTGAAATGGAAAATTTGTATCTGATATTATCTATGAGATGCAAAAATTATCAATGGATTTGCGGATTATTTTGGCTAAAGAAGCATTTAGTCATTTGCTAAATCGTAATAATTCCTACTTCTAAACCTTGCCAAATGCAAGGAAAATAACTGTTTGTGTGGCTGAATGAACAAGGTAAACTTTAATCATGGCTTGCTTACTTGATGTGAACTTTAATCATGATTCCTGTTAATTGTGAATTAACACCATGCTATTTTCTCTTGTTTTCTGAATTTGATGCAGCAAGGAAATGCTGATTTCATCCTTTTAGTTTTAAGAGGAAGGAGGGTACTAGGATAATGCTGAAGAAGGATCATACTTGGAAGAATTTTGATCTCATGGCTGATTCTTCTTCCAATTTCTCTTTACCTTCTGATACATTAAGTCCAAGACAAATAGGCTCCTCAATTTTTCACACCTCTGGTTCTAGGTTGGGAGTTGGTGCAAAAGGTTTACCAGATTCTGAATCTGTTTGGAGCCCTACATCTCCTCTGGATTGCAGACTCTTCTCAAATCCTAGCAACCGCGCCAAGTCTTCAAAACCTTCATTCCAAACCGGGCATAAGAAGCAGTTAGATTGCAGTAAAGTAGGCCTTGGTATCATAAGTTCTCTTGTTAATGAAACCAAACTTAACAATGAGACCCTCGGTAAATTTCAGAGAAAAAATATAATTTTTGGATCACAGGTGAAGAATGGCATACTTAAATTCTCAAAGAACAACCATGAATCTGTTGCATCTTGTTTGAAATCTAATTCCTTGCCCAAAAACTATGTAATTTCACATCCTTCTGAAACCAAAAGTCCCAAACCAGAAGTGGAAAGCTTTGATGTTGTCAGTTGGGAATCTAAAGGTCTCAGAAGTACTGTGGCTTCTTTGCCTGATTCCTCTAAACCTTCTTCATTAATCAACTCAAAACAAAACTCTAATTTGGGAATCAATGATTTATTTGTAGAAAACACATCTACAGTATTGAGTTTGCCTCCGGGGACAAACCGAAGTTCACAAGTAGATAATTCTTTGAAAATTACATAAAGTTCACTTCCAATATCCATTGATTTCAGTAATGGATATATAGGCTCACCCTCTGCAAAAGAGATAGAGCTTTCTGAGGATTATACTTGTATAATTTCTCATGGTCCGAATCCTAAGCGAACACATATTTTTTGTGACTGCATTTTGGAATGTTGCAACAATGACTTTACTGAGTTCAGCAAGAATGAAGAACCAGCTTTCAGATCTTCTCAAGTTCCCACATTTTCAGAAGAACCACGACCTCGTCCTTTTGACAGTGTTACAAGCTTTTGTTACTCATGTAATGAGAAACTGGAAGAGGGGGAACGCATTTACACATACAGGTTTGTCTGAAACATCTAACTTTGCTATTATAAGTTCATTCAAGCCACAAACATTAGTTGTAATTTATTGTATATCTTGCAGCCGTGAGAAAGCATTTTGCAGTTTTGATTGTCAATCAGAGGAAATGGAGAAAACTTGCACTAACTCAGCAGAGAGCTCTCCTAACTCAAGTTATCATGATATCTTCCTCATGGGTCTGCAAGTGTCCAAATAACATGCTTTATTTACTTTATTATTGGGAAACAGTATCCAAGTTATGAAATTGTTATGAAGATGAAAAGATGTGGATAATTTTATTTACAGACAATTAATTTGCCTATGTGAATTTTTTTTGATTTGGTATGCAAATTATGCGGTGTGCTGGTTGTCAAGAGCCAAATTTCATGGTTCAGTTGGGAGTTATAGCTAGGAAAGGCAGAGTTTTCTCCCTTGTGATAATAAACAGATATGTGCATCGTGAGTTGAAAGAGGCCACCAAGCCCTCGCTCATGCCTTTTTTTAGTGTCTATCATTGACTTTTACCTTTGTTTGTGTCAGGAATTCTGGCTTCATCCTTTTTACTTTGTTATTCCTTCTATAAATAATGGTTACAATATTTACATGTAATTATAGCTAATAATTACAATTAAAGAGAACAAATCAATTCCTGATTTGTCTAGCCTATTCTAGGAAAGCTAATAAATATAATTAAGGAGACATGTAATTCCCGATTCACATCTCCCCTCAAATTGATGCGGCTGGTCAAGAAGCATCAATTTGCTAACAGGAAACTGATGGCGCAGGCGAGGAACAACTTTGGTCAAAATATCTGCAACCTCAAACTGAGTATTAATGTGAGGGATGGATATAATATGGTCATCATAGGCTTCACGAATAGAATGACAATCGACTTCAATATGTTTCATACGCTCATGGAAAACCGGATTTGCAACAATCTGAATGACACTTGTATTGTCAGCATAGAGAGACGTTGGCCCTATTTGAGGAAATCCAAGTTCAGCCAAAAGACCACGAAGCCAAATTATTTCCGAGCATGCAATAGACATGACACGATACTCCGATTCAGTAGAGGATTTAGAGACTCTTGCTTCTTACTTTTCCATGAGATCAACGAAGAAACAAGAAATATGCACCATCCGATGACAGATCGCCGAGTGTCGGGACATCCGGCCCAATCAGCATCACTATAAGCAATCAACAGAGGAGCTGTCCCAATGGGAAAAAAGTGACCCCGTTGAGAGGTACATTTCAAGTAGAGAATTATACGATGAACCGCTGCCAAGTGAAGATGACGAGGAGAGTGCATGAACTGACTTACTTGCTGAACAGCAAAGGATATGTCAGGTCGGGTAATAGTCAAATAATTAAGACTACCCACGAGCTGCCGATACAATAAGGGATCTGTCAACAGGCCACCCTCATCTCGGTGGTATTTAACATTAACCTCAAGAGGAGTATCCACCGGATTAGCTGATTGGAGGCCAGCCATAGAAATAAGGTCGGTGGCATACTTATGCTGATGGAGAAATATACCCTTAGAGGTAGAATGAACCTCAAGGCCAAGGAAATAATGCAAGTTACCAAGGTCTTTCATATGAAATGAGGCTTGTAAATGCTGTTTAAGTTGGATGCTTGATCAGATCCAGTAATGACCATATCATCAACATAAAGAAGGAGCAGAACAATGCACGTAGATGTGCGGTGAATGAATAAAGAGGAATCATACCGACTCTGAGTAAAAGAGAACCCAAGTAGAGTGGAACGAAATTTCTCATACCATGCTCTGGGCGCCTGTTTCAAACCATATAAGGAGTGTATGAGCTTGCACACACCCTTAGATGAAGAGAATAGGCCTTGAGGAGGAGTCATATAAATATCTTCAGTCAGATCACCATGAAGAAATGCATTCTTCATAGGGATGAGCATCGGACAGTTATAGTCGGATTCGGGCCCAAAAATCCCAATCCAACCAAAATTGAAGAGGTAAATATCACACCCATTCCCGTCCGCTTGCACCATCGGATAAGGCGGGTGACGGTTTGGGCGGGTCAGCGGGTGTGCGGGTGGGTTCACGCGGTTTTGGACCAAACAAAATATTTGCTTACAAAAGCTTCAATAGCATAAACAAACCCAGAAAAAACAATGGAGAAGAACATAAACAAACATTACTGAAGCAATCTCAAAAACAAAAACATCAATTTTTAGACAACAAAAAAAAAGCATCAATCTTTTTTAGTATTTTGTTTACAAAAGGAAAAAAAAGGTTGAAGCTTGAAGAATGAAGAGATCCGACATACGCAACATATTTTACAACTGCCTCTTCTTCGTTGAAGCAAAGAAATCACCATCTCAACAAATCTGGTGCAGAAGAAGACAACAACAGCAACTTGCGCCGATAGGTTTGACGGAGAGTCAGGCGAGATGTGGGCATTGCCTTATGCTGCTTGCTAAACGGCGAGGGTGCAACCGTGTCCACGACTCTGCTCGCGACGGATGTCCGGTGAAGGGTGACAGGATCCATTTGCGATGGGTCTTCTTTCGCGTCGTGGTGGCTGGATTCCATGCGAGAAGATGATGACTAGATTCGTTGAGGACTCAGTGGGTTTGTAGCGATTGGTTTTGAAACTAACTAGAAGAGATGAAATAGAGAGTAAAGTTTGGTTTAGAAATAAATGTGTGTAGAATTAGATATGGAAGAGACGAAAAAGTTATAAAACAAAACTATAGAAGAAATGAAGTATCCAGAAGAAATAAAATAAGGGATAGATAGAAAAACTGGAAAACGTTTTTCAACTTTCTGCCTGGGAAAGGATAACTTTATTAATTATTAATATTAATATAATAGTTTTGTTGGTATTGGTCATGCGTAGAAGTCTCATCACACTGGAAAAAATACAACAAAACCGATAAAGTGGAGGCATGGATTATTGTGACTGTAGCAGGCACGTCAAAATAGCTGGGCATCAAAACAGCAGGCACGTTATATGTACGCTTGGTAATCTTTCTTAGTCGAGTTCGGTTGCCGTTGGATTATATTACGTGGAACCGAGTCCGACCATGGAGACCCATTCTTATTCCTTTCCTTTGCCCATGTTTACCCGATATCCGAAGTAAACCGCTCGTTCCCCCAAAATTACAAACGGATAAGTCGGATTCGGTCGGACTAAGTATTTCTGCTCACCCATAATTCTTCACATCAATTTGATGAAGAGACCACCCATTAGAAGCAGCTATAGAGAGCACAGTTCTGACAGTTGTCATTTTGGCAACGGGTGCAAATGTCTCATCATAATCAATTTCATATTCCTGTTTGTTTCCTAAGGCAACCAATCGGGCCTTGTAGTGATTGAGGGACCCATCAGAATTCAGTTTCACAGAATACACCCATTTGCAGCCTATGGATTTGATATCAGGAGGGCAAGGGACAATGTCCCAAGTGAAATTCTCTTGAAGGGCCTAAAATTCCTCATTCATTGCTTTTATCTAGCGCACATCTTTAACAGCCTGTGAGTAACAAGTAGGAATAGATGTGCTAGAGAGAGAGGCAGTCAGAGAAGTATGTGAGGAATCATACTTGTCTGGTGAATTTTTATCAGGTGCTCGAGATATTCTACTAGAGCGTCGTGTTGCAACCGTTATAGGATCAGGTGGTGGATCGGCGTCGGAAGGGGAAGTGGGAACATGGTTACTGCGTTGTCTGACATATGTGATGCCTGGTTTGAAACGTTCTGTAGATTGAGACATGGTAGAAAATTTGGGAAGTATGACAATATCATTCAAAGTAGGAGAAAGGCAAGGAAACATAAATTGATTATCAAAAAAAGTCACATTCCTAGAAATGCGGAAGCGATGGTTAGAAACATCATAACACACAAAACCCTTATGAGAGTGACTATGCCCCATAAATGCACATTGAACAAACTGTGCTCCAAGCTTATGCCTTTCAAACAGAGGTATGTGAACAAAACATACACACCCAAAAGTATGTAAAGCACTATAATCAGGCTGAGTTTTAAAAAGACGAAAGAAAGGGGAATCAAGATCAATAACCGTAGAAGGAAGGCGATTGATCAAGAATACAGCTGTGGATAGAGCTTCCACCCAAAATCTGGATGGGACTGAAGCTTGGAGAAGTATGGTGCGCGTCACATTAAGCAAGTGACGATCCTTGCGTTCGACCATCCCATTTTGTTGGGGGGTATTGGGACACGATCGTTGAGACAAGATGCCTTTTTGTTGTAGGTACTCCTGAAACTCATGAGACATGTACTCACCACCAGAATTAGAGCGAAAGATTTTATAGCTCGTGACTGTAATCATCGATAAATGTGACAAAATATTTATAGTGAGCATGAGAAGCTACCGGAGACATACCCTAAACATCATTATGAATCATTTCAAAACAAGTGGAAGCACGATGAGCACCAGACGGAAAAGGAAGTGTTTTACTCTTGGCTAATTTGCAAACAGAACATGAAACAGAGGCAATAGAAACAACATGTTTATTACCCAATAAACCAGTTTTAAATAAATGAGACAAAACAGTAGAGTTTGGATGGCCCAATTTTCTATGTCAATCCTAATAGGAATTCAAAACATTATTACAAGTAAGAGATAAATGACTGGAAATAAACTGGAGTGGAAACAATCTTCCCACTTTAGGCCCCTTCGCGATCACCTTCCCCGACACCTGCTCCTACACAAGACAACCAGCCCGAGAAAAATTAACATTACAATTGTTGTCCACCAATTGACCAACAAACAATAAATTGGAAGCAAGTCCAGGTGATATAAGCACATTCCGAAAATAAGAGTTTATGTCACTTACATTAGTGATAAAGAGGGTATTACCATCAGCAATTTGAATTTTCTGATTACCATGATAAGAATGTAAATTGTGCAAGTATTCAGAGGAACCCGTCATGTGATTAGATGCACCAGAATCAAGAAACCATGGACGAGAAACATTAGGAGACTTACCCTTAATGCCCAAGGCTGAAAGTACCATTTGTTGAATCATTTCAGGCTGTAGAGCACCACCATCAGATGCACCGGTGGTGGAAGGACCAGCTGCGGAGCTGGTAGTGGCATGGAATGCCTGCATCGGACGTTGTATTGGTCGTGGAGGACGCGTGGGATAATCAGATATGATATGACCCTACTGCTTGCAGTAATTGCAAAACTTCTTACTGCAACTACGAGCAACATGTCCAAATTGTTTGCAAGAAAAGCATTGATCTTGTCGCATATCACGTCCTTTACCTCTACTTTGGGCAGCATATGCAACTGTCACAGGTTCAGAAAGGACAGCATCATGAGACATGGTTCCTTGGGTAAGGAAACGTTGCTCCTCCATGAGAAGTTCGCCAACACATGTATCCAAAGAAGGAACGTGATTCCTATTCAGCAAAGCACCTCTGACAGCCTCAAATTCCAGGCGAAGTTTCATGAGAAATTGATCCCGCTTACTGGTATTGTAGACATCTTGGACAGCCGAGAGTGAAGTTTTGGGAACAACAACATATATAATAGCAGAGTGTTCTGTCCACAAATTCAAAAAACCAGAATAATATTCTTGAATGGACAAATTACCTTGCTTGTAATTGGCTATCTCTAGCTCCAACTGAAAACGCTCGGCCGTGTTGTCCTGGTTGTAAATACGCTTCAAATAATTCCACATTTCTTGAGCAGTTGTAAAAGAGCGCAAATTATTGATCATCTGGGGATCAATAGTACTGAGACTCCAAGAGATAATTTGCGTCTTTCACTTCCCACACATCGAGGGCAGCTTTCTCTGTCGGTGCCTTGGAGAGGTCATCCAGGTGACCCCATAATCCTTTCCCTTTATCGTACATCTTGAATTGAAATTCCCAAACAACATAGTTCTTGCCGGTGAAGCGGATACAAAAATTATCTCTTTCCTTTTCTGAAGCCATGAAAACACTGTTGCTATAGCGAACAACAAGGAGGGAACCGCGAACACGAAATCGCATAGAACAGCGAACCAAAAATTATGTCAAGGACCATGAACGCGAGCAGAAATCGCGAGCAGAAACGGAGTGGGAATCGGAAGCATAACTCACGTGCAGTGTCTGAACAGGGAACACGAGCAGGAAGCAAGACACACCAGGAAGGAGAAGAAGTCGCGAAGCACACCAAACCCACAGAAATCGCGAAACACACCAGACCCAGGTGTGACCAAGAACGAACAACCAAGAACGACCAGGTACAGTGGCAATCACACGCACAGTGGTCGCGAGCAACAGAGGAGCAGGTCGCGAACTACACAGAGCAGACCAAGAGCGACGAAGATTGGATCGTTCCTAGTCTGCTACCATGTTAGGAATTCTGGCTTCATCCTTTCTGCTTTGTTATTCCTTCTATAAATAATGGTTACAACATTTACAAGTAATTACAGCTAATAATTACAATTAAGGCGAACAAATCAATTCCTGATTTGTCTAGCCTATTACAGGAAAGCTAATAAATGTAATTAAAGAGACATATTAATTCCCGATTCACAGTTTAATTCTCATTCTCCACTTAAATTTAAACCCAAACATACTGCTTATCTGCCATTGAGATTTTTTTTAAACTAATTTAGACTCTAGTTTGAATATTCATTTGTTTGGTCAGAAGCTAAATTTGTGATGATATATATATATATATATATATATATATATGAGTGATCAAATTACACAGTAATACTTATGTACTGTTACACTGCTCAATAACTTTGTAACGGAAAACTGTATTACAAAACTTATCATTGAATTGAAAGATACTATCACATAAATTGTATCTATAAAAGTTTATATTAATCTAAAATCACTTGATATGTCATTAAGACGCATCAAGATTTACGTTAATTACACAACAACTATCAATAGTCACGGTGTCGTCTTATTTCACACACCAATAATTCTGTCCACGTAAATTACATAAGCCATTTATCCTATGACATGGCATTATTGGCATCCCTGTATAATTTTTGTGTTTATGGCCTAAGGATGAAATTGATTATGATTGTTGTTAAAAGTGCATGAAAAAAAAAGGACAATCAACATTTTAATCATCATTAAAATCGCCATAGGAAAAAATATGGAATTTTAATTAACAAATGTCCGAACAAAAAATAGGGACAAAAATTTTCAATGGCCATGTTTTCGCATCCTATGTTTGAACTTTTTAATTTTGAAAAAAATAAAAAATTGAACTAATTGGTAGAAATGTATTTAAATGATGATGATGATATGTAAATATCTCATTTGGTTGAATGTTGATTGATCGAAGAAATTTCAGTATTAATTAAAAAAATTAAGAAAATTAATAATGATATTTATAGATTATCAACATTAATTTAATTTTGATTTTGATTTGAATTCAGTGTGAAAAATTTATCACAATATGAGAAAAGAAGGACTAAAATCGCTCTGAAAAAACTCATGGATCAAAATCGTACAATGCCTAAACTAGAGGAAGCAAAGTGCAATAAAGCTTAATAATTCTACAAAAAGATAGTACAACGTCTCAAATTAGGATCATTGCCAAGCATCCAATAATTGTTGGTTAAATACCTTTGACTTTGATGAATACTGTAATTCATTCATCGAAATCGACCTTTCATTCTGGTTGCACATAGAATAGGAGGCATATGCAGTGCTGCGAGAAGGAGTAATAAGTAATAAATCGGCAAAAGATGGACTCTGTGACGGGCAGGTCTTGCTTCATGCACCGCCAATTTCCCTTTCCTCCTCCTTCTGTGTCATATGGTTGTTATAGATCAAGAAAAGCACACTTGCGAGCTCCCATAGTGTCGTGCTCGCAGTTGCGCCATCACGACCCATTCTGCGCCAAGAGGACTTTCCTCTTCGTCACTACTATCGCTTTTCTTCCTTTCAGAATCGCAACCGCAAGTAAGTTCAACCTTCTCACGCTTTAACCATTACTAGTTACTAGTATAGTTACCCTCTCAAATTCATTTATCGACGAATTTACATTACAAGCTTAGCCAGGTTCCACTAATTTCTTCATCAATTTCTCAATCAAACTTATAAGTTCATAAATAATAATAATAATAATAATAATAATAATAATAATGGTGATGATGATGATGATGATGGTAGTAGTTGTAGCAGCAGCAGTCCAAAACCCAAATATAACATACTTGTTTGGTTGAATGTATAATGCCATTAGAGCTCCATACACATGTCAAAAGGAAATCTCCATTTTTCCCTTCTGGATCCTAACATTGATATGCACCCCATGCATAATTTGGCCCTTGCTTTATTAGTTGTATACCTCTATTACTAGTAGATGTTTCATGAGGTATGCCTTCTACTCCCCCAGGGAAAAAGTGGATTTCAGGGACCTCAGTTGTTGTGCTGCATTTTGAGTATGGGGTGTTGAGTAGGATTCTTTACTTTTTTTTAACTGTTTAGTAAAGCATTGTGGTGAGTCTTCTTTCCTGTAGTAACTTGTGTAATTATTCATCCTCCTTTCAGAGGAAGGTGAGGTGAAGACACCAGAGGACAACCAGAAAGCAGAGGTTTGATTGCGGCTAAATATAGATACAAATGTTGAACAGTAAACTTTTGGTTATCATACGTGTCCTTGGAATGTTTAATGTCTTCTAAACTGTGTAGCTTCTGTGGACAGACAGAACCTGAAATGCACAACCCATCAAATTCCTCTCTCCTAGATGGAATTGGAATACTTTTTTCTGGTGTGCTAGGTGGTCTCTATGCATTCGCTCGGAGAGAAAATTCCACTGCTGTTGCAACAATAGAAACAGTAAGCTTATGTGTACTCTTATGATTCTTGGAAGCTGATAAGACACCAATTTCTCTCTTCTAAACAAACTCATGCGGTAAATAAAAAGGGAAATGAGGAAGTGTTCTTCTCCTTTCTCCTGTCACTAAAGGAACAAAAATGATTGCTCTCTTCCCATCTAATTTGATTTTAAATGGTTAACTTCCTTTTGAAAAAAAAAGAATATTTTTTTATTAGGTTTTAAGCCATATATTTTACTGTTCAATATGTACAGATAAGCTGCAAACTGATGGAAAAGGAAGAGCGGATTGTTTCATTGAAGAGGAACTATGAATCAGAGTTACTGAATGAGCAGGAGGAACGAGCCAAGCTACTTGTAAAGGCAAAGGAAGAGCAGCAAGCATTGATAAACCAACTAAATTCTGCAAACAGTACTATCACCCGCTTCGGACAGGAGCTAAAAAGAGATAAAAGTTATATCACAGAGCTGAAACTTCGAATTGGCACACTTGAAACTGAGCTTTCAAACACTGATATAGACAAGAAGGATCTTGAAAACAATGTGAAAGAAAAGGCAGACTCCATTGGAATTTTGCAGAAAAGAATCAATCTGCTGAATATGGACCTCAAGGACAAAGAGGACGTTGTTCAGAATCTCAATTCATCCCTTGCAGTAAAGGAGTTGAAATTGAGAAATTTGAATTCTACCTATGAGCAAACCAAGGATGACTTATCTCATGTTCATTTGCAGATTCAAGGTATGAAAGATGAACTACTGAAAAGCCAAGAGGAATTAAAAGCAAAAGATTCCCTGGTGATGGAACTAAGTTCAAGAGCAAGTTCCTTAACTCTTGAGAACAATGATTCTAGGAATAAATATGATGTCATGGAGCAAGAATACAATGACCTTAAATTGACTGCTGAAAAGAAGGCTGCTTTGGATGCTTAGGTTTTGAGAGAAAAAGAAGAGGAGCTTTACCAGGTAAACGATCAGTTTGAACATGCCTTAGATGAGGCAAGCAAAAACCAGGTCATCATTGCTGATTTAGCCCAAGAAAGACAAGCTTTAAAGGAGTCTCTGGCGAATGAATCTAAAAAGGTGAGTCTTTTGAAGTATGAACTCCAAGTCATGCACGAGAATCTTGGAAGATCGAGGAATGAGTCTGATGAATTGGAAAGACATCTAAATGAGTCAAACGAATTGTGTAAAGAGCTTGAGCTTGAGGTCTCTAAGCTTTCATCTGAGCTCAGAGAGGTTAAAGAATCACTACAGAGTAGCCTTGATGATTCAAAACGTGGAGCTGAAATGCTAGCCAGTGAGCTTATGACCGCAAAGGAACATTTGAAGAAAGCACAAGCAGAGCTGCAAAGTATGTCCCATGAACTGACTGCTGCTGTTCAAAACCGTGATAGCCCACAAAGAGAATTAATTAACATCTACAAAAAGGCTGAAACCATAGCTCAGGATTTGAAGAAAGAAAAAGAGTTAGTTGCTTCTTTGAACCAAGATCTACAAGCTTTGGAGAACCAAGTCTCAGAAGACAAGGAAGCCTGAAGATCTCTTGAAATGGACCTAGAGGAGGCTACCAAATCACTGGATGAAATGAACCAGAATGCGATGATCCTTTCTCGTGATCTAGAGAGGGCTAATTCTCTGGTTTCTTGCCTTGAAAATGAGAAAGAAATACTATACGAGTCCCTAACAGAACAAAGAAATGTAACCAAAGAGGCCCAGGAAAAAATTGAGAATGCTCATAACCTCATCATGGAACTTGGCAGAGAGAGAGAGATTTTAGAGAACAGAAGGAAGAAATTGGAGGAGGAATTGGCTTATGCCAGGGTGAGATATTGCGCTTGAGGAGTCAGACCAATTCTTCAAAAGTTGCTGTTAGCAACGAGCCAGTGCAGAAGGATGAAGGTGAAACCAGGATCACTGCAAATGCGCGGAAAAATAGCAGAAGAAGAAAGGCTAACCCCCAATGACATGGTGAAACTTGATAACGATTTTTACCTCAATATTCCAATGCATTCACTTTGGCAGGTGACGTTGCACTTTATTCACTTGGGCATGCAAGCATCTCCACAATAGCATTGTACAAATGTTTACAATAGGAATTGTTGATTGCAGTTCTTGTCTTTCTCAAAACTGTTAGAATCAATGTAGTTTTCAAGTCTCCGTTTTACTTAAAAGGGAACAAGATCAAAAGAGTTTAGTAACTATGCAGGGACTTTCTTTTTTAAACCATTTTGAATTATAAGGACTTAATTAAAACTTGTTACAACTATAGGGACTAATAGATTAATTTTCCCTTCCTTTTTCACTTGAAATATTTATGTTTGGATAGAACATTAATTTATGCATTATTATACTTTATATTCGATGCTATGGTTTTAGTGGAAGAGCCCAGAGAAAAAATAAATGAAAAGTTAGAAATATGAAGATAAGTTTTAGAAACACGACTTCTACCTGGCGAGGAGTAAAGCGTAAAGCAAAGTATGTAAAATATTAAGAATGTTCCTTCCAGTACTCTCTTCCCCCCCCCCCCTCTCTCTCTCTCTGTAAATGTTTTTTAAATGCTGGGATTATGTGGAAATTATCATGTATTGTCTAACAGTAAGTTTTATTCTTGCCAAATACTGGTCGACTATTCCTGTGATTTAATACAGTCTAGTTCCTTGCAAATGTTTGATTGGCATAAGTAACTTGAGTTTTGAAGTCAAGAAAAGGTGGTGTTGAAGGATTGTAACGGCTGCTGTTTCTATATGTTGGATGATCCCCGAGATCGTCCAATTAGTTGATGGAATTTCTATTCTTTTTACACTTTTGTGACTTCTTGATCTTAAAATCTTGGAAATATATGTTGTGTGGTATAACTTGCAATGGTGTTGTTATGTTGGAAAGCAGAATGGACCTCTGTGACTTGCATTTTTACTTCTTGATTGATCTATAAATTTTTAACTCATTGGTCTTTCCATGTATAGTTTTAGAGTAAGGTTATATCTTCCTAAAAATCCTCATAATAGTCCTCTTCATTCTTATTACTTTTTAGTGTCTCTCTCTCTCTTTTTTTTTTTTTTTTCCTTCCTTCACATTAACAGCAAGTGAGTCGTGTTTTGGGTGAATTTTCAACCAGTGACCATTTTTCCATTCTTACTTTGTTCATACTTAGAAGTTTTATTATTTTCCACTCAATTTTCCTACACGTAAAGGTGATAAAAACGTGTCTTTCTTGGGTACTTTTTCCCTATAAGTCTCTAACAAAAGACAAAATTGCTTGAGTAGCAGAAAATACAAGAGTAATATTCGGCAGGACCATCAACCTGACAAGAAACATTCTTCTGAGAGAACATGGCTCTTGATTTTAATATTGTTTTCAAGGTTTCCACTAACATAAATTAGACTCGCTCAGGAACTTAAACAAGAGTATTTCTCGCAAAAAAACTCCGGAGGTTATAGTTTATGCCCCAGAAAGTTTGATGGTTCCTATAAGATCTCTTTACCCTGTCCTAAAACGCCATTAATGGAAAATCAAGGTTGAGCTTTCCCAATGTCAGCCACAGCTTCTCCCACTGTGAGGTAGACTCCTCTAAATCCAAAGGAATCCAAAATTTTTGACATATGCAACTTTTCCATCACATTTCCAACTGGATTTACCAACACAAGCTGCAGTAGCCAATTATAAATGTAGATGTTAGAAACTAGAAAGAGAATGATGATAGTTTTTTAGGCTTTCTGAAATGTCAATTAATGTCTTTACCTGAAGTGATCTTTTTTCCAGCATCTTTCTAAGTTCACTTAAAGTTTCAAGCCCACTTGTGTCTATGGCTGTGACAGCTGAAAAAACAATGTTGTTAAGTAAAGATGTGCCCAAACCTTAAAAAACTAATGTAGTAAAAGTCCAATGAAATTTGTACCTGTCATGTCTAAAATTATGCACTTCAGTGAATTTCCATTATTTGCTTTTATGCGCTCTTCCTCTTCTCGAACCCATCTCAGTATCCTGTAGCAGGAGAAGCTCTTAATCATACGGAATTATGGATTCAATCGAAGAAATATACTAAAATGGACTTAATATTGAAATTTTAGAAATCTCCTTGTCTAACCTCTCTTGAAGGTAAGTTGAATTAGCAAAATAGATTGGAGACTCAACAGCCAAGATGAGAAACGAAGGAACTCTTGATGCTTCTTTGTATTGGTTTATGTTGTGGAATATTTGTGTTCCTGGTATATTCCCCAATACCAAAGTGTTTGGTCTAGAGACATGAAGCAGTATCTTGAAGACTGATATGGCAACCTGAATATTTTGACCAAGTAATTTGGTATTAAGCATGCATACATAGCATTATCATGTAATATATTTTAGCTTTGCAATAACAAAACAGATTAATGAATTATCAGCTTACCGCAATACTCAGGCCTAAAGGTACAGAAATGAAGAGAACCCCAAAGAAGGAGCACATACAGGCCAAGAAATCAAGTTTGTCAACCTTCCACAATTTATATGCAGCTTGATAATCTATTAGCCCAATCACAGCAGCAATGATAATGGCAGCCAAGACAACATTTGGTGTATAGTAGAAAAGAGGCATGAGAAACAAAAGGGTCACTAGAACAGCTGCAGCCATGATTATGTTTGAAACTGCTGTCTGTGCTCCAGCATTGTAGTTAACAGCTGATCGAGAGAACGATCCTGCAAGTATTCAAAAAAAAAAAAAAAAAAGAATGTAGATTTTCTCAAAATTGATGCTTCTTAGATAACTAGTCATGTGGTCAAATTAGAGGAGAATTATTACCTGTTGTGACATAGCATGAACTACAAGAACCAGCTATGTTCATAAGACCAATGGCCATCATTTCTTTGTTTCCATCTACTTGGTAGTTCTTAAGTGATGCAAATGTTCTTCCTACTGCAATTCCTTCCTGATACATAAGAAAATTTGGTGGAATAGGAGTAAGAGATGATTAATCAAAACGGCATGATGTGATATATATTCTAGTCTGTTAACATGTAGTTATTCATGGCCAATATAGGAGAATACAATGCATATCAGAGATTTTCTGTGACCAACAGTTTGGGTTAGCTTACTGTGAGAGATAGGATCCCTGTGACAATGCCGGTTTTTATGGCAAGAGCCAAGTAAGGACCATTGAAGTATAACATGTTTGATGATGGTGGATTAAGTCCCTTTGGTAAGTACCCAATCTGCCAGAGAATAGAGACAGAATCAGTTACTAGAAAGAGATGATATATTTATAGTCTCTTGTGTGTCCAAAAAAACCAATGATTAACAAGTATGTTTCTTACAACTGAAATGTTATGAGCCTTATTTCTCAGAAGAAAGACTAAGAGGGTTGACATAATAACTGATGCCAAAGGGGCAGCAGCAGAAACCCAGAATAGTTTTGGTTTCTTCAAACTCTGTTGCAGATTTTCAGAACTGTCAGATCTTAGAAAATTGTTGAATAACCAAAGCAAATAACTGTATATATGTCTCAATGCAAGATAGAGAAATTTACAATGTGCCTTGTTGTCAGCAGGAAAGCCAGGAAACCGAACCCCATAATAATGGTTTGCCATGACCACTGCACAAATCGCTCAAATACTTTAGTCAACTAGAATTATAGAAAGGAAGAAAAGATAAAGATTTTTTTATTTATGAACTTTCAAGAAGAAGGAAAAAAAAAATTGGAATATGATTCCCTAATAGTATAATATAATATAATACGCCAAGAAAACATATTTATGATCCTTCGGTTAGCAACCATGGAGTGCAATGATAATCTATAAATTATTATGGAAGAATCAGTGCTATCAGAAAGTTTGAAAGAGTTGTGTGGTGGGGAAAAGTTATTTTCTTTTCAAGATAGCTTTATAGAGCATTTGCCTTCACCGTTAAAGAAACAAAACAGTAACTAGAAAATATCAAAACATGTTCTGTGGCTGTATTTTTTTCCTTTAATTTCTCAACTTTACTCACATTTCAAAAATCAAAAGATTGTGTTTGGAATCATTAAAAATATTAGAAGTGATTTAATTTAGAAATCACTTTTCATGTTTGGTATTTTATTATAAAAATTTGAATTAATTTATACATCAAGTTACTTGTGTATAATATATTAGTAAGTAATTTGCTTTATTGTCTTTACTTATAAAAGTCTAAATGACTTAATATACAAAAATTTTCAAACATTAAAAACATACACAACCCACTATAATCCCCTACAAAATATAAATGACTTTTGTTGTGGTTTAAGGACAAAACTGATATCTAGTTGTTTATGTCCAGTTTATCCTGGTCCTACTGAAAATATACCAAAAACTGTTCTTGGAATGTATTAAGAAACTGTCTCATTGCACTTTTTTACTCAAAATAACTGTTTTTTTTAGTGCAACCAGGGGAAACCGTGCTTAAGGCACTGAAACTAAGTTTTGTCCTAATTTTGATTATAAAAAATGGGTATAAATTAAATTAAATTAAAGAATATTTGATTCCAACCAATCTTAAAAGTAAATCGCGAATAAATTTGGTGCTCATGGTGGAGCTTCGTACCTCGTTCTTTTGCTTGTAAACAGAGAAGAGTACAGGAATTATTTGCATCTTGTTAGTAAAGTGCACTATTCCAAGTAACCCTTTCAGCTGCTGAAGTGACACAATAATGGCAGCACCAGCCATGAAACCCACCAGCGTTGCCTTTGACAGGAAATCAATTACGAAGCCTAACCTGTATAGAATAGATAATCAAATCAAATTAAGGTTATTTCAATCACAAAACATAAGAAGCCAATAAAATAATAGCCTTTTAATAACCATAAATTCTTAATTTTCAAGTTAACTAAACCCGTCACCAGTTTTATTATGATAATTAAACTAATTTAATTTAATTTTTTCACTTGCAAAAATAAAATAAAAATAAAATAAGATGATGCATGATTTCATATCATATATACCTTAATATACCAAGAGAAGCTTGGAATAAACCGGCAACGAAAGTGGCAGTGAAAGCCAATTGAAGATAGAGAATAGGATCTCGAGTGTAAGAAACAGTCTCACTCAACATTGATCCCATAACCAATGATGCAATCGAAACAGGTCCAACACCAAGATGTCTAGAACTTCCAAGCAGAGAGTATATCAATGGTGGCACAAAACTAGAATCTGCATCATCATCATCATCATCATCATCATCATCATCATATTAATTAGAACCATCATAAATAATAATAATAATAATAATAATAATAATAATAATAATAATAATTCAATGCCATGATCAAACTAACTAGTAGAAATTAAAATTAAATTTAAAAATACTAACACAATCCGACAATAGGTGGCAAGTTTGCAAGTTTCGCATAACTGATTCCCTGCAAAGAAGAGACGAAGTTGAAATATAAATGACATTAATTAATAGATATACATAAATAACACACACATATGTATAAATATGATGATGATGTATAACTGAGACATGCAACAAACATGCATTAAAAGTGAAAGAGAGAGAGAGAGAGAGGGACCTGAGGAATGGCGAGGCTAGCAATGGTGAGGCCAGAGATGACATCAGAGCGGAGAAGGGAAAGGTTGTAAAGAGGAGCCCAATGGAAAATGGGGAAGAAGAATTGAAGGGCGAGAAGAAGCTTGGTGAAGCAAGGTTGGTTTTTGAAACGGTGGAGTGGATCATCAGGGAAGAAGATTTCAGAGAGCCTCTGTTTGAGTTTGTTGAGTGCGGTTCTCTCCGGTGGTAAACGAACTTGGTGGATTTCCTGTGGCGGCATTGGAATCTCGATTTGAACTGCTTTCATGTTTGTGGTGGTTTCATGGGAATCAAAGTGTTCTACTCTGTTGGAGTTCACACCCATTATTAATTATTCTTCTTCTTCTTCTCTTTAACTCCAACTCTAACTCTTGTTGGTTGCGGTTTTCTCTTGAAAACCAACGCGGTCATTTTATAGCATAGCATAGCACCGCACCTATTCGCGGGCGCGTGCGTGCGTGCAAGTCTAGTGTCTGATTTTTCGGGGTATATTCGTCACCTCGTGTATATATTGATTGTTATAGCATACATTTATTGCAATTCATCCATAATATATATATATTTTAATTTAATAAAGAAAATCTATATTTGTCAAAAATAAATAAATAAAGAAAATCTATAATGTATATACTATTATTGTTTTATTTACTGGGAGTATACTATTATTGTTAAATGTTAGATGCTATATATTATAATAAATTTTAGAAAAAATGCTAGATGTTATAAATTATAATAAATTTATATTTGTTATAAATATGTTGATTTGATGGATGACTATATCAATTTGTTATCTCGTTATATCTTTACCATATCCCTTAATTTGGTCCATAACTAGTAGCCCATTATCTCTATAAATAGGGCTATTAGGTTTGTCCTTGTACACAGTGCCGTCTTAATCATTTTGGAGGCCCTATTCTAATCTTAAAAATTGGGCCCCTAAAAATTAAGGATCAATATATATATTATTATTTCACAAATATTACAGCAAATCTAAGGTGGTGTAGTGGCTTGGGAAGGATCAATATATATATTATTATTTCACAAATATTATAGCAAATCTAAGGTGGTGTAGTGGCTTGGGTGCTTAGTTTTATTTGCCGGAGTGGGGTTCGAATCTCTCTCCGGTATTATTTTCATCAATTTTTAGCACAAAAATATATTTCCCACGGAAAAACGTCATATGCTGGACTCGAACACGGGTCACAAGGGCTGCTAAAGACAAAACTACCGTTGCACCACACAAGGATTCATGACATATATCACTCAATATTATATATATAACAAAATATTTGGGGCCCTCAAATTTGGGCCAAAATTTGGGGCCCTGTGCTATTGCACTGCTTGCACAGCCCACTAGCCGGCCCTGCTTGTACACACTTGATCAGATTATCAATACAAAGATTATAGCTAGTTCCTGAAGAACTAGCCTTTAAATCATAGTTCCTGAAGAACCGGTCTTTGAGTCTATATTTCTATTGTCTTATCTCTCTACTTTCTTTTGTATTTATAACACGTTATCAGCACGAGACTCTACCATACGAGTGATTGCTTAAAGAGGTTTTATTGAAAGAACTTGTTTTCTTTCTCACACTCTTTGGAAGATCATGTTTTTCTAATATTTTTGTTTTTCATGTTATTTAGGTTTTTTCATGGAAATTTTATTCTCATATTGTCTAAGTATATGATTATCATATTGTGTATAAGAATCTTGATAGAATTCTAGAAGAACTATAAGTTTTCTAGGTCATCATTATATGAAAATTTGTGGAATAGTTTTTGAAAAACTAGATTTTTAGACCATGAATGAAATTTTGTATTGGATACAAAAGTTCCTTAAAAACTTTATAGCACGAGATTGGTTCATGAAGAACTTTAAAATTTTTTAGTGCTACGAGAACTTCCTGAAGAACCTTACAATTTTTTGATCACTACATATAGTTCCTGAAGAACCTCATAATTTTTTAGTCTTTGCGTATAGTTCAGAAGAACAACACGATTATTTTAGCGCTACATAAGTTCGGAAGAACTAGATTTGATCCTAATACGCTTTGAAACAAAAGAAAAGTGAAAAAAATTATTGATTGTATCTTTCCAAGATAGTTCTGAAGAACTAACATTTGAATCTCGTTGCCTATTTTCATATTAAAGATGAGATCTTTACATGTTAATTCCCGAAGAATTAACCTTTGAATCATAGTTCCTAAAAAATAGTCGTTAAATTCTAGTTCTTGAAAAACTAGTCTAACCATTTGCAAAAACATGTGTTCTTTGCAAAAGATATTATCATTGATTTGTTTACTTGTTTTCATATAAATTTGGATCTTTGTGTATGTGATATATTGTAATTCTTGTTATTGTGATTCATATATTTTTAGAATCCTTATCCTTGTTTTATATAAAAATGTGATCTTTAATTATATTTTGGAAATTTTGTTGCTATATAAAGATATTGAATTTCTGATATAATACTTTAATTAATTGTTCAAAATTTGTTGCTATAAAAATATGACATTTAATATGGTAATTATGTATTTTAAATTTCAAATTCATATTTTTAAATTTATGTTAGTTTTCAAATTTTGATTATGAAAATTATGCATTTGATCTTGTTCTTACAAATAATATGTACCTTGTTATGCCTATTTTTTATTTAAAAAAATGGAGAAACTTTTTTATTAGTTAATTCATAAAATGAAATGTTTAATTGTTTGCTTGAAATTCATAAAGACACAGGTATAAGTGCAAGAAATCTTACGTCCTTAGAAGAAACGATGAAATAATTTTTCTCAACACCAAATGAAAGCTGAAGAATACATTCAGGTGTGGTATCTACCAAGTAGTGTTCACATCAATTACTGCCAAGCACGATCAAGTCTTCAATGGTGTAGCAATTTTTATGTATGCTTCTTTTTAAGGTAAGAATTTATGTATACATATCTTTTTACGCTAAGATTAAAAAGACGCTATTCTTCAATGTTTGCAAGATTTGCCCCACAATTGGTCTTGAAGTACCAAAATAAATGAATAGCCAAACACTCTTGTCTTTTATTGGTCCCGAAGTACCAATACATGATTTCAAGTAATTTAAAATATAGATTGATCGTTAATTGGTCCTGAAGTACCAATACAAAATTTTAAGTGATTGTGAAATTGGTCTCGAAGTACCAATATAAGATTCCAAGTAAATGTGAAATTGATCTTGAAGTACCGATACAAAATTTCAAGTAATTGTGAAATTGGTCTCGAAGGACCAATATTGGATCCACACATAACTGTTAAAAACGATCAATGCACAAACTAGAGTCTCTTTTTGGTCTTGAAGTACCAATATTTAGTAGACAGTGGCAAAACCTACACAATTATTTGTATTAAGAAATATTTTATGCAATTAACATTATCTGAAATTAATGTTGATATTGTATCTGGTATTGCAAATATGATCGAAGGCTCCAGAAGAGCATGTGATATATCCTCAAATAGAACAAAATTATCCATTGATGATGCGTTATATTTTAGTAGATCCCGAAGAAATCTACTAAGTTTCAAAGATATACATCGCAATAAGTATCATGTTGAAACCAAAAAAAATGAGAGAGATTTGAAATATCTCTATTGTTTTAAAAGTTCATATTAGAGAAATTTTAAGATTTTCCATTGGATTATATATTATAAAAGTAAGGATGACAAAGTTAAATTATATGCACCAGAAGTGGTCAGATCTTACAACTTTTTATGCTTTGACATGATCGTCTTAGTCATCCCAGTTCAACTATGATGCAATGTATTATTGAAAATACACACAGATACTTATTAAAGGATCATAGAATCCTTCTACCTGATGATTATTTTTGTCATTCTTGTGCTAAAGATAGTTACTCTTTTCTTTTAATGCTCAGATATGATTGGTTTGCAAGTTATTATTATTTTTTGGGTGATATATATTATCTTATGTACTAATCCTTTGAAAGGAAATATTTTAATTATTATGTAAAAATAATTAATTGAGAAACAAAAGGCGTCGCTATTTTGCTACACTATCATATGAGATATATACGAGTAAAAATTTTAAGGTATTGCAAAACAAATCTTTTGATGCTAATTTTAATTATCACTTAAAAATTTAGTGTCACCTACTGTTGTTAATTAAATTATTTGATTATTTTTTAACTAGTAGTTATAATAATATATATTATTTAAATATATACAAGAGCTGAAACATTTGAATATATTGTGTTTGAAAGCATGGTGTGAGTGCAAAATATTAGTTTATTTATTCTGATATTTTTAAATGTCAATTATATGTTATATAATTGGATACATATGATGATAACATGCATTGATTAATAAATTTACAATTATATATTATACAATTCATAATTTATTTGATGGTTATATGGCTCAGCAATTTTGAATTGTGCATTATTTCATGTATATTTAGATATTGTGATATCTTGACATATATTTTATTATTATATATTTGATGAATCGGTTTTCCTCATCAGGGGAAGAAAAAGATAAAAGAATAAAAACACAAGAAGTTTGTTGTAAGACACAAACATTATCCATGTTTGATATACGCACAAATCAATGTGAACTTGAAGTTCAAAGAATAAGTCATTTGCAAAATGTTACAAACCAATTACTAGATATCTTTACAAACATCCAAAAAGTCTCTAAATCACTTGTGTTAGTTGCAAATATTATCGCATAATTAATTGTCCCTGCAGGATAACTAGCGAGTATGGCAACCCATGAATCTAAAGTACGCTAGAAGCGTTGTAGACTTATTGGTGCAAATGATATTATTCCTAAAAGAGGGAATTCAAAGTGATGATCCAAAAGATCATTGACACTCTAGAAGAGGTCAAAAGCAATATGAATCAACAACTCCATATTTCCAGTTAAGTAACCCCAGAAGTGGTTCCGGTACCGGCAAATTACGAGATCTCATTAAACCCTGGAAATATGGGGGGAAGATGTGAAGTTGTTGATATGTTTTTGCTTATGCAATAGCAATTGATTATAAAATTATTAATCACGATGAGCATGAAGCTCGAATCATATAGAAATGTCGACATTTAATTGATTGGCAAAAGTGAATTAAAATAATGCAAGCCGAGCAAGACTTATTTGCCAAACATAAAGCATTTGGACCAGTAGTCCAGACATCTGAAGTTGTCAACATTTGTTATGCGTGCAATTACTTATAGATTTTGTATTAGTTTGGCAGTCTTTGAAGAACTTGACATACATCAAATGGGTGTAGTGACAACTTGCTTATATGGGTCATTGGATAATGACAGATATATGAAAATCCCTGAAGGATTTAAGATGCCTGAAGCATACCCCTGAAAAATTCAAAATGCATGAAGCATATACTTGAAGGATTTAAGATGCCTGAAGCATACTTCTGAAAATTCAAAATGCATGAAGCATATCCCTGAAGGATTGAAGATAGCTATAGCATAATCCTAAAGAATTATAAATATGCATGAAGCATAATCATGAAGGATCTAAAACATCTGAAATATTTTTACTGATGTAATCAGTTTAATTTGGAAATATGAGGACTTTGAACCTATAGTTCGAGATTCAAAATATGTTTTTAATGGACCTGAAGTCTGAACTCTCATGACACGAATATGTGTTATTACAGCTTATGGTTAACTAGAGAGTGGTCTCTATATTGAAAATCTCGGAAGGATTAAAACTATTGAAATCATCTATTTGGATTTACATATACTGATAGTTTATATTCTCTTATTTATCATATTAAACATTTCATATTGGTAAGAAATGTTTGAGTTACATACATGATGCAATTATGGGTAAATTTGTTTATTTCTTTTTTCTCACATTGTTCAATATGATTGATATGAATTTTGATTATTAATATTCTAGAAATTACTTCAGTTGTTCCAAACTATAGATGGTATAAATAAATATCTTCAAATAAAATGTTTTGAAAGATAAGATGTTGTCTCGGCCTACAGCTCGAGCATTTGCAACAAAAAACTTTGGTCCTGAAGTACCATATCATGTTGTTATTGAAATACTTTTTTATGTTGCAAATAGCACAAGATTGTATATAGTTTTTGTAGTGAACTTGTTGGCCAGATTTTGTTCAGCACCAACCCGAAGACATTGGAATGAAGTCAAACAAGTTCTTCATTCTTTCTAATCCTCATAAAGCTTAATCGCAATCAGGTGATGTTTACACATGTGGAGAAACAGGTATATCTTAACGTTTTGTGAAGCAAACTATCACAACCATCTCCTCAAATCATTCAAAAATATTGACTCTTCATTAAACAAGTTGTGAATGCATATGACTGAGAACTACGACTCAGTATATTAGAGGAACATGCAAATTGATGAAAGAAGATGACAAGCCAACAACATTTCAAGAAGATAATGCATCATGAAAAGATTCGATTAAATGACAACTGAGCATATTTATTCACAAAAGCATTGTGAACTTCAATTTTCAATAAGCTTGTCGATAAGCAATTTAAAGGACATTCATAAATAATGTATTTTCGAGGGGAAGTATGTCACTATGAATATTGTACTCTTTTTCCTTCGTTAAGTTTTTATCCCACTGGGTTTTTCTTAGCAAGATTTTAACGAGGCATGTTCATAGTGTATAGTCATCCAAGGGGAAGTGTTATAAATATGTTGATTTGATGGATGACTATATCAATTTGTTATCTCGTTATATCTTTACCATATCCCTTAATTTGGTCCATAACTAGTAGCCCATTATCTCTATAAATAGGGCTATTAAGTTTGTCCTTGTACACACTTGATCAGATTATCAATACAAAGATTATAGCTAGTTCCTGAAGAACTAGCCTTTAAATCCTGGTTCCTGAAGAACCGGTCTTTGAGTCTATATTTCTATTGTCTTATCTCTCTACTTTCTTTTGTATTTATAACAATATTTTACTTTGTTCAATTTTAAATATCTAATATTTTGCCTGAGTTTTGCATTAACCACAATATTAATTGATAACTTATTATTCGAATTATTTGAATTAAAACATTATAAATATATCTGATGATACTTTTTTTTTGTTGACAAAATATAATGATACTTTATATTGGTAATGACATTAAATTTTTAGTATAAAAAATTTATGCATAAAATTAGAGTATTAAACAATAGTATGACAATGCTAATTGTTAAACACGACTTGAGAAAAAATACTCAAAAAAATTAAATAACAAAATAACACAATAAATTATTAAATATTACTATCACGTTTTTTATATGTGACAAAAATATTAATGGGCCAATTGTTTAAGCTTTAAAATAATTTTTAACAGTATAAAAAAGTGAAGCATTTTTACAGATTATTTGAGAAGCTACTCAGAACAGCTTCTCAAAAAAAACTTAAAAACTAGTTATTAATTTCAAGATTCTGATTTTTAGAAGAAACATATTCATACAGTTAAGAAATCTTAAATTTAATATTTTTAAATAAAAAGTGATGTTGTTAGGAAAATAATCCCAATAAAAAATTATTAATATTGAAATTAGTTAAGAATAATATTGCTAATAACTATTCTAGAACCCGTCAAAAAAATCTTCTAGAAACAAATGAAAATAATAAAATAATACTATTTACTATTAAATATTAACCAAGGTAGTTAGACTCGCGAGTCGACTTGTCTGATTCTACGAGTTTACGTTTTTACATGGATGAAATTAGTTGACTCGTCTTGTAACTCGTATCTGCACAAACTCGGGTGGACTCGGACTAACTCGCGAGTCTGAGCCGAGTCAGCGAGTCAGTGTTGACATTTTAAAAAAAAACCCAAAAACGATATCATTTCATGCGTTTCGTTCTTTCTTTTTTCGAAACAAATACTTAGTTCGCAGGTCCACAGGTTTTGGAACTTGTGTGTTTGGAGGATTTAACATCTGAAGAATGTTGCAATTATGTTTTGATTCTAATGTTTTGTGTTTGGAGAATGTTGCAATTATATTTGATGCTAATTTTGCATGAGCATCTATTTTTGATTTAGCATGCTGATTGTGCTACTAAAATTATCTTTCATTCTATAACAAGTCAAGTGCGACTTTGGGATATTGAAGCAAGTAAATAAATTATGCTTTTTTGTGTGGATATAGAAGCAAGTCACGTGCACATAATCTCCCATAAATATTGGCTTTTTTGTCTTGATGATATTATAATAAGTATTTGTGATGTGTAGATTTATTTAATATTATTTTAAATATTAGGTAAACTCGTGCGTCGAGTCTACCTATGCTCCACGAGTTTGCCTAGACTTTCTCATTAATATAATTTTAAACATTAGGTAAACTCGTACAAGTTTACGAGTCGAGTTACCTATGATCTACGAGTCTGTCTAGACTCTCTTGTTTGACAACCTTGATATTAACCATGGTTGTTAAACTCTCGAGTTAACTCTTAAACTCTTACGAGTTTACAATTCTAGATTACAAAAACGAGTTAACTCACATGTAAACTCTCTTTTGCGTAAACTCGTACGAGTTTAAGTAAACTTTGATAAAATCGGTAAACTCTCGATTTTACTAGTGAGTTTACGAGTCTATAATTTTACATTGACTTTGCCTTAAAATGTAAATTATCGGTCAATATTGTTGGCTACTTGGGTTAAATTACCTATATGCCGCAATATATATTGAATTTATAAAGTTAATTTTACTTTTTCAATGTTATTTTTATAGTAAGTATTTGTGATGTCTATATTTGTTTAATATGATTTTAAATATTAGGTAAATTCGTACGAGTTTACGAGTCGAGTCTACCTATGCTTCACGAGTTTGTCTAGACTCTTTCATTAATATTATTTTAAACATTAGGTAAACTCGTACGAGTTTACGAGTCGAGTCTACTTATGCTCCATGAGTCTGTCTAGACTCTCGTGTTTGACAACCTTAATATTAACTACCAAATAAAAGGAATTTCATTGTATTAAATAACTATGATATTAATAAATATTTATTAGTATTGAAATTAGTTAAGAATAATACTGTTAATAACAATTTTAGAACCCGTCAAAAAACTATTCTAGAAAGTAGAAACAAATGAAAATAATAAAATAATATTGTATATTATTAATTATTAACTACTGAATATAATGCATTTCATTGTATTAAATAATTATGATTTTTCTTGTTAAAATGACTCGAAATATAAATTATAAGGAATGTGTAAAAGATTTTCAATTTCAAAATTACTTAATTAGAGGTAATGTATATAATTGAATGTCTGAATATTATTGTTGCAGCTATAATATTGTAATGACTATCTATTCATATTTATGATCATTTTTCTTTAAATAGACGCATTGATTAACACGTGATTTTATAATTATTCTTAAAAATAGATGTATTTCAGACATAAATTTATGTGATGAGAGTAAATAGTGAATATTTTTATAATCTTAAGGATTAATTTTCTCTTAAATGACAAAATTGATCTTCTTTCTCTCAAATTATTTATCTCTTTACTAACCAAAAAAAAATTATTTATCTCTTCAAAATCATCCGTGGTGTCATATATTCTTTTTTTTTTTTGGACATGCAGTTCATATATTCTTATTCATGATTAGAAATACATTTGATGTACCACTATTATAACATTTTAATTAAGAGAAAGTTTATCATTATCTTATATTTATTGTTATCTTCATTTATATAATTTATCGAAAATCACTTTTATCTCAATTTTTTATCAACTTTAATTATTGTGTCTATTGCTTTTATTTAAATTTATTTTGTTGTCTTAACGATTATTTAATTTTTAAAAGTTTTTATTTATTTTTGAATGATAGTATGATTTATTTTTTTCCTACAATGATTAAAAGCAACATTCTTCTATATATAATAAAGGTAAAAAAGTTAAATGCACAAATTTGGTGAAAAGGGTAGAAGTGAAGTTTACTTTATAATATTTTTTAATGAGTATATTTATTTAGTTTGAGTTTATTAACTCCTGGTGACTTGATGCTCCGTCTTAACAGCTGTTCGTCGGAGTTGAATGAGTGGGGAAAGAAGCTTCGGGGTAAGTACCGTGTGGCTATTGAGGACTGTAGGAGGGAGTTAGAAGCAATCTGGGAGGGTAATGGTGGTGACCGATTATATAAAGAGGTTTAGGAAAAGATGAGTAGCCTCTTAGCTCAAGAAGAAGCCTTTTGGAGACAGAGGGCGAAGGTGTTTTGGTTACGTGATGGAGATGTCAAAACAAAATTCTTTCACGCAATGGCTAGTGCTAGAAAGAGAAGAAACACGTTGACAACTTTGGATAGAGATGATGGCGTTCGGATTGAGGATCAACGAGGTATGTGTGATATAGCAAAAAATTATTTTGTCGAACTTTTTGCTCAAAGCCAAGATGACTATGACCCGGTTCTAAACTTAGTTGGTGAAAGGGTGAGCCGAGATGACAATGACACCCTAACAACTACTTTTACAATTTCTGAATTCAAGAAGGCCTTATTTCAAATGCACTCTGATAAATCTCCTGGCCCGGATGGTCTTAATCTTGTATTCTACAAGCGCTTATGGGATCTTTGTGGGGTCGAAATTTTCCATGCTGGTGTTGCGTGGCTGGAGAGGGGGTTTTTCCCTCCCCATCTAAACGACACTAATATTGTTCTCATCCCCAAAAAGGAGAACCCTACATCTATGAAGGATTTATGGCCCATATCCCTTTGTAACGTGGTCTACAAAATTATCTCAAAGGTACTGATTAATAGATTGAAACCGATCATGCAAAAATGTATTTCTCAAGAGCAGTCGACGTTTGTGGAGAATAGGTCCATATTGGATAACATGATGGTTGCTATAGAAATTCTTCACCACATGAAGTGCAAGGTTAAGGGTAAGGAGGGGGAAGTGACTCTCAAAATTGATATTAGCAAGGCGTATGATAGGGTGGACTGGCAGTTTCTGAAAGGAATGATGCAGAGGTTGGGTTTTTGTCAATGGGAATATGCTTGGAAACAGTTCAGTATTCAGTTTTGGTGAACGGTGAGAATGTTGGTCCAGTTGTCCCACTGAGAGGTTTGAGGCAGGGTGACCCTTTGTAACCATACCTCTTCATTTTGTGTGCAGATGGTCTTACCACTTCGATAAAAAGAGCAAAAGTGAAAGGTGATATACACGGAGTGAAAGTGTGTGGGGGAGCACCAACCCTCACACACCTCTTATTTGCTGATGATTGTTTTCTGTTTTGCAGGGCAACGAAAAGGGAGTGCACAACCTTGAAGAACCTATTACAAACTTATGAGCGAGCCTCGGGGCAAGCCATCAACATGCAGAAGTCAGAGATCTATTTCACTAAGAACACTAGGACAGAAATGCGAGAGATGATAACCACCATGTTGGGTGTGACTGAATGCATTGGAACCGGAAAGTACCTGGGGTTACCCTCTATGGTGGGGCGAGATAAGAAAGCCGTTTTTGCCTACCTGTGTGACCGGGTCTGGAGAAAAATCCAACATTGGAGAGGGAAACACCTTTCAAAAGCAGGGAGGGAGATTTTAGTTAAGTCTGTGGCTCAAGCCATCCCTACCTATTGCATGAGTATGTTCCTTCTTCCTCTAACTCTTTGAGAGGAGATTGAACGAATAATCAACTCTTTTTGGTGGGGCTCTAATAAAATGACTAGCAAGGGGATTAACTAGTTAAGTTGGGAGAGGCTGACAATGAGGAAGGAGCATGGAGGTTTGGGATTTCGCCATTTTCATGACTTTAATTTGGCATTGCTAGGGAAGCAAGGGTGGAAGATTGCCACCGATAATGATGCTATAGTGTCTAGAGTATTCAAAGCTAAATATTTCCCAAAAGTGGATTTTCTGGGGGCTTGCTTGGGCCACAATCCCAGCTTTGTTTGGCGAGCATCCACACTTCACGAGTAGTTGTCAAGTTGGGCTTGAGATGGAGAATTGGTGATGGTCGGGATATTAATATATGGAGTCAACCTTGGTTACGCTCGGAAGGAAACTCTTGTGTGACTAGTAACCCAACTGTAGGCACAGAGGACTGGTCAGTTGCAAAGCTCATTGATAATGATGTGCACTGTTGGCATACTCAATTGGTAAGGTCGCTTTTTAACCCCGTAGATGTGCAGCAAATTCTAAAAATTCCAATTCCTTGTGTGCAATCAGAGGATAAACCGATTTGGAAGTTAAGTAGAAGTGGAATTTATTCAGTTAAATCAGCCTACTTTGGTGTCATGGAGAACCTTATTGATAATTCCCATCTTAGGACTCCTGGGGATTGGAAACTTATCTGGAAGTTGAGGATTCCTCCCAAAGTGAAGCTTCTTGTTTGGAGAGTCTTGAGAGGGGTTCTTCCAACCCTAGTGAGACTCCAAATAAAGGGTGTGAATTGTCCTAGTTTTTGTCAACATTGCGAAATAGGCGAAGAGAATGAATGGCATGTGTTCATGGGTTGTGAGAAGGCGGCCAGGTGCTGGGAAATTGCTGGTCTTTATTCACTGGTCTCGGCCATCATCCCTCAGGCGACAGACTTCACAGATTTGATGTTCAGGCTGCTGCATAATGCCGAACAGCAGCAGAAGCACAAGATAGCAATGGTTATGTGGGCTTTGTGGCGTGGAAGAAATGAGAAAATCTGGAACAATGAAGATATTGATGCATCCAGGTCGATTATTTTAGCAATGAATATGCTGAGAGATTGGGAGCTGGCTAAGCTTGATCGTGGCAGCAACCAGAACTCTACAACCAACGCGCAGTAGCTTAGCTGGAGCAAACCAGAATCGGGTTACCTCAAAGTAAACGTTGATGCAGCAACTTTCGGTGATATCAACAGTTTTGGGATTGGAATTTGTGTTCGTAACCATCTCAGAGAATTTGTCCAAGCCAAGACCATTTGCATTCCCGGTGTTGCCCCAACGATGGAAGCGGAAGCGAGAGGTTTATGGGAAGCCATCTCTTGGATGGGTGAGTTAGGCTACCAAAAAATCATATTTGAGCTTGATTGTAAATCGGTAGTAGACATAGTGATGGGGAATTCAAATTGTCAAACGGAAGCAGCGACCATCATTAGGAATTGCAAAGAAAAGTTGACCCTTCATCAAAACTATTCGGTTAGTTTCATTAGGAGACAAGCAAATGTTGTTGCTCACTCTTTAGCAGGGGCATCAAGATTCCTAGCTAGTCCCCACGTTTTTTATTATATGTCAACCTGTATTGCCGAACTTATTTTTTCTGAAATGGAATAGATTTGTTTCTTTCAAAAAAAAATTTGTTTCTTTAGTCATTTATTATGGTCACGGTTAAACTTTTTTTTTGACTCAAGAAAATCAACTCATTTCATTCATAATCAAAGAGACAACACATGCTGGTATACAAGGTTGTCAAACTCGAAAGTTTAGGTAAACTCGTGGAGCCTAGGTGAAATTGACTCGTAAATTCGACTTGTAGACTCGTCGAGTTTACCTAATATTAAATAAAAATATAAAAAAAATTATACATGACATATATACTTATATAATACCGTCAAGATACCAATAATTCTAAATTTCAACTCCATAATAAAGCAAAATAACAAATCACCATAGTAAAATGTCATATCAAAAGGCATAAATGATCAAACCATACATAAACTCATAAAAGCATAAGTTCCTAAAGTTAAAACATTTTAAAAAACGAGTTAAATGAATCGTCCAATATCCAATCCTCTAATAACATCATTTCCATCATCATCATTATCATCTTCATAACCATCTCCATCTCCATAAAATTGACACAAATAAAATTGACACCGGTCAGATAATAAACTTGAAACTTGAAACGAGGATATTATAATAATCAAAGCAAAAGTCATATATCGGTTCATATAAATGGGGATATAAATATAATAATCAAAGCAAAAAGTAAAAGTCATACACTGGTTCATATAATAATATTAAAAAACTGGCTTTGAAAAACTTGAAGATAAACACGAACGAGTAACGACGGAACGAATGTAATAAAAAATTGAGACATGTTTTTACTTTAAAAAAATGGATATAAATATAATAATCAAAAGCTAAAAGATGAGAAGCAGTAAAAACATACGAACGAAAGAAGAACGAAGAACGATGCTCTATTTTCTGGTCTGAGACGAAGTCATCGTTCACGCTGGGAAAAGAAGCCGTTCAAGTCCCAGTGCGCGCTGCCGTGGGCGTTTTAGTAATTGAGATTTCTATTTCTTTTGAGAAATAGAGAAAATCACCACTCCAAAAACTCACCCTAAGCATATTATTAGGTAGATTCAAAAAAATGTTTTTTAATATTTGACTTAAAATTTTATTTTGATAATTACATGATTTTTTTTTAAAAAAAGTAAAAACTAGGTAGCTTTGAATTCTCTATTCTTACCCACATTTGGAGCTCAATATTATTTTTGAGAAATCGTTCTTATTTTTGTGCTTCTTGTACAACATTTTTTATTTTATGCTTAAATATTATTTTGGTCTAGTAACTGTATATACCGATATTTATTTTTAGTCCTTATAAGTTTTTTTTTCCTTCTCATTTCCGTAAAGTTAGAACCTTTACTTTTTGGTCCCCGATGTCATTTATCATATAAGCTGACGTGGTTAACTGAATCCCAACTCATTTATATGGACATGTTGTGGTGGATTATCTATGGTATGTGACATCTAAATCTAATTCACCATCTTAGTTGTTATTTTTTGTTTAACTTTAAAAAAAAAAAATCTCCCCAGCCCCACTCCACCATCTCTCCCCATCCTCTTTGGCCACCCCACCTCACCACTCCTCCAAAACCTAAACCAGAACACTCTTCCACCTCTACTCCTCCCACAAAAACTACAGTACAACCCCACAAAACCCTTCTCTTTGCCGCAAAGACTATAACTTCACTGTATAACCAATCTCATCACCAAGCTTGCCACCAAACCCTCAAACCCCAACACCCCAATTATTGTTGTTGCATCCATTTTTTTCAGGGTTTTGAAAATGTGGAGCATGGGGTGGCAGTGGGAGGGAGGGACAACTCGAATTCTCTTGATGCTACGGGAAGGGGCTTATATTTGTTGTCTTTTATAGTCCATTCGTTACTTTTTTCCCACCACCAACTTGGGAACTGGCGAAGCCTTAGCGGATAAGTGCTTTCTACTATGGCCTTACCTTTCTTTAGGAGATTTTGATCACTACCATCTGGTCATTGCTTTTCCTACCTCTGATTGTAATACGAACTCATGAACTACCTTATCTACTAGTATAAACCCACGGAGCGGTAGGTCGATCGTCGCTCATCCCTCGTGTTCTCTCCCGTGAAGTGATTAATCTGACATTCAACCCCTATGGAAAAGCTAGTCTTCCGATTGGAGTAAACCCCCTGATTGCCTAAGATCTTCCTATATTCAACAACGACCTTATGGTTCCGATGCCAAACGTCACCAAGGACAAGATAATCCTTGAACCGTTGTCTAGGCTAAACCCCGAGTAAATGTCGTGATCGCTCTGGTGTCAGACGCCCGATGATGATTATCAAGGCCCTGAACTAAGCTCTCTAACCACCGAATCGATGTCACACAGATAATCAGTCTCCCCTATCTCTAGTTAGTTGCGGCTGACAGCCATAAAGTCTTATCATCAGTTGTCATTCGCGACAGGGTTGTCAACCTACGCAGCGCTCATCATAGCAAATAGCAGGTCTGTCTGTATCCTAGGTAAGCCCCGAATATAAGGACACCTAGCTTTTCACCCGGAAGCTTTGATGAATGACTAGTTCAATAAAAGATTGAAACTAATAGTCCGCTTAGTAGAAAGATGAGACCCATTAGGAGATAACCATGGCATAATCTAACCTGAGCCACACAAAGACTCCCTTAACGGTGCGGGCACTCCCCCCCAAGTCAAGTACCCCCCAAGGAGCTTGTGCAACACCTTGAACCTCCCTTCAGAGTCAAAGGTTGCCCAGGTGGCTAATAAGCCAGTCAAACTCAAGAAAGAAGATTCAAGGCCAGCAAAGTAGACTGTAAAGAATTTCTTTATATAGGCCTCCTCTAATTCATATGGAAACCTACATCCCCAAAGAAAACGCAGTCCCAGCCATCACCTAGGAAAGATCCCAGCTGTCAAGCAAGTACCACACTCCAACGAGTGACACTTAGATAGCTGAGAGGGTCCTAATGCCAAACTAACCACCGAAACACTTGTCACTGGTACAATCCGATCATGCCATAGTGCTGACGAACAACATGAGACTTCCGGTTTCCACACCTCGGAATTCCACTCAAAAATTCCATTAAGTTCTCACAACCGCGCCAACCGTGTACAGTGAACGCAAGAGTGTTCCGCCTACTGCAACGAGACCTCAAAGGTGCCAGCTGCATCGTCACACAAGTCCTCCCACCAGGCCACAATTCAATTCATTCGACGGTCTGAACTCTTGACAACACTACTATCATCCATTGCTTGATGAGGAGTGAGGAGGGCAGTGTGAAGGGATTGCTAACGAAAAGGCTTTGAAAGCGGATGCCATTGAAAGAAAAGAGAGTGACGAAACTGACGGGAATAAGGTGAAGCCAGACCTGACCCGAGGGTGACGGAGATTAGTGTGCTACCTTTTTGGGTATCAATTAGTTAGAGAACGTGGGCTGCATTGGCTTAGGAAAGGGCGGGTTTCGGTCTTGGTGGTTGACTAAGGGTAAAGGCATTATGTAGCAAAGTGGACTTCCCATTGAATTCTATTATATGACTACATTGAATAGGCTACTACCAGCTGACAGCTACACGGATTCACCACTACTTATGACTTCTGACTCCTGTTCATAGACAAACTAAGAAGCAAGGAAAGAGGAACTATATATATAAGATATCAGATCTGTTATCCGCTACAACTCTAACTCCTAACTCAGGAACTACCTAGCTACCTTAGGGCGGATTGCTGAAGAGAAGAACAGCTCCAAGGCAAAGAAATGAAGCAAGACAAACTGAAGGACAGACAGAGCCAAGCTCAATTCATTGTTACAGGGTGCCACGCGCTGATAAAAGCACAAGAGGCACAAAGCAGCAAGGATGAGGAAAGGACAAGAACGAGAACATCGAAGCAAAATTAGATATATAGTAATCTTAATTATAGTAATATTAATTGCTTTTTTTTCTTTCTGTCTTTCTTCTCCTGTTGCTTCTTACTATACTATTTTCCCTAATAGGCTGTTAGCAATAAGAAGAATAGGCTGCCTTCGCTCCAGCTTGCTCTACCACCTATGCAATCACAGCTCAGTCATTGACTGGCGAACTCAAATGGATAGCTGCTGGGAGAATTGCGACTGATGAATTGCAATCAGCCGCTGATTCCCTTGCCGTTAGATCCGTGCCTCAAGACTCTGCTACTGGGACTCGATCGGAATAATCTACTGTAGCCATCTCTACCCACCTTTATGAATTCTAACTTCAACCAGCCATGACAAGGCTGAATTTCTTAGAACCCGTTGTTGTTTAGAAAGACCGGGAGCTGGGAAAGACGCTCACTCATACTGATAGAAGGCATTTTAAAGATAGCGGACAAGCAGAAGAACAAAGACACTGGTTGGTAGCGCTAACGACCTCCATAGCATAAGGGGGAAGTGGACGTTTCTTCTGATCAATCAAGTGCCCTTCCCTGGGAGGGTGAGAATAACTAGTATTGGTTCTGTTTCTTTCATTGAAAAATAAATGTTTTGGAATAATATAGTATAGTGTTTAAGCTGCGTTTACTACAAATGGGCTGAGCCCGGATCTCATTAGCTTGGCCCCAACCAGAGGGACTAGAAGGGGGAAATAGCCAGGCACCAGAGAACCAAGCTTGCTCTCACTATTTATGGATAGACGTGGGTAGGCTGGCCTCCCGTTGAAGAAAAAACACTCTCGACGAGCCTTGACCGGGCGGGGAAGTTGATCTGGTAGATCGACTAGCAGTTTCAGCTACTGCTAGTGATAATGATTTTGCTTATTCTCTTCTCACAACGTGCCTAGCTATTATGTTCTGACTCATGCATTTGCCGGTAAAGCACATCCAAAGTGATGCGCGCTTTCATAGAAAAGAAAGAAGGACGCCCGCCTTCAACTCATCATATGGCTATGCTTATGCGCGAGAACTTGTGTACATACAATCATGAAAGAAAATAGCATTTCGAGATGTAAAAAAACACTTACAATGAAAGTCAATACTCCGGAACCGGGGAAGCCAAGGTAGCCCAACTTCTTTCTATTTTAGTATAATTAGAACGGAGTCTCAGTAAATCGCGCTAAAGCCCACCCTCTAGCCCGTCAGGCTTTTCCCAGATTCATCTAATTGGATTCTCTTTCTTACCTGCAGCAAAGAGCTCTTAGTGCACCCGAAGGAAAGTCAAGAGGAGAAAGCAATCCAGTCAGAGAGATAAGGCGGCTGTGAACTAGGATAGGAAAGGATTCACTCTTTGCCTGTCTGGTCTACCTGATTGGGAGGTAGCTACAGTTCCAGCAGAATCTTAATCAGACTCTCGCTCGTACCAAATCAATGCCGAAAAGCCTACGTAGATAGGGATAGACCACCCAACCTGTGAACCAAAGCGCATTCCAACTCCCTTTGGCACAAAAGAAAGTCTGCTATCAAATAAAATAATCGTCGGATGCCAGGTTTTGATTTGAATTTGAAATTCTTCGTTCCTTCTTGACTTGCCTTCGAGCTAGTTGAATTCGATGTCGTAGCAGTCTCGGGGTAATTTGGTCTAGTAGCCGTTGCAGTCCTTCTATACAATTCTTAGACCGGACCCACTCTTACTTCGTGGGCTGCCTACGTATCTCTTGAAAACAAGATAGTTGCTTTGTATTAGAGAATCAGGTCACCGTAGTTCATTTGTAGAGCATCTATCAGCTTGGAGTGGAGCCCTATCTATCAACGCTGGGCGGGCCTCACCCTTGCAGGCTACATTCTTTCCAAAAAATAACCTAATTAATGTCTCAACTTAGAAAACAAACAGAATCAAAAAGGCCATCATTAATGCGAACAAGGCAATAGCCTCGGTTAGAGCAAAGCCCAGGATTGCATATCCGAATAACTATTTTGCCAATGATGGATTTCTTGCCACGGAATGAATTAATGAACTGAATACGTTTCCAATACCTACAGCTGACTCCGTTGAAGCAATTGTAGCACTACGCACCTATTGATTTTGCACCTTCTAACATCTCGAATGGAGAAAAACTCGTCACGCTTTTTCATTCACGATTTTTTGTTCTCGTCGCTTCAAAACCTCGTTCCTTTTCTCTTGGACATCTCACTTGAAATGCAATCAATGCATAGGGTCGGGCTGTCCGGGATAATCCTCTTTCCAAAAGCAACTCCTATTGTCACTGGATCTTTTATAAGTCTCTTTTAGAAGAAAAAAAAATTCTAACTAATTATAAGCCCCTTTTCAAATTACAAGATATACTAATTATTTTTTTCCAAAAGTACCTCTAATTAATTGCATAGTATTTAAAAATCCAAGACATGCATTAATTAATTAAAAGTATAATTGAAGGATAAATTTGGAAAAACATATACATTATAGACAAATTTAATTATCCTAACTATTTTTCTTAATATGTATTTTTTGTCTAAAAGGGCTTATAAAAAGTAACGAAGGGAGTATTTATTTTTGTCAAAAATTGTCCTTGTTATTTTTTTTCTCGAAATGGTCACTTATCTTTATTTATTGTTTTGAATTCGTCCAATACATACTACCATATAAGCCACAGTTAATGGTATTAGTAACGGAACCGACAAAAAACACCATTTTGATATAACTTTTGTAAAATAAATAATCATTTCGGAACAAAAAATAAAACAGAGAACAAATTGAAACTTAAAATGAAAAATAAGAGACTAAAAGTATAATTTATAGTCGTTGTGAACCAATCGGTTGCTATTAATATGAAGTAATACTTTTTTTAAGAAATGAAGTAATTAATTTAATTTGTATTCATGTAGAAATATGTTACACGTATATTCAATGATGTATTGTCACATCATTTAATAAGTATGATAAAACATGTATGTTTAAACTCATTACATGAGTGGTAACACATGTATTATTGAATATTGTGTAATAGTGCATAAAAATTAAACTAGTGAAGTAATACCTATTTGCGTAAAATTTGTGAGATTTGGCTTTTTTGGTACCCCAATACTCTTGGGTGCATGAAGAACCAGCCTCAAAAAAGTTATTTTTCTTTTGACTCCTCCAATAATTAAGGCAAGTGCGTTAGAAGTTGGCAAGCATGTCATGCAGATCCTCTTCTAATGTGGCATCACTGCATAACACAATTCGCTAAATATATCCAGAGAAAGAACAAGTTCTCCATATTCTGTGCAGGCCTTTATTCAAAAAAATCAAGAGACGGCTGCTCTGCTTTACTTAGTTGTCTTCTACATTAATATTCTTCCTCACCCGACTTACTCTTCTTTTTGAGATTCAATTCAGATTCAAAATGTTGGTAGTATGAACAGAATAAATAACAATCAATCAAGTAGTACATTTTTTTTTTTGCTACACTCTGAAGTTGCAAAATTACTTCTAGTAGTTCAAAACATTGGTAGTATAAACAAACAATTAACTCTGAAGTTGCAATTACTTCTGACTTTGTTTATTGAACAAGTTGAGGTATAAATGACAACATGCTGCTAGCCGTATCCATCTTTGACAGAAATAGGTCAATAAAGATAAGTTCTTCTTTTTGATATAAAGTGGAGTAGTTCTTAAAGCGAATAGCAGATACTACCTCTGTTTCTATTTATAAGTCATTTTAAACAAAATTACGCTTATTAAGAAAAATAGTCAGTCTAATTAAATTTGTCAATAATGTGTATATTTTTCTTTATTTACCCTTCATTTACATTGATTATAGTGTGACTTGTCATTTCCCAAGACGAGACTTTTAACATTGATTACAGATATTTTTGGAAAAAAATAATTAATACATCTTGTAAATCGTAAAAGGGCTTATAAAAAGAAACATTTTTTTCCTCTAAAAGGGGTTTATAAATAAAAACGGAAGTACTGTAGTAATTAACTAGAGTTAGGTTTGGTTAACTTAAGAGAATGTTACAGTTTATGCATTAATGGGAGGCAATAGAATTATAGAACCCCATCTATACCCCCACTTTGAAGACTCACTATTAGAAGTTCTACATCTGGATTGATGAATGTAAAGCCAAATGAATAAAATTATTATTGTCATCCCACCTATAATTTGGCCACTGATTTTAAAGGTGTCAGGATAACTTTGATTAATCATAAAATTGATATCATGAATGAGCTCACCACTAATTCCATCACTACTCTTAATTTTTTGGTTACAACACTACTCTTAGGGCTCGTTTGGTGGACATGATATGATAGAAAACTGGATAAAGAAATGATAGGATATAGACATGATAAGCTCTTATCATATCATGTGTTTGGTGCGCACCGGATAACAAATCAGATATCACTATATCATGACTTTAGCTTTTTAAAAATAATATAAAATGATAAAATTATCCTTGTGACATAATTGTATATAATTTTTTTTGACAGCAATTACATATAATTTTTAAAATTAAGTACTTAGATATTTAATAGTTTAAATTAATTTTTATAATTTTTACAATTTTTAATATTAATAATAATTTTTTATTTGTAGTTTTTATTTTAAATATTTTTATATTTCTTGGATTTTAAATTATTCTTTTATAATTTAATTTTTTGTATTATGTAAAATAACGTAATCATTCTTGTTAAAAAATTACATATAAATTTTAAAATTAATTATATTATTTTATTTTTTCAATTTTACTTTTTATTTATAATATTTTATATTTTATTAGATTTTAAATTATCTTTCATAAGGATGAATAGGGAAACAAATTTCTTATCCTACCATGTTGTCTCTAACCCAGCCCTCCCCTCGGGATAAAATTTTAACTAGATGGACATGATATAGGTGACAAGATTGAGTTATCATACCATGCTGGTTCAACAAATACTAGATTACGACAAGATATGATTGATTATCATATTCTGTTTCTCCTATCCTGACCACCAAAGTGGCTGTTAATTTCTAACAGTAAAGGGTTAGGTACTTGTGTCTATCTCTTAGTACTGTAAATTCTCTTTATCAGCAACAATCATTCTGCAAAGCCTTAATTAACTATTCCTAGTGGCAGGTTCAACCCAAAAATTAAAAAAACAAAAATGGGTACTTTAAAACAAACTTTGATGTACACCTAATTAGCGACATAACGGTCATTCATATAAAACTGCCTACAAGCGTTTGTTTGATAAATAAATAAAATTTTATAAATGCAAGTAGATGGACAAAATGGACAATCTAAAGGATTCAGTTCATTTCTCAAAGTTGGGTATGTGAATTATTGGTTCCTTTGCTTCCCTACTTTTGCTAATAAGTTGGTATTACTCCATCCATCTCATTTCTTATATTAAGTATCTTCTTTGAAATATTTGTATGTATCGAGTTATTTGTCATTTTAGAATATCGAGAGAGTATTTATTATTTTTTCAATTATCTTATATTAATTAGTCTTTTCACCAAATTCCTACTAAAATAAAGACATTTTAGTCGACACAACTTATTTTACCTTAAAAATAATTGTAATTAATAATTTTCTTAAGACATGTATATTACCTTAAACGACACTTAACAGAAAGCAAACATTACCCTCCCATATTTCAACACAACTACTATGCTTCTTATTCTACTTTTTTTTTGTGTTGTAACAAGAATTTAACCAATTTCTTCGAATTGAAAAAGTTGAGTGTAGTACTTGTTTTATACCAAATTAAGTAGCTCCCCTTAGTGCAGAATCTGGCAGAGTAGTCAAAAGTTTCAACCATTTGTGACTCACATTCTCGCGTTAATCAACACATCAAGAGCCACTAATATTCGTGAGGCAAAGTAGATTTATTGAGTATGGGGTTGAAGTGGAACACATGCTAGACCGTAGGGTAGTAGATTCTGTTTTCCCTTGTTTACTAGAGGGGAAAGGGACAGACTAGTATATCATATATGCGGCGGTAGAGAGTTGCGTTTGATTATTGCTGCCCTCAAATCAAATGCATGGAATGGAAAAATTAATTTTATGCATGATTTATAAGGTACCCACAATTGATGGATCGGATACTTTGCCAATTCAAAAGGAACACAATGGATGGACCAGATGCAATTTCCTTTCTCCCATTTTGAAAGGTTCTCCTCAGCTTTGTGTGAAAAGAAAGGTTTGATAGGAACGAGAGATGAATTAATTTTCAAGATGGCTGGCTATTTTAATTTATTGTAGGTCAGCGTTGAGATCCTAATTTCTATACATCGACCCTTTTCATTTTTATTTAGCTGACAGGAATTTGATTCTTCCTTTTCCAAACAATCTAACAGAGATTTCTTTAAAGCCGGCCACACCCTTTCTTTCTTTTTATGGCACCAATGAAAATTTAATCAAAAATTCTCCTTGGAGCAGGAACAAAACTTATCAAGTATATTGAGTGGTCTAATAGTATGTTTTTTTGGTTCAGGGGAGGCCCACATGCAGTGTCACAACGCTGATAACGAAAGACTAATCTGTACTTATGCGTAGAAGCAAATATTGCAATGGCCAATACCATGTTTGGCATAATGCGAGAATCGAACCTGAGAGAACCCGGGAGCACCAGGTAGACCCCCGTGTCCCAGGGTAGCTTATGCCACTGGGCCAACGGTGTTGGTTGAGTGGTCTAATAGTATATGTAGATTAATTAGAGTTGTTCACAATTATTTATTTGCAAGGCTGTGTCAAAAGTACCCACGAGAAATATTTAAGTGGCAATTAAAGTTAAACACAACGATTGAAGGGCCAATTAGACAGCCAGCAAGTAGTGGTGGAAAGAGTAAGGGAAGTCTTGCACAAGTCTTGTTTGTCTCTCACCTAGACTCTTTTTAGAGGTTTTTTTTTTTTTTTTTTGCAAAAGTTAGTATGGAATAGTTTGAAAGCATATTTAAAATTCTATTCTGTAAGTCACAAATTTACCTTTAGATTGATTAACAAGTCTAAATTGTTATGTAGTTCAATACGTTTAACGCTTTAAATAGGTTAATAAATATAATAATTTCAAAATATTATAATAAATATTTTAAAACCAATAATGATAGTAATAATATTACTATCATATTATGTATATTTACTTAAATGGACTGATAATTAAACTTAAAAGATACTTTTGATGGCTTAAAGTTTAATTTAGTCAAATAAGTTTTTTTTTAAAATCTTAACCTAATTTATTCAATAAATAAATTTTTGGACTAGGTTAACCGTAACGTGAGTTTGGACACGCTTGACTTATGACTATTAGTGCCTGTTTGGTGTAGATTTTTTTTTTTTTTTGAAAAAAAAATGGATGAAAACACATTTTCGCAGATTAATTGTGCTTTCAATGCACGGTGATGGGAAGAATTTTTTTTTTTTTTACTTTTTCCTTTGACTTGGTCAAAAACTTAGACGATTAGTTATTTCCACCATAGCAATGAAAATACTTGTAGGAAAATGACACAATGATGGCGGTTTTTAAAAAAAAAAAAATAAAAAAAATTGTGTCAAAAGTCAAAAACCAAAAATTGATTTCGATGGTGATGGGAAAAGTAACCGCAAATCAAACTGTGTGTTAATTGATTTCCCTTGCACCAAAAGATTGTGCATATGGAATGGTTAACCAGAAGGTTGAGAGAGTCCCCCCCCCCCTTCTCTGTTCAATCGATTCTGGGAGAGGGAAGTCAGAATTATTGGATCGCTGGTGTAATGATTAACTAAATTAATCATTAAAAAGGTTTAATCTCTCCTATCTTTGTGGTCTGCTGAATGAAACTCTCATTAAGAACAGCCTCAACCTCAACTCATGTTGTTAGTGTTGAACCTTTTAGTTTTAGACCATGGACCACATGGTTGTCGAACAAGATAAGGCAAGAGACCAAAGGAAGGTTCTGTAGCAATGCTCTAAAGTCTAATCAGTTCGTAGTCATGAGTGCTTTCAATGTAAGAAATGCACCATGGATTAGAAAGAAACCATGTTCTAAGTAGTAGTGAAATTTATGGACATTAATTATAGGAGCTTGTGAACCATATATATTCAAAACATGCAAAACATATGTAACGATACAGCACTTGGTTGCATCGATGGAAGCAATCCACATTCCTGTCACATGACAAGATATATACAAATGCTCAATACAGCAGTTATGGAATTTCTAGTGCTTGGATTAGCTAGGGCCGTTCCTTATTGTAAGGGATGAACTTTGAAGTGACAAAGTAGGCTTTGAGGAACATGGTAAGTGTGAGTGAGTGAGTGAGTGGAGGAGTTTATTCTTGGAATATACCCAACCCACGTGCCTCTAATATTTGTTGTTCTAGTTAGTTTCATAGGTATAATGATTTTCATGTTGATTCAATTTCGGTTTCCCTAAAACCACACCACTGCTCCTCCTCCACTAAAACTCAACAAGGAAGGAGGATCTTCAAAGCAAAACAACCCCGCTTTCTGTGCCATTAAAATCATAGTGGTGAATGCACTAAGGACAGTCACCTATTTGTAATGGTTTTTGAGTAAGTAGCTAGGATTGCACGTGTGGAGTGTGCACTAACCTTTGATTGAAGTTTTTTTTTTTTTTAATTACACATGTCAATGCAAATGAAGTTAAGATCAAAATGACTTGCATTTACATTTCCATGTCGATTCAATTTCGGTTTGCAAAACTATAGTTTTTTGTCTGCATATAATCATTTTTTTCCTTTGCTTTTCTCCCATTATAGCATTTGGTTTGGAGTGAGGAGGATTAATTGCTTTAAATTAATAGAATAATGAGTGATATGGAAAGTGCAACTCTGTTTTTGCTAGTGTTTTATATTTTTAATTAGATCACTTTTCCAAGCCTAATCTTATCTCTTTTCATTGAACGCATCGATCTTAACTTTGTCCCTTTCAAGTTTCAAGAACGTACTATATACATCATTTTGTTTGCTCGAAAGTAAGAATGAATACTACCAAAATTTGTTAAGAAGTTCGTGGTGGTGATGATGATTGATAATTAGAATGCAAATGCTACTTCATACTAGCTAGTTCTGTACTAGCAGCAGGGTCAATCAGAATTCAGAAGTTGACTTGCTGAGGGTTGAGGTGGAATCTATAATAATGGCTATCCACTTAGCGCAATTTGGGTGCATAACTTGCCAAAATTATTACCGTTATTCATTCGCATGTCTCTAATCTTTATCTCTCGTTTTGCCTCTTACCACTCTGTCATTTCTCCGAATATCTTTATGGTATGTTTGAATTGAGCTTTTGAGGATTTCAGAGGGGATAGTTATGGAAGGCTAAGTCTATATGTTGATATATATTTAAGGTTTTAAAAAAATTGAAAGAATAATATAATAGATAATCATATAACATTCCAAACACACTTCATTCGTTTTTTAAAACATTTTATAGTTTTCTCAATTTAGAAAAGAAAAATAAGCTTTCCCTTCTCCTCCCTTCCAAAACCCTCTATCTAAACATACCCTTAGTCTTTATCTCTTGCGATGGGCCGTTGAGGTCTGCTTGGCCCTCCTCAACTTTTTATTTTTATATTAGGCCCTCTTACACTTTCTAAAATTTTATCCGAACATGTTCCTCCACATTCTATATTACTCCTTCCTTTTCATATTGACTGACGTTTAAAGTTTTTTTACAAACGATTAAGAAAAATAATAAATAATTTAATAAGTGAAACAATTTTACTAAATTGTCCTTGTTAACTATTAGAGCATTAACAATTGTCATAAATCCATAATAAAATATGATGCATTAGGAGTGGTGTTCATAGTATTTATTTAAGGGCAAAATTAGGAAAAAAATTTAATGTTATATTGAAAAAATAAAACGATATTCAATATGAAAAAATTTCATTTATCTAAAACGACAGTCATTTAGAAAATGAGGTGGTATCATGCATCTAGTGCATCCTTGGAGTTTCAAACTAAATTTGTAAAAAAAAAAAAAAGATGTTTCAAACTATGGTTTTGACAATAAGTTGTTGTTTTTGTTCAAACTATTTGAGATTGCTACCGCAAAATTGAAAATGCTATTAGTGTCACACTCTCCTTGGATCCCTATTAAATTTCACCAAGCTATCTAAAAGTTTTATATTTGTGGGGTAACACTTTTATGGTAATTCTTTGGCTCTCAGGAAATATTACTCCCTCCTTTTCATATTGACTGGCGTTTAAAATTTTTTCACGAGGATTAAGAAAATCAATAAATAATTTAGTGACTGAAACAATTTTACTAAATTATTCTTGTTAACTATTGGAGCATTAATTATTGTCATAAATGTTTAATAAAATATGATGCATTAGGACTGGTGTACAATGTACAAAGTATTTATTTGGGGGCAAAATTAGAAGAAAAAATTAATGTTATACTAAAGCAATAAAACAACAGTCAATATGAAAAAAATTCATTTCTCTAAAACAACAATCATTTAGAAAAGGAGGTGGTATCATGCATCTAGTGCATCCTTGGAGTTTCAAACAAAATTTGTAAAAAAAAGATGTTCCAAACTACAGTTTTGACAATAAGTTGTTGTTTTTGTTCAAACTATTTGAGATTGCTACTGCAAAATTGAAAATGCTATTAGTGTCACACTCTCCTTGGATCCCTATTAAATTTCACCAAGCTATCTAAAAGTTTTATATTTGTGGGGTAACTCCTTTATGGTAATTCTTTGGCTCTCAGAAAATATTACTCCCTCCTTTTCATATTGACTGGCGTTTAAAATTTTTTCGCGAGGATTAAGAAAATCAATAAATAATTTAGTGACTGAAACAATTTTACTAAATTATTCTTGTTAACTATTGGAGCATTAATTATTGTCATAAATGTTTAATAAAATATGATGCATTAGGACTGGTGTACAATGTACAAAGTATTTATTTGGGGGCAAAATTAGAAGAAAAAATTAATGTTATACTAAAGCAATAAAACAACAGTCAATATGAAAAAAATTCATTTCTCTAAAACAACAATCATTTAGAAAAGGAGGTGGTATCATGCATCTAGTGCATCCTTGGAGTTTCAAACAAAATTTGTAAAAAAAAGATGTTCCAAACTACAGTTTTGACAATAAGTTGTTGTTTTTGTTCAAACTATTTGAGATTGCTACTGCAAAATTGAAAATGCTATTAGTGTCACACTCTCCTTGGATCCCTATTAAATTTCACCAAGCTATCTAAAAGTTTTATATTTGTGGGGTAACTCCTTTATGGTAATTCTTTGGCTCTCAGAAAATATTACTCCCTCCTTTTCATATTGACTGATGTTTAAAGTTTTTTCACAAGGCTTAAGAAAAGAAATAAATAATTTATTAAGTGAAACAATTTTACCAAATTGTCCTTGTTAACTATTAGAGCATTAACAATCGTCATAAATTCATAATAAAATATGATGCATTAGGAGTGGTGTAAATAGTAATTATTTGGGGGCAAAATTAGGAAAAAAAATTAATGTTATATTGAAATAATAAAACAACAGTCAATATGAAAAAAATTCATTTCTCTAAAACGATAGTCATTTAGAAAATAAGGTGGTATCATGCATTTAGTGCATGATTGGAGTTTCAAACTAAATTTGTTAAAAAAAGTTGTTTCAAACTACAATTTTGACAATAAGTTGTTGTTTTTGTTCAAACTATTTGAGATTGCTACTGCGAAATTAAAAATGCTATTAGTGTCACACTCTACTTGGATCCCTATTAAATTTCATCAAGCTATCTAAAAGTTTTATATTTGCAGGGTAACACTTTTATGGTAATTCTTTGGCTCTCAGGAAATATTACTCCCTCCTTTTCATATTGACTGGCGTTTAAAGTTTTTTTCACGAGAATTAAGAAAAATAATAAATAATTTAGTGACTGAAACAATTTTACTAAATTGTCCTTGTTAACTGTTAGAGCATTAACAATTGTCATAAATGCATAATAAAATATGATGCATTAGGAGTGGTGTACATAGTATTTATTTTGGGGCAAAATTACGGAGAAAAATTAATATTATATTGAAACAATAAAACAACAATCAATATGAAATGTACAATCAATATGAAATTCATGTCATAAATTTACTTTTTTTAGTTCTTTTGTATTAGTATGGAATGTTATTATGAAAATCAACGAATTCTTTTCTATTACTAAGTTCTTTTGTATTACTATAAAAATCAACGAAATGTACAATGGAATTCGAATATGGAAAAATCCGATATTTTTGACCCAAAGTTGTTGGAATCAAGTAGATTCAGAAATGATGACCCTTAATTGTTTTGATGATAACAAATAGTTATTAGAACAATTTATCCTCTGATGTGTTTGTAAGTGTGCAGAAGTCACTATTTATCAGAAGGAATTAGCTCAGAAGACTAAGTGAAAGTGTGCATTTCACACTTAGTTCCATGAATCTGAGTCTGGCATTGATCCTCTGAAAAATGCTGACGTCATCGTCTGATTGCCTCGCTCTGAAATGATCAACGCTTTGATTGTTAGTCAATGTTCTGGAAGACCAAGCTCTGGTGAGACATGCTCTGAAATAGTCAACGCTCTGGATGACCAAGCTCTGGTGAAACATGCTCTAATACGGTCAATGATCTGTTATTCGATCAACGCATAAACAGACTATGGTTAGACTATACTGTGGAAGCCTTCGTCCATTTATACATGAATCTCCTATATGAAAGGCCAATAAATTCTGTACTGAAGAATCTGCCTCTGTTTCAAGCTCACTCTGGTGAACAGAGTATCTCAGTAACAAACATTGTCTGTTTGACAGATGCTCTGATAGGAAATCAGACTGAGTATTCATTTAAGGCTCCTTCATGTATTTAAGAGACCTCATTTATGAAATATTCTAATGTACGAGGAGTCAAAGGCCAAAGGGAATGTCAACGGTTTTAATCATCATAAAACTTTCTCAAGAAGTGTCTCATATTCAAAAAGCTAATAAGGGACAAAGATTCTGATTTTGTCTGTTGTGTCAGTATGCTTTGAGCAGATTGGAAAGTGATGTGACTTGTTAAAGCTACAAAAAGGGGATTTGAAGTTTTAATCTTTGGTGAAAAGAGCTGTTAGATCACAACGGCACTATTCACAACTCTAGCTATATATACCTTACTTCATTCACTGAAGTAGATTAACGAAGTGAGAAACTAAGAATCATTCCAAGTATATGAGATCACATTGAACAAAGCACTCAATTGTTTTTACTCTTTCAGTTTGAAAGTTATTCTTTGTGCTTAAGTGTTTCATTGTATATCCTCTCTGTGAGAGTTATTTGATATTGTTTCAAATCATTTTTAAACATTGTACTTAGCCCAGTAGTGGTTGTATTCCTTAGAGGCTTGACTGCACTAAGCCGTTCTAAGAAGTTGTGAGTATAGCCAGCTTGGCAGTATTATACTCTCAAGTGTAATCGGTTGATTATAGTAGAGAAATCCTTCAAGTGTGTGAAGGGACTAGACGTAGCTATCAGGTGATAGTGAACTAGTATAAATCATTGTGTCATTCTCTTCTCTTCTCTTTACTTACTTACTTCGTTGTTTCATTAAAGAGTTACTTTCGAAAAGGTTTTCATAAACACATAAGTTTGTGAAAAGATTTATAAAACCCTATTCAAATCCCCCTTTCTTGTGTTTTTGCCACGTTCAATTGGTATCAGAGCTCGGCCTCTTGGTTGAGCACTTAACAGTGTAAGAGGAAAAGATCATATTCCCTATTCATGGCAAGCAGTGAAGCCGATGGTCATGTTAACCGTCCTCCTTTGTTCAAAGGAGTAAACTTCGACTACTGGAAAGATAGTGTTAAATCCTTCTTCGAGTCTCAACAACTTGAACTCTGGGATATGGTTCAAAAATAATACACCGAACCAGTTGATTCCAAAGAAAATCCCATTCCTGGGATAAATGGACAGAGGATCAAAAGAAAGCTTATCAACTATATCAGAAAGCAATATATTTCCTTATCTATGCTATCTCTGAGAAGGAATATGAGAAATGTGGAAAGAATGATACTGCCAAAGAGATTTGTGACTCATTGGCTTTGGCCTGTGAGGGTACTTCCCAAGTACAAGAAACCAAGGCTAACATCTTGGTTAGACAATATGAACTCTTCAAAATGGAAGAGGATGAAGGCATTGAAACTGTGTTTGGAAGATTCCAAACACTAGTTCATGGTCTAAAGGTTCTTAAGAAAAGTTATACCACTGCTGATCACGTAAAGAAAATCTTAAGAAGTCTGTCGAAGAAGTGGAGACCTAAGGTCACAACCATTCAAGAATCCAAGGACCTGAATGCCTTGCGACTTGAAGATCTTCTGAGTTTCTTGAGAGCTCATGAGCTTGAGCTAGATAAAGAAGAACCTCCCAAGAAATCGAAGTCCATTCCTTTGAAATCTACAAACAAAGCATCTTCCTCCAATGCTCTTCAAGCTGAACTTGAAACAGACAAATCATCGTCTGATGAGAGTGCTGGAGACATAGACGAAGAAATTTCCTTAATATCAAGGAAAATTCAATTTATGTGGAAAAACAAAGGAAGGTTCAGGAAGCAGTTCCACAAGAAGGACTCAAGGGACAAGAAGGACTACAAGGACAAAAGCCAAGTTACTTGCTATGAGCGCAAAAAGCCAGGACATTTCAAGTCTGAATATCCACAACTCGAGAAAGAGAAACCAAGGAAAGGTGGTTTCAAAGGCAAGAAGAAGAAAGGTCTCATGGCAACATGGGATGATTCTGATTCATCATCATCTGATGATGATGAGGAACAAGCAAACATGGCTCTAATGGCTACCATAGGGTCAGACGGTGAAGAAGAAGATGAAGATGTAGATGTAGATTTTAATCCATCTTCTGATATTGAAATAGCTTTTGATGAACTATTAGATGAGTTTTATAAGCTCAACACTGAGTATAAATATTTGAAAAAGAAATTCTCAAAACTTTCAAAAGAATTTCAAAAACTCAAAGAGGAGATTGAGAAGCTCAAAGCTGAAAACAACCGTTTGGTGAGTGACAGCTCTAAGACTGAGGAAAGGGTTGAATGTAACTCTTCAAAATATGAAGAGGGATTTCAAAGATTCCTTACTGAGTGTGTTATACCAAGTAAACAAGCATCTATGATTTGGGGCGTAAGCCAAAGTGGAAAAAAAGGGTCTTGGTTACAAACCAGAGGAACCCACTTTTCAAAACACAAATTTGAAAACCAAAGATACCAACAATCATAGTGATTATCTGCTTTGTACTTTCTGCAATAAGAAAGGACAAATTAGAAGTACTTGTTATGAATTGAAAAATAAGAAGGACAAGTTTTCTTCTAGAACTATCAAAAGAGGACCCAAAAAGATTTGGGTACCTAAGGATAAGATTGTATATGTTGTAGATATGCTTAGCAACAGAGTTAAGACACCAGTCCTGGTACTTGGACAATGGCTGCTCACGTCACATGACGGGAGAAAGGCGTATGTTCCAAGAACTCCAACTTAAAAAAAGTGGAACAATGGGTTTCAGAGGAAACCAAAAAGGTAAAATCGTTGGAAGTGAAAAAGTTGGAGAGAAATTCCTACCTTCTATTGATAATGTCTTATTGGTTGATGGCCAGAAGCATAACCTACTAAGTGTAAGTCAATTATGCGATAGTGGTTATGATGTTGGCTTTAGTGATAATGCCTGTATAGTCAAGAACAAGAAAGATGACTCCATTTTCTTTAAAGCAAAGAGAAAGAACAATATCTATAAAATAAAACTTTCTGAGTTAGCAAATCAAAATGTAAAATGTTTTTTGTCTGTTGATGAAGAGCAATGGACTTGGCATAAGAGATTGGGTCATGCCAGCTTGAGGTTAATCTCAAAGCTTAACAAGAAAGAACTTGTTAGAGGCTTACCAAATCTTAGGTATCAATCTGATACTCTTTGTGAAGCATGCCAAAAAGGGAAACAAACAAAATCTTCTTTTGAATCCAAAAACATTGTTTCCACCTCAAGGCCACTTGAGCTTTTGCATTTAGATTTATTTGGACCAACTAGAACTGCATCTTTGTCTGGAAAAAAATATGGTCTTGTAATTGTTGATGACTATACTAGATGGACATGGGTAAAATTCCTAGCTCACAAGGATGAGTCATTTGCAATGTTTTCTGTTTTCTGCAAACAAGTGCAAAATGAAAAAGGTTTTCGTATTACAACAATTAGAAGTGATCATGGTGGAGAATTTGAAAATGAATCATTTCAAAACTTTTGTGAAGAGCATGGCATCTCTCACAATTTTTCATCTCCTAGAACACCACAACAAAATGGTGTTGTAGAAAGGAAAAATAGATCCCTTCAAGAAATGGCTAGAACCATGATTCACGAAACTATTATTGCAAAGAACTTTTGAGCAGAAGCAGTAAACACTGCATGTTATATTCAAAATAGAATCTATATTAGACATATCTTGAATAAGACTCCTTATGAATTGTGGAAAGGAAGAAAACTCAACATTTCATATTTTCACCAATTTGGATGTCACTCCTTTGTTCTCAATACAAAGGACAGTCTTAGAAAATTTGATTCAAAATCACACAAAACTATCTTTTTGGGATATTCTGAATGCTCTAAAGCTTACAGAGTATACAACAAAGAAACATTAATTGTTGATGAATCTATGCATGTGAGATTTGATGACAAGAAGCCTGACAATGAAACGTCAGAGCTAGATGAGGTCTTTGCAGATTTACAGATAAGCAAAGAAACAGACAATGGTGTCACAGGTACTGACTCTGATTCTGCGTCTAGTGATAAGACTCAAGAAGAGACTATAACAGACTGGAAGTTCAAACCTCATCACCCAAAGGACCAGATTATTGGTTAACCAAGTGATAGAGTTAAAACAAGATAATCTCTTAGGGAACACTTTGACTTTGCATTGCTGTTAGAAATAGAGCCCAAGACAATTGATGAAGCACTAACAGATGATGGATGTATACTTGCTATGCAAGAAGAGCTCAATCAATTCCAAAGAAATGATGTTTGCAAGCTTGTGCCTCCTCCCGAGGATAAACAAGCCATTGGAACCACGTGGGTTCTTAGAAACAAACTTGATGAAGATGGCAAAGTGGTAATAAACAAGGCTAGACTTGTTGCACAAGGGTATTCACAAGAGGAAGGTATAGATTATACTGAAACCTTTGCTCCTGTAGCCAGACTTGAAGCAATTAGAATATTATTATCATATGTTGCACATCATGGCATTACTTTATATCAAATGGATGTAAAAAGTGCATTTTTAAATGGTTTTATAAGTGAGGAAGTGTTTGTAAAACAACCACCTGGATTTGAAGATATTGCTTATCCAGAGCATGTCTTCAAACTTAAAAAGGCTCTCTATGGTCTTAAACAAGCCCCTAGAGCTTAGTATGACAGATTGAGTTCCTTTTTAATGTCAAATGGTTTTGAAAGAGGACAGGTAGATACTACACTCTTTAAAAAATCATGTAAAAAACATTTTATTATAGTTCAAATATATGTTGATGATATTATCTTTGGTGCTACTAATGAATCTCTTTGTGAGGAATTATCTAAGCTTATGCAGAATGAGTTTGAAATGAGTATGATGGGAGAATTAAAATTCTTCTTTGGTATTCAAATCAAGCAATGTCAAGATGGAACCTATATCCATCAGACTAAATATGTGAAAGAACTCTTAGAGAAGTTCAAGCTTGAGGAAACCAAACCTATGAGCACACCAATGCATCCAACATGTGCTCTCGGCAAAGATGAATCTAGTAAAAAGGTAGACCAAAAGGTATATAGAGGTATGATTGGTTCACTTCTTTATCTTACTGCCTCAAGGCCTGATATTATGTTTATTGTGTGCTTATGTGCAAGATTCCAATTTGATCCTAGAGAATCTCACTTAACTGCTGTTAAGAGAATCTTTAGGTATCTCAAAGGAACTACTAACCTTGGTCTGCTTTATAAGAATTCAGAAAATGACAAGTTAGTAGGTTTCTGTGATGCTGACTTTGCTGGAGATAGAATTGAAAGAAAAAGCACAAGTGGTGGCTGCCAATTTCTTAGAGCAAACCTTATCTCATGGTCCAGCAAAAGGCAAAGCACAATTGCACTATCAACCGCAGAAGCTGAATACATATCTGCTGCAAGCAATAGCTCACAACTTTTATGGATGAAGTATCAACTTGAGGACTATCACATAAAAGAGAGTAACATTCATATATAATGTGATAACACCTCTGCAATATGTTTGATTAAAAATCCTATTTTGCATTCATGTGCCAAACATATTGAAATTAAACATCATTTCATTAGAGACTATGTTTAGAAAGGGATACTATAAATTAAATCTATTGATATTGACCATCAATGGGCAGATATCTTTACAAAACCCCTTGCTGAAGATAGATTCAACTTTATAAGAAAGAACTTAAATTTTCATCTTATAAAGGAATTAGTGTTTAATTTGAATATATTTGCCTCTGTTTTTGTGCCTCTGAAATGTCTGCCTCTGTTTTCATATATGCCTCTGTTTTCACATGTGCCTCTGTTTTTGACATGTGCCCTGTTTTATGTATTCGTCTGTTATACATATATGCCTCTGTTTTTAAGTTGCCTCTGTTATATATATATATATATATATATATATATATATATATATATATATATATATATATATATATATATATATATATATTAATATATTAATTATTAATTAATTATTATTTGCATCATCTGTTTTTAATAACTGTTCATATTCATGTGAGTCTGTTCTGAGTTCCCTATGGGAATCTTGGTGTATACGTGTCTCTCTGAGACTGGTTGATGTGTTAGTGGCTGAGATTTACTCTCACTGAGTCATTATTGTTTTTACTGCCCGAGATAGTTTTACTGTGCCTCTTTAAAACTGTGCATGACACGTTTCATTTATGAAATGACAAGTAATTCAATTCATTTGTTTTTGAAAACTGAACAAGGCGGTTTGCCTTCTTCAACACGTTTAATTACCCACTCACTCACTCACTACACCCACTACTCACACTATCTCTCTCTGAGAAGCCACATGTTTTGAAACCCTAAACACCTTTCTCTTCTACCTACTCTCTGCAACTTTCTCATTATCTGCAATGGCCGCTCCACAACAAGTAGTGTATGGTCCTGAAGAGGAACCTCGTCCCACTATGCTGAACACAGAACAACATCAACTGAAGGTGATGGTGGAACACTAATTAGATTTCAAAGACTTAGCTGATAATGGGTACGATTTCAGAACTGATTTTATTGATATGGGAATCATGGATTTTTTCTGTATGGAGAACTATCCTGTTTATGAGGAACTTGTGAAGGAATTCTGGATGTACGCTAGGTGTAAGAACAACACAATTCATAGCTATGTTCAAAGGAGAAACATTATGATAACTCAGGATTTAATTTCTGATGTTATCAAGTGCCCTAACTCTGGAAGAGTTATCAAGGATGGCTGGGAAAAAGAATATGGTGGCTGGGGTACAATTGTTGGTGTAAGCCCTAGTGGCCAATCTAGTTTTAGTAGATTATCATTTGTGTCATGACTTTGATTATATATATATATATATATATGAGGCATTTCATTTATTGTGTTATTTATTTTATAGCATAATAAAGTCCTTAGAATAGACAGTTCGTTTTATGGAACATCAAGTGTGACTTGATCATGAGACCCCATTGAACATATAGAACGTTATTCTTAAAGCATCTGTAGTCGAGTATTATTGTTAATTAGGACGACAATAATGCATAGAGACTATTGTGTGAGTAGACTGATGACCACATCTCATGGGTCATGGATATGCGATATCAAGTCGGCACACAGGTATAAATATTAGGAGTAATATTTATATTGGACTGACCCACTATGAGGACGCTTCATAATAGTTATGCAAGTGTCATAGGCGCTCCTCATGGCGACCATAGTGAAGTAGTCCTTTGACTTGAAGTCACTGCGATTCCTACATGTGGAGTTGTAGGCTTTAATGCTATTAAACGTCATCCGTAACAGGATGATCATAAAGATAGTAATTGGGCCTTCAATGAATCATGTTGAGGGGTGCGAGTGATGTAGACATGATTCGTCCCTCCTACATAACAGGAGTAATGTCTTGGGCCTCTCGATAGAGTGAGACGTGAAATATGCGTGGCCACGCGGAAGTGGGTCAATATATGATATTGGTCCCGCTTGTGATTACACGTCCATTCTGGTATCGAGGAACATATGATTGGACTTAACGAGGATGACGCATTTATGCCTCGTGTTCAATTAGGACACATGGACGAAGGGACATCGACTTCACAGTAATCTTGGTCGCGGTAAGGTTAAAATCGGATCACCGGTTTTTCCCCGTTAATTGGGTAGCAATGATGCATTGCTAGATGCCGCTCATTGTTTATAATATTTAATATTATTTTAATATTTAATATTATTGCCAACTTAATGGGAACCTATAGGGTCACACGATAGAACGGTTTAATCGGAATCAGATTATTTAATTAAATAATGATTTAATTAAATAAGAATGAAATTGGCTCACATTGTATGAGGCCCATTAGGGCAACAGAATGAAAGGAAGGGAGTATATAAGCTTAACGCTCCAACCCTAGTCTAAGCTTCTTAGACCTTTCTGTGCCTCCTTCCTGTTGCCGTCAACTAGCAAGACGCATTCCGAGGCTACCGTTCGTGTGGACTGAGTAGAGACACTACAAGATCGTGGTGTTGGTGATCGATCTCCTCTACGCTTCAAGAGGTAAACACAACAAACTATCATGTTATTTGTGATTCATGAGCAATGTGTGATCCATGGGTACGGGGATTTTTCCGCTTGAGAGTGTTTTTGAAAGAAATTTTAAAAGGTCGATCTCTCAATCCCCAACGGTGGTATCAGAGCCAGGTTGTTCTTTTGCTTGAATCCTCGATAATTTTTATATATATGTGATATATATGTTTGAATGGGTTGTGGCGTGAAGTATTTTTTTTTCGTTTCTTTGTTCCGTGTATGCGCTAATCAGTAGGCATGTATTCACGCTCTTGATGTGCATTCTATTGGAAACTGTGAATTGCTGCTGCAATACATCTATTGATCACAAATTTTAGAACTTGTTTTTGGTTTTGAAAATAAAACCGGTCACGTGATTGGTCAGCAATTATCCATTTTTGTTGTGCACTGTTCATGTGATGTTCAGATTTTTAAGGAACCGTGGCAGTGATATTGTTTTGGCTAATTATTTTTGGATTTCTTTTTTTTTATGGGTATGGAATTCTGTTCAATGGATTTTGGTGCTCAGTAAATGGTTTCTTTTGATTGGCTCATGATTTTCTAGTAAATTGAGTAATTTGGGAATTCATTTATGCCTTGTCTTTTTTTTTTTTTTTGCTACATGTGATTGTGCTTCATATGATTTCATTCCATGAATTCATTGATTTGTAAAATCTTTTGATTTCAATGACTATTTTTATTGTTTTATGAATTCAAAAGATTTCAATTATGGTAGCGTAATCATATTTCAATTATTTAAAGATATTAATGATAATAAAGTGTTATTATTGTTTATAATTAAATAATTTTAAATGTGATTTGGTTTTTCCATTCAATGCGTTTTTGAATGCGCTGAGGGTTATTTTTGTTCGTCAAATTCTATTCAGTTTGGGTTCTTGATAAAATGTGTGTTAGCATTTTATTTTAGTCCGTATTTTTATTGCTTGAAAAACGAGCTATAGATGGTACTTGTTTTCTGCGTGACGGTCGTGCCAAGGAAGTGTCTGGTTTCACGTATACAGACTTGGATGTTTAACATATTTTAATAACAATAATAATAAAGGTTTTATTATTGTTGTTTGTTATTAAATATTTTAATAACGTGGTTTATGGTTATGGCCCTAGATTATGGTGTTAATTTATTTTGGTAAATACGACTTGCGTGTCGTGACATGTTTAAATGTAAATTTAAATACGGCCTGCGAGTCTTAATTTTTTTTATTTAAATAAATATTTATTTACTTCAAAGAGTTAAAGAGGAGGCAACACCATATGGAGGAGCTTGAGAAGCTTAAAGAATTGTAATAGTTTAACTTTTTTTTTCTTTTTCTTAGAAGGCCATAACCGTAATATCATATCTCATTTTATATTTACGCAAGTGTTGCATGAAATATATTATCTGAATGTTTTAAATATGTATGAGCATGTATGTCTTGTATGTTTTGTATGTTAGATGAATATACATAAGCATGTGTGACATGTATGCTGAGAGCAAAACGCCTTGTATGTTAATACAATGTCGGTGAGATCATTTACAATAAAATTCCCTCAAAGAAAATATTAAGTCGAAATGCCTTCCGATGTGTGGCACTCGTCAAGGCCAGGATAGAGTAAGTGTGGGTCATGCCAAAGCTGAGCACCTTATTTTATCTTGGTGAGGCGCGATAGGTGAAATATCCAACTGCCAACCATCGGGTTTGACTTAACTGGGCCGAATTCAATAAGAAGGAAATGGGCCTAGAGGCAAGAGTTGGGATTTAATTCATAAGATGAATTAGAATAAAGGGTTATTCACCCAGCTGATCCAAGAGTTGCATATAGATGCAATTAGAAATAGTTTCCTACCTAAATAGCCGAGTTCTGGGCGATCAACCAAAGCTGACTCAGGATGTGGCGAAATTTGGATCTTGGCCCACTAGAAAATCTTCCAACGGGATTTTCCGAGCCAATGAGGAGGGTCATTGGTTTGAGTAAAATAGTGGGAGCGTATTTAATAAAAGTCCTTATTAAATATGTTATTGTCATGATACTTATCTCTGCATGTTTATTTTGTTTTAGATTACCATGTCTGGCAACACCGCTAATACCATGTCATTGCGATCTGTCCTTGAGAAGGACAAGCTGTCTGGAAGCAACTTTCTCGACTGGCAGCAAAACTTGAGAATTGTTCTCAAGCAAGAGAGGAAGTTGTATGCACTTGATGAGCCAGTGCCTGATGCACCCGCTGCTACTGCCCCTAAGGCTGAGAGGGATGCTTACCAAAAGCACCTCAACGACTCCATAGATGTTGGATGTCTCATGCTAGCTACCATGACTTCGGAGTTGCAAAGGCAACACGAGAACATGGAGGCGTTCGATATGATCGAACACCTCAAGATGCTTTTTCAAGGGCAAGCTAGGCAGGAGAGATTTGACACCTCCAGGGCCCTTTTCCATTGCAGGCTGGCTGAAGGAAACCCAGTAGGGCCTCATGTACTTAAGATGATTGGGTACACTGAGAGTCTCGAGAGGCTGGGATTTCCTTTGGGCCTAGAGCTGGCAACGGACCTTATCCTGCAATCGTTGCCGGATAACTTTAGCCATTTCGTCATGCAGTATAACATGAACGATTTTGCTAAACCGTTGCCAGAGCTTGCAGGTATGTTGAGAACTGCTGAGCAAAATATTAACAAGGGAAAGGGAAAGGCCATTATGATGGTCAACTCTGGAAAGGGGAAGGGCAAGAGGCCCGCTTCTTGGGCTACGAAGGACAAGGGCAAGAAACAGTTCAAGCAAAGTTCTTCTAGCCAGAAGCCAGCAGGCGGGGTTGCTAAGGATGCTTCCTGCTTCCATTGTGGAAAACCTGGACATTGGAGGAGGAACTGTCCAAAATACCTAGAAGAGTGCAAGAAGAAGAAATGAAGTGAGACTTCCACTTCAGGTATTTATGTTATTTAGGTTAATTTATCTACTTCAGCATCATGGATATTAGATACCGGATGTGGTTCTCACATTTGTACTAATGTGCAGGGACTAAGAAGGAGTAGGACTTTAACCAAGGGCGAAGTGGACCTACGAGTTGGAAATGGAGCAAAGGTTCTTTGCATTAATGTAGGGTCTTATGTTTTGACTTTGCCCTCTGGGCTTATTTTGGAATTGGATAATTGTTATTTTGTTCCAGCAATTAGCAGAAACATTATCTCTATTTCTTGTTTAGACAAGAAAGGTTTTAATATTATTATTAAGGACAAATGTTGTTCGCTTTATTTGGATGATGTTTTCTACGCTAGTGCACCTATGAGTAATGGGCTTTATGTCCTTGATCTTGATATGCCTATTTTTAACATAAATGCGAAAAAGGTCAAACCAAATGATTTGAACCCGACATACCTTTGGCACTGTCGTTTAGGCCATATAGGTGAGAAGCGTATTTCCAAACTCCATAAAGATGGACTCTTGGACTCATTTGATTATGAATCATTTGAGGTATGCGAATCTTGCTTATTGGGAAAGATGACCAAGGTCCCGTTCACTGGACAAGGTGAAAGGGCTAGTGATCTTTTGGGCTTAATACATAGTGATGTATGTGGTCCACTAAGCAAAACTGCTAGAGGTGGTTTTCCCTACTTCGTTACATTTACTGATGATTTCAGTAGATATGGGTTTGTGTATCTAATGAAACACAAGTCTGAAACCTTTGAAAAGTTCAAAGAATTCAAGAACGAAGTGGAGAACCAACTTGGTAAGAGTATTAAGGCCATACGATCAGATCATGATGGTGAGTACTTAAGCCAGGAGTTTGATGACTATCTGAAGGAGTGTGGGATAGTATCCCAACTCACACCACCTGGAACACCACAATGGAATGGTGTGTCCAAAAAGAGGAATCGTACCTTGTTAGACATGGTTCGATCTATGATGAGTCAGTCAGACCTCCATGACTCTTTCTGGGGATATGCTTTACTTACAGCTGCTTTCACCCTTAACCGTGTTCCATCTAAGGCGGTTGAAAAGACACCATATGAGATATGGTCGGGCCGAAGACCCAGTATGTCCTTTCTAAAGATTTGGGGCTGCCATGTTTATGTGAAACGTATGATTTTAGATAAACTTGGACCTAAATCAGATAGATGTATATTTGTGGGGTACCCTAAGGAAACTAAGGGATACTATTTCTACAACACCTCCGAGGACAAAGTGTTTGTTGCAAGGACTGGAGTGTTCCTTGAGAAGGAATACATCTCTAAAAGAGCCAGTGGGAGGAATGTAGAACTTGGAGAAATCCAAGACCCACAAAATACTAAACCACCTGTAATGGAACAAGAACCAGTACCACAAAGTGTTGTGGTTCAACCAATGGTTCAAGTAGCACAAGATCCGCGTAGGTCTAGCGTGCCACGCCGCCAACCCGAGAGATATGGACTTCTCCTAACTCAAGAAGGTGATGTGCTGCTCATGGATCAAGATGAGCCTGTGACTTACCAGGAGGCCGTAATTGGCCTAGAATCTGAGAAGTGGCTAGAGGCCATGGGGTCTGAGATGGAGTCCATGGACACTAACCAGGTATGGACCTTGGTTGAGCCACCCAAAGGGTAAAACCCATAGGGTGCAAGTGGGTCTTCAAGAAGAAGACTGACATGGATGGTAAGGTGAATACCTTCAAGGCACGATTGGTGGCGAAAGGGTTCAAGCAAATTCATGGAATAGACTATGATGAAACCTTCTCCCCAGTCGCAATGCTTAAATCCGCCCGGATCCTACTTGCCATTGCTGCATACCATGACTATGAGATCTGGCAGATGGATGTCAAGACTGCATTCCTTAATGGGAACCTTCTCGAGGATGTGTACATGACACAACCCGAGGGTTTTGTCGATCCAAAAAATGCTGAAAAGGTATGCAAGTTGCAAAGGTCCATTTATGGATTAAAGCAAGCTTTTAGAAGTTGGAATCTTCGTTTTGATGAAACTGTAAGACAATTTGGATTCATCAAGAACGAAGATGAGCCTTGTGTCTACAAGAAGGTTAGTGGGAGTATAATTGTTTTTATGGTATTGTATGTGGATGACATACTACTCATCGGAAATGATATCCCTACACTGCAAAATGTGAAAACATGGTTAAGGAAATGTTTCTCGATGAAAGGCTTAGGCGAGGCATCCTACGTGCTAGGAATCAGGATCTATAGAGATAGATCACTGAGGCTACTCGACCTTAGTCAGAGTACATATGTTGACAAAGTGCTTAGGCGCTTTAATATGCAAGATTCCAAGAAAGGTCTCTTGCCTATATCACATGGCGTGTATTTGTCTAAGGGACAATGCCCTACCTCATCAGATGAAAGGGAACGCATGAGTAAAGTTCCATATGCTTCGGCAATTGGTTCTATCATGTACGCTGTGATGTGTACTAGACCAGATATCTTGTATGCTTTAAAGCGTAGCAGTAGATATCAATCGACCACAGTGAAGGCCATTGGACAATTTGTCAAGAATATCCTTAAGTACTTGAGAAAGACTAAGGATTCGTTCTTGGTTTATGGCGGTGAGGAAGAGCTTGTTGTAAAGGGTTACACCGATGCTAGCTTCCAAACCGACAGGATGATTCCGTTCTCACAATCGGGGTTTGTGTTTTGCCTAAATGGCAGAGTGTTAATGAAAGAGTTCAAAGCAAGAGGCACATCGATTACGCATGAGGTGAGTATATAGCTGCCTCTACTGCAACCAAAGAGGCCGTTTGGATCAGGAAGTTCATTAGTGAACTTGGCGTTGTTCCTAGCATTTCAGACCCGGTTGACCTCTTTTGTGACAACAATGGAGCAATCGCGCAAGCCAAGGAACCTAGATCTCACCAGCGATCCAAACATATACTTAGGCGTTTCCATCTCATTCGAGAGATCATCGATAGAGGAGATGTAAAGATATGCAGAGTACCTACACTGGACAATGTTGCAGACCCACTGACGAAGCCTCTTGCTCAGCAGAAGCATGATGCTCACACTAGATCGATGGGTATTAGATTGATGCCCGATTGGCTCTAGTGCTAGTGGGAGATTGTTGGTGTAAGCCCTAGTGGCCAATCTAGTTTTAGTAGATTATCATTTGTGTCATGACTTTGATTATATATTTGATATATATATATATATATATATATATATATATATATATATATATATATATATATATATATATATATATATATATGAGGCATTTCATTTATTGTGTTATTTATTTTATAGCATAATAAAGTCCTTAGAATAGACAGTTCGTTTCATGGAACATCAAGTGTGACTTGATCATGAGACCCCATTGAACATATAGAACGTTATTCTTAAAGCATCTGTAGTCGAGTATTATTGTTAATTAGGACGACAATAATGCATAGAGACTATTGTGTGAGTAGACTGATGACCACATCTCATGGGTCATGGATATGCGATATCAAGTCGGCACACAGGTATAAATATTAGGAGTAATATTTATATTGGACTGACCCACTATGAGGACGCTTCATAATAGTTATGCAAGTGTCATAGGCGCTCCTCATGGCGACCATAGTGAAGTAGTCCTTTGACTTGAAGTCACTGTGATTCCTATATGTGGAGTTGTAGGCTTTAATGCTATCAAATGCCATCCGTAACAGGATGATCATAAAGATAGTAATTGGGCATTCAATGAATCATGTTGAGGGGTGCGAGTGATGTAGATAGGATTCGTCCCTCCTACATAACAGGAGTAATGTCTTGGGCCTCTCGATAGAGTGAGACGTGAAATATGAGTGGCCACGCGAAAGTGGGTCAATATATGATATTGGGCCCGCTTGTGATTACACGTCCATTCTGGTATCGAGGAACATATGATTGGACTTAACGAGGATGACACATTTATGCCTCGTGTTCAATTAGGACACATGGACGAATGGACATCGACTTCACAATAATCTTGGTCGCGGTAAGGTTAAAATCGGATCACCGGTTTTTCCCCGTTAATTGGGTAGCAATGATGCATTGCTAGATGCCGCTCATTGTTTATAATATTTAATATTATTTTAATATTTAATATTATTGCCAACTTAATGGGAACCTATAGGGTCACACGATAGAACGGTTTAATCGGAATCAGATTATTTAATTAAATAATGATTTAATTAAATAAGAAGGAAATGAGCTTATATTGTATGAGGCCCATTAGGGCAACAGAATGAAAGGAAGGGAGTATATAAGCTTAACGCTCCAACCCTAGTCTAAGCTTCTTAGACCTTTCTGTACCTCCTTCCTGTTGCCGTCAACTAGCAAGACGCATTCCGAGGCTACCGTTCGTGTGGACTGAGTAGAGACACTACAAGATCGTGGTGTTGGTGATCGATCTCCTCTACGCTTCAAGAGGTAAACACTATAAACTATCATGTTATTTGTGATTCATTAGCAATGTGTGATCCATGGGTACGGGGATTTTTCCGCTTGAGAGTGTTTTTGAAAGAAATTTTAAAAGGTCGATCTCTCAATCCCCAACAACAATCAACGACACAATCTATGAAAAGCCTGGTGGTTCAAAGGTTGTGGATATGAAGAACAAGTTCAGGGTGCTCTTCAAGATCATCATGAACTACATGGTACCCAAGTCCGGGTCTGTTGACACTGTGAGCAGTGACCACAAATTCATCATGTGGCATTATGAGGTCAAGTCCAAACTCAACATGCCAAGTCTCATTTTTGACCATCTGTGCAAAAATGTTATGTTCTCAAGGAAAGGGAAGAACTTGAACATTCCTTATGAAACTACAAGAAATAGTTCAGATACCGACGGACATTCACCGACGGCTTGAGTCCGTCGCTAAAAAAGCAGGATTTCCGACGGCCTTACCCGTCGGAAAACGCGACCCGTCGTATTCTGGATATTACCGACGGGTTAAATCGTCGGAAAAACCGCTTTTTTAGTGACGGACACAAGCAGTCGGTGAATTTTCATTGGTAAACAGTGACTTTTGGAAAATTCTCGCTTGTTTTTTAATACCGACGGCCATTGACCGTTGGAACTGACGGGTTAGCCCGTCGCTAATCCCGTGTCGTTTACCGACGGGCTAAACCGTCGGTAAGCTCTTTATTTGGCCAGAACAGAACCCTTCTTCTTCATTCACTCTCCTGATGTCGTAACCCCTCCCTTTTTAGAAACCACTCGCCGTTGTCGCTCATCGCCGTCGTCGCTCATCGAATCCATGCTTTCCATTGAACCCTAAGACCTTGCCCATCGAATCCATGTTCATCTTTCCATGAGTTTCCCTCAAGCTCCATCGTTCTCAGATTTCCCCCCATCATCTGTCCCCATCATAGCGCCGTGAAAGGGAACCACCGCTTCAACCAATCGCCTCATTTGACAATCGTGCCTCTCTCCCAATCGTGCGTCTTACTCCATCACCCATCATAAGGCGTCGGCGACCATCGCCCATCGCAACTCTAAACGGCTTGCCTCCTCCGTGCTTCCCCGTCTTACACACAACTGGTATTTTCTCACTTTAACCGTATATTTCCTCTTCAATTTGACTAATCAGAGGCAATGTATGGTGCATTATCGTGGATTACTGGATCTAACTTCTGTGGTGCATTATTGAGAAGCTTGACCTTGATACTTTTATGTGGTTGATTTTTACATATACTCATAGTCTAATTATAGTACTCCTAGCTAGTTGGGGAACTGACTTAGATCCTATTTTGTATTATTTTTGATTTCCATCTTGGCAAAGTCCAGGGTCTTTTTTCCTTGTAACTTGTTTGTTACATAGTGTTTGCTGTACTCTCCATGATTGTATCTTCTATACTTGCATGGGTGGTTTTCATCCACAAATTCTAGCATTGGTCCAAGTTCCACTTCATAGCTAGGAAAATAAAATGTCACAATTGATAGTCTATCTTTCTCTTGATGAGCCACAGCTCTATGCTCCACACTCTTGTATTTTCCATTTGTAAGAACCTGCGTAATGCATATTAGAAACAAGTCCAGAAGAGAAAACTGAAGATATAAAAGAGAAGTCAAATTTCTGTAGACAAGGAAAAAAAATAAAAAAATAAAAAAAAGGGAAAAGAGAAAAGTGCAGTGGTCATACTTCCATTGTGTCTCCAATGTTGATGACTAGAGCATTTGGAATTGGCTCAACAGGGACCCATGTGTTGTCCTTAAGTATTTGAAGTCCCACTGGGCTACCTTTTGCTTGCTTGCTACCTTAATTAAAATTAACTGTATTGCTCACTTACTAACTTCTGATCATTTTGTTGGTTTTGTTTTGTTCCTTTTGTTTCTCAGGATTCGTTTTGTTTTGCACTGCATAAACGAACCCTAAACCCTTGCAACCTCAAGAAGCCGGATTTCCATCTCAGCCTCGTCAGATCACTTGCATTCGTTTTCTTTCTTTTTAGGTTTTTGGATTCTGGGTTTACGGATCTCTTGGTTTTTAGGTATGTTGCATTCGAACTTGTTCACATTTTGGTTCTTATTTTTGAACCAGGGTTGGGAGGGTGTGTAAATGTTTAAACACGATTCTGTGTCATTTGTTTTGAATCGTATTAGGATAAGAAACTATTGGTGCAAGCATGAAGAAGTATTTGAACCAATACTTATGGATCTTGACGTTTAAATTGTTTAGGTGACAGTGTTTTGTATCATGAATAAAGGTGCTTAACGTGTGTTTATTTATTTCTTTGTTATTTAAGGACATAAATTTTTATCATGTTCAGAGGTATTTCAATATGCTCTGCTTGATAGTGTTGTAGATACTAGGGATTGGTCACTTATATGAATTGAGGAAATTTAAGTTTGTCTCATCTTGTTTTATGGCGGGATTATATTGGTGAAGGCATTAACAATATTTATAAACCTTACAGGGGCGTGGGGAGGTTACGGATTGTGGTCCCAGTGATCATATATTTATAAACATAATAGTATTTGGCAATACGGTAAAAAAGTTGTGTTGCATGGGTGTAAGAAGCATCCCTTTCAATGATGTGTATTGCATGGGTGATTAAATTAGCAAATAAAAATAAATACTGTAAGAAGCATCAGGTTGAGAATGAGAGCACAAACCACATCCCTTGTTTTTTAGATTCCTGGGTTTTTGGATCTACTGGTTTTGATATTCTTGTTTATATCTTATTAGTTTCTGCTAACACAAAAAGCTCTGTTTCATAGGCCTCTGAGTTCGCCACCTCCACCAGTTCGCCACTTGTACCACTAGGTATGCACTCTAACGAAATGTCGGTTAACTCATTGGGTGGAAAAGGGTTGTCTGTTGACCCCCACACCGACATTTTATTTGTTTTCGTTCATAGTTCTCTCCACAGAGGGGATTTTGAAGTGTATTGTGTAATTGTCTAAATGATATGTCTTTGTGTAATTATGCGCGATTCTGCTATCATTCATCAGTCACAATGCTTGTGAGTAAAGAGTGCAATTTTAATTTATGCTTGCCATTTCATTCATGGATATGGATATTGGTGATGTTGCTTGGCTGCAATTTGCTTTGCACATCTCTTTGTACTTCTTCCCTTGCCACTTCTGTTTGTTTAATTCTATCCTCTTTAAATGACCAAGTCGATTTTCTAATTCCAGTGTTGTTAATCGAGGATCGCGAAAAATAGCGTAAAATTGGTAGGATAGCGTAAAATAGCGGGCAGATAGCGTAAGTTAAATAGCTGGTGAAATAAATAAAATTATAAAATTATATATTAAAAAGTGACATATAATATTTAACGTTCAGCACAAAATCTGAAATGACATGATAAAATATTTATTTAATGAGCTATTTTTAGAAACTTAAGTGGTTATTTATTCATAAATTACTTTAGAGGCTTATTAAAATAAAATGAAGAGAGCATATGAATATTTTTTATATTGATATATTTGAATATTAATATCAGCATTTATTTTAAGTGATGTAAAATAAGTTTAAATAAACCCTGAATGAAATGTAAAATAAGTTTAAATAAACCCTGAATGAATAAGTAGCTCTTCCGTTTTAAGAAAATAAAATATATAAATTAAAATTGCAATATTGATTGAATTGTTAATAATTATTATTTATTGAAAAATAAAATATTTTTTATTATATATGGCGGATGGCGTAGTGGCAACTAAATGATTAATAAAACTACACACACAGTAAATGGACCATTGCTCAAAGAAACAAGGCAGATTTGAATTGGAAAGGACAAATAATAATAGAATTAAAAAATAGATTTAAAATAAAAAATAATTAAAAAGCAGAATTTTTAAGAACAATAGAATAAAAAAGCAGATTTTAAAAAAGAAAGAAGAGAATAACAAAACGAAATGAGATAGAATTGAAAAATAACATAATTAAAAAGTAGAAGGATTCAAAAAACAGAATTGAAAAAATAATTAAGAGATGAGCAGAATTAAAAAAAGATAAACAAGGGAAACAATCATTAAAAAATATGATATAACAAAAATGAAAAAAGATCTGAAGAAGAGAAGAATTAAAAAAAATTCAATAAAAAAGAAATAAAAAATAACAACATTAAAAACTATCATATAAAAAATTAAATGAAAAAGAAAATAAAATATTTTTTATTATTTATATATATATATATATAAATAATAAAACTAATTCTACCCTTGTCACTTCTGCTTGTCTAATTGTTATGTTAATCATTGATCGAATGGATGTTTGATATTTGTTATTAGTATCGGAGAGAAGCCTTAGCTTCCCGTTTGAGGTTTAATATATTATTGAGTGCACATACTCTTTTAGGGTACCATGTGCTCATTGTATATTGAACCTTGAATTGTCCAAGTCGGACAGTTTGGGAAAAAACTTTTTCTTTACTCGTATAATAGTTGTTGCTTAATTCTCGTATCTTTATATTTGATGAAATTTCGGTTTGATTCATTTCCTTTTGTTCTCTGGGTGCATACTTGATTGCGGTGTTCATAACTACGTTCATTTTGTGTACTCAGAGACCAATGGGACATCTTCTTGAAATTTTGTCAAGTATAAGATACGAGAATTAAGGAATGATTATTATCTGAGTTCAAAAAGTTTTTTCTCGAATGGGATAAGTCATACCATTTAAAGAAAGAGAGCGGTTGTAAGAACGTCGTCTTCTTTGAAATTGTCATTTTTTTACATGCGTAAGATGGAATATTTTCTTTCGAGTCGTAGTTGGATGTCACGATAGGTTGTATCAGGGAGAGGGGTTTGAAACCAGATTTTCTTATTTGGGGTTGCGTGCTTTGTCCAAGTCGCAATGGCACATAAAGATTTCAAAACTAATGGAGGGATTAGATGTCCGTGCTTTAATTGCGATTGCGAGAAGGATTAAGAGCCCAAGTGAGGTCATGCACCACCAGTATTCGCTGGATTTAGGCTTAATTACTGTATTTGGACTAGACATGGTGAAAAGTTGCCTCACGTTGATTTAGGGGGTGGTGATAAGTGCTAAGGTGGGTCAAGCAGTTCACGTAGATTCGGGATGTGGTGAGCAGATTGAATTGATGCAAGATATGGTTTGTGATGCCTTGGGGGTGAACGTGTCATTCGAGGAGCAACAATATGATGACACAGATGAACTTCCAAATGAGACAGCACAAAAATTTTATAATCTATTGTTAGAAACAAACAAGCCGTTGTTTGAAGGGTCTACAGACTCTAAGTTATCAATGTGTGTGAGGCTCTTAGCTCTTAAGTCCAACTGTGGTGCTACCGAAGTGTGCTTGGATCTCGTAACGAAAATGATGTTGGACTCGTCACCTATCAGAGATGGTTTGCCAAAAAGTTATTACGAGGCTAAAAGCTTAGTGTCCAAGTTGGGGCTGGAATCTAAAAGGATTGATTGTTGTGTAAGAGGGTGTATGTTTTATTACGACAATGAAATTGGTAAAAACGATGGTGCGCTAGTTGAATGCAAATTTTGTGGTGAGCCTAGGTATATGTCACATACTAATAATCGGACGGGTAGACAAAAACTAGTTCCAGTGAAGGCAATGTTTTATTTGCCAATTATTCCAAGGCTGCAGAGAATGTTTGCATCACCACAGACTGCAGACAAAATGACATGGCACTATGAGAATAGAAGCACTTCAGGTATGTTGCGCCACCCTTCTGATGGTGAAGCTTGGAAACACTTTGATCGTGTGCATCCTGATTTTGCAGCAGATCCACGTAATGTACGACTTGGCTTATGCTCTGATGGTTTTACCCCGTATGTTCAATCCATGTGCATGTCTAAGCCTTATATGTTCTTGACTTGTGTTATACCGGGTCCAGATAATCCGACAGATGGTATCGACATCTATTTAGAGCCTCTTATTGACGATCTCAAAAGGTTATGGAATGGTGTTGTGACGTACGATATTGCACGAAAGAGGAATTTTACAATGAGGGTAGCGCTGATGTGGACCATTAATGACTTCCCTGCATATGGCATGTTGTCTGGTTGGGGTACTCATGGTAAAATGGCATGTCCGCATTGCATGGAGCATACAAAGGCCTTTACCTTGAAATTTGGGGGGAAGAGTTCTTGGTTTGACTCACATCGCAGGTTTTTACCCGATGATCATGCATTTAGATGGAATAAGAACGCTTTCAAGAAGGGGAAGTTGAATTAGATGGCGCCCCAAAGGTTGACACGAGCAGATCTGGGAAAGGGTTATGGAGCGCCCAAAATCACAGATTTTGGCAAATTGGATCGATTTGAAGGATATGGACAATGACATAATTGGACAAAAAGAAGTATTTTTGGGATCCGCCATATTGGAGAGATAATTTATTGAGACACAACCTTGATGTTATGCACATTGAGAAGAACTTTTTGACAATGTTTTTCTCACGATGATGAACGTCGAGGAAAAACAAAAGACAATGAGAAGGCGGACTAGACTTACCACTTTATCAGGCGAAAGGACTTGCATTTGACGAATCGGTCGGATGGGAAGACCACGAAACCCAAAGCTTTGTTACTCTTTAATCTTTGAGGAAGCCAAGTCAGTCTGTCGGTGGATAAAAGAACTTCGGATGCCAGATGGTTATTCTTCTAATTTGGCAAGATGTGCCGATGTGAACAAAGGAACCATGATTGGGATGAAAATCCATGATTGTCATGTATTCATGGAGTGTTTACTTCCTATTGCATTTAGTTCCTTGCCGTCAAATGTTTTAAATCCACTGACTGAACTCAATTCTTTAAAGATTTGTGTTTTGCGACATTGAGAGAGGATGATCTCATACGGATGGAACAGAACATACCAGTCATTCTTTGTAAGTTGGAGAGAATATTTCCCCCTACTTTCTTTGATTCTATGGAGCATCTAGCAGTGCATCTTGCACATGAAGCTAGGCTTGGTGGACCGGTTTAATACAGATGGATGTATCCATTCGAAATGTACTATAATAAAGTATTCTCTAAAATAAATATTTATTTGAAGGGTTAAATGTATCAATTTTTATCATCAACGTTGTTATTTTGTAGATTTATGGGTGACTCAAAACGGTCGGTGAAAAATAAGGCCAGGGTTGAAGGATCTATTTGTGCAACTTACTTACACCGTGAGACAATCCATTTCTGTTCCCATTATTTTACGAACTTCATGTTGACACCAACAAATAGTAGGAATGAAGTAGAAATTGAAAGTGAAAGACACCCGCTTGCCTTATCAGTATTTTGCCTTTCCTAGTCATGGTGGAAAGGAGGTGGATAACTGGATAACGGGCGAAGTGTGGAAGTCAGCCCACGTTCACATGTTGATCAACTGTGCAGAAGTATCACCGTATCTAACGTATGTATCATTTTGACCACTTTCAATTTCTTTAATCCACAATTGCTCTTGATCATTTGTTTGATAATGACTTGATCAGGGCATTCTTGTTAACTAAGCTCACAAGCGTACAAGACTCTTCTGCCTATAGTCATGAATATTTCCCAACGTGGTTTAGGAACCAGGTATGTTTTTTGAGTCGTCATATATATATTATTATTATTTATTGTTTGAAAATACAAAAATATTGTTTGAAAATAGGAACCATAATTTGTTTGCACATGGTGTGTACACAGGTGTATAGCGAGGCAGAATCCCCTAAAATCCAACACTTGAGAAATTTATCTCATGGTCCTAAATCACGTGTAAAAGAATGGCACACATTCTTTGTAAATGGATACAAATTCCAAACCAGTCAAAAGCAGAGGAAAAAGCGATTAACAGCGGGGTTTATGTAAAAGGTGCCACAGATGGAGGTGAAGATGACTTTTACGGCGTGATTCAACATATATATGAACTGACGTACAATACTTTAAACTATACTTAAAAAATAGTGTTATTTTATTGTAATTGGTTTGATCCGTCAAATAGAGGCACAAGAGTGGATCGAAAATATAATACTGTTGACATACACATGAGCAGAAGATACCAAATGTTTGATCCGTTTATCATGGCACAACATGTAAGACAAGTGTATTATGTCCCTTATCCATCAACTCGAAGGGACAAACAAGGTTGGTGTGTCGCAATAAAGATAAAACCACGGGGTCGCATTGAAGCAGATGATACACAGGAAGAAGTGGCTTATCAAGTGGATGAGATGTCTCATGTCAATGTAGTAAATGAAGTGGAACCCATTACTCGACTACGTGACAATCCAATCACATATGAAGATGTAGATGGGGATGAGGAATTAAATGAAGAAGTGGCAGAACCATCAAGATCTGAAGACGATGCCGAAATTGAGTGGGCAGAATGGGCAGATTGAAATTGTTTAACTTTTTACAATTTGAGAAATTAATGTGTAACAATATATTTTAATTTGTCAGTTATTTTCATAACTTGTTTATTTTTATGGAATTCATTTGTAATATTGTTATGTTTAAATATAATATTTCATGACTGTTATTATTCAATTGCTCTATAGACATATATGGCATCACGAGGTTCAGGAGCCGACCCCCCCAGACCACCCATGGTGGTAAATGGAAGGGGAAGGGCATCGCCCTCGACCCCCCTCGTCGTCAGAGGCCGACCATCATTAGGCGTGACCCTACTGGGTTTTCGACGTTGTCATCTACACGTCGTCCTAGTACATCTACGCCGAGACAGCCTGATACACCTCCTGCACCTAGACAGCCTTCTGCACCACCTACACAGACTCAGGCACATTCGACACCAGCTACAGACTTCGGGCACGTTCGGCACCTTTGCCTCACATTGACATGATCCCCACCGGGGTTCCGGTAGCCATATGGCGCCGAGTTCCCATGTTGTGCACGATCGGTGGCCGATGCTCATCGGTCCGACCATGATTATAGTGCGGGCCATACACGATCACACCGATGTTGGGCGGGACGGAGGAAGCAGGAGGTTCAGCAGAGGAGGTTCTTGGCGAGGGGAGGCGAGGAGTCGACACTCTTTGCGATCTTTGTATGATGGCCGAGTTGTTATCGAGCCATCTGGTAAAGGGTAAGTATTTGCAATTTTTCGAGTTATTAATAATGTACATGTATATATATATATATATAACATGTTTTTATTGTTCAGTTTCTTCCCTCAAAGCCATTGTGTTAGCTATCACAAAGAACAATTGAGGAGAATTACCAGGAGTTTTGGCCCACCTGGGGATTTGAAGGATAATGGCGGGACCATATGTTTAATTCTTTCAGAGTAAATTGCAATTTTTATTTTAATGCATATTATTTTATTTTCGTAAATTTCAATTATGTTTAATAATGTCTTATATTGATCTGAGCGAGGTTGCTTGGGATGAAAAAGATGAGGAGTTGATCGAGAAGAACTTTCATATGAAGGCCTCCCACCGCCTTTCTGACATCCTTCGAGATGCCCGTGATCGTGATCGCCACCAGTTGGATAGGGGATGAGCTCTGGCGGCGGTGGTAGCGCCTTTGGAACACCCCTGAGTTCCAGGCGACCAGCGCGAAGGCCAAGAAGAATAGGGCCTCTGAGAAGGGTGGCAGCTTGCACACTGGAGGTTCTGTCAGTCAGGCGCAGCACGCAGTTAGACTTGTACGTGTTATAAAATTGTTATTATTATTATTTTATTATTATTATTATTATTATTATTCTTTATTTAAGTTTTTTTATTAATACAATCACAGTCGAAGAGGTTGGGGAGAGAAGTTCAGTTGCACGAGCTCCATCTTGCAACTCATATGAAGAGGAGTACTAGTGATTTCGTTGATGAGCGTTCGAGGCGGACTCAGGTAATTATAAAATATAATAAATATTTTTTTAATAATGTTTATATTGTTTTGTTAAAAAAAAGATTTGACTTATTTGTTTGTTTAACAGGAGGAGTTTGAGGCGAGGATGTCTCAGCTTAGATCTCAGAGCTCATCATGTTCTCCATCTCAGAGCCCTGACGATCTATCTACACCGCTGAGGGTTTGGGTGGAAGTGGTTGGCGGAAAGAAGAAGGGTCGCCTATATGGTGCTGGCGACCTTGCCAGCAACTACAAAAAAGGGGCCCGTCGCCTACACGTTGGAGAGTCGTCGAGTAGTAGTGCTGCCACTGGTCGCTCTGCCGCGGATGACCAGGAGATAGCCGAGTTGAAGCGGACCGTGGCCCAGCAGCAGGAGGTTTTGACTCAGGTGCTACAACGACAGGAGCAGATGTACCAGTTGCTAGCTCGCCAGCAGCCTACTCCATCGACTCCGCCTCCGCCTTCGCCTCCGCGTACTGATGGTCATGTCGATGATGCAGATGATGTAGAGCATCTCGATCATGATCAGGAGTACCAGGACTATTAGTTCTGTTTGTACTTATATTTTTTCATATTTTTGGATATCATTTTTTTCGCTTTGGATATTATTTTAGTTCTTGATTTTTATTCGTTGATTTTTTTTTTTTATTATGTTTTCTTTTTTTAATTTGTTTTTTAGTTTACATTATCACATTTTTATATATGGAAATCAATTAATAATTAAATTAAATTAAATTAAATTACAAGTAATTTTTAATTAAATTAATAAATAAATATTTTTTAATATGAGAATAAATTATTTTTATAATTAAACAAATAAATAATTAAATTAATTAATTAATTAATTAATTAAAGAATAAAATTAATTAAATTAAATATTTTATTAATCAATTTATTTTTCTGAAAAAAAACATTCCGATTACCGACGGTCTAAGCCGTCAGAAAACGTTTCAGATTGACCGACGGTCAACACCGTCGGAAATTTAACGACAGGCTTTACCCGTCGGAATTCACAATCATTTTCCAACGGGTATAACCGTCGGTATTACGGACGGCAAAGAACTGTCCGTCGGTAATCCTTTGCGACGACCATATTTCCGACGGGTTTTAGGCCGTCGGTGATCCGTCGGTAAAACTGGATTACCGACGGCTTTTATTGATTACCGACGGCTTTTATTGATTACCAAGGGCTTAACACTAAAGAAGCTGGAGTTGCACTCCAAACCATGAGTGTACCTACCCTCACCAGTGAAAACTTAAAAGAGGATGAGAGTTTTATCTCAAGAGATCATTGCTGAGATTCAGCGAGAAGAAGAAGATGGGAGTAAACCTGTAAGGAAGGGAAAGAGGAAGATGAATGAAGTTGTTATTGAGCCTACCAGAAGGGTAACGAGAAGCATTGGGATCCACATTGCTTCTGGACCTACTCCACTGGTTCCACCAGTGAGACCTGCCTTTATGCCCTCTGTGATGCCCGAAGAAATAGAGGAGAAGAAAGTTCATGTTGATGAAATGATTGTCAAATTCAGGAAGAATGCTACATTTATCATCAAAAACTCATAGAAGGAAGGCTTAAGGGTCAAGCCTCTGCTGCTGTAACTGTTCCTCCTGTTGTTACCTCTGGCACTACAGCCACTGCAACCACCACTACTGCTGCTCCTGCTGCAATCAAGTTGAAGAGAATCACCAAGTTGGGTGATCTCCCTGCTTCAAAGAAACCCAAGGTATTAGATCAGATTGTACATTTATATGAATCTGTTTGTATGAATCTGCACCTACACCACCACCACCACAACCCACACAAATTCCATCCCCTCAATCACAAACAACCAAAACACCTTCACCACAACCCAAACCTACCACTCCTTCTAGCCCTAAATCACCACCTAGACCTCAATCACCTCCATTAGTTTAGCCTGACCTAAACCTACCATCACAACCCGAACCTATCACTGAGCCTATCATCTAGGAACCCCGATCCCCTATACCTAGCTCTGATACAATATGTGAAGCCCAACCACTTACTATTCTAAAACCCGTTTCTGATCCCTCCTTTCAACTTGCTATTCTTGTACCTTCACCACCACAAATCCCTTCTCCACCTTATTCACCTATTCTGGCTGAGCCTGAATCTACTGCAGAACCAATTGTAGATGATGACCTAGTCATAGCTGCCACAATTGCTGCTAAAGTAGTTCAAGAACTTGAACTGGATGATGATGATGATGTAACTGTCATTGATCCACCAATTCTGCTTCTTCCTGCACCTCCTGCTCCAGTTGTTCAAATTGGGTGTGAACCCCCTCCTAATCATCGTGAAGCAAGAGTTGTGCCCGAGCCACATCCTAGGCTGTTCACTAGTTTTGAATCCTTCAAGGCTAAGTGACACTTTGAATTTGATATCTGGAAAGGCATTGAAGAAAACATAATGGATGGTGTCAGTACTGGACTGGGCCAAGAGGACTTCTATGAGAACTGGCAGTATGTGCACTTCTGGTTTGAGAAGCACAAGAAGGAACAACTTGAGAGAAATAGAAGATTGCTTACTGCTTCTTCTTGGAGAGTGCCTCAAAGGAATAAAACTCATGTTGTTTGGGAACCAGAACCTGCTCCCATACTTCTACCTGCTCCACCTGCACCAGAACCAGTTACACCCCCTCCTACTTCCACAACAATGGTAACTTAGCCCTCTGCTTCTGGGTCTGCTTCTGCATCCACTAGTCATTCTATTGATTTTCTTAAAGAGGTTTTGTACCAACTCATTAAAGACAACAAGAATTTCAAGGAATTCATGGAAGTGTCAAACAAGAGACATGAGGATGTCACTTCTATGCTGCAGTTTATAGTGGATCAGTTGAAGAAACTTCAGATAGCCTTTAGGTTTTTACCTTCTATTTTTTAGCCTTGTACTTGTTCTTATTCTGTTCAGTAAAACTTTTTGTACTTTGGTACTTTTACTCGATTAATGAAATCATTTTTGGTACTATTTGAAATAATTTTTTTTTAACTCTATCTTTCTCAAACTCTACTTTGACTGTGATGTTCTTTATTTTTAAACCTTTTTGTTTGATGACAAAAGGAGGAGAAGAAAATATAGAGATATAGAGTAATTGATGAACCTGATGTGTCAACCAAGTGTCATCATGCATTGCATTTTTGCATTATTGACTCTGTTACATTAACTTGGAATGAATTATTTGATCTGAAAGATCTATCTATTTATGAAAGCTTTGATATTGTATTTGGAATGCTTTGATAAGATACATTCATCTTATGTAACTTTACACTTAGACAATATTTATATGTGCTAAATTCAGGGGAGCCTCTGAAATTATTTTAAATAAATATTTTTCTAATGGAAAATTGTTCATCAATCTATGTATTTGTCATCATCAAAAAGGGGGAGATTGTTGGAATCAAATGGATTCATAAACAATGATTGTTAATTGTTTTGATGATAACAAATAGTTATTAAAACAATTTATCCTCTGATGTGTTTGTAAGTGTGCAGAAGTCACTATTCATCAAAAGGAATTATCTTAGAAGAATAAATGAAAGTGTGCATTTCACGCTTAGTTCCATGAATCTGAGTTTGGCATTGATCCTTTAAAAAATGTTGACATCATCGTCTGATTGCCTCGCTCTGAAATGATCAACGCTCTGATTGTTAGTCAACATTCTGGAAGACCAAGCTCTGGTGAGAGAAGCTCTGAAATGGTCAATGCTCTGGATGACCAAGCTCTGGTGAGACATGCTCTAATATGGTCAACGCTCTGTTCTTAGTCAACACTCTGGTAGACCAAGCTCTGGTGAGACCACACTCTGTTTTTGGTCAACGCTCTGTTATTCGGTCAACGCATAAACAGACTATGGTTAGACTACACTGTGGAAGCCTTCGTCCATTTCTACGTGACTCTCCTATATGAAAGGCCAACAAATTCTATACTGAAGAATCTGCCTCTGTTTCAAGCTCACTCTGGTGAACAGAGTATCTCAGTAACAAGCATTGTCTGTTTGACAGATGCTCTGATAGGAAATCAGACTGAGTATTTATTTAAGGATCCTTCATATATTTAAGAGACCTCATTTATGAAGTATTCTAATGTACGAGGAATCAAAGGCCAAAGGGAATGTCAACGGTTTTAATCATCAGAAAACTTTCTCAAGAAGTGTCTCATATTCAAAAAGCTCACAAGGGACAAAGATTCTGATTTTGTCTGTTGTGTCAATATGCTTTGAGCAGAGTGGAAAGCGACGTGACTTGTTAAAGCCACAAAATGGGGATCTAAAGTTTTGACCTTTGGTGAAAAGAGCTATTAGGTCACAACGACACTATTCACAACCCTAGCTATATATACCTTACTTCATTCACTGAAGTAGGTTAACGAAGTGAGCAACCAAGAATCATTCCAAGTATCTGGTTTGAAAGTTATTCTTTGTGCTTAAGTGTTTCATTGTATATCCTCTCTGTGAAAGTTATTTGATATTGTTTCAAATCATTTTTAAACATTGTACTTAGCCCAGTAATGGTTGTATTCCTTAGAGCCTTGAATGCATTAATTCGTTCTAAGAAGTTGTAAGTATAGCCAGTTTGACAGTATTATAGTCTCAAGTGTAATCAAGTTGATTATAGTAGAGAAATCCTTCAAGTGTGTGAAGGGACTAGACGTAGCTATCGAGTGATAGTGAACTAATATAAATCATTGTGTCATTCTCTTCTCTTTACTTACTTACTTCGTTATTTCATTAAAGAGTTGTTTTTGAAAAGGTTTTCATAAATACATAAGTTTGCAAAAAGATTTATAAAACCCAATTCAAACCCTCATTTCTTGTGTTTTTGCCACGTTCAAAAGTTTTTGAGAATAATCCGATATTTTTATTTAGAAATTTTTTGTATCTTGATTATAAAATTATAAAAAATTATTGATAAATAAATATTAAAATAAGACAAACATAATACTTCTAATTAAGGTAAAACAAACACAATACACCTGTGTATCGAACATGTTCCATTAGTAATTGTCAAAACATCCTGCCAATTTTTTTTCATATCCATTTCAATCTCCATCTCAATTTTTTTCATCCAAATAAGTATTAAAAGAAATAAAAACCAATTTGCTACAGTTAATCTACGCACTGAATCCCAAGCCACCAAAACTTAAGAACATCTGCAGCCTTCGGTTTGTTTTCCTTCAAAAACTTGTACCATCCAGTGGTGAGATAAAGTTATTTGTCTCTTCTTGCACTGGCTTTAAGGGTGTGATTGGTTCACGAGAGAAATTGTGAAGAAATAGTATGAAAAGAGAGTAAAATGTGAGAAATAGGGTAGATTTGGGGTATTGATTGGAATATGAGAAAGAGAAGAAAGAAGTGTCGATTATTTTTTATAAGACAAAAGTGTCATTGGCTAAAAAATTAATATATAAATATTTTGATTTAAATAATTGTGATTGAGAGGGTATAAATGGAACAAACAAACAAAAAATTAATATATAAATATTTCCATTTTCTTCGCTGATCAGCGAAGAATAAAAAAGGTGGTGGGACCCACATTTTTTTCCTCTCTCTCCCCAATTTCATCGCGTGTCAATCAGTGGAAATTAACAAATTTGCTTCTTTTTCTCTTGTTCAACTCTCTCTCGCTACATCTCATGTCGTACCAATCAAGGCCTAAGAGTGCATTCATATCTACCACCTCCTTCAAGTTGAACAAATACATGACTTTGATTAGTAGAAACAACCGATTTCACAAATCTTGCAACAGAACAATGTCAGGCTGCCATTAAATTCGACTGACACTTAGAAATATTTTAGGTATAAACATATTCATTATACCTGACATATTTGACATGTATATTATATATATATACATACTTTTATCTTAATTGTAGACCCTTAATATAATATAGCCTCTATATTCCTTTAATTCATATCATTTAAACATGCAAAAAAAAATATAATAAAAAATGTTCACCTCAAGCCCACCTCTCATTATTTGAGTAGCATATATTACTAACTACAGTTGAAATTTGCCTTATGGTGTGTTTGGTTGGAGAGTTTTGGAAGGGAGGGGAGGGAAGGGGAGGGGTTATTTTAAATTATGTTTGTTTGGTTCAATTTTTTTAAGGGGAGGGGAGGGGAGCAAAATCCCTCCTAAGCCAATTTTGGCTCCCCTCCCAAAGTGGGGGGTTTTGGAGGGGAGGGGAGAGGAGATTAAATTATTTAAAATAAAATTACTTAAATATCCTTATATATAATATAATATAAAAGACTATAAGAATATACTAGTAAATTAATCTCTTCCCTTCATTAAAATCCCTCCCCTCCCCTCCTGAACCAAACAAGCAAAGGCTCCCCTCCCCTCCTCTCAACCAAACACAAAATCAAATTAAATCCTTCCCCTCTCTTCCCTCCCCTCCCCTTCATTAAAATCCCTCCCCTCCCCTCCCCTCGTTTGAACCAAACAGACCCTTACTGAACTGTACATTTAAAAAGTGTTCTTTATTTTTTAGTTTCAGTATTTGATATTTGAATATTATGGAATGTGGCCATCGCACATTGTATAGCGTCAATGTGGTCTGGGAAGCAAAAGCGTGCGATGAGAATTCCGTAGGCACTTTATCAACTGATATGGTTCAATAAATACCTCGGACCAAAATAATTGAGAAGAAACATTAAAGAATGCGCGAAAAAATTACTTTTTCACCAACACATTCTAATATCAAATTCATGGTTATTGGGCACTTGACAACTCTCTTGAACAGTTGAGCTTCATATCACAACACTACAAGTAATTTTAGCTCACTTTACTGTCAATGTCTAAGGAATGTCTTATCCATTATAGGCTTTCAAAATACAAAACCCGACGAGAATTATATATGCCCCATGGTTGAAATAGGTGCCACCATCAAGATACCATCAGAACTATTCTGTATTGTGATTTCTATCAGTTATTTACAGTGCTTGTCTGTATTCTTTTTATTCTTTCTTCAGACCTGTATGTTAATTAACTCCATAATCCTACAAAATCAGGTGTTTAAAACAACCATCAATTGCAGAATAAAAAAAAAAACCATCAATTGAACATGTACGGTGACTATGGAATGTATGTTGTTTTGATCTAAAAGAATGCACATATTGATTACTTGAACTCAAACAATTTACATTCAGTCCATAGCATAATTTTCTACTACTGCAGAAAAGCTAAGCTTAAACAGATACCCAAAGGCAATGAAAATTAAAAACTATGATAATCATATGCCTATAGTAAGAAAATTGCACCATTTTTGCATAAAATGAAATGAAAGCTCAATTGACTATAATTTCACGGGGCTCATTGTTACTGCAATGCTTCATTTTGACCAAATGCCAAATATCCAGCCTATGCATAATAACCCAGGCTTGCTTTCTTCTTTGCTTGGACTTGAGTAATAACTTCATTAAAGTCCTCACGGTTCCCGTTCACCAACAATTGGAACAAAAAAAGATATAATGGATATTCCCACAAACCATAGTTGAGCTTGGCACTGAATTAAACCCAAAAAATGGCAATAATTATGGCAATACAAATCTTAGTCTCCCAAACTACTACCAAAGGCCAACTAAAAGCTATGCTTGGATTATAAAAAAAGCATACCTTATGAGGCTACCTCTGATGAGTAAGAAAGAAAGAAAGAAACTCCTAATGCACAGAGTAAGAAAGAGTGCAACTACCTCTAATGAGTTTCCTTCAAAGCTTCTTTGCCCAATCAACCAATGCCAAATTTTGCCCAATAAAGATTTGAGGGCCTAATCCAAAAGGAAAGAATGTGGCTAAATACTTATGAGGCTCACTAAATCACAATGGATTAAACTTCTGACAATCTTCTTCCATATTTCTCTGTCATAGATTAAAAACACATCGTACATAGATTAAAAATATATCATGTCTGAGATTGGGGAAAGCTACCTTATTTCAAAAACCTCTGTTATAACCCCAAGTACACAATTTAGGTAAACCAAAGACTTGTTATTCATTTAGGTAAACCAACGCCAGAATTTTCATAAATATTATTAGTTACCTTATACAAAGTTTAGAAAACCTCAGTGAGCAATGTCAGAAGTAATTTTATCAAACATCCTCTTCATGTTTACCTGCACAAAAACCTCACCTTCTAGAGGTCTTCTTTTTGTTTCATGTTGTATTTTTAAGTCCAAACCTTATCTGTATGTTTGACTAAGCATGGTAAATTACCACACACATAAGTTACAATTAATGATTTGAGGTATCATAATATCCTACATGAATAAAGCGTCAATGTAATGTAACAGTGTATCATAGAGTGCTTAGAATTCTAGTGTAGAATGCTTATTCACCAATTCATGTAACTGACTACGAATCACATGGTTGAAGTGTCTTCAATGGTGTGTAAATGTATTAACAACTAAAGCAAAGTCAAGCTTAAAAACTATGGTTTAGGCACAGAGAACAGGAAGCATCACTTTGTGGTCTAGGCAGAGGTACTTTGCTGTCTAAGCATCTTTTGTACAAATCTAACCCCTGTATTTTAATGCTTTAGGAATCAACATAAAATGACTAAGGATTTGTTGTAACACCCCACCAAGCGCATACCAGCCTTTGGCCCTCTGCAATGGTGAGCGTGTCACTCACAGGACTTCACCATTCCCTTAAATGGTGTTTTTGCCCTCTGGGGGATTCGAACCCATGCCCAAAGGGATAAAGGCCTTTAGGAAGCATCCCCCATCACCAACTCAACTTAGGAGGTGGATTCCCATTGCCTTTATCCTTTTGGGTGTGGGTTCGAAACCTCCATAAGGCAAAAATATTCCCTAAGGAAGGAATAAAGTCCTATGAGTAACAGTGCCCCCGTTACGCCTTGGGCCAAAGGCCCAGGGGGGCGAAGCCCGTTTGGGTGGGCTGTTACAATAAAAGGCATCACAATGGACAAACGGGCTTCGCCCCCTGCACCTAAGAACATGAGCCCAAATTTGGAAATGACATGAAGATGAGAGAAAGGCCTTTTCATATACCACACATATGCTAATTTTAACATTTTAAAATGTTGAAAAATATATTGTAGGCAAGCAGAACAGGTTACAAATTAAGCCATATTGAAGCCACTGAAGTATAAAATACCAAATGAAAGAAAAAGCACTGCAGCAACAACCAAGTAGAACGCAATCAGCATAAAAGAAATGGCTAGTGTAGCAAAATAAACACCTAGTACACTCATCATAAAACTGAGAAAAATCACTTCATTGAAAATTTAGATGTCAAACATAGATAAAAACGCAAAACCAAAAACAGAAAATGGTTGCTTTTTTGCAGAAAAAACATATTTTTATTGTTCCAAAAGTTAAATAACATAAACATATAACAAATCTTAAACACCTAAATAACATAAACATATAACAAATCCTAAACACCTATTTTCAGTTGCTCACCTTTCAGAACCACCAAGTGTAACCCCTTTCTCCAATTTGCGATAATGACTCTCAGCAAGAGGGTATTTACTGCTGCAAGTGCGAACCCAGGAATGTGTCAGTAGACCAGATCTTAACGCAAACATGATAAAATAGAAAATAAATAAGGACAAAAGACAGAGAAACATCCACAACCATTTTTGCTCCGAAACTTCTGAATCAAACACAGCTTCCTGCCACCAAAACATTCGAATATTAGCTCTCGGCACCAAATGACCCTGGAATCACCACCTTCCACCTCATCTCTGTTTCCCCAAAACAAAAAAAAATCTCCGAACAGGAACAAAATTGAGCGAGCTGAGAAAGGAAAAAATGCTCATGAATTTAAAAAAAAATTAGATAGAGGAATTAGGTTGAGAAATGAAAAATCAAGAATGAAGTTGGGAGAAGAAAGGAATATTAAATATGTAGGAGATGAAGTAGGAAGGAAGGAAGGAGAAGAAGGGACCAAAGAAGGAAGTAAGGAAGGAACCGTGAGAGTGAGTAGAGCCTGATTCAATTTTTTTTGAATTTGTGTCGAAAGAAAATAGGGTTTGGAGAGAGGGAAAAATGGGAAGAATATGAGGAAGAAGATGGAGGGAGAAATAAGAGAAACAATCGAGAGAGAGAGTGAGAGAGAAGAGTATGATTAGGTTTTCAAATTTTACCTGAATTTACTTTGTTATCATTATTCTGTACATGTGTCAAGAATAAGGTAGGCTAAATTAGTAATTTTTCCTGTCATGTATAGGCTTATAATTAAAATAGATAGATAGATATCTAAATGTCCAAAACAGAGTTTTAGAATTCCATTATTAGTATACATGTTTTTAGTATGACAGTACTAAACATTGGCTCCCAAAATTTTAGAAAATACCTACATAACAAACCTTATTTGCCCTACACAAAGGACAGACCCAAACAAATTTAATTTGTGAGGGCATTGTATATATAAACGTAGATATCAATTTATAATATTAAAAATATAACACATTAATCCTAAAAATATTATCATACATCACAAAAAATAAAAATATTTTAATTGTCAAACATAAATCACACCGGTCGCGCCTGGTCTAGTGGTAAGGCATTTTTTCAGTACATCAATCCTCTAGATACTATACTATTTGTAAATGAGTGTAGTGTCATACATTGGGATCGTGTGCGTGAGCGTGTGTTAGAAACTGTGAGCGAAAATGTGATAGCAACTTAACAGAGTTGGCAATGGGGGGCATACTGTCATTCAGCATATGAGTTATTCTACATTGTCACAAGATATTATATTATATACTAGACCTTGTGCCCGTGCGATGCATGTAACACCCCGCCGAGACAGGACGTCACTTTATCCTGACTTCAGTAATAACACAGTTCCAGTCCAACATCAAAGTACGCAACAGGACATACTGGCCATGACCAACGCGGCTTTCTAGGCTTAACCTCTTATTCATCTGTTATTCATCACAACATGATATAGAAAACACAGAAAACATACAGGGGTAAGATATCCGTTAACCTCTAACAAACAGGGAAATAACATAGTAGAATACCTGTTACCATGTTCTTCAGCACAATATATTATCACATCATAATTAGCACAAGCAGTACCACAAATATCATGCTCAATCTCTTGAGAACTCAACCACAGACCAGGCCATTCAGACACATCATACTGACAACCCGACCTTGCGGTCACAGACCACGTCATCATAGACTAACACGTCATACCGGTCCTTCAGCTGATCACCGGCTTATAGACCCAATGGACACATAATACCACAGCTCACTAAACACTTGCGGGCCATTAATGCCCTACTCCTTAGACCGATCACCAGTCTTAGGGTACAGAATCAGATAAGTTGGTTGTCCCGGGAACATATCCCGATGCGCTGCCATCTCCGATTACCGATTATGGCATCCCATACTACCATACCCAATTACCGGAGTAATGCACCGTCCCTTGCATAAGGACGACATTCCCTCAATAGGAATGGCCAAGATTGTCCACCTGTCAAACGTGGAGTCTTGGAGACTCGTCCACATGACCGAGAACCATTCTCTCAAGGCCAGTGACTATCCCCAAACTACTCCGTACCTTAGTACCACAGAAGTGGAGAGACTCGTTGGAAAGACCGAGAACTATTCTCTCAAGGTCTTGGCCGAGAACCATTCTCTCAAGGCCACCGACTATTCCAACACCACTCCGTCTGTACCTCGGTACACCAACCTCGGGTTCACTGACCCAGCTATCACCACTATCACAGGGTATTAATGGTAATACTCACGATTACCATCTAGGGATTCACAAACCTCTAACTAGAGGGCGTCACCCTTGACTGTAGAACGCACATCAATCATCACATGCACAGATATTATATGCAACCAGCACATAATTATCAGGCATAAAACATAATATTATAAATCATCATTTGTCATAATTAACAGCATATTAATTATTCCCTACGTCGCACAAGCGACTGCCTACATAATCTCATAAATAAAACCTATGTTAGTTGGTAGGTCTATAGTGACTATCATTAGCCTCTGTACACCACAACCCCTCTCCTAAAGTGTTGCTACTACCAACCCCTAGTAGGGCTAAGGAACCCTACTCATGCTAACAGACTACTCTACTACCTTTTTTTTCAAGAGATTAAGGTATCTTCCACTTACCTAGCCTAGAAGGCCGTTATGCTCGTGCCTCTTCCACGCTCCAATCGCTCTTCCTTCTCTCCGAGCCTTCCTCACACTCTAAATGGCCAAATGGAGCGCTTGGCCAAAATGGGAGAGGAGAGCCCTATATATAGGCATAAATCGGCTCCATCGCATTGCGATGGGCCTAGACACAAACTCTCATCGCGTCGCGACGAGGACACATGTCACGTATCCCACGCGCTGATCCACTGACTTAACTACCGAAATACCATCGCGTCGCGATGCAGTTTACATTGATCTCCATCACATCATGATCCGCGCAGTCTTTCAAAATTCTATTTTTACCCTTCTACATGATTCTAGGGTTTTCGAGGCTATTCTAGGCATCTTATGAATCATTTTTAGGTCCAATGTAACTCCAACTAATGTTTTTAATACCTAAATCATTATCCGAAGAATTATTTATTGCTTATTTAAAAATCAGGATGTCACAATGCATGGGTTATCTGAGAGTACTATTAAAAAGGTAATTTATATGGGAATACTATTAAAAATGTCATTTATATACGAATTGTATTAATAAGCAAAAGTATAATAATAAATAAACTTCATATTAATAAGCAAAGGTTCATAAAATATGTAACTTATATGAAAGAACTGTAAGACAAACACAAATCAATATGTCCACAATGAAAACTCAACTCATAACCAAAGAAGCACTTAACTATTAATAATTTCAAACTGAATTCAAAGTTACAAAAACTCAAGTTCTGCACTTTGCATCCTAGACGATGGCTTACCAGACGTTGACGTCATTCTTTAGCATTACCAAACGCTGTATTTTTCCTTCTAGTGGTTTTAAAAAAAGCCAATGGGATTATTTATAATGCAGAATCAAGTTACATGCTTCCTCAGTTATAGGACACACCTGGATGCTGCCTTTTTTAGACCAATGAGTGCTACAGTGCAGTCGATTTAATGCCCAATGAATACTGCAGTGCTCAGAAGGAGAAGAGGCAAACTGCATGCTGCCTTTTTTTTACTAATGACAGTAACCGATTATGCATGTTTTGAAGGTATGTTAGTAGGTTATTGGCCACTTAGTTTTAGCGGGAATTTTATGGGACAGGTTGTGGGAGATGTGCCACATTGAATTCATTGTTCCCTAAAATGAAAATATTTGGACAGACTCAGACTTTAATTTATGCTGAATTTGAATCTATCGAATACTGAATAATACTTTGACAAATAATATTAATATTGATTAATAGATTCAGACATCATAATAAAGTACAACTCAGGCACTTGAATTTGAAAAATACTCATAAGAACATAAAGACAAAAATGCAATGCAATTCCACCAAGTGACTCATGTAGTAAACATGTTAAAGAGGAGTTTCTGTTTGGAATTTTCTGCTTTTCCTGAGCAACTTTCTTTTAGTCAAAGCACCGCCTAAGCACCCACACCAATGAAATAAACCCTGGTTACAAAGAATGAATGAAGATAAGACCAAGATATTCAACTTAGGTAACGGAAAAAAAAATCAACTTAGTTGTAGAAAATATAAACATAAATGTAATATATTCATGGCATGCCATCCCAACCCAAGCTGAGATGAGGATTTTTTACATTTTCTACCCCTTACACATTGTATGCCTGCACCACCAACTTTGTTCCTATCATGTTTGTGCAGCATGATTAATAAGGCTAATTCAGCTACAAAGATTGATCTAAACTGAATGCTTAGCATCAATACCATATAGTTGCTTCTTAAGCACTTACAATCAAACCAAATATTTAAAAATAGTTCTAATCACTTATTGCATACAAACCAGAAATTGCACACACAACTACAATCAAACAAAAAATTTTAAAAATAGTTCTTTCACACACGAAAACATCCATTTTAAACCACTTTCATTTAGTAAAACCGCCACAGTACCCCAAGAAATTAAAAAGATCATTTAGCAGCAAGTGCCACTCAAAAAGGGGCAAGAATTTTGAGTACTAAAAGTTGTCATATTGGATAAGCACATATCAATAACAAATCCAAATTCCCAACACTAAATAAGCACACAGCTGCTTGTTTTGCTGCCCAAATAGAGTACAGATATCCATAATGTAATGAGAGGAACAGTGGGTAGGATTGTAAGACAATTTTAATTACGTTGGCTCATTCATCCATGTTGAAGAATGATTGAAAAGCATCTCATTCCTTTTGGTGGTACACACTCGTAGCAGCTGCAACTCTTTCGTAGGCCTCCACAACAATCACATTGGCTATTACTGATACATACAAATTGACATACATAATTAGATTATCTTACTCAATTATGTTCAAACAGGGTTATTAAAAATTTACAGTAATTTTGAAAAATTTATAAAAATTACTTAACATATATAATCCTATTAAAGGAATAAAATTATGCTTATCCACAAAAATAGGTCAGTGAATATTAAGCTTACTGATCAATGCATAGCTAAGAATTTTTTCAAGAGCTCAACATCGAATATCAGTAACGTTGGGTCTCTATAACAGGTATAAGGAGAGTAGCAGTTTAAAAAGGCAAAAAATGATCAACCTAATTTAATTACAGATGAAACTTTTAACTATATCATTGAATAAGTTGAACAAAAAACTGCCAGACTACGAGTAAACTACTGATGATCTTAATAGCAGCTTAATTTGCCACGAATGTGTATAAATCAACATTTAAATTTCCAATAAATATATATACCAACATATTTAAATCTATCAATATAGCTACCAAAATAAATATTACCCCAAGTCAAAAACTCCATTGTAACAATACCTACCTTGCTGAAGAAACTCTAACCCATTGAAGACAACCCTCAATCTGTGCAAGTCTTTATGTTTCATGCAGGAAGCAAGATGGTTTTTTGGTTGCCGAATAAATGACCAATCAATGGCAACAATGCACAAACAAAGAATCCCAAATTCCAAAAGGCAATTTTTGGAAACTTCTTTAGCCTCCTTGCAAATTCTGTGGGACATGCAAAATCAACACAAAAATCATTTTTTTGGGAAATAAAATATGTAATAGATCGTAGGAGAATCGTTACCTGACGTTTCCATATATCACAACTGTGTACCTCCCTCTGTAAGGAAAAAAAATCAGAAACAGATCAAAAAAGGGAGACATAAACAACATTTGGGAATGTGGAAAGAACTCAATTATAAAGTGATGATGGTGGAGAGATATAAAGGCAGCCCAAAGTGAAAAAAAAAAATTTCCTCACTGTAACACAATCAAAAGTTGGAACCCTACTATACCTTAGTTATCTTTGGGCCCTTATACATTATCAGATTTAAACTACTTCTTGGAAGAATTAGAGCAAATGACTTGAAGCTCAAAGTCAGAAGACGATTGAAAATCGACAAAAGATACAAATTTAAACCCCTTGGCATTTCACTTCAAATATTTCGACTACAATAACCCAGCCTCCCTTATATGCAGTAAAGCTAAAGTTGGGAAAACAAATAACAATTGTTATCAAAGCATGCTAAATTGCTAATTGCCACATAAAGTTTTCAATGAAAATAGAAAATCTGTTCTAAAATCTGTCCTATTCAAAGAAAATAGAACAATACAATATTAGATGTTTTGCAAATTACAGAACTTCAAGCTTACTATCTCCCTGCAATTCCACTATTCAGAACCATAATTAACAGTAACCAAAATTAGAGACCTGGCATTATTTGTTCAAGCGGCTACACTACACCAAAGGTTATAAGGATAAGAACCTCATATTGGGGTAACCTAATAATAAGTTACACCAAACAAAATCTCAGATTGCAAACGAATATAGTTAATGGAAGATTTAGTAAGCATAACATTCAAAATCATCCAACAAAAGATGCTACAAACATTAAGAGATAAAATACCCCAAGAATAGAACAGAAGACTCATAACCGTAAGGTTGAGTTCGTTCCTTGATGCTAAACTCTTGCTTCTTCTCCATGACACAAGAGAAGACTTTGGCATCCTGAAGAGTTAGGATATAGACAATATCTTTAGTTGTTGCTTTTACCATGAAAACTCTAAACCCAGACCAAAATCGAAAATTTTCAAAATCAGAACCAAATACAATAGTTTTAATCCCAAAATCATTTATATCCTACTAACACTAATTTCCACATAACGACCCGATTGGTCTCAGACACATACATTCGTAATTCAACCAAAACTCAGGTTTTCACAAACAATAGTTTTTCTTTTCAAAATTTCAACTACATGAAAATAAAAATCTTAAATCAAAAACCATAAATTCTTTCCCCTTGAAGCTATTCCTTCATCTGTCCTTAACTCTGAATTGCTCTTGATTCAGCGAATCAATTCTGAAACGCAGAAACGACTTCCTTGCCTTCCCTGTACATATCTGACCATGCTCCCAAGGTAGCCATCAAGCAAATTCCAACACCACTGTGAAACAGTGAAAATAACAGTGATTAAAAATTAAAATCCAAAGTAAGTTCAGATTTTAGCTTCAACAGATTCGTTTTAGGAATGGAGAAAGGAATTAAGTTTGGGTTTTGAATGAAACTGAGGAGAATCGAAAGCTGAGTTAAGAATAAGGGAGAAACTCACCATGGAGGAGGAAGAAGAAAAAGTGGTCGCGGTCTGAAACTACGACGTGGTGGCGATGTTCTCCGGCGCGGTGGTGACCACCGTCGCAGGGAGAGAGACACGCAGGCACCATCGCAGATTCGCAGGGAGGTCGCATTCTCTAGCTCATAGCAGATCTGAAACAGAAGCAGAACACGCTGCAGGGAGAGAAGCAGAACACCACCATCGCAGTAGTAAAACCGTCGCACCCAGAAGCAGAACACGCCGTAGGGAGAGAAGCACAGCAGCAGCAGCAACACCATCTCTCTCAGAGACATGATTTGGGTGGCTTTCTTCTCCTTTATGGAAGGACAAAACCAGGGGCAGGAGCTAGCGGTTTTAGGTAAAACTAGGGGCAGAGATGGAGAGAATATGTGTTTCCATGTCACACAAAAGGTTGCCGCAAAAATGACCAATGAATGTAGTCATGTGTAAGTCAATGTCAGAAAGCATGTGTTTGTATTGGTGAGTGATTTAGGCAGGATTTTAAGCTGGAGGCAAGCTTCTCTAATTGGCCAAGTGTTTCAAGGGTGTGAAAATGGATTTGCAATGGGAGAGAAGAGAGGAAAGCGCGGGAGCAAAAGGCGGGAGTAGCAGCTCGCTTTAGATATAAAGATGTATGAAAGAAAGAGTAAAATCTTAGTGGGAGCTTTTGGCCCCAAGTCCTCAACATAGGTCTGTCCTTGCCCTACACTAATTCTCCCTTTTTTTACCAAAAGAAATCAATTCATTTCATTAAAAATAGAGGATTCAAGACATGATGGAATATCAAAGAAAAAATGAGGACTAACAAAGGATATGACCGCGCTAACTAAGCAATGAGCAACCACATTTGCGTTCCTCCTAGCAAACTCAATATGAAAGTTTTTAAAATTTGAGCATAAAGTTAGATTAGCATAGATTTTGCCGATGAAAAAGGGGGAAAATATAAAGCAAAGAAAAAAAGAATTTTGCTAATTAATGTTATGTCAGACGAATATTATGTACAAGTGACATTTATCATCAAAATTAGCGTAATAATCCGTGCAATGCACGGGTAAGATTCGAGAGCTACGAATCATGTGGAAAAAAATCAAGTTATTATATAATAACAAAAAGTAATATGACTTTAAGGTGAATCTATCGTAAGAATTAATAATAAAAACTAAAATTAATAGAATAAATGTGAAGCTGCCACGTGACATGAGTCTACGTGGCAAAACTCTATTTTATATAATATATAGTAGACAGTATATAATAGATAACTAAAAAATTGATTCATATGTTTAGGAAAAAATAGATAACAAAAATTGAAATTGATTTAGGCAAAAAATTTAATGATTCATATGGTATCACATGACTTAGCTAATATTTTGATTATATAAAAAAAAATTGATTGAATGACAAATTAGGTCCAGATATGAGAATTAATTAAATAATATGCTTTAATTTATTATATTTTGAATTTGAATTAATTCAAATTTGATTGAATGGTAAAAATGCAGATATGAGAATTAATAAATTAATATATCTTAATTAATAAAATATCATGAATCAAAAAAAAATATGTTGCATTTTGGCAGAAAAAGAATGAATGTGGAGATACCACGTGACAAAACTCCATTTTATATAATATAGTAGACGACATAGAGTATAAAAGGATTGACCTAGTCAAGCATGACAAGACGACACGTTGCGGGTTCAAAGTCCTCACTAGTCCTCTCAGGGTGAAATAAATGTAATTTCCTTCTTAAATACTCACTGAGCTCGGATGTTTTTCTTGTCTTTGACATAGGCACCATCTCTCCCCTAATTTTTCATTATAAAAAAATGATATAGAGTATAAATCACCTAATAATATTATAAAATTTTAGGTATGAATTTTAAATTTTTACATGGAGTGCGAGCCTAAAGTCTTTTAGCCTAGTTTGATTGCGCGTCAGTATCCGATAAACGTACGTCCCCATGGTCAAACTCAATTCTACTATGTAATAAAGATGTTTGGGATTTCTATGAAAATCAATTTTGCTGCTCTAAAATCAATTCCACGTGAAGCTAGAAACAATAGCTTTCACGGTGTTAGTTAATTGATTCTATCCATTGGATGTTGATATCTTCTCTAAGTGTCTTATTTACCCTTGTTACTTTTTTAAAATTTATTTGAGTAAATACCAAATTGGTCCCAGACAAAAAATACAGAGATCAATTTAGTCCTTACAAAATGAAAAATACCAATTTAATCTTTACAAATATCAAATATGAGTCAAATTAGTCATAATAAAAAATACTAATTTAATCCTTAAAATCTCAAATATGGGTCAAATTAGTCCTTTTAGGATAATTTTTAGGGACATTTTGGTTCCTATCAGGGACTAATTTGACCCACATTTAATATTCTTAATAATCAAATTGGTGTTTTTCATTTCTCAATGACTAAACTGGTCTCCGTGATTTTTGTCCTTTAAATTATATTCTCTATTTGTAATTTAAATTTAAATTATATTCTCTATTTGTAATTTTAATTTAGATATAATTTTAAGTTAGGACCCATTTTGGTAATTCCACACCCAAAAGCAATTTTAATCTAATATATCCAAGCAACAAGAATTGATAAAAATCGTTTTTTTGTGAATGTATCCAAACAAAAATCACGTTACATTTAACTTACTTTTAACCAAAATCAATTCTACAAAATCAATTATGTCAGAATCAATTTTCATCACCGCAGAACCAATCATACGCTTAGCCTTTTGCATATAAGGTTTGCAATCGCTAGCCAACAAAAGGTGACATTGGGTAATGAGCTCAAACCCATAAGAATAAAAGATCTAATGACTATGTACTAATGGTGTAAAAAAATTTACATAGTCATTCAATCATATTCCAACATGTAGGTGTGAAGACGTTTTAGAAAGTAATATAAGAACATGACATTACGATAAAATGTGATTTGACGTATGTGTTAAAAAAAATTACATTATCGGTACGTGATTATTAAACTCTAAAAATTAATACAAGCAAAAGCTAATAATATCCACAATTAGAAAAAGGAAGATAATTTTTAAAAAAATGTTGTTTATTTTTTTATAAAAATGTTGAATCAAGAGGACTAAGATATTGACCAATATAGGGAGATGAATCTTCTTGTCTTGTCTTGGAAGTTAAAAACAAGTGCAGCGATTCATACAAAAATGGATATTTGATACGCGTAGCAGTCATACAAATTTGAATATCCCTTTGCCTTGGGAATTGTGATTGACAGCGGCTAATGGTTGCTGCTAGCCAAGTTTAACAAGACGGACTTTGGGACTTAGAAGCTCACAATCTGGACCGTGTACTACAACGCGCAACTTTAATCTACGGAAGCAATGGCACTGGATGACACCATCTTGGGTCTTATAGAATAGGAAGCGGATTTTTTCCATTTCTTAGCTGCAAAGCATCCTCAACTATATAAACAGAAAAATACCCCGACCCATTCCTGCATCTGCAACATCTCTTCTCTTCTAGCAACCAAGCATCCTTGAATCAACAATCGAATTTGAAGTTTCCAATATGGTGTGTCATTCCGTCATCCCTCTTTGTCTTGAAAATAAAAATATCTCCTTAATTTGATTTTTTATGCGTTCTTAATCCCTATGGCACTTGGTTTTTTCAGAATGTCTGCATAGAGTTTCCAATATGGTTTGATCGATGAAATTCAATGTTTATAGAATATTTGTAGAGAGATATTAAGCGGAAGAGTTACTCTTAGAGTAACTTGATCTCTCCTCTTATTTTTTTAATGTGTCTCTCACATAAATTACGAGATTCCTACTCATGTACCAATAGTGGGCCAACCATAATTTAAAAATGTTCATTTTTATTTATCAAATTTTTTATTTAAAATAAGGTAGAAAATGATGCAAACAAAATATTTATTTTCAGATACTTTTAAAGCTATAATAAGGCTCTGTTTAGTAAAGTCAAAACACTAGTTTATATTGGCTAAACTCGTAACAGGTGTTTGGTAACCACTAGTTTATAATGTTTTTCCATTAGCTTATAATTTGAGCTTATAGCATATCATTTTTTCCCCTCATTTTTACCTTTATGGTTTTAATTAAATTCATCATTTATCCTCTATTAAATAAAGTAAAAATTTATTAATCCTTACCGTTTCTCTCTCATTTATTAAAATACCATTTTATGTCATTTTGTATTTATCAATCACTTCAACAGCTAATTTTACTAAACACTTTAAATTCAATTTGCTAGCTTGTCTGCTATCAGCTATCCGCTACAAGCTCATCCGTTATCCATTATCAACTAACTTATTTGTTATCCGCTACTTTTTACTAAACAGAGTCTAATTAAAATTATAAGTAAAAGATTTTTTTTTGTTGCCAAATTTAACTTTTAAAATTAAAAATTAATATTGCCGGAGTTCTGCATGTATATCGGTCCAACAGACATGGAATATAATTGTTTGCGCTCAAAAGACCATTGTAACTCGTCTTATTTGTCACAAGATCAAACTCGTGTCATTTTTCCATTTTAGACGCATTAGATTTCTTTCTAGTTTAAATTGGATAGTTGAAATTAACAATGAAAATGGCTTGTGTAGGGATAAAAAGAATCCAATAAATGCTATTTTGCTGTATTTTTAAAATTTTGGATCATAACTTTTAAGCTTTATGAAGATATGTATCAACTGTGAACTAACTAGTCTGCTTATATTCTTTCTTATGATGTTGATTTTGTAGGAACAGACAGCTCTTTCCTTTGAAATTGTGGTATTGCTCCTTTCTAGATTATCTATTTTACTTATATTATCCATTCAATGCTATTCAGTTTTTGTTAATCTTTGATACGCAAACGTTTTAACATACTTCTGCTAATTATTTTCTGGATCAGCACGAATTTGTTCAAAACTCCGAAAGAGTGAAATCTGTTGATCTGCATCCAACTGAGCCATGGTAATTATTTAATACGCTTTTCTTGCACAATGAAAGGCCAGATCGAACATGAATTCTTGTATGTATATATATATGAGATGAGAAAAGACATAATCGGTTATCAAGTTTCCTTGTGCAAATTCCAAGTGTAACAGACTTTAGGCACCTGCATATATAAACATCAATTTTAACATAATAATCTATAGCTGCATGCTATTACAGGTACTTACATCTAGTAACTTTCTCATGCAGGATTCTACTGGGTTTGTATTCAGGAACTATTTCTATTTGGAACTATCAGACAAAGGTAAACAATTCTATATGAGGCCCGCGCTTAAAATGAGTAATTCCTGATACAAAATAATAAACTGTATCCCAAGCCCCCAATTTCCATGTCTGTTAATTTGTATGAAATAATATAGAAACTGACTATGAGGTTGATAAATATAACTTGGGAGTTTATTTTTAACCTTTATTTTGGTACTATGACAGACTGAAGAGAAGTCTTTCAAAGTCAGTGAATCTCCAGGTAAATGTCACAATGTAACACTGTTTTTTCTATAAAAAATAAACCAGTAGCAGTTAGCCCGTGCAAAAGCATGAGTCTTGAGGGGAAAAAAGCATAGTAATTGGGTTTTTGAAGGGAAAATAGTTTTGAGTGAGTGAATGAGTTTTTTGCACGTGACATTAGTGTAGTTAAATTTCTTAAATAGATAATAGATTTCTCCTCCTACATATAATTATATTCTTGGTTCTACTCCCTAAGTCAGTTATGTTTGTTGTGTTTCTCGCTTTCCCCCCCCCCCCTCTTTTTGCCTGCAGTCAGATCAGCTAAGTTCATTGCTCGCGAAAACTGGGTTATAGCAGCAACTGATGACAAATATATTCACGTCTACAATTATGTCAAAATGGAAAAGATAGTAGAATTTGGGGGACATAAAGATTTTATTAGGAATTTGGCTGTTCATCCTTTCCTACCATATGTGGTGTCAGCTTCTGATGATCAAGTCCTCAAGTTGTGGAATTGGAGAAAAGGTTGGTCATGTTATGAGACCTTTGAAGGGCATTCACATTATGTGATGCAAGTGGCATTTAACCCCAATGATCCAGCTACCTTTGCCACTGCATCCCTTGATGGCACTTTGAAGGTATCCTTAATTACCTGAGAGCCCCTAAGTACTGCAACTCTTATTATTGCATATCTCAACTAATTCATTAATTAACTAATTAACATTTTGTTCCAATCGTCTCCTTTTGTAGATTTGGAGTCTTGATTCCTCAGCTCCAAATTTTACCCTGGATGGACACTTGAAGGGAGTGAATTGTGTTGATTATTTTGTAAACAATGACAAACAATATCTTTTAAGTGGTTCTGATGATTACACTGTCAAGGTATGCATTTGATCAGATACTCCTTAACTAGTACTTTTCAACCTTTTAAGATATTTTCCATTTTTTTTTAAGCCTAAATTCACATTCCAACAGGTATGGGATTATCATTCTAGAAGCTGCGTGCAAACACTTGAAGGACACATAAACAATGTTACAGCTGTATGTGCTCATCCTGAGCTTCCTATAATAATAACAGCTTCTGAGGATTCTACTGTTAAAATATGGGATGCTGTCACATACAGGTACTTCATTGGCTTTTATTGAAAGTTTAATTTTCACTTATATATGTTGAATTTTTCTCTCCTTTTATTTTGAGATAAATCCTATTAAATGAAAATTTTTCATTCAGCATGTTCTCATATAAAATTACAATTTTTAATTATTGTGTTAAAGGAACTTTCTGCTGGTTCACACTTTCTAACAGTTGCCACTAACTTGCAGGCTTCAGACCACGTTGAACTTTGGTCTGGAAAGAGTTTGGAGTATTGGATGCAAAAAAGGATCACCTCAGTAATTATCTGAACTGAATATTCCTTTGACTACCAATATTTGTTATTACTTTTCCTCACTGATTGGCAATTTGGCATCACATTGCTACTTCCTGCAGGCTTGCTTTTGGTTGTGACAAAGGATTCATGATCGTTACGGTGAAATCTGCAACTTGCCAAATGAAACAAGATTAAACGACCAAACTATACTGCTCTATATATCTGATATTGGGAAGAAGACTACAATAAATATTCTGTTGTGCACTTGCACGTGTGACAGAAGAAAAGTGTTAATTAGCAATACACTAACACATTCTTTTCAATGTTCTATTTATTCTTGGGGGAAATTTGTGTGAGTCACATTAAATCTGTAGCTCTTGCTGCTAATTTGATAAGACTCAAATGAATTTCACCTGACAACAAAGAGTTTGTTGAAAGAGTGTCTTAGAAATTGTACTGTTAATATTTCTCTAGCAATAGTGATCAACTTCTGGCAGCCGACACTCAGTTATATGTTTTATTTAAGCTGTAATAATAAGTGTAATACTACCTTTTATAGGCTGTCTACTGTGATCAGTCTGTGACCGTTCCTGATGTATTATATGGTATGTTTACGAAATGAGTTTCTTTCTTCAAAACTCGAATATTTTAATTCAAAATAATATATACATTGTCGTGATTTACCAAGAAAAATATCCTTTATTCAAAACACTTTTAAAATTAATCATTAGAATTAATAACACTTAAGAAATTTATAGCCACGACCACAAAATACCAACCGAAAGTAAAATTTAAATTTGAATAAAAAACCCTTAATATGAATACACTTATAATTTTGATTATTAGATAAAAATTTATTTTATGTTATTCAATAAATATAATTATTAAAACCATGAGCACCCCGTCGGTGGCACTAACACCTTATATTATGTATTTTTTGTGCCAGGACACTTCGAATGAGCCTTGTTAGAGCTGTGTTGATAGCCCTTATTTTCCATTAGTGCCTCAAAGATCCTGGATTCTTGGTGTATACATTTTCTATCGTACACAAACGTAATAAGTAGCTCACATACTCATACCCATCAATTCAAAGCACATTTAAAACCTTGAACTCCCCCCCTTACCTATTCCCCTTCCCGTCACCTCTCCGTTATATTAGCCTTGTATTATGTTAAAGAGAATGCTAACGAGTGTCCTTAAGGTATTAGTTAAGGAATAGAGGTAAGTTTGCATGGAAAAATTGTGTATTTATTACATTGAAAAATGTTTAACTTATATTCTCAAGACAAATTTTCCTTTTATTGATTCCTTAACCAATATCATTGGAGCACTCATTAATTAACAAGACTCTTGTGTCCTCGCTCAAACTCTAAAGAGTTTGGAATGAAGGTTTCATTTTATATTTCCTGTTCGAAGTCTGAAAAGTTCGACATGAAGGATCCAAGGCTAAATTATAAAATGAAACCTTCATTCCAAACTCTTTAGAGTTTGAGCGATGACACCATCTCGGTTCCTTCATTGTGAGCTCTTCAGGGTTGAGACGAGGACATAAAAACGATTTCAGTCCCTTTGTTCTGAGCTCTTTAGAGTTTGGTCAAGGAGCATAAAAACAACCTTCGTTCTGAAATCTTCAGAGTTCGGTCGATAAATATAAATTTGCTCCAAACTCATTAAAGTTTGGGAGAGGATACAATCTTGGTCCCTTCGTTTTAAGCTCTTCAGTGTTCAATCAAGAAACATAAAAACAACCTTCGTTTCGAACTCTTCAGAGTTCGGTCGAGGAATATAAAATGAAACATGTGCTCCAAATTCATTAAAGTATGGACGAGAATACAATCTCGTCTCCTTCGTTCCGAGCTCTTCAGAGTTCGGTCGTGGAACATAAAAATAACCTTCGTTCTGGATTTTTCAGAGTTCGAACGAGGAATATAAAATGAAACCTTCTCTCCAAACTCCTTAGGGCGCATTCATATATAGTCAGGATAGGGAAACATCATGTGATAAAATATCATATAATGTCTTAATTCAGTGTTTGGTGAACCAGCCGGATAGGATAAGATAATTCTGTCACTCTATCATATTCTGTCTCTCTAATGTAAATTTTTTCCTCAGGTGAGGGCTGAGTTAGAAAACAACAGGATAGGAAAAGATAATTTTTTCCTCATCTACCATTAAAAACATAATGTAAAATATAATAAAACATAAAAATATTTAAAATAAAACACTAAAAAAATGAAAACATTAATATTATAAATTACTATCTCTGGTCCTTAATATAAGAGAAAAAAACAAAAATCATCCAAACCAATGAAGCTTTTTTAATCCTATGAAATTGAAATGTTATCCCAAATATACTCTTGACATTAAATAGTGTATAGAAAAAAAGATGAATTTCTAGTAAAGATAAATCTCACATTAAATAGAGGTATAAAAAGAATTTTAGCAATTAATACATCTTAAAATAAGTTATTTTTTCTTATAATTAGGACAAAAAAAGCATCAATTTTTTTTTATAATAGAGACCAGATGTAGTATAAAATAAAAAAATATTAAATCGATCTTCAAAAATAATAAAAAATATTTAAAATAAAAGTAAATATATAAAAATAAATTTTGTCACAAAGATAATTTTGTCATTTAATAAAATTAATCAATTTAAGTTAAAAATTATTTAAAAATATTAACGCTAATTTTAAATATGATATGTAATTTTTTTCATTACATATGATATAAAAATTAGAAAAAATTAGAAATTATAAAAAATATTAATTCTAGTAAAATACAAAAGTATTTAAAACAAAAAAACTATAATTTAAAAATTCATATTAAAAATTACAAAATTAATAAAAGAGTATTCTAAAATAATTTAAAAAGTTATATATAACTTTGTCACATTGTTATTTTTATCATTTTATATAATTTATGCCCTATCATACTATTATTTAGTTCATCTCAAACACGTGATATAATAATATAATGTTATCTCGTTTGTTATCGTGTATACATCAAACACAGAATACAATAAAAGCTTATCATGTTCGTATCATATCTTATTCATATCTAATTCTCTTATATATTTGTTCCTATCTTATCATGGTCATCAAACGGACCCTTAGGGCCCGTTTGATAGCCAAGATAAAGGAGACAGCATAGGACAGACTATCATATTCTATCTTAATCTAGCATTTGATGAGCTAACAGGATATGATAAGTCAATCCTGTCACTCTATCTTATCTGTCTCTCTAGTATAAATCTTATCCCGGAGTAAGGGCTGAGTTAGAAACTAACAGGATATGATAAGAAAAAAAATTGTAATTTACCCTTGAAAACATAATTTAAAATATAATAAAACATAACAATATTGAAAAAAAATTAATAATTACTAAATAAATTTAAATTAATAAATTATAAAAATTATGTACAATTTTTCACAAGAGTAATTTTGTAATTTTATATTATTTTTAAATATCTGACAGATATAAAAATCTAATAAATTTAAAAATATTTAAGATAAAAAATTAATATTAAAAACTATAATATGAATTAGTTTAAGTTAAAAATTATTTAAAAATGTCATACGTAATTTTGTCGTAAGGCTAATTTTATTATCACATATGATTTAAAAATATAAAAAATTAGAAATTATCAAAAAATCTAATAAAATATAAGAATATTTAAAACAAAACTAAAATTTAAATATTCATATTAAAAATTATAAAATTAATAAAAAATATTTAATTAATATTAATAAATTATATATAACTTTGTCACATTAGTAATTTTGTCATTTTATATAACTTATATCCTATCATATTATTATTTGGTTCATCTAACTTATATAACTTATATAACACTATGATATGATAACATAGTGTTATCTAGTTTTTTTATAAGAAGCACATCAAACACGGGATATGATAATAGCTTATCATGTCTATATCCTATCATTTCTTTATCCAACTATCTTATCCTATCCACTCATATCCTATCCTGACTATCAAACGGACCCTTAGAGTTTTGGCAAGGAAATTAACATCAAACCTTTCGTCCTAATGGCTAAATATGATAATCTCGGGTTTTAACCTTATATGGAAAATTTTAGGTTAAATTATATTTTTGGTCCCTTAACTTATTTATTAGGTTCACTTTGGTCCTTTAACTTTTAAAAGTGTCAAATTGGTCCTTTAATTTAACAAGTTAACTCAAGTTGGTCCTTTCTGTCACTATTAACAATAACGATGTTAGTTTTGGCAGATGTGGCACTGACGTAGTAAAAAAAGTATCTGACATGGACAAAAGATAACATTTTAATGTCACGTGGTCCTCCCCTTCTCCAAACAGTACCTTCTGCCCTCCCCCGCCATCACCCATCCACCACCACCCATAACCATAACCAAAAACGAATGGGAACCACCACCCCATGGCCAGAAACCACCACACCCTCTCCCGCCATCACCCAACCACCACCCCCTCCCTTTTATGGCCATAACCATAACCAGAAATGAATGGAAACCACTACCCCATGGCCAGAAACCACCACCCGGCCCCTCCCCCGCCATCACCCAGCCACCACCCCTCCCCTTTTGCGACCATAACCATAACTAGAAACAAATGGAAACCACCACCCCATGGCTAGAAACCATAACCAGAAAACACATAACCACATCTTTCCCCTTCCCATCAAACCCTCAGCTCGCGCCACTCCCCGACCACACACATCTCTCAGTAGCTCTTTGGAATCTGACCAGATCCATCCTCGATGCGTTTCTAATTGATGTCGATGTGTCTGTCAGGGAGAACTTGGCCTCTCTGGAAGCTCCCTACGACTAGTTTAATGGCAAAAATTATGAAGCCCTAGGCCCCAAAATTTTAACCTCTCTCGACCGTAAATGTTTCACCCGAATCACCCACACCTTGCAGTTTCACCTGTTGCCATCTGGTCTTCCTACGCTCCACTGCGTCCTGATTAGTAGATTTGACGACTCAATGAGCTCTATCGTGAATGGGTTTCCACGTCTACCTCTCCTTTCTTCTTCCTTTGCTTCTCTTTATTTTTAGATCTGTCTTTGTTATTTCTTCAGGGGATGCCATTGATTTTAGATTGCAGGATTAGGGTTTTGGAAGGGGGAAGAATTAGGGGTTTGGAAGGGTCACGTTCTATTTTGTGGGAGAAGTGTGAAAGAATTTTTGGCAGTGGAAAGAATTGTGAAAGTGTAGAGGAAACAGTGGAAGAGAGGTGGAAGTGCAGTGGAAGAATTTCCGGCGAACGTGTTGGCAGTGGAAGAGAGGTGGAAGTGCAGAGGAAACAGTCGAAACGGAGGGAAGAGAGAGTCCACGCCTGATTGTTGATTTGCCACGTAAGACTGATTGTTGATTGAGTTAACAGTTTGGACGGAAAGAACTAACGTGATCTAACTTGATAAATTAAAGGACCAATTGGACACTTTTAAAAGTTAAAGGACCAAAGTGAACCTAATAAATAAGTTAAGGGACCAAAAAGGTAATTTAACCAAAGTTTTATATATTCACTTCTTGTTGTGGAGTACTGCTTTGACATGCTAGTCCACTTTGCGTCTTGGATCTCCCTTTCGTGTTCGCATCTCTAGGATGTTAGCAGAGGATCCTTTCTTTTGTCCCGGATTCACTTCTCATTTATGCTTGTTTAGAGTGTTCGAGACAAACTCCTTTCCTATGTAAGGTTTGTTTATCACTCTTTTATGAATGTTAGGCAAAGATTTTTCCTTCGTATTGGATTCAGTTCCCACTCATACTCTGCTAAGAGCAACGGAGAAAAGATCCTCCCATTTCTCACCTTAACTTTTATAGACTTTGAAAGAGGGTTTATGTATTTATCCCAAATCCACTTCTCACCTTAAATCTTATAGAGTTAGGGAGAATGTTTGTCTATCTATCTCAGATTTACTTATCACCTTAACTCTTATAGAGTTTGGGAGAGATTTTTTCTTCATATCTTGCACGTCCCACTTCCACCCTCCTAAGAGTGGCAAGGAAAAATTTGTTCTTCGTATCAGATTCTTTATCACATCCACCCTCTTAAGTGTGATAGGGAAAGATTCGTTCTTCATATCAGATTTGTTCCCACTTCCACTACTGGGAGAGAGATCTGTTCTTTAAATTAGTCCTACCCTTTATGGGTTGGAAGAAGACTTTTTTAGATAGTCCTTCGCGTACTCATGTCCTTTTCGGACTTGGGGAGGATTCTTTTCGTAACTTCTCCCACTTTGTCTAACATCATCTTTCTTCGTGTAATGTCTCCAAGGTGTAGCTCAAGTGGTTAAGTTGGGACATTTGAAGGAGTTGAAGGAAGGAGGTCTAAGGTTCAAATCCTGGCTACTAACATAACTTACTAATAACTAACATTTGCCTATCAAAAAAAAAAAAAATTTCTTCGTGTAATTTTTGCCATTGAAAAATTCTACAAATGATGGTTAGCGTTTATAAGATAAATGTAGATATGCTTATGTACCATGAAATACAATTTATATGACCTGATTATGAGCTCGAGGTGCTTTACTTAATATTTGCACGATTTGCCAATTTATACAGTTCATAGCCTCACCCAAGAACCACGCTTGCATGGTGGGGCACCACCGACAATGAAAGATGCGTGGGGTCTCTGTGGACCATCATTGGTCTAGCGACGATGAGGAGAGACTAACCAGTTCATAGCCTCACCTACGACAGATAGCGGTGGTGCTCCACGATGGGAACCTTTTATGGTAGGATGTCGTGCTAGTTTTGGGTTGGTCTCATCGGGGATAGAGGTTGCAAGAATGCTTCTCGGTGAGAATGTCATGCTAGCAGATTGTTTCTTCCTTATAATTTTGTTCCTCTCTTTTTTGTTTGGTTGAAGGTTGCAAGGAGCTATGCTGAGCGAAGCTTTGCATGAAGCAGTGTGTTTGTGTGGTATGACGATCTTGGTGCGTCTCATTCTTGTGGCTAAATTCCAGAATAACACGTTGCCTCGCCAATCTAACTTGGTGTTGGTGAAGTATCACTATGCCATCCATTTCAGCAGAAACTAACCCCTAGTTTGGACTAATTCCAAACAGTTTGAATCTTCTGGGACCGAAACCAATTTTTTCTTTTCTAAAAAATACTCCCTCCGTCCCAAATTATAAGAGTCTTTTAGTAAAATCTCTCACCAATAAATGTAATTAATGCAGTTGAAAATAATAAATTTGTATACAACTTTTATTGTTTTACCTAAACTACCCTTAAATTCATTGGAAAAGTAACACTTTATTTAACTTATTGATTAGAACAACGGTAAATTAAATAAGGGTAATAGAGAAAAAATTAATTAATACTATAGACATACTTCAAAAGGGTCTTTTAAAATATGACAAATGAAAAAACCAAAAGGCTCTTATAATTTGGGAAGGACAGAGTAATGAACATATTGATTACGTAGACTAACAACATATTGGCTAAATTATGGTTTTTGTCTCTTAAGTTTATTTTAGGTTTCATTTTGGTCTCGTGCGTTTAAAAAGTTTCATTTTGGTCATTTACGTTTCGAAAGTTATAGCACGTTCGTCCTCTCCATGACAGACCCACTTAACGCCGTTCATTCTATCTTACGTGGCTAACGTTTTGTCGATGTGGCAAGGTTTGTCTGACATGGCAAGTGACGTGGCTAACCTTCTTCGAAAATCATTTTTTGCTTCTGCGTTTTTTTTTTAAATCAAACCAAAAAAAAAAACCTTCTTCTTCCCAAAGCTACAGCAACAGGAAGTGAGATAGATATGAGTGTCATTCATTCTTCTACTCCCTCTCCTTCTTCTTCGGGTTTCTTCTCGATCGCTTTTCTCTTTCTCCCTTCACTTTACTCCAACCTTTTTATTTTCGGAACATTAAAGAAATTATTAAAACCTAATGTCTCTGATATTCTGTGTCGAATATGCATAAGTTCTCCGAAATTGACGCCTCTGATTGCTCTACGATTTGCATATCTTCAATTTCCAAAAGTTATGTTTTGTTTGATTTCTGCAATCTAAAGAATAATTTCGTTCCTGTTTGGTTTGATTTTGGAAAATGGACTTTTAGCTACAGACAATTGGCTTTTAGTGACGGATTTTGTCCGTCAGTATATGTCAAATTTCTTGTACTATTCATTTTCTTCCCCAAATAAAAATTAGAGTTTTTTTCCTCTATTCCTCTCCTCCATTAATCTTCTGATCGAGGGAAGGAAGAACTTCCACCTCCACCGCCACCATTGCGTGCAGAACTGCCACACGGGTAGCCTCTGTTTTTTGGTTTGATTTTGGGGGGGAAAAAAAGCATAACCAGAAATTGGGAAAGAAGGTGGTGAGGATTAAAAAAAAAAAGGCAATATCAGATCTGCGTTTCTTCTTTTTTCCCTACACTCTCACGCTGCTGTTGCAGCTTTAGGAAAGAAGAAAGCTTTTTTTTTTTAGGTTTAGGGTTTGGGAAAAACGTAGAAACTGGAATTGGGGAAGAAGATGGTTTTTTTTTGGGTCTTTGTCATCAGACACATCAATTGCTACATCACAGAGACACTTTCCACATCGACAAAACGTTAGCAACTAAGATAGAATGGACGACGTTAGATAGAACTGTCACGGAGAGGATGAACGTGCTATAACTTTCAAAACGTAAAAGACCAAAATAAAAATTTTTAAATGTAAGGGACCAAAATAAAACCTAAAATAAACTTAGGGATCAAAACCATAATTTATCCTAACATATTTAAGCCAAAAAATATTAATCTAAGAAATCCGGTGTAGCCACGTGGCAAACACGTCACTGCCACGTGCAAGGAAGGCTTCCACGATCCCGTTTTAGTTTCTTCATTTTTCTGACAGGACGGCGGTAGATGTTCGTTTGTCATTCGCTATCAACAGTGCGCATCTTATATAACCTTCGTTCGATCCATCACAGATCCCCGTCCCCATGGCCATACGGTGTGACAGCGCGCAGAGCGGTGTCCAATCCAGTGGCATTTTCGTAATCTCATATTAACTGCAAATCACACTCCCTCTTTCATCCCCATGGTATTTACACCGTGATCTCCTACAATACAAAATAATCGAAAAACATTTGTCTCCCTCTTCTCTCTCTCTCACTGAGCTCGTCGAATTCGAGTTCTGATCTGCAACGGTTGATCTCGACAGAGGCTAGTTCACTCTCCAATCTGCAAAAATGGTAAGCTTCTGATTTGATCTGTTCCTTCGCAAATGCTTGTGCATTCTTAACAACCTTAGATCTGGACCGAATTCGCTTCGATTTCATGCTTTCTCCCTTTCCGCCAACCACTCTTCCAGTTTTAACGCTTTGCTACCTCTAACATGAAATGCGAGACTCTCAATTTGCTTAGCTTGCTCTTACGATTTCAATTTCAATGGGATCTACCGTGGAACCGTGTAACTGACTCGCGTTTTTGTTTCTTGCTTGTTACTTGCATTTGCAGCCTCTCAGACTCGAAATCAAGGTACGGTTGCTTTCTTTTCTGATTCATTTTTTTTTACGGTTGCCGATATTAGTTTTCTCGAAACCAAGCTTCGTGTCGATATTTCGCATTCTGGCTACTTAAGCTAACGTGTTATCCTAATCTTTGATCAGCGAAAGCTCGCGCAAAGATCAGAAAGAGTAAAATGTGTGGATCTACATCCAACAGAACCATGGTAATGCTTCACCTTTTGCTGCGTTCTTTAGTTTCTGAAATTAATTTACGATCCGATACTGGCTTTATAACTAATATGTGTAATTGTTTTCATCATTCGATATTTCTCAAGTGTGCTGGGTTCTACAAGGATGGTTTATCGGGATTCAGTCACTAATAGTGATGTTTGTTATATGATGCTACTATTGATGTTTTTTAAATTTTAATTACTTTATGTTACCTCTATTAATGCAGGATTCTGGCAAGTTTATACTCTGGGACTGTCTGTATCTGGAACTACCAATCTCAGGTACGTGATTGATTTGTTCAGAAATTGAGATGCTGTATGCTGTTACAAACGAAATTCATCCAATTGAGAAATGAAATGGTGGATACCTATATATTGGCACTGAAGTCAGACACGGGTGTTTGTTGACTGATATCCAAACAAGCAACCTTTTGCATGGTGCCTATATATTATGAGCTGCCGATTCGCGAATGGAGGGACCTATTTTTTCATGGTTTCCTTCAAATTTCAAACAGCTATATGATTGATTGAACCTACAATATGATTTAATGGCCGAGTGTGTGGAGCAAATATTGAACAATATTAACAAGTAAATTTGTCGTTGCTGTATAATTATAAAAGGGTTCTTTTGGTGATCTTTTATGTTGTGGCTAGAAATTTATATTCTGCTTCAAAGTAGATAGGTATCGGGAGTCGTTTCATCAATGCAAATACAAAGTTGTCACAAAATGACCAATGTCCTTTCAAAATTTCCAAAGAAAGGCTAGTGAACAATCTTATTTTACAGAAAATTACAGGCTGAGTCTGTATACAGGCTGAGTCTGTATATTGGGGTAGTCTTTGTATTATATTGTGTTTGTAAGTTGAGCTGTTTGAGGAACATTTTCATTTATAATGTTTGAACAATTTTAGATATTACAATCACCATTTGGCTTACAAGAAATTAATTTTGTTGTTGAAGTTGTAGATTCTGCAAGTTGTATTTTGCACTCTATATTGGGTTAGGTTATATTATTCTTGTTTTCTCTCTAATGGCATCATGGTTTCATAATTATCATTTATAATTCCATATCTTGTTATGTATTCAGTGATTGGTATTAAGAGATCGACTCTCCTATTTCCAAGTTTAAATTCTTCACAAGCATTCTACTTTAGATGAGTCATTATTGATTTATATGGAGATTTGCTTGTGTAATTAACACTAATTTCGTTTATGCCATTTCAGACCATGGCCAAATCTTTTGAGGTCACTGAGTTACCAGGTACATAAACCTTTTTTGGTCCATCTGTTTGCATGTCTTCCTCTTGATGCATTTTGCTTTAAAGCTCTTGATGCATTTGCTTGAAGACATTCCTTTATATATTTCTTACTCTGAATACCACTGGGGCTCTTTTACAACATGATTTTGCAGTTAGATCAGCCAAGTTTGTTGCACGCAAACAGTGGGTTGTTGCTGGAGCTGATGATATGTTTATCCGTGTATATAATTACAACACAATGGATAAAATCAAAGTATTTGAAGCACATACAGATTACATTAGGTGTGTGGCAGTTCATCCTACCCTTCCTTATGTGCTGTCATCATCTGATGATATGCTCATAAAGCTTTGGGATTGGGAAAAAAACTGGATTTGTACCCAGATATTTGAAGGACATTCTCATTATGTCATGCAAGTGACGTTTAATCCTAAAGACACAAACACCTTTGCCAGTGCATCTCTTGATCGCACCATAAAGGTATATCCATGTTCTTGCTGCCGGTTGTTTTCTTTTTCTTTTCTTTTGTTTTTTAATATTATTTCTATGCTCATATGGTATAATGCATTGATGCACCTGTTATCTTCTCTTTCCAGATTTGGAATCTTGGCTCTCCTGATCCTAATTTTACATTGGATGCTCATCAGAAAGGAGTGAATTGCGTTGATTACTTTACAGGCGGTGACAAACCTTATCTAATCACTGGTTCTGATGATCACACTGCCAAGGTTTTGTCTTCATTTTTTATTTTATTTTACTTGTTTTATACATTTTCATCAGAAAGCATATATATATGAATAGCAGTAACATGGATAAACCTACTAAACAGGTGTGGGATTATCAGACCAAAAGTTGTGTCCAGACCCTAGAAGGTCACACACATAATGTGTCTGCTGTATGCTTTCATCCTGAACTTCCTATAATCATTACTGGTTCTGAGGATGGTACAGTACGCATATGGCACTCAACAACATATAGGTAATTTGAGATGCACAGATTACTGAGTTATGAGTTTTATCTTTATGTTTATTCTATTTGGCACATTCCTTGTTTTTTTCTCCCATTATCTTCACTCTTTTACTGGAACTTGAATTATTTGTCTCTGGTTGTCTCTTGACCTTAGAGAATGAAGCTAACATTATGATATTTTGGTTGACGTGTCGCTTCTTCGCGTTTCTTTTTTCGCTGTCTTTATTATTACATGAAAAATTGTAAATATTTATTTTGGTGAATGTAATGCCTAAAATTTGATTTAAAATTGAGATGGCACTAAGATTGAGAATGAGCTGTGCAGTATTGTCTATCTCTTTCTGAATTCAGGTTATACTAATTCACCCATCTCAATGTTTTTTGGTTGTTCAATCTGCATGCAGGCTCGAGAACACATTGAACTATGGTCTTGAAAGAGTTTGGGCTATTGGATACTTGAAGGGTTCACGTCGGTGAGTATTGTTAGGTCCTTTGAGTGGGAAATGGTGTCATTATGCTTGAATAATGAAGTTTTCTTATCTTCACTCCTCCCTCATGACATAAATTACCAATGCATCTCTCCTGCAGGGTTGTGATTGGATATGATGAAGGGACGATTATGGTCAAACTAGGTCGAGAAGTACCTGTAGCTAGCATGGACAACAGTGGGAAAATTATTTGGGCTAAACATAATGAAATTCAGACTGTCAATATAAAGAGCATAGGAGCAGATGTGGAGGTACGGGCTCAATTATACCCTTTGCTTATAATGTGAGCAAGAAGCAGTGTTGTCAATGGCGGATGGCGGCGAGCCGAAAATCCGCCATATTTATATTGCGGATGGCGTAGCGGCAAATGGCGGAAGATGGCGGACCAAGTAAAAATATAACATATACATATATAAATACAGTAAAAAAACTGTAGAAATAAATAAAAAACCAAAAAACTAAACATATGTGAACAGGAAGAGGAGGCTCTGTTTTCCCGTTTGGAATGTTATACAGGCGAGGCGGGTATGTGAACAGTCGAGTGAGTTTTCTCACGTAAACTGTTTCTTTTTTTGGGTTTTAGGTTTTTGTCCTGGATTCGGGTCGGGTCGCACGGCCCAGTACACATTTTTCTTTTTTTCTTTTTCGAATGGATTTCCACCATGGAGACCGCTACCGACATCACCGCGATCTATGTTGCGGCCGCCATGGCCCGCCATACGAAATCCGCCACGCCACGACTATTGTATGGCAGCCGGACAGATTTCCGCCACCGCCATCCGCCATGGTGCTGCCATACCCGCCATTTAACAACACTGGCAAGAAGTGTAAGTTCTTTTAGTGACACATACAAGTACTTTGTTTTTTAGGTTGCTGATGGAGAAAGGTTACCTTTGGCTGTTAAGGAGTTGGGCAATTGTGATCTTTACCCACAAGTGAGTGAATATCCTCCTTCTTAATATTATGTTGCATTCTTATGCATGGCTTCTCTACTTCTATGATTTCTGCTCCCATTATACAACACTTGACAGATTTTAGGAAAATGGCATATGTACATTATTTAGCAAATCAGACATTTTGGCATATTCATTTTCTTTTACTGAACTTTTTTTTTTCTTTTCCGGCATATGCTTATTGACTTTATTATGCGGTAGATAATCTGGGTACATATTTTGTTATGCAATATTAGTCATTGAAATGCAGAAGTTAATTGCAGGGACCTGTGTTTTTTGTATAAGTTAGATATATGTAGGAATATAACTATGTAATGTAGCCAAATTACCTGATATCTCGGAACTAAGTTTTGTAATCTCCGATCTATTTTCGGAGAAGTGAGTTTTAAAACAACAGTCCTTGCTGCTGGTTCAATTATCAGCAGTATTTGTTTGTTTCATGTGTGGGTGGCTGATTGTTGAGTTAATTTATGCAGAATTTAAAGCACAATCCTAATGGGAGGTTCGTTGTTGTATGTGGAGATGGTGAGTATATTATATACACTGCATTGGCATGGAGAAACAGGTCATTTGGTTCAGCGCTAGAGTTTGTTTGGTCTTCGGATGGAGAATATGGCGTCAGAGAAAGTACATCCAAGGTTAAAATTTTCAGTAAAAACTTCCAGGTTTGCACTCTTGATAAACTTAATTTACTCTTTAATCTTGTACTTTGTTTAACAAAAATGGTGATAAGAAGCAATAAATCGTTGCTATTTCTTAAAAGGGGAAGCATAACTAGATCTTGCCATTTTTGTACTGTGTTGGGCACCCCACGGTTACTGAAGTTATGAGAGGAAAAAAATTAGGAGGGGATGAGTGGAAAGGGGAAAAGGGGGGAATTAGGCTGTAGTAATCTTGCTTATGTGGCAAGGGGCGTGGGAAGGAATAGCAGACATCGAGGATCCTAGTGGAGGCATTTAGTCATGGAGTGAGGAAATTGGGTCCTTTGGGTAGGGAGGAAGCAGCCACTTGAAGTACTGATGTATCTCTGTCATTTCTTTCTACTACTGTTCTCTTTTCTTTGGTTGTATAGATCTGTTCCTGGACTGCTATCCCATTCATATCAGCAACAGTGATCATAGTCAGAGTTATTCAATAAAATTGCTGTTCTATTTGTGGTTTCATATCATTCTGTTTATAACAAGGAGCATGTAATAAAACTATGCGAGCTTAGCTATTATTTTCCTTGAGAAAATCACTGTCTGAAGAAGCAATTGACAAATGTGCTCCCAAGCCAAATAACAAGGCATCTTTACATTTCATTTTTCTTTATTGTATCCTTTCATTGATATGGCTCTTCTAAATGGAAAAAATTGCTCTAGGGAGGATTTAATTGGAGTTTAAAATAATCATGGGTATTTCAGGAAAAGAGGAGTGTCCGACCGACATTTTCAGCTGAACGAATATTTGGTGGCACTTTACTGGCGATATGCTCAAACGATTTCATCTGCTTTTATGATTGGGCTGAATGCAGGTTAATTTACCGTGTTGATGTCAATGTGAAAGTAAGTGCCTTGACTAGGTGACATCTAGTTCTGCTATTTCCCCCCCTTCTTTTTTAGCGTCTAATTTAATTTTGTAAATTTTCATGTGTCAGAACCTCTACTGGGCTGATAGTGGTGATCTAGTAACAATTGCTAGTGATACATCATTCTACATCCTGAAATACAATGTGAGGATTCTTGTGAACTTAACCCTTTTCTTATAGTTTTTGGCTTGCTTTTGCGGAATGGGTATTTGATAGATCTTTACTGGTGAGCACTGTGAAAATTTTGATTTCCATTGTTGCAGCGTGATGTTGTTGCATCACATTTAGATAGTGGAAGACCAGTAGATGAGGAAGGTGTTGAAGATGCTTTTGAGCTCCTTCATGAAATGAATGAGCGTGTAAGGACAGGTATCTGGGTTGGGGATTGCTTTATCTACAACAATTCCTCTTGGAGACTTAACTACTGTGTTGGTGGAGAGGTATTAGCTCTTGTCCCTTCTTTGATTGAAAAAAAAAAACTGCATTCTTTTTTATCAAAATACAAGAATCATATGAAACAACTTGATGCAACATTATGAATTTAGGTAACGACAATGTTCCATTTGGACCGTCCTATGTACTTGTTGGGATATCTTGCAAACCAAAGTCGGGTTTACTTGATTGACAAAGAATTTAAGTAAGTGGACTGTTTGTTTTGATTATTTAAATTATCAAATTGTAGTAATCTTAACTATTTATTTGTTTTTATTAATTATTTCTCTCAGTGTTGTGGGATACACACTGCTTTTGAGCTTGATTGAGTACAAGACACTTGTGATGCGAGGTGATTTAGAAAGGGCCAACGAAATTCTACCATCAATTCCTAAAGAGCACCATAACAGGTAGCAGTTATCTTGTGCTACATTATAAGATAATGATTAATTTCTTTTCATTATGCAGAAATATGATTGATATGTATAGAAAATACTTTTGGTAACAGAATTGTGCTTCATAAAATTATGTATATCTCGATAATGTTCATGAATTAGCATATGACGTTCCCTCTATATTTCTTTTTTGTTTTGTCCAAGTAAGTGTGGTTATGATATTTCAACCTACTGGAAAATATAAGTTAATCTTTTGTGGCTGACCAGAGAATCTTTTGATACTAATAATTTTGTAGGAATAATTATTACATTTATTCTGAACTTTGTACAGTCTTCTTACTTGTCCATCATTGATATTTGCTTGCCATGCTTTTATGATATTAATACATAAACTTGTATGAATAACTATTACACTTTGATCTAGAATTTTGTTCTGTTGGTCATGTGGTGTTTATTCAAACTTCAGAGTTCAGTATTCAGAAACCTAATTGAAATACCTGATTTTATTGTAGTGTGGCTCGATTCCTGGAATCACGAGGAATGATAGAGGATGCTCTTGAAGTAGCTACAGACCCTGACTATAGATTTGATCTAGCAATACAGCTTGGAAGATTAGAAGTTGCAAAGGTATGTTCATGTAATGTCTGTAGGGAGCTATTGCTTGACTTGTAAAAGTAGTTAATTTCTTCATCGCTCTTTATGAGTTTGATTTGTCATTTTATATCATAAATAATATCCGTTCTCTTTGCTTGCAGAGCATTGCAACAGAGGTGCAGAGTGAGTCTAAATGGAAGCAGTTGGGAGAATTGGCTATGTCTACTGGAAAGGTGTTTTTCCGTATGATTTAAAATTTCAACTTCAGTAATGTATCCAACACTTTAGCTTGATTTCTTTCTTAAATATCCATGTCCAAATGTATTAAACTGAGCCCTTGATGATGTACTGCTGAAAACGATCATACGCACATGATTGATATAGGCCTTGTGGAAGTTTTTGAGATGCAAAACAAAGGTTTCAGTTAAGGCCAAATTAAGATTTGTTTGGTTGCATGTTAGAAGTTGTGGTCAGGTGCTTTCAATTGTGGATGCTAATTCTCGTGTAATTTAGGATGTTAGATGTTTTATTTTTCATTTCTTGTCAAAATGAGTAATAATTCTGTAATCTGGTGTTACTTAATGATGATTCTTGTCGGATATTTCTCTTGTTTTGTAGTAGCTCACTGTATTTTCCATTTTGCAGTTAGAAATGGCTGAGGAATGCTTGAAGCATGCAACAGATTTGAGTGGGTTGTTACTGCTGTATTCTTCTTTAGGAGATGCTGAAGGAATTTCAAAACTTGCAACCCTTGCTAAGGAGCAAGGGAAGAACAATGTCGCATTCCTTTGCTTATTTATGTTGGGTAACCTTGAAGACTGCCTTCAACTATTGATAGAAAGGTAATCTTCTAGAATTCTGACATTACTGGCAGGGCGGGGGGGATTGATTAAACTGCAATTATATTTGTAGTTGAATTATGTTTTTGCAGCAATCGGATTCCAGAGGCAGCTTTAATGGCTCGATCTTATCTTCCAAGTAAGGTCTCAGAGATAGTGGCAATTTGGAGAAAAGATCTCAATAAGGTAATGTCCGATTGTATATGGCAATTTGCTTATGATGGAACTTCCTGATATTTATTTTGCATGCATGATATTGTGGGAATCCAGATCCTTTACAGTCCCAAAAAAAATTGCACACCCCTCCAGCTTAAAATCTAAGAGTAGACACCCATTCAATTATGCCTAATTTCAATATTTTATCATAAAATAAATTATTGTCAAGAGCCGAGATCCTCTGCAGTTAAAAAATAAGATCTTGACCTGATATTGTGTGTAGGAACTTGCATCCTCATTCGATTGCCTTATTTGGTTAGTCTTATCATGTTGATAAATGACTTGCGGATTAAGGGCGTATATTTGAGTGCAGGTTAATCCAAAAGCTGCCGAATCATTGGCTGATCCTGAGGAATATCCAAATTTGTTTGAAGACTGGCAAGTTGCACTAGCTGTTGAATCTAAAGCTGCAGAAACAATGTCAGTGTGGAGAATGTTTATTTTCTTGCATGTATCTTACTGCTTTGACAGTTTGTGTGTTGGTGTTCTGTATACAAAACATCTCTAAGAAATGTTTGCTGACCTATAATTTTGATCTTTTTATTTTAGGAATGTTTACCCTCCAGCCGAGCAGTACATCAACCATGCTGAAAAATCACATGTTACCCTTGTTGAAGCTTTCAGAAACATGCAGATTGAAGGAGAGGAACAGGAGCCTCTTGAGAATGGAGACTCTAATCACGAGGTATACTAAATATATAGGGCAAACATCACAAACAAAAGGTTGCAAGAAATTCTAATTAATCACATAGTATTGTATTTTGTTTTATCTGCTACTGAAAGAATGACCACAATAGATTGTTGTTGTGGTGTTAGACTGTTGGTTTATTTTGTTGTCCTTTTGTTGCAGATGACTGAACAAAATGAAGAAGAACACTACACGGAAGAACAGAATGGAGAAGAAGGAAGCCAAGAGGAGGCTGTTGTAGTGGATGCCGAATCGACAGATGGTGCAGTACTCGTTAACGGTAACGAGGCTGACGAAGAGTGGGGTACGAATAATGAAGGAGCCCCGTCAGCCTAAAAGCAATTGGTTGGGGTGGTGTGAAAATCGAAATTTTTTCTCTGGTGATTAATTGTTTCTGAAGTGCCATTTCTAACTCCCGTTTGACAACTACCTGTTTTTACTATAACTACTTATACCACCTCTGAGTCCTACCAATTCTAATTACTTTCAGTTTTTAGTATATTGGGTGTTTACTGCAATTAGGCTGTATATTCGGGAATGAGGAAGCAAATTTTCAAATAATTTCCAGTCAATGGTGAATAATTGACCAAATCTCATGACTATATTTCCCCCATGATTTTAACTATTATTGGGCTGGGGAGTTTGTTACGTTTTATAACTCGTAGCACCTCGTCTCTAATTTATTAACTTTTTTTTTGTTGATAAAACTAATTTATTAACTTTAAATCTTGGATATAATTAATACAAAATGTTTCCCGTAAAATCTTGTACTTGCATAATATGATTATGTGGCTAATATCACCAATGATTCTAATGTACATTTTCTTCTTAATGTTGCAAGAATTACTATTGGTCTTGGTTTAATTGCTTAGTAGCCCCTTTAAACGTTGTAGATATCTGGCTTTCTGAATTCACGTTTGACAATCTTTAATTTTTGATGTAGTTGCTTGCTTCGTTTATATACTTTGCGAAACTTTGTTATGAGATTATACACTTTTTCCATATTGTTGACCTCAAATGTGAATGTTGCGTCAATAAAGCTGTTTCCTTTTTAATTTTGGTTTGATTAGTTTGTCCTAAAATATTCATCTCTTTTTCATCTTTGTTGACAGTGCTTGCACCACATCACTAGGTCCCAACAAGACAGTCGGTTCCAGCTTCTGGGATATTTATCGGAGGTTTGGATAACTCTTCCATATTGCATTGGCTTCAACATACTGGCCTTGCATCTGTACTGAACAAAAATGTGAAAATCAGTAGTCAGGCTGTTTGGACAATTTTGCTAATAAAAAACCTATTTCCTCTAGCAAAATGAGGTCATCAATATGTAACCAAATAATTCTTTTTGCTACATGTGATTTTATTAACCATGTGCAGATAAACTATTCGTTGATATTGTTGTTAATTAAAGACTGTCCCTGTTTGTGTGTCATCTGCATATATCTGCATTGCACCTTTTTTTTTCCGGTTTGAAAGACAAAAGTGTGATAAACTTCTAGTGTGTTAGTGGTTTCATTTTCTTTTAATTTAAAATGCAGGTCTCCTCAATGAGCCATGAAGGGATTCTGCGGACTGGTTGTTTCTGTTTCCTGGTGTTGTGGTTTTGTAGTGCCCTGAATTTTGTCATTTTGCACGCGGTATAACAAATATCCTTAGGGTCGGTTACAATTTACAGAGTTTATATAGCACATTCTTTTGGGGCTATTACCTCAATATATTCGTGCCATTGTGAATGTAGAAAAGTTGAACTAGAGATTGGTGCCTGTTTAAGTTTTAGATAGTTCTTTTTTTTTTCTTGACCATTTTTTAAATCTATATATTTTCTTGGATTGTAAACATGGATGGTTAATAGATAAAATAATGATCATTCTCCAAGGTTGCTTCTGTTGACAAGATGCTCTCCCAAGTTCTCCAACTTTTTGCAGTTTTGGCAACCGGTATTTATAGTAAGAATAGTCTTTACATTTTTTCCTTCTAAAATGAGAGAATGTTTTCCACGGGCTTGTGCATTTGTAGATGGGCATTCATTGATATGGAAGATAGTGGGATAAAGTATTATGATCTAGGTATAATCCAATCTCAAAAGCTAGGTAGCTCAATGAGTGAGGATTGCCTAATTCTTTTCAAGTAGTATTTTTTGTTATATACCAACTCGATATAGGATCTTGTGTAAGGCTCGGTTGCCTTTATTGTAAAGGCTCGTCCTCGATTAAATAAACTAAAGGATGGGGACGACTTTTGGTTGGGTTATTACTTATTAGGGACTTGAAATATATTTGGTGGATAAACAGTACATTGGGTATTTTAAAAATAAAAATGTTATCGAGTTCTATAGTAATATTTTCTGTCCACCAAAATTAAGTTCTATAGTAATCAAGTTGTTTGGGTGATATTTTTTATCCATCATAATTAATAATTATTTTTTAGTGAATAGAATTAGTTGAGAGAAGTGAAAATTTTTAATTTATTTTGTTAGAGAAAAATCATTTTAAGTGTGATACTCAAACTATATTTGTTATTTATATCTACATTTTAAAAGTAATTTTATATTACTGTTCAAACAAAATCAAATTTTCAAAATTTTAAAAATATTATTCTCAAATACAAATTAATTTATTTAAATTTAATTCTTTAGTAAAACATACGCAAGAGCTATGTGGACGCTAGGAGCAAGGTTCGAATCCTTACCGCTCCATTTCTCCCTCCCATTTTTTACCATATGTACTAGACCAAAAAACATAGCAGAAATAAGGGAAAGTTTTTCTCAAACAGTAAGCAGTACATAAAAAATAAGGCCCAAACTAGTCTCTAACAAAAAATATTACCACTTCTTACAACCACATTTTTTTAATACATACACCTTATTCCTCTGCGCTTTTACAGAAATACCCTTATCCCTCCATAATACCCACACTCTCGATGGATTACTTTTTGGTTTTCGTAATTTTTTGAAAACTAAACATTAATACTGACAATTCAACGTCCGAAAATTTAGTTCCTGGATGTTGTGTTGTCATGTTGAATATCCAAAAAAAAAAATTAGATGTTAAAATTAACAACACAACGTCAGATTAGCTTTCAGGCATCAATGTTAACAACGTTCGGAAACCAAATTTTCAGAAGTTGTATTGTCAAGTTGCACATCCAAAAACTTAGTTTTCAAATGTTAAAGTTGACTACACAACTTCTGGAAACTTAGTTTCCGATAATTTGCGAAACAATGAAAAACGATGCTTGTACATGTGAAGAGCAAGGGACACTTTGAGTATGAATTTTTTTTTAGAGGATATGTGTTGTATACATAAAAAACAATTGTGTGGATATTAAAAATAATTGTTAGTGTGCATAAAAAAATATTTGTTAGTGATAATTTTATTACAAAATTAAAGATTTTTGTTTGTAAATAAATAGATAAAGATATTTATTTGTGTGAGCATTATTAAAAAATATCCTTGTAATTTCTTAACTACAAATATTCTGAATACTGTTGCAATACGCAAAATGTGGAAAAAAATAATAATATATTCAAAATTTAATAATTTTTGAAAATATCATATAAAAACTATATTAATGTTGAGGAAAATTACTATAAATTAATATTGAAAGTAAATAAGAAATTAACTATGCCTTGATTGTAATACATGCTAAATCACCCTATTAAGATCATCATGCATTCAATTATGCTTACCAAAGTTTTCAATTTATGATGACACACACACACACACTATGATTTGAGACAAGTTTTTTTTTCTTTTTTTCTTTTCCTAATGTCAGTGTTTTCTTTACTTAAGTGCTATTACTGACCAGGAAAATTAGTTAGCTATGTCTGTGAGAATACTCAGTCAAAGGTAAATTTAACAATTTATAAAATGAATACCATAATTTAGTCACAAAAAAAAAGAATACCATAATTAAATTTTAGCCATGTTTTGACTAAAGACTTAGTGTCAAAAAATATCCATTAAACATTATCACACAAATATTTTATATTTTAGAATAATTTAATGAAAAATTTGGAAAGGACTATTTCTCTGTAATGATGAAATTTATATTATAATAATTATAATAATATTACATGAGCTTTTAGGGCATTTTTGGTCTCAAAAGAAAAGGACACCAGTGCATGGATGGACTCTGGACTCAAGGTCTCAGGAGTTAATTGTTTTTTATTTTTTCCTTTTACTAATTAAATTAAAATTAAAATGAAAAAGAGAGATGCTGCTGCCAGCTGTGTGACTATATTGCCGCTATTAATCATCTTCCTTCTGTCTCTCCATTCTCCAGCTTCTTAGGGTTTGTTTGTACTCTCTATCTATTCTACACACTCCCCCTTTATTTCTTCATTCCTTCTTACACGTTTTGCCCCCTTTTTTCCAATATAACACTTACCTATTCAAAACGATATAACAGCATTTTCCGGATTTCACTTCGCCAACTAGTGAAATCGAAAGATACCGACAAAATTGAGATATCTAACTATTGTTCCTTGTTTTGCCTGTAAGTTGGTCTCTACAGCTGTTTTTGCCTCTATATACTTCTTGATAGTATTTGATTTGTTCTCTCTGGCATTTTTACTATTAGCCCTAGATTTTATGTTTCCAACACTTGAAACCTATGTTACAGCATTCGGGTTGGTCTTTAGATTTCAATGAGTTTTTTTGTTTCCCTTTTTTTTATTTGAGAAGGTTATGTGCTGATTTTAGATTCCAATGAATTCATATGCACTGAAAGATTTCATATGTACTGGCACTTTTATCAGGGTCGAAATACAATTATTTAGGGTTCTGTTTGGTAAAGCTTGAAAATTTAGAGCTGAGCAGTGTCTGAAACTATGGTATTTGAAAATTTGTTGTTTTTGTTCGTGTCTTAGTTATTTATCATAAATTCTTCAGACAGGACATAAACTCATCGGAACCAAATAATAGATTTGCCATTTACTACTTCAGAATAATTCCACAATTATTTTATATGTTGCATCTTGTCACTAGAGTGATTACTTCAGCTGGCAATTACTAGTTCTTGTGTAATGTTACTAGTTCTTCCCCCCACCCCACCCCCCCCCCCAACCCAAAAAAATGTGCTGTTTTGTGCTGTATGGGATCAAATTAGTGTAACTTGTAAGCTGAAAATAACTTAAGCAGATGTACTTGGCAGTGATAGTCTTGGTGCTGGTGCTGACCAAGCCTTCCAGACTCTTCGTAGGAAGAAAAAAAAAATTGGTTACATCGTGAACTTCTTATTGATGGGATTTCTAGTCTTGCCTATGTTTCTGTTGGGTGGTATTTCCCTAGCATATGGTATTTGCGCAATGATGCTCAACATGTTATGAGGTTCTTTAGCTTGTATGTGACTTTGTAATACATAGTATGCCATTGTCTGTATGGGAATGGATCCTCTCAGGTTTAATTTTTTACATGACCTTATATGAAAATTTGTATCTATCGCTCTGTTTTTCACAATTTCTCTTAGGACCCTACCTATTTCATGTCTATGAAGAGAGAAATAGATACAGCATTTTCAAATGACAAGGTCATATGAAAATTTAACATAGAGGATCCATTCCCTTGTTCATATAGGTTGTGTTGTTGTTGCTTTGAATTTTGTGCTCCATTAGAAGAGAAACGAATGAGAATCGTATTTTCCTGATTGCAGCTATTGTCGCACTGCAACTTGGCAAAATAGAAGTTCTTAAGTTGTAGTTCAGTTACTGCTTTCTTTCTTCAATGGGGGATGCTGAGAATGCCCTTCCACCTTCAAAGAAAAGAGCTGCTGGACGGGAGCTCACTCGAGATACTCCTATTGATGATGAAGAGGATGTCCCTGAGCTTGAGACTGGCACTTTCAAGAAGGCCAGTGATGAGGTTCTGGCAACTAGAAGAATAGTCAAAGTTCGTCGCCAGCAGAATAATTCTGCTCCTTCTTCAAACCCCTTTGCTGGAGTACGCTTGGTTACTCCCACTGAATCCAGTGCTAGTCCTGTTGGACCCACTACTGAAATACAGTCAGCTAGTGTGAACTCTGTTGCAGATGATTCAAAAGGTAGTGATTTAGGTAAGTGTTCTGAGAAAGCTAAAGATGGGGAAACTAAGCAGTCAGAGAGCAAAACTGATGAGGTGGTGGCGGAAGATAACCCTACTGCAAATAAGGATGCTGCAGAAGAAAGCAATCCAGGTGATGAGAATACTGCAGTAAAGGAGAGTACTGGTGACAAATCAGAGATAGATAAAGAACGAAGCGGGGATGTCAATGAAGGTGAAAATGAGGATAAGGATGCTGCATGTAAGGAGAGTGCCAGTGAGGTAGATAAGAAAGAAAGGAATGAAGATAAGAATGAAAACACTGATAGTGGGGATAAGAAAGACGACAAAGCTGAAAGTGCAGAAGCAAGTGCTGAAGGTGGCAACATGAAGTCATTTCAACTGCTCTCAAGTAGCCAAAATGCCTTCACAGGTCTTGCTGGAACTGGATTTTCTGCTTCCTCGTTTTCGTTTGGGTCCGTTTCAAATGATGGGTCTGGTTCTATTTTTGGGACAAAAACTGATAAGCCTTTTGGTCTGGGTTTATCCAACAATGGAAGTTCTGTTTTTGGGGCATCTGGGTCCTCTGCTGCTTCTAAGAGTGAGGGAAGTGGTTTTTCAGCAAAGCAGGAGGTTGTTGAAACAGGCGAAGAAAATGAGAGAGTGGTTTTTAATGCAGATTCAGTTCTGTTTGAGTTTGTTGATGGAAGTTGGAAGGAACGAGGGAAGGGAGAACTGAAGGTCAATGTTACGAGTGGAACGGAAAAGGCCAGAATTCTTATGAGGTCTAGAGGAAATTTGAGATTGATTTTGAATGCACGTCTTTACCCTGATATGAAGCTCACAAATATGGAAAAGAAAGGTGTTACTTTTGCCTGCATCAATAGCGCAAGCGAAGGGCAAGGCGGTCTTTCAACATTTGCCTTGAAGTTCAAGGACGGGTCCTTTGTGGAGGAGTTTAAAGCCGCTATCATGGCACATAAGGGTGACACATCCACAGTTATCAAGACCCCAGAAAATTCTCCAAAGGCTTCTGATGATTGAGAGAAATCCCATAGTCATGTCTCGTTAGATGTTCTTTTACTTGCGAAGCAAATTTGCAATTCCAGAGTTCGTTTGCCGTTGTATGGCAGAGTCTGTCATGTAGAACTAGTTGTTCTTGAATATGAGTCGAGTCTCCAAGGGATAATGGAACTTAATTTTGGATAAATCTTTGAATTATAGACTGCACAATTTTAGCTCTCGAACACTGAAACGTTCAGAAGTGCTGTTTTTTTTAGTTATGCTGGAATTTTGTCAAATTACAAAATCACTTGTTGAACGTTCGCTTGAATAACTTTTCATAATTTAATAGGCTCTATTGTGAATAATTCCGGATATACACAACAGTCGATGTTAGATGTGAAATATTTCATTCACAAACGGTGTAAATTCTCCCCCCAAGACATTCCCCTGATGTATTACTCACTAATTTCTTGCTTAGTGGTTTCGTTAAAGGATAAGTTAATTTCTTATCTGGCATCACATAGTTTTGGGATATGACTTCATAATCATTTAGTAGCTACTTTATTGAATGTATACATATATGAAAGTTTTCCTTTATCAACTTTGTTATTTGCTTTTGTTGGGAAAAGAACTTTTGTTATTTGCTCTTGTTATTGTCGGTTGGCAATCACAATATGGAGACATCCATGTACTCACACGTATACACTTTGAAGATACAAGTTTTTCCCCCCCCCCCATAAATGCCGATAGATTTCTTAGCCAAATAGTCTTTAAGAGATGTGATAGGAAAACATGTGATTAGATAAGATGGAATTGAGAAATCAAAGGGCAAATTACGTTGACCTCCCCTGAGGTCTCTTGAAATGTCTCCCACACTCCTCTTAGTTTCTCAAAAACACTCACCTTCCCTCACTTTAACACTGTGAAACTCCCGTTAGATTTTGGAATAAAAAAGCCATAAGGTTATGTTTGTCGTCTTCTCCATCTGTTCCCCCAAATTCATGACCTCTTCTTCTACATTACTCAGTACCTCTGTCCGCTTCAGTTGATATTATGGGTGTTGGACAAAAGCATGTTCGAGAAAAATTTGCTAGCATCATTAGGAAGCAAGATGTTAGAGCAACTAAGATTGATAAAGTAGACATGTACTTATCTTTTCGTCCTGATGACATTGTTAAAGCTCATGTGCTTTCTCTTGGAGATGCACGAACATACTTTCTGTCCATTGCAAAGAATGAACTTGGTGTTTTTTCTGCACAAATCACTGTTGGTGCAACTGTGGTTCCAATAAGTTGGACACAGATGCAGTGTCCGTTAACTGGTCAAATTGAATAAAGAAAGCTTGCAAAGGTTGCAAGCTAACAAGACTACTAAACATCGAGCTGAAATTTGTTCTCTCCTTAAGCATAGAATGGTCTTGTAGAAATCTACTAACATGCCCCGTTTTTAGATTGAGAAATTATATCTATGCAGTTTTTGTAGTCATACAAGAACACGAGCTTATATTTTACATTGCAAATTGTTTTACATATAGAATAGCATCAACAAATGATTTGATTTCACTCGTTTTGTGAGCAAGATTTCAATTTTCAACCCGGAAGGGAATTAGTTTTCTTTTCGTTCAAAAAAAAAAGTACCCCACTAATTCTCCAATTGAATTCGAGTGATACCTTATTTTGTAGAACTATGACAGCGCCTTAAATGAAGCAAATTAAGACGTGTTAATTTCGGGTGATATATTAGCTCAACTATGACAGCAACAATAGAAGTGAAAATGAAAGTCTGGTGGGAGAAGATTTCAGCAATGGGAGAAGTCTCTATAAAATGAAAGCCTGAGTGGGACAAGATTTCAGCAATGGGAGAAGTCTCTATGGGGACTAGCCGCTTGCTTGAGTGACTGTCACTTTGAATGAGATTTTAAGTTTTTAACAGCGTATAAACGGTGTTAAGTGGAAGGGAGGTGTCCGACACTTTGAGAAAAAAATAAGGGAGGTCAGTATTACTTTGAAAACTAAGGGGGGTGTTTGTGTTGTTTAAGATGACTTCAGGGGAGGTCAATGCAATTGCCCTAGATCAAAACAACAAAAATGTTATTAGGAAGTGAGACACAATACACCACTTGCTAAGTGGTTCACCTTAGAATTCACTTTCAAATAGTACTCTTTTCATCACATATTAAATATCATGTTTGAAATATTAGTTTGTCTCAAATTATTTGTCATTTTATAATATCAACAAAAATTACTTGTTTTTCTCTCCAATAACTCTCATTTTTTAGTATCTCAACTACTCTATATTAATTAGTTTTTCCACCTAATTCTTATTAGAATAAGAGTATTTTAATCAAAATAAATTATTTTATTTTAAAAGTAAGTACAATTGATAATTTTTTTTAACATGCAGTATTACTTTAAACAACACTTACGGCCTATTTGGAACGCAAGAAGAGAGAGGAAAAGTTAAAGAAAGGAATAAAAACACGGACTTCGAAAATTTTTCCACAGTTTGGTCTTTTAGCTACCGTAGCTGAGAAAGAAAAAATAAGCGGTGAGACCCACAAATTTGCAATCTGCCCAAATCGAGCGGAAAACATAAAAAGGCAATAAAAAAAATACAAAAGGACAAATTGTTTTTCTTATTTCCAACTTTACCCTTACTTTTTTGTGAAGTCAACATATTTACTTTTTTTAACTGAATGTTAACTTATTTTTTATTATTAGTTTGTAAATAAATTAAAATATGTTTTTTATATATTTTTATTCTCTTTATTATTTTTTTATCATTTTTAATTTATCTTTTATTTTAATAAATTCTTTTTTTATTCTTTTTATCATATTTTATTTTTGTTTAGAGATATTTATGTCATTTTATAAATATACTCATTTCTTTCCTCTCCCTCTTTCCTTTCATTTTTTCTCAAACCAACTACTAAACAATTATCTCATTCTCTACTCATTTTTTTTTGTTCTCCTTTTCTTTTCTTTCTATTCCTTTCCCCTATTTTTCTTTTCTATACCAAACAAACCCTTAATCACCGACCCAATGAACACATCCTTCTTAGATTCATTCATGTCGTCATCTCAACTTAATTCTCACGTGGCATAAATATGATCAGAAGCCAGCCAACCAACCCACGGGTCTCAACTCCCAAATCTAGAACTGACATTGGATTCCCTTAAATACCCCCCCAATAATCACCTAATTCCTCCAGTGACCCCTTGTTTTTTTGGCCTTTTTTAGAAGTCTTCTTACAGTTTCCATTGCTGACGACATACGCCCTAAATAATCTATCTTATCTAATCTAGGGTTTCGTAATCGTAACACAGCAACCCTTACCTTCCACAACCAATACCACAATAATTAAACCCGTTTCCCACCTTCATTGTCCCATTTGCGTTTCAATTTCAATTCGGCGTTTTTCTCCTTCATTAAGTTTTTTTCCCCCCCTTCCTTTTTTGAGGGTTTTCCTGTTTCCAATTGATTAGGATTTTAGCTTCTTGGCGTCGAGAGTGATTACTATTTTTATTCAGATTTTCATTAATTGGTATCTACTTTCAGGGAAAGGGTCTCTCTCTCTCTGGTTGAGTTGCTTTCTGTTCAATTGGTGTTTGTTTCCCGGGAAAGTGTAGGTTTTGTTTTTTGTTTGTGGGGGTTTTGGAAATGTCTTGGGCGAATGAAGAAGATGTTGAGTACGATAGTGATCCCGAAGAGGCCAAGAGATCGTTGTCAATGCGGAGGAGGCGCGAAGCCAGTGATGATGAGGAATGTGAAGATGAAGCCGGAGGAGACAAGGGTGCAGATCATCGCCGCCCCATTCATTCCGATGAATCGGACGACGGCGAGGGTGGAGTCGCCAATTATGAAGAAGAAGAAGAGGAATTGGAACAAGAAGAAGAGGAATATGATGAAGTTGTAGAAGAGGAAGAAGTAGTAGAAGAAGAGGTGCTCGAGGTGGAGAAGCGTGGGGAGGAAGGAAGTAGTGCAAATGGCGCAGTGGGAATGGTAAAGGATTCTGATGCTGATGTGAAAGACACTTCGGAAGAAGAGGGGAAGAAGGATGATGAAGAGAAGGAGGAGAATGAACCATTTGCTGTGCCCACTGCTGGAGCATTTTATATGCACGATGATCGTTTCAGGGATAATGCTGGTGCCCGCCACAGGTATCTAACTCTTCACTGAATTCTTTGCACGCACGCACACTCACACTGTCAAAGACTTGGGGGCTTTGGAAGAACTTATTTACAGCATACTTAAGGCTTATCTCATGAGTTAAACTTAAATATTTACATTAATGTTTAGATACACTCAAAAAAGTAACTTATGACATGTCACTGATAGGGACTTGGGTATTATGGGGTGCCTAAGTCCCACATCGAGTAGTATGGGATGCTCGGTGGAGTATTTAAGTGGCTTGGTTCTTCCCCCTTAATAGCTAGCTTTTAAGGGAGCGTTCTCCAAGTGCTTGGGTGCTTATCAATTGATATCAGAGCGGGTTGCCGGTGTCTCGCAAAAGGCTACCCATGGAGGGTTCTGACCGGTGGAGGGTTCTGACCAACGAGAAAGTTGGGTGAAGTGTCACTGAGTGAAGTGTCGTGGAGTGCAGCCATCGAGGACTTCTGCTCTCAGGGGCGGTGCTATGATAGGGACTTGGGTATTATGGGGTGCTTAAGTCCCACATCGAGTAGTATGGGATGCTCGGGGGAGTATTTAAGTGGCTTGGTTCTTCCCCCTTAATAGCTAGCTTTTAAGGGAGGGTTCCCCAAGTGCTTGGGTGCTTATCAATCACTAAGCTAGCTTATTTCAATATGCTCTCCAGTTTAGCTTACGGATAATCACTTAATTAAACTTGTTAGAACAGCTTATTTGATTAAATTGTTTATCTAAATAAACGCTGATTTTGGTCTTGAAATTCTTTGTTTTTTTTAATCCTTTTGTCTTATTTAGGCGAATGCGGGGTGGAAGGAGACTGTGGGAGTCCAAAGATGACAGGAAATGGGGACATGATAAGTTTGAGGAAATTGCTTTGCAGGAAAGGCCCTACAAAGAGGTGATGATTTTGTAAAAATGCTGTAATAGACCTTTTTTTCTTGTTCTTTTTGAAGTAAAACCTTTCTGATACTTTCTGTATAAAATTTAGGGAAGGAGATCTTCTAGGGGTAGTTATCGAGGCCGTGGTAAAACTCGGGGCATTGGTCGTGGAGGCTATGCTCAAGGTAACAGAAAAGGATACGATGACAGAGGCAATCAAACTCAGGTACCAAAGGGTGTTGTGCGGGGGAGAGGGCCCCAAAGGTATGAGCCTGCCTATAAAAGCAATGATTCAGCACCACAGATATACGATTACAGAGGCAATCAAACTCAGGTACCAAAGGGTGTTGTGCGAGGGAGAGGGCCCCGGAGGTACGAGCCTGCCTATAAAAGCAATGATTCAGCACCACAGATGCAAAACAAACAGTGAGTACAGACTTTGTTGATTAGTTGGATGCTTTCTTCCTCTATATGTCAGGGCTTTCTGATCATAATTTTGTTTTTCTTTACCAAGATCGGGGAAACCTCTTGACAAAGCTTCGAATGTGAGTTCGGAGAGAACTCTTACACCCCTATCTAATTCAGAATCTGATCCTGTGCCTACTAAGAAACAAGTATTTGCATCAAACTTGAATTATGCGTCTCCACCCTTTTACCCATCCGGCTCATCTAACAAAGACATAAACCACACACCTAAAAGGGATGTCCAAACTGGCAGAACAAGCAGGAATGTCCGTGCTGGTGTTATGGATGACGGTTTTTTAGTTCAACAAAACAATGCATTGCTTCGGGGGAAGAATGTCGTTGATGCTGTCAGCATGGACAAGCTATGTATTGATGGGTCCATCTGTCCATCTGTTGGAAAGCCTTTGAACAATTTGCACATGCAACTGCCTGGATCTTCTGAAGTTAATGCTTCTCAATCTACTTATCCAAGGGCTGCTGGGAGGGGTGGAGCAATCCCAGTGCAGATGAATTATCAGCCTGCTTCCTCGCTTAATCAAATAAATAAAATTACTCCAACACAACTCCAGGCTATTCAGAGAACTTCTGCTCCAGGGCAAGCTTCAGTGCAAGCCCCTGCTCCACAGTTGGGTCACCGACTCAGTAGCGCGTCTCAAGCTTCATCTCCCCCAAAAACATCTGTGGCAATTAGTAGTTCATTGGATTCTGGAGAAATTGATACAGCTTCAGATTCAGGTAAATCCAAGGGAACATTGGTTGGGAATGGAAGGGGAGGTTCCCAGGGCGGTGGAAGGGGTTCTTTTGTTTATGGTGGAGCTATGGGGACTGCTGGAAATATGGGTGGCAGTCATGGAGATCAGAACTTTCCAGCCTTCTTGCCAGGTTGGTTTTATTTAGCTGTTTTGTTGTTGAGTATCAACATTGCTGACTTAGCGGAAAATTTGGATCTAATATATATTTATTGCATTTTATGACTTCTGTAGTTGAAATACGATGTTTTCATGTATCAAGTAGTTGTAACATCACTAGCTTTTGAAATGTCAAGTGTTTATATGTTACAGGTGGTTCCTTTGCACTTGGGGTGTCCTGAATTAGTAACACCCCCGTTGGTTTTTTTGTGTTGGTACTTGTAATCCTTTTAGAACAGATTTAAGTGTTTTTTTCCTTGTAGCCTTTTTAATTAGCTTTTCTAATTTTCATTGGGCTCTCATTGGACACAGTTATGCAATTTGGAGGGCAACATCCTGGTGGTATGGGAGTTCCTGCTGTTGGCATGGCGTTTCCTGGATATGTTGGTCGGCCTCAAATGGGTATGGGAAGCTCTGAAATGACATGGTAAGGATATTAACTTCTTAATCTATCGCATGTTGAATAATGTTTGAAGAGCTATTTATGTGGCCAATTCATAAGTTTTACTGCCTTGGACATGGTTGAATTCTTCTTCTTCCTGTGTCTGTATAGTCTCCACTGGCGATTTTCTTTTAAGGATTTTCTATATCAATATGATATAAATCATAATAACTGAAATGTTTTGAAAAGGTTTGCACAAAAAAGGTCTCATTCTTCAGTTGTACTTTTTTAAAACCTATTTTATTCTTTTAGTTGCCTTATTATTGGGACATTTTTTAATTATGTTCTTTCCTTGTTTAGGCTACCAGTTTTGGCTGGTGCAGCAGGAGCTCTAGGAGCTCCATACTGTTCACCTTATCTCACTGTTGACGGTGCTTATCAATCTCAACAATCAGGACAGACTTCTGCAGCGGCTACTTCAAGGTTGATATGATTTCACATCATTTTACCATATTTTACCTCGCCATAAGGCTTGGTCTTATTGCATTTTTCGCAGTATCTTCATTTATCGATTATCGATGCATACCTAACTTGTCAAAATGATTATTGCATTTATTGTTCTCCATGTTTAGCTTATGAAATGTAGCTTATGAATTGTTCTCCATGTTCAACAATCAGTTAGGTAGGTGCTATTTATAAATAAAGTTTGTAAGCTTATGAATTGTTCTCATTGCCTCAATGCTAGCTTTGATGTTGCTGTAGCTTTTATCTGGTTTTGAGATTTCTATTTTCATTATTGAATCTCTGCAGCAAGGAAAATGATGCAAGTAATAAAGCTAATAATGAATGGAAGCCAACACAGAGACCTGGTAAGACATCAATATTTCTTTTCTGTTGATATTTGCTTATTCATTGCTGCTGATGTCATTAATGTATTATTTATTATTTGGAATTGATCTATCTACAGAGTCTGTAAGTGACGAGTTTGGACAGAGGCATAATAAACCCCGCAGGCAAGTTGGATTGCAAAAGCATTTTCATTTTAGTCATTTAAGTGTGGTTCTGTTGCTTCTTTTGCTGGTCTTGTTTTTCATTGGATTTTGGGGGGTTTATGTGGAGGGTGGGAATGTGCCCGTTGATACTGTTGGCATGATTTCTTAATTAAATCCTAATCTCAAATGTTGGTTATGCTCTATGCAGATATTCGGAGATGAATTTTGGGCAATGAAGCATTATATAGGATGCAAATTGTCTGAATAAGAAGATATGGTTCGTTGTTTTCCTATTAATGCTTTATTATTTTATTTTTTTTGGTAGCGTTACAAATTTCTAAGTTTTCGGACTTTTTGCATTGCAGGCCTTCTCCTCCAGGCCCTTTGTTCTCCAGCTTTTGCTCTGGAGTACTTTGGGCCGCGATATGTTTCAAGACTTCTTAGGTAATTAAAGAACTTGTATTCTCGTTGAGAATGATTATTTGTTTCCGGTTCCCTCGTGTTCGCTAGAACTGTGGGATTGCTTTGAGGTTAGCCCCTTAATTTCTTTTATTTCTTGCAGTTATATAATGCCTGTTGATGCTGTTCTCCATTTGAAGAAGTTATGTCAGCTTGACAGGTGGTAGTTGCCTGTGTAATTGTGCGGTAAGGATAATCACAAGTATACATCAATTTGCTTTCCTTATCATCGGTGCCGAGGGAATTATGGCAGTCGTTGGCTTCTTTGCAGGTTTTTCTTGCGGTTTGCTTTTGTGATATGCTTCTACAGCTATGGATATGGTGAAAAAGAAAAACGGTAATTGCTGCAAGTGCAGCAACTAATTACTTGCTCGTGGAGTTAAAAAGTTTTCCATGTAAATCCTTTTCGTATTCGTCTGGTATGAACGTGTGGGTAAATTATTATGAGATTTGAAATATACTTTGCTCTTAAATTTATTATTTCTCCTATTGAGACTTGAAAGATAACTGTGTTATCAAAGGGAAGTAAGTATTATTGACATGGTTAAGTTTGGTATTCAATCAAAGGATGATTGGTTTTGATTTTTGCCACTACATTACTATCTGCTTGATTAGATTTCAGTGGTTACTTGTGACGGAATTTGGATCTTAGGGAAGAACTCCGAAAAATCCAACACTCACAAGTAGAAAATTCAATGGATTTAATGAATTCTGGTGCAAAATGACCAAATAACAGGAAAGTTCATATTCAAAGTTGATAGTAGAGAGAAGAAGATATTTTGTGAAAATGTTGATTGATTCCAAATGAGGCAGAAGGCATTGATAAATACAACCATCAAAGGCTAAATGGGTAAAATGACATAAAGTAAAACTAATACTTAAAATAAAGTAAAAATAAAATTAAGGCTTAAAGAAATGCTACAGCAAAATATTGTACAAAAACAAGGCATCTGTTGGACAAAAACAAGGCCTATCCATGTCCCGAATCATTACTAACACATCTCCAAATCTACCCATGCTCACAAGACCATCATTCATTAGCATTATAAGCAACATGATTGCAGAGGACAGAGTCTGTTTCTTCAAATCCCTCATAAGCATCAAGAACACAGTCACAGATAAAACACATAAGGATAAGAGAATTTACCCCAAAATTGGTGTGTCTTCCATAATGCAAAAGCTCCAAAAAAACCCAAACTCAACATGTTGGGAATGGTGTAATTAGCGGGCCTAATATCCTTCCTATGCATATCATTGAACACATCAAAAACAACATCTCCCTGCCCATTATCTATGAACCCAATAATGATGGCATTCCAATCATCCAAGTGGCACTTCAACATTTGATCAAACACTTGGAAGGTATAAGCAACGTGCCTTAGTCTAGTAGAAGCAATTAGCAGTGTTGTATAAAACTCGACATTTGGGTATTGGAGTGCTACCAGACCATTTATGATAACAACCAAATTATTAATAGATGAGTCAAATATGGAAAATGATGCAAGGAAGGAACCAACAATATAAACACGAGTGGTAACCTCAAGACCAAATTTCCTAGAGTGTGAGAGGTAATCAATTGCTGCAGCGCAGGATGTGAACTCTACCAATGTGGTTTTCAGCGAGCTCTCCTCAATAGCGGCACGACATATGTTTCTTGATGATGCCGATACGGCAAGCTTGTCCGGTGGTTCCTGCGGTGGAATAGCGGTCGGTGTTAATGCAGTTGGAGTGACGAAAATCCAGTCTGGTCGTTGGCTGCTGCTATGAATTTCGACGCAAGCAGAGAAAGGTGTTGAGTGATCAAGTAATAGATGCGGCGGAGTCAGATCCTCGAAGACTTCAGTGGTAGGCTTTTTGAATTGGTCAACAACCACAGATACTGAAACGACAATGGTAGCGAACTTATTCCCTTCGGGCAGGAACTTGTGCGATTGCGTTTCGCTGATTATTCTTGGAGCGAAGAACAGATGCTCTGAAGCTGGATCTGCAGCAGGGATGTCTTCACTCTGTGAATCCTCTGTGTAGTCGTCACTGGACATCTTCGGATTGAGGAAAAAAGAAGTCGAATCGTTGGTGAATGAGGTTTTGGCTGCAACTGAGGTTGGGGCTGCAGAGGAAAGGCCAAGCTTTGACTGCCGACCTTCATCTTCATGCTTCCTTGTGTCAACCTTCGACCCATCGATTATGGTGGAATCAATCTCTGAAACCCTTAATTCATTGTGATTAAAGATTGGGATTGGGAATTTCTAGCTACAAATGGGCGAACCCCCTTTTTGGCAATGGGATCCACCTTGGTTTCTGATCAAGGCTTTGATCTCTTTGAAGCCTGACATGAATTTATCAATACTGGTCAACATTTTTTCTTGTGAATCTACGAGCTTTTGGAGCACCCGACACTTCATCACGTCAATTTCTTCTTGATCGTACAATGCATCCTCCATGGGTAGAAACCAGGTCGGCGCTTTGATACCAATTGTGACGGAATTTGGATCTTAGGTAAGAATTCCGAAAATCCAACACTCACAAGCAGAGAATTCAATGGATTGAATGATTCTAGTGCAAAATGAGAAAATAACAGTAAAGTTCATATTCAGAGTTGAGAGTAGAAAGAAGAAGATATTTTGTGAAAACGTTGATTGATTCCAAATGAGGCACAAGGCCTTGCTAAATACAACCATCAAAGGCTAAATGGGTAAAATGATATAAAGTAAAACTAATACTTAAAATAAAGTAAAAATAAAACTAAAGCTTAAAGAAATGCTATAACATAATACTGTAACATTACTCTTACCCTTGGAAATCGGCTTGAAGTTTTGTTTCTCCGTTTGATACTGGGACGGAAATGGATTCCCTACTAATCCCTGCAATCAAGATCTCATTCACTGCACTCAATCAATCTTAATTGATGGATGAAGATTAGACAATTCATATTTTGGATTTACTTTTTAAATTCAATTTACAATTTAAATTATCAATTGTTCGATCTTTGTCCAACGGCTTCTACTTATTGATTGAGATGAATGCATGGTACTATGAGCACATGGAATCTGGATCTGGGATGGAAACTCGTCCAACTTAATGCGAGTTAATATGATATAGAAACGTGTTCTGATGAGTTTTGTTTTTTATTTGGTGTACTAGTAGTGCGAGTAAACAAGTGGGAAATTTTTTTCCTATATTTTATATAAAAAATAGAGATACTGGCACGTGGCATAATATGGATAATTAAAGTTAGTGTAATTAATTTTTTTTAAATAGATAATAGAAATAGATATTAGATGAGTGATTGAAGGAAGAAAACATTGGGAGCTGAAAATGGCAAAAAAAGGTTGTTGACTTGTGAATTTAAGGTTAAAGAGGTGATGTATTTGGAACTGGATTGCTTGCAATTGGGAATCACAAGATTTCATGCAACCTCTCTATTTCGCGCATCTCACATCACTGTACTTCGATAACAACCCACTCCAACACACCATTGTCACCTTGTCTGCTTTGTCGAACCCGCATGGAAACCCCTTCGCAAGCCACCCTGATCTGCAACTCCACTCATTCCCCTTCCTCTCACCCTCCACAGCTCCGCCCCCAATACTTTCTTTAGCTATCATTGAACCCACCCCATCCATTTTAGAAAATCTAAAAAACTAAACTTCTTCCACCAATCACAAAAGTCATTACCATCCACATTCAGCTCCTCCAAAAGTCATTTCCTTTAAAAAAAAATAGTAAGAACATAAATCAATGACGCAAGTGCATTTTTTTGGGGGGGACAAAGAAGGGCGTCTTGGAGATTGAAACTCGCAAAAAAATTCCTCCGCCATCTTTGGGTTGATATGGAGGTCGACGAAGGGAGAAATAAGGAAAAGTTTATCAGTTCCAACTCAAGGTTATGCCTTTTCTAATTAAGTTTAAGATGGAGAAGGTTCTGACCATGGAGATTTATTGGCAGTCAGAGTCATAGGCGGACCTACCTCTTAGCGAGGGAGAGCAAAATTTAAAAATTTTCACTTACTCCCTATATAATTTTTATTTTGACCCCTCTCAATTTAAAATTTTGCACCCAGGCTCATATCCCTTTCATCTCAGCCAGAGACAGTATGAGTCTGGGTGCAAGTGCATCCACACTCTGGACCTACTTTTTGTCCAGGGTGTGCACTTGCACCCTCTAGAAAATTAAAAATACTACTTATTCCTTATAAAATTTATATTTTGACCCTTCTCAGTATAATAACTTGTATCCAGTGCCCTCACCTAGTCACATCTTTCATCTCATTCAGTCTTACTCATCTCTCTCAAAACTCAAAACATAACTTTTCTCGCTGTCTCACATCTCGACTCATTTTTCCTCCTGTTGGTGAGTGCTATTTTCAGTCTTTGTCTCTATTTCCACCTTATACTAGGTTCAGATGTCCTCCAATTTAGATTAAAACCCTAATCAGATCTCTTTGTTAATTTTCTATTGTAATTTTTCTATTGTAATTGGGTCTCTGTTAATTCGGTTTATGTTGTTTTGTTATTTTTCTTTTATTTTTTTTTAATTCTGAGACCTTTCTATTTTTTTGTAAATCTGAAAACCTGTTGTATTATCAGAAATCATACTCTTGTTATTTTGTAAGAAGAGTAAATATTTGCTTTTGTTATATTTATGTAAAAGAAAATGTTTTGATATTCTTGTTATAATTTTTGTGATTTTAAAATTTTATGTACCCGTTGACCCAGGGTCTAGGTCAACCATTGGTCACGGTAGGGGGCTAATTCGAACCATAATCGAAGGTTTGGGGCAATGGAGAGGACTCTGGTGGAAAGTCTATTGTTAGATGATGTGTACCTGCGAGATCGGCCGTTTAAATTTAAAAACAAAGTAGTCCATAATGGACCACCTATTGTAGTGGTCCATGCTATAATTTCCCATAGAATACATATATATTATGAAACAAAAACAATTAACAAAAACTTATTACTACTGGTCAAAAAACAAAAAAAAAATTATTATTGGAATTTTTTTTTTACAAAACTTAGGTAAAGTTCTTTATGTGCTATTAGTGTTGTTTTTCTCATAAAATACATAAAATTTTCTCTCTTCATCCACTCATATTATCTCTAACCTCTTATAACTACCATTATCAAAACTGCTTTTATCTCATTTTGTGAGAAAAACGACACCAACAGCACATAAAAAACTTTACTTAAATTTTGTCCTTTTTAAAAAAAAACTATTATTGGAAGATATTTTCACTTTAAACACCTAACTTTTTTGTCCAGTACAAAACACAACTCTTACATATATTTTACCCCAAGTTGTGCTCTCTAGACAAACACCTAACTAATTCTACCCGTCGGTTTTAATCTGTTATTAACGGGTGGAACAATGCACCCAAAAAAAAAAAACACAGCAAAAAGCCACGAATGCAAAACTGATAGTCATAGATAGTAGAGGCCAAGTGGGGCAATGGTCAAACATCAATGGATGCCCTTCGATTGATCTGACGGTCAGAATATTTGGGTGAGACCCACCGACGGTGTAGTGTGGACTGTAGTCAGCAGTAGCGTGAAAGAAAATGAGAAATATCACACGTGTGCCACGCACGCGGTATCAACGTCATGGCTCAAACTCAGATGAGTTAAGACCCTTCTCTCTCTCACTAGAACCCCTGAAGCCAGTCACAGTGACAGTGGCAACTCTCTCTCTCTCTCTACGCTGAACTTTGTTTTGTTGACTCCAAGTAACCACAGTGGTAAACTGAAGGATCACTCAACTTCAGGAATGAAGCACTGATCTTCAACTCATAAAGATAAAAGATCCATGTAATGTAATGCCTCCTATTCTTTAGTTTCCTCGTCTTTAAATTTTCGCATAATAATGGTTTCTTGGTTGAGTAGTTTTTTTTTTTTCCCTTTTCCCTTCACCTTGTATGTTTTTTATAGTTCGTTGCTAGAATGAGTTTCTTTTTTGGTTAGCAATAAATACGAACCCAACTCTGTTTCTTAATAATTGAAATTGGATAATCCAATCTTTTTCCCTCTTTCTTCCAATGTTTCTTGATGGACTTCTATTTTGGTAGGAGAAGAGAAGAAACAATCTTGAAGTTGAAACACTGATTAAACTGCTTCTATAAGTAACAATAAAACGAATTGTTAATGTTAAGAAGAATACCTACCTGGATGAACTTGCACGAAGTTTTTTTTATTTTTTTGGCTGGTTTCTGATTGAGAAATTGAATCTTTGATGTGTGTCTCGCTTACTTCTTCATGTGGTGAATTCAGAAAACTGTTCGAGCTTGAAGCATTGTAGGAGTATTTTTTGGTGAATTTGGAGAAAAGAAGAATCCTTAAAAGGGGATAAGATAGGGTCAGTCAGGCTTCTTTAGTGATATATGATAGTTGAGGAAAGGAAACTAATATGGAGGAAAGCAACAATAGAGGGGAATTGCAGGCTGGTTTAGCTAAACTGTCTACATTGAGGTCAGGTGGCAGTTTTAAATCAACGTTATCTGGAAGATCAACTCCGCGAAATTCACCTTCATTTCGAAGACTAAGTACTAATCGAACGCCGAGAAAAGAAGGAAGGGGTGGCATAGGTGCTGGTAGTTCACTGTGGTTTCGTAGCAATCGCGTGTTGTTGTGGTTGCTTCTAATTACCCTCTGGGCTTATCTTGGATTTTTTGTTCAGTCCAGGTGGGCACATAGTGATAAGAAGGAGGAATTTTCTGGCTTTGGAACCAGGCCAAGAAATACCGATTCAGATGCTGAACCGAGTCATCGCCGCGATTTAAATTCTAGTGATGATTTCTTGTCTGTTAATAATGAGACAGTTAGAAATAATGCAGGGATTGGTAAAACAATAAATGTAGCTTTGGCGAAGAAAGAAAATGACGATGATGCTCCATCACGTCCTAAAGCAAGCTCAAAGAGGAGGAGCAGACGATCAATGCGTGCTTTGAGAGGTAAAGCTCGTGGTAAGCATAAACCAACAGTGGAAATTAAGAACAGTGATATGGAGGAGCAGGAACCGGAAATTCCTGAAACCAATAGTACATATGGATTGCTTGTTGGTCCATTTGGCTCAACAGAGGATAGAATTCTTGAATGGAGTCCTCTGAAACGTTCTGGGACATGTAACAGGAAGGGGGACTTTGCACGTCTTGTTTGGTCCAGAAGATTTATCTTGATATTCCATGAGCTTTCCATGACTGGAGCCCCGCTTTCAATGATGGAGTTGGCAACAGAACTTTTGAGCTGTGGGGCCACTGTTTCAGCTGTGGTGCTTAGCAAGAAGGGTGGTTTGATGTCGGAGCTTGCTAGGAGACGAATCAAGGTGCTTGAGGACAAAGCTGATCTCAGCTTCAAAACTGCAATGAAGGCTGATCTTGTAATTGCTGGTTCAGCTGTGTGTGCATCATGGATTGGTAAGAACAGATTGGTTACATTTCCTTATGTATTGTATTTTTTCGTGTCAGAAAGTCGAATTTTATAAACTCAAAACAGAAATGTGCTTCACTGACATCTTTTCTTCCCTCCCCCCCCCCCCTTCTGCTTTTGTAGCTTGAACTGCAAATATTTATTTCAACCTCATTGTACCAATTAATTACGCAGTATTGAAATTGATCTCAAAATCTCAATCAAAAAGATATGCTTCTTAGTCGTTGCTCATTTTAAGTTGTAGCTACAACGAAGGAAAGATTAAAATAATCTAAATATGCATAGGAGGACCTAGTCTTCTGAATATACACTGCAACAATGTCAAAGGCTTAATTCCACATCCTCATACTATTTCTATAATTATTGGTCTAGGAATTTTACTTCGAAACATGTCATACATCAAAACTCGAGTGTCTTACTAAATGGCATTGATAGTGGATCCTCATGATGCCAGCTTCCTTTGCATAGGCATAACTTTTAGCCTTTTAATCATTCAAACCATTTGAAATTGATAAAACAAATGAGTTTGATCATACATGGAGGTAGGAATATTACGGTAGGAATATTACTTAATTCTTGGAACCTTCTACCATTATCAAGTTGAAAACCTTGGTATATATTGTGGTACTTACAATTGTTGATTGTAATTATAATCATCATTTATTCTCTCATTATTTGATATAGTTCTCATAGTTAATTTAGCTGCTACTGATTTTGCTCCTAATCTTGAGGGATTCTAACAATTATGGCTTTGATCATACATGGAGGTAGGAATATTACTTAATTCTTGGAACCTTCTACCATTATTAAGTTGAAAACCTTGGTATATATTGTGGTACTTACAATTGTTGATTGTAATTATAATCATCATTTATTCTCTCATTATTTGATATAGTTATAGTTAATTTAGCTGCTACTGATTTTGCTCCTAATCTTGAGGAATTCTAACAATTATGGCTTCCTTGTATACATGGTTGTACAGATTCATTGTAGAATAATAATGCAATCATTCAGATTATAAGTGTAATTTGTCTCTGTGAGTTTGTAATTCTGCTGTTTTACATGTCTTGAGAAAAAAACCTTTGTCTTCTTGGATGTCTCCAGAACAATATATCGAACGTTTTCCTGCTGGTGCGAGCCAAGTTGCTTGGTGGATCATGGAAAACCGAAGAGAGTACTTTGATCGGTCAAAGGGTGTCTTGCACAGAGTAAAGATGTTGGTTTTTCTGTCTGAATCACAATCTAAACAATGGCAAAAATGGTGTGAAGAAGAAAGCATAAAACTGAGATACCAGCCTGCAATTGTTCCATTATCTGTTAATGATGAACTGGCATTTGTAGCTGGCATTCCTTCTACGCTTAACACTCCATCCTTTAGTTCCGAGAAAATGATTGAGAAAAGACAGTTGCTGCGAGAATCAGTCCGAAAAGAAATGGGCTTAACTGATAATGATATGCTTGTGATATCTTTGAGTAGCATCAACCCCGGAAAGGGCCAGCTATTGCTTCTTGAATCAGCAAGCTCAGTAGTAGAACATGGACAGTTGCAAGATGATAAGAAAATAAAAAGCCCATCAAATATAAAGGAAGGCCTATCTACCATGGCTAGAAGAAGGCATCGTATTAGAAAATTGTTGCCATTGTTGAAGGATGGGAAAGTCGCTTCAAATGATATCTCAAGCAATTCTTTAAGCAGGTTACATGAATCTGGAAATAAAGTTTTATAACTTATGGTTGTGTGATATCTAATTTTTATTTGTTGCACTGATTATGTAAACTTTGACATTCACAGAAGGAAACAAGTGTTGCCTAATAACAAAGTAACATTGCAGCAATCTCTCAAAATTCTCATTGGTTCTGTTGGATCTAAAAGCAACAAGGTGGATTACGTTAAAGGCCTTCTAAGTTTCTTAGCACAGCACCCAAACACTTCAAAATCGGTTTTGTGGACTCCAGCCACAACTCGGGTTGCCTCACTTTACTCTGCTGCAGATGTTTATGTTATAAACTCTCAGGTAGGTCATGTTTAAATTATTTATGAAGTAGAAGGTAAAATGCTTATGCGTTCATATGTATTGATGTAATTATGCTTATATATAGACATTACCTTGCTTCCTTATTATTAGTATATGTATTTATTTATGAATCTAGTTTACACCTGACATCCATATAGCTCAAAACAAAGATATTGTATGACAAAATTGTTTCATCATGTTGGAAATATTATTATGAATCCTGTTTTTGGCTCTGTTTTCCATTAAAACGAAAAAAAAAATTGCCGTACTTTTACAACTTGAGAGAATCGCTGAAATTGCACATTCCGGCTGTTACCTGCTTTTAGAGTCATTAAATTTAGTTATAGAAATATTCCTCAATGTGTGAAGCTGTTGCTAATTAGCAAAATGGTGAACAGGGACTTGGAGAAACATTTGGACGGGTGACTATAGAAGCTATGGCATTTGGTCTTCCGGTATGACTTCCAGTTTTCTTTCCCCTTGTCTTCTATCTCATGCAATGACATTTTTGTGAGTTTCATACTTGATCCTTTTGATAATTGTTACTGAAGAAGCATACGCACGTAATGAAAAGCATTGCCTTCTTATAGCAACTGGGCTCTAACTCTCAAGAATCTGAGATGGGGAATGGATCTAGTGTGGGATTAATTATCTTTCTTGTCTACTTTTTATTACTTACTCATACCAAACTCGCAAGTTAATCTCTAAAATCGTATTAATGATTCTAGGTAAGAAAATTGTGTTCTGTATGTGATTTGTGAATAAGAGCCTTGGGTTTATGGATTGTCTTTAGCTTATTTTAATTTGTCACTAACTCGCTCTCAAAAAAAAAAATTGTTACTAACTCACTATTACGGACTTCTAAAATTTGGAAAAATGCTCCTAGATATGGTATTAAATTATGTTTGGATACTATGATAGGTTTCTTAAATAATATTTTTGTACAAGGCGAACTCTTAATGAGTTTACAAGTCAAGTTTATTGACGAATTTACGTAAACTTACAACTTGAACTTATGTGCATTGTGTTGAAGTACAAATGAATGATCCATTTAATCTTGTGGGAGCAGGTTGTTGGAACAGATGCTGGGGGAACGAAGGAGATTGTTGAGCACAATGTTACAGGTCTTCTTCATCCTATTGGACATGGAGGGAATGAAGTCCTTACGCAGAATCTTCGGTTTTTACTTAAAAACCAGTTGGCAAGGAAACAAATGGGGATGGAAGGAAGAAAGAAGGTACAGAGGATGTATTTGAAGCCACACATGTATAAGAAATTTGTTGAGGTCATTGTCAGGTGCATGAGAAGCAAATAAGCGCTTGTAAGACTCCCATTCTTCTTTCTTTCTTTTTAATTGGATTGACTCATTCACAATACATAATCCCGGGATTGCTGAGTGTTACTGTTGTGCCAATTTATGATCAGCTCCTCTATTTTCTTTTATCATCAGGAAATAAATGTTTTTATGCCTTTCTTGAAAAGTTATAGTCGTACGTACGTGTTTGAGTGCAAATCAATAAAGATATTTAAAATATTTAATATTCTAGTAATCATTCACAATTATCTTATCATATTTAGTGTTTAGTAAAAGAAATAAAGAAAAAAAAAATAGTCTGATTGAATGGTTAATAAGATAGGATGGTGCTGGATATCAAAAAGTTCCTCTGTTACCGATTGGTTGTGCAGTTTTCCCATACATATCGTGAATGTAATTCATCGGTTGGGTGTATTGCCAAGGGTGGCCTTAGCTTCGATAGGGGTTTGTATATTTTGGCGAATCCTCCCCTAGAATGTGTGTTTGGTTATGCGGTAGCGAAAATTGATTTTGAAGAATTTATTTTAGTTAAAAATGAGTTGAAATTAAAGTGATTTATGTTTGATATATTAAAGCAAGTTGAACAATAAATTTGAGACTAAAAAATCATGTTTGGAGGTAAAAGCGTCAAATCTCAGCTTTAAGTTAGAATTTGTTCTAGAGGTAAAATCAATTTTACTCAACAACACTCTCAATATGTCAAAAATCAATTTTATATATCTGGAATCTCTTGTATTTCTACAAAAATGAATTCAAACATGCTACACACGCCTTGATACTATTACAGGATAGGTTGGGAACTAGGTCCCTTCGTAGTGTTCAGTGTTAGTGGTCGTTATGACCTCCGTCAAATAAAAAAAACTGCTGGAAATATGATACCGCCATTTCTAAGGCAAGCAAAGGCGAGTTGATGTTTTTCTAAAAGCATGTTGGGACACAAGAATTTGAAAAAAAGAAAAAATGAGAAGAAATTTTCTTTTAGAATTTGACTCTTCCAAAATGAGTAAAAAGTAAATTAAGGGTTGTTATTTCCAACACATCCATGATTTGTTACTATTATTTTTTTATTAATAGTTGACATTACTTACTTTACAGAGTGAGTTGCTCATTTTAGAGTAACTAGATCCTTTATTTTATGACGAAAAAAAATTGAGAAGGATTAATTTTCCATTTTAAACAAACGATAATGATGTGCAAGCATATGCATATCCCCATCTCTTATTTCACGTTTGTTTTCACGTTGCCTTTCACTCAAACTCAACTTGCTAACAAAAAAAAAAAAAAACAGAAGGGAAGTATTACTTCTTTGTTGAAACGAGCTTGAAATTTGTATTTGTAACACCGCAGTTCTAATTGCGCTTACACTCTTCCTTCTTGTGTTGCATGCCGGTGTGCAAATGGCAAAAGTTTGTATTGCACATCAAGCATTAAGCACACACTGTGTGTGACACGCACGCACACAACTCAAAACCTAAATTAAATTCTCAAAGAAAACAAAAAAAATGTTGCTTCATATATTTACATAAATATAGGAACAAAATCGAAGTCCTAAATTTCCAAAAGGCAACCAGACTGAACGTGGCCAGTGTAATTATCTGGGCTCACTAGTTTAGTCCAAGAACCACACTTCAGATCCAATACAAAGCCCATATGTGGTTCCCCAAACCCAGTCGACCCAATCAACAACAATGACCATTCCCACGCTCCCACGCACGCAACATGACGTATCTCACTCGGCACCTTGGCCACACCGTGCCACGTGTGTCCGTCCAATGCCAACACATCACTACCCCGACACATGTACATTCTCCCCTCCGCATCACCACCATCCACGCACGTGCGCGGACACGTGGCATCATCTAAGAACTCCTCCTTCACTGGACCCCACTTCCATGCCACGACGTCGAACTCCTCCGCGCTCCGCTCGAACCGCCCTTGCATCTCCGTGCAGTAGCCACCAACAACACGGAGGATGCCAGAGCCGGTAGCGCCTTGGCAGAACACGGCCTTGCACTCGTCGCGCTCCTTTGCCATGTCAGGAAGTGGGACCCACACATCACTTGCCACGTCATACGCAAAAGCTGACCTCAGCGCATTTTTCTCCTCGTCATGCCCTCCAGCCATGTACACCGTACGATCATGATCCGACGCACACGAGAAAAAAGTGCGGGGTCCACCAGGCATGTCGGTCCCACGACACCACTTGGCAGATAAAAAGTTATAGATAAACACCGAATTGGAGGCTTTCCACGAATCTGGGTCCCACCCGCCCATAACAACGAGATCGTATCCGACACACGCTATCTGACAGAACAAGGGCAACCCGTCACTGAATTCGGGTGTCAGGGGCAACTCGCTCCAAATACCCGTTTCCGGTTCGAATACGTTAAGCTGGTAAACCGGGTTCGTCATGGACTTGACGAGCAAACCGGTTCTGCACTTTTCAGAATCGAATCGTGACTGAACCGTGACGAGGATTTTCTGGGCGTGTCCCTCGCTTCTCCTTCGACGGCGAAACTCCGGCGTCTGAATCTCCGTCTTCCACCCTTTGCTCACGGACGCAACCGCCGGGAACTGCTGGTAAGGAACACGAATCAAACAGTCTCGGGATATGTCCTCTGGTAGACCTGAAATCAACTCCATCGCAGCAGAACAGAACACTGTTATGAACACCCGTGAAATATGAACACGACTGAAATCACAGAAAGGAAAGGTTTTCGGCTGAAAGTGTGAGACTTGATTGAAGGGGTGTTAGCGTTATGATAGAAAGCGTGCTACTGCTAGAGTACAGTAGAGGGATAAGATTAAGGGGTTTTGGGGTTTATGAAGAAAAGTGATTGAGAAGGAGAATTTTAAGTTGAACATATAAACAAGAGTGTGGTGTGTGTGGATAATTTAATTGGGTATGAGGAGGATAGTGGGAGGGTGATGTGTATGATATACTAGAATTTTATAGGGAAACGACCGGGGACGCACATGCCCTTTCAGATAAGTTTCAACTTTCGAGTTTTGATTTTGAGTGTGTGACGATTGAAAAAAAAACAAACAAACAAAACTGTGGGTGTTCTAGAAGGTTTTGGGAACCGGCAAGTGGCAAAAGACACAAGACAGACAACTTGGAGTGGGGCTTGAAAGCAAGCAAGCGGGTATGTATGGCTTGTCAGTGGGACCGGGAGGGAGGAAGTCTTTTTTGGTACATGGCATGATGACTATTGGGAGAATCTAATAGCTGTTGGTTTTAATTTCTTCTTTTCTTCTATCGACATAAAAAAAAAAAAAAACAAACTCATACTAATATTATACTACTGTATTGATTTAACTATTTTAATTAATGATATTTCGTTATTGCAATTGCAAGCCAATAATAATTCATGCTTCCTCACCCGTAACGTGATTGGATGTTGACTTCGCTGTGGGCCTGTGGATTCATTTCCGTGTGAGTGTGAACCTATATCAATTCCTTGCTTGTCTAACTTCAATATTATTTGTGGAGTGATTATCAATCAATTATTAAAATAAAATACTAGATTGATTCTGCCACCGTCCATCTTTCATGCCATCTCTTGTGCGTAGAACATGTATAGAAGAAACAAACAATTTGGACGTCACCGGCAAACAGTTGTAGTATGAGTATCCTTGATCATCAAGTTTATCTTTTTGCCGCAAATAATAAACAGAAAAAGACAACACCCAAAAAAACAAACAGAAAAAGAAACTCAAACACCCAAGTTTCTAGATGTACCCTTGGCTCCTTGGAAGGCCGGAAATCCGGAATGCGGCACCGGAGTATTTTAGGGCTCCCTCTGTATTTTATATTAATTATTTATAAAAATATATGAAAATAATATTCTTGATGAGATAAACTTACATACAGTACGATAAATTATATGCATAAGCAATGATGATTTGGTTGATTCCAACATAAAGTCGGTCTTCTGTATAATATAAACAAACAAAGGATTGATCAAAAAATAAACAAACAAATAGAAAAAAGTTGGAGATCTTTTTTTCTGACAGAAGAAAAAGACAGAGATGACAACTAGATAGTTATCCGAAAACTGGAATTGGGTTCATCTGTTTTCTCAAATCGGCAATCATATTTACATATATTCATAATTATTTCAAACCACTTTTTGTATAACATAATTATAAAATGTATTAAGATAAATATTTTTAAATAAATAAATTATAAAAAATTAAATTATCAGCATTAAAATATTATTTTTCCTTCATACATATAGATTGTAGCCTTTCCCGCAGGACATTCGTAATGTTACTGATCAGAATTATGACGAAGAATGTAACCAACATGCAAGAGCCTTACTTGGAGTTATATCAATTTAATATCGTTATCTAATATTGAGTTCAAATATCACAAGAAATTTTTTATTTAATGGATTCTAAAGATTTTTATAAAAAGTATCATTTAAATCTTTTATTTTCCTACCTATCAAATTTTTGAATTTTTAAAATATTGTCGTAATTAAATTCATACAAGTCATATGAACATGCATTGTGAAAAATGAATTGATCACTGAAGATAATAAATAAATTTAATTTTAAAAAAATGTAACAGTGGAGTTTAGCAACAAAGATAGGATTGGCATGTCAATGTGATGGCATAGGCACGTTGGAAAATTCACTTGGGCCCACTTCCCCGCGCGCAGTGACAAACCGATAAGAACTAGGACAACGAAAGGTTTCAGCCCAAAAAGTTCAAAATCCAAAATTCTCCCATCATAATTTTAACACCATTTTTTCACTCTTCTAGAAAACTAGGCATGCTGTTTTATTTCCGACCTAGGAAATTACTAGTACTATCTCCGTTTTTTTTAAACGTGATTAAAGGTTATTTTACCTAAATCATGAAAACCAATAAATTTTATTATTTTTAATAAAATTATTGGTCTTTTTTTTATATTATTCTTGACTATTTATTACCTCATTATACTTATTTTTCTCTACAATAAATAGTTAAAGATATAATTGACAAAAAAAATAATTAATATCACTTTGCACTTCAGGAAGACAGATAAATAGTACAACCTCTCGTCTATATTATAAGAGATAAATGAGTCCAATTTTTTAGTCTCAAATATAAGAAACAAGTATCAATTTTTACATACATTAAATATCAATTTTCAATTATGCTCTTATTTAAGTTTATAGAATTTGTGTGAATTAAGTGACGTTAATTATCAGTCACCATTTATAAAATGGTATATTTGAAGGAAAAAATTAAAATTTTAGGAGTATTAATCAGAATTAGCTAATTTCAAAGCATTTTCTTGATCTATGTGAATTAGGGTTTTGTTTCTTATAATATGAACTAGATAGTAATAAATTTTTTTTAAAAAATCGATAAGTAAAAAAGAACGGCGGGAGTATTAGTATCCAAATTTTATTGGTATGAATGAATAGTTAAGACAAACGATCAAATAAATATTAGTACTAGTAACTAATTTACTGATCACGAATCACTGCAGTCAAAATTGACTACGATCACATCAATTAATACATGTATTAACCATTGGATTTTCTGTCATTAAATCATGGCTATTAATCCATTTCAAACAACAACAAAAAAGGAAGAAAAAAAAAGTGAGCCGAGAGAGAGGGACCAGACTCACTGCACGTAATCACATTCCTTAATTTGCACGGTGCCTCAAAAACAAATTACACTGGATAGTGGCTAGAGCATTCATAAAATAAAATCACCCAAACAACTCTTTTAAGGATATAATTCATGCAGAGAAATTTTTATAGTCATGTAACTCGGTATAGTAGCAAATATAAAATTATTCTAACAATTTCAATCTAATATAACATGTTTTTTTTATTGATCAAAAAAAAAATATAACATGTTTTATGATTCAATAAAAATACAAATATAAAATCTCAAATTGCTAAAATTTGTTGAACTCGCCCAGTTTAATAAAGTTACTCAAGTGTCTTTTTTCCCTCAATTTATTAAACGTTAACTGAATTAATTTATTGTATTTTTTTTTTGACAAAAAACTAATTTATTGTTGAAAAATGATAGTATAATACTCATTCGAATTGGAACGCTGGAACCAGGAAGCAACTTGATGTAGTATTTTGCCGACAACTAACGTACACTTCAACTCCAAGTCATAGAGAGAATGTCTAATAAAAACTCTTTTTTAAAAACTCTTTTTTTTATTTTTTATAATAACCCGTGAAACCAACCAAACCAACCCGGTCATCATCGGATTGGTTTTGGTATGGGTTTGACAGAAATACTACAGGGTTTTTTAATCAACCCAAACCCAAAAAAATCTGATTGATTCAGGCATCGGATTTTGACAAAACCGACCCAATCTGACTGATGTATACCCCTAATGATATGATAGGATTCCTCTATATATAATTTCAAATGTTGGCACCAGAATAGAAATTTGTGTAATCCCAAGTGATAGGAGCCCACAACATTTTAGAAACAGACAAATAAAACTTGCAAATTGATCGGGGTGATCTACAAGTGTAATACCGATAATGAATCAAGACAACAATGGAGCTTCTACATCTCTGAATCAAGAAGCAGTTCTAGATCCTTACTACAATATTGTGTTCAACCATTGGAGAATTCTTCTACAAATTTGTGTGTCTTCACCATTAGCAAGAGAAAGCAATTATCATGGTTAGGCAAGGAAAATGTGTCGTTCTCTGGCTTTGAAGAATTAACTTCAACTTGTCGATGGATCAATACCGGTTCTAAAGGAGAACGATCTCAACTTCGTGGCTTGAGAGATAATTGAACTCCTTAGGTTTCATATTGATAAAAGATGTGGAAATGTGCTTTACATGTAGAGCAAATACCTACCCAGCTGAATACTAACTACTAATACTAACCAACGAACATAATTTATTTACTCCTAATAGCCCCCTACAAACTTAGGATGGGAAAATTTTCCAACTTGAGTTTGTATTGAGATTCGAACAAGAAAGTGGAACAAATAACAATGACAAACCAAATCCAAACAGTCCAGCAATCAAAACAATTCAAACCAAGAACCAATTCTAGCAAGGTGCAATAAAAGCCCTAATTCAATCAAACAAACAAAATATATAGAGTAGAGGAATGACACCGCAATTGTTGACGCAGTTCGGTCCCAAAAAGATGACATACATCTGCGGGAGAGAGCATCCCTCCATATCCACTATGTTTAGAGTCTTTACAATGAGAAATTTACAAAAAAGAATAAACATCAATCTCTTCTATTGTTCAAGATGAACAATACCAAAATTAATCACTCAAAGAACCTCTCAATCCCTCATGAACAAAACCCCTAGAGTTTACAAATTGAAAACCCCAAGATCAAGAGTGCATTAATGTGTTTCTCAAACCCTAAAATCGCACCCAAATCGCTCTGATCGCTCCCAAACTCGGTTTCACGCGTTTTGCACGATTTCAGCAAATTCTAGTTTAAATACTGCACAGTGAATCGATTCACATTAGTGAGTGAATCGATTTACTCACTTGAAAAACAGCCCCTGCATGTTTCGCACGTGAATCGATTTCTGCTTCAGCTCCCAGAGAACTAATTTGATTCACACCCGTGAATTGAAGTGTGAATCGATTCACACCTGAAGCAATTCGATTCCCAGAGCCTTGAATTAGCCTGAATTGAATCCCAGCTAGCCTGAATCGATTCCCAACTATTGAAAACCACTCCTATGCATTCCAATGATCTTCCAAACTGATTTTAAGGCACAATAATCCCCACAATTTGGACTATATTAGCGCTTCCTATTTCCTTTTACACAAGCATATAGCTTTAATTTGTACATTCAAAGAAATCAACACTACTGAAAAAGATGAAAAAGAGCTATGCTATTTATCACGAGAAAATTCTCGTGAAAACAAAACGAACAACTTCTTAAGCAATTATGGAGGAAAGAGAATTCACTTGATGGAGAGAGAAATACACGGCGGTATACAAATTGCACTCCTTGCCACATCATTCCCAGCGTGTTCGCAATAATCATTTTTGCGATGTTCAACAATATTCTTGCTGAAAAATATAGATATATAACAAAAATCAACATTATCGAAAGATACAGATAAACAACACTTCATGTCGTGACAAAGTCCGGTGATCAGATGTGGCACTAGAGCTCAGTTAGCGACGAATCAAAGCCTTAATTTAGAGACTAATTTGATAATTCTTTTAACATAAATGAAAGATTAAATTAATCACACCTCGTGTGAAAGAAAATTTAAATTAATATAAAAAATTAAATGACATAAGTGATTATAATTTACGGTGTTGTTAAATCAGTAATAAAAAAATTGGCAACTAAAATCATAATAAAGGTGTTTTTTTCTTCAAAAGTTTATCCTAAATGTTAGTTACAAATCAAAGCAGAGAATCCTTATTTGAAACAATCATCATTCACCGATGGACGTGACGATTTGAGGAATCTTCAAAGGGGAAAATTTCAAACCACAACGATTGATAGAGCTTGGGTGTGGAAATATGCATATGCATAGATAGGCTATGGAAGTTGACACTTCGCACTTGACAGCGAAGTCCTCCTGATATAAAGGTGACTTCGAATCGAATTTGTATCATACATAAAAAAGGTCAATATTGCAAATTAAATGTTATCGTCCATTTTGTGTGTCTATTGTTTTTTTTGTAATAGTGTCTCTGTTTTCTTTATTGCTATGGCCATCCACTATTGAGATTTGTCGTGATCTACGAGTCACGATCATTCTTCTGGAAGCACTGGTGTCTCGTGACCACTAAGCCCTTTTTCCAAACCACCAAAGTAGCAATGCGCTCCACGGCTCCGTGCTACAATTGTTGCTTGGTTAAGGTATTAGTAAACAATAATTACATTAGCGGAAAATACCAATTTCGAACATTTTATTAAATTTTTAAATAGACTCACATTTAAATTTAGAAGAAATCTGTGAAAAAAAAATATAAATTAAATGCTATTATTCTTTAAATTAAAAAAAAAACAAATCTATTTTTTTGAGAATAAAAAACAAATTTATTTGACCGATAAAGCGAATCACTTTTGTTTTTGGTAAAACAAGCTAACCACTTTAAATAATATTTTTTTTGTCAATCGCATTCTTTTTTTTTATCTGTGTAACAATAAGAATGTTATTATATTCTTTTTTAGATTAAAATTTTATTATGCTTTACGATAACATAAAACACAGTTTTGCCACAAAATTCAACATCATTTACGTTTTCAAATATATGATCTTTTTACAGTATAGCTATGTTTAGGGTCGTATCAAAGCTAAATTATTTTAGCAATACAATAATTTATACAATAAATTACAGTATAGTTATGTTTAGGGGCGTACGCCCACGATGCCTTAGGCATTTAGTGTGTCTTTTTTTTTTCCCCTCCTTTTTTGGTTTCTTTCATGTTTGTACTTCACCAAAAAAAAAGTAAATCCTTTGTATAAAGCATCAAATAAAAATGCTATACAAAATAATTTATTGCCTCAAGACTAAATTAAAGCAACTATTTAAATAAAATAATTGCACAAAATATCATAATTAAAAAAACTAAAAATAAGTGATGGTCATTTTTGTTTTGGAAAAACCAATATGTAAAGAGTCTTCAATACACAATATTTCAAATTCCTACAATATTAATATAATTATTATAATACTGTTTTATATTTTTATTTACTTATTTAAATAAATCCAGTAATTCTTATAAAATTTAAATATTAACACATTGCGTACTACACTACTAGAAATTGCGGCATTTCCTGCAGATTTACGTTCCCCTGCAATACCTTTGTGGGTAATATGTTCCTGAGAATTTTAAATTCTGCAGGAAATTTCCTGCGGATTTTCTTGCGAAAAATTCGCAGGTAATTTTCTTGCGAAAAAAATCGCAACTAACTCCACATGAAATTTCTTGCGGATTCAAATTTCACAGGTAATTCCGCAGGAAAGTTACCCACGGATCTGGAATTCGTAGGTAAATCAGCAGGAAACTAAAGGAAAATTGAAAAAAAAATATTTATTCATTTATTTATTTATTTTGTATATACACTCTAAAAGCTTTTTAATAGAAATATTAATAAAATTAATATTTTGTATATTTTGCTATATAATTAATATTTTGTATATTTTGTTATTATTATATAAATATTAATATTTTATTTAGTTTATCAAATACTAATAAATTTTTTTACAAAATATATAAATATGATTCCAATAATATATTTAATAATATATATTAAAAATTATACAAAAATTTCCAGAATATAGCATTAATAAATGTAAATACCACATTTAGTAAAATTCACATTGTAATGAATTTTTAATATGCAAGAAATATACATATTTATATAAAAATCCTATAGTACATTATCACAAGAAATATAGTAAAAAAAATCCTATAATACAAGAATTTTCAACATTAAACCTCCTTGCTTCGAGAATTACTTAACCCTATTAAACATTACAATATATTTAATCCTAAATTAGTACAATTGATATCAGCACTACCGTCCTCTTCTCCAAGAATTGCAACGTTATACTTGAAATCAATTAAATAAATCTACCATTTGATCAGAAAATAATAACATTTATTATTAATTAATTTGAAACAAAAATGTCTTGGCTTCAGCAAAGAGTTTGATATAAGCAAACCTTGGCCAGAAACAAGTTATTAAAAATAAACAAGTTCAAAAAGAAGGAAAAGGCATGCATAGGCATATTGTGGTGGCTGCTGAAATACAAGGAAATCGTAACTTGGTTTAAAATTTAATCTGTTTCCTTATACTCTAACAAGTGATATTAAAGTCAAGATTTAGACATATGAGCTTACATCTTCAAGCCAATGCCTTGGTGCTAATTTTTGCGCCTTATCATCTTCACACAAACCTTTTCCCACCTACCAACAACCCAAAAAAAGAAAAAAGAAAAAAAAAGGTAAACAAATAACTACATGGATGTTCTATCAAGTATCAACAGTTGAATGCATTCCAGTGACCATGATGAAACCATAAATCAAAATAGACACCAATAATATAAAGAAGCTTCATAAGAAGACTGGATAGTACATGACATGAAAGCTGCAGAACCGTCAATTATGAACATGCAATTCCCATAAGAAAAAACATTCAGTACCCCAGGAGGTTTATCAAAATAATTATAAAAAAAAGAAAAAAACTACCCCCAAGAGAAGTTATACTAAAAAAATAGTATCAAAGAAGATTAAGTCAATCATTAGAAAAGCCTTAAATGCATTCGATCAACGTACCAATTGAAACAGATTCCCTAACATTTCACTGTAAATATCTCCCTTCCACCTCCACACATGTACCCTCAAGGTATGTTTGGATCAACTGAACATTTTGGAAAGAAAGTAAATAGAAAATAAATTTTTAACATAGAGTAAATATTATATATTTAATCGTTTAATTGTTGCTCCCACTTGTCTAAGGCCGAGGGTGTGATGTGTTGAAGAGTTTGGGCCATCTACTAGCTCATCAGTTCTCCTACACCCACTGCAATGCAAGAACACAAAAAATTGTCAATTTTTAATTGAAGTCACAGTAAACCATTAATATTAAGAATCACACAACTAATAAGGAATAACACAAGCTGCAAGATGAGCACTGATTGAAAAAAAATGAAGAAAAAAAATATCCTGAACATTTAATTTTAATTTATAATCAATAACTAGCTTACTTTAAAGCAGAAATCAACCAGATGCATATTTAACAAGTAAAAATTAAGCTCAATGCTTACCCAAGATTAATAAGTAGGAATTGGTAAGAACGCGAGCTATGGGCAGCAGTGGCACAAATAGGCATATGAAATCTGAAAAGTGATTCATGTTAGTTTTCTCTCTTAAACTTAATAGGATTCATGGCCAGCCTATCCTATTAAACATTACAATATAAATTGCAATTCAGTGGAAAAGAAAACTAAATGACACCTTCAACCCTGGGAACAGAATCTAAATGGTTGCCAAATTCACCTATAATAAATTAGATTAGGAAGGGAAAAGGGGAAAAAAACATAGCTTAGTCATTTCATGTAATATAGGAGAAGGCCACAAAATAACACGTGATATTACATTGACGTAAGAAACAATAATAGGAGACAAAACTGAGCCCCTGTACAAATAGCCAATGAGAAACAAACATACGTATAGTATTTGAATGCCTTAAAGCTAAAGCATAAACAGAAGCAGCCACTTCCTGATTAAAAAACACACCATTCTTGTTCTTGAGATCTATACCATAACTATCACTTAGATGCATAGTGTTTGTCATGATTTACAACACAAGGACTGATCCATACCATATAAACTATGAAAGAGACATTCATAGAGTAACCTCATTCAACTAGCTTTCTTAGTTATCACTGACTTACAAAAGCTAGCAACTTGAGTTCAATTCGATACTAATAATACAAAAGCTTTCTTAGTATTATTTAAGCTAGCAAGAAGAGGAGGTTAAGTTAATTAGCAGCATAATCAGTCCAGCTAATGATTTGGAAGATGATAGCTAAGAAGTAAGAACAAATAATAAGAACATGTACAATTAAGATATCTCAGCAACTGTAGTAAATCCTTCTGACCTAAAAACATTGTGCCAATAAATAAGGATATCATAGAAGTTACAAATTGATGGATAAAATAAGAGAACTAATTTTTCTATAAATCAGAATAAAAATAAACTTTACCAACAATCTTCGAACCTCAATGCTAAGATGCGAATTGAATCTGCATCGATTCTCCAGAAATCCAAAGGTACTCCGATTACATGTTTTGATTCAAATCACACTGAACCAAATGCTCGAACTTTCAAGAGCATTGTGTGATGCTGCTGAGAGAAAGTGTGGGTGGCTCTGTGCAGAGATTCAGCACCTGGAAGATGAAATTAATACTTCAAGTGCAACCAGAAAACGAAGCACCAAAAAATGAATGATTAAAACGTTAACACCAGCAACCTCCAAATGCTCACCGTACGAAAACCAGAAAAGCAGAGGAGCGCACCTGTGAAGACAAAGACAAGGTTGTGAAGACGAGACGAAGACGAAGTCATGCTCAATTTTAGGGTTCGTGCTAAGAGAAGAAGAAAGAGCTTATATGAAGAAGAAACGATCGATGAAGATTTTAGGGTTTGTGATCGATGAAGTCGTGCTCGGGGGAAGAAGGAGCTTGGATTCAAGAAGGATTTAGGTTTTTTTTTTCATGTTCATCAACCTTATGTTTTATCCAACAAAAAAAAGAATAGCATCCACTTGTTTTTAAAATATTTTTAACTGTTCAGTAAAAAAAGTTTTAATATGTTGTACAACTAAAACATAGATTTCGTAGGAAAATTCGCAAGTAATTTGCAGCAGAATTCAAATAGGCAAAGTTTCTTGAGAATTTTGCTGCGAAATTTTTTTGCGAACATAATCTGCAGGTAATTCCGCAGCAAATGTAATTTTTTTTTGGCAATTTTTTTGCGGATTTAGATTTACAGGAATATTTGTTAATTTAATGGAATCCGAAGAAAAATTTGCAGAAATTTCCTGCAGATTTTTTTTGCAAGAAATACCGAAATTTCTAATAGTGCTATGTGCAAAAGAAATAATGTAAACGGATTTTTTTTGACGAAATAATCTAAAAGTACTTTTACTTACCATTTCATGTTAATCTAATTAATTATTAAAATTTATAGCACTGTCAATTTTGTCAAATGATAAAAGTTTGATGGATTGATCCAAAAAATGATAAAAGTTTGTTGTGGTTATGTCCTCTTTTGTGTAAAACAAACCACAAGTTATTTAATTGTAATTGACTTTTGAAATTATTTCTATATGTTTTTATAGTAATCTTATGTGATATACTAAAAAAAAAATTTACATCTAGCTTATCTCAGGTAGCCCCCACCAATCACAATGTTATTTGGTTTCAGCATGTTATGATAATGAGGCGAGTATTCGCATTAAAAATGATATATAAATGGTGAATATTTATTATTTATTTATTTTTGGTCCAGAGATCAAAAGAGTTCTTTGACCTCGTTCCGGTGTCTAAGTTAAATGGGCTCTGACTAATTTAAAATTCGACCGAGAGGTAAGTAAAGTCTGGCCCCAAGTTATTCCATCGTTAGGGATCAAACTCGGGTACTAACCGAGTCCGTCACTTTAAATAGAGTATATTAACTACTCGCAACCAATGTTGGAGTTGGATATTTATTATTTAACTTAGTCACAACTCACAAAACACAAACCGGTTTTTTTTTTTTTTGGGTAGTCATCATGTTGTGAACAGTCTTGACTCTAGACCAATGGTCATACTGCGGAGAAGTTAGGCAGAGCAAATGATTTGACGAAGAAAATAATGTATAAATTTCAAAAGAAATAAAGAAAAATGGTGGGTTTCATGAAAGAATAGTGACAAATTTTTATTTTTTTACATGAAAAGTGTAGTTGCCGGAATTGTAAAGTTAATCGTTATATAGTTATAGATAGTAGATGCCGCCTTAAAAGAAAACAAATAAAAAAAGATAAAACTTATCGATAGTTGTATATGTCATGTTTTTAAAATACACCAAAAATTGTGAAAAACTGCTTAAAAGATGCATTTTAAAACTGTCACATTACACTTTTTTACAAAAGTAACTATTTTTTTTTAGTGGAACAACAGGAACTATCCCTAAAACACGGTATCTAAGTTTTATCCAAAAAAAATAGACAAGAGAGGAAAAATATGCAAATGGGTAACAAACTTTTTTTTTAATAAGCGGCAACAAACTTGTTAAGCTTGCACCCTGGAATTGTTTTCCAGAGTTAACTCTCATCTCATTCTTCTAAAAAGAAAAGAAAAACGATTTGTGGACACCCCCAATACCCATTGACTATATGAATTTTGGAGGTGTGTCCAAATATCATTGTTGTTCTAAAAATTAGGGTGTTGTTGTATAAGTTCTCTAAATATATTTATTATTAAATTCATCTCTCAAAATTTAAAGCGTGACTATATGAATTCTGTATTTTTTTTTTACTAAATTAATCTTTTAAAACATACCCGAATGTCACTAAATTCATTCATTTGAAGGATTAAAGTGATGACACAAAAAACTAATTTAGTGATAAATTTGTATTTTTTTATAGACTAATTTGATAAAAAAAATAAAGAGTTAAAAAAGCAAAACTAAAGAATTAATATCATGTTTGCTTATAGCCCATTTATTTCATATTATTTTATGAAAAAAATCACTTTTTCTAAGCTTTTGAAAATATGAGAAAAAATTCAAATCTAATTATAATAAGAATATACTTTGAGTAGCTTCTAAAATATACTAGTAATCCGATTATAATGAGTGAATAGATAAGAGATAAGAGATAATGTCAAGTATAATTTTTATGATCATAAAGAAATATAAATTAGTTTGTATTTCACATATAAAGAAATCTCCAAAAAAATATATATTTTTATGCAATGTAACAGTTATTTTTTAATCTTAAAATAAATAAACAGTTAATTTTTAATGATTAACTTAATGATAAAGAAAATTTAAAAATTAATATGACAATACCGTGAACTTTAAAGGAGGCGGTTGGGAATTTACTCTAATCAATACAACACATGAAATGCAATGGAGCTGATAGCGTACGTAATTATGCAACTAACTATATCTTTTTGAGCAAGGATGCAACTATATCTTATAGTTAAGCAAGTGCAACAAATACAGAAACAGGTGTGAGTGTGATGCTCACGTTACATATTTTTTTTTGGGGTACATAACACGTTACATATTAATTACTTATTCTAAGTTTCTAACGAAATGAAACAAAGTGGTGAGGAAATGCACATGCTTAGCCCTTAGATGCTTTCAAGTTAGTTAGTTACACCTGGATCTTACAACTCTTTTTTTTTTTTACTTAATAAAAAGTGAAGTGATGATGCATAGAGTTATTCAGGTAGGTTACAATTATTATAAGAAAAAACGGTGTTTAAAATAATTAAGTAGCCAAACCTCCACAGATAAATTTCTTTTAATCACATGGCAAGGACGCGTGTCAAACACTGTTTAATGTCACAATCAAAGGCAAATTGATAAACAAAATAAGCAACTCTCGTGGCGACTAACTTTATCGAAAATTATATTGTGGAAATGTTTTGTAGACACTCCAACATCTATTGACACCTTAAGAGACACTATAAAAAATGTGTTAATTTGTGGCGGTTTTTTTTTTATTTTGAAGGGGGTTTTTGACCTCCGCTAAATGATTTGTGGGGGTTTTGAAAATTGTCCCAGTTACGTTCGTCGCAATATATTTGCGGAGGTTTTTGGGAACCGCTGGTACGCGGCCTATATTGCGGCGGTTTTATTGTGGAGGTCGAAAACCTCCGCAAAATGTAACGCTGACTACAACTTTATGTAGTTATTTTATGGGAGTTTTTAACCTCCTCTAATTGCCAGTCATGAGTTCTAAAACTCCCCATCAATATTTTCATTTGTAATCAAATTTTTGAATTGATCGGTAATTTTATTATTTGATTCCCATTATTATATATCTTGCTATTAATTTGTTACAAATTATATCTATTTTCTAATACTTTATTCCAACAAAAAAGAAATAATTTGTTGCAATTGCAAAACATAAAATAAATTTTATATTAGTACTCATAAAATCTATTCAAAATATATAACCATAATTGCACTCCAAATATAATCCATAATATATTGTACTCCAAATATTTGTTGTTCAAACATCAAATGTGATAATATACCAAAAAAATAATACTAAAGGAACCTAAAAGAAGTCTTATATATATAAAACTCCATAAGAAGTCTAATACTAAAAGAACTTAAATATCTTCAAGCATTGCTAGCACCAGATGATCCTCTTACATCCAAAGGCAAATTAGGCTCGCTTGCAGCATCTGTTGGCTAAAATAACAAAAAAAAAACTTAGTTAAAATACTTAAAATTACAATTAAAATATTCAAAATGATGTTACAAGCATGAGCAGTAAACAACAAGATCATGGAATTGAAGGTTTCACAAATACCATTTAACCAGAAAAATATTTCATGTTTCAGCAATTGATCAGCTTTCTTCACATCAGCCAACTCAGAAATTCATTAATTAGGCTGGTCATTCTAGTTTATAATTAAAGAAATTGAATGTTCCATGAACACATCTCAAATTACTATTAGAAAAAGATAAGAATGCAGATATACAACAGCCATCACAACACATTATTAAATTTAATATAAACTAGAGAAGATTTAAAGTCTTGAAATAGCTACTAGCTAGTTTCATTGTCAATAATAACAGTCTAATCCCAAACACATCAAGTCCTAATTGCTAGCTTGAACAACCATTTCTTACATAGATAACTATTGTCTCATTATATAGATAACCTTCCTATGACATAAAAAATGGTCATAGTTGAACACAAATCCAGCATCTATGATGTCAATTTTATTGTTGGAAACTACTTAAAGTAGCTTTTCAAATAATCAGATATCTAACTCTTCTCAATAGCTTAAGTAAGCACACTCCTGACTTTTAAAAATTGATTTCTTTTTCAGATAAAAGTGATTTGAAAAAGTGAATTCTTAGAATATAGTACTTATGAAAACAAGCTAAGTCCCTTAACTTCAAAATTTACAAGGAAGGATAAAGTGTTTCACAATAAGTCTCATTCATTCAACCTTTGTGAGTTCAACATCTCTTATCCTTTGTGAGTTCATAGATATAGGAATAGAAGAGAGAGGAATGATAGATGTGATTGATAGATGATGTGATAAGAAGAGAAAGGAGTGCAGGATGGGTGTGAGGTTTTTAGAGGTATCCAAATATCATTGTTAATTATCTTATCCGCTTACTTTTCCTCTCTAATTTGTACTAGTAATTAGTTACATGCCAGTCATGTCAAAAAAAATAGTTACATGCCAGTCACTAACTAATACTAACACGTTATTCAGTTATTCTATGTTGATAACTTTAAAACAGCTATTATACTCCAACAGTTACTATCAGCGTAGTGTAATCTATTTCTATTATATTATATAAAATAGAGTTTTGCCACGTGGGATTATGCCACATGTCACTTCCATTACAACAGATTGTTTAAAAGATAACGCACTTTCAGTAACGCTTACAATGGAAGTGTTGTTTAAAATTAGGTGGATAGAGGTAAAAAATAACGCTTCTTAGTAAAAAAAAAACACTACTTTAACTAATAAACAACGCTTCAGAACACGAAACGTTGTTTTAGACATAGAGGAATAAACAACGCTTAAGTGGGAAAGCGTTTTTAAAGTTGTATTATAAGAATAAACAACGCTTAATATAGGAAGCGTTGATTTTGGTCCTAACAATAAGTAGCGCTTCCTCTATGAAGCGCTACTTATTCTCTATGAACATATTATATTTCACGCTCGCGCTGCTCTCCCTCGAGACATCATTCATGTTCTCTCCACCCTCATTCCCTCACCTTCAGGCGCCGCACACACACACACACAAACCTCACTTCCTTTCTTCATCCCACGGCTTCCTGATTCTTCGCCTCGACCTCCTAATCTCCTATTCCCTTTCTTCTCCTTATCTTTTATTCACCTTTCCCTTTTTTTGTACCAACCACGGAAACCCTAACCCTGTTAGCTAGGCCGCGACCCTTCCCCTTTTTTGGGACTCAATCAGTCCCTTCCTTCCTAGAGATTCAAGTCGAATCAATTGGAGATTCAAGTGGAGATTCGGAAAACGAAGATCTGGACTCGATTTTCTTTCGGTTTCGCAGCTCTCCTCCACGCCTCTTCATGGCGAACGAACGGTGAACGAAGATCTGGACTCCTCCATGCCTCTTCTCCTCAAATCCGGTTTGAAACCAGCAAAGGGAATATCTTGTTTCATCTTTCTGATTTCTTTTTAAAGTTTCAATTTTTTATGTTATTAATTTTTGCTTCCCTTGGATCTGTATTTGAAGAAAGAACGAGAAAGCTACAAGATCTGGAATGAGAAAGCAAGGGGCAAAGCATTCAGGAAGAAAGGATGCAAGTCAGAGGGGGGAGTGTTCAGGAATCTGTGTTTTTCTCTTGGATCTGTAATCTTCTTGGATCTGTATTTTTTGGATCTGTATTCTTGGATGCAAGTCAAACGTAGCTTAGGTTTTTTTTTGTTTTTCTTGGATCTGTATTCTTCTCTTGGGTCTGTGCTTGATTTGAATGCAATATTGGTTTGATTACCCTTAACTTTGGTTCTCTTATCATATTCATGCCTGATTCTGAATTCTGATGGTTCAATTCTGATTCTGATGTTATTCTGTATTTGGAAAAGATCAATCAGAGGACATAAATGCTGAAGAAAAAAAAAGGGGATAAAACAGCGCTTGTTTCTAAAAAGCATTGTTTAAAAAGAAAAAGAAGGGGATAAAACAACGCTTCTTACCAAAAAAATGATGCTTAAAGGTGGAAATAATATTCCCTATTTTTAACAGTGCTGCTTAAGCGCTAGTTTTTTATAACACATTCAGCAGCGGCTGAATAAGTAGCGCTTTTAAGCACTGTTTAAGGCAAAAAAATAAGTGTTGTTCATTCCCAAATTTGTTGTAGTGATATTCATCTATTTTCCCGCCTAAAACAATTATTATTATTATTATTATTATTATTATTATTATTATTTTAAGATAAGTGTTATTACATTACATCAATTAATTATCATTAACAATCAGAAATATATTTTCTTAAATGACTCACTTATTTTAGATTCTATACCATTCATCTTTATCAATCAACATTTATTATATTTAGAACTAAAATAAAATAATTATTAACTTGCCTTACAAAGTTAACAATTATTATATATTGTATGACAATGATTATTTTTTGTGTATTATTACTTAATTTAATTAATTAGTACCCATGCAAGGCACAAGTAATTTCACTAATAGTTGTTACAAGCAAGAAAGGCTTGAAATAGGTGTCAGTGTGCACATATTTCTATATAAGTAGTTGTCATAATTTGACCATGAAAAACTGCTTTTTTTTAAAGTTTCTTCCTGTTTTGCGAAGTTGAAATGTGAATTGTCTATTTTCAATTGGACGGTGGACGGTCGAGATCGTTTAACTATGTTTTCTTTATTTTACTCCCCACACTTCGATATAAGGAGCCGATCTACTTTAATCACCCCATCAGCTCTAATACCACTTGTAAGAAATTTTCGAGGGAAACACTAAGAGACTTTGGCAACATTTGTTCTCAAAGCATTAAGGTGTTAGGTTAACGGGTCTTACTTCTTATATACTTTATTTTGTTCATTAATAGTCGATATGAGACTTCTTTATTTTAGTCCTCACAATTGGATACCCGACACTAATTACAGACCACCCCAATCAACAAATTAAATAAAGGATTAGGCCAATTTTCTAAATATGGCAAGTGTGTGTCCGTGATGAAGTATTGTGATTGTACTCATTCGAGCTCGTGTGTCTTTCCCCTTTCCAAAGATCCAAAGGCCTTGTACCAGCAGCTGGGAAGATACTAGTAAGAAAACAACTTTACAACAACAAAAGGAATTATAAACCTGTAAGGCTCTTCCTCCTCATAATTCTCTTGATTTTCGGTACCAGGAGACGATCGAGAGATTCGTTTCATAAAGCAAGCTCACATAAAATAAAAAATAAAGAAGATTGTCATTGATCAGACACTACAAGAATTTTGCTTATTACCTACAAAAATTTCTAGAGGGTCACAGCTCTAGGAAAATACCCATATAAAACTTTCCTAGGGCTTTTTAAAAAAAAAGCCTCAGAAATTTAAAACTAACTTTTGTTTTTTTTTTGGACATTTTCGAGAGAGAAACTCTCAGAATCAACAAGTTTTTTTTTTATTTTGGACTAACCGAAGGGCTAGGCCTCAGTTTTGTTTAGTTAAAATTTTTTATTAACACTCACTTCCTCACCTTTCAACGTCTGTCATTCTTTCTACCTTCTTTCCCTTTCTCTCATCCCTCTAACTCTCTCCCTTTCTTGGCTGAATCTTAACCCTAAAAGAGGAAGAAAACGGCGCAACCCCTTCTCCTCCTCCTCTGTTCCTACACCATCCATCACAGAAATCTCCTCCCAATCTCACAAATCCACCTTCAAGCTCATTCCCTCCTGACTGGAGTTCGATTGGAGTTCGAATCGGATGCAAGCTCATTCCCTTCTTTCTCTTTGCACTTGCAAGCTCATCCATTTCCTATGTTCCTTCTGATGGGGAGGGAAAGAGAATTCAGAATTGGCACTTCTGGATTGCTTCGTTTATTGTTGATGTTGTGTCTGATTTTTGAGATTTGATTTGTGTGTGAGAGAGTGAAGTGAGTGCCTGGTTCAGCCTCCGCCTTTCATATGTGATTAGTGCCTGGTGCGCCATTCGGAAACCCATAGCTGTTACCATTTTTCTCTACACCAGATCTACCTATCTCTGCACCAAATTGCACCACCATATCATTTTTCTTCATACGGGTCTTTCTTTAGTTGAAGTTGATTTGTTCTTTGAGTTATTGATGAAAGCTTGTTTCTTTTTATACTGGATTTACATGTCTTTGTTTGTATTTGTAGAAAGTTGAATCCTTTTGAGTTATTGTTGAAAGCTTATTTCTTTTTGCATTTGGGTTTACAATCATAGTTTCTTTTTGTAGAAAGTTGATTCTTTTTGAGTTATTGTTGAAATACGGGAAAGTTGTATGGATGATGCCCAAAAAATAAACAGGGTACTCCTGGATGATGCCCAAATACTTGTTTGGATACAGAAATACGGGAAAGTTGAAAGTGGAATGCATATTATTATTTTTTTGATTTTTTTTTACACAATTTCCTAGGGCTTTGCCCCACGGAAATTTTCTAGGGGTCAGAGCCATCAGAAATTTCCTAGGGGTCAGAGCCATCGAAAATTTCTGACGGCCATTTTTTAAAATCCTCGGTTTCTGTTTTCTACCAGCAAATAACCTACTACCACGCGGCCCTTGGTGGGCCCTCGAAAATATTGGCTTTTCCTACGGTTTTTTGGCATTTCCTAGGGCCAAAAGCCCTAGGAAATGACAGGTATTCTTGTAGTGAGACTAACATGTATATGTAGAATAATGTTCCAAAGGCTTATGCGTAGTTAATATGATAAGATCTTAATTCACATACCAATTTGAAGCACAAGAAAAATTGTTATTGTAAATAAATAAACTAATAAGATACTCGTGCATTCGCACGGGTCACTCTGTTTTCACGCAATTTTGAAATACATTTGTTTATACAATTAAAGCTTTACATTGACAAATATAATTAATTATTTTAATTCTCTAAAAATGCAAAGTATTCATGCAGAACAAAATCCAACTTGCTAGACTACTAAAATTATTGTTTTCTATAGGAAAATAAAATATGAAGTACTACTTTTAAGATTTCTGTCACTGTGAACATATAGTTTGCTTATCATTAAAAAAAAGCAAAATAATCATTTATTAAAAATAAAGACATTTATGAAAAAATAGTTTTACTATTAGTAATATAATAGATTAGATAGATAGATAGAGATACATGCATAAAATTGATATCTGTTCAAAGACAAAAAAAAAATTTACCGACAATATGTAATTTTCCCTGTCACGACTCCACAGTAAAATAATTATTTATAAATAATTAAGACATTTATAAAATTGATTTATCTTCAAAGACGATGAAATTATACCGACAACATGTAATGTTTCCATGTCGAGACTTAAAAGTAAGATAATATTTATAAACAATAAAAACACTTAAGAAAAATGAAATGTATTCAATTAGTGTTTCCCCGTCGGAATTAAAAAACAAAATAATCATTTATAAAAATTAAATACAAGTACCCATCACGACGCAAAAGCAAAATAATCATTTATAAATAACTTAAACATTTATAAAATTGATCTGTGTCAGAGACGATAAAATTATACCAATGTTTCCTCTGTCGAGACTAAAAAGTAAAATAATCATTTATAAATAATAAAAAAATTATAAAATTAATATGTGCTCAAAGATAACAAAATTATAACAACAAAGTGTAATTTTTTCCCATCGGGACTCAAAGGTAAAATAATCATTTATAAAAAATAAAGACATTCATAAAAACAAAATATAAAAAATAATTATACTAACAACGTACAATGTTTCCCGTCTAGAATCAAATGCAAAATAATCATTTATAAAATTGATATGTTATCACAAATGATGAAATTAAACTGACAACATGTAATGTTTTCCTATCGAAACTTTAATGCAAAATAATCATTGATGAATTAAAATATTATAAAACTGATTTGTGCTCAAAGACAATAAAACTATACTGACGACATATAATGTTTCTCGTCGAGTCTCAAAAGTAAAATAATAATTTATAAAAAATAAAAACATTTATAAAGACAAAATTTATGAAATTGATATGCCGACAACATATAATGTTTTCCCGTCGGGAGTTAAAAGCAAAAATATCACTTATAAATAATTAAGAAATTTATAAAATTTATATGTGCTCAAAGATGATGAAATTATACCGACAACATGTAATGTTTCCCCGTCAGAACTCAAAAGTAAAATAATTATTTATAAATTATAGATAATAAAAACATTTATAAATACAAAAGGTAAAAAGTAATTATACCGATAACGTGTAATATTTACCTGTCATGACTCAAAAGCTAAATAATTAAAGCACATATAAAATTGATATATTCTAAAAAATGATGAAATTATACTGGCAACGTGTAATATTTTTCCGTTATGACTCAAAAGCAAAATAGTCATTTATAAATAATAAAAAGTTTATATAAATTGATATATTCATAGATGATAAAATTATGCCGACGACATTTAATGTATCATGTCGAGACTCAATAGTAAGATATTTATTTATTAATGATAAAAACAACTATAAAAAATTTATGTATTCAAAAACAATGAAATTATACTAACATGTAATGTTTTCTCGATGGAACTCAAAAGCAAAATAAACATTTATAAAAAAACAAAGACATTTTTAAACAATTTATAAAATTGATATGTGCTCAAATACGATGAAATTATACCGACAACGTATGTTGTTTTCCTATGAAAACTCAAAAGTAAAATAATCACTTACAAATAATATCAATGTTTATAAAAATTGATATATGCTCAAAGACAATGAAACTATACTAACAACATGTAATGTTACCTCTCGAGGCTCATATGCAAAATAATAATTTACAAAAAAATACTTTTAAAAAGATAAAATATAAAAAAAATTGAAAAAGAAAAAAGAAAAACAAATAAGGAAGTAGAAAAATAAATTTGAAAAATTATATAAAAATTTTAAAATTTAAAGAAATTTTAAAAATTCGAAGAAACGAAAATTAAAAATTTAAATATGATAATAAAAAAAATTGGATGAGAAAGGAACGTGAGTTGTTGAGGGATGAGAGAGGAAAGAGAATTAAGATTTGTGTAAGAGGGAGATTGATGTTGATTTTTTTTAGAGGGAAGAAAGAGTAGTGTCATGTATCATAAAAAAAATAAAAGTAAAAATTAAAAAGAATTTTTTAAAAAAAAACTTTAAAAGGATTAAAATATAAAAAAAAATAATAAGGAGATAGTAAAGCCATACAAAAAGATAGAAATTGAAATGTTAAAAAAACATATATTATGTTATTGGAAAACGTGAAAGGACGAGAGAGAAAGTTGAAAGTTTATGGAAAGTTGTGTATTGTGTAATAAAGAGTAAATAATAATATAAAATTATATTAGGACATGAATTGTCATTTTTAACCTTAAAAGTGATGATGTGTTAATATTTTAAGATGTTTATTTTTGTAATCTCGATAGCATATAGAATTCTTATATAATAATAAATAGTATAATATAGATAGTAGACTAGTTTATTATAGTTCAATCCTACATCGTCTAATTTCAATTTGAATTGTATTGAACGATTTTGTTTTGCCTTTCAAATAGGATAGAGTGGAGGGAACTTAAGTTTCGGGATTGCTAATTGTCTGTTTACCTTCCTCCTGTGAGATCCAACAAATTACGCCTTTAAGTTTCGGGATTGCTAATTGTCTGTTTACCTTCCTCCGGTGAGATCCAACAAATTACGCCTAATCACATTCAAAATACGCCACCCATTTCCTTTATCGCATGTCTAAACACCTTGATTGTTGCATTTATATATTCAGTTAAGGGGGCATTCAGTTTATGTGATGCTTGTATTTGATTGTCCTAACCCATTTAAAAATTTGGAGTTACACAAAGAATGAACGTTTTCCTTCATCCCTCCCCCCCTCCCCCCCTTTTTTTTTTGAGGTTTGAGGTTTTGGTACAAAAACTAAGAAATACAATTAGTATTTTAGATTTCATAAAAAAATTATGTAATTTCCAAATATACCCTTTATCATTTACGAGAATTGAAAAAAAAAAATAGGAAGATGCTAACGATAAGAAAATAAATATAGAAATATTGTGTTGAGAAGTGGTATACTCAATTATTTGGAAGTTTAAAAATTGTCCTTTCCAATACAAAACTTCTATTTTTTGCTTCCTTAACTAGTCTCTTAGGGCACTTGTTAGCAAGACCAAAAAAAATAAGATAATTAAAAAAACACATTAATAATGGTCAATGGTATAATACGAAAAAAAGTATTTAATATTTTATTGATATTGTAAAATGACAATCAAAATAAGAAAAAAATATTTTTCTAAAACATAAAACAAAATAGGACTGAGGAAGTAAATTTTAAAGTTCGTATATTCGCAGCCTATTTATGCATCAAAATGTGTTTTTTTTGTTGACGTGAGTTGTGAGTTGTAACGTCGAAAATGGTGGCACTCGTGGGCTTGTCTATATGACTTTTTTACGGGTCCATTACTTTTTGATAGGGGTTGCTTCCATCACCCTCTTTTTCTCCAACAGCACCCACACCACTTCCCCTTCTCAAAATACCCCAACCCTTTTTCTCTCAATCCCCAACCCCTTCTCTCTCCTTTACCTAGCCCCCACCCCTTTACCCCCCACCATTTTCCCCTTCGCTAAATCTTAGTGACCTCACACAATATCACGTTTCGCTCACCACCAATCACAATGCACTTGCACTCATTTGCACCTGCACTCACCGTCACCTTAACACACTCTCAAATATAGTAATCACCTTATTAATCATTCTCTCACATCAATCACTCACACTGGGGGTGGGGCCGTTGCCAGGGAGGGTGGGGAAGGAGGTCACCGACAGGCGGGTGGTGGTAGGAGAGAGAAAGAGAAAGATAGGGGTGGGGGTATTTTGTGAAAAAGGGAGAGTGAAGGCGTTGTTGGACAAAAAGGAGAGTACACAAATCAACTCCTTTTTTTTTTAGTTTCATGGGCCTAAGCTAGTTAGGCTTAGCCCAAGATTGAGTTGTGACCCGTGAACTTTGTCAGTTGCTTAGTGGCAAGAGGCCTTCGCCCCCCCCCCCCCCCAAAATAATCCTTGAGAGGCCTCACTTATCCTTATAAGCATTTTTTACTTAATTTTTCTTTTAATCTCTATACTTAATACATGGTTTTAACTTTTTAATAATTTTCTTCTACTTTTCAACCTCAATCTCACTTCTTATGAAATCATTCAAATTTTATTACATTTCCACTAAATTTCTTACCTCTAAACTTTCAAAATTATTTCATATTCTAAATTTAACAGGTAGCACCCCGCCTAATTTAATTATTTAGCTTATTAATTTAAGCATTTTCATGTTTTAAATTAATAGTTAGACAATTAGATTGGAGTGTGATTATTAAAAAAAGGGGGTGTATGTAGAAATGGCAAGTGGAAATTTGACTAAAATAAAGGGGTATATGGGTATTTTACCTAAGCTAAATAAGGGCATTTTAGTCCAAAAGTGGATGAGACCCATTCTCTATTTCTTTCCTCCCACTCCCACGCTTCACTCACTCTCTCTCCCTCTCATTTCCACTCCTTCCCTCGTCACTCTCAGCTGAAAGAGAGAAAAGAAGAAAAAGAGAAAGAAAAGGGAAGAAGGAGAAGAAAGAGGGGCTAGGGATTCAAGATTTTGGAGAGAAAAGGTGAGATTCATGCAAGATTCTCATAGAGAAGAAGATCTAGAGCGAGGGATTAGCATTTGGTGGAGGATTTTGAGAAGCCCTAAGTAGAAGAAAGAAGGAAAATGTGGAGAAAGGGGAAGAGGAAGGAGGGAATACCTCACCACTCGCAACTCAAGATATTAAAGATTGATTGTGAGTCTTTTCTTCTCTAGGTTTGGGCAACCATAAGTCCCATATTAGGGTTTTTCTTTTACCTCCATATTGCATGATTGCTTGCTCTTGAGTTGGGATTTAAGGAAATCAAAGAAGGGAAATGGGTTTAGATATATGATATGATGTTCATAGAAGAATAAGATTTGAAATGCATGAGTTATGTGTTTGCTTGTGATTTTCGTGATTCATGGGTTATTCTTTCATCTATCATGTTTGATGCTTTATTTTATGCCTTAATTTAATTATAAATGGGTTGGATTGATGAGAAATAAAAATCGGAGAAGTTTGGAAACCCAAAAATTGGAGTTTCTGCATAACTCTGAAGCAAAGCGCGTGACGCGCCCCTTAGGTGCGTGCGGGGCGCACTGAAACAAAGAGGAAAAACAACAATGTGCGTGACGCGCCACAGACTGCACTGCATCATTCAGGACGCAGACACGGGCGTGGCACGCGCCGCATTGCAGGCGTATCCTGAATGCGCGTGACGCGCGCCCGTTTATGCAAAAATGTGTAATTCTCACATTTTAAGGGTTTTAGGGTCATGAATACATAATTCTAGTGTTTTAAATCCTTTGGGATCAAAGGGATATCATAGGAATCCCTTAGAAAAGTTATTTTAACTTGAGTTTTGAATGAAATACTTAAAGATAAGATACTAACACTATGGATTTGTAATAGTATTAGTGAGCCAGTTATCAGTAAGCTCACTCAGCACAGAGGAAGCTGAGGTGTCAGTATGCACACTTAACATAGAGGAAGCTCAGGTGTTAGTAAACATGCTTAACACAAAGAAAGCTAAGGTGTCAGTCAGTATACTCGGCACAAAAGAAGCCGAGATATAAGTAATCACGTTCAGCACAAAGGAAGCTGAAAGATATAGAGTAATGAGTGCAGAACGGGTGCCAATGTGCGGTAATGACACGTCTCGGCTGTTACAAATAATGTTTGTAAATGAATGTTATGGTGATGGTGACGAGTATTGGTGAGGGGTCCGTGAAGGACTCACTGAGATTTTATAATCTCACATTTTTCCTTTATTATTTTCAGATAAGCATGTACCAAATGCAGATTGGGCAATGCTAGAAGCTTATTACTATAGTTTAGGGTTATTTTATGGATGTACTTTGACTTCTTTTGTTGTAAAAGACAAAGTAAAGTCTTGTATCTTGAAATTCCAAGCTTCGGACTTGGTGACAGTTGTAAATTCTAATTTTAAACTTATGATTTAGACTAAAGTTTAGACTTGTATTATTCAATCAAGTTTTAAATTTTTAGTAATTCCTGTGCTTTAATGTAAATTGTCTTATTTCAATTATTATTGGAGTATGGGTGTTACACAACACAAACCCTTATAAATATTTGAATACAAAGTTACAATTTAAGGGTTTTAGTTAAAACAACAATTGATGACATGATCATATTTTCTTAATTTTAGAAAATGAAAGAACTTATCTGACTTTAAAAAAATTATGAGATTCAATAATATGAAATCCAAATGATTAGAGGTAGAAAAAATTTGCAACCAAGTCTTTCTTTATAATTTGTTTATACCTATTTTATACTCACCCTACCTATCTTTATAAGGTTTTGTCATGTAATATCCATATATGATATTCTAGTGTCACTTCCTCATATATTTAGCTTCTCGCCCATTCTATCATTCAATATTACATAATCAAATTTATATTTACGTTTCACTTATTTCTTAATTATCGTAGTAAGACATTCAGTATTACAACATCCTCTCAATTTTCTGTATTTCCATAAAATACTTTATATTTTTAATTCAATCATCATTCATTATTATTTTATTATATAAATTTGTCAACTTTTTTTTTATAAATTTTTATCATTAATAATTAATTTCATGATGCACAAGCCAATACACTAGTTTATGATAAAAAAAAAAAAACTCATTTACTTTATATGTGTGTGTGTAATACTAGAAACCATAATTCTATCTTTTTTTTCCCAAAGCTCTCATCCAATAGAGTCAATCTTGTTTGAGACGCGTCGGACACTAAATGTGAATACCTCTCCCAGCGGGGATTTGAACCATAATTCGATCTTAAATTCTTAATAAAGAGAAATCAAGTGATTGAAAAAGCGACTAAAAAATCATATTTTTGATAAAAAAAAAAACAATAATTTGGAGTTAAAATTGTAAACGACCAATAAGCAAATTCGTTTATAAGTATTGTGTATGCTCACGAAACATTAGTCACTAGTCACAACATAAATAAAAAGAGCGTGGACGGCAGGATTCGAACCTGCGCGAGCAAAGCCCACATGATTTCTAGTCATGCCCGATAACCACTCCGGCACGTCCACTTGCTTGTGATGCATCTCACAAATCATGTTTATTTATAATGTTATTGATAGACCAGTTTTGTTTCATTACCCGCAGAACGGACTGACTGACAGAAAAGAAGTGAAACCTTTCCGTTACTTCACATTTCGTAATAACAAAAAACAAACGCAGCAGCGAAAGAAGGAGGAAGAAGCAATCAAGCAAAGAGGTTTTTTTTTTTCTCTTCAATTTATCAATTAATCTCTTTGTCAATATCTATCCATATTTGTTTATTATCATGAACATGCTAAACAATCCCCAATTTCTCTTGCATGTCTTGATTGATGAAATTTTGGAACAATTTTTGAATTTTATACTGGACCCCCAAATGCAGGTTTCTTTACTGGAACTTGGGTGTTTTTCAAATTTGGTACTTTGGCGTCCTTCATGTAGTTATTGTCATGTCTGATATAAAAAATAGTGCTAATAACAAGGGTTCCAAGAGAAACCTGCCATCATGGATGAGTTCAAGGGATAGTGAGGATGAAAACTGTGGAAAGAAACCAACTTTGGACGGTGAAGGTGAGAAATCCAGTGAAATTGAGACAGCCAAGAAGAACAAAGTCCAAACTGAAAATTTTGGAAAATCTTCTGCATCTAATTTGGAATCTAAAGGCTTCAACAAGCTTCTGGTACTTGATTAATAAGGAACAATTAAGGATCCCTAGTCTTTTCTATTTTTTGTTTTAATTTTTAATTTTTTTTGGCTTGGCTTGCATTGTTGTTGATTGAGGTCATTAACTCATTCAAGTGGTTTACGGACAGGAAGGTGTAGTTTTTGTGCTGTCAGGCTTTGTCAATCCCGAGCGCGGCATCTTGAGGTCACGGGCAATGGAAATGGGAGCAGAGTATCAGCCTGACTGGAACTCTGATTGCACTCTCTTGGTTTGTGCATTTCCAAATACCCCCAAGTTTCGACAAGTTGAAGCTGATTGTGGAACCATTGTGTCAAAGGTTTTCCTTTGTTCCTTTAAAAAAAAAAAAAAACTTTTTCCATGTGATTGATATTTAAACACATTATTTAAAATACTGCTTATCTTTTGGGAAGAAAGAACTCCTCAAGATCTTGCCTTAAATTCCTTAGGAATCTATGTTTATTTCTATGTTATTCTCCCAACTTGTGGCATGGATAAGTACGTTGTTCTAGGTGTCATTTTATTTATCTCTCATGTTCTGAGATTGTAAACTATTTATCAAAAAATATGATCTCTGGTGTTGAATCTGTTGATCCATTATTGACAAGCCCCCATAGAGTTAAAAGCAAAACTATTTCTTCAATCTTGAACCAGCTAATAGTCAAAAGATACTAGGGCATCTCTTCATACAATGCCATTCTTTTTTGTTTGTGGAATAATTTTCATTTTTAGCCTTTATTTTTATACTTGAGCTCTACGTGCAATTCAGTGTCAATTGCTGTAGCCATAGTATCCTTAATCTGTAGTGGTAGTTAGAGGTTAGCTGAGACATAATGGTTTTCTTTCCTGGATGAAGAAAATTGGGGATATTTTGCGGTGGTCGACTCAAGACATTAAGTTTTTTTGCTTAAGGAAAGGATACTACTCTATAGAGTTCCTTGATTAAATGTTGCACTTAATTTTAATTGCAATATGTCAAGATTTCAGGTGTTGCTTTGCTGTGTCTACATGAATTGGATTTTTATGTAATGTGCTAATCGGAGCAGTTTGCTGAGGAGAATGCTATCTATTGCATAATCCAGACCATGCCTTTTTTTTGTTACTAGTATTGGTAGTATTAATTTGTCAAATATTATAGGGTATCAAGCTTACCTTTTTTTTTTTTTTTTTTGGGTAGGGAATTGTGGTAATGTTATGCAGATTTTTTGGTAGTGTCATTTTCTATATATTTTGTGAACAATAATCTAACCTAATGTAACATGATGTATCCTTTCTTTTCTTTTTGGGTGTTAGGATTGGATACTAGAGTGTTACAGTCAGAAAAAGCTGATTGAAATTGAAAGTTACCTTATGCATGCTGGGAAGCCATGGCGCAAAGGAAGTAGATCACATGAAGTCAATGAAGGTGACATAATTGTGTATGTACTAGTAAATAGATATGAACTATATTTGAAGGCTTTAAGCTCTTTGTGGCATTTAATAAGTGCTATACTGATTGCCACGTGATCTTGTTTATAACATGAAATTTGAACTTGTAAGAAGCCAATTGAGATTGTGTGGCTCTGATGAATTAGTTAACATGTTATATCAGATGTGCTTATGAGGTGGTTCTTGCCAACCTCCTACCCCCACTCCCACACCATTATCTCCATCAAATTTCACATCCGGTCATTCCTTTTTGTGAATTCTATGGGTGAGTGCAGAACAAAAACCATCTGTGTCAAAGAAACCAACAAAGCATGTTGAAAGAGAACCACCTTCAAAGCCAACTGCTTCCATAAAATCCAAGGTAAAAGCTAACAAGATGTTTTATAAGTTACTACATTTGAGAATAATGGATCTGAATAACCTTTATTTTATCTGTTGACAATTTTATATGTTACTTTTAATGTTTGCTGTGCATTCCAGGGAAAAGACACTGTTGACGATGCTTGGAAATGCTTTGAGCCTTCAAAAGTGAAGAAGTGGGCTGTTGATGATTTGAATAAAACAATTCAGTGGTTGGAAAATCAAGAAGAGAAGGTTATGATCTTCCATTTCCCGTATAAAAAACTGTTTTTGTTCATTCTAGAGGTCATGACTTTAAGCATTCAGAACGTGCTTGCTTATAAATGGACTAAAGGGCGAAAAATAAGTTTGCATCGGAACCAAATTCATTTGTTAGAAAATCATATTATTTCACTGCCCACTCTCTTACTGTGACAAATGCTTACAAGTTATAGTTATCTATTGTTCCCAATTCATTGTGTTTAAGGTCAATGGCTATATCTTATGTGAATGTAAATTCTTTATTAATCATTTCAGCCAGATCCAAGCGAGATAACAAAAGTAGCTGCAGAAGGGATTTTGACTTGTTTGCAAGATGCAATATGTTCTCTCAAGGAAAATCAGGTATTGTATTAAAAAAACTGATCGCGACTCTCATTAGTGAGCAAGCAACTATTTTGGTATTTTTTCTTTCCCCTGGATTGCTAATATAAGTAAAAGTTTACCCTGCATATAGATTTTAGCTTTGTATACAGACATTTCTTTAAATTCTGCCAGAATATCAGACTAATATAGATGCAGAGCAGAGAGTTATTGTATTATCATTTAAATGCAACTCATTATTATTTGAGAATTCAATGCAATTTGCCTATCTTACTTGGAAGATATGAGATCAGTTAACCAGTAAACATAACAAATTGTAAGCATGTCAAATTTTCTCTTGCATGAACACCAATGTACTTTTTTTTTTTTTTTAAAAAGGGGATGGGGGAAGGGGATATATTATTACTTTAGTGGCACTAATGGCTATGTTACAACTGTCCCCGAGAGGATTTGAACCATGGCCCTTGGGGTTACCGGGCGAAGCTTCTACTACTAAAGCACCCCATGGACCAACACCACCAATGTACTTAGTATCTTCTATTTCCTAATCATTTCATCCCAAATTTTTTTTGTTGTTTCTAACAAAGTTTTCTCTGCAGTCTTTGCACTTATTTTTATGACCCGACATACAATATATAAGACATAAGTACCTAATGATGCTGGCTAATTATAATACCTAAGTATCTAAAGGTGCTGGCTAGTTTCACTTGAATAAGAATTGGCTAATCATTTGATTGAATCAGCACACTGAATGACAAGTGTCTATATTAACAAAGTTTTCTTTGCAGTCTTTGCACTTATTTTCATGACCCGACATATAATATATAATACATAAGTACCTAAAGATGCTGGCTAATTATAATACCTAAGTATCTAAAGGTGCTGGCTAGTTTCACTTGAATAAGAATTGGCTAATCATTTGATTGAGTCAGCACATTGAATGACAGGTGTCTATATTAACATTTCCTTCAAAGTCACTGATTTAGACTTGTTGACTTGCTTCTCTAGTTTTAGTATGCTTAATCTTTATGCCTTCCGTTATATTTGGCCTAACACAGATGTCTGAATTCCATGCCATGCTGGAATTCTTACTGTTAGTTTTAATGCGGTGCCATGATCAAATGCATGATTTTGTGGCTGATTGTGTTTGTTTGTCTCCTTAACCTTTAACCAGGACATTCGGAAAGGAACCGAGGGCTGGAATTTCTTACCTCGTGTTGTTGAGGAGCTTGCAAAGTTGGATGTCGTGGGAAAGAATAAGGATTCAATGTCAAAGGAAGATCTTCACAAAATAGCACTGGACTGTAAACATATTTATGAGGAGGAACTAGAGAGGTTAGATCATGAATTCAATTCAAATATAAAAGAAGATCAGAGGAGCAAAACGGGAAAAAGAACAAATGCCGCATCTTCTTCTGGTGTAGTTGAGTATGATAGTGATGAGACAATCGAGATGACGGAACAAGAAATTGATCTTGCATATAAGACTTTATCTTCTAACATGTGTCATCTGTGAATGCTAATTGAACTTGTTTTTTTAGGGATGAAAGGTAGTTATTTTGGTTTACATAGATTTTCGTTACATTTTTCTACGGCAATATACTACAGAGAAGGAAAAGGCCCGAGTCTGTTAGACTTGCCTCTTTATAGAATTACTTTCTTAACGCGGTCTTTGTTAGCCTTACATCTTAGGTCTGTTTTGCTGCTTCCATGCATGTTACTTTACTCTAGACTCCATCTTTTTTCTTAATCTTGGAGGGGGCACCTGAATTTACTGTGTTTTGGTTATCATTATATGTAAATTTCTAAATAGTCACTGTAGTGTTCCTCGTGGTCATCATCTAAAGGGTTTTACTATTATCATTCACTTTCTACAGAATTTCAATATGGGTGCAATTACGACAAATTTTAGGGTGAACCACCTATATGGGTGATCCATCATGGATCATACATTTTAATCATTGGATGTATTATTATTATTTTATTAAACAGTTACTAATTTTATTTTATTTTTTGAAATTGTAAATTAGTTTCTCATCTCTTTCTTCTCCATGTTTCTTTCATTTTGCTTCTTCTCTGGCTGTGCCTGTTGAGCTGCTGCATTGCTTGGATGGAGTCGACTACGACAACTCGATCTCCTCTTTGGTGGTGTGGTTGTTGTCTTCTGCATATGGGATGTCTAATATCAAGTTTTCTAGTGAGCTTGGAGGTTGTCCTTTGACGTTTTGTAACAGTGGAGTGGTGAGAAAAAAAGACTATAAGCTCTGTCTCTTTTTCACATCCTCTTTCACAAATCAAGTCCATTGCCACCATCAAAGATAAGGATAGATAATTCAGACAACGTTGTGAAAACTGATCAAGGGTCTTCTAAGGAGACTTGCAAAGTTTTTGTTTTTGATGAAGATAGGAGTGGCAGGGGTTCAAGGATCAAATGGGTGATTCTTGGGCATCGTTGAAATGGATTGGTTCTAGGCTTTCTCTCTTGTTTTCTCTTTGAAGCGATTGATTTAGTGCACTAACCCCCAAAATTAGAAAGGATTTAATATAAGCTTCACGTCGTAGAACAGAGTGCAGCAAGAAGGCGACACGAGGTGGCATCATGTTAAAGGTTCCTCGGATCAATACAATGCTTTATCTCTTGTCTTTCTTCAACCCAATTGATTTTGTGCCCCAACCCATGAATCAGAAAATATTGAACACAAGCTTTGCATTGATACAACTGTTGTCGTGGCCGAAAGGCTGGAATAGAGGGTAAGTGTCACTTCTTCATGGGCCGACGATGAAGGTCGGCGGGGAGGAAGAAAAAAGGTATTAGAAAGTGAAAAGACTTTACAATAATGATAAAAATCACATAATGGTGTGTATGTTATTAGACGAGCAAAGGAAGGGCTTAGTTGGTTAAAGAACAGTTGGATGTCAGTTATGTTAGCTAATGATTGTTAATCAGATAGCTATCATTTCAGTGAAAGTACTTATAAGTGATCGTTTCTGGTTCATTTAGTTTCATTATATGGTTGTTAACACCCAAAAAATAATTAAATGTTAGCCGAATAAGACAAGCAGTTGAGTTGTTGGGTTAATCGATAATGCTAGGCGAATTGAGGTTAGTCGAGTGAGGTGTTGTCAACTGATTAGCCAAATACCGAGAATTGTTACTTGAGCCAATTTTATTGGGTCAATGGGTTTCTAGACCATTGTAATGGGCTTGAAGACATTCAGAGCTGGGGTATTATGTAGAATTATTTGAAGAAAAATGAAGAAATATCTTTATTTAGATTTAGAAGCAAATCATTTTGGATAAGATCAAATGAAGGAAAAAGTTGTTGGAGCTATTATCCTGTGACATTCAAAGAGTAGAACCACGTCGTGCGCCTTGAAGAATCAGAACTTAGTTAGTGAGTTCTGTCCCATTAGTCAACTAGTCATTAGTTAAATAGTTACACTTTTCGGCCATTATGTACTTACAGTTAGTTGATGAGAATGTGACAGATAGGGTAGTGTCAAATTTTTTAACTATAAATAGGCAATTGTAAAATTTATTGTGACACACTTAATCAAATCAAACAACTTTTATTCTTACACATTTATCTTTATCGCATTTTTTGCACTTTATTTTACTTATGCTTTCTTAATTATAGTTTTCTCAATCATCACCTAACTTAACACTTTGGAGTAATTAAAGAACCTACAGCTAAGAGACAGAGTCTATTTCTTAGCGTAATCGACCGATAAAAAGTGGGATCATTTATTGATATGTCAGTCAACTCTTCGACTAGTTTATTATCCACATTAATAATGGCATTAAAGCCTCACTCTTGAGAGCTCTAGCAGGGTTCATCTCCTATGGCACAAAATAATCTTTATTCATCTTTGAATGCGGCAAACTCGAATCAAGTTGTAAAGAATGGTGATCTATGACATTACAAATCTTTGACATTATTGGTAAAATTTGTCTCAACCAAAATTTACTTTGAACCTGCTTGTTTCAGATTGTGTGACTCCAAAATCCCGGTCAAGTTTGGCGTTCGACAGAAGTAGCACTTGAGTTGCTTTTGATTTCAATGAAAATGTTGCATTAGGAATCATTATTTTGGCTTTGCGGTAGAATCAATCTCAAACAAACACACTCTTTCTATAAAACAAGTGACTGTTAACTATTTTCAAATTACATCTAATCCTCACGTGCTTAAGTCATTTTTTTAATTTACTATCAATTTTTTTTTTGCGTTTTCCCATCCCCTTAATTTTAAAATTAAAAATATTAACTTTTCAATTAATTTCAATAATGTGTGTTAATTATTTTGCGCCTTATTCCTTATGAATGATCATTTTATTAAATATCTCCGTATACATATATCTTTTTAGAATTTAATTACAATACTTTGACATTATAAATTTTTTGAATTTAATTTATATACACCGTCAGTACAAAAATATTTTATGTATTTAATGATGTGTTGTCATGTCATTTAACGAATATGACAAGTCATGTGTTTTTAAACTCATTTAATGAAGTAACAACATATTATTGGACGACTCTGTAAAATATTTTTACAATCGATAGTGTACATTATAGAAATTTGTTTTTTTACATAGATGTCAAATAATTAAACTCTTTTTTTTTTATCATCACTCGCCTGTAAATTAATACAATGTTTTGAAGAGTTTAATTGATATGCACTGACAACGTAAAAAAGTTTTACACCGTCATCAAATCGTATCTCACCATATAGATGTTTCTTGAAATATTTTAGTTAATGATATCAGAAAGTGACATAATTGTGAAATATGATTGGATAATAGTGTAAAACTATTTTACGTATCAATTAATCAATTAAACTCTATTTTAAATTATGTGCATTTTGTATTAATTCATGGGATGTAATTTGTAAATCATTAATTTAATTTCAGCTTGGAAGTCACATACCCAAAACAACCTTTTTTTTCTTTCCACATACACAAGACTGAAGACACCCTTACACTTGCCTTACGAGCACGTAGTCACTCATTCATTCCTTTGCTTCCTGTAGACAGTAGGGCTGCACTGCACTCTGTCTGCAGCTCATACAAAACCCAACGCCATCCAGAATCTGAATTCACTTCACAATCAAACCCAACCCCCTTTCTCATCTCTCTTTATCTAATTTTCTTCCTCTCGCTAGTCGCTATCACCATAAACCCCAACTCACTCACTGCGACAATGGGTGCTTCTCTTCCCCCCAAGGAGGCCAACCTCTTTAAACTTATTGTTGTAAGCTTCGATTCTCTCTCTCTCTCTCTCTCTCTCTCTCTTTAATTTCTATCTTTCCTTCTCCTCGCTTGATCCAACTTCAATCACTTTCTTCTGCTTCCTCCATTGCTTCCCCCTCTTATAAACCCTAGATTTTGTTCTTATTATTGCCACTCTCTTATGCTTTCTCTGCTTGCTCATAATCCAGTAAAAAAGTTCATAGAAATAAAATATATATATATAAATGAAATGAATCGGGATATCCAGTATTAAATTTATGTAGTCTTGCGTTACTGTGATTTGTGGGGCTCACCATTTTTGTTCTGGGAGTTTGAACTCCTCTCACCGGGATTGTGGATGGTCTAGTTTTTATTTATTATTATATCAATGTGTGTGCAGATAACCTGTATCAATCATTTGACTCTTTTTTGAAATTACAAGGGAATAAAACGAAAAGAAGAAACTACCTGGCTTTGAATTTGTTTGCCATTGTTTCTGTTCCTACTTATTTGTTGCAATTGAAGGAATAGATTCAGTTTCTCGAGATAAATAGCTACGTTATATGATTTAACTTTCAGATTATCCTGGTGGAATTGCTTTCTAATAGCCATGTTTTGGGTTGGGGTTTGGTTTTCTCCACTCCACTTGAGAAAAAGCCAATGTATGCATAGAATCTTATGTAATTAAATTTAATAATCTTGGTTATTGGGAAATTTATGAGTAAATAAAATGCTTTGTTGCCAACCCCCCAGGGGGGTTTACTGTTATGTATTGTGGGGCTCAATTTTCCTTGTTTGTGTTGCTGCAGAAATCCTATGAAACCAAACAATACAAAAAGGGCCTCAAAGCAGCTGATGCCATTTTGAAAAAATTTCCAGATCATGGAGGTATACTTTTTTAGGTCCTTGTTTTTGCATGCTTTTACTTCCTTGTCAGTGAATATTTTATTCCCTTGCTATTTGTTTGAGTAACACGCAACACTTATTTTGTTTTCTTACAGAAGTTTTTCTCTCTCCATCTCTTAGTTATCATGTTTCTTTGGGTATTTTTCTTATTTATATGTCTGTTCCCCCTTCTTGTTGATAGAAACTTTATCGATGAAGGGTTTGACGTTAAACTGCATGGATCGTAAATCTGAAGCATATGAACTGGTTCGGCAAGGATTGAAGGTGTGTTGCCTTTGATTTTGCACCATTTATCAATCTTCCATTTTTTTTTTTTGGGTCAGATCTTACAAGCTTAATTTTTTCTCTGGTGCAGAATGACCTTAAAAGTCATGTTTGCTGGCATGTTTTTGGTCTTCTTTATCGGTCAGACAGAGAATATCGGGAAGCAATCAAGTGCTATCGAAATGCACTGAAAATAGATCCTGACAATATTGAAATCTTACGTGACCTGTCACTCTTACAGGTAGCATATCAATTTCTTTTGCTTCTATTTACTTTATTTTAGCAGATGTAAATTTAGAAAGTCTCTCATCTCTCTCTACATTGGCTTTAACTTTGGTGTTGGTTTTCCTATACTGGCAGCATCCAAGTGAACATAAACATGTTGCTTCATGTTGGTGTTGGTCAATTTGATATGGAGAAAACTTTTTAATGAACTTTGCTCTTATCTTATGATGATTGCTAGTAATCGTACTCCCTTTTATGATACTGTAATTTACTATCTAAGTTCATTTATGCGTGGAGTTCATAGGTACTTAAGTCAGAATTAGAATGCTACTGCTTCTATTGCCTTTTCCAGTTCAGGATTAAGCTCTTGCGCAGTATTTCTAGAATTATGTGTGTCATTGAACTTATGCTGGATTAACAATAAAAGTGAAAGAAAAATCTCACTCCAGTCTCTTCCCATTGGAATCTTCCAATACATAACCAAAGGCCACATCATGGGAGAGTGCTTTCACCATGTACTGGAGTCTGGAGATAACAAATTATTTGCAATGATGTTTTACTATCACATTTCATAATACACACCCAGTCAGTGAATTCTTTTATAATGTACATTTTTTACCTGTGAATGTGCTTTTATTTTCTTCTCATTGACAGGCTCAAATGCGAGATTTAACTGGCTTTGTTGAGACGCGACAACAACTTCTGACTCTCAAGTCAAATCATCGCATGAACTGGATTGGCTTTGCTGTTGCACATCATTTGAACTCTAAGTATGATTTTGGTTTACATTAAATTAAATGGTTTTTCCTAACAATGACTTCTTGAGCTTCCTTTATATTAAATAGTGTCTAAGAATGATTTTCTTTTGTTTGCCAATATTTCTGCTGTTTAATTTGTTGATGCTTTTAAGATAATATAAATGGCTGCTATGTGATAATTTGCAAGTTTTTTTTAATGATACATACGATATGGTAGGCCCTAAGGACCTTAGATAGTTGATAGAGAAGATCAACCCAAATTATCAAAGACACCTTGATCTGCTCTCCTTGTATATCATATCCACAAAGAAATGGTATTGAACTCGGTACTTGTTTCTAACATTTGAATTTTTAAGCTATTCATTTGTAGTGAACGTTTATCATGGTATTCCAAATAAATCCATTCATGAGCTTCCACCTACTAGCTTACACTATTAGAAGAGTTGATCTTAGACATGGTATTAGAGCTTCTGTGACCAAGTAGTAGGAGGTTGATCTTTTCGGTCCCCATTCTTCTAAATAAAAAGTTCAATTTCAGTACTAGATAGGTGAGATTGTTCACACTTTTAACTCCCAAAGGGTTATCGTGTGAAGGCTGTGTTACGGTGTTAGATATAAAACTGATCATGATCCCTCACTTAACAACTTGTAGCATGTTTGGATTTCTGTTGCAAATGCACGTTTGGGTCCAAGCATACATTTACCGCAAGGGAACTCTATAGATACTTTGGGTTCAAACATATGTTTGCAACTTACCAACGATAACGTGCACTTAAACTTTAGGGCAAATTGGTTTATGACATTCTCATATTTACGATTTTGCTTATTTGTGACGTGGTTTTAGAATGAAAGTGCAATAAGTGTTAAATGCTGGTGTCTAATATGTATAATATATCTGTAATTTTGTGAATCAAATTGCAAAATGGAATGCCAATTTTCCGATTTAAAATAGCATGAAATGCATCTTTTCATATATGATTCAGTTATTTAAAATGTGAAATAGCAACACTCAAAATCATACAACTCATCATCTACCCGAAGGTTAAAGTATTAAACTCTAAAGTCTAAAGTTGATTAAGATTCAAGTCATGTAGTCAGATGAGGGGATAAACTATTTTCTAATGCTTCTTTTTCCCTTCCATTTTTATTTGCAGAAATGGCACATAGAAAGGGGAAATGCATTTTTTTCCAATTTATCGTGCCAGTACCCTGACATTCGTATTATCAATAATTGAAATGGCGTAATTATTTTTTTTGGTAGTGTGTTGTACTGAACTTTAAATTTGAAACAGTGCATCCAAAGCTATTGAGATTCTGGAAGCATATGAAGGGACATTAGAAGATGATTATCCTCCAGAAAATGAACGGTGTGAGCATGGGGAAATGCTTTTATATAAGGTCTTTCCTCAGGCTATTTTCTACAGCTGTTTCTTGTTGAATGCATATTGCACAATGCCCAGTCACATTTCATTTTTTTGTTGTTCGATGTAACTTTCCCATAATTAGATTTTGCTATAACATGATGGGATTTTGAATTGGCTTTTACCATTCATGAGTTTTAGTAAATGCCAATGATGGCATATATTCATTATGGTCACTATAAAATGAAGATTTCTCAGTTTCTATAGTTGAATGTTTTGAATAATCAGTCAAATTATATTTTGTTGAACGTGAACATTCTGCCGTTACTTGTGCATCTTTAGGGATATGAAGTCTTTCATAATCATATGGTTCAAATATCAGTATTAATAATGCCCTCATATGGTGATTTTCTGCATAAAATATCTTTGTCCAGATCTCTTTGTTAGAGGAATGCGGATTTTTTGAGAGAGCTCTTGAGGAGTTGCAGAAGGAGTCGTCAAAAATTGTATGCATGTTTTATTTACTGAGATAATTTGTTAATGTAACTTGTTATGCTTGAGAAGAATGATTTTATTACTTGTTTCTGATTACGTCTTTCTAGGTTGATAAGCTTTCATATAAAGAGCAAGAGGTTTCACTGTTAGTCAAGCTTGGTCGCTTAGAAGAAGGCGAGAAATTGTACCAGGCATTGCTTTCCATGAATCCTGACAATTATAGGTGATCTTTCTTGCTACAATTTTTATTTTCGAATGTCTTGATTGCAATGCCTGTCCATATGTATTTCTTTTTTATGTTCTTCCACTAGTATTGTTTCTTTTTTGCATTAGCCACCAGCATAATAGGATATAGGACACTTTTGGTTCAGATGCCTTAACATTTGTTTCATTTAGCTTTTTCTGGGTTGAGAAACTTTTTAGGTTGTACTTACATCCGATATTGTCTTTGATAGTGGTAGAGAGAAGTTTCATTTTTCATTTTATTGTTCAGATACTATCAACTTCTCCAAAATGTTGTGTTATAGACTGTTTAAATCATTTTAATGATGCATAATAACCCCCTCCCAGGTAGTCTCTATTTTTTGTTGTCCACTATCTTACTGATTCATAGATAAATAATTGTTCGAGCTTCCTGTTGATGCCCAGATATTATGAAGGCCTCCAACAATGTGTTGGGTTATATTCAGAAAATGGTCATTTTTCTCTTGATGAAATAGATCGGTTAGATGCGTTGTACAAAACACTTGGGCAGCAATTTAAGTGGTCTTCTGCTGTTAAGGTAGTGCATTCAATACTTGTTTTATACTACATAAATTTTTAGTTTAATAGCTTGTCCTCATTAGTTCATCTTCATGCATATTAGATTTTGGGCCTAACTCAATCCCACAAAACTGGCTTGTGAAGTGAGAAGCGCCCAAACTTTTTAAGCTCTTTGTAGGCTTAATACCTAGTCATTGTGGGATTTGGGTTTTCCCAATAGACACCTGCACGCCCAAGGGTATTGGGCCTAGTGCGTGGATAATATGGTTAGTGGCCCAACAATGGATCTAGGATAAGCTTTGATACTATCTTAGATTTTTGGTCTAAGTCTAAGTTTAATTCAATCTCACAAAACTGGCTTTTAAGGTGAGGAGTGTTTAAGCTTTATAAGCTCCTTTTAGGCCTTATCTCTAGTTAATTTGGAACTTGAGTTTTTCCCAATAATGCATAACAATTATCACTTTATTTTTTGTCATATTATCTATGTAACCTCCCCTCCCCCAAAAGGAGGCAGGGATTTTGTTGTTTCTTGTTGAACAGAAAATGCAGGTTAACTGGAAGGGCATATCTTTTACAAGTGTATTCAGTGTTAAATTTTGTTTTTTCCCCTTCTATTGTATGGTCATTATATATTATATACAACTCCCCTGGTGATGGGGGGAAAGCTCTGCATAGATCACTGGATCAGTGTAGTGCATCTTTCACTGATCCACATTACTACATTATTTATGGATTTTCGGCATTTTACTGATATTTTTCTCTTATCAATACAAGTAAAATTTGAGCACCTAAATTTTTAGAATGAAATTCATCATATATTATTATTTTTGTCAGAGAATACCACTAGATTTTCTACAAGGTGATAGATTTCGAGAAGCAGCAGATAGTTATATTAGGCCTCTCCTAACTAAGGTATATACAAATCCTTTTGATGTAATGTTCTGCCTAGTTTACTAGCTTCAAAATTAAATTGGGATTTCATTTTGTGTTGTTTCTAGGGAGTTCCATCTTTATTCTCTGATCTTTCTTCTTTATACAATCACCCTGGGAAGGTCAGTTTTATTACTTCAATTTCTATTGCTTAAATACTTTGGCATGTCTTATTATTGAATATTATGTTGGTAGAAAATACTGTTTCTGATTCTTTGGGTTGGGTTTTTTTTCCAGGCAGACATTTTGGAACAACTCATTCTCGAATTAGAGAATTCTCTCAAGACAACTGGTCAGTACCCTGGGAGGTAAGATATACACAATTAGTCGTTCAACACCTGTGTTGTAGCTCAAGAGTTATGAATAATGAGAGTTCATGTGGTACAAGTGCAAACTTGCAATTTTTTTATTTTTTATTTTTTGAACTTTTTTTCTGAGATTGAAATAATCATGTATGTAATACGGAAATTGAAGTAGCTATCTAATGGTTGGTTCCTCGGCTTGACAAAACTAAGGTGTTGGAGTAGTTGTTTAGTAAATGACAATATATGAATTATGTACGGTTAATTAACTATTGAAACTGAAAAAGTGGCTTTACATGTTGTCAGGAATGTTATGTCCCCCCAGTAAATTTTCTCTCTGAAAAATCTCTTGGCCGCTCTTAAATGAAGCAGCAAATTTTTTGATACGTCTTATACTTTTTTATGAAAGAAGAAAATATTTTCAAAAAAAGAAAAAGAAAGAATGTACATCTTAGGGGAGTATAGTCAAATAGAGCCCAGGACGTGGAAAAAGAGCCCAGGACAAAAAATTGCAAAAAGTCTGATTTTGTATACAGGGTGGAAAAAGAGCCCAGGACAATGCTATCCAATTACATCACTATATCGAAGACTTATAGTTGACATTGAAACTTTGGTGCTTTGGAGCTTGTATCTTGTACCGGATAACTAGCCATTATTTATCTTGTATGCAGGGTGGAAAAAGAGCCTCCTTCAACTCTTATGTGGACTTTGTTCTTGTTGGCTCAGGTTTGTGGCTATTTTTGAGGATTTCTTTAAATACATTTTGTGTGGGTTCCTCCATTAATTTTTCTCTCTTTTTCTCTCACGTAGTGAAATTTTATTGGTGCAGCATTATGACAGGCGGGGCCAATATGAAATTGCTCTTTCAGAAATCAATGAGGCTATAGAACACACACCTACTGTCATTGATCTATACTCTGTCAAGGTTTACTTATGATTAGTTTTCTGCTTGTTTCTGGGTTTTTTCATTTCTACACGTCCTTCTGTTATAAGTGTATGCTTATATGTATGTATAACTTTGTATTCTAGTCAACAGAATAGAAAAGTAGAAAAGTTTTACTAAAAACTACTTTATCATATTTTTATTATGAAGAAAAATGAAGCAAGTTAAATGATTAAACAGAAAGTCATGTGTTTCGTACATTAGATGGGTGAAAATGAGTTACTGCAGTAGGGATTAGTGATGACTGGTAATTTTATCTTACATTATAGCATGCAGAAAAACTTGTTGAAAAATCATTGCGTGTCTTTGAATACAGAGTCGGATACTGAAGCATGCTGGTGATTTGGCTGCTGCTGCTGCATTTGCAGATGAAGCTAGATGTATGGATCTTGCTGACCGTTATGTTAATAGTGAATGTGTGAAGCGCATGCTGCAGGCTGATCAGGTTTTGTCTATCTATATATTTGAATTTCGTTCACACTTGAGTGTTGTCCTTTGTGTAGCTTTCGCTGTTGCCTTTTCTAACTTTGTTTTTGTTGTCTATAATATTCTTGATATCCAGGTGGTTTTGGCAGAAAAAACTGCTGTATTATTCACAAAAGATGGGGATCAGCACAACAACCTCCATGACATGCAGTGCATGTGGTCTGTATTTAATGATGTACAGTATTCTATACTGTCCTTGCGATATTGAGGTTTCATTATGCAATACTGATTGTATCATCTGTCTTTGGAAGGTATGAGCTTGCCTCTGCTGAAAGCTACTTCCGCCAAGGGGATCTCGGACTGGCTCTCAAGAAGTTCTTAGCAGTGGAGAAGCATCATGCGGATATTACCGAAGACCAATTTGATTTTCATTCATACTGCTTAAGGAAAATGACATTGCGTACATATGTGGAAATGCTTAAATTTCAAGATCGATTGCATTCACATGCATATTTTCATAAAGCAGCTGCTGGAGCTATCAGGTGAATATGTGTTGTATTTAATTGGTTTACTCCATGGGTTGTTTGTTATGCATTGCTTTGTGGGTATGTGCATGCATGGAGTTCAAAGCCCTTTATTCCTACACAGCTGCAATCCGTAATGGGATATTGGGAAGCTGAACAGTGAATCCCCCCGGTTGTTTTTATCATGAACCAACTATCCCAAAAGCTTGAGGTATTAAGTGAAGACACATGAATGGTTTTATATTATATTTACAACACACCTTTTCCCACAAAAACCCTTTGTATTTGAAGCGTGAACAATGCTTAGGCCCACTAACTATCTTTTGAACTTCAACTTTTTACTAGAAGAACATGGATGACAAGGATCAAACTCTAGGCCACTTGGTCATAGAGGCTTTGATAATGATATCTTGCGTGAACTAATTATTTCAAAAGCTTAAGTTATTAAGAGAATACAAATGAATACTTTTTTATTATGTTTCTAACAGTTTTCTTATTTTTGCATGGCATTTGGTGTCAACTTATGATTGTGTGGCTTAAAACAGCATCCTTTTGGAACTGCCATAACATTTCAGTTTAAGTTTTGTATAAGCAAATGGAATTTTATTTCTAATCTTGTGTTTATGGTCTCATGCTTGCAATGTTTTGCACTGCAGATGTTATATAAAATTGCATGATTCTCCTCCAAAGTCAACAGTTGAGGAAGATGATGATATGTCTAAGTTGCTTCCTTCTCAGAAAAAGAAAATGAGGCAAAAACAGAGAAAGGCAGAAGCAAGAGCTAAGAAAGTATTAATAATATCTATAGCTTCTTTGGAACTTCTTATTGCAAAAGTATTCATGCTATTGTTTTATTTCCTTTTTAGGAGGCAGAAGAAAAAAATGAAGAATCAAGTGCCAGTGGGACATCAAAGTCTGGGAAACGTCATGCAAAACCTGTTGATCCAGATCCAAGGGGGGAAAAGTTGTTGCAGGTTACATTTCAATACATATATTGCCACTGAGATTCTTGTATTTTCATTCCATGTCTAACATCGAGACCTGTCTTAAATTTCATTAGCAAACAATAAAACTTTCCTCTGTAAATTCACATAGAAGATGAGTAAAACCTGTCAAGAACCAACCCTCCCAAAATTTTGAGGTTTTACATGAAGCCTTCAAGGCTCATGAAAGACTCTATTTTGTCTCTATGTCCCCTCTTGCAAAAGCTCTTTGGAATTTTTAAGTCTAGACTGTGGACAATGCTCATGTCTAATCTACCTTGTGTTGAAATTCAACCTTCTATTTTTTCAATTAGAAGAATGGGGGCGACAAGAAATGAAATTAACTGATTATGACTTGGTCATAGAATCTCTGTTATCATGTTAAGCCCCAAATCTCCCAAAAATTTAACATGTTAGCTGAAGGCTCATAAATGACTTTATTATATATCTAACTTCCTAAGCTTGATCCAGAAACAATGTTCAGATACTATTCTGATGGTTTGGTAGGAAGTGTATGTGTGTGTTTGATGGCCATGAAAAACTGGTGGCCCTTGGTTGTCACATGAAACATTGGGTCAATCTCCTTTTGTTTTCTTTCTTCCTTGTTTTGAAGGATTGGGCAACTATTGAATGAACCTCTCCTCTACTTTTTCCAACAGCCCACTTTCTCTCTTTGAAGAGATGGGCTTGGCTAATGGGTTCAGAAATTGAGTTCAATTTATTCCCTACTTGCTTCATAATCAGAAACGTTGAACCAAATCAAATTGGGCTGGGTCCATTAGGGCAAAAAATTGACATGTTTTATGTAGTTCCAGTCTTGTCCTTGCTCCCTTGTCCTTGCTCCCAACCTCTCACAAACTGCATTGATCTGGAGTTGCGAGACGACAACCATCTCCCCTCCCACCTCCGCCAATGGATTGGCGTCAACCGTAGTACATGCACTACAGTTTGGATGATGGTGGCGGCTTGGGCAGCATGGCCTGAGGTGCAAAACTCCATCATGACTGTTGGCCAATTCGCCTCCATGGCTCTACTCTTGTTCTCATCTTTGCTTTTGATTTCTGGTTCCCCTTTTGGCTCCAAAATTCTTGGTTCTCCCAGTTCTTGTTCTTTTTTCTTTATCTGTCACTAGCTTCCAAGCCATTGATTCTCTGTTCTCATCCTGAGATGTCAATGTATCCACCTATGGAATTTTTAATCCTTTGCTTTTGATTTTTTATTCTTGATCCAGATTGTTGAGGGGTTGCGGCAGTTGGGTTTCCACCTCTTAGGTTGTACTTGTGTCCGATATTCACTTTTTGCTTCCTAATCTTGAACCCAGAATGGTATATCTGGATCAAATTCTGACTAGAACTGCTTGAGCATCGCCTTCTCAAAAGTCCACCATGTCACATTTTGGTTGCTCCATTTCCAGCAAAACCACCAGTTGAGAGCCCCCCTCTCAGCGCCATCGCAGCCCATGATAATTTCTCCTCCTCAGAATACTAACTCTTTCACTAACAGTCACCAACACTAACCAACACCCAAGTCTCAACAGTGTTTGTGTGTGAGAGAAGGGGGGGGGGGGAGAGACTACTCTGGTGGTTTGGTTGAATGTGTGTGTGTATGCATGTGGCCTGTGGGTGCTAATTTGAATAACAACTAACAATATACTTTATCTTTCTTTTGTGGGGTTTTCCAATCTAGTTTTTATTTGAATAAAAATGATATAAAATAGACTAGGTTTCCTAGTTAAAATACTATGTTGAATAGACTAACAACAGCTTTCACAGTTTCATCATTTTTGCGCATGTCATAATCATAAGTAACTAACAAATTGTTAAAACCTAACATCAATATAGTTGATTAAAGTATTTGGTTTATCGAATACAGAGTTACTAACTTAATCAGGGAAATGCTTCAGCAAAAAAATTCATTCGAAACGCCTCCTGGAAATTGTTCTGATAGTTATCATAATTATTAAACTGATACTGTTCTTTTTACTGCAATTTTCTCCTGTTTAGGTTGAAGATCCATTGTTGGAAGCTACAAAATACTTGAAGTTGCTGCAGAAGAATTCACCTGATTCATTGGAGACACACTTGCTCTCCTTTGAATTATATATGAGAAAACAGAAGATTTTGCTTGCCTTCCAGGTATTAATGTGTTAAATGAGGATCCCAGTTTTGTTTTTGTCCAGCATCTTATTTCTTGCTAAGAAATTTTGTACGGCTGTCTTCCTTGACATTTAAAGCACATTGTAAGAGTTTAAGGAGCTCCATGTTGTGATTTTATGCTCATTAATTTAATATTTATTTATTTATTTATTTATTTTGTATATCTTAAGGTTATATAACTTATATTACACTTGTCATTTTAGAATGTGATGCCAGTTATATATCTATTGTTCTTTATCTTTGGATTTGTAGGCTGTAAAGCAGTTACTGAGGTTGGATGCTGAACACCCTGATTCTCATCGTTGCCTGGTATGTTTTCTTTTGAAGAACAATTCAATTTCATGTTACTGGAATTAGAAAGTATAGGCTGTTAATGTTTATCAGATGAAAATACCACAATAATATCTGTTGTCTGATGTTCTACTGCTGCAAGTCAGCTTTTGAAGTTTTTTTATATTTAGCATGTGACAAATGGGATAAATCAAAAGAAAATAATTCCTTTGAATTTGGAACCAGCCGCTCCCTCGTCCCCCTTCCTTCTTTTTTGTCCTATTTTTTTCTCTCAATTTTTAGGATATATTTTCCTCTGATCCTCTCTATTGTGATTTATTTCCTTTCTCCATTATGGAAGAGGATTATCTTTTTGTTATCATTCATTTCTAAGTCCATATATTGCAGATTAAATTCTTCCATAAAGTGGGATCCATGAATGCTCCTGGGACTGACAGTGAGAAACTGGTTTGGAGTGTCTTAGAAGCTGAGCGCCAAACTATAAGGTTCTATGGTGCAATTGTTTACTTTTTTTTTTCTTTCTTTTATTGTCTTTAGGGACTGATATATACTTTTTTAGATCAATTCTAACTTTCTCTGCTATTCATTTTTTGTAGTCAAGTGCATGGGAAATCTCTGTTTGAGACAAATAATTCTTTCCTTGAAAAACATGAAGGTCATACTCACTATATTATGAACATATGTAGATGACACATGTTTTAGGCTTGATTGTGAATGTTTCTTGTTTTGTTTCCCTCTTGTTTGCAGATTCTTTGATGCATAGAGCTGCATTTGGAGAAATGATGTACATTTTAGATCCCAATAGAAGGTCTGAGGCTGTCAAGTTGATTGAAGGGTCAACAAATAACCTTGCGCCAAGGTAATGTTCTTGCAGCATCTTTTGCGTCATTCTGTTGAGAACCTATACAACATATTTCGTGTGTTACTGTGTTCAAACTTACATGACAGTCATGTGATGCAAGCCTGTATATTTTAGATCAGTAAGGTTTCCTATAACGTAGCTCTAGCATACTGACATGGCTCAGCCTTCTAATTACATTTTGACTGACCATGGCTGAAAAATCTTATTGGAATTAATTGCCTCATCTAGCTGGTAATGGAGGGATGGTGGTGCAAACTCTTTAGCGGTGGCAACTTACCCCTTTGCTCAGAAGATATGGAATTGTGAGTAGGTCAGTAGGTGCAATAATTCTGGGTCTTGGAGATGAAGACAAATGTAAAGTAGAGGGAAGAAAGTAAGGAAGTGTATCCATAGGCAAAGGGGAAGTAAGTACTAGATCACATAAATTGCAGACTACTGAGAAATAACTATATCTAAAAATTGAAAAAAATGATTAAATTAAAAATAAATAAAAAAAAACCAAAAATTAAAATATGTTGAACATAGCTTATCGTATAATTTTGGGGGTTTACTGTGTGCAAGTGTTTGTGCTCGTGGCAGCGTGCTTGATAGGTTTTTTTTTTATCTGATTTTTTTTATTTTATAACCTTTCTGGACTCAATTTTAGCTTTCTAATATGATTAATGGTAATATTGAATCTTGCAATATTTTATTCTAATAGAAATGGCGCACTTGGACCAATCCGGGAATGGAAACTTAGAGACTGTATTGCAGTTCATAAGCTTCTTGGATCATTCCTTGCTGTTCAGGATGCTGCCTTGAGTAAGTATCATTGGGATTTTCTGTTTCATGGTCAACGTTTTATGTTGGATGGCCTTGAAAAATGACATGTTCATATAATGAACTTTTGATTTTCAAGAATAATATGCAACAGGGTTCATATTCCTATTGAAGATTAACAAATCACTAATTGCTCTATAAGGAGAACTAGATTTTTTTAAAAGGAGAAATGATACAGGAAACAAAAATGTTTGCTAAAAGCATTCTTTTTTTTTTTTTATAATTTTGTCATTCATCTAGGATTGGATTAATGTCCTCTAAAATTTTAACGCAATTTCAAAGGTTTGGTTTTGACATAGCATTTAACTTCTTTTTTTTTTTTTTTTTTTTATCCTGGCAAAGGGGAATTTTAATGCGTAATTTTCATATTTTTTACTGAAATTTGAGCCATTTCTATACTTGCCCTATCTGTTAATATTGGTGGTTACGTTGTAATGCATCACTAGAACCTCTCATGTCTTCAATAATAATTTTGCCATGGAAATCTTGTGCCTTTATCTAATGGTCTAAGAACCGTGACTACTACTATTTGGAATACTCGGGAAGCCTTCAAGGTGATAATCATGTTTCATAAATTTGGAAATGGTAAATTTGCTTGCAGGATGGAAAGCGCGCTGTGCTGAGCTTTTCCCATACTCCACATACTTCGAGGGAAGTCAAAGCTCTGCCTCTCCCAACTCTGCTCTCAATCAAATATGCAAGAGCACTGAAAATGGGAGTTCTAGCCATTTGATGGGCGATCACAATGTGGAATCCATCACATCAAATGGCAAACTAGAAGCATTTAAAGATCTCACTATCTGATGATGTAGAAGTTCCCAGCAAATAGGTTGCACTTCCCAGCAAGGGTCATACAGAATTTTGGTGCAGGTTATATCAAATTTTGGACACAGGTCACTATATATTTTCTTTGCACTAGTTCTCCCTCTCAACTGATTTGTATTCCTTTTGCAAATGTGTATAATTTTACCTTAGGGTCGAATTTTTTATTTATTCACCCCTTTTTCCTGAGGGATGTTGGAGAGCAGGCTCAATGGATTTGCATCATCGACCAAGATTACCATTTAGGTAAGAGGGAGAGCTACAGAAATTTTAAGTTTCTGGTCCTGCATGCGGCCAGCATAATATGCGTCGAGAGCATGTTGTACTTTTTCCCATTTGTTGGCTTATTTATCATGTATAAATTGTTTAAAATATGTGAAATTTTGCCTTAGAAATCGTACATTAATTTGTGTGAAAATCCCGCGGTTGAGTTCTAGCATTGTTGAGAAGATTATTGTAAATGAGTTATGACAAAATAAAATTTTGTTCAGTGGCACGTTAACAGCATAGGATTATTCAATTCAAAGATTGATCAATTTAATTTTAGTTTATAAAGGCATTTCATTCAAGCTTTGATAATATTAACAAGGTTAAGGTGTAAATTATCCAACATCAATTTAAAAACTTTTGCAAATTATCTCGTTAAGTTCTAAATTTGTCAGTTTATGCGCTTGTACTTTAAATGTTCAAATATGTTAATTTGAATTGCAAAATTTTGTTAATTTGTGAACTGAGTTTTTACATGTATCCAGTGGAAAAAAAAAACTAATTCAGCTGGTAAAATATTTTGAAGTTTATTGTTAAAACTTAAAATCCGATCTCGTCTTTTATCAAAAAAAATTAAATAAAAATCCGATATCGTCTTACTCATCCCCTTAACGCGCGAAAGGAAAAAAAATATCGCTTTAAATTTTAAGTGTTTTTATTTTTTGGGTCTGCAAATTTGAAGTGTTATACAGATAAATTATTTATTTGCAAACAATTAAATCATAACTTATTTTTTCAACTTGTGAAATTATGGTGTTAGTAGTAATACGTACATATACCCTTCAAATCTATTCAACCAAAAATCTATCTCTAAATCACCAATTTCATTCTTCCAATTGTTTCGCAGGTGGTAATTGCAACTTACTTCGTAGACACATCAAAATAAGTGGCAATTGTAAATTATTACCAAAATCCCTTTAGAGGCATTTGAAAGAACTTACTTGGATTTATTTTATGACAACTATTTACATAAGTGTTTCTGAAGAGCTTACGAAAATAACCTATTTATGTTTATAAGCTGTTTTCGACTTATTTTTATAAGTTCCTTTAAGTAGTTTATTGTCATAAGCCATTTCTAAATTATGCAGACTTTGCCATCGTTCTCTTTCGATTGTAAAAACAACTTAGATAAGCTTTTATACAATAAACACTTGTTCAATAAACACTTGTTCTATACAATAAACACTAGTTCTATACATCCAAACATCTTTGTTAAATATGCTTAATGCTAGATTATTAGGTTAAATTAAAACAGTGTGGAAGTATGTGGGAATACCGTTTTCACATTATAAAAGAGGATTGATAGAATAATAAGCTTCTAATGCTTAAAATTCCAACAGATAATTCACTATAATCAATACCAGGAGTTATTTATTATGAGCTAATTAAAGCAAGTGGTATCCTATTATATTATGACATCATGAATCACGATGACGTTAAAAAACTTAAATTCTAGGAATATTTTGCGAAAACTTGATCTTATTTTACAATTTTAAATTCAAGAAAAAATATCACTTACATTAAATTTTGTTATATATACACAATGTGAACTGACAAACGAAGAAAAATTTGAAACAGCCTATTTTCCACAAAACAATACTTCATGAGCATGTAAAACCGGTGGAGAGGTTGGTAAACACATTCTCAACCTTTCACTAGCTTGTAGCATTATATATGCTTAAGATACAACAACAGATTTTGCATCTATCTTCGGATCTGACCTTCAAAGCATGATCCAAAGGCTTTGATGACGTAAACTTGAAAAGATGCAACATCATAGGGGGTATGTGCCTTCAGCAAAGATAAACTTTTGGCTGAGTTGGAACACATTCTCATTTAATGCGGATTAAGAGTCCCAGGATGGTGGTGATTCTTCATTACTGGCACCAACTTCACTTTTACAAAGAGGGCATGATGCATTTATCTTTAACCATTTGTCGACACACCCGACGTGAAAGACATGGGAGCATGGTAACTCTCTGAGCTCATCATCATCTGCATATTTTGCCAAGCAAATGCAACAAACCTGCAACAAATTTCAAAGTTAACATCAAAAGAGAGGCATTCTCCCCATTGCGAAGGTGCATAAATCACAATACCTATAAATTCAAAGCCATAGCCTTAAGAGTTACATGCATACAGGTTCTACTTTTTATTCATTCTTCTTTTGATTCAGTGTAAGTGTAAATTCGGGGCAAACATTTATGAAACTTACAGCATCTTCTCCTGAAATCGCACGCTCTTTTTCTGTCCCTGCAGCCAAAATCCCACCTTCTAAGGCTGCATTGATATCCTGACCATCACCATTTTCATTGTTCTTCAATTTGAACTTGTAGATTGGTAGAGCATTAATACATTCCACTGTTGCTCCTCTATTTTGAGAAAAATCCTCCCGAATTCCCAAAACAGAAATTATGCAGGGTAGGCAGCAACAAATAGTTGCACAAAGTATAAATGGCATAGCATATCCGATACAGCTAAAGGTAAGAAACACAATACATAACCTGCATGCAATGAAACCTGGATTATTTGAAGACTTGATAAAGTAAAAATACTGCTAATGGAAAAACGGTTTGTGTGACAGGTACCTGTATAATTGTGGAGCATCAGAAGGAGAAGTATGACCTCCAAAGATCCAAACATTTCCTACTACAAACCAAACTGCAAAGAAGCAATCCAAGGCCATCTTAAAATGGTCTACTAATCCGTTAAGCCTGCAATTTAGTGAAAAATTTCTCTGTTTAGTGCATTAGTCACTGATTAAACATGGATAAAGTTAGGTTAGGCGTCAAGGTTTTCTTAAGTTGAATTTGAAATTCAATTAAGTGACCAGGAAATAAAGTAAGGTTCCCCCCATCTCCCACCAAGTCACCAAGGGTTAGAAGAAGCTCACAAGATGTTTTACTAGGCTTGTAATTTAACAAGAAGTTCCAATGCTTACATGGATAAAATTGGATGAAGTTTCGTACATAACGGAATTTGAAATCAATAACCTTAGGAAACAAGGTGTTATAATTTTACTGCTGCAATAATAATTTTCACTTCCACAACATCATTGATGAAAAGAAATGTCACTACCAAAAATCTGCCTTCACGTCCTGTACTTTATCACAAAAATCCAAACTTCAACAGCACTTTCACCAATGCTGCCACAAGTGTGTTATGTAAGGAGCCTTGTCTAAAAATAGTGGTCAGTGACAGTGTCTCCAACGTGGGAGTAGAAAATCTATCAATACGGTTGTCCTTCTTCTGCTACCCCTTCCTATGGTCCTTTATTCCTTCCATCATTCATATACAACCTCCCAACACCCCAAAAAAAACCCAAAAATAAATAAGTACTCAAATACCTTCGTTAGAGTTAAATGTTGGTGGACACTTTCAAGTAAGGAAAATTATTTTCGCATTCAATGGCAATCCCATCGTCACCCATGATGCATATTGGGAGAAAGTATGTTATAGGAATATGGTTATTTGTTGGTAAAACAATAAAATACTAATAAACTAATAATGCATGCTCAACATGGACAAGTAACAGCTAAAATTTTTGTTTTAAAAAATTTAAAGACTAACTTTTACTTGAACAAAAAGTCTAATAAATTAAAACCTTTAATGAACAACCCAAATACTCATTTTTAATATTTAATAAGTACTTACAAATAAAAGTTTTAGAAAATGCAAAGAAAATGGTGGAAAGATAGAACGTTGTCTATAAGATAGATGTATCATTATCATCTATCATGCTATGATGGAAGATTAGTTTCCACTATTCTTCCTTGTTGGGCAGTATCCAATATATGATACTCATCACAACAAAAGGTGAATACTGAATAACAGGTCTAATACCCCCGCCCCCAAAAGGCAAAGAAAGAAAATAGAAGGGTAAAAAGAAATCATACCTAGAAGTAAAGGCTCCAGGAATTATAGTGTTTCTTGCAACTGATTGTGTAGCATGACCATTCTCCTCACCTGAAACATGAGAAACATAGATGGCGGTATAAGCAGGTTCTGGAGGATTACTTCCAGAAGATCCTTGAGATGGTTGAGAGGCATGTTGTTCAGTGCTTTGATTACGGTTTCGAAAACGCCAATAAAGAATAGGAAGTGTGGCAACACACCCAGATGCATAACCCACAACCCATGCAAACAACGGGGCTTGGGGATTTTCATTCCTTGACAATGACAAAACCACAACAGATGCTACGATCTGACTCACAGTGACAACAAGCTCAACAGAAATCCAGAGTCCAGAATTCAGTGGACTCCTTCTGCGATGGCCATACCCCTCACCTCTTCTCAATGAAGAGGAATTTCTAGAGTTTAATCTGGATGCAGAAGACGAAGATGTTTGATGATTGGAATCTTGTGTCCCCCCACCTGGTTGATTTTCATTTTGTGGTAAATGTATTTCCGAGTGTTGATCATTATGAGATGATGTGGATAAAGCTTCATCATGCCTTGTAAGGTCAATTATGTGGTGATGGCCATTACGGGTTTCAGGCTGCTCCATCAGCAAAGGATGTTGGTCGGTTTGGATGTTGCTATTTGGACCCAGAGAATTAACATCCATCTAAATTACCAAACTGAAAGGCAAGAAGGCATAGATTGGTGGCAACAAGGTTCCTAAGCTGCACTTTCCTTATTTGACTCCTGATCACCTATAAATCTGCTGTAATATGCAGAACGAAATGTACCGTGATCTCATCAGAACTTTGCACCACGCCTTGAAAGGGATCTACTTTTTCTATCCTGATTAGGTAACCACAAACAGATAATTTTAAACATTAAAATCTCACTATTCCCCAATCCTATAACCTGTTTTATCCAGGGCAATCTACATCTTCAAAGGGGTAAGACAGTAATAGTGCAGCAAGGGTTTTATGACAATAGATCTTTTTATGAATGTCATTACATAAAGATCTAATTCCTATAACAAGAGAATGTCAATACTTGAATTTAATGCCAAGCAAAAGCAGTCCAGTAAGTAAGGGTTCGAATTCAGCATAAAAAGAAACAGTGGGAAGAACAAGTTAATAGGAGCTAAATCTATGCTTAAAAACAGTCAAATAACAGTCCAGAAACAGAAACCTAGTAAATCCTAATTCCAAGTTAAACAGCCACACCCACCGCATCAATACAAAAAACAAAAACCAAAATTAAATCGAAACGAAACTAAACCTTAAAAACAGCTTAAACTTGCGAATACGAAGAAATTAATTAGGGACATTTGGGATTGTGAGTGTGGAGAAGAAAGTCAGCACCTGATTCAGCTCACCCAAACGATTCCCAGTTCACTGTGCCGTCTATTCTCTTCAGATTTTCCATTTTTTACTAAACAAAGAGAGAAACAATGATTTACGGATATATATATATATATATATATATATATATATATATATATATATATATATAATTTCCAACTATCGAAGTCACCGATTAATGAATATTTTTAATTACTTTAGAAAGCAAATAGGCAAACACTAAACTAATCACAACAACACTCGGTTTTGTTTTTTTAAAATTTAAACAAATATTGAATAAATCTAAAATATTATTAATAAATATTTTTTTCCAATAAATAAATATTTTCGGTAATATTTGTCTTCGGTAGGGGGAAAAAAACGTCAGCAATGCTCAACACGTTGAAAAAACAAATACTTCCTCCGTCCCAAAATATAAGCAAAAAAGTACATGTATGTAAACTATATATGGTCTAAATACATGTACTTTTTTGTTTATATTTTGGGACAGAGGGAGTATGTGACTGTGAGAAAAACCGAGAAAAGAAAGAAAGTGGAAACGTTTAAATTAGATGTGTGATGTCGTGTCAGATTCTTAGAACAATGATGCGAGTAACATTTGATCCGACGGCTGAGAGTCTTCCCAAGACGTTAGAGCAAGCTTTATCATATGTGTGAAGTGGGGCCATTTTGCTACTTTAAGATTTTTTAATTTATCGCATGAGATAACCACACCCAATCCGCGTTATTCTTTTTTTTTTAGGCAATATTTTCATGTGACATAGTTACAAAGTTGAGATCCTTTCTATTTCTTAAAAAAAATATAAATTTTTATTAATATAGTTTTGGATATACTATTACGTATAAATGCATAATTAATGTCACAATTTTAAAAATATATGTATTTATATATCAAAAATTATAGTAATAAAAATTTCAATTTCTTTTAAGAAATGAAGAGGATTTGTACTCTTAGTTACACACATTGCCTATTGTTTATTTATAGAATGAGAGTTATTTAAGTCATAACCAAATCTGAAATCTCAGATCTTCTTCGATAATGGCACATTTTGAAGGTTTAGACATGGAATCACAATCGTTTTAGTCAACCCAATCAAAAGTGTGTAAAATATAAAAAGTTAAATATGTTTTTGGTCCTATAAAATAAGTGAATTTTAGTTTTGATCCCTGTAAAAAAATTTCTTTGGTTTTATCTCTCCCAAATTTAAAAGCATTGTTTTTTATCCTTGTAAAATGGACGAATTTTAATTTTGGTCCTTATAAAATGTATTTCTTTGATTTTCATCCATCTAAAACCTGAAATCATTGTTTTTTATCCATAGTATTCATTTTAGAGTAGATAAACAAAATTCATTTTAGGGGTCAGAGAAATTTTTTTTGGTAGTTACATTAACATAGCATCACATACGTCATTGAGTGTCACGTGGGATAACCACGTGACTTTTCGTAAGACAAATAAGTAGTTAACAAATTCAAGTTACGGCAGGAATTAAAATCAATATTTTTATATTTTAAAGAGATAAAAACCAAAGAAAAAAAACTAAAACCAAAATTTGCTCATTTACCCGATATAAAATTATAGGTATAACGTTTCAACATAAAAAAATAGATTTACTAATTTAAGTAGTCCCGCTAGTCCATTTCAGCGTTTTTTTTGGTCAATTGGATTGTCCATTCATTGATTCACAACCCAGGGCAAGCGCCTCAAAACGTGTTACACAAGCAGCCCATATACCGTGGCCCAAGCCAGTTTCAGGCTAATCACTAAAAGACAAACGCGAAGACACGCAAGTACTCAAAAACATGGGATTGCTAAAGTGACTTTAAACTCCTAAACTAGAGATACGCATCAATTAAGTGCAGTCAAAAGAGATAGGGTGCGTTTTGCAAAAACTTATGAAACTGAAAAGTATAAGAGTGTTTGTCTTATGTTTGGTTCAAAAAATGGTGACGGGACAAAATATGGGACGAAAGACAACACAAAATTTTTTTTTTTTTTTTGAAGAAAGACAACACAAAATCTTAAATTTCTGTCCTCTACTAAATTATGAGATAAAAAGTTGTCCTAAGAACAACTATCAAAAGGACAAAAATACCCACTATTAATTCTCATTAAATAAATACACTCTCTCTCTTTATTTATTTATATATATATATATATATATATATATATATATGCAAAATTACTTTCGCGGACCTTTAAGTTAATTTAAAGTTTCGATTTCGTCCTTTATGTTTTTATCCACTTAAGTCATTTAAGTTTTAAAACGGTTGCACCATTAATCTTTTTAACATTTCTCATTAAGTCCCGTTAAAGAACAGCCTACGTGTCCGTTACTGTGCTTATTTGACCGTTATACTGCTTACGTGGAAATAGACACTTGTTTATGTACCCACTCAGTCATATGAGTCATTATTTTTATTTGTTTTTTTATCAAAAAAAAATAGAGTTATTCAACAAACCCAGAAATGGTGAAATTCAGAAGAAAAAAAAAAAGAGGGGAAAGGGGAACGACAGGAAAGGGAAAGGGAAAGGGAAATACACAAAGCAAGAACCTTAATTTCATCGTCGTGTTCAAATGGCTTGAAAAATTGAAAGAAAGCGACAAACTTGAAAAGCAGAATTTTTAGCTTCTCTCTCTACATATCCGAGAGTGTTCTTCTTTGGGGGTATGATTTCAAGGGCCTGCACGCTTCCACCATCCTCCCTGTAGTTCGATTTACTCTTGCAAGCAATCTTCAGATATTAGATTGGGAATATTTGGTAGTTGTTGTTTCTTATAGATGGCGAGATTTTGAAGTTTGAAGGGTGGGGATTTGGGAAACATTTGTGATGATGGAGAAGAAGGAAATTTAGTGCTAAAATTTTTGTGTCAATGCGCTGCAATTTAGAGGATGGAACTGGAAATTATGTTGGGATTTGGGGTTGGGGTTGTGGGTTGCAGTAGTTTCAGTGGTGAGAGGAATTAAAAATTGGGATTTATGGGATGGGTTTCGGTGTGTCGGTGCCCTTTTGTGAGAGAGATTCAAAAAGAGATGGGATATTGGGAATTTTGGGGTGGGTGGGTGGGTCATAGTTGGTTTGTTTGAGGTCTTGTAGACTATGATTTTGTTTGCTGTTGGGAGATTCAAAATGTAAATTAATCTGGATGGTGAGCCTTTTTTTGTTGCATTTGCATTTTTCGGAAAATTTTGTACTTGTGGTGCTTGAGTTTTGAAGAAATCTACACTGGTCTGAAGAGATCTGGTTGTGAGGGAAAGAATTCTGGTTCATCCACGTGGGTGGTGAGAAAAAAGTGATAGAGGAAGAAGATGAACCAGTTTTTGGAGGAAGAAGAATATGACTCAGTTTCCATGTAATCATTTTAACGGACATGTTGACATTTTAACAGACAAGTAGGATTTTTTTTAACGGTGTTAAAACGGAAACTCAAAAAAAGTCCAACAGTACTCACGTTTTAATACTTAAAGGACTGACTTGAAAAAAAAAATATAAAAAACGAATTCGAAACTTTAAATTAATTTAAAAGACTATAAGAGCAATTTTACCTATATATATATACATATATATTTCATCTTTAAGAAAATAGATTTGATTTTCTTTATAGAAAATTAGATTTAAATCTCTGATGATGGGTTTTTTCAAAAATTTAAAAATAATATATATATATATATATATATATTCGGCATAAAACGTAAAACAACGTAAGACCTTTATTATCTATATTCTTTTTTTGGTATATATTATTATCTATATAAAATATATATATGTAATTCTGTGTATACGTAAACATGCTTCATTTTATTTTTATTTTACTTATATAAAACATCATTAAATAACATAATATTGTATATATTATTATATATAATACTTATTGAATATAATATTATGTATATAAAAATTTATAGTATTATATTACATTGTATTAAATATTCTATAATATCGACCTACTTTTGTAAAAGTAAACTCCTGTGCACACGTGTTCTGTTCACGTTTAACAATTTTCCGCTCAGTTCCTTTGTTGTTGTTTTTTTTTTGTTCCTTCGCCCTTTCTTTGTCATCTTTTTTTTTTTTTTTTTTTTTTAAGTTTCTATGTCATCCTTGACTTCTACGGTACTTTTTCACTTGATTTTTTGATTTGTTTCACATTTACTTTATTCTAACTTATATACTCTCTTCCTTTAATATAAGATTTTTTTGGTAAAAAAAAATTTGTCCCTTAATTTAAGACCTTTTTTAAAGACCAAGGTGCATTAATTATTTTTTTACAAAATTTTCCCTATACCAAAGTGCATTAATTCTCTATCTCTTAATAGTCTTGAAATATGATAAGAGTAACTTGAGAAAAATAGCACACATTTTGTACAAATTTAATGTTAATAAGTAACAAAACCACTTTCTTAAGGGGCGTGAAATGGTCAAAAAGAATCCTATATTAAGGAAGGGAAGAAGTATCTATTATTACTTTATATTTTAATTTTTTGTTGAGAAAAGTAAAAGGCTTGCCTACTATAGTCTGCAACGTGTAACAAAGTGATGTCACATCCTCTTCTCATTTGTTTTTTCTTTCTCTCTATTCTTCCAATATTGCTTTTAAGGTCATTTTTAATTTTTTTTAATTCAATTCAATTCAATAAAGAAAAACAAACCAACAAAAAAAAACTAAATTACCCATTTTTTAATTTTTGACACGTCATCAATTTTAAGAGTAGAATAGTCGATCTAATTTCATCTCTTCCCTTCATTTATTCTCTCTCATCTCTCTTCTCAAATTTCAAAAACTTTTATCTCTCCCTTCTCTCCACTTTTTGAGTTCACTTCTTTCTCTCTCTTCTTTTTTAAATTTTCATTTTTTCAATATTTATTTTTTTATTTCCAATTTTTTAATTTCCTTATTCATATTATAATTTTTTATTTTAATTTTGTTTACTTTTTAATTTTCATTTTTTTCTTAATTTTCATTTTTTTATTTTATCTTTATAAATTTTTTTATTATTTGTAAATAATTATTTTGCTTTTAAGTCCCTAGGGGGAAACATTACATGTTATCGGTATAATTTCGTTGTCTTTCAACATATATCAATTTTATAATATTTTTTTATTGACAAAAGATTATTTTACTTTTTCAGTCCCGATAGGAAAACATTAGATATTATCAGTATAATTTCATTGTCTTTGAGCACATAAAAATATTAGAAATCTCTTTATTACTTATAAATGATTATTTTACTTTTGAGTCCTAACGGGGAAATATTATTATTATCGGTATAATTTTATTGTCTTTCAGTATATACCAATTTTATAATTTTTTTTAATTATTTATAAATGGCTATTTTGCTTTGTGAATTAGGACGGGAAATCTACCTACTTCTCTAAAAGTAAACCCCTGCACACATGTCATGTTCACGTTTAACAATTTCCCGCTCAGTTCCTTTGCTGTTCTTTTTTTTTTTTTACAAGTTTCTATGTCATCTTTGACTTCCATAGTACTTTCTCACGTGATTTTTTCATTTGTTTCACGTTTACTTTCTTCTAACTTATACTCTCTCTCTCTCTCACTTAATATAAGATTTTTTTGATAAAAAAAATTATGTCCCTTAATATAAGACCATTTTTAAAGACTAAGATATATTAATTATTTTTTTACAAAATTTTTTCTATACCAAGGTGCATTAATTCTCTCTCTCTTAATAGTCTTGGAAGATAAGAATGGTAACTTGAAAAAAATAGCACATATTTTTTACAAATTTAATATTAATAAGTAACAAAACCCACTTTTTTAAGAGACGTGAAATGGTCAAAGAAAGTCTTATATTAAGAGACGGGAGGAGTATTTATTATTACTTTATATTTTAATTTTTTGTTGAGAAAAGTAAAACGCTTGCCTATTATGGTATGCAACGTGTAACAATGTCATGTCACATCCTCTTCTCATTTGTTTTTTCTTTCTCTCTATTCTTTCAATATTGCTTTTAAGGTCATTTTTAAAAAAAGGGTATTAGTAAATTTCACATTGTTTTACGTGTGTTTTCCATTGTCCACTAAACAAGGTACATGACAAATAGTTGTCCTGTGCTGTTCTCTTATCCTGTACCTCAATACAAATCAAACGTACCCATAACGTCACAAGAGAGCCCTAAATGAATTGTGACCCTCAAAGCTCCATCGCCACCACTTTTTTTTTTTGTCAACGATGTAACATATTCATTTATATTGGGCAAATGCCTCAAATACATTACACTAAGTGTAAACAATCAACTCACTAATAGGGCACAACACATGATTAATGCAAACTCCTAAGATCAATAATCAAGTACAAGAGCCGCTTCTAATCCAATCGACATCTAGTCTAAAGAAACTACACAAGCAAAAGTAGTAGACTAAAACTCGAAATTAAAGACAGGACTACTTAGAATTTACAGTAACCTTCCTGCAAAAACCAATTTGCCCATTAGACCTTCCGGTTTAATAAATTATTTGCCCTTTAGACCTTTTCCACTCTGCTTGGTACCAGATTGTCGTGTGAGACGTTGTCAGCGAGCGTTTTCGTCGACCTCCAAGACCGGCTAGGAAAAGGGACACGACAAGACAAGACAGTGAATACCCACATGTATTCAGCAGGGGGAAGTCGGAAAGTTCAGATTTACCCCGTATTTGATGGCCAATCGACCTTTGGGGTATCCATCTCCTAAATTTGAAGGGCAAACAGGAAAAAAACCAGATAATCAAGGGAGAGTAACTGAGTTGCAACGGTCGCCATCTTGGGAGAGGGAGAAGAAGGATTCAGAGATGAGGACGCGCTGAAGGACGGAGTCTGGAACACTCAATGATGAAACGCAGGTCTGGAAATCAGAGAAACATGATATCGTCACCGGAGGAGGCTCTGGTGGAGGGTGGTTAACCACTGGTGATGCTGGGGTTTGTGGCTCACCAACACCCTGAGAAGGAGGACCAATCATGGTAGATGACCCACTTCTGGATGCAAAGCTTCGAAGCTGAATAGACAGACTTCACATGGCTAACAGAAGAAAGGCAAGGAACGATTGGAGGGAGGAAGAAGATCGGTACCGTATGAGCCGAACGGACGACACTGATTGTGCCGAAAACCACGGCGCTGCAACACGCCGACCAAAACCCTAGTGAACCCTAGGGGCCTCTCAACCACTCACAACGACATCACCACCACTTTGACTTCCATTTGCTCCATTTTTTTTTAGGTCAGTCCATTTGCTCCTTTCAGATTCCCCTTGAAAGTGAAGAATGGTATTTGGGCTTTGGGCCATAATTTTCAAAGGCCATTATTAAATGCACCCCCACCTGGTAGGTACACCCCCCCATTTTGCAAATTTCCCAAAATACCCCTCTAATAAAATCAGCAATTTTTTTTTAAATTCTGAACATTTTACCGGAAATTGTAATTTCCGGTATACAAATTGTATACCGAAAATTGCAATTTTCGGTAACAAATTTTACACACAATGTTACCGGAAATTGCAAGTTCCGATATACAAATTGTATACCGGAAATTGCAATTTCCGGTATATAATTTGCAAATTTCCCATAATACCCCCTTGAATAACACTACAAAAACTCAACCTTCACCCCGATCCACTCACACTCACGCTTCCGGAAATTCTAAATCCTTGAAACTGAAAACGCTCTGTTCTTACCGGAAATTGAAAATTTTTGGTACGCTTTTTTTTGTTTTTAAACATAGTTCCGGAAATTGCAATTTCCGGTATACAAATTGTATACCGGAAATTGCAATTTCCGGTGATTTACAATTCTGTTCCGGAAATTGCAATTTCCGGTATACAAATTGTATTCCGGAAATTGCAATTTCCGGTACAGAATTGTAAATCACCGGAAATTGCAATTTTCGGTATACAATTTGTATACCGGAAATTGCAATTTCCGGTACACAAATTTTACACACAATTTTACCCGAAAGAGATAATTCTCTTTTGGGGGTGAAACTGAATCCTTTGATTAAAGATCTTCACCCATACTGTCAACAATCTCTCGATGTATTCGGACTAGCTTACTTTGCATCGAGGACTAGCTTACTTAGCAAAGTAAGCTAGTCCGAATGTATCGAGAGACAATCGTTGATAAACAGATGACAGCTTATGATGGTCAAAAGAGCTTATTTACGACATGTTCATTCCCCTTTACATCAAAGGATTTTGTAGTCAAACACTCATTTTTTATGTTTTTGCACGCAGACTTGGTGTAAAACGCTCTCATCGCATCGAAAATATGAATTTCGGACGCACTTTGTTTCGCTTTTGAATTTTGTTCCGAAATTGCAATTTTGGATATTAAATTGTATACCGAAATTGCAATTTCAGATATAAAATAGATCGGAAATTTGTAATTTCGGAAAGATTAAAATATTGTGTACCGGAAATTTTGAATTTCGACGTTATATTTTAATATTTTTCCGAAATTGCAAATTTCTAAGACGATTTTTTTTTTCAAACTTTTTTTTCCCACGTAATAATCTATTGTTTGTTTCATTTTAGTTTCATTGGAAATGGATGATTTTAGTGGCTTCAATTGACTTAAGTCGACAAGCCGACCGACGTTTCCCAACATTTCGATTGTAGTGATGTATTCACTACTACGCAGGTAATTTAATTATTGTTTGATATTGTGAATATGTTGTATTTTTTTTTGTAAAACATTAAGATTAATACTTTTTTGTAGATATTTCCTACACGAGATGACCTTTTGTATTGGGCTCGAGAGGTTGGGAAGGAAAACAATATAGTTGTTGTCATTGTAAGATCAGACACAGAAACAGGACAAAGAGGAAGAAAAACAAAAGTCATTCTGGGTTGTGAAAGGGGTGGAAAGTATAGATCAAAGTCATCAAGTTCTTCAAAGTCAACTGGATCTCATAAGTGTGAGTGTCCGTTCGCGCTTAAAGGAAGACCCCTGTCAATGGGTGAAGGCTGGATACTTAAGGTCCTCTGTGGAATTCACAACCATCGGATACCTGAAAGCATGATGGGTCATCCATTTGTTGGTCGTTTAAATCAAAATGAGAAAGAAATTGTTCATGATATGACAAAGAACAACGTAAGGCCGGGAAGCATTCTATTGACACTGAAAAGTCGCAATGTGGCCAATCTCACTACCATCAGTCAAGTATATAATGAGCGGCGTAAGTTTCGATCAACACAGAAAGGTCCAAGAACTGAAATGCAACACTTGTTGAACTTAATCCAACGTGATCGATATGTGTCCTGGTATAGAAGACATGAAGGTTCTGACGTTGTTAGAGATATTTTTTGGACACATCCAGATGCCGTCAATTTATTGAATACATTTCACGTTGTCTTGTTCATGGACAGCACCTACAAAACCAACAGATATCGGCTGCCACTGTTTGAAATTGTTGGTGTTACCAGCACATCCCTTACATACACTGTGGCATTTGCCTATTTGGATTCTGAGCAGCAGGATAACTTTGAATGGACACTCTTAAAGTTAAAAGGTCTTGTGCGACAGGAATCATTTCCTCAAGTTATTCTTACTGATAGAGATCTTGCTCTGATGAATGCAATTGCGTCTGTTTTTCCAACTTCGGCCAATTTGCTGTGTCAATGGCACATAGGTAAGAATGTCTATGCGAAATGCAAGAAGTTGGTATTTCATGAAGACAAACATGAGGCAGTGAAGAATGCATGGGATGGTGTTGTTGATGCGACTGACGAGTTTGAGTATCAAAGAACGGTTGATGACTTTTGAGTGTGTATGTTCGAATTTCCTATTTTTGTTGAATATGTCAAGAATACATGGTTGAACCCCTTTAAGGAAAAGTTTGGTGCGGCATGGACCAACCAAGTCATGCACTTCGAAATACAACAACAAATAGGTATGCTTAAACGGTAGATAAAATTATGTTGATAATTTTGTTTTTTAAATAGTGTCATTGGTATTTGATGTGGTTTAATTTTTGTTTGTTATTAGAGTGAGTGCACATTGGACATTGAAGAGGAATCTACAAAGCAGAGGGGTGACATGTGTCATTGTTGGGAAGCTATGAACAATATGATTGCACCGCAACACACCGAGATAAAAGCATCATTCGAAAGAAGCATAAACGTAGGTGGAGCACAGGCACAACAACCGCTTGTTTATCGATTGCATGGATTTGTATCAAGGATCGCACTACAACTTATTGCCGACGAGTGTGGCAGAGTGAATTATGTGGGTATCGATAAATCTACTTGTCGTTGCCTAATCAGAACGACACATGGGTTACCTTGTGCTTGTGAGTTGGCGGGTTACATAAGACTGTTTGCACCTATTCCATTGGAGGCAGTTCACTTGCACTGGAGGAGTTTACATTTTGGTGAATACCAATCGCAACAACACAAAGTTGAGACAGAAGGCGGGGTGTCAGAGGAAGAGCTTGCGCTTCAGTGGGATGCATTGGTAAATCGATTTCGATCACTTAATGTGATTGGCAAGAGGACACTGTTTGCCAAAGTGCGTGAACTTGTATTTCCAGACACAACTTCAATGTGTCCACCTCCTCAAAAGGTGAAGACCAAGGGAGCAGAAAAAGGGTAAAGGTAAGGCCTCAAAGAATGGATGGATATGATGTTAGGCGTGACCCATCATATTTTGAGCATGTGGACAACATGTATTCTGAGCATGTGGGCAACATGTATTCTGACGTACCATTTGGGAATACATCAAAGGCATCTAATCTACCAACTAATGTGCCTACAAGGAAAAAGAAACGATCTGATGTGCCATCTAATGTACATCAAACGCCTTACCTGAGCCAATTTCCTCCACAGTTTCATCCATATATTGAGCAAATAGTGGATGTCGAAGATGATGGAAACCGCGTATATCGTTCCATTGCAGCATTACTTGGTAAATCTGAGGACGGATGGCCTATAGTCCGGCAAGACTTGGAAAAAGAGATCAGAATGCATTATGATTTATATGGCCGGCTTTTTGGAGATCAATATCAAGCATTGAGGGAGTCGTTGATAGGTGTAACTGGTACCTGTTTTCGTGACAAGTGGATGACCTTACCAGACATGGGTTACGTAATAGCAACCAAATATAAATTGGTTCTAGTCTCTTTGAATGAGTGCAGTCGAACGTGTTGGACATTTTTCCCTCTTAGGGGCATGTGTCACCCAACCCAGCCAAACAACACCATAATTTGTATTGGGTTTATCAACAAAAATCACTGGGTACAGGTAATTTTTTTTTACAGCAATGTGTTTTAACTTAAATTTATCTTTTTTTTTAATGTAAAATTAAACATTGTGTTTAATTAATCAATCTGCATTTTTTCAGGTATTTCTTAAGCCCGGATGTCCATTGCCTAACGTCGCTCCCAGTTGGCGTCAATATGCTTATCCGGAGGCTCACTCATGGGCAACACTGTATGCTGCTCGATTGCAAGAATGGTTTACATTATTTCCGCCGTTGCGTCATACTACATGACAGTACCCAGATGACCATGTACGATTGGACGACGATTGACTACATTGTAGTGATATGTAGTACACTTTATTATTTTTAAATGTGGGTTTGGTTTTTTTTAATGTTGAATTGGTGGCAGAGTGAATTATGTTGTTTGTTATGCAATGTAATGTAATGTGACGTTGGTTTTTTTTGGTGTTGAATTTGCAGTCCAAATGTATCATTTTTTTTTTCTATAAACCTCGTGAAGTTGGTTCATTGTTGGGAGCATAGGCTACGCGAATAAAAAAGAACAAGCGAGTGGCCACGATTAAACAACATAAAAAAAGAAGCGCAAATATAACAAAATGTAAATATAACAACAAAAGATGTCCAAATATAACAAAAAAACATAATAAACATAACAAAACTCTATCTTCTCCATTTGTCGACGCTTCGCCGGATTTGGTCGCCTCAGTCCCACCTGCGCTATCTGTAGTGCCTGGGAAATATACTCGACAGCAGAGAGGGTCCATCATCTCATAGTGCATCTCGAGGCTGTTTGGAGAATCTTTGGTGGCGAGGCCGACCTCTCGACCATATCATCACAATGCGGCTGCAAATTATAACAAGATATCGAGAGAGACATAAGAGAAAATAAACAAACACAAAAATACATAATGTATATCTAAACACTTACACAATCGGGAGTAGTCGCGACCTCAGGAGCATCCGGATTGATCAGAGTGGATGCGACATCTGCGATACCACTCCATGTACTGTCGGTGCACTCTGCCGGAATCTGAGGCCAGGTATAAATCGGGGACGGTCGGCATGATAGAGTGCATAGGAAATCGTATCCATGCATCCATCATCTCTGCGGTGTGGACGCGGTGGTGGTGGCCGGGAAATGTCCTGGATGTAGCCGAACTGCCTCACTACCCTCTCAGGCAGGTACGACACAATAAATGAGGCACACCGGATGTACCCCGAAAATAGGCACGCCGGATGACAACCCGCCCTAATGCCCTCCCACGGTCTCCAAACAACGTCATCGACCGCCAACGCATCCAGCGCTCTCCTGAAGGGCTCTACCTGGCCGTCACCCTTAACCGGCGACCACCTCATGGCTCGTGTCATGCCCGGGGTGATGCCGTTATCCTTCCTCTTGCAGAGACGAGGGAAATACTCATATATCCATGCCTGTGACAACAATAACGAATCAACGCGCCATACTGTAGTACCCTAATTTTGTCCGGCCTTTTTATTTTATTTTATTATTTATTTTAACTTTTATTATCATTTAGTAGTAGTAGTAGTAGTAATAATAAATAATATTTTTGGAGATTATAAAAGAGAAGAAAGAAAGAAAAGAAAAGAATGAATAAAAAGAGAAAAAAAAAGGATTTTATATTTTTAAAAGAAAGTGGGGGTGCCAAAAATAAAACTGGGTGGTGCTAATAGCAGCCTAACCCAACAGCCTCATCCTCACGCCTGCGTCCTTGCTCCTCTGCCTGCTACGCACACCCCCTTTTCTTCCTGCGCACGCCCCTATCTCACAAGCCAACCCACTTGGCCCAACCACACGCGCACGGCCCATTTTCTTAACCAAACCCTTCAACCTTTCCTTCCTTCCACGCACGCAGCCCATCTTCCTTTTAACCCAAACCTAATTCATTTAACCTAACCCTAAAAACACAAAACACACACATCTCCCTTTCAATCCCTCACGCGCATCACCCCCACCCCACATCTCTCTCTTCATCATCCTTTCTTCTTCAATCCCTTCATCACTCCTTTTTCTCTCACAGAAGGCAAGAAGAAGACTCCATGTCCCATCTCTCTCTTTCTTTCTCCTCTTCCTCACTCAACCCTACCCCTTTTTCTCCTACCACAGCCGCCAACCATCACTCTCTCCCCCTCTTCAGACCATGCTTCTCCATCTTTGCCCATCAGTCATCTTCCCCTCTCCTTGCCAACGTCGCATCACCCTCCTGCAAAGCCGCCTCTACAGTATATCCAACCGTCTCTCTCTCTCTCTCTCTCTCTCCCTCCTCAGACCACGTTTTCTCTGTCTTGCTCAACGGTCCATCACCATCCGGCCCATCTCCTCGCTAACGCGTCGCGTCACTCTCCTGCAAGTCGCCCAAGATCCGGTTTTCGCGTGAGGAGCAGAGAAGGAAGAAGAAAACCGGTGGACAAGGGAAGTTATCTCTTTGTTTCTCTTTTATTTTTATCTTTATTTTTATTTTTCTGAACTAATCTGATTTATTTGCTTCGCAGATGGGGTGCCTATAAAAAGGGAAGCATGCATAATGGGCCAAGAGGGCCGAACCCAAAAAGAGAGAAGAGGGAGCAAAACCGAACCCTGGACGTAGAGAGAGTGAGAGCAAGAAATCACCAAGGAGTTGAAGCAAGGCGTGAGGGAGAGTTGTAAATTTTTTAAAACACTTCTAGAATTTTAGGGTTCTGAATCCTCGTTCTCTTTTTTTTTGACTTGTGAAGTCAGGTTCTTTTCCTTTCTTCCTTCTCTTCTTTGTATACTTTCATTATTACATCGCATCTTATTGTTTTTGTACATGTTTTGGATTTGGACTTAAATCAAGAATGTGTAGCGTGATTCCATCCTTTTTTGTTGATCTTAGTCGAACCTTGATCCGATATGAACTACAATAAAATGTGATTTCACCGTCTTTTCTCGACTTTTGCTTGTTATTGATTTAGTCTCTCCATTGTCCCTATGCGTTACGCCAATTTGTGTAAATTAGGGTTACTGATTTGGCCTTCCAAAGGGCCAAATCCAAGTAGAAGGGCTAAACCGCAAATATGTTATAAAAGGGACTAAATTGCAAATATGTGATAAATAAGGACTGAATTGTAAATACGTAATTAATAAGGGTCAATTTGTAAATATGTAATTAATAGGGTGTAGATGCAAAAATAGGTTTTTTTCTGTTCTATATAAACATGCTTTAGGGATTGGTCTTCCAATGGGACCAAACCCAAGTCAGGGACTTAGTTGCAATTTATTCTTTTTTATTTCATAAAGTCAATATAAATCAGTTTGTATTTTTGTTTTATTAAAAGGAAATAAAATAATAATAAATATAATCAAATAGGTTTTCTTTTTTTAAATAATTTCTTGTTGGGTTCTTTCTTTTAATATTTAATAAATTTGATAAAAGGAATTAATTTTTTAAGGGCAAATAATTTTTTTATAAACAATTAACGGGTACCATTTTTTTAAAATGGGCACGTATGGGTGCTAATCCTTCATTGCGCGTAACCAACTCCCGAACCGAATCTGGTACAAAGACCTTTTCTTTTAAAAATTCAAAAATATTCAAAAATTAGGTTTTTCAATGTTTCCTATAAAAATAAATATTGGTGGCGGCTCCACATAAATTTTATGGTGGTTGTCACACATACAATGTACTTTAAATAAATAATTGTTTACAAAAATATGTTGTGTACCTGAAGAAGTGTCATGTATCCGCCAATCTGCTTAGTGTCATGCAGGCTAGCGTCTCCCAGATATCCGTACAAGAAGGCTAGTGCAGCACTAGCCCATGACACACTACCAACCGCCCCCAAGTCACGTACCAGGTCCAGGTACTTGATGTCAATATATACATGGCTCTTGTCTGCCAAAATGGTACAGGCCAACAACAACATTATCATGACCCTGGCTGCACAGTCCCACTGTCCATTGTAAACGCGCTGGTCATATGTCTTCATCAAGAAGTCAATACTCATATGAGCGCCCCTCATATTTGTCGTCTCCTTGTTTGCCTCTTCATATGTACACCCCAGCAATGTCTGTAAATAAGATATGGAAATGTTTGGATCCATCACTGGGGGTACATAAAAAGAGCCGCTCACTTTAAGGCCTAGGAGGACTGACACATCATCAAGCGTGACTGTCATCTCTCCAAAGGGCAGATGGAAGCTGCTCGTCTCCCGATGCCATCTCTCTGCAAAGGCTGACAGTAAGGCCCTGTCAACCATCCTGAAGCTGCAGTATAGCAAGGAGGTTAGGCCGGCCTCCGAGAGATGCTCATTTACATGAGGAGGCGGTGATACTCTTCCACTCAACCATTTTTGCAACTTCAGGCCATGAGAGGCCACCTTAAGCGCATCACGCTCCTGCACACAAATAAACATCATTGATCATATAAAAAAAATAAACATTTGATCAAATAACAACCAGATATATACCTGCCCCTGCCATATCTGATAGGCAACGTGATGCTGATAATCTGTAAGCAACGACCCATCGTAAGGTCCTCCAGGAAAGGGAGCCTGGTCTCCAACTATACCATGGTCTCCTCCAGCTATATCCTCTGGAGCCTCATATACAAAATGGGGATCCTGGTCGCCAACTACATCCTCATGCGGCAGCCTGCTAGCAATACGCCTCTGACGCTCAGAGACAGTCACAGGCTGCCGTTGTCTACGTGGGGGCGCACTACCAGGAGTGGAAACTACTCCTCTCCCTCTCGACTTAGGCATATCTGAAAGACAAATAAATCAATTATAGTAAAATGTAATAAAATAAATTCTGTACCGGAAATTGCAATTTTCGGTATACAAATTGTATACCGGAAATTGCAATTTTCGGTATACAAATTGTATACCGGAAATTGCAATTTCCGGTGATTTAATTACATTAAAATTGCAATTTCGGTATACAAATTGTATCTGGAAATTACAATTTCGAAGTGTAAATCAGGAAATTACAATTCGAACACAATGTAAATCATAGGAAATTGCAATTTTGAACTATGTTTAAAAACAAAAAAAGCGTCTGAAAATTTTCAATTTCAGGTGAAACAGCGTTCAGTTTGAGGATTTAGAATTTCCGGAAGCGTGAGTGTGAGTGGATCGGGGTGAAAGTTGAGTTTTTGTTTTGTTATTCAAGGGGGTATTATGGGAAATTTGCAAATTATATACCGGAAATTGCAATTTCCGGTATACAAATTGTATACCGGAAATTGCAATTTCCGGTAACATTGTGTGTAAAATTTGTTACCGGAAATTGCAATTTCCGGTATACAAATTGTATACCGGAAATTGCAATTTCCAGTAAAATGTTCAGAATTAAAAAAAAAATTTGCTGATTTTATTAGAGAGATATTTTGGAAAATTTGCAAAATAGGGGGTGTACCTACCAGGTAGAGGGTGCATTTAATAATGTCCTTTTCAAATCCCACAAGCCGAGGAACTCAATTGAAAAGAACGGGTTAATATATTATGCCCAGCCATAACAAAATGGTTTGCGGGTTGCATTTTTTGCAAACAAAAGACAAAACGTATTGCATTTTTATTACAATTATCTACTATAGTGTATAAAATAGAGTTTTGCCACATAGACTTATACCATATGACAGTTCCACATTCATTTTTTTCCCGCTAAAATGAAAGTATTTTATTTTTTTTATGTTTTAATTCACGATATTTCATTAATTAAGACATATCAATCACTTAATGTTTATATCTAGACTTTTATCATTCAATCAAATTTGAATTAAATTAAATTATATCAATCAATTAATTATCGTATCTGGACACTTGTCATTCAATTAAAATATTATTTAAGTTATGTGATAGCATAAGAATTATTAATCTTTTTGCCTAAATCAATTTAATTTTTCTAGTTATTGTCATTACATAATTTGTATATTTTATCTTTTACATATTATTAAAATTTTAAACTTCGAACATTCCATTGGAGTGTAAATAATCTCAGCATTTCAGAGTGCACATAATTATTTATGTTTAATTATAATAAATATTAAATTAATATGTATTTTTATTTTTTTTCTTAAAGTTTGGATATTATACACGATAGATAGAAACCATAATTTAGGGCCCGTTTGTTATAGATTAAAAAAAAGATTTTACATCCAATAATTTAGAGATTATTTTTTAGAGATTTTCAAGAAAAGCATAAGCTATTTTGTGTTTGTTTACAATCATAAAAATCATTTTTTTCACTTGTTTAGATACAATTATGTAAAAGTGTTTTTTTTCTTCAAAATTACTATGAAGAACATGAAAAATCAATTTCCAGAAAACAAGTTTGTTGAAAAAATTACTTGTTATGCATTTTTATTTATATGTTATATTAGTTTTTCTTAAATATATAGTTAAATATATTTTGAAATATTCTGTAAAAGATATAATTTAAAATATATGTGTTACTTAATTATATACATATGCTACGACTAAAGTAAAAAGTTTGATGTATATTAATTTCTAGTTTATAAGATTTTTAAATGAAATACAATATTTACTTTATGATTATTAAAATAGCACAGACTGAGGCTTAGAAATAAAACTACTAAAATACTGAGGCTTATAAATATAATATTACTCTGTTTCTAGTTTATTGTATTCATGATTGGAACCGAAGGGTTCCTCAATTAAAAAAGTTAGTACACATGTCTCAATCCCTTTGTTGAACAAACCAAAGAAAGTGAGCACCGCTAACTCAAGTTCCGTGTTTTTTTTTAAAAAATTCTCTCTCATCTATCGCAACTAATTCTCTTGAAAAACTGATAATAGTAGCTTTCCATTTTAGCCTTAAAAATGATTTTTTTATAGAAAATGATTTTTTTTTCAAAAAGCTAAAACAAACACCATTAAAAACTTTTAAAATGATTTTTTACTTTAAAAAATGATTTTTACACAAAAAAAGCTATAACAAACGCACCCTTAATATATGATTAATTTGTTGTCTAACATAGATAATTGATTATCTCTTTTCATGTAACTTATTTTGAAGTTATCTTACTGTAGTTTAGATAAATCATTCAATTTTGTGTTTTATATAATTTTTTGTTGAAAATCATAGTTAGGAAACCTAATCTAAATATAAGAAAAATAGAATCGGTATTTTTTGAGTATCTATTATATTTTAAAATTGGATTATATGTATAAATACATATATTCTCTACTTCATAATGAATTATCTATAATATTTTTTGATTAACTCAAATCTGCTAATACTTTTGTTGAAAAAAAAATCTTCAAATTTATTATTACATGTTGGATAAATTTACAACTCATACGAATAATCCATGCGAGTATGGATAAATACACTAGTATAAATTATTATGCTCCATGGGTTTTTTTTTTGTCACCTTTAATTAATCATTAAGATTAAGAAGACAATAAATAAAATACACGGTGTTACAGCACGTGGCTACTGATGGGCCGTGGGAGAAAAATCTGAAGAAAGTGGAGGAGTGGCATACACATTGCGTAGCTTATACCCACAATAACAGTATCCAATGACCTGTAGGCAATGGTGGGCCCTCGTCTCATATCTTAGTCTTGTTACACCAGCCTAATGCCAAGTGGCAAAAGGCCCAGGCCCACGTTGTGGCCCACTTGTTTGCTTATTATTCACATTCCAATAGTCACTTCTCTTTTAATTTAACGTACAAATTGTGATTGAAGCCCCCCCCCCAAAACAAAAAAACAAAAAAAAAAAACCCCAAAAGGGTACATACAAATTGTGGGAGCAACGAAAATGGTTTTGGTTTCAAACGTGTATGTACCTCTCAAGTCGCTGTCTATTAGCAAATCAGGTATTTGCCCATATTAATTTGTTTGACTTCAATTATTGATTTTCTTGTTACTTTAGTGTTGGTTCGGCATACTTAAGATATATGAAAAAGTGATTACTCCTAAAAGCTGCAATACTTTTCTATTTAAACTAGAAAAGAAGTTTATAAAAAAATACTAGTATAAAAAAAGAAAGGATAAAATTGTCATTATAAATTAATCACAGAAGAAGTAGTACACTATACTTAGAAGCACTTATCTTTTAAATATTTTATTTAATTATATTTATTACAGTTTCAAAAAAATATACTGAAAACATATTAAAAGAAAATAGGTTGTATATTTTAAATAATTTTTCTTTAATATGTCATGATTATTCTAGCTAAAAACAAAAGGAAACAAAATGGATGAATAATTAGTGTGCCATCATTTGCATATTAGTGTGCTTAATTTAGTGAACTATGCTTGTTCACATGTAGCTCTGATCGATTCACAAGCGCGTAGGGTCACCACCACTTGGAAAAAGGACGACCAACGCAGTCATACACAACTACCATCAATTTAATTTATTATTAAATATTGTTGCTAATTACTCAATAATTGTATCAACAACCCTAGTGATGGCGTATCCATAACCGTAGGTCAGTGAAGTCAAACTATTTAACTTCAATTAATAATTATTATCATACATATAAAAATAAAGACATAAATGTTAAAATCAAGTTTTTTTAATATATCTAATCATATAAATTACATACATACTTATAATTGTCCTCTACGTGATTTCATGTTTTGAAATCGTTGAATGATCAGCTCATTATAATGTTCTTGAACACATCTTTCACAATATAAGTCATTAGGCAATTATTCAGCCATTTATCCCTAACCTCTTTTTTCACATAATTAGCACTAAAAAGAAATATCAATTCTAGAAATATTATTTCTCTTTAAACAATACATTTCAAAACTATCATTTTTTTCAATTACATAAGGCACAGAAGCCATTAAAAAGCACAAAATAATTATATACTCTAAAGTTAACATGTCTACTTAGCATCAGTTATTAGGAAAGAAGTTGGTAGCAATAATAATAATTTTCTAGAAGTGAATAACTCTAAAAAAACTGAAACTAGCTAGTCAAAAGAAGTTTAAAAAATTGAAGAATTGCATCTACTATTGAATAGTATTGTTCCTACAATTTTTTTTTGGAGATCTAAAGTCAATTATGAAAATACCAAATAACCTGACTGAAACCGTATTCACAAAATGACATGTAAGAGTATATGAAGGGAAAAAAAAGGTTTACGTAAGGAGACCAAATAAAAAGGGAGAAATATGGCAATAGGTGCAAAATATTAGAATAAGAGGGTCAACATAAAAATTTTATAAGAGATTTTAAAAATTTTAGATGGTGGAAGTACATATCCTGACCTCTATTTAGACCCGCCGTGAATGTACACCTTTATAATATCTAGTTTACTCATAGTAAAAGAAAAATATTAAATGTATATACTTTAAATTAAGTATTTAAAAAACATATATAATTCCGTGAATGCCAAAACCATAATATTACAGAATCGATTTTGATAATATTGGTTCCCTTTAGAATGGTAAATTAAAAATATATAGTATCTTTTGAGCATCGATCCCAAAACCGTCTAGGTATTTGCTGTTTGGGGGAAATCTATTATCTATATATTGTTAATTTTTGGGTTGAATGAATTATCAAGATCATCAACGTATAAGGGCAATGTGATCTAGTGAATGTGGCGTGGGGGAATATTGGGAAAAACCTAAGTCCAACATAGACTAGAGGTAAGGTCTCAAAAGAGTTTATAAGCAAAGGACACCCCTCACCTTACAAACCGGTTTTGTAAGAATGAGTTAAGTCTAAAATCCTAATAGGCTATCAAAGTCTATCTTAGATCCATTGGGTCATCCATCGCATTATACATGCACCAAGCCCAACAGTGTTAGGCGTGAGGGGGTGTTTTGGAAAAAACCCAAGTCCAACATAGATTAGAGGTAAGATCTCAAAAGAGTTTATAAGGAAAATATACTCCTCACCTTACTAGCCGATTTTGTAAGGATGAGTTAGGCCCAAAATCCTATAACGTGTGATTGAGACTCTGTGTGGGGCTATTATGTAAATCTCATGCCTTTGTCTAAGCCATGGGAAACATATGCTCGGTCGGGGAGAGACATTTGCTTTAATTAACAATTTAAAGGTTTGAACTATACAACTAGGTTAGTTACGAGAAGTTGGTTTATCTATTGGTACGTTCATCTTAATTTATATATATATATATATATATATATATATATATATATATATATATATATATATATATATATATATAAGTTCAACTAGCACATCTGGAGACAGATTCTTCTGCTGTTATATTCTTGTAAACCTGCACAACAATCATATCCAAAGAGTGGCCCCAGTATAGATTCTTGACGACGGATCTTGGTATATACTACTGGTTATATATTGATTCTCTATGGACATCGATCTTCAATATATATTCACCTAGCTAGCACATTAATTTGGAGACAGATGCTAGCTTCAAATAGTACTAGTATGTAGCAATACTGGAAAACAGTTGAAAACGGATGTTGACAGTCAGACAAGTTGCTATTCCCTCTATCTCATATTGTTTGTCATATTTAGAACATTTAATTATTCCAGATTATTTGTCACTTTAAAATATCAAGAAGTATTAATGACTTGTTTTTCAATAATACTCTTATTCATTTGTATTTTAACCAACTACTATTAATTAGTTCTCCTAGCAAACTACCACTCCACTACTACAAACCATTCCAATTAATAAGGATATTTTATTCAAGAGAGATTATTGTACCATAGAAATTAGTACAATCAATCATTTTCTTAAGAAATGTACATAACCTTAAACGACAAACAATATGAGACGAAGTGAGTAATTATTATAGCTTGATCAGAAGTTTATTGATTTGAAATGAGTTTTAAATATTATCATTAATTTTTTTTTGTAAGATTTTTTTTTGTAAGGTCTGTAACCAGAGAAGTTATTTAGCTAATTAATAAGACCCCTAGAAGTTTCAACTTTCAGAGGAAAGGATGGTGATCATTGTGTACACACATATCAAGTCCCTCGAGATCGAGTCTCGCGTAGGTGGCTTGTTGGTAGCCAAAGGGACATTGAAGGAATTTTAATGTAGAAGTTTGGGGTTCGAACCCCTCCCCCTGTAACATCCTGATTTTAGATAATCTTTAATAATATTTTAAGTATAAGTTAGATTGGGGATTAAGTGATAAAGGGAGGTTAAAAACCTTAATTTGGAAAAAAAACGGGCTTAAGAATGACTAGAAAGGCTTAGAAAACTCTAGAAACGACTATAGGGGTAAAAATGAAATTTCAGTCCATGAGGATCGTCGCGACGCGACAGAGATTTCAAAGGAATCCATCGCTACACGATTTGAGGCGGTGGAAGAAGGGTCTGGGCAGTTCCGTGGATCGCGACACGGTCAGATTAAGCCTATGATCATCGCGACGCGATGTAAGGCAGTCGTAAGTCAATGATTTCAGCCGTTCAATGACTGACACGTGGCGTTGCTCGCGACGCGACAGAAATTACACTGATGTCCGTCGTGATGCGATTGACCACTTTTAGCCTATAAATAGGTGATCTCCCCTTCATTCCATTTCGTCCCTCATCCTCTTCTCTTCCTTCTCTCTCTAACTTCTCTCTCTAGAGATTTCTAAGGAATTAGTATGCTCTGTGCTTACCTCTACTGAGGACCTGGCACATCAGAAAATCCTTAGTAAGTAGTCTTAGAGATTTAGAAAGGGAGTGAGACTTGGAAGGCCACTGAGGAGCAAATATGCTCTGCACTTGCCTCGAGTGAGGATCATGTGCATCAGAAAGCTCTTAGTAGGCAATCTTAGGAGGAGAGAAAAGAGTGAGGAATGTCCTAAAAGGCCAGTGAGAGTGTGAGTGAGTGTGGCAAGATAGGAGCTTAAGTAGCAGGCTCGAGGATAGGAGTACGAGTAGCGATTACGGGAGGAGTACAGATAGTGGCAGCAACGACAACGATCTTCTAACCAGGTGGGAGCAAGAAACCTTACACTCTGGGGATGGTAGGATAAAGTAGCATATATAAATGTGCGTAGGGTGACCCAAGCCCTACTAGGGGTTGATGACCCAACACCCTAGGAGGGGTGTTGTGACTATGACTGCTAAGGATAGTAGTCGGTAGTCCATCAACCATAGGTATTACTTTTGTATGGAAACCCTAGGGTATAGGACTTATAATGGATTGATGATTATGTGTATTGTTAATATGTTCGTAGTTGGTCGCCTAAGCGACGCTAGGGCAAATCCATAAATTAATACTGGATAGTGTGATGTTGATATAATCGCTGGTAGTTGATGTTGTTTAATGTGATGATGACTGATGACGACTAATGTGTCATTGTTGATATCTGTGTAATTATATTGCTATGTTGGATAATGTGCTTACCATGTTAACTGATACTTGGAATATACTTTGTCTCTGATTGTTGATTTTGCTTGGGGTCGAGATAAACTATTGATATAATAAGAATATCGAATAAATAGATCTTGGCTAGTAAGATAGACGTGATAAGCTATAGGGGAAACTGGGTTAGCTAAACTATGAGTGGTGAAAGGAGAGTGACGCTATTAGATTGACAGTTAAGTGCAGAGTAGTTTGGAGTAGAGTACATGATGATAGGGTGTGAGAGGAAAGTTGGTGGAGTTAGACTCAGAAATAATAATACTATAGGACCAAGAGATAATAGGTGTGATTTTAGGTAAACACTGTTATTGGTTGTACTTAGGTGTGAGTGCCATTTATATATGTATTCTATTTTTGCTTTCCCACTTTTACAGTGTGTAATGTGTTTCTTAATTCGTTTCTGTTTTCTTTGTTTTGCATTTTCTTCATATAAAACAGGTAACTTGGATTTGATGAAGACATCAATAGCAGAGTAGGATGTACGGAGGTACTCAGTATGAGTAACTCTCTCCCCAGTTACGTGTCACAGCCAATGGGTCAGAATCTGTATATGTATTATATAATTTGAGGGCCCAAGACGCGGGTTTCTGTAGAGACATTTAATCTTATGTGTATGTAATCATATATTCAGGATCTTAATAAAATAGTATTTTCAAATACATCTATATGGCTTCATTATTCGATTTGAATTTAATAAATAATTATACTGTAGCGCTCCAGAAACGGGATATTACACCCTCACCCCTCTAACAACTAACAACTAATTACTAACCACTAGGCTATTTGACTATCAAGAAAAAAAAAGTCCCTCGAGATCGATTAATTATTAAGGTCCTTCGTATTTAGAAAATAATTGTCCCAGCTAGGTAGTTCAAGACTTCAAGTAGGAGTCTGGTGTAAGGAGAGAGGGAGTTGGGGTTCGAATCTCCCCAAAAATGGAAAGAAAAAAAAAGAGAAAAAATATTTTAGTTGTTCAAAAAAACAAGAAAATAATTAAAACTAAGAGAATTAATATTATATTGAATGACACACAAATTTTTGTATGAAGGTGGAATTATGTTCTATAAATACCTGACATTTTATAATTAATTTTTATCCATTATCTTGTTCTTGTACTATTCCTATTCCAAATGTGATTTGCGACCAAACTTAGCTACAGTGGGATTTGACAAATCTGGGATTGCTCTTGGCTGAAATGTGATGATAACCCACGAATCATTACTCCATAGCCACATGACCCGACTCTTTTCATGGTCCGAAATCTCTTCTACCCAGACTCTGTAGCTTGGGATGAACCCCTGATCCGCAATCGTTTTCACCCAAGGGACGCAGCTGAAATCCTCAAAATCCCATTGTTGTGCCCTAATAGACAAGATGAAGTTATTTGGAGATTTGACAAGAGAGGCACTTATACTGTTCGAAGCGCTTACAGAATTTGTATGGAACGACTGGTAAATCGCGATGCTCTGAAGATTGATAGTCAGTGGTGGCAACTTTGGGCCTTGAAGATTCCCCTAAAATTCGCGCCTTCATGTGGCGTCTGGGGAGGAATTGCTTGCCCCACCGAGAGAATCTGTGGTGAAGAGGTGTAGAGTGCCCAACATCGTGTGTCTGCTGTGATTCATGGAGCGTGAGCAACTGTCATTTGTTCCTCGTGTGCCCTGTTAGTGTCGAATGTTGGCGGCAACTCTCGCTATGGAACACCTTGGAAGGTCTTATGCTTCAGGCCGAGGGTTTCGATGATGTCTTCAAACAGATTTGGGCGTGTCTCAGCAATGAGGAATTGGAAGTTTTTGCGATGACACTCTGGAGCTTGTGGAAAAGCCGCAATCTCATTATCTGGGAAGGCAAGCGTGACACAGCTGTTGGGGTTTTGGCTCGTGGTGCTGATTTGCTGTAATCGTGGCAGCTAGCTTGAAGACCCCTTACATCGCACCATGCCCCGCCTCAAGGTCACACAACTAGGTGGCAACCTCTGGCCCCTGGGTTTGTTAAATGTAACGTTGATGCGACAATCTTCAAGGAACATCAACAGGTGGGTATTGGGATGTGTGTCAGGGATGAAGCAGGGAACTTCATTATGGCCTGGACGGATTGGGTCTATGCCCATATGAGTGCCATTGAAGCTAAGGCTTGGGGTCTTGCTAAAGCTCTCGAATGGGTTACCACGGCTGGATTCAACACTGTGGTGTTTGAGATGGATTGCAAACAGGTAGTTGATGATATGCACAAAACTAAACCTGATAGATCGGAGTATGGTTCCATTCTTATGGAATGTCGAACATTTCTCTCTAATCACAACAATTTTCAGATTGTTTTTTTCTAGGCGACAAACTAATGGTAGTGCTTATGCCTTGGCTAAGACATCTACCTCCTATGTTATTCGCAATGACTTTCATTATGTTCCTGATTGTATTTTGGCAATTATTAGTAATGAAATGAGTTAACTTGGATTACGTCAAAAAAAAAAAAAGTTTTATGTGCACTTTCGAATTCAAAACAGGAAAATCAACTCTCTCTCTCTCTCCACATGTCCTAATAGTAGAATTTCATAAAATCTGTATGCGTAAGTTTTCTCCGTTTGGTATTCATAGTTCGTGACTTTAATTATTGCAGGAAAACATTCTTATCAATAATGTTGCTCAAAAACTAAATATAATTTAGTAAAACCCAAAATAATTTTCCCATGCATGCGCGCAGATTACATCTCTAACACAACCTAACTAACTAATTCATTTTCTTCATTACTGAAAAAGGAAGACATATGTACTCAAAATGGCATGAGAACTTGCCGAAAGAGGAAGCTGCACTATTATTAATCTTCATTTTAGATGCTTGGATATCACGCTAATTACATGAGGCAGACGTTAAACCAGTGAGGGAAATAGACACTTTCTGGCGGTGGGTCTAGTCTTGTCATTACCATACCACAAACAAAAAATGAAATAGTCAAAAACTTACTCCATCCTTTTCACAAAAACTATCGTTTAAGGTTTATTCACCATGATTAAAATATGTAATAAATAAGGTAATGAGTAGAATAATTTTATCAAATTACCTTTGTTATTTATCCTTTTTTTAGTTTTTGCAAATAAATTAATCAATACACATCATGCACCTCTCACAAGTCACAATGCACGTCCAACTACCACTATATTGAATGTGCAGTTTTTTTATTCGGCTGACTTAATGGACATGCACAAATCAATGTGCAGCTGGTAGTTGGACGTGCACTGTGACTTGTGAGAGGTGCATGATGTGTATTGATTAATTTATTTACAAAAACTAAAAAAAGAATAAATTACAAGGGTAATTTGATAAAATTTTTCTACTCATTACCTTATTTATTGTATTTTTTAATCTTAGTGAATAAACTTTAAAAGACAATTTTTGTGAAACGGAGGGAGGGAGTAATAAGCGAAAAAGTGCCGAAGTCAAAAAATACGTTCAGCTTCGTAACTCTAACAATGGGACGCTGTCTCCTTGATCAGCCATAAAGACTAATTTCACTCTGTACCCTTGAGACCAATGTATCTCCATCAACTTGGTTTTGTTTAGCTTTACTTGTCTCTCACATACTACTATATACTTATAAATTCGGTCAAGTATTTCAATTTATAATATTAATTAAATCGCATTTTTGTACTAAAAAAATCGCAGTTAATTAAGATCCATATATATCCACATGTAATCACAGATGTATTATGTCATGTGGATCAGTACGTGGATGTATTAAATTTTGTAAGCTATTGATTTATTGCTTGTATTTGGTCCAACATCAATCATGTAATAAAAGGAACATGTTATTAGTGATTGAAATAATTTGAGATTAATTAAAGTATCCTTTGCAATTGCAATCCCCAAAAAAAGGATTTGTTGTGAATTGAATTTGAATCATGTTGCCGTTAGCAAGAATAATACACTTGAAATTACATTTTTTTTTTGTTGAGGAAACACTAGTAATGAATTACATAACTAATAATATTGTTGTTAGTAATTCAAGTCTGCTAGCACCAGACGCACTAACCAGGTGCTATCGCACCAGACGCACTAACCAGATGCAGTTACCAGACGATAGAGTTAGCTGTTACAGTTTTTCTAGAGTTAGTTAGTTTTGTGAGTCTGTTTCAGGGAGTTAGTTAATAATAACTTATTCTGTTTTGGTATTAGGTGATAAGGGTGTGTTACCCGACGTGGGACTTTGAGTCTTGGTATATAAACACTTGTATGCTTCATTCTTTGATAAAAAATACACTTTCACAATTCCAAATACTTCTCTCGACTCATCTCTGTCTTTTACATTTTCATTGATCTCTGCAACTGTGAGTGTGTGTGAGTTTATGAGTGTGAGATCAATTTGTCTCTAACAAATTGGTATCTAGATCCTATAAGTTTCTGGAGAGGAAGAGAGATCTTGTGAGGGAGTGAAACACCAAATCGAGTGATTCTTGAGTATTCTACATTCTTCAGTTTTTCTGCAAGGTGCATCAATGGCGGGCAATTGTCATTTTCCGGCAAATCTACCCATTCTTGATGGCAAGAACTAGGAGAAATGGTGTATATATTCAGATGCGTGTAATCTTCGGGGTTCAAGAGGTGCTTGAATTTGTGACTTCGGACTATGAGGTGTTGGGAGAAAATCCTACAGAGTCTCAAAGAACAGCACACAAGGAGGCAAAAAAAGAGGGATTGCAAGACATTGTTTCTTATACATCAGTGTGTGGATGCAAATACATTTGAGAATATTGCAGAGACAACAACTTCAAAGGCTGCATGGGACATCCTAGAGAAGTTCTATGGAGGAGATCCAAAGGTGAAGAAGGTGCGGCTTTAGTCATTAAGAAGACAGTATGAATTGTTGCAAATGAAGAATGAAGAAAAGATTGTTGATTACTTCACAAGATTGGTGACCCTTACAAATCAAATGAAGAATTGTGGTGAAACCGTGTCTCATCAAACACTACTAGAAAATGCGGGCGTATCGACGGCCAAAAGTCGTCGGTAACACCGAAAAGCCGTCGGAAAAGTAAAATTACCGACGGCCTATAGGCCGTCGGTAAAACGGGCGTCGCAAATGTTTACCGACGAGCGAAACCATCGGTCAACGTCCGGAGGTAATTTTCGACGGCCTCGACCGTCAGTAATTTTCCAACGGCCTAGGCTGTCGGTAATTCCAGAAGTTTTTTCCGACGGCCGTACCCGTCGGTATACTTAAAATTTTTTTTATTCCCAAAATCTAATTAAATAATTAATTAAATTAATTGAATAATTTTTATATTTAATTTAATTAATCGATAGATTAATTAATTCCCATATTAAAAAATGTAACAGATTTATTTATTTAATTAAATTGATTACTTTTATTAATTAATTAATTAATTATTTACTTATTTAATTATTAATTTATTCCCATATTAAAAAATGTGATAACGTAAACCAAAAAATAAATTAAAAAAAAGAAACGCAATAAATAAATAAAAAATACGAACAAACATCAGTAATTAAAAAAATATCCGAAAATATAAAAAAATATCAGCACAAACATCACTAATAATCCTGGTAGTCCTGATCATGATCGAGATGCTCTACACCATCTGCGTCATCGACATGATCAGTACCAGGAGGCGGAGGAGGCTGCTGGCGAGCTAGCATCTGGTACATCTCTTCCTGTTGCTGCAGCACTTGAGCCAAAATGGCGTTCGTCCGACGGGTCTCCTCTTGCTGCTCGGCCAGTTTTTGCTTCACCTCGGCTAACTCCTGCTCATTCGCGACTGAGCGACGACTGGCACCACCACTACTCGATGACTCCCCGATGTGGAGGGGGCTGTTGCGCGTAAATCGCAAGTGCACGATCACGTCAAGTTATAGTATAAAAGATTATCGTCTCGACAGGGAATTAGAATGATTACTGCTCTACTTAGATTAATTTGTTATTTAAACAAATGGTTTGAAGTGAAATTGGATTTAAAAAAAAAGAAAAGAAAGAAATTTAAAATAAGAACAAAAATTATGATTATGGAGTTACTGAGGTTCTGGGTTCATTTTATACTAATATTTATTCACTTAACCAATTTATAAAAAAAGCTGAGAAAATATCCTTATTGATTACCAATCATCTATTCAAAAGCTATTAACACAGTTTGGTCATGCAATGTTAACAATCTTTCTCCTAATTTATCACTTTGTTTGGTCATTCAAAACAAGTAAATAGAAAGAGCATAAAGCATCAATAGATTTATCAATTCAATGACTGACTGAAAATGAACACACTTTGTTTGCTCATTCAAAGCATACAAATTCAATTAATCCTAGAGTTCCATTACTAATTAAAGGTTCGGTTGCCACACAATTAATAACCAAGTAAAGAATGACCAATTCTTATAGAATAAATTTACCAGGAATAATTTAATCATAAGGATTAAGAACTCATATTATAAATTAAATTAAGATTATAAGCATAGTAAAAGATTCCCCATCACCACAGTAATAGAATTAGTTGCACATTATAATTGAAGATAATAACACTACAACAATTCTAGAATCCATAATAAAATTTAAAGAGTAAAGAAATAAAATTACAAAAACTAAAATAACAAAATAACAGAAGAAAATAAAGCTAAAAAGGGAAGAAATGAGTCAGGAAATGTATCTGCACTCAAAATGGACCTCTTTTACAATGAAACTGCGCTGCTCCTTTTATAGCCAAAAATTTGGGTTCAGCACGGCCTAAGCACGGCCGTGCTCCAAGGTCGTGCTCCCTTTACAGTCTGTCTACGCGTCACCGACCTTACCGACATGATTTTCTGATATTTTTAGTTGAGCACGGTCGTGCTTCATGATGAAGAGGTCGTGCTTCATGTTAGAGTCCATCCAATTTGTGACAAAGTTGTAGGAAATTCCCTTAGCATTCCAACGCCACCAAGAACGCCTTAATCTGATAACTACAGCTCCAGATATGATTAAGATACCAACCAGCTATCCGGGGAGCGCGTGGACGAGCGTGAGGCGCGCTCATGGCTAATTACTGCTTCAGGTAAGCATGGACATGCTTTATTATATTATCTGAAGGCCGTGCTTAGGATTCTGGGCCTATTTCAAGCCCAAATTTGTATTTAACCACCATATTGCCTAATTTTCTATTTCTGCACAATTTAGATTAAAAGAGAGTGAATTTCAATTGATAATATTCAATAATTATTCAAATTACATTCTAATATCCTTATAAAAATAATGCAATATTGGTGTTATCAGCGGCTGGTCCCTTTCCTGTAGTTGTTGGCAAGGTCTCCAGCACCATATAGGCGACCCTTCTTTTTGCCGCCAACAACATCTACCCAAACTCTGAGCGGTGCAAATGGATCGTCAGGGCTCTGAGACGGGGAACCTGATGATGTCTGAGACCTAATCTGAGACATCCTCGCCTCAAACTCCTCCTGTCAAACATAAACAAATAAGTCAATTTTTTTTGTAAGAAAATAATATAAACATTATTAAAAAACTATTCATTATATTTTACAATTACCTGGGCCCACCTCGACCGATCATCAACAAAATCACTGGTACTCCTCCTAATATGAGTTGCACGATGGAGCTCGTGCAACTGTACCTCTCTACCCAACCTCCTTAGCTGTAATTATTTAATAAAAAACCTTAAATAAATAATAATAATAATAATAATAATAATAATAATAATTATATAACACGTACAAGTCGAGCTGCGTGCTGCGCCTGACTGACGGAACCTCCGGTGTACAAGCCCCCACCATTCTCAGAGGCTTTATTCTTCTTGGCCTTCTCACTGGTCACCTTGAACTCAGGGGAGTTCCAGTGAGCTACCAGCTGCTGCCAGAGCTGATCCCATATCCAGTGGGGTAATTATCCTCAATTACTGCTGTGATAACCTTCGCAGCTGGCTTTGAGGGAAGGAACCTGAACAATAAAAAGATGTCAAACAAATTAAATATATATATATATATATATATATATATATATATATATATATATATATATATATATATATACACACACATATATAAAAATATGTCAAACAAATTAAATATATATATATATATATATATACACATGTAAATTATTAATAACTAAAAAAAAATGTAAATACTTACCCTTTACTAGCCGGCCTGATAATAACTCGGCCATCATGTAGCATCTCAAGATCCTCAACGACCTCCTGGTCAACCTCTTGCTGCTCAACCTCCTGTTGCTCATCCTCGTCCTGCTCAACCCCCGTCTGACCAGGTGTATGGCTCGTGCTATACTCATGCTCGGACTAATGAGTATCGGGCACCGTCTCAGGCACAAAATGGGAGGAAGAAGCGCCAAGTGCTGGAACCCCGAGTTGGGGATCATGTAAATGGGAGCCAAATGGGGTGTCGATGCAGAAGGTGCTGGAGGCTGTGTAGGTGCCGAATGTGACATAGGCTGTGTAGGGGTCGAAGGCGCTGGAGGCTGTGTAGGCGTAGATGTACGTGGACGTTGTGTGGATGACAACGTCGAAAAGCCAGCAACGTCACGCCTAATAATGTTCGGCCTCCCACGACCGAGGGGGGTCGATGGAGATGCCCTTCCCCTTCCATTTACCACCAGTGGGTGGTCTGGGGGGTCGGATCCTGATCCTCCTGATGCCATATATATCTATAGAGCAATTCAACAATAAAATCATGAAATATTATATTTAAACATAACAATATTAAAAATGAATTCCATAAAAATAAACAACAAGTTATGAAAATAACTGACAAATTAAAATGTATTGTTAGACATTAATTTCTCTAATTGTAAAAAGTTAAACAATTTCATTCTGCCCATTCTGCCTACTCTACTTCGGCATCGTCTTCAGATCATGATGGTTCTGCCATTTCTTCATTTAATTCCTCATCTCTATCTACATCTTCATATGTGATTGGATTGTCACGTAGTCGAGAAATGGGTTCCACTTCATTTACTACGTTGACATGAGACATCTCATCCACTTGATAAGCCACTTCTTCCTGTGGATCATCTGCTTCAATGCAACCCCTTGGTTTTGTCTTTATTGCAACACACCAACCTTGTTTGTCCCTTCGAGTTGATGGATAAGGGACATAATACACTTGTCTTACATGTTGTGCCATGATAAACGGATCAAACATTTGGTATCTTCTGCTCATGCATATCTCAACAGTATTATATTTTCGATCCACTCTTGTGCCTCTACTTGACGGATCAAACCAATTACAATAAAATAACAATATTCTTTTAGTATAGTCTAAAGTATTGTACGCCAGTTCATATATATGTTGAATCACGCCGTAGAAGTAGTCTTCACCTCCATCTATGACATCTTTTACATAAACTCCGCTGTTAATTGTTTTTTCCCCTCTGTTTTTAACTGGGTTTGAAATTTGTATCCGTTTATGAAAAACGTGTGCCAATACCATCTTCACCTCCACAACCTTTTGAGATCGTCAATGAGAACCTGTAAATAGATGCCAATACCATCTTTTGGATTAACTGGACCCGAAATAATACAAGTCAAGAACATATAAGGCTTAGACATGCACATTTCGGGAGGAAGATTGTATGGGGTAACAATAACTGACCAGTAAGAATAAGGTTTCTCCGTTGATTGAACATACGGGGCAAAACCATCAGAGCATAAGTCAACTCGTACATTACGTAGATTTGCTGCAAATTCGGGATGCACATGATCAAAGTGCTTCCAAGCTTCACCATCAGATGGGTGGCGCAACATACCTGAAGTGCTTCTATTCTTATAGTGCCACACAACAATCAATCCTTTTAGATTCCAACCCCAACTTTGACACTAAGCTTTTAGCCTCGTAATAACTTTTTGGCAAACCATCTCTGATAGGTGACGAGTCCAACATAATTTTCGTTACGAGATCCAAGCACACATCCGTAGCACCACAGTTGGACTTAAGCGCTAAAAGCCTCACACACATTGATAACTTAGAGTCTGCATACCTTTCAAACAATATTTGTTTCTAACAATAGATTATAAAATTTTTGTGCTGTCTCATTTGGAAGTTCATCTATGTCATCATACTGTTGCTCCTCGAATGATACGTTGACCCCCAAGGCATCACAAACCATATCTTGCATCAATTCAATTTGCTCACCATATCCCGTATCTACACAACTGCTTGAAGCACCTGTGCAATTATCGCTAACCCCTAAATCAACCCGAGGCAACTCTTCACCATGTCTAGTCCAAATCCAGTAATTAGGCCTAAATCCAACTCTCTGCAGGTGATATATGACCTCACCTGGGCTCTTAATCTTTCTGCAATCGCAATTAAAACATGGACATCTAATCCCTCCGTTAATTATGAAATCTTCATGTGCCATTGCGGCTTGGACAAAGTGATCAACCCCATCGCAAAAAGATTGTTTCAAACCCCCTATCCCCGGATACAACCTATCGTACATCCAACTAAGACTCGAAGGAAAAAATTCCATCTGCTGCATGTTAAAAAAATGACAATTTCAGCAGCACGACGTTCTTACAACCGCTCTCTTTCTTTAAATGGTATGACCCTATCCTATTCGAGGAAAAACTTTTTCAGAACTCGTATAATAGTCCTTCCTTAATTCTCATATCTTATAGTTGACAAAATTTCGACAGCATTTCCCATTGGTCTCTGAGTACACTAAATGATCGCAGTTATGAATACTGCGATCAAGTATGCACCCAGAGAACAAAAGGAAATGAATCGAACCGAAATTTCATCAAATATAAAGATACGAGAATTAAGCAACAACTATTATACGAGTAAAGAAAAAGCTTTTCCCAAACTGTCCGACTTGGACAATTCAAGGTTCAATATACAATAAACACGTAGTACCCTAAAAGAGTACATGCACTCAATAATATATTGAACCTTAAACAGGAAGCTAAGGATTTTCTCTGATACTAATAACAATAATCAAACATCCATTTCATCAATAATTAACATAACAATTTTCGTATAATAGTTAAGTTAATTTTCTATGCACGATTCACATGTAAAGAAGGATGCAAAGCAAATGATTCACTAAAAATCAAAATTAGAGATGATAGAAGCAGAAAATCGACTTGGTCATTTAAAAAGAAACATGTTGGAAGTTGACATCCTCTTAAAGGATAGAATTAGACAGGCAGAAATGGCAAGGGAAAGAAGTACAGAGAGATGTATAAAGCAAATTGCAGCCAAGGAAGCACTTGGGAAGGCCAAACTTGCACTGGAAAATTAATTACTGGTGACTCAATGTTTATCCAGTGAATGTAGTGGAGTAGTTGTGAGTAGTGTACTTGATCTCTTCCTCCTACCTAGGGCCAATCTAACATATGTATAATGTATTGTCTAAGGATCTTCAATCTTGCTTTCTACTTCAAGTCTTTAAATAACAACATATGTTCAAGTACACAACAACCAACCAAACCTTTTTTCACCTAATTGCATAATAGGTACTAATGGGACAATTCTTAGAGGGTTAAGCACGAGTCCTTCAATGCTGTGTGTTGCTGCTTTAGCCACTACATCATTCATCCATTTCATCAATAATTATACATCTTATTAATGGTGGTTCGATTTACACAACAAAACCTAATAAGGTCATGAAGCCTAAGCAAACATGGAATTATCAGCATTAATCACTTTACTAAACACTTCGTACTCGAGATGTGATACTAACCAATTCGTGATCATAACCCCTTCTTAGATCTCAAATATAGATAAGGAATACAAAGTACTCACTCACGTATATTTGTTAGCCAAAACATACATCACTTCAAAATTCCCTCTGTGGAGAGAACTATAAAGGAAATCAAAGAAATATGTTGGTGTGGGGGTCAACAGCCAACCCTTTTCCACCCAAAAAGAACCGACAAGACATATCAAGCCAAAAGCATGATAGAAAAATATTCAATAATACTATTTAAAGCACGAAATCACTAACAAAAAAATAATCCTATAACATACAATTTAAAGCACGATATCATTAACAACCCTAAACCCTGTAATATACAATTTAAAGCACAAAATCACTAACCATGTATGATCAAGTTTTCACAAAATTGGGGTGTGACACTGACCAATTCGTGATCATAACCCCTTCCTAGACTCTCAAATATAGGTAAGGAATATAAAAGTACGCACTCACGTATATTTGTTAGCCAAATCATACATCACTTCAAAATTCCCTTTGTGGAGAGAACTATGAAGAAAATCAAAGAAATATGTCGGTGTGGGGGTCAACAGCCAACCCTTTTCCACCCAAAAGGAAGCGACATTTCAAGAGAGTGCATACCTAATTCTCAGAACAAGAGAGTGCTAAGGAGAAGTAGAACGTCCGCTTCCTTCGATGCCAGTGGCGATCTCGGAGCAGTGTGGCGGCCTCGGACAAAAAATACTGGAAAAACATGAAAAAATTAAACTAACAAGCTACCATAGCAAGTACTATTATGACAATTCTTTTTAAAAAAAAAAAGACAAAGAGGGTGCACAAAAAAATTTCAATTAAATACCATAAACATATAAGCAAAGCATTGAACCTATGTCTATAAAAAATTACACACATTAAGATAAATTATGACAGTTTCCAGTCAAAGACTATTATGAATTAGCATTCAAATAAAATTGGTTTAACTCGAAAACGATATTCCTAGCAGAAATTAGAAGGATTTCAAGTAAACTGGTTCAGATATGGTTTCAAACTTGTTAACACATTTCAAAAATCTTAAAATCAGATTGCTATACCCATTTTATGCAAAGAGATGTTTCAATTTGGTATTCATATGCAAAGGAAATCCAAAAGAAGACATGAAGGGAGACTATTAAGAACGATTTTAGGATTTCATGAATCTATAATACTAGACCAAACACACCAATCATGAATTGATTTTAAAATAAGCTCCACACCAAACAATAACATGTTAGTAATGTAGTCACATACAGTGAAAACAAAGGAAATAATTATCACATACCTTGAAATTAATGTTCGGAGGAGACTGGGAGGCAATTTGGGAGAAGACTGGAAGGAGATTCTGAGGCCGCTTAACTGGGAGTTCAAGAACCCTAACTATGAAATCACAAACACAAAATGCCAATGAATAAATTATTCATATCACAGATTCAACAAGACATAAGATAGCAAAGGAAATTGAAACTGAGAAGAAGTGGTTAAGTTGGGCTGAGGCAGAGGAGGTTCTGTTAGTTCCTTTGTCTACAACAGTGGGTGGCCGACGGCATGGTGGTGGCGGCGGCACTTCAAAGGGGAGAGGGAGGATAAGGAGAAGGGGAGAGGTTTGGGGTTGGTGCTCACGGCGTGGTGAGTGGCCGACAGCGTGGTGGTGGCGGCAATTCAAAGTAGAGAGGGAGGACGGAGGACGGTGGCCGGGGAGAAGGTGGGTGCTGGTTGGCATGGCAGAGAAACGATTGAGAGAGAAGAGAGTAGAGAGAGCAGGAGAGAATGAAAAATGGGGGTAGGGGAGAGGGGCTGGTGGTCTGGCATAAACAGAAGTTTACCGACAGCCACATTAACTTTACCGACGAGCTATTCCGTCGGTAAACGACACGACATTACCGACGGCTCTTTTCAAATACCGACAGTCATAACCATCGGTAACCGTTGATCATTTTAAATACCGACAGGCTAGCCTGTCGGTATTTGAAAAATTGGAGGGAACCTAAAACGTGGTAAATACAGACGCTGGAATACCGACGGCCCAAGACCGTCACAAAAAAATCAGCCTTTCCGATGGCGTAAGCCGTCGGTAGCCCAATCCATCGTATGTTGAATATTACTGACGGTCTACCGTCGATAATATTCAGCATACGACAGATTGGGCGTACTGACAGCTAAAGCCGTCAGAAAGGCCAGTTTTTTGGCGACGGTCTTGGGCCGTCGGTATCCCCGCGTAATGATAATTAAAAAGGTACTGCGTACTTTGACCTCTCAATTCGATTTTATAGTTGTCGATCGCTATAGAAGAATGAAAAATTTGAGCAAGATGAAAATTGAGGAGCTACAAGGTAGCTTAGAGGCACACGAACTAAGGGTGACTGAAAGAGGTTATGAAAGGGAGGCTGATCAAGCACTTCAGGCCCAGATTACAAAGAGATGAGAATGAGAGAAAAAGAAGTGGAAGAAATGGAAAGGAAAGTTTCAGAAAGGAGGCTGGTCACAAAATAAAGAAAAGGGCAAACTTGATGACAAACCTGAATCCTCCAATAAAAGAGGAGGAGGGTTTGCCAACAACAATGGCAAGAAGAGAGGGCAAGATAAAAGAAAGATCCAATGTTTCAATTGTGAAAAGTGGGGTCAAAGGTGATGCTCATGATGATTCGGACTCAGAACCAGTAATGCTCATGGTTACAACCTGTGCAGAGGGAACAAAATCAGAGACTTGGTACCTGGATACGGGTTGCTCCAATCATATGACATGACACACAGAGTGGCTAAAGGATCTGGATACAAGCAGAAAATCAAGAGTTAATCTTGCTGATAGTAGAACCATGTTGGGTGAAGGCATGAGGAAGATGTATTAAAGACAAGAGAAGGCAGAATAACAATCATTGAAGATGTATCATTGGTGCCTGGAATGAAGTGTAGCCTACCGAGTGTAGGTCAACTGGTACAAAAAGGCTTCTCTGTGACTATGAAGAATGATTTGTTTGAGTTGTTTGATCCAAGTCAAAAATCGGTGCTGAGATCTCCTATTTCAAAGAATAGAACCTTACATCAAAACAACAGAGGTGTAGTGTTTGACAGCCACAATGATCAACCAGGATGGTTGGCTATGGCATTTGAGGTTTTGTCATCTAAATTTCAAAAGCTTAAGTCAATTATTTTCTAAGGAATTGGCGATAGGACTTCCTAGAATCAATTTGCCCAATAAAATTTGTGAGACTTGCTTAGTTAGAAAATAACCTAGAAAGTAATTTAATTCTTACTTGCCTATGAGAGCATCCAGTGTTTTGCATGTGTTGCATTCTGATATACGTGGCCCCTTTGAAGTTCCCCCATTAGGTGGAAACAAGTATTTTATTTCTTTTGTTGATGAGTTTAGTAGAATGATGTGGCTGTTTTTGATCAAAACAAAAGGAGAAGCACTTGATGTGTTTAAGAAATTCAAGGTCTTGGCAGAAAAACAAAGTGATAAGGTGATCAAAGTGTTAAGGACTGATGGGGGAGGAGAGTATACATCAAAAGAGTTCAAGGCATTTTGTGAGTTACATGGCATTGTACAAACAACCCCATACACTCCTCAGCATAATGGCTTAGCTGAGAGAAGGAATAGGACTGTGCTTGACATGGCTAGGAGCATGATCAAACAATAGAATTTGCCAAATACATTTTGGGGTGAAGCAGTCACCACTGCTACTTATGTCTTAAATAGATGTCCCACAAGGAGGTTGAAGGAGCAAGTACCATAAGAGGTTAGGTCTGGCATGAAACCTATAGTTAATCATCTCAGAATTTTTGGCTCTCTATGTTACTTTCATGTGCCAGATACCAAGAGAAAGAAGTTACAAGACAAGAGTGAGCCTGATACTTGTCGGCTATAATGCTATTGGGGCCTACAAATTGTATGATCATGTGAAACAAAAGATTGTTGTGAGCAGAGATGTAGTTATAAATGAATCAGAGGCATGGGACTGGAAGCAGAAGAAAAGCGATGTCACTTCAGTATTTCCTGTAGCTTTCGAAGAAGAGGAAAATGTTGAAAATGAGAGGACCAATGCTACGACACCAGTACAAGGGTTGAGAACTTCACAAAGACAAAGGCAAGTGTCAAGTAGGTTGACTGATTTTCAGGTAGTGCCTGATAATGAAGTAAATTTAGATAGTGAACTTGTGCATTTTGCATTACAAGCTGATGCAGAACCAAATAGCATTGATGATGCCTTGAATGAACCAGTGTGGAGATCAACAATGGTGGAAGAATTGCAAGCCATAGAGAGGAATAAGACCTGGGAGTTAACTAAGCTGCCATTGAACAAGAAAGCTATAGATGTGAAGTGGGTATTCAAAGTGAAATTGAAGCCTGATGGAGAAATAGCCAAGCATAAGGCTAGGCTAGTGGCAAGAGGCTTTATGCAAAAGCCTGGATTGGATTACTTTGAGGTCTATGTTCCGGTTTCCAGACTGGAAACAATGAGACTAATGGTAGCAGTAGCTTGCAGCAGAAATTGGCCTTTGTTTCACATGGATGTTAAATCTACCTTTTTGAATGGACCACTAGAAGAGGTAGTCTATGTCACTCAACCACCTGAGTTTGAGATTGAAGGCAAGGAGGATATGGTATTCAGATTGCACAAGGCCTTGTATGGCCTTAAGCAAGCTCCAAGAGCTTGGAACAAGAGGATAAACTCATTCCTCACACAAAGTGGATCTGACAAGTGCACAGTTGACTATGGCATTTATGTGAAGAAATTAGGAGAATCAAGTGTGTTACTGCTGTGTTTGTATGTTGATGATCTTCTTGTGACTGGTAGAGATAATGTGGAGATTGAAATATTCAAGGAGTTGATGAAATCAAAATTTGAAATGACAGACTTGGACAAGCTAGCTTATTTCCTCGGGTTGGAGTTTGTAAACACTTCAAGGGGAATGATTATGCATCAAAAGAAGTATGCTTCAGAAGTTTTAAAAAGGTTCAAAATGGTGGACTGCAACTCAGCAAATACTCCAGTAGAAACAAGCTTGAATTTGGACAGTGGTGATGATAAAGAAGCAGTTGATGCCACTATGTTCAAACAACTTGTTGGTTCCTTGAGATATTTGTGCAATAGCAAGCCAGATATTAGCTTTGTTGTTCGATTGGTTAGCAGGTTTATGAGCAAGCCAAAGAAGTCTCATATGCTTGCAGCAAAAAAAAATTTGAGGTACTTGAAAGGTACCTTAATGTTTGGTGTATTGTTTCCCTCCAAATCAGATCAGAATTGCAGTGAGTTAATTGGCTTTTCTGATGCTGATTGGTGTGGAGATAAAGTAGATAGAAAGGGTACTACTGGGTATGTTTTCAAGTTTCTTGGAGCACCAATTTCATGGTGTTCTAAGAAGCAACCTGTGGTGGCATTATCGAGCTGTGAAGCTGAATATATAGTCGGGTCATATGCAGTATGTCAAGCCATTGATTTGGTTGGATTCAGTCTTGAGGGAGCTGATGATTGAAGTACAGAAGCCAATGCAGCTACAAATTGACAATAAATCAGCCATAAACTTAGCCAAGAACCCAGTTTCCCACGGGAGAAGCAAGCACATAGAAGCTCGATTTCATTTTCTCAGAGATTAGATGAATAAAGGAGTGCTGGAGGTGATACATTGTTCAACTGAGAAGCAGATTGCTGATAGGTGTGGTGTCATTAGAGGACTTGAATTAAAGGGGAATGTTGTTAGTAATTCAAGTCTGCTAGCACCAGACTCACTAACCAGATGCTATCACACCAGACGCACTAACCGGATGCAGTTACCAGACGATAGAGTTAGTTAGTTTTGCGAGTCTGTTTCAAGGAGTTAGTTAATAATAACAAATTCTATTTTGGTATTAGGTGATATGGGTGTGTTACCTGATGTGGGACTTTGAGTCTTTGTATATAAACACTTGTATGTTTCATTCTTTGATAAAAAATACACTTTCACAATTCCAAATACTTCTCTCGACTCATCTCTGTCTTTTACATTTTCATTGATCTCTACAACTGTGAGTGTGTGTGAGTTTATGAGTGTGAGATCAATTTGTCTCCAACAAATACTACTTATATTAAAACATGTTATTCTGATTCCTAGGCATGTAATAAAATCCAAAACTATGCATAAATTTGTAAATTTGTTGGAGCCAATAAATAAGGATTCTTGGTGATTATGATAATCTCAACTTTTAAAGCATTAACATAATATTTGACTAATTTTAATTGAGTTTCTATTAGGATTTAATTTGAATATATCGTCCGTATAAAAATATTTTATAAATCATTTAATGAGTACAATAAATCATGTGTTTTAAACTCATTAAATGTGGTAACAATATATTATTGAATGCCCGTGTAAAATACGTTTACATGCATAAAAATTAAACTCTTTAAAAATATGTGAAATTTGGTATGACGTCCTTTCATACTATTTCGTCTACTCTCTATATCCAAAAATAAGTGTCGCTATATAACAAAAAAGTTATTTAAAAATATGTGTTTTTATTTTTTTTCAATGTAACATTAATTATTTTATTCAAATTTACCTCAAAATTAATATTGTGTGCATCATTCCTAAGTTATTACTCCCTTCATCCCATTATATATGTCATACTTGGCTAAATCACAAAGTTTAAGAAAAAATAATAAATGAAAGAAAGAGAACAATAATTTTACCAAATTAATCTTGACAGAAAACATTTAATATTACGTATGGTTGGCAGAAAGCATTTAACATTAGGGGTAAAATTGACAAAAAGCATTTAATACTACATTGAAAATATAAAATGACATATATTTTGGGACAATTTTTTTCCTGTAAATGTGACATATATATTGGGATGGAGGGAGTATATTCTACTAAACATTTATGACATTGGTTAATACCTAGCTAATAATACTACTCCGTTCCTATATGTAAGTCCTCTTTAGGAAAAAAATTGTCCCTTTTTATAAGACATTTTTTAAATTACTGGATACATTAATTATTTTTTTACAAAAATACCCCTAATTAAATGAGGTGATCATTTCTCTCTCTTAAGTATCTCGAGAGATACTCCCTCCGGTCCTTATTATAAGAAACAAAACCCTAATTCACACAGACTAAGGAAATGTATTAAAAATAGTTTTTCCAATTAATACTCTTAAATATTTAATTTTTCCCCAAAAAATATTCTTTTTATGAACCAACCCACATGCATAGGAAATATGTTATCTCATTAATATAGGTCTCACTGTAAATAAGAGTAAATAGATATTAGACATTTAATGCACTAAAAGTTGATGTTGTTTCTTATAATTAGAACCACAAAAAAAGACTCTTTTGTTTTTTATAAAAAGGACCGGAGGGAGTAAATCCCAATAATTGAAGGATAATTTGGGAAAAACAATACATGTTGTTAACAAATTTAATATATCAACTAATTTTCTTAATTTGTGTGAATTGGTCAAAAAGGAGTTATACATAGAGAAGGAGATAGTAACAAAAATAGTTTTGTAAAATTCGTATACACTTATTTTAGAATGGAAGGAGATGAACTTGTAAGAATGTACTGCTCCCTCCAGACTCTTTTTAAGCAACAAAAAAAAAATCACGGTAACTAAGAAAATTAATATCTCCGGTCCTAATTATAAGAAGAAATTACGAAAAACACAAAGACCAAGAAGACATATTTAATATTATAAAATTGAACTCTCTTTCCAAATATACTCTTAATTATGTGCATAGGAAATATATAAGTCTATTAAAATAGTGGGTATAAAAAGTATTTTAGCAATTAATACATCTAGAAATTAGTCACTTTTTCTTATAATTATGATAAAAAAATCTCCAAAAATCCTCTTCTAATTAAGACAAGAGGTAGTAGTTAACTACATTAATTTTTTTAATTTCAGCTAAAAAATAAAGTTCATTCCCAAAATTACTCTTGATGACATTTAATGCATAGAACAAAAAAATGCACATTAGAAATAGAATTTGAATTAAATAACAGTATTTTCGGAATAAACTCATTAAAGAGAATATAAGTAGTTAAAATTGCTTATATTTTGAACCAAAGTAAATGAATTTTTTCCCCTTAAAATCGAGGGAGTAATTCTGACCACAACACTGCAACACAGTAAGTGACAGTGTTGCAGCACTGGTGTTTCATGCAATGGAGCATGGGTCACGGCAAAAGTGTGAAAGTCTTCTGATCATGACTTAGTGGAGTTTTTGGATCAGCAGAAACAACAAGGTCTGGGAAAATTCAGATGAGACCGCAACTTCAGTTTGTCACAAGGCAGCATCTTTCCTAGACCAGTGGCATGGCGCGAGGGAATCGGAGTCTGGGTCGTCTCCTGGTGTGCGTGAGCAGCGTCCCAGTAGGTGGACCAAACCACACCATGGATTCTTGAAATGCAATGTTGATGCGGCTTTCTTTCGAGAGCAAAATGCTACGGGAATATGAATTATTCTGAGGGACGAAAATGGTGACTTAATAAAGGCGCAGACGCAGTGGACTAGCCCAAATTTATCAGTCATGCAAGGGGAGGCTCTTGGCTTGTTAGAAGCCATTAGGTGGATCAGAGAGCTCGGATCTAAGAACATTATTTTTGAAACTGATTCTAAGATAGTTGCTGATGCTTTCTCTCATGGAAAAACTAAAGTAACGGAGTTTGAGTCCAAGAATATCTTGTTGTCCCATTATCAAAACTCGAGGGTAGAGTTTGTTAAGCGGAAGGCAAACATGGTAGCTCATGCTCTTACTAGGGGAGCCATGTTATATGCTAGCTAGCCATCATGTTTACAATTACATCCCTTTTTGCATCTGCTCATTTTTTTGGTAAGTTCTTGTATATGCTCATTTGTTATGAATGAAATGCGATAGCCTTATTACCTTAAAATAAAAAAATAAAAAAATCTGATCACTTACCGGGATTACGCGCTTGTAACTATCACGAGTCCCCGAGAGTTTTTCCTATCCCTGCATGGACCCAAGGATGTTTGTTTGGTGTTTGACTCATAATTAAATTAAATTAGCTGTGATGTGGGGATTGCAAAGGGTCCTACCTACTTGACCATTTCATTCTTTTGCTCCCTACCTGATCATCATGATGCTTACAAATCATACGCATTAATATGGCTTGCATTGATTATCATCGTCTAATATTTGCGTCCTTATACACACAATAATTAGGTGAAACATGTAATTATACATGTCTTGAAGCATGGAGATATCTCATTAAATTTCATAAGTTTATTATTCACCGAAAGAAAGGAAAAAAAATCCTTATTAGGGCAAAGTTCTCACATAATTGATAATTATAAAAAAAACTATTTTACATTTTAATGTTATTTTATAAACCAATTATCTTTGCTCACTTTTTTTTTCTTACTTTTGAAACGTACTATAAATTCTTTTATCAGACTTGGGCTCTCCAATGATTATCCAGAATATTGTCTCCTCTGGTCCGACGCGGCTGAGAGCGGTAGGGGTGGGTACCTGCTAGTGGCGGAGCTTGAAAGTTTTTTTTGAGGGAGCCGAGTATACATATAAATAACGTTTGTATTAATTTGTTTCCAATCCATCATTGTGGCACAACAATAAGTTAGATTTTAACGTAAAATTAATGTCCCGAGTTTGATTCCATTAGCAGTCCTTTGTAATGTTTTTTAGCACATTTTTCTTGTGCGTACAACGTTCAATATTGCAAAAAATTATTTGGAAGGATTCGAAACCAGTATCTCTTACTTGCAAAAGAATTACCTCGCCATTGAGCCAATTGAAATAATTAGATTTATTATACCTAATGTCTTATATATAGAAACTTTTGGAGGGAGTCAAGGCTCCCTTATGTCATTAAGAAGCTCCGCCACTGGTACCTACAAAGGCATTGCAACGCTCAAGTCAATTTTAGTGTTTTGCTATAAGGTTAAGTGAATGTAGCAACGCACATACTTTATGTGATGTGTAGCTCTTCTTTTGTAGGAGAAGGGTTAGGGGTCATTCGCTTGTCTTTGATCGCCCATAGTCAATTCGGGGAACAAGTCGTCTGCAGTAAGGAAGCTTCGCTGCATCTGAGATATGATGCTTGTCGGTTCTGCGCATGATCTTCATATGCAGGCAGCTGAGCAATGGGTGCAAATTTGCTAAAAAATACGTACGATTCGCTATTCTCCTTCTCTCTTTAGGGGATCTCCCTGGTATGGACCCTTCCTTGCATACTATTGGGCCCCAATTTGGGTGCCGAGTCTGGATGTCCTTTAGGATTAGACCCGATGTAATGTAGACTATAATATTACGCCAAAACTATAATATTAACCAAAATAAAAATCAAAACACGAATATTTGTTCATAAGAAAAAATTAGCTATGAAAATTCATTGCAATCCCATATATATTAGAGATGGTAGATGTATAATTATATTTAAAAATAGTAGTGAGAAATTTCACATATAAGATGTATGCATTCTTAATGTAATCCTGAGTATAAATTATTATACTAATTAAGACTTACCCTCAATCAAGCAAATCACATGGGTTGTTCCCAGTCAGCTAATCAGACGGTCATGATCAAATTAATCTCACCAAATTAATCACAAACGCAGAAGAGTCATAGGATATTAAGATGTGTCCCCATATCCAACTTAATGGTTATAACGGGGGAACCACTCGTTGGTCCCTATGTTAGTTTTGTTTCTCATGTCATGTGACCGACCACTTCGCCTTACTTGACCTGTCATTGCTCCCACTATGTTTCATTCCATTCACTCTCTACCTTACTTTGTATATATAAATATAACTAACTAACTAGCCCTTTGTTTCATATACCAAACCATTGACACATATATCTCAATCCAAAAAGTGATCGAAAAATTCTCAAACCGAAATTAAACACTTAAATAGTTTGGTATTTGATATATGCTATGGAGAGAGAAGGTGTTGGACTTGAAATCACGGAGCTAAGGTTGGGTCTTCCAGGTGGGAAACCAGTGGACAAGAATGAGAAGAAGAGGGTGTTCTCGGAGATTGAGAATGATCATGATCATGATCATGATCATGGGGATGAAAAAAGCTCTTACGGTTCCGGAGACCGGAAAATGAAGACGAAGAATATTCAAGTGGTGGGGTGGCCTCCGGTGTGCTCATATCGGAAGAAGAACAGCATGAATGAAGTAGCTTCAGAAATGTACGTGAAAGTTAGCATGGATGGGGCTCCCTTCTTGCGCAAAATTGATTTAGGTTTGCATAAGGGGTACTCACACTTAGCCTTGGCCTTGGAGAACCTCTTTGCTTGCTATGGAATCAGTAAGTCACATTAATTAATTTTCCCTTCTCTTCTCTTTCTGCATCAAAAAAATCAATCTTCCTTTCGTTATTCTCTATAAAATATTTTCATTTTCATGCTAGTTAGGGTATGCGTCATGGTTAAAAACTTAAGATAGAAACATGCAAATATATATGTATGTATATGTCCACGGAATAAATATTAATTAATTTTCATGATATAGTTTATGGCTAGCTATGAGATGTTAATGGCAAGAAAGGGTCATTATATATGGATGGATTAATTTGTACGATATTAATTAAGCATATGTAATAGATTTATCATGTCAATATCATACAATTTAATTAATGGTTAAATTAATTTATTAAATTTGTATTGTATGAATAGTTTATTAAATAGGATTCAAATGACTTGTTTTTGAAATATCATGTCTAACTGATAATAAACCTTACAACGTTAAAGGTAATAACATAAAAACGAAAAAAAAGGTTTTTAGTTAATGATATTAATCAACTATAGTCATGGTTGTTAACCTCTCGAGTTAACTCTTAAACTCTTACGAGTTTACGATTCTAGATAACAAAAACGAGTTAACTCACATGTAAATTTTCTTTTTTGTAAACTCATACGAGTTTAAGTAAACTCTGATAAAATCGGTAAACTCTCGATTTTACTAGCGAGTTTATGAGTCAATAATTTTACATTGATATGGCCTTAAAATGTAAATTATCGGTTAATATTATTGGCTACTTGGGGTTGAATTACCTATGTGCCGCAATATATATTGGATTTATAAAGTTAATTTTACATTTTCAGTGTTATTTTGCTTTATTTTATTCAACTACGAAATAAAGTGTTTGATTAAAAATTGGTGACAACTCTCATACCCGAGAGTTTTATTGGGTATGATACCCAGCGTCCAATCATTTGATGCCATATAATTTTTTTATATTTAATTTTTAAGTGAAATTAAGAGCTCGTTTGTTATAGCTTTTTTGTAAAAAAAGTCATTTTTTTTCAAAAATAATCACTTTTAAGTTTTTTGCATCTGATTGTTACATCTTTTAAAAAAAATGAGAATTTGAAAATAATCTAAAAACTAATTAAATTGAGAAGTTATTTTCACTAGATTCTCATAAAAATCATTTTTTGAACCATTTTGAATTGCTATTTTATCCCATTTTGAATTTATCTCATTTTGAACAATTTTGAATTATTACAATATTCAAATATATAAAAATTAATTTTTTAAAATAAATATGCTTTCTTGAATGATTTTTTTATGTCTTTTATGATTTTTGTTTTAAAAAAAGCACTTTTATATAGTTGTATCTTAATAAGTTAAAAATAACTTATTTTAAAAAAAAAGTAACTTTTTATATGATCGTAAACAAACATAAATTAACATTTGCTTTTCTTAGAAATCTCAACAACAAAAAATAATCACTAAATTATTTTATATCAAAGTTTTTTTAATCTCTAACAAACTGGTCCTAAGTTTTAAGTTATTTTTACCTCAAGGGTATCAATACCTAATTTTCTTCCGGGGTATCTAAGAATTCACCTTAAAAATTAAATAAGTGTTAAGTCAAATCAGTTCTTGTTTTTGGAAAAAGTTTCGATTTAGTAACTTATGTTTTATGAATTTGTGTATGATTTGGTCATTAATGTAGTATGATTTTATCTAGTACCAATGTACTAGCATACTTTATTATTATGGTTTGTTACTTTGCTTTATTATCGAGCTGAAATGTTGAATTATTGTTGTGTTGAACTGTTTTATATTATGTATATATGTCATTTACAAGTTTATTTAATATTAGCTAAACTCTTACGAGTTTACGAGTCGAGTCTATATAAGCTCTACGAGTTTATTTAGACTCTCAAATTTGACAACCTTAGTAGTTGTAATATTTTGTTTTAAAAAATTGTTGACAGGGGAGGCGTTGAAGGATGCGGACAATTGTGAGCACGTTCCCATCTACGAGGACAAAGATGGTGACTGGATGCTGGTTGGAGATGTCCCTTGGGAGTAAGTCCTTTTGGCCCCTCTTCCTTCTTTCTAATTTATTCTCTGTTTTGTTTTACTATATGTTTTTATTTGTTGGAGAAAAGTTGGTTGTCTAGTGTAAGTAACTGGACAACTTTGTCGAACCAAATTGAATAAAGCTATAGTCTAAGTTGACTGTATGATTAATTATGTTCTCTGTGTAATTATGACACAAAATTAGTCTAATAATCCATAGTAATTAAATAACTAGCTAAACTACCCAAAGGAGTTGAACTAGTGAAAGCGTGCTAACTAGGTTCGTTAGATAGGAAAATGTGTACAATAATACTCTTGGAATATGTGGGAGATCTCTAGCTTGAATAAAAAAATAACTAACTAAACTAATGCAGCTACCTCTTATTTTATTGTAAAAATATAAGGACTTAAATATGTTTTTGATTTTTGAAAATATGATATTTTTAATTATATCTTATTTATATTTTTAAAATTTTTAAATTTAATAAAATAGTATATTCTAAAAACACGTATTTAAATTTTATAGTCTCTAGTAAGAACTAAAACACATTTTTTTTGTTAATTGTAAGGACTGAAAACAAATAAAATTTAAACATCATATTTTAAAAAAATTAAAGCATATTTAAACTAAATTTATAAATTGTTAAATAGAATTAGAGAAATAGATATGAAAATATATAATAAAATAATATTTAACCTCAAAGTAAGTTTAATAATAATCCAAAACTGCTAACCGTAGGATATTACATTAGGTTGATACCACATTTATATACACAATTTTTTTTATCAAAAAAAAAAAATTAACATTCAAATTTATACAAAATATTGTTAATAGAATTTTTTTTTTCTAGGCAAAAGAAAGGAGAGGGGCCTCGTTAAAACCTTCTGATGTAAAACCCTCATTAGGGAAAAAACATCCAGAAGGAAAAAGAGTACCCCCGCCTAAAATTTATTAATAAAAACTGAAAAAAAAAGTAACAGAGAAAATGGGGGGACTAGGCCAAAACCCATTAAACAGCATCAAAGCAATAACAATAGGCCCGACCAAAAGCCCTATGCAACTACAATAAAAAAAAGAAAGCAATGGTGGTATGCAAAGGCATCACAATAATGTCTTCCATCCCAACGAGGTTGGCACCAAAGACATTAACAATCATTTGCAGCATACCAAGATTTAAAAAACAGGGAAGCAAAGAAAGGCAAAAGCAGACCAAGACCCAAAGAAGAATTATCTGAACCGGTAGCATGGCAGGCCATATCTGTTGCGAGCGAAATCTTCAACCACAAAGGAAGGGATGGTGTTCCACCAAGTGAGACTAGGATAAGAAATACCTTTATTTGCCAACTTGTCTGCGCAGGAGTTGCCTTCTCTATAGATGTGAGAAACGGAGAAAGTCAAAGTCATGTTAATAGAATTTATACAAGTCTATATTAAATTAAAAAACTTATAGTACTAAATTAATTAACTCACCCATTACTGGTTAAGTTTCCAAGGACCTAAAATAATTCACTTAAAATTTTGATATACATTTTTTTTTTGTTTTGATTTGGGTGGGATTTCGTGTTCCAGAGACAAAAGCAATAAGCGTGTCAAATACGGGTCAAGTAAACCAGAAAATAGAACGACAAAACTTAGGTAAGGATTCGTTGGTGTGGTTTTTCTCACAAAATAAATAAAAATTTTCTCTCTTTATCCACACTTAATATCTTTAACCTCTCATAACTACCACTGTTTTATCTATTTTATGAGAAGAACCACACAAACACCAACTAAGAAACTTTACCTAGGTTTTGTCCAAAATAGATATAGTCTTTGTTCTCCACAGAGTCAGCTTCCCGTATTTGCTCAGTAAAGCCACCACATAATTATAATGCAGCAACCAATTATGATTCCGTGCCTCAAAACTGTGCTCGGCAATTTAACTAATTTCACTGCTCTTAGTTACTATCTTTTATTTTTACATTATAAATGTTAAATTCTCTTTTTAATGGAAAATAAATTTATTAAAAAAAATATAAAAGTGCTATAACCTATATACATAATAATGATAGAACCTAGCTAAAGTCAGCTTGTATTTCTTAAACTAAGAGCATTGAACAATATATATAAAAATATCCTGGGATTAGTATACCATTCCAAAAATAAACAAGAGTCACACAGCTAAGCAAAAAACCACTTTCAAATAAGAACACACACACGAACACATAAAGACAAATTAAGCAAATACTAACCAATGCATACTGTACAAGTTAGAATTTCAAAAAATAAAAATTATTTCTTGAAGGTGTAGTATTTAAAATGTATTAAATACAATATTTTTTAAAGAACATTTTTTTTCTTTAATCAATGAGTTCTAGTTAGTGAGACCTGAAAGATAGTAATTATAATAATTTCTAACTGAAGCTGTGATAATTTTACCTTTCTTTTTGTTATGTCAAAATTTAATGCAACTATAGTAGCAATATTTGTATTTATATATAAAGTGGTACTCTTGCAGGATGTTTATGGAGTCATGCAAGAGGCTGAGGATTATGAAGAGATCAGATGCAAAGGGCTTCGATCTGCAACACAAAGGGTCTTTAAAGGGGTTTGTAGATGATGTGACAGAGTGAAAGATTGATATGAAACAAAGAAGATAGGCTTCTAATTAATTAATGTCGTGCCCGTTTTGATGATCATTCCAATTTCATGTTGTCGTTTTATTATATTGGAGGAAGCAACCCTTTATAATTTGATGCGTGGATCACACTTTGTCTAGGACAAGACCTAAGAATGAAGGATATATATATGTTTTTTTTTGTCAGCAAGTAGAAATGGTAAACAACAAACACACACGTCTAAAGGGTAACACCCGAATTCGAACCCCGATCCCGGCGTCCCCATATCACTGAAATTGCTAAAGCAATCAACAATAGAGGACAAAAATATATATAGGTTTAATAAAATCGGAACTCATCGTCTTAGTAAATGTGTTTGCATACCAAAATTGCACTAAATCATTCTTTTCCACAATTTTTTTAATTTTTTTTTCATCAATTTTAATCATAACATGACAATTATATCATATAAAATGATATAAAATAATATCCAGCCACATAATGTAAATATCAAATTCATTCATTTTCCCTTTTAAATCATTTTTACTATTTTTTTTTTCATTGGCCTTAAGAACATCATTCGAGAAATATGGCAAATCAAATATTGATTTGCATATCACAATATTATTAATTATTATATGATTCGAATCATATCACATATATAAAACCAGATATTTGATTTGAATCACCCAAAATATCACTCAATTATACTATAATTACAATTTTCTATCCTATTATACTTCACTTCATGTTAATATTATTTAATTTGATATTTCTTATTTTTGACTTTGTAATTATATGAGGGAATCAAGTAAAAGTATGCCTATTTCTATATAATCAATTTAATAATAATACTTCTTTTAAATAAAAATACAATAAATTAAGACCTATACTAATTCAATAAAATTAATTTATTAAAATAAATTTAGAATATGCTCCTAATAAAATAATTATGTACTCAATAATTTTATTACTTTACAAAATTGTCTTATTAAAAAACTTCATGTCGCGTACAAAAGAATCAATCAAATGATAATGTATTTTCAAATTTAGAATTAACAATTGTTTGATTAACTGACCAATCGATAAAAATTAATAGTATTTGGTTTGTCAAATAAAAATATTATGTCTAATAATAATTTATGAATTCAAATCAATTTTTTAATTCACAATATGTATACACTATTAAACAAATATGTATCACAATTTCATACAAGACACAGGGTTAATCAGCTAGTTTACTTTAGGATATGCACAAGGATCCCGTGGAAAACCAACTTTCTGATGTACCGACAGAAAGAAATTTGTTAATTTATACACAATTTTAAGAGCCACCAAGATTATCACTTCTCAGTCATCGGTTCATTTTCTGGTTTCATAGCAGGACTTGTAGCATTGTTGAAGTCCCTGAAGCGCAAAACACCAAAGCTAGCAGTGGCAATTCTACACCCATCTACAGACATGGCATCACAGCCAGATATACCAGCGGAGCAAAGCAAGGAATTTGTTAGCTCACCGGTGCCAACGTCCCATACCTTTACATAGGAGTCAGAACCGCTTCCAGTAACTATTTTGTATGGATCCATGTACAGTTTAGTTACTGAACCCGCATGCCCGTCCAACTCGGCTAAAGGTTCTGGTCTTAACAATCCTTGATTTCTCCTAATATCCCAGAGCATTGCTCTGCATCATTAAAGTTTTGGTCAGTGCGCGTCCATTCAATATATCAACTAAGCTTTTGAAAAAGTTATTTTAAGATTATGGAAAAAAAAATGATCTAGTTTTTCAGAGATTTTATATAAATTAGAAACTACTTTTTGTTTGGGTATAATCACAAAAACATATTTTATTTATTTTGAAAAGTACTCCAATTACAACTTTTTGATAAGCTACTCTAAATAGTTTCTCGTTATAATCAGTAATTTGAATTTATTTTCAAATTCTGATTTTTACGAAAGCTTAGACAAACACCTTAAAAACTTTTAAAATTGATTTTTCCCCCCCAAATAAAAGTGATTTCTTCATGGAAAAAGGTGAAACAAACAGGCCTTAAATATAACATTATTTCACTGAGATTTAGCCATTTTCTTTACACACAGTAAAAAGAATTAATGGGCCAAGAGCAATTCTCTAATTTATATGGCTAGCAATAATAACCTAGTTTCTTATCTCATGGTCATACCTGTCATAACCGCCCGTACATAGTAAAGATTTGGAAGGGACAGCATCAAATGAACACAGATCTGGTAGATGCACAGCTGCTGTGACAACATTCTGCATTGTCCTTAAATCAACTGCAGTGACAGAGGAACCAGCTGCCACATAACACAGGGATTCATGGCATTTCATATTTACAGGTGCACCAGGAACAGAAGTCATTCCCACACAACAGGACGAGCCAACAGCAGATGATGTAGCAGTATCCCAAACCCTCACCTATTGGAAGCCCCAAAATTGTAAAATAGGTCGGGTTTTGAGAAAATTATTAGGATTTAATTTAGATTCATTGATAGTGAACCACATGGTGAAACTCTTGATCCAAAAACAAACGGAAAAAATCTCTCAAAAACCATTCATTATTGGTTAAAATCCTATCCTTGGTTACTATAATGATGTGACACTTTTGTTAGCTGCTAACGCAAACTTAAAAAAAAAAAAAAAAAAAATCATGCCGAAGGTGGACCAAATTTAAACTCAAAATTGCTAAGATGCATAATGTTTTAGCAACGCCTGACCAATAACTAATAAAAGAAGCTTAAAACAACATTTGGATGAACTTGGTCGTTTTCCTCAAGTGATTATGGCGGAATAAAAGCTTCAAACATAGGGCTTGACTGAAGCATTGAAGTGGAAGAAATACATATATCGTCCACAGCAAACTCCAGTACTAGGTTAGCTTCCACTAGGAAAAAGTATTGAAGTTATTTAAGATGAACTTCACAGACCTTTAGTTTTGACAGCAGACATCATAGCACATAATTAGAAAGGATTTGTTGACTATTGCCATATACATAATCGACAAGAACATGAAACGATGAAAGCAAGTTAGATAATTGACAAAGAACAAATGAAAATTCAGAAATCAAGTACATAGACAAGTAAATTAACATGACAACATAAAAGACAGGAATATAAGGAGAACCTTAGAATCTCTTGAGATGGTCACCAAAATTGAAGATTTGTGCCTGTAAAATGAGGACATGGATCTATCATCATAGTTTAAGGAGGTGACTAGTATGGACACCTGCTGTACTTCATCCATTAAGGAAATGAGAGGACTAATAGCGAGTGAACGCTGGATGTATACTAAACATGCAAAACATCTCATATGTTTACAAATTATATATAATTTAACATTAAAAACACAATTGGTATAACCAAATTACTTTCTGTTTTCATTGCAGTGTTGATAAGTGATATTGATGTACAAATCATGGTATTCAACCCATAAATTAAAGATATAGAATTTAAAAAAAAATGAATTTGTTACAACTTTATAAAACAGGTAAAAATATAGTCAAATATGTCCCCATCAGAAAAATCATGACCAGCCCATATCAGTAAGAGTTAAATGAAATAAAAAAAAATCCCACCTAAAAGTTCAAAATGAGAGCATTCTTGTCAAATTCTCAAGATAACTTAAAATCTTACAATTTTGACCTTAGGACACAAACATGTCACCGTTTATAACCCAAATCCTTTTCCCACTAAGTGAGATGCAAACTACATATCCATGTCATAAGAATTGGCAAAGTTTTATGTTGGCTGTTGACAAATGCATTCCTGTTTGTTAAACAAAAATTTTAAAGTTGATTTTAGCATGCAGGAAAGTTTAATCAGGTGCATCTCTAAAACCAGCCAATCTGCTAGGCAGAACATAAAAGTAAAAATTATTTAAAAAAAAACTGAGCATTCAATTTTAACCAATTATACATCCCCAAATTATATTATATCCAAATGGCAGGATATGAATCAACAGAAACAAAATACAAATGAATTTCCATATGATGGATTGATGGCCCTCCTTTCTCTATGAGAATTAGATTACAAGTTCAATCATTAGTTTAAAATGTTTGAGCATATAGCATGACCACCCACTCAACTTAACCAGCCAGATGAAAATCAAAACAGGAAAGAATATTGCAATTTGTTCACCAAAATGCTACCCATTGTTTCATTATCCAGACAAAAAATTGGTGAAAGGAAAGACAGTGAATAATTCAACAGACGAACTCACCCAGAAACTGACGTCAATTTTACAGGTTCTTGATGCCCATGGAGTGTAGCCTTCAAAGCATGCTGCCCTTGATCGCCACTTGACCTAAGGGACCATAGTCGAACAGTACCATCTTGTCCTCCACTTGCCAATATTTTGCTGCTATCCTCTCCCAATAATTTGTTTGATAGTGACAACACTGGACCATTGTGACCTTTCAAGCATTGCAGGCAAGAACCCTACAACAAGGCAAGAATGAAGGAACACTCCACATAAATTAAGAGACATAGCAATATCTTGCACCAATATTGAGGAGTATCTTGCATAAGTGTGTCCAAGAAAAAATTGTCAAAGGCAAATTGAGCTTTCAAGGAGCAAGAATAAGTTAATGGAATGGACTATCTTAAAAGTTCTTTTTCTTTCCTTTCTTGGTTGTGTTTGTTTATTAGAATCCTAAACATGCATGAAATGCAACACAAGCAATAGAAAATTGATTTGTAACAACTTCAAGTACTTTTTTTATTTGCTTTTGATCCTACAAAGAGAAAGGGATAAACATTTTCCTAGTTCCTACACATCCCATTATCACTCTTCTCCATCAAGCATTAATAAGTGAAAATTATCTTATCTCCATCGCTCTCTATTTTCACTTACCCCTCTACTTTCCACCTTTCCCACTGAAAACATTGGTGATTTGGTGAACTGAACATGATTAGGAATGTGCATATAGACATGGAGGCCTCATACAATGTTGCTTAAACTAAGCAATACCTTCCACCACATACGAATCGAGTGATCCCAGCTTGAGGTAACCAAAACATTATGCTTTCCTCGGGAAAACAACCTGCAGTTAGATTATTTTATTTTAGATTAAGCCAATTTACCAGAATTTCATTAACTTTTAGTTTCTAGGTGGAAAAGATATTTGACTTATCAAACTCAACAATAGACAATAATTCCAGGAATGTTGGTAATGGTACTAGCCAACAAGCAGCTCAAGAGCAAGCCTCCTACTATTAATCTTTAGCTCCAAGCTTACAAAATAAATGAAGTTTCTAATTACTGGGCATGAAATTGTATTTCTTTAGGGTATTGCAAAAATTATGAATTTTCGTTTATACATATCAGCAACTATACGTGTAGCCATTTACTTCCTTCACAAAGGCATGGAATGCCATCTTATCCATCGGTTGTACTTCAGTAACCTACAACTTTTAAGGAAAGTTTTCACAAATCAAAACAATTGAGCAACTTATTACCACTAGCTGAACCTGTAAACTAATGTTATGATCATATAATGGGAAATCATCAACAGAAGGTTTGATGTGTAAAGTTCAAGGGTATGCATAATTGTTTCCGAGTTATTGATTTCAGGGCATGACATGTTCTTTTCACCATTGGCACTTTCAAAAAACCTTCATTAAATTTGGAAAGTGAGGTTTTAACCAATGATTATCTGGAACATCATATACCTATGCAGATGATTCTATGAATCAAATGCAGCAAATTAATTAGTAATTAATTCACCAAGAAAAGAAATAAGAAATGCAACACGGGTTACCTCATACAAGTGATTCTAGCTGTATGATGACTCATAGCACGGAAGAAATCCTTTGCTCCCTTTTGATAACCATCCAAATTCATCATTTCTACAACTGAGCCCTGATCAACAACACTCAACAACAATCAGCAGAGTTAAAAAAATGCAAAGAAACAAATATTAAAGCCAATTATGGATTGGCTTCTAGCTTATGGTTATCGTTCATTACTTACGAAAAATACTTAGAAAAGTTAATGGAAAAGTTAAATGAGAAAGTTTTTAAAAAAAATGAAGATACAAAAACTAATTTCTACTTATACGATTGCAAGATTCTTTTAGGGCATGTTTTGGCGGAAGATTTTAGAGGGTTTTGGAGAGGAGGATTTATTCTGTTTAAGTCTATATGTTGATATATATATTAGAGATTTTAAAAAAATTGAAGCAATAACAGATAGATGATCATATAACATTTCAATAACCTTTTATTCGCTTTTAGAAACATTTTATAGTTTCCTTAATTTAGAAAAGAAAAATAAGTCCTCCCCTCCCCTCTCCTCCAAAACCCTCCATCCAAACATACTCCTAGTATTTCTCTCCAAAAATGCTTATAGAGAAGATATATTTGATTTGAGAAAACTTTTGCTGTTTACATTTTTTTTATTTTTAATTATAAAATGTTTACATTCAAGGTGGTACACGTATAACATCATTGGCTAATCCTATTATCAATAGTAAACTAATTATGCACTTAAATAATCAATAATTGTTTCAGATAAAAGTTTACATGCACAAGGTCTGATATCCCATGGTGATGATATCCGAGCAAGACACACATTGAGTAAAAAGTTCAATAGAAATACAAACGTTGATTTGGTTAGGGCAATAATAGTAAACAGGTCTCGTAATAAGGCGATAACACTATGTGTGTGTTGACAAATGGCAAACAATAATTGTACGATTGTAGGGGAAAAGCATAGTTAAATACTAATATCACTACCCAAAAAAAAAAAGTAAAAGTAAAGAGTATACTATAAATAAGAAATAGGAAGAAAAAGATGCACAAAAAGCAACCGCGATGGCCCATAAAACGTCTACTAATTATAGTCTATCCAAATATAAGAAGCATTATAGCTTGAGAAGCTTTTCTGATGAAGAAAGACAAGCCTCTGAACAACTAAATCTACCAGAATAAGAAGATAATTTATATAAATATTGATAATGGTTACAAGAAGGTACTACCCAGTTCTTCTTCCTCTAACTTCTCTTATACCTTTGCAACAACTACCTCTGACTCCACTCTTCCCTCTAAATCAAAGCATCAAATCAACAATCCATATGCAGAAACCTCCATATAATCTATAGTTCTCCCTCCTTAGATTACAAGCTCTCTGAACTAACACTTGCACCTGGTAAGTTTAGCATTATTCCTTCCCATTCAAACTCACCCTCTTTAATTTTTCTTCCATTATATACCATAGCCAAACCCAAGAAACCAGAACTTCAGTACAAAAACCCAAATTCAAAAGACACATAATACAAACTCCACGCTAGAGAAATCAATAGCGATCAGCGAATCATGCTTGTTAATTGATTACATGAACTGTCAGACACTGCCTTATTTGGAGTTTAATGATGGTCCCAAATTCGATAATTTCTCAATTCGGCAAGCTCAATGCCAACACTCAGACAATCCATAGCTTGCTGATGATCATAATTGACATTGCAGTAGAGCTACCTGAGATTTCTATGGGATGAAAGAATTTTACACAATAACTCTTGTTCCGATCTCAAGTCCCGACATCGTTTTCTGAAGTATTGTCCACTTTGGGTCACATGTGATGTGGGCCCTCATGGTTTTGTCCTTAAAAGGCGCCTCGGTGGGTTAAGACATGTAGGTGTTTATAAACTCCTCATGGCCTTGATTCCCAAGCAATGTGAGACTTTTTTGTGTATCCGGAACAGTATCCCCCCAGTCAAGACCAAGGGGCTAAAGGGTCGTGGGCCCCCTACCTGGGTGCCATTGTGCCGACCTAAAGTCCCGACATCGTTTTCCGAGGTATTGTCCACTTTTGGCCATATGTGATGTGTACCCTCATGGTTTTGTCCTTAAATGACGCCTCGGTGGGTTAAGGCATGTGGGTGTTTATAAACTCCTCTTGGCCTTGATTATCAAACAATGTGGGACTTTTTGGTATATCCGGAAAAATGTTATTGCACTGAGAATGGGGTACTAAGCCCAATTACAAGATAGGTGAATACAGAAAGCTAAAGGACTTAATAGCCACTGTTTGCTAGTCTAGTGAAGGTGAAAAGTAAAGGTGAAAGTGAAGTGCCTATCCTGCCTCGTGAGGGTCTTATTTATACTAATCTGCTTCCACATATCGGGGAATTAACTTCAAGCCGTTGGAGCGTGACTTCTCTGCCAAGTTAACCTAACCAACCAACCGGGTATCTGGAGAGCAGGGGTGAACGGGAGCGTGGGTACGCTCCTTCCGAACTCCCAGGAAGCGATCTTATCCTTGTGAGCTGTCTTCCGCCCGAGCTAGGGTTAACTTTTACGATCTGATGCATCTAGGCCAGGTGCCGCTGGGCTGATCCGAGACGGGCCACCCTCCGAGTCATAGTTGTCCTGATCCGAGTAAAAATGTGCCGGCCGATTGGGCTTAGGTTGGTGTACCGAGCAACTCTGATTACTACTAGCTAGTACTTGAATTGATGGAATCACCCACATGTCTAAAATTACTCTCATATATCCACTCACATGTCTAAAATGCTCAATTCACTGGCTACAAGCAACTGACATAAGTTTGATTAAGTCGAAATGGTAACTTTGGAGGAGGAGCATCATAAGAGGCACCAACCTGCGTCATGTACAAATGGTTTTGGTGAAGAAGCAATTTATCGACAGGTACCCATCCGCAAAAGTCGAGACGGAGGGGGTCGCGAAACTTGAACTGTTGCAACGCGATGCGCCTAGCCAGGTACAGTTCCCTCGCTCCGGCTTCGGTTCTGCTTGAAGACGGTAATTGTTGATGGCGACGCTCTCTGCATGCAACATTTTCAAATTCAAATTCAAATTCAAATAATAATAATAACAATAAATTGAATGAGAGGAGGAATGGAATGGAGATCGACGGTAAGAAGCACAGCCAAACGGAATCGGAATAGGCGAGGCGTTTGAGGGTGGTGGAAGTCATCGCCAGATTGCACACGTCGGGGACGGTGAGGTATCTGGCGCACTGAGCTATGGCGTCCTCGTCCAGATCGGATATTGTTGTTGCCGGCCGGCGACGCCGACAAGGCGGGGATGAACCGGCCATTAAACCCTGAGACCTAAACTAAAACAAAGCATGATGTAATTGCAAAAACAAAAGGGTGTGCAAAGAAATAATGGTAAAATAAATGTAATAAAACAAAAATACATATTCCCATAGGATCATATTTCCATAGGATTCATCATTTTATAAAAAATAAAAAAATAGAATTGGCTAAATTATATTTTTGGTCCCTTAAATTTATTTTAGGTTTCAGTTGGGTCTCTTATGTATTAAAAGTTTAGAATTAGTCTCTTATGTGTAAAAGGTATACCAATATGGTCCTTTTGCTTTTTTTTTATTTTGAACTAATCCCTAATGTTATAAAAATTATATCAATGTAGTCCCTTTTTTATCCCTTATTTTGTAAAAAAATAGACTATATTGGTATAATTTTTGTAACATAATACCTCTTTGGAACAAAAAACAAGAGGGATCACATTGGTATAACTTTTACACGTAAGGGACTAATTCGAAACTTTTAATACATATGGGACCAAACTGAAAACTAAAATAAACATAAGGGACAAAAAGTATATTTTACCCAATAGGAATACTTACGGGGAGGCAAAACTATCCTAACAAAATGCTATGGAAAGTACTACCTCTATGTTTTACACAAATCAAAGAAATTAATAAATTTTGTTGTTCTTGATGAAATTATTGGTTTTTTCTTGTGATACCATTGATTGTTTATTATTACACTTATTTCTCCCTCTACAATAAATACATATGGGTATAATTGACAAAAGAATTAATTAATATAACTTTGAACTTTGATAACGACAGATAAATAGTAACAAATTTTTTCTAAAAAATAGACAAGTAAAAAAGAACGAAAGGAGTATACAGTAAGAATTAATTTTAACCTTATTCAATCACATTTAGCCTCTATTTTAACAGCAATATCTAGATTTGGCTCATGTTTTAGCAGCAATGTTTAGACAACAATAACTCTCTTAGTGCATGTTTGGTTTCACTTTTGGAAGAGTCAAAAGTGTTTCTAGAGACATAAAATTGATTTTGACATGTTTTGATGTTCTTGAGTAAAATTGATTTTGTTTCAAAGTCGATTCTAACTTGAAGTTAGGATTAAAAGTTTTTGTCTCCAAACGTGATTTTAACAAGTTTAATTCACTTTTATGTGGATATATTCAAACATAAATCATTTTACATTCAATTCACTTTTAACTAAAATTAATATAATGAAAATCAATTTTCGCTACTGTATAGCCATACTCTTTGATAAAGACAAGCCTAGTATTGAGCATATGAATGAAGAATGTAACGTATGAGTCGGGATAAGGCCAAAAGAAGAGAAAACTGAGGAAAAAAGAAAAGGGCTAATGGGCTATTATCAACGTGACACCGTTTTCTTTCTTCATGTCTTCGAGTATTCTAAACAAAGGATAATACAATCTTGATATATGAATCTTGCAACAAAAAGACCAAATCATGATAAAAGAAAGCGTCAAGGATCCACAATGCTAATATTTATTATTAGTTTAATATCTTATTTGAAATCAAGTATATAATGGGCACTATTGATAAATAAAAAAAGTATATAATCGGCACCATATTGACAACCATGGGCGGTGCAATGTGCATTTGTTCACGAATTTCCTTCCTCTTGAAGTAATAAGTAAAATTAAGAATGCTATTCCTCCAAGTATTCGAGATCCTGAAGATTTGATGGCCTGGAGTGCCAGTTCAGATGGGCATTTCTCCATTAACTCAGCATATCGAGCAATCACTTCTGCCTCTCCTCACCCCCAAGGTCACCTCTTTCGTTGCGTGTGGCGTTGGAAAGGCCCTGAGAGGGTTCGCTTTCTTCTCTGGAAAGTTGCTTGTCGGATTATTATGACAAATGCGGAGACATTTTGCCGCCATTTGTCAATGTCTGATCTCTGCCCCGTTTGCGGTGCTCAACCGGAAACGCTATTCCACTTGTTTCGAGATTGTCCCCGAATCGTTTTGCTTTGGCGTCAACTCCATAGGTCCTCGCAGTCTAATTTCTTCGTGGAGGGTGATTGGGAATGTTGGCTCCTAAATAACCTTCAGGCCCTCCCTCGGGGAAATAGTGCCCAGTTGTGGCATTTGACTTTTGGCACTGCTTTGGATCAAATTTGGAAAGCTCGCAATACCTTTGTCTTCTCTCAAGAGCTATTGTCTCCCCAAAATCTCTATTGGAAGATCCTTGACCAGGTGGAGGCGATCCAATCCTCTTCTTCCAGAAACTCTAAGCTTCGCTCGCCTACTACTCCGGTGACAATGGATCATATGGTTCTTTGGACCCCACCACCCCAGGGTTTCTATACTCTCAACTGTGATGGAGCCGTGACAAATGTCTGTGCCCAAGCAGGATGGATGCAGTGGAATTCTTAGAGACACCTATGGGGAGCTTGTTTTTTGCTTCCTCCCATAAATTAGACCAGTGCTTGGTGCTCGAGGCCGAGTTATGGGGGCTATATCATGGGCTTAGTATTGCGTGGGGACGATGTTTCCGTAATGTTATTGTAGAATCTGATTCCACCAATGTTATTCGCTTGCTCTCGGAGGATGAGAATGCTCTACACCCTTGCCTTCACTTGGTTAGAGGTATCAAGAATATGGTGGTCCTTCCAGCTGACATTAGGTGGCGACATGTTTTGCGAGAGGCCAGCCGGGTTGCAGATATTTTAGCTAAGAAAAGTATCCTGCTGACGGTTCCTTGTAAAATTTTTGATTTTGTTCCGCCCTCCCTATCTCTTGCTATTCTGGCAGATAAGCAGGGCATTGCTTTTCCTCGTGGTTTCTAGTTTTGCTTGTGGGGCTTAGCCCCTTTGTTTTCACAAAAAAAAGGGCACACCATAAATAGGCAGCAGCAAAATCGTTTGAATGACATGATTGAAATCCAAAATTCAATTTAGAAAAGTCACTGGCTTTTTTTTTTTGGGTGGGGGGAGAACATTAGAATATTTTATTGACATTGGCTCACATGATATAAAGGCTTAAATTATGTTTTTAACGCGGATCAGTTTACTTTATACAGTATTTTTTTAACTTCTATGATAGTTTCTTAAGATGACACAAGGAATGCCTTGTCAGTAAGAAAAAGTGGGAAAAAATTGCCAAAGAGATACTACTCCGGTCCATATTATAAGAAATAAAACCATAATTCACACAGACCAAAGAATTGTATTGAAACTTGTTTTCCCTAAAGAAGATGTCATCAATGCAAACAGAGATCCCTATAGATAAGACAAAACTTAAGCCTCATTCTGCTAAAAAATGCATTATGCTTATCAGATGCAACGAAATACTTGTCAGATACATGTACCACTGATAATATTTTAGTAAAAATATATGCTTGAAATTGCTTTACCGTAATTATATTTTTGTTAGCAAATTTAAATCCAGTGTGTGGGAAATATATAATGTTTTTTAGAAAAAAAAAAATTGTAGATGTTTAGTTGGCGATGTGAAAGGACTGATCAGCCAAAAATTACGAGAGCAACCATACACCATTTTATGCCAATCAAATTGATGTATATTTAATGAGTCTTATCAAGCATTCAAATGGTATCTTCTGTTCTGCCATAATGCTAATTTCGCTAATGAGAAAGAGATTGAGAGATCGACATCTCACAGTGACAAAACAATTAAATGACATTCTATATATGAATAACAAAATAAAGATTTCAAATGAATAGGAAACTAATTGTGTTGTGCCCCTTCAAAGCAAGAAATGAAGAACCCAATAAAAAAATTACAAAACAAAGGGCCATAGCAAGCTAGCTAGGCTTCAACAATGGAAGTAATTGCAAGATGTCTTTTATAGCTTTTTGGCAAGACAAGGTACCATTGATCACACTCTCGTCATACCATGTCTATAAGAACTTTGGCTAACCATAAAGCCTATCTTGCTGTTGTCAAGATTGTCCATGTTAATCAGGGAAGCAAATTAAGCACAAATTTAGTACTATTGTACTTTTACTATGCTATATAATAAGAAGAAAAGGGTCCACTATGCCATTAATTGCCTCCCCTTTAGGGAAGAACAGGGGATGAGACTTTCAGTTGTGCTCGCCCCAGAGTGAATATAACGGCAGACTGGTAGGTGCAATCCCTTTCTCCCTTTGCTTTGAGTTTCTTTCAGGAACAAGAAATAAGGGACTGGTACAAGTTGTAAAGAAGCTTCATGGGCAATACACTTTCCACTTGTTTTGTTTTCTTTTTCAGTTCATCTACAATGTTGTTGTCATTGTCATACAGGTGTAGGTGTTTGGATAATTGTTACCAGGATCGCGGTACACTTTGGTTCGTGGTAGGGGTTCGAGGACGTAGTACGCCACTTGACTGAATATGTGGTACGCGGGGGTAGACTTAGTTGGTACGCTATATTGGGACGTAGTACGTTTAAAATTATTGTTCGGGACATATGTGTGGGAAAAAAAAATTAATATGCCAATAAGGCATATAAGAAACAAGAGAAATTAATTTAAATTCTAGTTATTTATTTAAATTGGTTATAAAATTCATGGAGATTTTTAAATTTTTATTCGGAATATGTAGTATACAAAGTTGTTGTAGTTGTTGGTCTTTATTGGAGTCTGCTACACACATGTATGTTTAGGCTTTTAGTGGAGTTGTTGACCTTTCAATTGCCTTATATTTATTGTTAAAAAAGGATTTTTAAGTGATATTTGGCCAAGCCCATAACCCGTTATAAGCTAACCCTAGTTCTCAAGGGTTTTGTCATTTGTGTTTCTGCATAGAAAACGACCGCTTTTGTTTTCTTTTCCTTCTTCATTTTTCCTCTTCTTCTCTTATCTCTCTCTGCGTCAAAAGAAGAGCTGGCCGAAAAACACCCGTGAAACGGCCATGACCTTACGCTCCTGACGTGATTTCGGTTCGACGGTTAGAGCGTCTCAGTTCGTGCACCACTATGAATAGGACGTAAATGAACCGCGATCTGGGATGCACGACCAGTTCGTGGTTCTTGAGGGAGGGGAGCGAACCTGGTAACTATGGTTTGGATATGGTTGTAAAAACAAAAACAAAAAATTAATTTAAAAAAGTTAACATTATCGACGGCTTAGTCGCCAGTAAACAATCCAATCCATCAAAAATGTCACCAATACTCTAGGATTGTAAGCTGTCAGTTATTGACGACTTGGTTATCGATAATGCCGACGACTTCGGTCGTTAGTGCGTTGTTGGTAAACTTATCGGCAGTCAGGTTGGCGGTAAAGTAGGGCAACGACAGTGGAATTTACCGACGGCTTTAGCCGTTGATAGCCTTATCGACGACCATGGTCTTCTATAAAGTAGGGCAATGACGGTGGATATTGACAATGTTGGTTGTCAGTAGGCGCACCACCAACAACTGGTTGGCTATACGGATTTACCTACATTTATTTTATAGTTATCGACGGCTTAAGCGTCGATATTACCGATATCTTTTTATGGTCGTCGACAATATTAAAGACAAGGAATGCACCAACGACCCTATGGACGTCTACAGTTTTGGCTGGCAACTTTTGGCCGTCAGTAATACCATATTTTCTTGTAGTGACATAAGTAGGTACATATTTATTTGATTGCTTGACAACTACATGAATTATAACGTAGTAATGAGTATGTGAAGTATTTAAATATGTACATATTATATTCAAATAATATCAATATAAAAAAAAGATTTAAAAAGAAAAATAAGCTTATGATTAAACCTAATCTTATATAAAAATATATATAATAAAGGGCACAAGGATTTATGTGGTTCGACACCTCTTGCCTACATCCACGGAACACCACAAAAACATTTCATTATTTCACATAGAGATTACAACGTCACAAGTTTTATGGTTTGAAACTTGAAAACCCACCCTAAATAGTGTATAACCCTTACAAACCCGAATACCTCACTCAAGAGTCACAAAGAATGATAACACTCACACCTCACTACACACTCGAGTGCCTATCTACATTTTGCATCACTTCTTAGGTGCCTCTTGCACCACCATTTTCTCTCTCATATGTCAAACTCATTTATAGAAGAGGGACAAACAAATACAGGCAATATATTTTGATATGATTCTGTTGAGATATGACACCGATTTATTTTATATTTGTTGAGATATGTTTTCTTGTATTCCCTCTTTGTAAATATTCTTTATTCCCTATTTTCTCTTTTTATTGGAAAAACATATTTGCATCATATGTTTCACATATTTTCCATATATCTGACAATTAAATAAAACAACACCATATCTTGTGGGTCCTACTTAGCAGAGAATATTAGAACTCACAACTCAAAGAAATGAAGAATTGTGTGCATTCTGTATTGATCGAATGAATCGAAAATGAACTACAAGTATTGAATTTATACAAGCTCATGCAGTGAGCAACTAAGCAGAAACTAACTCTAACAACCTCTAACAACTTCCAACTAACCACTAACTAAATAATAAATGAATAACTGAATAACTAGTTTAACAATAAATCAATTAATTCTTATTTACAAATGGTTAGTCTAATAGCCCCCCTCAAGTTGGGAGGTAAAAATCAAGTACACCCAACTTGCACATAAGATTGGTGAACTGGACCCAAGGCAATGCTTTGGTTAGTGAATCAACAATTTGATTTGAGGAATTAACATGAACCAACTTTAGGAAACCATCTTGAACATACTCCTGAATGAAGTGAACATCAATGTCCACATGCTTCGAACGCTCATGACTTAAGGGATTGCTAGCCAATTGAATGGCAAATTTGTTGTCACAAAAAGTCATTACTGAAGGGACTGCAACTTCAAATACCCGCAACAATTGTTTAATCCAGAGAAGTTCAGAGGTGAGGGACGCAAGTGCCCTGTATTCTGCTTCAGCTGATAATCTAGCAACAATTGATTGCTTCTTTGATTTCCAGGCAATTAGTGACTCGCCAAGAAAGATGCAAAATCCAGTTGTGGACTTCCTTGTGACTTGACAGCTTCCCCAATCTGCATCTACAAATGCAGTAAGTCTTAAGGAGGAAACAGCAGGGAAAAATAATCCTTGACCTGGAGTTCCCTTGAGATATGGTAAGACATGGTGAGTAGCATGAAGGTGAGGAGTGCGTGGAGCAGTTAAAAACTGACTTAGCCGATTCACAGCAAATGTGATATCTGGTCTAGAAATTGTAAGATACATGAGCCTTCCAATAAGCCTTCGATATTGGGAAATATCAATGAGGGCTTCACCATCAGTGGCATTGAGATGAATATTGGAATCCATTGGAATTGGAAGAGGCTTTGATGAAATGAATCCAGTGTCTTGGAGAAGCTGCAGAGCATATTTCCTTTGGCACAAGTGTACGCCTTTTGGTGATTTGGCAATCTCAAGGCCAAGGAAATATTTCAAGTCTCCAATGATCTTGAGCTTGAACTTGCTCTCAAGAAATGTTTGTACTTTCAGAATATGTGCCATGCTTGGGCCAGCAAGTATAATGTCATCGACATATACTAATAAAATGTCAAGTTCTGAACCCAATCCCATGGAGAACAGAGAATTGTCAGCAGAGGATTTGACAAAACCAAGTTGAACAATGGTGGAATTGAATTTAGAGAACCATTGCCTAGAAGCTTGGCAAAGTCCATACAAGGACTTGTTTAACTTGCATACCAAACCAGAATTTTGAACAGGATAACCTTGAGGCCACCTCATATAAACCTCTTCTACCAAATCCCCATTTAGGAAGGCATTATTAATGTCAAGTTGAAGGAATTTCCACTTCAACTGAGCAGCTATAGAAAGCAGTAATCTGACAGTAGTTAGCTTCGCCACAGGGGAAAAAGTATCAAGGAAATCAATGATGGCTTGTTGAGTAAAGCCTTGTGCTACCAATCATGCTTTGTACTTGTCCAATGACCCATCAGCTTTGAGTTTTGCCTTGTACACCCATTTACAGCCTATAGCCTTCTTTCCTTGAGGTAATGGTTGAATAGTCCAAGTGTTGTTGGCCTCTAAAGCAACTAACTCTTCTGCCATAGCCTGCTGCCATGCAGGAATTTTTATAGCTTCGTGGAAAAACTGAGGCTCAAAGATGCTACTGACTTGCATGACATAATCCTTATATGCTGGAGACAATTTTGCATATGAAAGATGATTTTGAATGGGATATGTCACATGACATTGATAGTCTTGTAGATATGAAGGTGGTCTAGACACTCTAGTGGTTTTTCTAGGTTCTGCAGCAACCACATTTCTAGGTTCTGCAGCAACCACAGTTGGCAAAACAATGTCAGGTTCATTGAGAGGAGGGTTAGGGACAGTGTTTGGGTCAGGGACAGTGTTTGGGATATGCAAAGATGAATCAGAAATTGGTTTAGGAATGACAATATCACCAAATAAATCAATAATGTTGGAATTGTCAGGAATAGAAAGAAATGGAAAAGTATTCTCATGGAACACAACATCTCTAGATATGAAGAATTTATTTGATGTAGGATCATAAAGCCTATATCCTTTAAAGCCAGGAGGATATCCTAAGAAAACACAAGGTACAACTCTAGGACTAAACTTATGTCTTTCATGTGACAAAGTAGCAACAAAGCATAAGCATCCAAATACCTTTAAGGTTGAGTAATCTAGTGCCTTTTTGAACAGCAATTCAAAAGGAGAGATGTCACTAAGTTTAGCAGAAGGAATGCGATTAATGAGATGTGCAGCAGTGTTTAAGCAATCACCCCAAAACCGGATAGGAACCTTGGACTGAAATAGCAATGATCTGGCCACATTAAGTAGGTGCTGGTGCTTTCTTTCAACTACAGAATTCTGCTGAGGTCTGTATGGGCATGAGAATTGATGAGTTGCCCCTACACTCTGCAAAAAAGAAGATAAAGCCAATTCTTTTGCATTATCAGTCGTAATGGATTTAATAGATTTGTCAAATTGAGTGTGGACAAATTTGAAGAAAGTTGGTATTAGAATTTATGCTTCAGACTTATGTTTCATCAAATGCACCCATGTATATCATGTATTATCATCTACAATTGTGGGAAAATATTGCTTTCCATCATATGTAGGTTGAGAAAAAGGTCCCCAAATGTCACAGTGGATCAAGTCAGAAGGAAACTCAACATGATTATTGTGTGACACAAATGGTAACTTGTGGAAATTAGCTAAAGGACAAATATTACAACTATGAGATTGAAAATTGGAAGGAAACTTGAAAGGAATTTTATTACTGATAATTTTCAACACTTTGTCTGACAAATGTCCTAGCCTAGAATGCCAAAGAGTGGCATCATTATCAAGAACAACATTACAAATTGGATTTACAATGGAATTTGAAACAGAAATTGAAACAGGATCTAAAATAGCATTTTGAAGCAGAGGTGCCTCCAAAGCAACATGATACTGGGTGGACTTGTGTGTGCATGGACTATCTAGGACATACAATCCATTTTCATGGCACCCCTTGCCAATCACTTTCTGTTGATTCTTGGCCTGGATCAAGAAATCAGAATCAGTAAATAACAAAGAATTAGATGAATCCTTAAGCAATTTACCAACAGATATCAAGTTGACACTAAAACTAGGAATGTAAAGAACATTTTTAAGTGTCAAGATAGATGACAATTTGACAGTTCCTATAGCAGAAACAGAAACCTTTTGATTATTGGGAAGGAGAACAAATTTATTAGACAAATTGACATATGAATAAAAAAGACTCAAATTAAATGAAATGTGAGAATTTGCTCCTAAATCAACGATCCATGAGCTGAAATTTGGAGTAACATGAGCATTAGGAACAGAATAAACCATGCCAAATTTACCAATTTGACCTATATTAGCCACTGTTTGCTGAGCCATTTGTTGTTGAATGAAAGCAACCAGATGATGATATTGTTGCTGTGTCATGGGTAAATCTGCATTACTTGCTGATGCAGAATCAGAAGGATCAGAAACATGATTCATAGCTGTTGGAGCAGGTTTCCCTTTCTTGTAACCAGGGGAAAACCATGCAGCTTGAAACACTTATCTTTCACATGGCCTAGCATGCCACAATATGCACAAACAGGGCGATTTCTTTGTAAATTCTTCTGCTTGGATTGGGTAGAAGACTGAACAGCAAAAGCAGTTGGGGATTCATTGGAAGTAGAAGAAGCACCCACGGATCTTTGAGTTTCTTCTTGAGTAATCAATGAAAAAACTTGAGAAATGTGGGGAAGAGGATCTGTTAACAGTATTTGTCCTCTGATTTGACTATAAGAGTCATTAAGCCCCATCAAGAAAGCAAGAACATACTCATTTTCAAGATGAGCAAGCAGTCGCTGATTATCAGCACATTGACAAGGAATAGGACGAAACTCGGTCAATTCTTCCCACAACATCTTCAATTTGGTGTAATAACTTTGCACAGAAAGAGATCCCTGAGTGCATTGGGCCAAATCACGTCGCAGTTGAAAAATACGCGGACCATGGCGTTGATTGAAACGATTACGAAGATCGTTCTATACATTTGCTGCAGTGGAAGAATAGATCACACTTGCAGCAAGCTCCTTCGAAATACATTCAACAACCAAGAAGAAACCATATTATTGTTTCTTGACCACAAAGAATGTTGCGGATTACCTAGGGAAGGAGCTTGAATGGTGACATCGATGAACCGTAGCTTGATCTTGGTACTGAGAGCAATGACCATGGAGCGACACCAGGTTTTGTAATTCTCAAGCCTAGTCAATTGGTGAGAAACCAGAGTTAAACCAGGATTATCGTGATGATCTTCCATGTTGAATTCACACAGAAAAACTGAATAAAGAACAAGAAGGTGGAATCATAGAGAAGGATCAATCAAATTTGCAGAAAAGTAAGAAAGCGGAAGAAGACGAACTCAGAGTTGAGAAGAAAAATAGAAAACTTCTGATACCATATTAGAACTCACAACTCAGAAATGAAGAATTGTATGCATTCTGTATTGATCGAATGAATCAGAAATGAACTACAAGTATTGAATTTATACAAGCTCATGCAGTGAGCAACTAAGCAGAAACTAACTCTAACAACCTCTAATAACTTCTAACTAACCACTAACTAAATAATAACTGAATAACTGAATAACTAGTTTAACAATAAATCAGTTAATTCTTATTTACAAATGGTTGGTCTAATAGAGAACCCATTCAACACTAATTATGTATGTAACAAATAAATTATATATATTTTTAACATGTTGGGCCTCAAATTCTAGTTTGTTTTTAGTCTCAAAATATGTTGGGTCGGCCCTAACATATTACATATATGCAATTATATCATCCCTACCTTTATTCAAGCAGCAAATTAAGCTGCAGTTCCGAAAACATGTATTAAGTGAGGATTAACACACAATAAAAGCAACACAGTTATTACTATAGTTAAATTTTCATTTCTACTAAAAGAAAAATGTAAGTACTGACAGGTTTTTTCAATGTCCCCATCCACAGGGCAATTACAACTTGCACGTGCCAAAAGCCACCGTTATATTCAACTTGTACAATGTACAGGATTTGTACAAAATTTAAAAGTTTTATATTAATTAGGGACCATTTTTTTTTTTGATTGCAAGGGACCATTTTTCTTTACTATGTTCCAAGCTACTACTATATCAATGCTATAGTTTTATATTAATAATTCAGGTGAAATTAATAGATTGAATATTTTATCTATTTTTTTTTTTGACAACTTGAATATGTTATCTATTGAAGTAACATTTAGAAAGAAGGTGTATTTCTTTAAGTACGAATAATACGGGCACTGGTTATCAGATTGTGTAAGTTTAACTGATACCTGATTTGATTAAAATATTTATAACATTTTAATAAATTTTCTTTTTCTTAAACCTAGTTAAAATTCTTTAAGCACCGTTTAATAGAGAAGCTTCTCCACAAGGGCGAGCTTAATGCCTGAGGGGCCGAGCCCGTACGTAGAAGACGTTACTGGAACCGAACCGACAAAGAAACAAGGTCACATGCATAGGTGGGGCAACTACCTGAAACTATGAGTTGGTTACGTCCACACGGACTTCGCGTAAAGTTGACCGTTACTTCTAAAACTGAAACATGTGAGCCCCACCTGTCTGTCCCCATTATTCCATTTTCGCTTCACCTTCGAGTGCAGCTCCACTTAACTACTCTCTCCGGACTCATTTATAAGCAATGTCAAATACATAAGTTATTCAATAAACTTAAAAATGTGTTGTTACTTATGAATGAGTCCGGAGGGAATAACTGGACCTTCCGATAGGAGAGAGTGACACAATGAATAAAATAATACTATTTATATATAAATAATATTATTTTATTCATTGTGTCACTCTCTTTTGTATCGAAAGATCCGGTTACTAGAGAGTATCTCATTCCTTCAGCTTCACTCACCAACTTTTAGCTCCTGCAAACCCAGAAGGTTGGCTCGCTGATTCTAGTCGTGGCTTCAAATTCACATCTACAAAACTTGCAGCCATTGTGTACAGTGTTGCTTCTCGATGTTCATAGTCACCCCTAATCAAGGTAATTAAAATCGGACTAGATATTAAATCGGACTAGGTAAGGGTTCAGGATTTTGGGGTCGAACCGGAACTAAAATATTATTATATATATATATATATAACATTTCAATTTATACACAAAATAACATGTAACCTAGTGATAAGATGACTTGTTGTGGCCTTGAGGATAGGGGTTCAAGCCTTATTGAGACCAATTTTTTTTTAATAAAGGCAATTAAAAATTTTCAAAAAAAGCTAGTTCGACCGACCAATTTTTAGCCGATTCACTTCGACCCGGCCAAACTCTGCCGGTGGTTATGAAGGGTCACTGGGATCGGACACATGCCTGGTTCCCGGTCCAACCGGTCAGACCGGTTTTAATAACCATGTCTCTAATGCATTTCAATCTATTTAAATAATATCAAGAAAATCGATTGTGTGATAATACATGTTTCTCCACGAGTTTCTTGTCACATTATTTAGATAACAAAAATGTTTTTTGGACACCAGAATTGGTGACCCACGCCGTGTATATATATATATATACCTTTGCTGCTTTTTTTAATTTTTTTTTCTCTCCCAACAAGCAATACGAAATCAACCTCTGTCTGTGGGGATACGATGTTGCTCTACGGTGTTGGAAATTCTGGTGTTCATATAACACTGCTCTTTAGATAATATCAAGGAAATTATTACATGCACTATTTTCTACACTACAAGAAAACACTCAATTACCGACGGAAAATTACCGACGGCCCCGAGTCAGTCGGTAATAGCCGTCGGTAATCCGCAAAAAAAAGGCTAAGCCGTCGGTAAAGAATTATTTCATTTCTAATTTAGTTTTTAAATTTACCGACGGCTAAGCCGTCGGTAATGCGCTAGAAAACTACGCAGCGGGAAATTTAATTTTTCATTCCTTATCGACGGCTAAGCCGTCGCCGTCGGTAAAGTCAAAAAAGGGAAATAAAAAAAACTGAACCACCTCAGCTCCTCTCCCATTCTTTCTCTCGAATCTTTCTCTCTCCCTTTTGTGCGTTTCTGGCCGAGAGTAAGAAGAAGAAGGAGGAAAGAAGAAGAAGAGAAGAAGACAACCTTAGGTAAGCCTTTCATCCTTCTTTCCCTTCTATTCTCTCACGAGTTCTCTCTCTCACTCTTCCTTTCCCTTTTGTTCTTTCTTTGTCGAAAATAATGGGGGAGAAAGACCCTCTAGGGTTCACGAAATTGAGGGGAAAAGAGGAAGAAGATTGGGGTTTGTTCCATAGGTGCACTAAATAGAAGAAAGGAGATGAACAACAAGCCTTTGATTGAAGTTTTGGGTGAACCCTAAGAGAAGAAGAAGAGGAAACCGAAAATGAAGAGGAAGAGGAAGGAGCTCTGGTTTCTTCAATGGAATACTCAGCTGAGGATGAAGCCAAAATTGAGAGACCTGTTATGATACACAGAGCCATTCTAGGATCTGTTGAGCGCATGTTTGCCATACTTTTAGAGCACTACAAGGGTAAATGGCCCTTCTGGCTCAGTCCTCGTCAAGCGGTTATATATATATATATATATATATATATGCATTATGCCATTTTACTCTATATTCTGGTTATATATATGTATGCAGTACGCCATTTTGCTCTATCAGAATGATATTTATTTTTGGTATGGTTGTTGCAGTAACCCTTCTTTGAAAATGCAATACTTGGCTGAAGTTGTTGAGAGAAAACAAAAACAAGTTTGACTTGGTAATCAGTGATGTCCATATGCCTGACATGGATGGATTTAGGTTGCTTGAGCTTGTGGGACTTGAGATGGACCTACCTGTCATATGTAAGTTATATCCCTTCAATTTTATCATATTATATTAATGATTAATGATATAATTATTAATAGGATTTGACTGCTCTAGAAATTCACTTTACCGTATAAAGTTCAACAATTGATACTATTAGTGATAACAAATTATGAAAGTCTCAAATATTAATTTTCTGATCAACTGTTTTTATTCTGCACTTTATCTACTGCAGTGCACCCCTCACTTTATGTAGTTAATATATTTAGATTTTTCAAGTATGGAGGTTTTGATTTTCTGATGTTCTTTCTTTCTGTTTACTTCATCACTACCAAAGAATTGTAGGATTTTTGGCATTGTTTTGTAGATTATAAAAGGAGTTATTTGCCATGGTGGTTGTGTGTTGATTTTGGTGAAGTTTAAGAACTGACTGATAAAAATGAAACTTTGGTATGCAAGTGCAAAGTGTGACTAACTTAGGAAGATTTTTCTTGAGGTATTTATGTATTGGTGCTGCTTCATCTGGTTGTTTCATGAACCTTCTAACATTTGAGTGTTTGATTTCAGTGTTGTCTGCAAATGATGATCCAAAGATGGTAATGAAGGGGATTTCTCTTGGAGCTTGTTATTATATGTAGAAACCTGTTAGAATTAAGGAGCTACAAATCATTTGGCAAAGATGTAATCGGGAGGAAGAAGATTACCAAAAGCAACAATCAATACACACCTAATTTTGATAGTCGCAATGGACTAGAGTCGTGATTCAAAGAAATTCAAATCAAAATGAAAAATCATCCAAAAAAAGAAAGGAGCATGAGAATTACCGTGACAATGAGGTCCTGACAAATGAATCAGAAGGAAGCTTGGACTCAAGTTTTTGTGATTCCTTACAAATGAATCATGATTGGATCGCGGATTTAACTAAAGAGGCTCAAAGCAGTGGAATATCTAATGATCTTTTTTCACTTGAAGACTTGTTCAGTGACATGATCAATGAGGTAATAAAATTTATGCAATTTGATGAGGTTTTGCCAGAGTTTTTTATTTTTTTTTATTTTTTTCTTCTATGATTATTGTTGTAAACATAATAACTATGATTAATCCTAACATAATTGCTTGATGTTCATATTTTCAGGAGACACAGTTAGGCAATCAATTTGGAGCTGTTCATACCATAATTTTGTGAAGATGCATCTCTGCTTCTTACCAATGCAATGATTCAAATTGATTTTTATTGTCGTTATTGGTTCTTTTGTAGATAGTTATTAGGTTTAGAATACTTTTGGATATGGGTACCCACTACACAGTGTATTTAGTCCCTCTATCTCCATTTTTCTATTTCATTACTTTCAATTTATTTGGAAACAATGAGAGCTATTTTTATCAATGAATTGAATATATTTTTATCAATGATTTATCTAGTTCTCGCCATATATTATTTGCATATATATACTTGTATTGTCATTATGCATATATTAGTTGCGATCATGATGTTTAATCAAATTCAGCAAGAATGACAAAGATATATTAGTTACTGTTATATGTAAGCAAATTCGGAAATCAAATTTGACAATGGTCAAAATGCTCTCAAATTCGGCAGTGTCCTCCTGAGTCTGTGATTTTGCTTACTGCTTTGAAACATCCCTGCATTTGGAAGCTCACAAAAAAACTGTTTAGGATGTAGGAGACCATAAATTCAATTTTTTGCAACTGTGTAGTTTTAACTAATGCAGAGGTTATGAAAGCCAAGTTGAAAGAAATATTTTAAAAAATAAAGATTTTGATTAAACCATATATCCTTCTCAAATATATGTTGTGCCATGACGGATATTCTATATTTACCGACGGCTTGGCCGTCGCTAATGCTACGAATTTATCAGTTTAAACCGTGAGATTTACCGACGGAAAAGCCGTCGGTAAATCTCACGGATTATTTAAAAATCCCACCAAATTTACCGACGACTTTTTTTTATATTACCGACGGCTTAGCCTTCGGTAATATCGACGGATTTAATTGGCCGTCGATAATAGATTTCCAACGAGACATTTTCCAAGGGACCCGAGGCCGTCGGTAATCTGTCGGTAATCATTATTTACCGACGGCTTTATTGTGTTACCGACGGAAAATGGCCGTCGGTAATGACGAATTTTCTTGTAGTGCTAATAGTAATGATCATATTAATCCCTCTGTTACCTAATATAAGAAAAAAAAAGCAATTTTTTTTGCGTAATATTAGCAAAAATTAATTAATACTCCCTCTGTTCCTATTTATAAGAGACAAATTATTTTTTTGGTTCATTGAATAACTCATGTATTTGGTCTATTATCATCATATTTCATGCTTAGTTTTCACAATTGCCCTTAATTAATTCAAAATTTGTTTTCCAACGGCCTTGTTCAATAAGTAATCATCATTAAGGGTAGTTTAGGGAATATAATTGTTTTTTGACGAGATTGATAACATTAATTACAGTTAACTGACTTTCTTAATAAACTTGAGTTTAGATATTTTTTGCTTATACTCCCTTCATCCCATTTTGTTTGTCGTTTAAAGTTTTGTATAATAATTAAGAAGTATAACTAATGTTTTAGATTTGATAAAAAGTATTGTGTAATATGTCCTTTATCTCTTTATCATTTACGAGAATTGAAAAAGAAAAAACACGTTGGTCAAAAAACACATTAATAATATTTAAGGGTATAATAGAAAAAAAATAGTTAATACTTAATCGATATTAAAAAATGATAATTAAAATGGGATAAAGCTATCTTATTAAAATGACAAATAAAATGGGACAGATGGAGTATTAGGTAAGAGAGTATCATACTTGGTTTTTTTATTAGAGAGGACATTTGGACAAAAACGACTCTCTTTCTCTTATAGGAGTATGTGGTAGTGTCTTTGATTTACGTACGTGGAAATTTCCTGTTGGTTGTGGTTGCATGGTTGAGGTCGCAGGTACAGAAGAGGGGCCCGGGGAATCAAACAATATGTTTTTTTGTTTTTTTTCCCCGCTCCTTCTTTGCTTTTTTTCTAATTTTAATTGAATAATAAACAAATACTAGCAATTAAAAGAAAAGGATTGCAGAGATATGATTTTCCTTTAAAAGGATTATAGATAGTATTTTGGTTAATGTTCCGAATACACCAAAAAATCTCATATTGCTTGGAAATTAAAGGTTAAAGAGAGTTTATAAATACCCATATGTCTTAACCCACTAAGGCGCTTTTTAAAGACAAAATTATGAGGGCTTATATCACATGTGGTTCAAAGTGGATAATATCTCGCAAAACAATATCGAGACCTGTGGTCGGAACAATTAAAAAGATAAAGAGAAAAAAATAAGGCAGGAAATTTAATTCCAAGTGAGGGAAGGAATTAATGAATTGAATGAAATGAAATAATAATCATACGCTTCCATCATATCAGAGTGACACACGTGGAAGAATCGAAGCCGCTCTTTAAGATACACGCGTCAACCTTACTATAGTCCAACACACCCGCGGTCCACAGTCGCACCATAATATAAGGCGCGCACGTTGGCGAAGAGACTACAACAACACCAACTAGTAGTATTTCCTTTCCTTTGGTTTCTCTCTCTTTCAACTTTAAATTCAAGTCATAAAGAGATAGATAGTCATAGCAACAAACAAGGAAAACCGTAAAAGCTACTAACCCAACTTTGAACGTTGAAACTGCGCCGTGAGTGCCACTGTTTCAGGGCACAATGTCCTCACAAAGTGGCCTCCACTCCTCCGTTGACTGTAACTTGAAGGAGACTGAGCTCACCCTCGGCCTTCCCGGTACCAAAACCGGCACGAAACGTGGCTTCTCCGACACCGTTGATCTTCATCTTGCCACCTCAAGTACTACCAGTGCTTCTCAAAATTCAGGAAATAACTACTTGCGCTCCACCACTAAATTCCCAATACCCAAGTAAGAACCCAGCTAGGACCGAGATTTTTTTTTTTTTTTTTTTTTGGGCTTTCCCCCAAAATATATGTACATAAATTAGATTGATGATATATAATTAATTAAGGGTGTTGATGTGATGGTGCAGCAGGGAAAGTGTGGTTGGGTGGCCACCGGTGAGGGCAAGCAGGAAGAATATTGCGATGAAGAAGAGTTGCAAGTACGTGAAGGTGGCGGTGGATGGAGCTCCATATCTAAGAAAAGTGGATCTTGAAATCTATGAGAGTTACGAGCATCTGCTGAGGGCATTGGAGACCATGTTTGGTTGCTTGACTATTCGTACGTAGTATTCATCATTCATGAACACATGACTTATTTATTTGTTATGTCCATGCTGTGTAATTTTATGTTTCATGGTACTATGTGTTGGCATACTTTTATGATATGAGGGTGAGGGTAATTCGGTCTTAATTTCTGCGGACAACAATTACTACTGCAGGTAATCATTTGATGAATAAGAAGAAATTCATGGACCCAGCTGCTGGAAATGGGATTGAATACATGCCCACCTATGAGGACAAAGATGGTGATTGGATGCTGGTTGGGGATGTACCCTGGAAGTAAGTTCCATTCTATTTACGTTTGGAAATATTTTTTGTTTCATTTTCTTAAATAAATAAAAAATCAGCTAATTTGGTTCTCTTTTTTATTTTTTGCCCCACTAGGATGTTTGTGGAATCATGCAAGAGGATAAGGCTTATGATTAGCTCAGAGGACGTTGACTTAGGTTAGTTAATTTCTTTGTTTTTTGTTAACGGTGGTGTATCCATCCATTTTATATGGAATAAAATGATACGATGGCTTCGGTTTTAATTTGATCCCCTGATTTACTAATATTGCAGGTTCTTCGAGGACTACTTCCAAATGTGCGGGATATCCAGTGACAAGAATAATTAGTGTATCATAAGTTGATAAACAAACACTCACCGATATTTCATATCCGAGGACACCATCAAAGTGTAGAACCAAGCTCCAATTAGAAGAGTTTATCTAGTGTAATGATGATGTAAATTAAATGTCCCTTTTAGCACCTCTAGCTAGTTGCTTCTGGTTTGGCTTTGAAAGAACTTCAACAAATATATATGGAGCTTGCATGTATTCCGTATTATGATCATCACTGTAAGAATATTAATTAGCTAGCTAGTGTAATTACTAGACTTTTGGCTGTGCAGTTGTATGCCGCTTTTGTAATTGTTACATACCTAATTATCGATTACTTGTTTCCATTACATAATTCACATGATATTTCTTTTGATATTATCGTGACTAGGAAGAATTAAATTAACTCCTCTAAGTGGAAATTATTTTAAAGGTTAATACCATTTTTGGTCCCTGTAATTTGAGCGAAATTCGGTTTTAGTCCCTATACAATTTTTTATTTCGATTTAGTCCTTGTAATTTAAGATTCTTCCATTTTTAGTCTCTGCTGTCAAATCCCTATTAAAAACGTTGAGTTTTTCTTCCACTTTTTGTCCTTGTAATTTTAAGATTCTTCCACTTTTAGTCTCTGTAATTTAATAAGGATTTGACGGCAGGGACTAAAAGTGGAAGAATCTTAAATTACAGGGACTAAATCGAAACAAAAAATTTTATAGGGACTAAGACTGAATCTCTCTCAAATTACAGGGATCAAAAGGGGTATTAACCCTTATTTTAAAGATGGAAAAGTAAAGTTACATTTAATTAACTTTGGATTTTAGTCGATTAATTGAAATCATGATGCATTTTTCTCTTAAACTATTGATATTCAAAAGACATTAAATCTCAGCCTAATTAATTTGAGTTAACTAATTTATTTATGAAGAATCAAGTTCATTATTTCAACCGACAATTGTGGTAATCATGATGGACTTTAAATAAAAATGAAAAATAATTAAATACAATCTTCACTAATTAATAGTGAGTGATTTAATTTACTACGTGTGAATTAAAACATGTTTTAAAAACTAAAGACTTAATCCTATGATAGTACTCCATTGGACTATTATGGTTGAGTAAGCCATATCAAACTCCTTCGGTCCATGAAAACACTCGGCCCAGTAAACTTCCTCCCAATATCACCTCCCTGATGCTTCTAGAAGGACCATATCGCTAGTCAGTGTTCGCTACCAACCTGACAAAGATTAATAATCAACTCTTCCACTTCCAGGATAATGAAGCTTGTCGATAAGGTAGTTATCGACAAGGAGAGGCTTCCGTTCTCCTCAAATAGTTTGGTTACTCGAACAATTCTAAAGACAACAATGTTATATGGTACGAATGCATCTCGCACGAAATCCCACAAAACCAAAATTATTTGACTAAATACAAGACAAGAGAGAGAAAAGAGAATCACGGGGAAGGTAAAAAAAATCAAACGGTGGTAAACAATTTATCTAATTTCGTATCAGTATCTTCCGTAACAACAAGTATTTCTCTTTTTAAATAAAGAGGCCTACCTCAACTTAGTGGCATGTCATTCAGTCGGAGAATTATGCTTTTAATGCTCATCCAGAGACATCGGAGGTCAAAATTTTATCAGGAATAAATATATTTATAATTTATATCATTATTTCAAAGAATAAAAATATCAAAACATTCCTTAGATAAACTTATTTTGTAAATAGTTTTGAATTCTTTAAATATAAAATACTTGTTTGTCGAATTTTATTTAAGTATATTGTTTTAGGGGGGAAAAAAAGAAACAAAGAGGAGAGGAAAGCATAAAGTGAAAATTAAGGGAAATCACACTAGTTCACCCATAGCCAATTTAAAATAAATGTTTTTAGCTTGTATCCCCAATTTTAGGGGAAAGAGTTTGATAACTTTGAGAGGAAAAGAAGGGTAGTTGTGTCTCATTAAAAATCTTTGGTAGTCCAGTTGGTAAGGATACAACTCATATTCTACAAAGACACGAGTTTGAATTTCGTTGCTAATGTGAAGACCTCGTTGGTGGGTAATATGTAAGTTCTTCTGTAAGCGTTTTTTGAGCCTTAAGGCTTTTCCCAACTTTAGTGAGTCGTTGGAACCCAACTCACTTAAACCTTTTTAAATCTAAAAAATAAATCTTACGTGCGAAGATATGTATTGTTTTTTTTCTTGCCTTTCTTTCCTTTCTTTACCATTTGTCTAAACATAACTTAGAAAAACTCATAGCTCAATGTAAATTTGTTTTTCCGGAATTGAAAAAAAAATGTAGATCATTCAAGGAAAATAATTAAATAAATAAATAATGTTAGCAACACGCTCTCTAACACTTTCTTTTTAACATTCTCTCTATTATATTAGGTGAAATGCATATAAGTCTAACTAAATTATGTGAATCTCTTTAGAGAGTCTCATTCCTAAAATGATGCATGGAAGCTTCCTGACATTTGAAAAGAGTATGTTGTCGGAACTTTTGTAACCAAATAATTTACCATGAGCATTTGGTTACTTTCAACTGCGGGAATGAACTACATTGTTATACTATTGTTTGGTTAATTTACCATGAGCATTTGGTTACTTTCAACTGCGGGAATGAACTACATTGTTATACTATTGTTGTTATTGTTGATGGGCATATTCCTAGAAGAATGTAGTGACGGTAAGCTAAACGTTGAATAAGAGTAATTTTAAACCCAACGGAAATTGGCTCGTTTAAGGTGAGAATTAGTTACCGTATTATTTATTTGATTTGAGGTGACTTCCAACACCTCTATTTTCTCCAATAACACCCCCACCCCGTTTTACTATTGAAAACCCTAAACTACTCCTACCTTTTAATTCTCTTTATCTCTCCCATCCCCACTTTCCCGTCCAACTTCCCCCCATTGTATTCTCCCCCTCCCCCTTCCGCCAAATTTTCCTGTTCCACTTCCCCCCACCGCAACCCCACTGTATTTTTTTGTATTTCAGAAATTCTTTTTTTTGGTAAGCATGTAAAATTTTTTTATTCTAAAACATGTTTCCAGTTCCCATTTTTTTTAAACTCCAAGTTTGTGAATGATAAAAAAAATTATCATTTAGAAACTTGGAGTTGCCAAAAAAATTGCCAGAAACATGTTTATAAAATAGGAAAAAAAATAGTGGGGGAGAGGGGGGATGTGGGGGTCAAGGAGGGGAGAGAGAAAGGAATTGGGGGAGCGAAAGGGTAATTTAGGGTTGACTTAAATACCATTTTGGTCCCTTAATTTATTTTGGAGGTTCAATTTAATCCTTTAACTACTTTTTGGGCCAAATAAGTTTTTTACGTTTTTAAATTGGGCCAAGTAGGTCATTTTCGGTCAAATAAGTCCATTAAGTTTTTAAGTTGGGCCAAATAGGTCCTTTAAGTTTTTTAGTTGAGCCAAATGAGTCATTGCCACGTAGGACCTATTTGGCCAAACTTAAAAACTTAAAAGACCTATTTGGCCCAATATAAAATTTTAAATGACCTATTTAACCCAACTTAAAATTTTAAAGGACTTATTTAGCCGAAAAAAACCTATTTGGCCCAGCTTAAAAACCTTAAAGGACTTATTTGGCACAAAAAAATAGTTAAAGGGCTAACTTGAACCTTAAAAATAAGTTAAGGGGCCAAAATAGTATTAAAAAAAAGGGGTGGGTGTTGTTAGAGAAAACGGGGTACCGTAAGTTAACCAATCTGATTTTGGGCTCAAGCTGAACCCTATAACTCGAATTACATACAGTTAAAAAGAAATTTAATTTATGAGCTTTCTCTTCCCTTTCAAAAACTTTAGCCCCCTAGCAAGATGAATTATTATCTGCTCATCATTTCCCCGTCCATACCTTTTTATTATGCGGTGCGGCATGCACTAATAAATCAAACTTTTTTGTATTTGCTCATTATTGTTTCACGAGAACACAGTGATAGAATTTAGTGAATCTATGCTTGGAAGTTGGAACAAGTTAATTTCATCTCTTTTTAGTGCCATCGATCACAAATGTTGATTCCCTTGTTCTATATCAAACTCGTCAACCCAGCAAGGTAGTAAATCTTTGAGTTAAGGCTCCGTTTGGGAGTTTAGGAGAGGAGGGGAGGGGAGGGTTTTGGGAAAAAGAAAGGAAGAAAATGAATGGGAAGGAATGATAGCCTCCCACTTTGAATGGGGGGTTTATTTTTCTTCATAATAATAAAACACCCTAATATGGGGGAACTAAAAAAATGTATTGGAGGAGGATTTTGGAGGGCTTAGAAAAATTCTTCAAATCCTTTCCATCTTTTTATATTACTCTCAAAATTAAAAATATATTAGTCGTAAACATTCTCTTCTCATTCTCTACAAAAACACTCTCTCAAATAAGATGAGGGATTTCTCTCTCTTTCCCTCTCATCCTCTCCCCTCCTCCCAAAGCCCTCTCTTTCCTCCCCTCCTAACTCCCAAACGGAGCCTTAGAGTCTTGGTTTTCAGAATTCAAGGCAGTGTATAAAATCTCTATTATATACAAACATGAATAATATAAAAAAGAAAATTTAACAAATGGCATCACGTAAACAAAAGTTAATCGTCATGTCAATTAAAAATGCAAATGTGGAATACACGATCAGCAATTAAAAAAGAAATAAAAATCATTAGCAATTAATAAACACATTTAATAACCCGCCTAAATATAGCAATGACTTACAAAAATGGAATTACAAAAATGCAGAAATAAATGCGATGTACAAACAATAATTGTGACAACAATGGAAAAGGTAACTGTATAAAAATTCCACGGTTATAATAATATTAAAGGAAAATCAACACAAAATTAAATAATAATATTTGGTCATAAAAAAAATACAGTTTCCTAATATTATTTCTATTACCCTTCATCATATTATTTATTATCTAATTCAAATTGATCACATTTATGTCAATAATCCAAAATATTCCTATACTGAATAAATAAAATAGGAAACACGTTTTTTTATAAATATATGAATCAGTCATATCTCTAAATTGATAAACGCCTTTAATATTGATAAAGTAATCTGGAATTTTGTTATCTTAATTGTAATAGAATCTTTCATTACCCTAATTCGGTTGTTTATTATTTATACATATGCCTAATACAATCATCATCCCACAATCACATTGTTAATCATAACCGATTTCAGCACTGCAGAAATGACTCCAAAATATGAAAAAAGTTGAATTTGCATGTAAAGATGACTCAAATTAGGGTTCACCGTGTTAAATTTATTTATATATTATATACATTTAAGAATAATCTTATTGATTTTTGTTCCAGGTGTCGTCCTCACAGCAAATCAACACTCCACATTTCAAATTCAAATTAGTAGTTAATGTAATAAAAATGTAGATAACCACCATTTAAAGAAAATTATATTTATAATTGAAATAAGAAAGCAACGCATTTAATTTTAATTATTTTAATTATAGAAGAAAGCAATGCAATTATCAAAAATTAAAACTAAAAAGGAAGTCATTTAAATACATGGCATTAGAAATCATTTTTTTAGGCATAACAGATTCAATTGGACTCAATTTAAGAATTTTTTTAATTGTGATTGCATGTAATAAATTTTGACTACAAATTATTTAACACCTTCCAAATTCTTTTCCAATTAGTACAACTAAAAAAAATCGAAGACAACCGATTAAAAATCGGTACATCTACAATCACACTATTCTCTGAAAAATAATTACTATTAATTATTTCCTATTTCAATTCAAATCATCATAAATTGACTAGGCCTTTAGGGCAATAATTGTTAAGCAATTAAATATTTCCTATTTCAATCCAAGTCAATATAAATTGCTTATTTTCATCAAAAAAATATAATATAAATTGCATACAATTTCAATTACACCTTCTACCTGGGACATACATCGTTTGCTTTCCCTCTATTACGATTTTTTTCTCCTCTCTCACAAGAAGGTTCTTCCTTCTCTCTTCCACTTTCTTGCATGGTATTATATGATCGTTAAACCAGGATTCTAATCTGATTATGCTTTCCTTAGCTACACATGAGGTTCACTTCTTAGTATTGAGGGAGGTTAGTTTCCAATCTATGAATTGTCCTGATGATTTTATTATAGTTGATTGACCTCATTGGATAGCATCAAATGATTCAAATTAGGGTTTACCGTATTGATTTGCTAAACATGCAATGTTTATTTATATATTTACAATAATAAATTATAAATTAATATGTATATATTTAATATTTATTATACATTATTATAATTACAATATTTGCATTTTATAGGTATATTATTCTAAATTCTAATAGCCACACACGTTTTGGCCAATCTCTTCAAAACCAAACCAACTCTATTTGATTATAGTCAAAATATCAATTGTCCAATTTTGAAGTTGTTTGATTTTAAATTAAATAAAATAAGATATGTTTATTTCTTAGAAATATATATTGATTTTATTTTTGAGTTAATTAATTATATCCAATTTACTATAAACCTCCATCCAATAAGTAACAAAAGTAGATATTATAACCAAAAAAATAAGGGGATCTTAGATTTTATTTCACAACAATTGATTTTAAATAAATAATTAATTTGTCTCTTTAACATTTTCTAAAATAGATATGTTTTACTTATATTTTTTTTAGTGCTAAAATTTGTTACCTGATATATATTTTATTATAATATCAAATATTGTTACATTCCAATAATATATACTTCATATACATTTGTTATTTATACATTAAATATGTATTTAAATATATATATATATATATTCAAGTTATGAGGAAATTTCATTCTATCAATTATTTAAATTGTTTTCAATGAATGTATAATATAGTATTAACCCCATAAATTACATATTGCTATTTTTTATTTTCATCAATTTAATAAATTATTTTTTATCTGATTCAATTCGTTTGTATGCACTATCAGATTGTTTGTATCGTATGCAACTCAATTAATATTAATTTGTTTTCGTATCATACGTTAGGTTCCTTATAACATTATTAAGATTTAATAATTATTACCATAATATTTATTAAGTTTCATTGTTGAAACCAAATATTTTTTGAAGCCTATTTATACAAATTTTCCCGTACATGTCACGGGTTATATACAGTATATGACACAACACAAGATTAGTAGAAGTACTATATATTGATTGGATTTTCTTAGGGAATAATGTACTCCTAAAATGGATAGCTTTTTGGCCAACTTATCCCATGGTCTGCTTTACTACATGTTTTCTAGACCCCTTTGGAGAGATTCCTGGTTAGGAGTTAGGACATTAATGCATCGGCTGGGTTTCTATGGTTTGCGGTTTCTTTAGGGGCTTAGGCCCTCCTTACCGAAAAAAAAAAAAAATGTTCCACGTCCACACTTTAAGGGGGAAGGGGGCTATGAAAGCTTCCTTACATTAAGACATGCTATTAGGACATGTTCAACAATTTCCTTTAATAATATTTTACTAATAAACATACTAGTCATTGTGTGGGGCTTTTTTTTAAGAAAAAAATTAAAATAAAAACTTTGATATTTTGTATTAGAAAACTTTATTTGATGTAAACTACGATATTAGCATGTGTAGTATTTTACTTATGGACAAAATATAGGTAAAGCTCCTTAGGTGCTGTTGGTATTGTTCCTCTCACAAAACGGGATAAAAACTGTTTTAATAGTGACACTGATAGTTATGAGAGGTTAGAGATAGTAAGAATAGATAAAGAGAGAGAAAAATTTTAACTATTTTGTGAGAAAAACAACACCAACAATACCTAGGAAACCTTACCTAAGTTTTATCAATTACTTATAAACAATTCTAATAGACGTTGACCTTGTGGCAATAATTTTTTTTTTTTTTAGGAATATAATAAACTCCTTTAAAATGGACATTAAGAAAGGACAGAACTCTTACCCCCCTCTCAATGGCCCGTGGAAGTTGACTTATGGAGAGCAATTCTAATGTAGACATGTGATCCACTATACTTTTTTGTATGGCTGAGTATGCAAATTTCTTTTTGGGTAGAAATGAAGGGATGGAATTGGAGGGGTCTGGAACTGATGAAACAAAGCAACTACCCTTAATTTAGTGAATTGTGATTGGTTTTTACAGGTATGTGTGTGTGTGTGTGTGTCCATTAGCTGGAGTGAGTGTGCCTTGCAGAGGAAATGTGGCCCTCCCTTCCCACGATTCCGAGGGTTGGTTTTATTACTTTCCCAACAAATGAAGTCAATGAATTCCTTTCTGCTAACCACCATAATAAATGACTAAACTAGTTAGAAAGGAAAAGAGAGCAAGTGTTATTATAACTATAGGAAGGAAGCCTTAAATATGAGGCAAATGCTGTTACATGAATCACCTTCAACTCCTCCCAAAAGATAATAATGAGGTCTGCACCAGCACAACAGAGGATGTCATGTTGTGATCGCGTTCACAAGCACCGTGAGGAGAAAGGATGCCTCTATGCTTGGTTTGTACATCTTTAGATTCCAATTCTCTGATTATGGGTGTGATTGATTTTGTTTTAAAAAAACTGTTTTCTGTTTTATAAAACTTAACAAAGAACAAATTTTATTCTTCTTAAATTTTTTAAAACAGAAACTGTTATAATCAAACAGACACTATATTTTCATTTTTCTCCTTCCAAAATTGTCTATTTGTTTTACACACAACTCAGCTGATCAGTTGACTCTTTGATTCAGTTTGTATACATTCTTTTGCTGCTTTTGCTGCTATGAGAGCTGTGACTGCTGCTTGCAACGCACCTGCTGTTGCTGTCCCTAGATTACTCAATTCCCAAGAAACACATGTCGAGTTTATGTTTCATAGTCGCTGTTGTATGATAAAGATATGAAGATTCTGGGAGCTACTGAGGAATAATCTTTGAATACTTTCAATAAATTTTACTTTTTGTGATGTTGTTCCAACAACATTTGAATTCTTTATTTAAGGAAACCAAGTACTGCAGAAAAAGCAGTAGCAGTAGTAGTTTAGTACTGAGGTCACTGGCATGATGACCTATCAATAACTAGTAGTCTGAGTTTCTATTTGCTGTGGTTTCTATAGCCATTTATTCCTCAAGAAAAACCTCAAAGCATTAGGCGTTATTATGTGTTGATTAAAAAAAAAAAGTATTCTCTGTACATTTCAAGGAAAATAGTGCAGATACATTGATTTATCTCCACTGCTGATGAAACTAATCAATGCCGAATGGCCATTCAAATTCTCTCAAAGAATGGAAAAGCCAGAAATATCCTATCATCGAGTGAAACTAGACACCTAGGAGGCTAGGATTGGGTTTCTCTTTTCATCTATTTCGATGGTTAGTAGATGCTGAGGATCTGATCCATTTGGACCCTGCAAGTAGAGTGTAGGAAGGTATGCGTTGTACGCTGGCAGATAGCGAGAAACAAAATCTCTCACCTGGAGAGCACAAACCATGAAAATTACTGGCTTTAGTCATTAGAAGGCAGATGTTGCAGAAACTGAAGAGAGATCATCATATATTCATATTTAATCAGATATAAAATGCATGTGAGCAACAGACCTCATCATCAGACATTCCTGGGTTGCCTGCCTCCCTCATTGCAATCTCAGCCTGCATTTTTAACAGCGCAATACATAGATGTTACAACCAGGTTTTGAGCACAAATCTTGTAATTCCTGAAAAATGATGTTTTTGAGGATGTAAAAACAAACAACCTACCTGCAAGCGCCACTGGTAGACACAATTTGGGTCCTTAATCTTGATGACTATCCACGACTTTATATATTTATCCCATGCATCATAATAAGCTTCAAGGCTTTTATTTACTGTTTCTAGCTGAAAAATAAGCACAACTGATTGTTACTTTATACAAAAGCATAATTCATTACCAATTCCCTCCCTTATATGAAAAGGCGAAGGAATTTGCATAATCAGTAATTCAGTATCATAAACTCATTGTGTATGTTAAGAAAGAAAAATGAACTTTACTAATTCTAACCTGGGGATCAATGGCCTTTACAGCTTCAACCGGAAGGGGCTTGAAACCAAGCATCCAACCTTCAAACAACACCACCTAAAAGGCCCATCCATGCATGGTAATGAAAGGATCAACACTTATGAAAGTATAATCACATAAGACAGAGACTAACATGGCAAGAATAACACTACATTACCACCTATCTTGGAGGCGTTTGGGCAAACAACTTAAATAAAGTGCTTATTCAATAAGTGTTTATCATGTGAGAGCTTATGTCATACCTCATAAGTGCTTCAAATCTAATAAGATGTTTGCATTTGGATATGGATATGTGCGTTGAAAAGCTATTTGCATTGTTAAGATTTTTTTTTAATGATTCTTCACATTTGTTTTCACTAAGCTATTTCCATAAGCTATCTTGAGGAGCTTATTAAAATAAGTTGATAACAACTTATATATCATAAGCTATTTTCATAAGTTCTATCAAACATTTACACAAGTATAGGTACTCATATCATGAGATAAACCCAAATAAACTCTAAATAAGTTTTTCTGAATGCTCCCCTTATTATACTTTAGGTTCTGGTAGAAAATTCAATTATTTCAAAGGTGGATATTTCAAAGAACTTCATAAAGTTAATGTTGTATTTCCTTCTTTTTATATGGAGGCGTGGGGATGGTAAATTTTGGTAGGAAAAAAAATAGCAAAGTTCAGTAAGCTGCCTCTTTTTCTCTCTATTTTTTTTTTTATCTATGTAGGATCATTTTTTACCTATTGACCTAACACATCAGAAACAGTTAAAAAGTTACAATTGAAGATTCTCTTACTGTAAGGGGCCCTTCAATTTCTGGCCATGTCGAAGGATCAGCTCGGTCACCTCTCCCACTGAATGCAGACTACAAATACCAGGCAATTCATCATTAGCAACTAAAAATCCAAAAATTGTTCAAATGACCCAAATATGCAAGTTATGCCCTTACTTTATCATATCTTGGTAGCTTCATCTTTCTACCTGGAAACTTCAAATAACAAGAAGTTATACTTAAAATACAATATAATAAATGGGGAAAAAACTGAATACAGAAAGCCACCTTCTCTTGTCATTTTGGTTAATGCTGTCAGAGTTTCAACAGAAAAAGCAAGATCATGGCTTCCTGCATTTCCACGAAACTGGAAGGAAACAAGGCAGGCAAAAATATTTTAGTTCTCACAAACCATAATGTCCCTAGAAAATACTTTGTTGGCTGCTTCTCTTATATGTGTATAACTATTTACCTCAAGAAGTGCATTTCCTGGATTAGCTTCTCTTAGTTTATTCTACAATCCAAACACATACTTTGTCAGCCCAAAAGAAAAAGAACAAGGTGGGAGAGCATCAACTGAAAAAAAAAAAAAATTGAGAAAACAGCTTCTATATACCTGACCTTCCGCCGTCAAATAAAAATCATCTATAGATATTGTTGCGGACTTCCTGAAAATTTTAACACATAGCAGCTATTTGTTCACTAATCTCCTTTTCATATAGCCATAAAAAACAAAGGATAAATTCAAGATCACTATTGCTTCAAAGTTCAAGCTTACCTGCCAATCGTTTGGAAAAGGTAATCAAGAGCAAAGACAAGGGTTGTCTTTCCACAGCCTTGAGGAGCACTAAATCCAATCTGAGTCATACAAAATGGAAGGAAAAAAAAAATGAGGTCCTTAAACAATTTTTTTTTCTCTTATAAAATCCTTTAGTTATTTTTACAGTTACAGCTTATGTAAGCCTTCATAATAATCTGCATAACACAAATACAAACATAAACTAACTAAGAGGGAGACATAGAGAGTTGTGAAAGGGAGGCATGTATATACCACTAAAGGAGGTATATCTTCTTCATCTTTGAACTTGGACTGATGCTGAACAATCTCATTTTCACACCAGAGAAAGACTGGTATATAGTAATGATAAATCCTAGCTTTTTGAGGCTCTGTCAAGTACAATTCATTAAGCTGAAACAACCTGCATAGTTGCCGCCCATACAATAACCACTTATCTATGGACTCAGCCACCTTCTCTTGTGTCAGACCTATTTTGTCAAGCAAAGGTCCTGAGCAAATAAACTCAAACAAGTCTTGCACAGAGGAAACTTGAGCAGGTGTTCTGGGAAATACAGAATGTAAAGGACCATTCCTATGCTCAATGCTGGCAGCACTGGAACTGTTCTGCAGCCATGAACTTCCACTGCCTGCAGGAAGTATTGTAACTATGAATACAAGATTTAGATTACAAAATTTTAATTTCCAACAACATGAGAAAAATTTGGCTTTTGAATATGAAAATAGAGCTACTAATATTACTATTATTATTATTATTATTTTTTTTTTTTTGGCTTAAAAGATCAGATATGAGAATTTGCTATCAAGTTGAAACTTCAACAGTAAGGTCATAAAAGAAGGCCTAATAATCAGCTACATGAATTTGACCAACTCAGTGACAGAGTGGGGTGACATGCATCAATTATCAAGTAATTTCAAGATTTGTAGGAAATCTTCAAATTCAAATGCCTTCTGGTTATCTGGGTAATCATACAATACATTCATCCACCCATTCATCTAACAAAACTAAATATAATAAAATTTGTAAACTTGGAGAAAACAGCTGAATTTTAATTGGCCGAAGTGAGAAGAAAAAAAAAGTACCTGACTTTGAGAAGTGAGTGTGCAAATGAGAGAGCTTAGATGGGGTGGGGGCAGAAAGGGAAGAAAGAAGAGAAAAGTGACGGGAATTGGAAAAGAAATGAAATTTAGAATTTTGATAGGAATAGGCATAGTTGTTAGTATGAGAAGAACAACAGAAAGAAGGTGAAATTGTAGGCTGCAATGGCTGAGAGAACACATTCAAAGTCGCCATTTTTATGTGTCTCTGTTTGTTTCTCTCTCTACTTTGTAACAGAAAATCAGCGACGGAGCTTAGCCGCCACGTAGCTTTTGCCTCTTTGCTCTTTGGCCGATGTACAGATTGGAAATGGAGCGCCAGAAAAAATAAAATAATCTGCAATTCTATTCTCTTTTTATTTTTTTTTGGGGTACATAATCTGCAATTCTATTCTATCTGTTGTTATTATCTATTTACAAAATCCTGCGGTCTTAACATGTTTTTACGCTAGCGTTAAGAAGGATTAACGTTAAACAAAACAAGGGTAAGATCTTGAAATATATGTGTCAAGAAGAATTTACCGTTATCCATGAAAACACTTGTAGACAATTCTTACACTCAATCTATCTCTTCCTATTACGTTCTTTCTCAAAACTCGTTCTTGATGATATAATAGAAGATAAATCTTTTCGTGGACAGAACCCTTTTTAATGTGACCTAGCGAATATAATATACACATTTAATAGTATAAATCTTTAATTTTTTTAAATTATAAAATTTGATTTCAATTTATATATTAATTTTTTGACAGAAATTTATATATTATTAGATGCAATAATATTTTTATGTGGAAATTCAATTCTTATTAAATTTAATTAACTAATCAGTAAATTGAAAAAATATTTTAAATTCTGATATATTATATTTAGAATTTAAACCACATTAAATTTTTCATGAATGGGCTAACTTTACATTGCAATAAGGTAATTAATTAATATTAAAATTATTTTATTATAGTATTAGTTGAAAACTTATTGTAATTTGATTAAAGTAATACTCTCTTCGTCCCAAATTATAAGAGTTTTTTTGCAAAATCTCTCCCACCAGTAAATATAATTAATGTAGTTAAAAACAATAAATTTGTCTATAATTTTTATTATTTTACCTAAACTACCCTTGAATTTATTAGGAACGTAAATTATATTACACTTCATTTAATTTGTTGATTAAAACAAATGTAAATTAGAGTAAGATCTTGAAATATGTGATTCTCAGGTGTCAAGAAGAACTTACTTTTATCTATGACAACACTTGTAGAAAATTCTCTTACACTCAATCTATCTCTTCCTATTACGTTCTTTCTCAAAACTCGTTCTTGATGGTAAAATAGAAGATAAATATTCTCGTAGAGAGAACCCTTTTTTAACGTGACATAGCAAATGTAATATACACATTTAATAGTATAAATCTTTAATTTTTTTAAATTATAAAATTTGTTTTGAATTTATATATTATTTTTTTGACAGAAATTTATATATTATTAGATGCAATAATATTTTTATAGGGAAAATCAATTCTTATTAAATTTAATTAACTAATCAGTAAATTGAAAAAAATATTTTAAATTCTGACATATTATATTAAGAATGTAAGCCACATTAAATTTTTCGTCAATGGGCTCACTTTACATCGCAACAAGGTAATTAATTAATATTAAAATTATTATATTATAGTTTTAGTTGAAAGCTTATTGTGATTTAAAGTAATACTCTCTTTGTCCCAAATTATAAGAGCTTTTTTGCAAAATCTCTCTCACTAAGGAATGTAATTAATGTAGTTTGTAGCGACCGAAAAATCCGGAGGGATTTATTCGAGTTTAGTGGAGCCGCCACCAATAATTTATTTCGAAGGAAAAATATTGGAAAAACCCTTTTTTGAATAAAACGGTTCTTGAGACTAGATTTGGGTTCGGGAGTCAAATTATGCGTATGAAAGGTATTAGCACCCTACGACATCCTTTCGAAAAAGGTTACCTTTAATTAATTGTGCAAAATTATATTAACCTCTAAAAATATTTATTTCCCTTTTATTTAAAAAAAAAGAATTAACAAAGATAAAAAAGAGGACTTAATAAAAATTGTTTATTTTTTCGCTTGACAGGAGTGGGCTCCTGCTCCTACGTATTTCCGGGTGTAGTGGAGAAATCAAAGGCTACGTAGTTCTTTGGTAAAAAATGGTTGTGTGTCGATTGATTTTTTTTTAATGGTATATTTTTTATGGAAAAAAGAATAGGTTTTTTGTGGAGACCAAACAGGAAGCAATTGAGAGTGGTCCTCACCAACCCTTTTTTTAGTTTAGAAAATTAAGGTGTTCGTAATGATCAAACGGGAAACAATCTCGAGTGATCATTACTAGTAAAAATAATAACTTGATTTTATTTTTATAAAAAAGATAGGTTTTCATGGGCACCAAACAAGAAGCAATTAAGAGTGGTCCTCACTAATAACCCATTTTTGTTTAGAAAATTAAGATATTTGCAATGACTAAACGGGAAGCAATCTCGAGTAATCATTACTAGTAAATTAATTTTCATGATTTTATTATGTGATTTTCAAGAAAAATAAGGTCTCAAAATTTGTATGTGAAATTTAGTTGAGTAAAATTGACCTAGTTTGACTAGTATAAAAAAGTGTCCATGTTCATTAAATAAATAATAAAAAAAACAAATGGGCTAAAGCCCGATATTTAACAAAAGAAGACTAATTATAAAAAAAAGGGTTGGCAAATAAAAGAAAACAAAAGGGGAAGGGGAGTTAAGTGTCCAATGGGCTGAAGCCCAAAGAATAAAAAAAATGGGATCAGAAAAAAAAAGGGAAGGGGACGTAAAAAAATGGGCGAAGCCCAAACAAAGAAAAAATAAAAAAAGGACAAAAAGATAAAAGGGGAGGGGGCTGCCAAACGGGTTTCATTTGAAAGTTGAAACCCTAAAAATTTGCTGCAGCCGCAGCACCAAATGAAGGGGAGGCGAGCAGGGGATGAGGAGAGGCGCGGCCACGAGGGAGATGAAGAAGAGGCGGCCGGCGCGTGCCATCCTTGGCCGCACACGGCCCTGCGTGTGACGGGTGGGGGTCGCGAGAGAGTGACCGCATCGAAATCGTGGGGGAAGAGAGGGAAAAACGCGAGAGGGAGAGGTTGAGAAGGGGTACGGCAGGCGTACGCCGTCTTTGGCCGCGCACGGCCATGCGCGTGACAGGGGGATGATGTTGATGGGGAGATCGCGAAGTGGAGCAGAAAGGAAGGCGATCGCGAAGTGGGGGGTCGAGGCCATGGACGCAGTGGCTCGCGGTGGTTCGCGGGAACGACTGAAGAGGGTCACGCGCACGGCGGTGGTTGTGGCGACGGGTGGAGCGGCGGCTTCACCTTCTTCTTCACCAGGTTCTCTCATTTCCCTTTTTTAGTATTTCTTATTCTACTAACTATCACTTTTCTACTTTCTAATCTTCTTTTCCAATTTGTTTTTCCTATCCTGTTCCATTTCTTCTCTGTTATGCCTTGGTTTCCTTTTTTCTGATTTAATCGCTACCATTCTTATGCTTAAAAAGAAAATCTAATTCTGAATAAGCTACATCATTTGTTTTAAAAGAACAAAAACTAACCTGGATTCTAAGCTATGAAGGGAATGGGACTCTGAGGAAGACCTTTGGTTATTCTTTTGTGACTGTATGAATCCCACATAGTTCTTTTGCCACTGCCTTGCTTCTGCTTTCCTTAACCGTGAATTCCTTTTCTTTTCTATGTTTGAATTAAATGAATTAGGACCCCGATGTGGAGTCTCTAATTCTTTGTTTTGGTGGTGAAAATATCAAAATCTCCTCCTCCTTTTCTCTGTTGTTGTTGAGGTATTTATAGGAGCAATTGATGGTGCAGGTGGAATGCTTGGAGCAGGGAAAAATTGCTGGTTGGAGACAAGGCAGCACCTCTTGTGGTGCCTGGAAGATCAGTCTGAGAGGTGGTGGCTGCAAAGCAAAATTGTCTCGGGCAAAAATGGAAAGGAGCAGAAGCAACAGAAGAAAGAGCATTGGCTCTTACCCAAAGAAATGAGCTGCAGCAGGCAGGAGCCCTCCTTGCAGATGCCATGTGCATCCTGCTGCTTCTTTTCCTTTTCTTTTTTGTTTTTTATGTTATTCAATTTTGTAGTTTGTTTGTTATTCATTCTGACTTTGTAAATGGACTTTGTTTGTATTGCAGTGGACTGTATTGTATTTTTGCAATTTTTGACATGTAATGGACTGTTGATTTTTTTTTTGGACTTATGCCCTTTGGACTGTATATCAGCTATTGGGCCCAAGCTGGACCCAAAGGATTTAAAACTAAAACTTAGCAAAGGCAAAAATGGCCCAAGCAACAATTTATCTTATCATTTCAACCCAAAAGTAAAATAATAGATAAAACAAGCCAAAATGAGTGGACAAAATTGGGGTATGACATAGTTAAAAACAATAAATTTGTCTACAATTTTTATTATTTTACCTAAACTACCCTTGAATTTATTGGGAAGATAAATTACATTACACTTCATTTAACTTGTTGATTAAAACAAAGGTAAATTAGAATAAGATCTTGAAATATGTGATTCTCACGTGTCAAGAAGAACTTACCTTTATCCATGACAACACTTGTAGACAATTCTCTTACACTCAATCTATCTCATTCTATTGCGTTCTTTCTCAAAACCCATTCTTGATGGTAAAATAGAAGATAAATCTTCTCGTAGACAGAACCATTTTTAATGTGACATAGCAAATGTAATATACACATTTAATAGTATAAATCTTTAATTTTTTTTAGAATGTAAAATTTGATTTGAATTTACATATTAATTTTTGTGACAAAAAATTATATATTATTAGATGCAATAATATTTTTATGTGGAAATTCAATTCTTATTAAATTTAATTAACCAATAAGTAAATTGAAAAAATATTTTAAATTCTGATATATTATATTAAGAATGTAAGCCACATTAAATTTTTCATCATTGGGCTAACTTTACATTGCAATAAGGTAATTAATTAATATTAAAATTATTATATTATAGTATTAGTTGAAAACTTATTGTAATTTGATTAAAGTAATAATCCCTCTGTCCCAAATTATAAGAGCTTTTTCGCAAAATCTTTCCCATTAAGGAATGTAATTAATGTAGTTAAAAACAATAAATTTGTCTACAATTTTTCTTATTTTACCTAAACTACCATTGAATTTATTGGGAAGGTAAATTATATTACACTTTTTTTAACTTATTGGTTAAAACAAAGGTAAATTAGATAAGCGTAATAGGGGAAAAAATAATTAATGTTACAGATAAACTTCAAAAGGACCTTATAAAATGAGACAAACAAAAAAGCCAAAAAGCTTTTATAATTTGGGACAGAGGGAGTTTGATTTGATATATACATATATATAAATTGAGATTGCTGAAAATAATTAAAAATTAGCTTTTTTTAATGTGGCTTTTTTCTTTCTGTTGTACTGTGGAGACTGACACTGTATTTCGATAAGAGAGCTTTTTTCTTGTGTTACAAAGACTCTGACCTCATCTAGATAGGACAAAGAGAGTGGTTCCCAACCCACCTCCTACAAAAGAGGAAGTTAACACACCATGCAAAGTATGTGCATTGTTTTATTCTCTAAACCTTAGCCAAACACTCAAACTGACTTGAGCGTTAGAATATCTTTGCATGTACTCGTTTTTGCTACTCTCAACTGCCCCGAATCAAAGGAACGAAGGAAGTAGTGTCTTGGATATTCGAAGGAGAACCAATCCACTAACCATCCTGTTGGAGAATCGAAAACAGCAAATAGAATACTTAATACTATAGTAAGAATAACACAATATTTTGTTCAGTTCAAAGAGTACTTGAAACAAAATAAAGATAAATTTTGCTTATATATTTAGGGAAATTTAAATAAACCTATAGATTTGGTATCCACGTACCTCAATACTCGCTCTTACATGGGTAGAAAAAGAATTTAGGCTCACTTAAACTCCCCTCTCTTAAGAGGTGTTTAAATTTCACTTCCCTCTCATCTAATATTAATATCTACACTCTCCACATCTGAGATTTAAATATGTTACAATTTAGTCCATTTTGACACTAAAACATCTTTAAATAAGAGTGAATGACTTTGAACGATATTTTTAGTAAAAAAAAAAATGCTTTTCTTTATTACTTTCAATATCGCTGGCGGCTAATTTGAGCACTTTAATTTTAATTTTACAACTTTGGGAGATAAAATAAAGTTTTAAACACCTAGGGCTTGTTTGATACACTTTTTAAAAACAGTTTTTCTGTTTTTAAAAAGAGACAAAGAATAAATTTTGTTCTTGTTAAAATTTTTAAAAACAGAAAACTGTTTTAAAAAGGATAATCAAACATGCTACTACTTTACTAAATTTAAAATTTTGTCAAAAAATATTTACTTTTTATTATTCCATTATTGATAGCAGTTTATTATTGTATGTCAGTGGTATTGAGAATCAAAAATAGAAAAAATTGTCCATAAGAAGCTTGATTATATTAAAATAAACTAAATTTAATATATGTGAATATGTAAGAGGAGGGAAGTGCAGAGCTCAGATGCTTGCCACTGACAAAATTCCTCTCTCTTCTAACTAATTAACCACTAATATTTGCCTATAAAAAGAATAGGAGAAGGGTGTAGATTTTAACAAAAAGATAGGAGGGGAGTGAAACTCAAGCATATATAATGTGTTTAGGGGAGTGGAGTGTACTTTTCTCTTATTTTATTTGGTTTTCAATAGGTGGAGATAATTTTGTCGTCTCTTTCATTCAAGCAGAGCTAAGGTGGGGTTCCAAAAAAATCATTATGCGAGGACTAACACTCAATAGAGCAACACATCTATTTCTACAGTGAAATTTAAATTTCTACTATCATCAACAAATAATCTTTAATACTCCAATTTAACATTTATTAGGATAAATAAAATAAAAATTTAACACCAAAAAAAATCTTATACGTACTATGATTCATTCACTTCTACATTGACCTCCTTGTTAAAGACCTGAGTCCTGTTAATTGGACACAAAAGAGGACACAATCCGTACTGTACGGACATACGGTCCGTACAGTACGGACACAATATTTTTTTTTATTTTGTTTAATTTTTTTAGCTGTTTAAAAAAATATTTATCATTAACCAGATAATGAACTGCATTAACCGGATAAATGAACTTCGTTAACCAGATAAATAATGAACTTTAGGGTTGGCATTCACCAGATAATATGAACCATTAACCAGATAAGTAAACTTCGTTAACCAGATAAATAAATGGTTCACATTATCTGGTGAATTATTTATCTGGTTAACGAAGTTCACTTATCTGGTTAATGGTTCATATTATCTGGTGAAAGTCAACCCTGAAGTTCATTATTTATCTAGTTAACGAAGTTCATTTATCCAGTTAATGCAGTTCATTATCTGGTTAATGACAAATATTTTTTTAAACAGCTAAAAAAAATCCAAAAAAAATAAAATAAATTGAAAAAAAAAGATTGTCCGTACATGTACGAATATACGATCCATACACGTACGAATATATGGTGTGTCGTATTTTATGTCAAAATATATGTACAAATATCATTTTTCTAAAGACCTTCGTAAATTATTTAGCTTTAAAAGCAATTTAATATTAAAAACAATTAAACTATTACTCCCTCCGGTCCTAAATATAAGAGACAAAACCCTAATTCATCAAAACAAAAAAAAACACTCTTTTTTCCAATGAAAAACACCTTTTTATCTCACATATCTCTTATATTTTGAAACCCTAAAAAACACCTTTTTTTCTCTTATATTGAGAACCGGAGGGAGTATTACATAGCCTTCTTCAAAGAAGCCTCTTCTAAAAATTAGCGTATGCCGCTTTTAGTGAAGAGCGCACGGTATTCTTTAGTAAAAGGCGAAAGAATAGTTCGCTCTGCGCTCATCACACAGCTCCGTACTTCGAAACAAAAAGAGGTTCTTTCATTTTATAGCTTAAGCAGTTCGCTTTCGTTTACGCAGCAACCGATGTGGGCTTTAGCTCAAAACTCCTTTATTATTTGCTTATCCTTGCTAGTTTCTACCAATTTCTACTAGTTTTTGGCGCTTTGAGTAAACATTAACCAAAGTAAATATATTAAAAATTTATGGATTCTACTTGCTACCATTAACTAGAAAACTTCTAGAGAAAGTACTAATTAATCTAAGTCATCTCATGTCACTGTTACATTCAGTTAACAAAAAGTTTCAACATCTGAATATTCTGAATTCAAGACATTCTAGGCAACATGCTTCATCTCGGTGTTCAGACAACTCAGCAAGATATTAACCCCAACCAAAAGGTCATTAAATGTATATACAGAAGATATTAAAGAATAGACAGAGACACATTAACAATAGTTGGAGTGAGAATTAGATTAGACATGATGAGCTCTTTTCAAACTAAACGAGAAAGTCTCCTTCTCTGACGTGTACATCATATATCAGGTTATGATTAGGGGTCCCTTGCATTCATTTCTCAATCATCTCCATCTTCAGAAGAACAAAGTTTCAAGCAGTTTCGGTGAAGACAAAACTGATACACATTTGAACTGCAACAAAAAATTCTCATTATGATCATCATGCATGCAATTTGCTAGTAACAAGGCTTACTATATCCATAATGCTCAAAAACTGGACTTGGAAACATAAAACCAGCTTTAGTTTCTTGCCATACCTTCTCTTGTCTGTACTTTGTGCGGATGGCGGATAAAGGGCAGTCATTTATATTCAGCTGTAGATCCTGTAGTGCAAGAACTGTGGTTTTCAAATCTGATGCTTTGTAAGAGGAATAATGTTCAAGAGTTGGATTCTGCAAAAAATAATCATAACAGTATAAATGAAGGTCATGATTCCTTTGTGCAACTTCACATGAAAGGAAAATTTGGAAGATAAACACCAACCCAAGGGTGGCTTGATTGATCCAATGTCCATCTCGCAAGAAACACGGCTGACGCAGCAATCATAGAAGGAAGGAAATTTAAGAAACTATAGTTCATCAGTGTTAGTTCGGCCAGGTAGTTGGCCAAGTACTCCAATTCAATGCTAGGTCTCTGCAAGTTTTTCAGTCGGCAAGTGATTAGTATTACTCAAAAAACGAAACAATCTAACATGTCTTGGATCAAGCAGCTTCGCCCCAGATCAATGTTTTCACCTTGTATGAAGCTTGTGCCGCTCGGAGAAACCTCCTAGGAAACCAAGAATGCACTAAGACAATTGCAAGAGGATCTCCAAATAACAATGAAAATTTCTTTTCAATTTTTTTTTTTTTTTTGTAAAGACTACTTAATGGTAAAAATGTCAACAAGTACCTGAGGAAAGTTTTTGTAGTGGGAGCAAACAGTTGATATCCTGAAGACTTCAACACTTGAGTCTCCATTTCTATTACCTGTCACTCATATTATTTATCAACACATAGAATCCAATAATTCTGATAACAGAAGTTTCACAACACGCACCCCAATAGTTAATTACCATGTTTAAGACCCCTAAACAAAATCCACTGCTGAAGAATGAAATTTAATAGCCAGAGAATATATTATTACTGCTTGAGATTCTAGGCTATAATGTTTGGATCCATATGAAACTGCAACTTTCAGTTTTGATGAATATTTTCCTTGGTATTTCGGTATTACCGGAATTAATCATTTATTATTGAAAAAGCAAGACATACCTCCTGTTTTGTGTATGTGCTGTCTGTGATGAAGCAAAAGTCTTCAACACGTGGGCCATTAATTTCTTCGTACTTCCTTCAATCACAGATGAAAGAAGACAAATGAACATTATTAAGTGCAGATGTCATGCATACAATAATCTGAATATAATATCATTTGAAACATTATCTTCGTTGTTACATTGATGCCAACTGGCAGAACAAAAACAAAGGAGCAAATCTAGTTATGTGTTACCAGCATATATGAAGTAATTAAGTCCAATTTTGAAGTAATTAAGTCCAATTTTGACTTCCATACTTCAATTTCTCTTCAGTGATTGAAGGGTTTCAACTTTCAATTACCCAAAGGGTTGTCAAAAATGTTTTTGGTTATTCATCATCAGATGGCAATAATAGTTAGACTGTCGCTTATTGTTTCAAAAATCTCCTGTGTCTGTGATACTTTCAACTGAAGTCATATCCACGTAAGTGAATATAATCACACCAGAAATGCAACCATTTCAAGGACTGAAACTGTCCTTGTCCAATTAAACCTAAGTAATGTGTAAACTTAAGCAAGAAATGGAGTGGAACATATTCAGCCAACTTCTGATCCTCAAGTTTGACACTTTGATATCCGTAATTTATCTTGATTAGCATAAAATATTTGCTCTTGAACAAAGTCAAATCATGAAATGTTGAAGTAAGTTTTGTTCCTTCTTCTCCGGTCATTGATCAAAATGACGGAGTCAACATAATGTCAGTCAGCATTGTTCTTAAGTGCATATACCTGGCTTCTGCTATACACTTGTAACTTGTCAATTGCAATTGTTTAATTTAGCACTAAACACTTTAGCTAAATAACTTGGTGCTGAAGCATAAACTCAAGAGTCAAGCGAATATACAGCCAAGCATGGCAACTGTGGTGTTGAAACAAAGAAAGGCTAATCCCTTTTGTCAACAAAAATAAACTCTTTCTTGAATGACCATTCATTGACATAGAAATGAGGATAACTAAATATTGTCTTCTCAACATAAGCATCAAGGATTTTTTGGTATAATACAATCGATTCAGCTATCTGAAAAAAAATAAGTTTTAATTTATCATATTATGAACAACATTACATATGCCCTGTCTGAGAATATGAATGAGAAGACAAAAGGCCAACTTTTTGAATGTGAGGACTTACGAGGCAATTAGCATGCAGGTGATTCCTAGCAGCTGAAGTCTCTGTCTTTCAATGTATTTTTTGGAGAGAAACAAATCAATAAGATATACAGTGAGGTAAAGAGTGTCTGCTAGCAATTTATATTCGTCAGAAACCTGAAAATGAAGTTCAACACAAGGGAATTCAATGCAGTATTCATGTTTCATCAACTCGATATACATATCTAAGTTACAGTACAGATCATGTAGTAAACATTAACAGCAATCGCTTTGGTGAATCAACTAGGAAAATGAGCCCCCAAAAAAAATAAAAGAAAAAACTACATCAATGCATGAGAGAAATCAGAAGCAGCAGCTTCACAAACTCAACTTAGTTCATGTTGTTCAGCAATCACCTGGCAGTTAGAATATGCAATCACAATATTAGAAAGTCGAATAATGCAAACCTCTACAAGCCAATCAACCAGTATCCCACGCATGTTTTGAGTGATATCTCGCTGTACTGTTTCCATGAAGTTAGGATGAGGCCTTCTTGACAGCTGAAAAATAAAATATTTGACAAACAACTTAGCATAAAAGGCAAAATCAAAGAGAAACAGTTAACATAAAGGTCAAGTATCAAAGCAATGCTTCAGATGAATATATCAACCAATTACCATGCATTTTATAAAGTTCATAACTATGTGCCACAAATTCAGACAAAGGTTTTTTTCACACCAATGCAACATTCTATGCTAATACATACTACTCCCTCTGGAACCATTTATAACGAATCTGGAAATGACTTTTTGCCTTATAAATGGTTCCGGAGTAGTACAGTAGTAGTTATTATTCAGTATATGACACATGAAAAATCTTAAATTTGGAAAGTTCATGACAGAAAAGGGATAACAGGAAACCACAGAAATCATCAAGTTGAAATTTTTCTTAGGTGCTGCATCATCTCAGATATTGTTTCCATTATCAGGTTCCATTAAAATAATGGATTGATATATACAGCCATTGATAATATGAAAGGACCTATTTGTTTCTCTATTATATACTTAATACTGCCACTGGGGATGTGGAATGAGGTAATTGAAGCGCTGAGTATATCCTTGTAACTATCAACACAAAGCAACATTGGTTGAAACAAAAATGACAGGGCATTTACAGCACAAACCTCAGCAACACGCAAGGTGTCATATATATCAGCTACATATAGGCTGCACAGTTGAGGATCTTCATCAGCATCTATATCAGCTACCTCTGGATCCTTTGATGCATTCAGAAGTTCAGAAATGCTACCTTGCTTGGCAGCAACAGTTTGTGAAGCTGAGACAAAAAATAACCACACGTAAGTTACATCAACTAGTGGATTTCCTTTATGAAGATCATGAAAAGAAAAGATTGATTAACCCAGTGAAAACATTGTTTTTAATACATGATTATGAATGATTATGAATTCTTCTTACTATAGAAGGCCTCAAGCGACCACTGTATACAATATTAAGAAGGTAGCAGATTATCTTCAAGTTTCTCTATCCAAGAAAGCTTGATTGCTTCAAATATACACTCACTTCAACTATGCTAGCAATAACAATTCACAGCATTACAAGATTTGTTAAGGCATATATTACAACAGAAAGACACTAAACATTTACTTGCAAATCAGAGCACTACACCAAGCCCAAGAGATATTATGTTGGCTAGACCACCACCATATTGGTTTACGGTACCATAAACAAAGCCACATATATGGCATAAGTGGTGCTCTAATAATGGTGCTCTATTTACAATGTGATTGGCATTTCAATTTTGTTTTAGGCTCCTCAGACTTTACAAGCACATATAGTCTTTTGAATTCCTTATACTAAAAAATTCAGCAGAACCATTCATTTAATAATCCCTTAAAAAAGAGTAAAAATAAAAAATAAAATTTCATTTGATATTGTAAAATTGTGGTGTTTAAGCAATGCACAGACCATGTACTACAACATATGGTATTAATATCATAATATGCAGGGAACCAACATATTACTACTGCAGTCATGGGGTTGAGAAAAAATAGAGGAAAAACCTTTCTTTTGAGAAATCAAAGGCTGAGCAGATATTCGAGATGTCTGGCTGTCAAGCTTTTTATTATTTGTGCCACACTGGTCGGCACTCAGCCTAAGAGGTGCATTGTCTTCCAAATTAACTGAGTACATGGCGTCTTCTGATCTAAGCCCAATTTCAGGCAAACTCTCCACTATTGAGTCAACTTGAAATTGCGGTATCTCCAGAGCAACTGATGGAATCTCTTTTGAAACATCAAGTTGAGCAGGCTTAGCCAGCTTGCTTTTCTTAGCCTGGCAGGCACAAAAGTTACATGGTAAGTCTCTCAGCATCATTAGTAGGAGGAAAAAGTATATATCCACTATTGAGATACATATGAATCCACCAATACATTTCAAGACCAAAACAAGAACCATGAGATAGGTTGAAATAAGATGTTTTCTTGCTACTGAGAGTTGGAGCTTATTTACAGAATATTGGATGTATAGCAACCTGATTTTTAGTAGGATTTAAACAGCTCCTGTTTGTATTTTCGCGGCAAATGTTTGTGACATCCTGAAGAACCGCCCTCTTCTTACGCGGAAGACACGTATCATCTGAAACTGCTCTTTTTGGATTGGCTCTTAGGGGCTGCTTCTGACATTCTTGTGCTACCCCCTTCAAAGGGGGCAATTGTCCAGATTCAGTTAAAGCAGCAGCTCGAGCACGAGTCAATCGAGCACCAGGGACCTCTCCAGCTTTCAAAGTGACACTCTTTTCTTTCTTCATCTCTACAAGATCCAGGAGAACTGGATACTGAATTTCGATGTGCGAATTCTGCAGCACAACCAAATCATGGGACAGGAAAGCAAGTACATTGAATAAATATCAAGGAACCAAATACAAGAAAACTGATTAAGAATATTGAAAAAAATTAAAGACCATTCTTTATATTACAATTAGTTATTAGTGGCAACATTTTAAGCTGATCAGCAACCTAACATAAAAGAAACACTTTCCTTGATGCATTCAGCAACAATGCACAAAGAACACTAATAATTTTGGATTTGATGATATGTTCATTCAAAATGAAGCATGCAATTGACAAACCTTAATCACACAACAAAAATGTTTGGACTTGGCATTCAGAATTCAATTTACCTTAAATAGCATTAAGCATTAAACTCCATAGTGACAGGCAAAACCAGAATTCACAAATCACATTTTTTCTTTTTATAGCAGAGCATATCATCAGTACAAAGGTGGATGTAATTGCAGCAAAAATAGCATTTTCGGGGGGAAATGTTCTGAATTATGCTGAGACTAGTTATTATTTATCATCACTGCCTAGTTTAAGTTCTCACCAGGCAGCTCATCTTGCTTCAAGAATTTGATTAGTCAAGAAATCTCTTTATTCAAAAAAAAAAAATTGAATTTCCATTAAATTTAAAATAAAATTGCCCGCAATATATAGGATGAGCGATGTAAATGCCAAAGAAGTAAAGAAATCGAGTGTATTGGAGGTGAAGCAGGCGTATATAAAGTGCAGATTGGAGTTTTAAACAGCTGAGACAGGATTAAAAAAAAAAATGAAATCAAAAAGCAAGTTTCTTTGCCCTTGCAAACCAAACCTACATTGCAAAACTTGAAGATTTGTCAACTTTAAATGTGGAAAGAACAAACACATTGTCAAATAATAAATAACAAGAAAGGAAAGACAACAACAGATAGCTACGGGGCCCTTCAGCAAAATGAAAATGGGAAAGGAAAAAAGAAACAGAAATGCTATGTTCCTTTAAACCTTGTCCAATCCAAGTTACCCATTTTTAAAATGTGTATCCAAGACTCAATCTTTCCCCCCCTTTTTTTTCCTCTTTTAAGGTCATTTTCTCATAGACCCTTATAAGCATGACCCAGAAACCCCACCCAAGAAGAGGAGTTAAAAAAGAATGTGGCATTGCTTAAGGAGATTTGGGTTGTGCATGAAAAATGACCTGGGGTTTATGCTGCGAGCTCCACCACCACCACCACCACCACCTCCATTGAAGAGAGATAAGAAAGAAAGAGTGTTGTGTCGTGTTGTGTTGTTGAATACAGCTAAGAAGAAGGAGAGAGTAGGGGAAGCGGGATGGGGGCTTGGTTTAAAATCTCTCTGGGAAACAGACAAAAAACAACAATGGAGTAACAAAAGATTTTTGAAAGAATTTAAGAAAAGAAACAATATTTTGACTAGACTTTGATGTTGACTCGTAAAAGTAAAAGACGCTTCATTGAGTGTGTGTGAAGGCATGGCATGTTATTATTACCTCCTCATTTTATTTATCCTATTTAAAATATTTCATTTGTAATATTTCATTTTATTGCCTCAAAATACTTATCTTTTAAGCTATTTATTATTTTCCAAAAATATCTTTTCCACTTAAGTCTTATTTTAGGTTTTTAATGTATAATTAATAATTTTTTTCTAATTTTACCCGTAAATAAATAGTGTGTACATTACTCTCAATTCAATACTCTACTATATATTTATTACAATTATTAATACTTCAATAATTAATAAAGATAATTTAGTAAAATTATTTTATTGATTAAACTATTTATTGTTTTTTTAATTTTTATGAAGAAATTTTAAATGCCACTCAATACGAAATGGAGAGAATATTTTAGTCAATAAGTATTATTTTATTATCAAGAAAATTTATATAATTAATCATTTTTTTACGAGATAACCTAAAAGTATAAGTAAAACGACACGGAAGAAGTAAGATATTTCCGATTTACTATAATAAGTAAGATCGCGCGTGTGAGATCTTTAGTTTAACGTACCACTAATCTTTTATATCCTTCGCTTCGGTTCCCTTGTCACACGCATAAATATATATCGATTCAGTTCCTATCAATAATCAATTCATTTTAGTTTTAGAATTCATCAAAAAAAAATCATTTTAGTTTTACAATGTTAATTAAATAATCTCAGCTATTTCATAACAAAAAACAATAATAATCTCGGATATTAATTAATAAATTAACAGTTAATATTATGTATATATGTATAATAAATTATAAATTATAAATTATTAGAATATCAACGATTAATTTTCTTCTTAATAATTGACATGTCACTTTAGAAAATAAAATGAAACATACACGTAGATATAAGTATAATCATCTTTTGTTTCTAAATCTTTTTATTATAATTTATTATATTACTAAATGATAAAAAATTAATTTTTTTAAAGGAAATTTTCCGATATAATTTTGACCTGCATTTCTTTTTCGTAACTCTTTTTACTCCAACTTTAATTTTCTGAGATAATGCAAATCAAATCATAAAGTGTTTTTTTTCCTTTTTTTTTTTCTTGTTCATTAGTTTTTTCTCGTCAATACTAGCATTTTCATTTATTTGTTTTATATTTTTCACCAAAATAACAATAGAAAACAATACATGAAGTTTTTTCTCTTTTTTGGATTTTTTTGTTTATGATCATTTTTTAGTTTTTAGTTTTTATTGATTTATGTCATTATTTAGTGAGAAAAAGTTTTGTTCTTAATATTGTTGCTGTATTGATTATCATTGTGAATGAATAGAGACAGGACTCTCTTAAACATTTTAAAAGACCCTATTCTAATATTAAAAATTGGACCCCTAATAAAAAGAATAATTTTAATAATTAAATTGAGCCTCATTATGTAGCCATGCACTGAAACGTTTGATTTTCTGTGCGTAAGTTCCTTACGTAAAACTTAATTTGCGGCCCATAAAGCAATTTTTTTGGTGAAACGATAAACCCTTGAAAATTTCTTCCGTTGATTTTTTTTTATTGAGCAAAATTTGGGACCCTTAAATTTGGGCCAAAATTTGAGGTCATGTGCTATTGGTCTGTTTATACAGCCCATTAGCTGACCCTGAATAGAGATATGGATTAACGAAATAGAACCAAATCAAGTTTTTTTTTTTTGGCATAACCAAATCATGCTTGATACTCGAAGAATAACCGTCTTGCGATAGCTTTGTGATTATTTTTTTTTTGGGTATAAACCTTTGTGATATTTATTTCTTATCAAAATTACTAATTTGTAGATTGTGTTTTTCAGTGCTTTAGTTAATTCATCAATAATATTGAATTCTTTGTCAAAAAAATCAATAGTATTGAATTCAAAAAATATTTTAATTTTTGACATTACTCAAGTTATGTAGGAATGACGAATCCTATGTACATCACTCACGTCCCTCATCATTATTCATTGCAAGTCAATTTACTACCTTTGTGATCATCATGTTACAAATGTCGTTTGATAGCATTAAAATCTACAACTCATACATGTAGAAATCGTAGTGATTTCAAGTCAAATGACTACTCCACTATGGTCGACATGAAATGCACTTACGACACTTACATCTCTTTTATGAAGTCTTCTCATAATGGATCATCTAGTATAAATGTTACTCCTAATATCTATACTTGTATGCCGACTTGATATCGGATATCCTTGAACCGCATATCCATAATATCACTTATCCATGACCCGTAAGATGTGATCATCAGTCTACTCACACAATAATATCAATGTGTTATTGTCGTCATAATTAACAATAACACTTGACTATATATACTTTCAGTTAGTAAGTTAGTTAATTGTTAGGAAGTTTGTTAGAAATTAGTTGTCTTCTGCTTATATAGTTGATTCTTGATGTAATTATATTCAATCAATTAATATTTTCATTAATGAAAGAATTCTTCTCTCACATCTCTCTTATCAATTTTTGAGTTCAATACTCAAGAGAGGGGTGTGTAATTTACTCTATTGTTTACGGTGATTTTTGACAAACAAATGCATCTTAGGCTCAATTTGGGAACAAAATAAAATCCTCTTAGTTGACTCTTTTTAAGTGTGCATGTATGGTAATGAGACTTCAAATTAAAGGCTTAAACAAAGGTTACTTAGACACAATGATTGTATTTCAATTTTTTAACAAACAAATTGTACAACAATAACATCAAAACATATACTGCACGAATTCGAATAGCACTAAGTATGAACAACTTCAACACGATTGTGAATTCGAACAATAACAATAAACGACAACTTGTACATAGACAATATCACTAATGGGATCAATGTTTGGGTTGACTATGAAGTCAGAAAGATCTTGTAATTGTCTGCTTACTTCTCCAATCTACTATAAATATATACTATTTGCTACCTGTTGAAATAACAATTATGCCCACCTGAGGCTACTGCCACCTGTCCAAAACAAGGAGATTTCGGTCCTTCAACAATTTTATTTTGCTGTGTAGCAATGTGTAGCAATTAAAAAAAAACGAAAAATGATAGTTTTGTAGTCAACTCAGAGTGAGGCTACGACTTCATAGACTGTGCTATATCACTCCTATTACAAGTTAGTCTCATTTCTTCTTTCACAGACTGTGCTATCCCATCTCACTTCACACTTCACTTTCTCAAAGATCAACTTTGGTACTTCTTCTTTCTTCTTCTCAATTCTTTCTCCTCCTCCTCCTCCTCCTCTTCTCTTCTTTTCTTTTCTTTCTTTCTGGCGAGGACTAAGACTTTTTTTTCTCATATCCATTGTTGGTTGTTCTTCTTCTTCTTCTCATTATTATTTTACCTCTTATTTTCATAATTTCGTTTTGTAACATATATCTGATATTTACCTCTGTTCGAATTTGTTGTTTCTACAGGCAAAGATCTCGGTTGAGCTTGGTTCTCAAGCTGTTGATCTCGACAGCTATTCAGACATGTCGAGATCACGCTTTCATTGGTCCTCAGTGTCCGAAATCAAGCTTCTTCTCGACAGGTTGAGCTTCACCTCAACCTGTCGAGATCAAGCTCACCCTGTCGAGATGAAGCTTGATTTCGACAGGTTGAGGACCAACCGCTTGAGCTTGATCTCGACAGGTGTGAATAGTCGCCGAGCTCGACGAGATCAAGCTCAACTCGCCGAGATCAAGCTCTGCCGCGAGATCAAGCTTCATTTCGGCACTGAGGACCAGCGGCTTGAGCTTGATCTCGGTTGAGCTTGGTCCTCGTCGCCGAAATCAAGCTTCATCTCGACAGGTTGAGCTTGATCTCGACAGCTTGACCTTGAACTCGACAGCTTGAGATCAAGCTCAACCTGTCGAGATCAGGCTCAAGCTGCGAGATCAAGCTTCATTTCGACGACTTGAGGAGCAACGGCTGAGCTTGATCTCGGTTGAGCTTGGTCCGGTCGCCGAGTTGAAGCTTGATCTCGACAGGTTGAGCTTCATCTCGACAGATTGAGCTTGATCTCGAAGAGGTTGATCTCGACAGCTATATATAGAAAAAGTAGGAGTTCTTTTTTCACAAACAACTTGAACTTAATATATATTCAATCAAGTTAATATATATTTGTACTTTTTCGATAAAACAACCTCGCTAAGTAAGTAATAGTTATGTAACTAAGGAAGGTTCAGTCTCATTAGTTGGTATCTAACTAAATCTAACTAATAGCAACTAATAGGATATAGCAACTAATAGGATATAGCAAGTAATTATTGCAGCCTATTTTATATATGCAGACACACAAAGCACTCCTACCTACTACCATCAACTTAGTCACTTTGTCTACTTCACTCATGTTTTTTTAACAAGCCATTACCGCAAAATAAGTCACAAGGACAAGAAACAAAAAGCTAAAAGCCAATACCTTCAATTACATTATATAATGTGCATGACTATCTTGTCAAAAAGCCAAAAAGAATAGATACAGTCAACCAAGATGACACCAAATCCCTTCAACTAAGACAAGCATAATGGAACAGTGAGCTGGAAGATTCTGACCTCACACGAAAGACTAACACCAAGAAACCCCAAAAAAAAAAAAGCGTATTACAATCATTCCACCTGTGTTGCTCATAAGGATTTCAAAGATTCCAAATTCTTTCCTTTTTCCCTCCCTCCTTTTTCCCTCCCATACACTGCGATTCCTTTTTTATTTTTCAAGATGGACATAACTTCACACAAGGATATCAACCTTTGAGTTGTTGGAATTAAGAGAAGCGGTGAACTTTGTCTTATATCTATAACTTTCTTCTTTGAATTAATGTAAGAAATTTATTTACATTATATGCTTATTTGTCCGATGTTCAAGACATGGACAACAAAGGAAATAAAGACATCAAAGAGTTATCTGCGAAGCACGTTCAAAAAGAAAATATTTATTGCGAGAAGAATGAAAATTTCTCATATAGTAGATTGCAAAATCGAAGCTGCGTGCTAGAATGAGATCGTGAAGCAAAGACACCAGCATCGGACATAACTTCTAGTCGCTTTAACGAAGGAGTTCAGACATATTCTCGGTTAAATAGCACCTCCAACTCCGGTGGTGTTATGCATACTCAACCAAGCACTTACAAAGAAGAATCGAGCGAAAAAGAAGGGCCATAAATGTTGGTTCTTTAGGTCTCAATCTAATGGCAAAATTTATTGTCATTACTCGTAAAAATGACTACAATCCTGCAGCTATTAGGAATCTAAATATTGCATCATCATCTTCAAATCCAAATTGCTCCATTTCTCCAAATTACGAACAACTCATGTCAAAGAACAAATGTTCTTACACAAGAAATTTATCATACTGATTACGAGGAAGACATCCTTTAGATTTCAACGATCAACAAAGTCATGGCTTACATGGTATGCTTATGTATTTTTTATAGAGCTTAAATTAGATAACTTTCAGTTAGCACATTTCATTAGATACTTTATTACCCATTTTTCATTGGCACATTTCATCTTTGTTGATAAACAGATCTCAGTTCGGATAATTATTCATCTTCTGATGAAGAAGATTTAAATGTCAACATGAATGATGCAAATCAAACACATCTTAGTGAAGGTGCGAATTTATAATTATTAATTAAACAAGCGCCATGAATGTTCTTATCTGTTTATTAACACTTTGTTTAATTATTAGGATACTATGACATTGGTGATCCAATGATTGAATGTCAAGATTGTCATGCATATATGTGGTATCAAGAGAGAACACGAAAAAACAGAGACTCTGCATGTCCTAGATATCATCTTTGTTGTGGGCAAGGAAAGATTCAACTTCCACTCTTTGGAGAACCACCAACATTGCTTCAGCATCTACTTTTTAATCAATATGCAGCAGATAGCAAAAACTTTCAACAACACATTAGAGCGTACAATATGATGTTTGCTTTCACCTCTCCTGGAGCCAAACTTGATAGGGCCATCAATAATGGTAGAGGACCACCAACTTATAGGATACAAGGCCGTCATGCCATAGAATTGGAAGTCTATTGCCAATGCCTGGTCGACCACCAAAGTTTGCACAACTTTATATTTACGATACTGAAGAATGAGATTCAAAATAGAATACAAGGCATTGGAAGGTAATAACACAACTATCACTAAATATTTTAAATTGGTTGACAAATATTTTAACATTATCCCATATGCTACGATAACTATTTCAGCACTGGTTTCATTCTTTTTATCTTAGGAACCAAGAGAATATTGATCCACAAATAGTAAAAATTTGTTCCGCCATGCTAGACAAATATAACGATCATGCTAAATCATTCAGGATGGCAAGCTTAACGATTGAAAAGAATCCAATGTTCATGATGTTAAGTTGAGGTTGATCTCAGATAGGTCCACTGATGGCAGAATATATAATATTCCTAAAGTTTCAGAAGTGGCTGCACTTATTGTGGGAGATGTTGACACTGCTTCACCAAGAGATATCATTATGAAGACACAACGTGGAGAACTTCAAAGAATAGATGAGTTACATACAAGTTACTGGCCCCTTATATTTCCTTATGGTGAAGATGGTTATAGGCATGATGTGTTGCATAAAGATAGAGCCAATGGTCACAAAAGTAAAAGGAATCGACTTACAATTAGAGAATGGCTCTGTTTTAGGCTGCAAACAAGAAAAGATGAGGCACAAACTTTAATGCGTTCAAGAAGGTTGTTTCAGCAATTCGTAGTTGATGGTTATACCATGATAGAGTCTGAGAGACTATCATTCATCAGGAAAAACCAGTCAAAATTAAGAGTTGATAAATACCGGAGTCTGAATGAAGTAGGTGACCATGGGCAGACACAAGGATCAAATAAAGGAAAAAGAGTTGTTTTGCCGTCCTCATTTGTCGATAGTCGTCGATATATGGATCAGTTATATTTTGATGGGATGGCAATATGTAGCTACATAGGCTTCCCGGATTTATTTCTAACATTTACATGCAATCCCAACTGGCCAGAAATTGAAAGGTTTCTTCAGCCAATGAATTTGAAGCCACATGATAGACCAGATATCATCTCAAGAGTTTTCAAAATTAAGTTTGATCAGTTGTTATCGGATTTGACAAAGAGACATATATTTGGCAAAGTACTAGGATGTAAGTTACATATTTGTTTTTCACACAAATTTATTAACCCATGTTCATTTTCATCACTAACATACTAATGTTTAAATTCTCATTTCCTCATTTCAGATATGTATACTATTGAATTTCAAAAAAGAGGGTTGCCACATGCACACATCCTTATCTTTCTACATCCATCAAACAAATATCCAACTCCAGATGACATCGACAAAATTATTTCAGCTGAAATTCCAGATAAGGAAATCGATCCACAGTTATATAACATGGTAAAAACTCACATGATCCATGGTCCATGTGGAGCACATAACAAGTCAGCTCCGTGCATGAAAGACGGTAAATGCTCTAGGTATTATCCAAAGAATTTTCAGAACACCACAATTGTTGATCAAGAAGGTTATCCAGTTTATAGGAGAAGAAATTAAGAACACATTTTTAAAAAATGGTGTTTCTATTGACAACCGCCATATTGTGCCCTATAATCCGAAGTTGTTATTGAAGTACCAAGCACATATTAATATGGAATGGTGTAACCAGAGTACCTCCATCAAGTATTTGTTCAAGTACATAAACAAGGGATATGATCGAATTACAGCTGTTATGGTACAAACACAGAATGAGGGATCATATCAAAGAGGCAACATTGATGAAATCAAACAGTACCTTGACTGCAGGTATGTTTCTCCATGCGAGGCATGTTGGAGAATTTACTCATTTCCAATTCATGGTAGACAGCCAGCTGTTGAGAGGCTATTCTTTCACCTACCAGGAGAGCAGACTGTTTACTTTAATGATCACGAGGATATTGATGATGTTCTTTCTAAGCCAAGTGTCACAGACTCAATGTTAACTTCATGGATGGAAGCAAATAAGATATTTCCACAAGGTAGACACTTGACATATGCTCAGTTTGTTTCAAAATTTGTCTATGTAAAGAAGCCGAGACAATGGAAACCTCGCAAGAAAGGATACACAATTGGTAGGTTGATGTGGGTTCCTCCAACTACTGGTGAATTATTCTACTTGAGAATGATGCTAAGTCATGTGAAGGGAGCAACTAGCTATGAACAGTTAAGGACTGTTGATAACATTGAGTACCCAACTTACAGAGAAGCCTGTTTTGCTATGGGGTTACTTGAAGATGATAAAGAATACATAGAAGGTATTAGACAAGCAAATAATTGGGGTTCAGGCTACTACTTGAGAAAATTATTTGTCACCATTCTCTTATCAGGTTGCATTAACAGACCAGATCATGTGTGGAAAGAAACATGGGAATGTTTATCTGATGGTATTCTATATGAACATAGAAGATTATCCAATAACAAAGGTATGCAACTAATAACAATTTCATACGACTAACAAAATTGTCTTACATGGTATCAAATGTTTATAATCATTTTCACATTCATTGAATCATTGAATTTATAGGCCAGCAGATTGAGCTTGATCTCGACAGATTGAGCTTGATCTCGAAGATGTTGATCTCGACAGCTATTCACACATGTCGAGATCACGCTTAAGCTGTTGGTCCTCAAGCTGTCGAAATCAAGCTTCATCTCGATAGGTTGACCTTGATCTCGACAGGTTGACCTTGATCTCAAGCTGTCGAGATCATGCTCAAGCTGTCAAAATCAAGCTTGATCTCGAGAGCTTGAGCTTCATCTCGACAGCTTGAGCTTGATCTCAAGTTGTCGAGTTCAAGCTCAACCTGTCGAGGTCAAGCTCAGCCTGTCGAAATCAAGCTTGATATCGACAGGTTGAGCTTGATTTCGAAGCTGTTGATCTCGACAGCTATTCACACCTGTCGAGATCAAGCTCAAGCGGTTGGTCCTCAACCTGTCGAAACCAAGCTTGATCTCGACAGGTTGAGTTTGATCTCGACAGGTTGAGCTTGAACTCGGCGGCGAGATCAAGCTCAACCTGCCGAGATCAAGCTCATGCCGCGAGATCAAGCTTCATTCAAGCTTCATTTCGGCGACTGAGGACCAACAGCTTTAGCGTGATCTCGACATGTGTGAATAGTCAGCCGAGATCAACAAATTCGAGATCAAGTTCAACTGTCGAGATCAAGCTCAACCTCGTCGAGATCAAGCTTGATTTCGGCGACTGAGAACCAACAAAATTGTCTTACATGGTATCAAATGTTTATAATCATTTTCACATTCATTGAATCATTGAATTTATAGGCCAAAGACCTTAGCAACGAGGATTTACTGAGAATCGACACTAATTGAAATAGAGAACCTGATGCAAGCTAATAGAAGAAGCTTAAAGGAATTCCCATCAATACCATATCCAAAAGGCTATGTAATAAGCCAGTCAGGAAATAGACTTATCGCAGCAGAACGTGATTATAATTTATCTGAGTTGCGACTTCAATTCCAGAATTTGCTTGCTACTCTCACAGGCGACATTCATAAATTATATTCATATAAATGTTACAATCTTATGTTGCCTGTATTTGGAATTTCTTTCATTCCCACCTGAAATTATATAATATAATTTAAAAATTGTGTTCTACTTTTATGGTTGACAACATAAATTTTACAGATGAGCAAAAGGTAATATTTGATACAGTTATGGAAGCTGTGAATAATGGAAAAGGAGGTATGTATTTCCTATATGGTTTCGGAGGTACTAGAAAAACACACATGTGGAGAACTTTCACATGTGGTTTACGTTCTGAGGGACATATTGTATTAAATGTGGCATCAAGTGGGATAGCATCACTTTTATTACAAGGAGGTAGAACAGCCCACTCAAAGTTCAAGATCCCAATTCCTACACTAGAAAATTCCACATGCAACATTCATCAAGGTAGTGAACTAGCTGAGTTGTTAAAGGTAGCAAAGTTGATAATATGGGATGAAGCTCCAATGACAAATAAGTATTGTTTTGAAGCATTGGATAGAAGTCTAAGAGATATAATGAGTAGTGAAAATGGTGAGTCTTTAGTATTTGGAGGAAAAGTCATTGTGTTTTGGGGTGACTTGAGACAAATCTTACCAAGAGTTCCAAGAGGAGCCGCTCGACATTGTACATGCTTCTATAAATGCATCATATCTTTGGGATCACCGTAAAGTGTTAACTCTAACAAAAACATGCGTACAAAGATGATCCACAAGATCGAAGTGTTTCTGAACTTGCTCAATTTGCACAATGGATACTAGATGTTGGGGATGGCAAATTATCTGAACCTAATGATGGATATGCAGAAATCAAAATTCCAGATGAATGTTTGATAACAGATTTTGATGACCCCATTGATGCTATAGTTAGAAGCACATATCCAGATTTTATACAAAGAACACAATAATGAGGTATTTTTGCAAATAAGAGCAATACTGCATCAACAATTGAAGTTGTCGACCAAATCAATGATTATATGATGAACTTGCTTCCAGGTATTACATCATTATTATTTTACACTTACTTACATACCAAAGACTTTATATCAGTTAGTTTTCTAATGATTGATGATATTATATTTTTTTTGTCAACATAGGTGAACAAAGAGAATATCTAAGCTCTGATTCTATTGATAAGTCTGATGCTTATGAATGTGAACCATTTGAGATTCTTACTCCTGAATTTCTTAATTCTCTCAGAATCTCTGGACTTCCCAACCATAAGATTACACTTAAGATTGGAACTCCTATTATGCTTTTGAGGAATATAGACCAAGCAGAAGGTTTATGTAATGGTACCAGACTGATAGTGACAAGATTGGGAAATCGTGTCATTGAAGCCAAAAAGATGTCTTCAAATGGTAATATGGACAACGTATATATTCCTCGAATGTGTATGTCACCATCCCAATCCCCATGGCCTTTTAAGTTAATTAGGAGACAGTTTCCTATAATTGTCTCATATGCTATGACCATAAACAAATCTCGTGGTCAATCACTAGCAAGTGTTGGTTTGTACTTACCTAGACCAGTTTTTAGTCATGGCGATTATATGTAGCAATTTCGAGTCCGTACCAAGAAAGGGTTAAAGATATTAATACATGATAAGGAGAAACAACCATTGAACACAACCACAAACGTTGTGTTCAAAGAAGTGTTCCACAACCTGTAGCATTTAGGTATGTTCGTGTTAATGGACTTTTATTATATTTTTCTCTACTTATTGTGACAAGGTTGATAACTACAACTATTATTTCACAATTTCACCGATCAAATTTTTTTGCTCATTCATAAGTTATCAGTTGATGGTTGATGCTTGATGGAAAACTTTTGAAGAATTAATGGTTTTAAGGGTGGCAACAAACTCATCTTTGACTTTCTATCCCAATCGAACAACATGGTGGTTGTGAAAAAGATTACTACTTAGTTTTCTATTGTTATTGATAAATCTTGTCATATTTTGGAAGGATTTGGTATTTTCTTTGGTATGTAAGGATGACCAATTCTTTTGGAATGGTTTCTTTGGTATTTTTCTGTTATAAAAGTTTCTAATTATAAAAATATCAAAACAAGATTACATTTATTATTTCTTCAATTTCAAAAGTAGTCTAAATAGTTTGAAATATATTAAATCTGGATCACAAAAATCTCATTGACTCTCTCCAATTACTTTATACCATATATAATTACAAAAATAATTCTACTCTGCATGCACGGGTAAAATACTAGTTATTCCTATAAAGTATTGCACAAGGGTGAATAACCTCTGCAAAAGTAATTGGTTTCTGGTCAAACGCCTCCCTCGACATTGACTCATTGGTTTTGGGGATTTGCCCAACACACGTATATGCAACTTTTAATATTAAAGATCAACAAATAAAAACATAGCCATGTATAACATGAAACTTCACACAAATGCATTCACTGTTAGCACATTTTAACGAAACGTCAAACTTACAAGTGAAACAACTTTTACATATAAAAACAATGAAAAAACAAAATTAAATGAAGTTTAAGAACTGGAGATGAGAATATGAGTTTAGAAACACGATGAGAGCTTGACGAAACAGATGAGAAGTATATTTTTAGAATATAGATGAGAAACCTTTGAAAAAAAAAATATAGATGAGAATAGTAAGAGGGATATAAGAAAGTAGTCAGAAATATATGAGAAGTTCGAAGAAGGGGATGAGAAATTAGACAAAAATAGATGAGAATTTGAGGAATGGGTGAGAAAAAAGTCAAATATAGATGAGAGTTTGAATTCAGAAGTAAAGATGGGAAGAAGAGCAAGATGAAAAGTAAAATGAACGAAAATTAATTTTGAACGAATTAATTTTAGCTAAAAATGAGTTAAATGTAAAGTGGTTCATGTTTATATATTTTCACGTAAAAGTGATCTGAACAATAAATTTGAGTCTAAAAACTATGTTTTGAGACAAAAAATACAAATCTCATTTTTCAAGTTAGAATTCATTATATATAGAGGCAAAATTAATTATACTTGAAATGACTCAAACATGTTATAATCAAATTTATGTCTCTGTAATCATTTTGTCCTCTCTAAGAAGTAAATCCAAACATGTATGAAGGGGATGTTGAAGAATAAAAAGACAAACAAAACCTCAAATATTTGAAAAAATTTGAACATAGGATAAGGCATTATTAATTAAAGGAAACGAAGCAATTGAATGCGATTAGCACGTGACTTCCCAGCTTTACTTCCTACATAAAAGCGCACAGTACGAATGCCGGTCACGAGGCTTATCTGGATCCCACATGCAGGGGAACGAGTGAACGACCCTGCACTGCACTGCACCCACTCTGTTGACTCTAACTCTCAAAGTCACGACCCTTCCTATATCATAGTCTTATTTCATTTTGCCAAAAAATATGGTTTGCTTTTTTAAGTGATACTTTATGTTATTTCTGAAACATGATGGAGGGGTCCCTAATTTTAAATCTTATCCTTGATATAAAAATGTTAAATCCCTCCTTGACATCTTAGTAGTGTTTTTTTAATAGGAAAAAATATGGAGGACAAATCAAAATGACCCAAACTAGAGGGGAAACGTGTCAACATATATCCATCCCGCTCGCATGTACACATCGGGTGTCTGCATGCATGTGTGTGTTTGGACTTTTCAAACACAGGAAATAGATAATTCTAGCAAGTCACATAGAGTATCTTGATGATATTTTAGTGAGAATGCTACGACTATTAAGAATAAACAAAAAAAATTAACAAGTTTAAATAAAGATAAGATGTTGTAAAATAAACAAAGAAGATGATAATTGCGCAAGGCTCCAAAGCGTATGTAAATACTAGGCTTTGCCCCACCAATCCCTTTAGATTGGATGCAAATGGTTGAATAACGAATCATTTTCAGGATACAATAGAGTTCCTTTGATATGGTTTGCACCCCATACCAAGCGTATCGTCAATGGTATTTTACAGAACAATAGTTCCCTGATTTTAATTTGTGTATAAGAGAAAAAATGAAATGATTTGGAGTGATGAATTTGACAGGGTTTTGACATAGGCATATGAATTTTTTTTGTCAAAATAGACATATGAATTGTGTTCTCACTTTTGCATGTAGAGTTGTTCTATTTATAGAGCAACTCATATCATTTGATGGGAGAAAACTACCTTTCACGTATTGAAAGAAGGAACACGACCTTTCATGCATGTATTTATTCATGTATAGACACATACGTTTATGATAGAATACACTTATTAAAAATGATTTTAATATTACGAAGAGACATTTTTTCTCTTGAGTGCTTTGGACTTCCATATTTTGAAAATCCATCGGTGTATGCAAGTAATTACTGTGTAAGGTTTATAAATCATAGTGTATGTATGTAGAAAATAAAATAAATCATAGTGTATATTTTTTTTGGGTACATAATCATAGTGTATATATGTTCACGATATGATTAAAAAAATATATCAAAATAAAAGCAGGACGAAATGAGAAAAAAGATTTCTCTCGCACTCAGCGGAACAGAAATTGCAGCTAGGCAATGACCACCTCTCGTCATTTTGCGAACTTATAGTAGATAAGTTTGTAAAAGATGTTTAGTAATATTAGTTTATAGTATTTTTTTACTAGTTTATAGAGTTTTTTCAGACTCTACTTGAAGTAGCGTTTGAGCTTATAGCTTATAGCATTTTATTTTTTCTCACATTTTTACCCTTATTACTTTAATTAAATTCTTTGTTTATCCTCTATTAAATTATTAACCCATGCATTCTCTCTCTCATTTATTACAGATGTTCTTTTATATTTATCAGCTAGTTCAACCGCTAATTTTACCAAACACTTTAAATTCAATCTGCTAGCTTATCCACTATCAGCTATCCCCTATTTTTTTACCAAACGGAGTATAAAACTTAAAAGTTCAAATACATGTGTTGAAAAGAGATTAAATGACATCGATATATAATATTTTTTTACGCAACGATATATGTAATTACTAATTGAGCACTACACCATTTAATGATATTTTAGCAGATACTTATATTTCAAAATTTACTATTAAATTAAAATTTTATTATCATATAGACCATAAATCATATCTATAAAATTTTATATCACAGTCAGCAACTTCTTCTCACAGGTAGGGAGCACCTAGCTAAACTATTGTTGCAGGAAGAACAATTTTGGAGTCAACGAGCCAAAGTATTTTGGCTTCGCGAGGGTGACCTTAACACCCAGTTCTTCCATACCTCTGCTTCAGCTCGCAAGAAGCGTAACACCATTCAATCTCTTCAGAAGTCGGATAATGTTGTAGTCAAAGAGCATGCTGACTTATGTTTGGAGGCACAACGGTGCTTCATTGAGCTGTTTGCATAATGAGTATTTTCTTGATTCCAAACTCCTTGGGGGATGAGATTCAGAAGATGATGAACTCCTTTTGGTGGGGTTCGAGAGGGGGCGATTCCAAGGGCATCAAGTGGCTTTCGTGGGACAAGTTGTCTATTTGCAAGGCTCAAGGTTGCATGGGTTTTCGAAACCTATATGCTTTTAATCTATCAATGCTCGCCAAGCAGGGCTGGAGGCTTCTTACTAGACTGGAAGCCCTTGTCTCCAAACTATTGAAAGCTAAATATTACCCAAGGGATGATTTCCTTAAAGCTAAGGTGGGATCTAATGCAAGTTACACTTGGCGGAGCATAAGCACTGCCCGAACTGTTCCATGGGAAGGGATGTGTTGGAGCATAGACGCAGGAGATTCTATCAACTTATGGGATGCTCCGTGGCTACGTGATAATAGATTGCGCACTCCAGTAGCTTTACACCAACCGTTGGATGGTCTCATGAAAGTGAATGAATTATTCCTAGCAGGCAGAAAGGCTTGGAATGAGGATCGTATTAGGGGTATCATGGAGCCCGATTCAACCAATGCAGTAATGCGCACCCCTCTCCTAGATGTGGTGCATCACGATAGGCTTGTGTGGTGGCCCAACAAAGATGGTGTGTTCTCTGTGAAGAGTGCATACCATTTATGCATGAACAATCTAGTGGATAATTCAAATCATCGCAAGGAGGGTAATTGGAAGCTTCTCTGGTCTATGTGTGCACCTCCTTGTACCAAGAATCTGTCGTGGCGAGCCGCGCGCAACTGTGTGCCGATGCGTGATCGACTGGGTGAGAAAGGTGTTACTTGTCCCAATCACTGTCTTAGATGTCCAGAGACCATGGAGAATTTGTGGCACTTATTTGTGACTTGTCCTATCAGCATCTCAGTGTGGCAGCAATCGGGTTTGTGGCATATTATTGAAGTAGTTTCAAACTCAGCAAACAGCTTTCATGCTTGGTTGTTCTCGGTGATGGGCAAGCTCAATCATGGGGAGAGAGCGATTTGGAGCACATTGCTTTGGAGTCTTTGGCAAAGTAGGAACAACCATCTTTGGGACAATATTGTGGAGGATGCAAACCAAATAATTCAACGGGCTCTAACTTTCCTTCACCAGTGGAAGATGGCGCAGGCTGAAACATCTACACACTCTAACACGGCACCACAACGTGAGCATACTAGATGACACAAACCCAACAGAGGGCACCTAAAATGTAACATAGATGCAGCCTTTGCGGAGCAATCTAATTTCATGACGATAAGGATGTATATACGGGAAGATGCAGGCCGCTTTGTAAAGGTTAAGACTGTGAGAATTACCCCTTGCCTTCCTGTGCATGAGGGTGAATGCCTAGGCTTGCAGTAGGCACTTACATGGGTGGTGGAGCTTGGTTATGACAACATCATCTTTGAATTCGACTCCAAGATTGTAGTGGATGCTTTTCACAAGCCAACAGCGAACATTTATGAGTTTGGGGCTATCTTAGCCGAGTGTCGTAGTATTTTTCATTCTAATTTTACAAACTCGTCGGTAGAGTTCACTAGGAGACAAGCCAATATCGCAGCTCCCACGTTAGCGAGGGCGACTATATATGCGGCTTATGCTCAAGTTTTTTTATGTTATTCCTACTTGTATTGCTCACGTTATTACCAGGGAAATGATATAACCATCCTTTTGTCAAAAAAAAAATTTATATCAATATAAAATTATTTTACATGTTATTGATATTTAATGCAAATAATTGATATAATAAATAGTTATTATTCAATTATTTCCTCATATTTTTTACTTGGGAGTTATAAATAATTAGACTTAATTTTATAAATAATTAGAGGTTATTAATTTTATATTAAAAAACTTACCGCAAATTGGTAACCTCCAAAGTTGTATTTATGTAGAGCACTAAAAGTTGTACGGAAATATATTTCTAGAGTACTAAAATTTTGCCTGGAGACGGTGAGTATATTTTTCAAAAATGAGTTTAAGTGATTTTCTGAAAAATTATTTCCGGAAGAGGGTACAAACAGAAAAAAATTTGAAAAAGGACTTGGGGTGTGTGCTAGCAATTCCAAGGGTGTATTTAATAATTTCCTTCCTATTTAACCATTTAGGCCCTTTTCTTTTATCAAGCAACCTGAATAAACACATACTACAATGCTGGAGCAGGGAAATAGATTCTTTACCTTTGGGGTGCCAAAGTTAGGGTAACTTTAGGCAAAATGGGGGAGAAGATGGTAATTTAGAATGGAGAGAGAGAATGATGAGAGAGAAAACAAAGAGGGAGAGAGATAGAGAGAAAGGTAGCGAATTGAAAGGTAGAAAATCCCCCCGCTGGAGCAGGGGGTGCATAAGAGACTGAAACAAGAAGGTCTATAACCTCTTTAAGTTTTCCACGAAAGTCATGCATACGACATTTGTTTATAGGAGAAGGCTTAAGCATATATATGGTCACCGTCATACATAAGATCTTTACTGAAACACTTAAGGAAAATGAAAAGGTGATCAATTGATTTATCTAATCAGTGAAATAGTTTGCAAGTAATAAACCCAATACAAATATAAATATTTGAATCTAAATATTTGAAACTTGAAAGAGTAATGGAAGAATCGTTAGATGGAGCTTGTCCATGTTTGGTATAAGATAGAATCATGGAAAGAAATGAGTTAAACAGCAAGTCCTTCTTTGAAATTTGAAGTGAAGTCCAATCTCCAGTCAGTTTTGATCTAACCACGGCTGCTTCTAGGGTGCACAAGTAGGGCAAGTATTCCCACCTGCACAAGTCTTTTTTACTATTAGATCAAATAGCCTACCATATCTTATTATGATCCATCTACACCGTATCACACACTCTCTCCTCTCACCTATCTTTCTCACGCCACCACCGTAAAATCCAACTCGATTCTCCAGTTGCACTCATTCTTGTATAAATAATTATTTTTCGAGTAAATATCTAATTGGTTCTCATAAAAAATTACGGAGGCTAATTTAGTCCCTAAAAAATAAAAATATTAATTTGGCCCTTAAAAACTTTAAATGCGGGTCAAATTAGTCATGTTTAGGATAATTTTTATGGATATTTTAGTCCATATTAGGGACTAATTTAACCCATATTTGAGATTTTTAAAAACCAGGTTGGCATTTTTTTGTTCAGTGACTAAATTAGTCTTCGTGATTTTTGTTGGAGACCAATTTATGTATTTACTCTTATTTTTATTTTGTGTGTAAAAATAAAAAAATCAAAAGGAGGAGTGTTGTTTTTCATCTTAGCTTTTTTCGGGGTTTTAATCTTTTTGGGTTTTTTTTCCCTTCCCGATTCCCAGTAGAATGCTACAAGGATGTTCCAGCTTTGATTGATCAATACTTGGAATTTTGATTCTGACCAAGAAAAGTTTTGACCTTTTTTTTTATTTTTATTTTTTGTGTTCGCAGTAAAAAAATTGCCTCAGATCGCTGCTGTGGGAAGTTCCCATTTCTCAACAATGGCTGAGCCATCTCCCAGTAAACAACACCCAAATTTGTTTTTGGTGTTGTGGTGCTCACGGCGGTGCTGGACAAAAAGGAGCTGACAGAAGATGTAAGGGATAAAAGAGAGTGATACGGTGTCAATGACTCATAATAAGATATGGTAAGCTATTTAATCTAATGGTAAAAACAACTTGTGCACAATGGGTATACTTGCCCCACTTGTGCACCCTAGAAGCACCCTTAACTTATTATCAAAGTACAATGGGCATCAGAATTGTCATGGATCGCAAATTACTTACAGAAAAATGATTATTGAACACAAAATTGAACACAGATACGGAACACCGTATGTCCGTATAGTACGAACAAAGTTTTTTTTTCAATTTTTTTTTTTGGATTTTTTTAACTGGTTAAAAAAATATTTGGCATTAACCAGATAATGAATTGCATTAACCAGATATTTGAACTTGATTAACCAGATAAGAAAAAGTTTCAGGACTTGGCATTAGCCAGATAATAAATAACATTAACCAGATATGTGAACGTGATTAACCGGATAAGAAAATGAGATGTTCAAAAGTTTCAGGATGTAGCATTAACCAGATAATGAATAACATTAATCAAATATGTGAATGTGATTAACCAGATAAGAAAATGAGATGTTTAAAAGTTTCAGGATGTAGCATTAACCAGATAATGAATAGCATTAACCACATATGTGAACGTGATTAACCAGATAAAAAAAATTATTTTTTTTTGAAAAAAAAGGGTCCATATTGTACAGACATATGTCCGTACTGTACGGAGACATACAGTATCTGTATTTATTTTTGTGTTCAAATAACACAACTGTTTCTTACATAGTTGCGCACTGACATATCATAATATATATAGGTGGTACATATGTAGGAATATAAGCCGAACCCAGTAAGCCCAAAATTCGTGTTTTCAAAACTTGTTATCAAGTACAATGTGAATCATTGGAATTGTCATGGGTCTTTGATGGATCACTTAATTTATAGTTGTTGACACAGGGAGTTATTATCCACACCCAACACCCCCATCAACCACACCCTCACATTTTTTTTTAAATCCCAAAATACCCCTAATCTAGCATTTTTTTTGTTTCTATTACCCTTACCGTATGTATTTTGAAAAAAATTTATACAGTAAATTATTCAATTTACGATATTAATTTTTTTAATACCGTAAATTGAGTTATTTACGGTATTAAAAAAATGGTATACATGTAATTTATGGTATGTATTTTTTTTCAAAATTCATACCGTAAATTACCCAATTTACCCAAAACTCACGAAGCCCAATTCATGTTTTCTGTTTTCTTTTCTTACATAGAATAGAAGGGAAGAGAAAACAATTCATGACGATTATTTTTATTTAAAAAAATTCCTTTGATTTTTCACTTCAGATCTAATTTCTAGGACGATCCACCTCCACCAAACACGTGGAATTCCGGACCTTGTCCCTCGCCTTTCCATGATAGCTCAGTTTTCGTTCCAAAGGCCTATGGCATCACTGTTGTGTGTGACAGAAATTAAATCACAATCAAAGCCCTTGAATTATGTAAGACTTGCTTCTCGATTTGTATAACTTGATGCAAAATGTTGTCATAAAGATGCATTTCTCTATGCCGTGACAAGTTTAGCCACGACACATATTATTAATTGATATTTGTTCCATTTCATTTAATTTTGAAGTAAATTTCACTGCAACATTATCTTCATGCTGCCAGTGACCACGATATGCTGATTATGACATGCTTGAGACAGGGATTTGGATAATTTCGGGTACTGGCTTAAAGATTTTTTTTTTTTTACAAGAAATTTACTTCACATAAGTGGTCTCTAGATGTCGAAAATCTCTTTTGAAAAATGGCCAGCAAATTAGACAATTTTTTTTGAGAAGAGAGTTGAAACCAAGCTAGAGTACATAAACCTTATAAAACAACAACCGTGAACTTGTTGAATTGAGCCAACTTACATATTGGTGAAGATATTGATCTAGATGAACCCCTGCTGAGGTAAAGACAAACGAAACAGAGTTTTGTTTTTATTCTTGAGCTGAAAATCAACCTTAAAATTAAGGCTAGAATCCACTTTTGGTCCCTTAACTTATTTTTTAAGTTCAATTTGGTCCCCTAATTTTATTTTTAGTCAAATAAGTCATTTAAGTTTTTATGGTGGGCCAAATAGGTCATTTTTGGCCAAATAAGTCTTTTAAGTTTTTAAGTTGGGCCAAATATGTCCTTTAAGTTTTTAAGTTGGGCCAAATAGGTCCTACGTGGCAATGACTCATTTGACCCAAGTTAAAAACTTAAAGGACCTATTTGACCCAAGTTAAAAACTTAAAAGACTTATTTGGCCGAAAATAAAGTTAGGGGACCAAATTGAACATAAAAAATAAGTTAAGGGACCAAAAGTGGATTTAAGCCTAAAATTAATTATAGGCCGTTGCTTTCTTTTATTAGTTCATGGAGCTAAACTCTATAATAAGATAATAAGGTGTTCAACGTAGTGCGAATTTGGTACTTAGCTGATTAACTGTTTGCTCAGATGATTAGTCGTTTGCTCAGCTGATTAGCCAATAGGTCAGCTAACTCATATTGATAACAATGATTCCCCTTGATTAGACGATTACGCTGAGAAAAAGACTCTATTTCTCAGGTGTGAGCTCCTAAACTACTCCAAATATCAGTTAGGGTAGAAGGTTAAACTACTAGATTAAGGTTGCATAAAAATAAAGGATAAAAGCGATAAAAATAAAAACTTGAGTTTGATTAATTGAGTATGTCGAAAACAATCTATACAATTGCTATTTATAGACTTAGATTACGTAAGAAGCCGATACTATATAACATTATTTGTCACGTTCTTAACCCACTACCTCACATATTATATGACATAAGATCATGTCAAACAATAAAATATATGGGCAACTACCCAGTCATGTAAGTTACAACCCAAAAACGCTTGGTCGGCTAACTTATTGACAACCATATTAGCTGAACACGTCCTCTATGACCCTACTTTTAAGGAAATAGGCATTCATGCACATTCTTGAATTTGTCAGCACATTTGAGTCATATAACTACTCAGATAGCTAAGTTATGTGTCATAATCCACTTTATCGACTAATTGCTCATCAATTGGCCATGTTCTCCATATCCCTTTTTTTGAGGGAGTGGACGCACGTTTTTGAATTGATTAACCCTTGATTCCAGGTATAACTTTTTATATTCATATTCTCTCTTTCAAAACCACCTTTAATCTTTATCTTAAAAATGTAGGAAAGTTGTTACTGCAGTTTTTGACTTAGTCATTCCATGTCATTTATTTATATATATTTTTTCTAAATATAATTATAGTCTCTTGGATCCTTAATCAATCTTTACAAGAGTCCATTAAGACCCAATTAACAGCCTCCAAGTCTATCTAGACTTAGCAGTCATGCTCAGTTGATTCATCGTCAGCTAATTCTGCTCAACTACAACTTCTCAACTGTCTGTATTAGCTGAGTAGTTGTGCCTGGTCCAACAAATCTTAATAAGTTGATCTTTGATTTAGCCGATCTGAATTCAGTCGATCTTTGAGTTAGTTGATCATAAATTAACTGATCTTAAGTTAGCCGATATAGATTTAGCCAATCTTAGTTTAGCATATATGGATTCAACTGAATTATATCGACGAATACTTGTACTTCAGTCGAGTGACCTATTACATTACCTGCCCTACTATTTTTTGGTGTTAAGATAAGGTAAAATTGGTCTTATAATTAAATATAGGTCGTTACTTTCTTTTCATTAGTTTATGGAGCCAAACTATAATAAGATAATAAGGTAAAAATGGTCTTCTAATTAATTTGTTGCCTCTATATATGGCTAAGAATTGGATGATTAATCTTTGCTTGTATATTGATAGCAATAGAAGTTACGTTCATTAACGATTGTGCACTTTGTACACAAAGATGGAAGCATATTGTCTTTACTCTTTGGTACGTAATGGCGCTTGAATGGGTTTTGAGAGGATACAAGCGGAGATGCACAAATGGAGTTTTTTATTTTGTTTCCCAAAATGAAGCAAGCCTCTATGGGAACCAAGTTTCTTGTATATGATTGTAAGTTAGTGGAAATCTTGCCACCATTGAGTAACTTTTAATTTGTCTACATGATAAGTTTTTTCCAAAGCAGTAATGGAGACCCAACTTTCTTACGATTCCTAATTTCCACTATGTTGGTGATAAAGTTTTCAAAAACAATTAGTTCAAGACAAAAGCAGTTGTGTTGTTAAAAAAGACTATCACACTTTTACGGCAACATTTTTGTTGGAAAACCATGGTTTCTCTAATTGTTCGCTGTCATGGTTAATTGTATAAGTTCATACCGATACGAATTTTTTTTTTTTAAAAGAAAAGCTTTGGTAACGCTATGATTATTAATGTAACGGCCTGGACTACTTTCAGGATTTCCGATTGTCCCCACAAACCAACACAGGTCTTTTCAGCGTGCTTTGTCCTCACTCACACGCTTTCTGAAAAACTTCCCAGAAGGTCACCCATCCCAAGAGTGCTCCAAGTCAAGCACGCTTAACTATGAAGTTCTTATGTTCTGGGCTCCCGAAAAGAAGATGCATCTTGTTGGTATAGGTAGTACCAATTAATTCTTTTAAGTCATCCTTCAACCGTGCAGTCCCATACCGCACCCTCGAGATCCCTCTCATTCCGGTGTAAATTCGGTTCATTCACGTGTCCCCAGCCTAGAAGCATGCCAGGAGCCGCTTCTTTGTCCGTGCTCAATGCACCGCGATCACTCCGCCCTCGTCGGCTAAGGCGTCACATGCCCACTCACCCGCATGGTTCGTCCGAACCACACCGTCTTGGAGAGGTCCTCTCGATACCATTTGTAACGGCCTGGACTACTTTCGGGATTTCCGATCGTCTCCCACAAACCAACACAGTCTTTTTCAGGTGCTTTGTCCTCACTCACACGCTTTCGAAAAACTTAGGAAGGTCACCCATCCCAAGAGTGCTCCAAGTCAAGCACGCTTAACTATGAAGTTCTTATGTTCTGGGCTCCTGAAAAGAAGATGCATCTTGTTGGTATAGGTAGTACCAATTAATTCTTTTAAGTCATCCTTCAACCGCAAATCCCCATACCGCAGACAGAGATCCCTCTCATTCCGGTGTAAATTCGGTTCATTCACGTGTCCCCTAGCCTAGAAGCATGCCAGGAGCCGCTTCTTTGTCCGTGCTCAATGCACCGGCGATCACTCCCCGCCCTCGTCAGCCTAAGGCGTCACAATTAACATAACAGGGTAGACATATCAATCCTAAGCAATATGTAGATATAGCTGCTTAGGCTTATGAATGAATACGAGAAATTAAGATGTGACGTCCCAATTGCGTTGAAACATGAAGGCATCTTGCTTTTATCGTGCTGCTACGTTCGTAATCAAAATCATTTGCTGCAAATAGAAAGCTACCCAAAGTCGGATCTCACCAAACTTAGACATCTTGCACACGTGTCTGTAAGGCCTAGTACAATTGGCGTAAACTGACGTTGTTAGACTAGATATTTTCTGTGGTTGCCCGGGTTCGAGTCCGAGATCCCCATTTTGCGTGTGTGAGTTTACGGGTGGTATTTGTCGCTTCGTCTGCAGACAAAAAAAAAAAAGACACTGTACATGCGACTCAAGACTTTTTTTTTTGGATTTACCGCACTTTTTTAAGGATATTGCCACACCAATATATAGGTCATTTACGAAATGTAATATTTTCTTAAAATAATTGTGCTATTTAAAAAAATAAAAAAGAGCCGCTATTCAGAATCATGAATTCAACAATTACAATAAAAATTCTTGCGGTTTCATTTGTACTATTCATTTCCAAAATAAAAAATATTATAAGAAATTTATAAAAAATAATTTTCATTATCATAGTAATGTGATTCCTTTTATAAAATAACAACCTTATGCAAAGGGCTAAAGGTCATGAGAAAACCATCATTAATTATCTAACATGATTAGGGGTGGGAATAAGCTGGGCCGAGCTAGGCTTTGCGAGGCTTAAGCCTGACCTGTTTAAAAAATTCAAGGCCTAAACTTGGTCTGCTACCTGTCATAGGCTTATTTTTTAGGCCTGGCCTGGCCTTTTTCAAAGCCTGGTATGGCCTATTAGCCTACTTAAAAGTCTATTTCATATTAACGTCTTTGGATAAGTCATTTGATCTATCTTAAATAGACTAACAGACTGATAGGTTAAGTTCTATTTCTAATAAACTATAAAAAAAATTGCTACTAAGATACATGGGACATAGTGGTGGAAATAGACAAATGAGCTGAGTTTTATAAAGTCTAATTTTGATGTATTTATATGATATAAATCTTTTTCAATGTCTAACTTGACATTTTAGAGAATCTAACCTTATATGATAGCCTATTTAAATTTTATTTTCTAATAAGACTTTTAAATATGTCAAAAATTTATGTAACCCAATATACTTAAATTATTGAAAAGATCAGTATATGATTTAACACATTATACAAAATCCAATATAATAATAGCAATAAAAAATAGTATTATTTATATTTACTTAAGTAGGCTGACCTGTTAGGCCTAAAAGGCTTTTTGAGTGGCCTGAAGTCTTTTTGAGTGGCCTGTTAGGCCTGAAGTCTGACATTTTTAGCTAAATAGGTTTTTCAAAAAGCCTTAGCCTTGTCTATTTAGAAAAAAAGTCTGGCCTGACCTATGCTTGACGTAAGCTAGGCCATAGGCCCCTGTCGGACGGCCTGGCCTATTCCCACCCCTAAACATGATTTTGTCATATACTTAAAAGGAAATCAAAATAAAGAAAGATTAAGCATATCATTATATTAAATTATTTCAAAGGAAATGCATATTTTTTATTGAGAGTGCATTTAATAAATTAATTATTTAACAAAAAAATAATTTCCAAAACTGTAATAATATAATAAATAATTTACAATTCATCTATATATAATAAATTTGGGTTCTCATTTTCTAGGACGAGAAAATTTTCTAGTTAAGCGATCTCATACATCACCTAGCCAGGAACCATCTCCATGACAACACCCTGATATGGTCCACTAATTTTGTACAATTGGGTACCAAGGAACCAACGAAAGTTACCTTGCAAACACGGGTTTCAAGGTCTGAAGCTAACCTGTTAATTTTGTTTGTTTTTCTAAATTGAGATAATATTTTCCCGCCCCGATAGAAGTCATTTTCGATGTTCATGGTCTGCATCTGAGTACCAAATATCAATTATTTTCACCATGTTCTTCCATTCATCTATTTTCCCTTCCGTTCTTTTTCCCGGTTTGACATGGTTTTGATGTCTGTTGGTGCACGTAGATATACACCAAAAACCAACCAAACCTCAATTCCTCCATCTCCGATGACTAGTTAAGTCGTTAATCACCGCCATATCGTGTTTTTTAGATTTCACTGTATGAGTTTTGTGATTATTACAAAGATGAGGGGTCATTCTACAATTAAAATGGGCATCATGTATCGTGCACCATCTATCATAATGAGGTACGATGGAAGCAGCCCTAACTCCTATACTTTTTTTTGCTGACAAATATGTGACAAATATGTGGTATTTTTTACTCTGCACGAGCAAATGTTAGTGGTTACATCGAATGCTGGCAAATGTTAGTGGTTACATCGAATGCAGTATCATTAAACAAATATTATGTTAAACTATTAATTTTTAAATATGTTATAATACTACCATTATCATTATTTATAAATAAAAAGAACTCACAGTCAAATACGTAAAGAAATTAATATTAATTCTCTGTTGTATACAATATAAACAAAATATGATACTGCATAAAACCGAATAGAATAAGAGAAAAACAATTAAATTTGTTATTTAAAATAATATACTAAAATATATGTAATATAAGAGTCCACATTACATTATATATTAAAAAAATATTTGATATAATGAAATGGTTGATAATTGAAACATATATATATACATACACACACATATATAACATATAATATATATTTTTAAACACATATTTTATTATAAATAAAAAATAAAATATTTGATATAACGATAGGCCCAAATAGCGGGTTTGATTTATATTTTGACGAAATATTATTAAGAAAAATAAATAAAATCATATTTGTTAAGAAAGAAACATATCATAAATAAATATTTGGATATGTTTTATACCTTGTTAAAGATTTTATTATTATTTATATCGAATAGATTTGTTTCAATTTTTGGAAAAGATTTATTTTATATTTAATTATTTATATCAAATAGATTTGTTTCAATTTTTTGAAAAGATTTACTTTATATTTAATATTTAAAATTTAAAATATAAATACATGTCATGTAACTCAATCACCTCCACTTTGGACCCTAATTTGGAAACGAAAGGAAGGAACACCGCTTTCTTATTCCTTAGGAGGAATCGGATGAAAAAGGCAGTGGTACGACGAAGGCGGTGGTACTAATTCATCTTCCTTGTTTTATCTGCTCATTTATCTTGTAGTCTGTTTCTCGCAAACAAACGATAGGCCCGTTTGATTTGTCCCTTTACTTCCTCTTTTACTACTGTTTTGCTGAACATTAACATATACAACTTTGATACTCGCAACAAACGATAGACCTCCATTTGGGTTTGATTGGTTACTTTGTCATATTTGTCATCTCTTTTAACTTTATAAGAAACTGAATAATTGTATAGTTGTTTATATAGAAATTACTATTCCATATTTTAACTTTGGCAAACAGCACAACTACAACAACATTAGTGGTTTGACCAGTTGCAACAAATGTGTCTCATCAACAAAATCACCAAACAACGTGATTTTGAATTTATATCTGTGGAAATATTAAAAAATAAACATATAAGATTAAAAAATCAAAATTTAAAACATAAAAAAATATTAAATTGAATAAAAAATAACATGTGCAATGCTCTTCATTCTCAAGCTCAATGACAATAAGGTTAGACTTTTGTTGATTCTTAACGTATTCACGTATATTGCCAACACCTGTAAGGACTCCCATTATGTCTGCATTATTAAAATGTTTATGTCAGTAAATATTCTTGTAGGATAAAAATATAACATATTGTTATTTGTGCTGAAATAATATGGACAGTTTAGAAAAACTGACCAACCAAAAAGCTGCAATAAAAATCATTAGAGAATATTTCAGCAAGAGGTGTGAATTTGAAAAGGGTTTTGGGCATAGACGTCTTTGGTTATTTAATAACTTGAGTGTTCTTTTCGAAACTCAATTTATAAGAGTGTTTCGTTGAGCGGTAATCACCGCTATTTGTAATAACGTTCAGTTTTGACAAAACATAGATCTCGTCCTCATAAATCTTCGATTCAAAAATATAAATGAATTGCTCCCGAATAAAAACACCTATTATATCTCTCTGTAGACAAATAGAGAAAAACAATAGTGTTTCATTTTTGTTATGAGATTAATGAAAGAAAATTTAGTGTTAGTTCAAAAACAAACCTTGCTATCAATAAGGACTAACTCTAGGGAGATAACATTTTCCTAGTCTTTAGGATCAAGAGCTAACCATTTGTGCACTACCCTAGCTAATAATATACATTTAATTGCTTGACAACAAGGATCTCTAAGACTTGGTCGTACTTTAGAACCATTTGTTAAGTGCAAATGATTGCTAACATGTATGAATCTGGTGAAAAGTAATAATGCGATACTCTTCATGGCTGTAATAGGTATATTTATAATTAAAAGTATGAGAAATTAGGGTAAATCATGGTGTATCACGGTTGTCACAATTTTAGCATCTATATTATTATTGAATTGAATAGGTTAAATCATGAATCATGTATTTATTATAAATATATTTTCTTATTTTAGTTAATTAGTTTAAACATATTTAAAATGTGATTAAATATGAGGGGCTATGAATGATTGTAGATATTCATCAGATGCTTTTTTATTTCCAATCCATATATTTTTGCATTTATTATTTTGTTGAATATTAAATCAAATTAACATAATATCATATATTGTGATACGTTTTGTGTTAATATGGCAATAATATGATACATTGCCAAATTTGAACCGGTTTTTAAATAGAAATTCATTGTAATTAATGTCTGTTGACTATTACAAATTTGTTAATAAAGGAGGTTTTGTGCGCATGATACATTTACAATTTGAAATATATTATGATTATGATCATCATTAACATATAATTCTTTTAAAAGGTTTCCTTAATTTGGCGATATTAATAATTAATTAATTACAGGTGATAAAATTTGAAATTTAATTTGTGATGTAAATCATTGTAATTAATTTCGTTTGACAGATTCCATGTTTTAATTTTCAGGTCCTTTAGTGCCAACTGGTCATTTACACGTCAGATTATTTTTGATTACGTGTATTAGTGTTTTCGTTAGGTTGTGACATTTGTTTAATTGCCATTTTTGTTCTCTTCATGTTTGTATATAATAGAGATTTGATAAAAAACGAAAATAGTGATGAACACACAAACATCTGAAATAACTAACTTTGTTATCTATAAGGACTAACTCTAAGGAAAAGACATTTCCCTTGTCCTTAGGATTTGTAACTATCTATTTACGCAGAACCCGAACCAATAGTCAAACATTTGATTGCCTAGCAGAAACAATGTCTGAAATTTGCTCATATTTTTGTGTCATGTTTCTTTTGATGAAATCGGTTTCAGGTGATCAGATATTATTTTCGTCCATGTTGTTTATATTAGGCATATGTTTAAATAATAAGCAAACCAAATTAGGGTTAGTCATGATAGTAATACGAATAAGGAAAAAAAATAATTGATTGTTAAAAATCATTAAATTCGTGATGGGTAGAATTTGTATACAATAATCTGTATTAATCTTTATTACTGTGACCAAAATATTCTGATTTTTTTTAATCATACGTGTACCATTTAGTATTTATGTTTGCCTTTTATAATTGTGATGGGTTTAATTATATTATTAATTGAGTTGACCTAAATGTTTTAAATCTTGATATAGTGTGTGTTTAAATCGTGTTTTAAATCTTTTTATTCAGAATGTGCTATTATATTGCTAAGATTTGAATAGGAATAAGGAAATAAAATATATAATTGATTGATAAAAATACCAAGTACAAACGTGCAACTGCAGTGGGCTAATTATTGAGATATTAGCATCACAGTGAATAGTTTTCGTCACAATGAATAGTATACGTCTGATTTGATAAAAATCATGAAATTCAAAAATAATATTAGACATACATTCAATCTGACCAAAATATTTCCGTATTTTATGAATTAACGTTACTTTAAGATTAGTATCTAGGGTTGCCTTTTATAATTGTGATGAGTTTAATCTTACCATTAATTGAGTTGACCGAAATTTTTTGGTTAAATCTTACTATAGAGTGTGTTTTAAACATGACAAATTCCGTGCATGGAATTTACGATTTCCTTTTATACCTGATATGAGCTTATTTTAATAATTTATTGTGTTGACAGGAGACCAAAAACAGAAGTTTTTTTATACAAATAGCGGCTTATTTTGGATTCCACGGACCAGGAGACAAAAAACAGAACTATATAAATGTGATCATTTCATGTTTGACCGAAATTAAATGTGATCATTTCCTGTTTTGTAACACCTGCTACTATATTTTTAAATGTGATCATTAAATGTTATATTTGTTTCTTTTATTTTTATTTTCATTTATTAATTTTCCTATATTTGTGACTCAGCTTTGCTATGTAAGCTTTTTTAATTGACATGGATATGAACATTTTATATCATGATACCATTTGTGTTGTTTCCATTTTTATTTTATTTGTATTTGTATATAATAGAGATAGAGATTTCATTTACTACTTATTAAACCCTCCTTTTTCGATACTCTGCGGTCCATGTATATTTAAATTTTATCGTGTATACTCTACTTTGCAGCGTGCCATCTTCTTTTATTTTATTTTATTTTATTTTAAAAATAGACGTTCATGCACACATATATCCACACTTAATTGATATCTGTATATATATTACTTAATTAAAAATAATGTTTTTACACCTTATTGATGTATACATCCTTAAGGAGAAGACAGTTAAAAAATCAAAAAGTTGTGGATTAAAAATAAAGAGAAAATACTATATGTGTAGAAAAATCAAAGTTGATTAGTTAAAAAGTTAGATTCCTATGTATATTCTTGATCATTCTCATACGATATTAAATTTTTTATAATAAAAATTTAGATTGAACGGAGGAAGCTCCCGTCCAAAGTAGAGAAAACTTCAAAAGTCAGTAAACACATTCTCATAAGATATTTATGGTTTATACTTTTTCTGGCTCACAAAATTATGTTTTAATTGATATTTTTTTTAGTGAAATGGCCATGTGTTTGCAGTGTGTGCATTAATAGATTTGATATATTATTAATAATAATCATTTTTGTCTTATTATTAATAGAGCAGTGATATTTAGTGCGAAAATCTATCACATGATTTGCATGATTTGCTCTTTTTATATAAATAGTACATATATAATATTGGTATTTAATGGAATAAAGGGCTGTTGGAATTGAAATCAACAGATATGCTTTATTCGTTTAATTTTGTAGAACAGCCATTCGTAACAATCAGCATTTCCGTTATTAATATGAAATCTTGTACACTATCAATCAATAGAAATGCTAGCTATATTATAGAATTGGGTTATTCTCAATAACTAATTATTCTTAAATAGGTTATAATATAATTTTTGGTTTCAAATCCTTAATATTCGAAAGTTTTCTTAGGAAGGTAATGTAAATCCCTTTATAAGCGATTTTAGAGTCGAAAAGTTTTCTCAGCCTTGATTGAGACACTATCTCCTGGCCCTAAATTTTCCTTATAAAAAAATTCATGTTGCTAAACTGACAGTGGGGGAAAGGATGGACCTACACACAAGGGTGAGTAGGCACTTGACCCTACTAAAATCTCAAAAACTTTTTTAAATAAGTGTCACATCTTCTTCACGTCTTTAATGTCACATCTTCTTTACTCTATATGTCTCATGTTAAGTGTCATTTTCAGAATATTTGTACATCTCAAATTATTTGTCACTTTAGTACGTATATTGAGAGTGTATAAATTACTATTTTTGCATTAATATCCTAGTTTATTTGTATCTCAACTACCTCGTATATGCACTGTTAGTATAAAAATATTTTACACATACATTCAATTAATGACGTGTTGCCATATCATTTAACGAGTATGACAAGTCATTTGTATCTCAACTACCTCGTATATGCACTGTTAGTATAAAAATATTTTACACATACATTCAATTAATGACGTGTTGCCATATCATTTAACGAGTATGACAAGTCATGTGTTTTTAAACTCATTAAATGACATGGAAGCACATCATTGGATGCATGTATAAAATATTTTTATGCGTATAAATTAAGCTCATTTATAATATATATTTTTTTATATATTCAAATAAAAATGTTACTATATCGAGCCAAGGGGCATCTTTTATAAATTCAAATCACCTCTTATATAGATAGAACTTTACGAGAATGTTGAAAATGATAAAATTATTCAATGTTTCTAGAATATGATCAAAACTCGTAAAGAACAATTATGATGTATATTTATACTAATTTAAAAAGATGATATGTTTTAATTTTTAATCTTACAAATTTATAGAAGAGTTTTGTCCCCACAACACAAAATTTTTGGTTTCATCCCTGAGTGGGGGCGTGAATTAAAAAACTTGAAACTCTTTTGACATCTATTTTTCATATAATAATTATCGAAAAATGAATTTAGCTGCCTAACAGCAGAAAAATAAAATCAAATGCGCTTAGTCTTATATTTAAAATTTAAAATAACATGAAAAACAGTGGGTTCAGTAGCGACCCAAAAGGTTCCAACCTCACCATGTTTGTACCACGTGAACTGCATGTGCCATAGAGAGAGTATTTCAATGAACGATATGTGTGATATGTTGTGAACACACACGAGCCCATGTCCCATGAATGCTAGTCATGTCTCGTGCAATTACAAGTAGAGGGCCACCACTGTTCATATATCCTGTTATTAATTATCAATCGATGACATCATATATACATATTATGTTTTTTAAAAATTTTATTTAATTAGGTGGCAATGCATGGTATGTTGGGAACCCGAACCACATAGAAAGTAAAGTACTACTACAAAACAGGAGCATAAGCCCTTTGTATGTATAAGGTAATAAAAATGGGGGTGAGAGAGGAGTAGGAGAGTTTATTTTCCTTAAAACTAAGAAGATACCGTGCATTCACACGGATTACTCCGTTCTCACGCAATTTTAAAATACATATATTTACAAAATTAAAGCTTTACATAGTAATAAATATAATTAGATGTTTAAATTCTCTAAAAATGCAGAGTATTCAAACAGAGATAATAATTATAGACTACTAAAATTATTGTTTTCTATATGAAAAGAAAATATGAAGTACTACTTTTATGATATCTGTCACTGTGAACATATAGTTTGCTTATTGAAAAAAATAAAGCAAAATAATTATTTATAAAAAATAAAGACATTTATGAAAAAAAATAATTTTACTATTAGTAATAGAATAGATTAGATAGATAGATAGATAGATAAAATAAATAGATGGATATACATGTATAAAATTGATATGTGCTCAACGACAAATAAATTTTACTAACAATACGTAATATTTTTCCGTCACGACTCAACAGCAAAATAATCATTTATAAATAATTAAGACAATCATATAATTGATTTATCCTCAAAGACGATGAAATTATACCGACAACATGTAATATTTTCCTACCGAGACTTAAAAGTAAGATAATATTTATAAATAATAAAAATATTTATAAAAATTGATATGTACTTAAGTAGTGTTTCACCGTCCGAACTCAAAAATAAAATAATTATTTATAAAAATTAAATATATTTATAAAGACAAAATATAAAAAGTAATTATATTAACATGTAATGTCTTCCGTCACGATTCAAAAGCAAAATAATCATTTATACATAATTTAAACATTTATAAAACTAATCTGCGTCAAAGACAATAAAATTATACCGACAACATGTAATATTTCCCCCTTCGAGACTCAAAAGTAAAATAATCATTTATAATTAATAAAAATATTTATAAAAATTGATATACGCTTAAAGATAACGAAATTATAGCGACATCATATAATTTTTTTCGGTCATTAAAATAATTATTTATAAAAAAAAGACACTCATAAAGACAAAATATAAAAAGTAATTATACTGATAACATACAATATTTTCTCATCTATTAAAAATTATTTATAAATAATTAAGACATTTCTAAAATTGATATGCTATAAAAATGATAAAATTAAACTGACAACATGTAATGTTTCCCCATCGAAACTTTAATGCAAAATAATCATTTATGAATCAAAAATTTATAAACTTGATTTGTGCTCAAAGACAATTAAACTATACCAACAATAAGTAATATTTCCCGTCGCGACTCAAAAACAAAATAATCATTTATAAAAATTAAAGATATTTATAAAGGCAAAATTTATAAAATTGATATGCCGACAACATATAATGTTTTTCCGTCAGGATTTAAAAGCAAAAATATCATTTATAAATAATATATTAAGAAATTTATAAAATTTATTTGTGCTCGAAGACGATGAATTTATACTGACAACATGTAATATTTTCCCGTCAGGAATTAAAAGTAAAATAATCTCTTATAAATAATAAATAATAAAAAATTTACAAAGACAAAACATATTTACCTATCATATATGACTCAAAAGCTAAATAATTAAAGCATATATAAAATTGACATGTTCTAAATTATACTGACAACATATAATGTTTCCCCGTCGGGACTTAAAAGCAAAATTATTATTTATAAATAATAAAAAATTATATAAATTGATATGTTCAAATATGATAAAATTATGCCGACGACAAGTAATGTATCATGTCGAGACTCAATAGTAAGTTATTCATTTATAAATGATAAAAACAATTATAAAAAAATTTATGTATTAAAAGACAATGAAATTATACAAACATGTAATGTTTTCTCGACTGAACTCAAAAGTAAAATAAACATTTATAAAGAAAATGAATACATTTATAAACAATTTATAAAATTGATATATGCACAAATACGATGAAATCATAACAACAACGTGTATTGTTTTCCTATGGAAACTCAAAAGTAAAATAATCATTTACAAATAACAAAAACCTTTATAAAAATCGATATGTATTCAAAGACAATGAAACTATACTGACAACATGTAATGTTACTCCGTCGGGACTCATATGAAAAATAATTATTTATAAAAAAACTTTTATAAAGACAAAATAAAAAAATATAACAAAAAAAACAAAAAGGAAATAGAAAATAAATTTGAAAAATTATACAAAAATTATAAAATTTAAAGAAATTCGAAGAAACTAAAATTTGTGTAAAAGAGAGATTGATGTTGATTTTTTTTTTGGAGGGAAGAAGGAGTAGTGCCATGTATCATAAAAAAAATTTAAAGTAAAAATTAAAAACAAATTTTTTTAAAAAACTTTAAAATGATTGAAATATAAAAAATAATAACAAGGAGATAAAAGCCACAAAAAAGAATTTTTTTTTGAAATGTAAAAAAAAAGTATAATATTGTGTTGTTAGAAAACGTGAAAGGAAGAGAAAGAAAGTTGAAAAGTTGTTGAGAGTTGTGTAATAAAGAGTAAAAAATAATATATAAATAAATTAGGACATGAATTGTCATTTTTAGCCTTGAAAGTGATGATGTGTTAATATTTTAAAATGTCTAGTTTGGTAATCTTCATAGCCTAAACGATTCTTATATAGATATAGAATATAGATATAGATATGAGTTTATTTTGATTTAAATTCTTATATAGCTTATTGGAGTTTATTTGATTTAAATTTATTATTATTCATTATAGAAATATCACCTTTTTATTTTTTTGTTTGTTTGTAAAAATCTATATGATAAAAAAATGAAAATAATAACATATTTCCTATATATACAGATTTTTTAAAAACTAGAAACAAAATACAAAATAATTTTTTTCTTATAATTATCAATAGAAATAAAAAAAATATTTTTTTAAAAATCAAACGACTAATTTGTTTTCCCCCCCTTAATTCTCGGTATTCAAAAATCACATTGAACCCCTAATAATCTGAGTCGAGTTAGGTTAACACATATAAGGGGATAAAACTCTCTAAACACCTATTTTTTTTCAATCCACAAAATCGAACTCAAAACTTAGCTCAAAATAAATCAAAACTCCTCGCTAGTTGAACCAAGCGCTGTGATATATTTTGGCGATAAATTATGGAGACAATCCACAAAAAAATGATAGTTTTGCCAACTACTAAAATTTCGTCATTTAGTGACCGATTTAGAGACCAATATTTTTCAAATCGGTCGCTAACATTAGCGACTAGTGGTTTAGCGACTTTATTAAACCAGCCGCTGTCTGGTGTTTTGATAACCCAATCATGGGATTTTTGTATCAAAGGTGGACTTTGTAATATTATCTGGTGTTAGGATAGCTCTCCACCATGAAATAGTTTGTACTCTATGCACCCATCTCTGTAAGGGGGATAGAGTGACCATATTTGATGTTGTGACTAAACTTTCTCTCAATAAAGTTCAAATTATCAAGAAAAAAAATCAAATTGCTAATTCGGTTACAAACTCAGTTAGTGATTGATTTAGCGATCGATTTTGAAAATCAGTCGCAAAATCGTTCGCTACAGTGACCGAAATTATTTGGTTCTAAATCGGTCGCTAAATAGCGAATTTTTAGTAGTTGAATATCAATATGGCCACTTAGGCACATGGGACATGTAAAACACTAATCTAACCGCAAAATACCAAAAAACACTACTGTTTTTTTCATGGGAATGATCATATATATGTAAGCACCCAGCCCACTCATTTCTACATTTGTGTATTTATCATTAATATTATTGTTATTATTTTTCATGCTTATTTTAAATCTATTAATTGAGGGCTAACTTACCATTTTTTATATGTTGTTGAATTATATGCACTTGTTGTCTTCTTCCCTGTAAAGTTTTGAACTTTCGGAAGCATAATGCATATTGTGTTGATCAAAGAAGTCACGGAACTGTTGTCCAGGATTGAGTTGAATACTGTAGTATATATGTCGAATCGAAACCCAACATTGAATAATATTGTCTAACTAACAACAATTAATCTGGTTCATATATATATTGGATATTATATATATATATATATATATATATATATATATATATATATATAATGTGTGAGCATATTTTCACGAGAGAAATAAACTTTGACTATAAAATATAAATGAATGGTCAAGATTACATCCTTTACATTCTCATTAGATACACTCCATATATGTTTGAGTGGGGGAAGTAATATCAGTTTACTTAAATGTAATCTTGATCATATTCATTTATACTTTTTCAGCAAAATAATAATAATAATCATTCATTTATATATGGTTAGAATTAATATTTCTTTTTATTTATAACATTTTCTCACTTGATGCGTCGTGAATATGGAACAATCCATATATGTGTGTGCTTTTTGTGAATCTAAGATTACATAATATTTTTTTCCTCAAGAAAACAAGGATTACATTTTTTTTTTGGAGATGGGCAATTTGGTCACGACGGCAGCAACCCTAATATGGGGGCATTGTGGCAATTGTCGCTTAGCGATGAGATAAACGAGAACCTAGTTGAATGATTTTGATTTATATGTTTTTCTACTTGACGACAAGACATAGGCACATGTTGAGGTAGGGGGTCCCTATACTCTTTCGTGGAACCCTTGGAGTTGTGAATTGAGAGGTGAAGAAGATGCTTCTCCTTTCGTCATTTAAGTTATATTGTATATATATGTAGAGGACAAGATGGTCCTTTCATTTTTGTTCTTTCCCTTGTCCAATTATAAAACACCCTCTTTCCTTTTCTTAAATTATAATTTTGGTATTTGCAAATTTTATACATATTATAAATTTGATACCATTTTAATCTTTTGATAAGAATAAATTTAATTATGACTTAAATATGTTTTTCGTCCCCACAAATATACGAGCTTTTGTTATTTGTCCCTTCAATTTTTTTTTGTTTTTCGTTCCTACGATATAATTTTTTTTGCTTTTGGTCATTGTTGTTTCGTTTTAGTCCCCATAATATTTTTCACGTTTGATTCTAGTCTCTAAAATTAGAGATTATTTTGATTTTAATATCTGAAATATGGAACATATAAGGACTAATTCGAATATATGTATGTTAATGTGTGTGTATATATATATATTAGGGACGAAAAATAATTTTTTTCAGGGACAAAAAACAAAGTTAAGGAAATTATAGAGATGAAAAACAATTTTTTTTACAGAGATGAAAAAAATAAAACCTCAATATTTGAGTGACGAAAAACATATTTAAGCCTTTAATCTACTATATTATATAAAATGGAGCTTTGTCACATAGACTCATGCCACGTGGCAGTTCCTTATTCATTCTTTTCTCGCCAAAATTAAAAATATTTTTTTATTTTTTAATTCATGATATTTCATTAATTAAGACATATCATTCAATCAATATTTGTATCTGGGCTTTTGCCATTCAATCAAATTTGAATTAAATCAAATTCAAATTTAAAATGTAATAAATTAAAACATATCAATCAATTAATTCAATTAATTCTTGCCGTAAAAAAAAATTAATTCTTATATCAAGATCATTTCCATTCAATCAAAATATTATCTAAATCATGTGATAACATAAGAATCATTGATTTTTTTTGCCTAAATCAATTTTAATTTCAATTTTTTTTGAGTTATTGTTTTAATTATAGCAGTCGTTATTACCTCATATCAAATTAAACAATAATTTTACAGTGTAAATTATTAATATATTCTCTTAAATAACTTATTTATTTTTATTTATTATTTATATCAATTATTAGTACAGTTCATCAATATTTTTTTGACAAATATTATTCATCATTATTTTACCATACAAATTTAGTTACTTTTAATTCTATAACTTTTCAGGAATGATTAATTTTACTATTCACATCATAAAATTTAATTTAAAAATTATAACTATATAATGTTAAATTTAATATTTTTTTTCATAATTTGTATATTTTATCCCTTACATATTATTAAAATTTAAAAATTTTCAGTTTCCATTGGAATATAAGTATTTGCAGCATTCCACCATTCACATGTTTGTTTATGTTTAATTATAATAAATGCTAAATCAATATGTATTTTTATTTTTTCCTTCTTAAAGCTTCGATATTATATGTGAGAAAAATCAAAATTTATTTTATGATTAATTTGTTATTCAACATAGATAATTGATTTTTCATGCTACTTATTTTGAATTTATTTTACTGTAATTTAGATAAATCATTCAATTGCGTGCTTTATACTTTTTTTGTTGTTGAAACACATAGTTGAGAAGCCATCTTTAAATATAAAAAAATATAACCAATATTGTTTGTTTTATTTGTTATATTTTAAAATTGGAATATATATATATTATCTTAAATACATATATTATCTTCTTCATAATGAATTATCTATAATATTTTTTGAAAATTTAAATCTGCAAATAATTTTTTTTAAAAAAAAATAGTAGATTTATTCTTCCACATTGGATACTTTTACAACTCATACAGATAACCCGTACGAGCACGGATAAATACACTAGTTAATATATACACTTAGGTTGTTATATATGCAAAAAGGGAACAATGTCTAAGAATTTAAGCAAGATTCATTTCTCCCCCCTTAAAAGCATATCCCTTCCAACAACAAAAGCAACACGTGGAAGAGAAAAAGAAATAGCTAGACTGAATAAAATAAAAAAAAAGCACTCTTTAATTTCTCTCATTTCTTTTGGTTAGGGGTAAAGGGCAACAAAAACAATATTGTCGCCATGTACCCCATCATCTCTATAAATACTCACCACGCACAATCATGTTTCTCACCTCATCTTTATCTTTCTTAATTTCTATATGGTACTATGTTTTCTTCCGAGTACCAGCAGCATCTATCACCAGTAGCTACTTGGTTACTCCTTCCAAACCCCTCATATAATTAGTCCCTATTAATCCAAATCACCATTACCAACCAACTCTTTCTTGTACATACTCGATAACTACACTATGCCTTCACTCTCAGAAGCCTACCGAGCCCACCCGGTGCACGTTCACCACAAACACCCTGACTTCAACTCCTTAAAAGAACTCCCTGAATCATACACATGGACACACCTCGATGATCACACTCCTAATTCCAATAATATGAAGGAGAGTAATAGTAGTAGTAGTGTACCCGTTATTGATCTGAATGACCCAAATGCTTCAAAGCTAATAGGACATGCATGCAAAACATGGGGTGTGTATCAAGTTGTGAACCATGGCATCCCTATAAGCCTCCTCGATGACATTCACTGGGTTGGGCAAACACTCTTCTCTCTTTCCTCTCACCAAAAGCTCAAAGCAACTCGCTCCCCTGATGGTGTTTCTGGCTATGGCCTCGCTCGTATCTCCTCTTTCTTCCCCAAACTCATGTGGTCTGAAGGCTTCACAATCGTTGGATCCCCTCTTGACCATTTCCGACAACTCTGGCCCCTAGATTACTCCAAATACTGGTACCAACTCAATCATCCTCTCGTGTCATACACGTGTGTCTGTTCTCAATTTCTCAATAAATTAACCATAATTAAATTAAACTAATCTCTCTTAATTAATTATTATTCTTAGTTTTAATTTTATCTTTTTCTAATAAACAAGACTTTTTGTTTTGGCACGTATTTTTTGTGGTGATGGTACAAGTGTCCAAATTATATATATAAAATAAAAAGTCTGTTTTTTTCTTTTCCCCTCTCTTATCCTAATGCAATTTAGAAAAGATCATAATGAGAGCTATATATGGACCCACCCTTGTTTGTTTGAAGATTAAAAGGATCGGCATGAGAATCTATCTATTGCACCGAATCCACTAGTTTTTGTTTGTTTGAAAATCTCTCTTGGCTATTGGACAACACTCAACAGTGATGTGGTGTGATTTTTCCTAACACTGATTCTATATGTGGGGGTTTTGCTATCTCTTTTCAGTGATATCGTCTTGCAATATGATGAAACCATGGAAAAGTTAGCGGAGAAGCTAATGTGGCTCATGTTGGAGTCTTTGGGTATAACAAAGGAAGATATCAAATGGGCCGGGTCAAAAGCCCAATCTGAAAAGGCTTGCGCGGCAATGCAGTTGAATTCCTACCCGAGTTGTCCGGATCCGGATCGGGCCATGGGTCTTGCCCCGCACACCGACTCCACCCTTCTAACAATTCTCTACCAAAACAACATAAGCGGGTTGCAGGTTCAACGGGAGGGTGGTTCGGGTGGGTGGGTGACGGTGCCGCCGCTCCCCGGGGGGCTCGTGATCAACGTTGGCGACCTTTTCCACATTTTGTCAAATGGGTTGTACCCGAGTGTGCTCCATCGGGTTTTAGTGAACCGAACCCGTCAGAGGATTTCAGTTGCCTATCTATATGGGCCCCAGCCCAATGTGGAGATTTGTCCACATGCAAAGCTGGTAGGCCCAAGTCAGCCACCCCTTTATCGGCCAGTGACTTGGAATGAGTACCTTGGCACAAAAGCAAAGCATTTCAACAAGGCACTTTCGTCCGTAAGGCTTTGTGCGCCTATCAACGGATTGTTTGATGTAAGCGAGTCTCACCAAAGCAGTACTGTGCAAGTTGCTAGATAGCAATGAACTTTTTCGATCCTTCTTCCCTATTGCATGGGTCTATTTTGTACCAAGCATGTATAAAAGCCAAAAGGGCATCTGAAATGAATGAAACACTACCTATTTTTAATTTTTGCCTAACTTGGAACTTGGTGGGTTAATCAATTGGATGTGGTGGGGGGGTACAAACAACAAAAGAAGTTGAGTCGAAGACGGTAACGATAAATTTGTTTGGCTTTAAACGGCAGATAGCCATTCATGACGATAAGATACCTCAAATCAAACAAAATAAAGTAATGCAAACATGAGTCTCACTCACCGGTCTTTCGTCTCTCTCTCTCTCTTTGTAATGAAAGGGACATATCAAATTTGTCGAATTTGAATATTCAATTCCAGCACAACACATGATAGATGCACAAAACATTTTCTATGGAACTTGATATATATATAAATATATATAATATAACAACTGTATGTATTAAGATGAGTCCCACGCTGGTAGGGATGGCAATATAGGCCGCCTACCCAACCCGGCTTTCGATCTGTCGTGGCGCGTAAAAATGAAAATTTCAACCGGCCAAGAGATTATGGGTTGAGATGTTGGCTGACCCGATCTATGACGGGTTGGCGCAAGTGGCCGTCAAAAAAATAAAAATAACAAAAATAAATAAATAAATAAATAAAAATCTAAAATTTAGATTAAAATCGCGAAACTGACTTGTCGTGAGCCTCAAGTCACTTCAAAATGAACCATAGTGGGTTGGTTATTTAGCCGAAAATATAAAAAGAAAGGAAAAATTGTTCAAAAATAGAAAAAATATAAAATTATATATATATTGGCAGATGGGTTGGCCTAACCTTCGTGGCCGCAGGTTAGCCTAGATGGGTTAAAAAAATGGGCTTGTGGGTTGATGAACCCCAACACAACCCAGCCCATTTTATGTGTCCGGTGGGCCGGCCCGATGGGCCAAACCCGTTTTGCCAACCCTACACGCTGGGGAGTCTCACCAAACAAAGTGGGTTTTCTAAGCTTAGGGGTTCTCCTATTTAATAGACTAATTTTGAAGATGAGTTCTCCCTTTGGACTCATGCTTATAACACAGTCACAGTCAACTAATCATAAATTGTCACATCATTGAAAATTTTGATTTTAATCATAACTATCTTAAAAATCATATATGAGATTATTTGTGATTGGTTTACGGTGTGAAAAAATTTACACAAAAAGTGCATCAAAATTAAACTCTTTGTATTAATTTTCACTTGCATATATATAAAATCAGCTCAAAATTTTGTAAACAAACAAGCCTATCATGGGTAGGAATTAATTTGTTGTTATTGATTTTGTTTTTTTTTTTTTTTTTTTTATTGCGTTCTTATATGGTAATGGATCAAGTTGAAACCGCATATTAAAGCGAAGGAGATGCAATTTATGAGACATCCTTACAAAATCATAGAATAGATTGAGACTCCATCCAGTCAAGTTGTGTTTGCTCGCTCATCGATGACTGACATGGGTGCAGATCTGTAACTGGTTTACTCTCTCCAATATGAAATATAAGCAAAAAAGTTTATGTATTTGATCCAAATTTAAATCAAATATATAGACTTTTTTTGCTTATATTTCAAACCGGAAGGAGTACCAACAACTTTCACAAGAAAGACAACAGCACACACACAGCAAGAACACAAACCATAATTGAATTCCCAACAATTAAAAGAAGAAAGGGAAAGAAAATTAAACACAAGATGTACTACACGGTTGAGAAACAGAACAAGAAACTCAAGTCCTCTTCATTCTATTTTAACACCGATGCTAATATATAGACATCGATTGAATACCCCAAACAGCACCTTCAACAGAAGTTAATTATGGCCAGTAACTAATTGTAACTGAAATAACAGAATGAAACCACTTGCAACTGATTTCTGAGGCACTATAATCAACAAGATCTAAGGAAAGGGGTGGATATATAAATTTTAGAGAGGAAAAATACATAATTTGAAATTATTAATAAAAACTACAAATAGTTTTGAAATTTATAAATCATAGATTTTTTAGGGAAACACAAAGACTTTAAAAACATTTGTTCCCAAAACCTTAAAGTGTTAGGTTAATGAGTCTAACATCTTATATATTTTTTATTTTATTCATTATTATGCGAGACTTCTTTATTTCATACCTCACACTTAGATATCCAACAAATAAGGATTCCAATTAATCCGTAGACAAGTTAAAGAAGATGAGAACATATAGCGGTGTCGAATGTACTATTTTTCAGTCCAAATTAAGTAATGTGATCAGATGAAGTGAGGGAATAGTTGCGAATGATTAATTTGCGACATGAAATAATTGTCTGAAGTAGTCTGAACGTAATGTTGTTGTTGTGTCTCTGCAACCACGTGTTGGTGGCTAGCCTTAGCAGGTTCGGTTCCAGTGGGGAAGAAGTGCCTGTTTTTACTACCTTTCTTATTAGTATATACTACTCGTCATGTTTCCTTCTCCATAATTAGCTTTTTTTTTTTTTGGTATAAACCATAATTAGCTTCTTTAATGTTGTTCAATTTGCATATGCATAGTTGTCCCTACGTCTGTGTTGTTGGGGGTCTTTGCCCAAGTTTATTACTCCCTCCGTTTTCATAAATAAACAAAAAATAATTGTTGCATACCCCTTAAAAAAGGTACCCTTCTCATTTAATAGTCATAAAATCTATAAAAAAAAAGGAATTGTAGTAATTCATAAATTGTTCTTATTAATTAAAGTCATGAGAACCAAAAAGTTGCAAGAAAATAAAGATAGACTAAAATTAATTAAGAGTAATTTTGTGTTAACATTATTTAATATATTAAAAGTGGGTAATTGTTGCTTATATTTTGTAACAACAATTATGCAGATTTTGTTACTTATATATGAAAACGGAGGTAGTAATTCACTCTGTCCACCCAAAAAAGTATCATTGTTTTCATCGTTGAATCAAATAAAACATTTGTCCTTTCAAGTTCAACTCGCTGGGGTGCCCCTTCCCGAAATGAAGGGGAAATATATTTTTATCTATGTTACACGCATACAGTACCGTACTAGGTACGGTGATGTGAGGTTTTGTAAAATACTAGAATACACGGTATACTAATAGAATCAACAAATATATATACAGAGAAACATCTTTTCCAACACAAATCAAAATAGAATCAACAAATTAAATATATATAGAAAAATAATTTTCTTAATTTACTATACCACAAATCAAAATAAAATCAGAATATATATATATATATATATATATGAAAACGAGAAAATTAGGAAATGAATGAGCACAATGAAAAATAGAGAAAGATTATTTATATTACAGAAAATAGAAAAAAATCCACAATATAATAGGAAAATTTATATAAAAAATAGAAAAAATAAATATTTTTTTAATAAACAACAATGTTTTCTTTATTTATCATAGATTTTTATATCCAACGGGAGAAATTAGTTTGTATTTTTGCCTATTCCATTAATCCATACATGCAAAGGTAAGTTTTTATTTCCTATACAAAGTTTTTATTTCCTATACAATTTCGTTCTGTCATATCGTAATTAAGTTCTCATTCTACAGATAGTGAAGGCTGAATCACCAGAGTGATGTGAACTATATATATTCCATCAAATGATAAATGAATATTTGCAATTCTTAGATTTTGGATTTGGGCCTAACTCAACCCCAAAAGCTAGCTTATGGGGTGAGGGTTGCCCCCCCACTTATAACCACTATTGAGGCCATATCACTATCCAATGTGGGACTCTAACACACCCCCTCACGCCCAGGAATAGACATCTGGAGCGTGAAGTTTGCAGGATTAAACATTTGCGGGTGACCCAACGGATCTCGATAGGCTTTGATATTATCTTAGAATTTGGGTTTGGGCCTAACTCAACCCCAAAAGCTAGCTCAAAGGGTGAGGGTTGCCCCCCCACTTATAACCACTAATCAAGCCATCTCATTCTTTCATGTGGGACTTCTAACACACCCCCTCACGCCCAGGACTAGACAACTGGAACGTGACTCGATAACGGGTGGCCCAACAAATGGATCTATGATAGGCTCTGATACCATATTAGAATTTGGATTTGGGCCTAACTCAACCCCAAAAGCTAGCTCATGGGGTGAGAACTTCACGCTCCAGATGTCTATTCCTAGGCATGAGGGGGTGTGTTAGAGTCCCACATTGGATAGTGATATGGCCTCAATAGTGGTTATAAGTGGGGGGGCAACCCTTACCCCATGAACTAGCTTTTGGGGTTGAGTTAGGCCCAAAACCAAAATCTAAGATGGTATCAGAGCCTATCGAGATCCGTTGGGCCACCCACAGATGTTCAGTCCTGCAAACTTCACGCTCCATATGTCTATTCCTGGGCTTGAGGGGGGTGTGTCAGAGTCCCACATTGGATAGTGATATGGCCTCAATAGTGGTTATAAGTGAGGGAAACCCTCACCCCATGAGCTAGCTTTTGGGGTTAAGTTAGGCCCAAACCCAAATTCTAAGATGGTATCAGAGCCTATCGAGATCCGTTGGGCCACCCGCAGATGTTCAGTCCTGCAAACTTCACGCACCAGATGTCTATTCCTGGGCGTGAGGGGGGTCTTAGAGTCCCACATTAGATAGTGATATGGCCTCAATAGTGGTTATAAGTGGGGGGCAACCCTCACCCCGAGCTAGCTTTTGGGTTTGGGTTAGGCCCAAACCCAAAATCTAAGAGCAATATCTGACAATGATAGGAAGCAGAGCTTAACAAATACTAGTAGTAGATTAATTGTGTGATATGCTAGTTGTGTGAATTGTATCGCTACAGTACTGTCTATAGTACTAAACTTGGTTGTGACCTGGTGTGGAAGTTCATTCATGAACCCTGCACTGCAGCATATATATGTAGCTTAAAAATACCGTCTATTATTCTCAAATTGGAGTTAGGCACTGGTACAAAACCAAGATAAAACAGAGAATCTACTCTGTTTTGAAGGAATCCACCATCACAATTGCTAACAAGCAACTCTCAATTTAATTCATAAAACTTAGATTATCAACTGCATACATATGAACCCCTATTTATAGTTGGAGGAAACTAAGGGAAGTACATGGAATAAGCCAAGTGTTTGTCACGCAACAACGTCAAGTGCCACTTGTTATGTGAATCACATGCATCTTACCATTTGTATTACATGCAACAAGGCCATGTGTTATCACTCACCACGAGAGTTTTGAAAATAGTGTGAAAATTGACGTTTACAATCAGTAATAATAGCACTAAAGCTAGAAACATCAACTTGCTGATGGGTGAAACTATCCACTACTCTTTTAGAGTCAAGTTCAAAGTCAATAGCATCCAGCTGAAGGTCATTCACCCACTGAATAGCATGTAGTAGCCCAAGAGCATCTCCTTCGTCCACATCGCAAATCGGGGAGAACCACAGAGTCTTAGCCAACACAAAATAACCAAATTCATCCCGAATACACATTCCAATCCCTACCCTGTTCCTGCGCGATGAGAATGAGGCATCAATGTTGCACTTCAATCGCCCCATCCCTGGTTTTCTCCACACAACCTCAGTGACCGGTTGCCTCTGCTGATGACTTCTCGCGTTCAATTTTTGAGCATCGGTCCATTCTTCCAACAAGTGTTTTCCCTGCATCACAATTTGGCTCGGAAATTCAATAATGTTCTCCCATAATTTAAGATTTCTGCTTTTCCAAATACTCCAAATGGTGACAGCCAGCAGAGAACGCTGCTCTACAGTGATCGCTCCCAAAACTTGGAAAATGCAGTCAGAAAAGTTGCTCGATCTATCCAGCCACGGTTCTATATCATTCCACAATCCCACTTCTTTCTAGCAATCAATACTGCGACTGCAAGTAAGAAACAGATGCCAAGCATTTTCCAACCCATGATCGCAGCTGAGACACGGATCAAGGCATCCTATTCCTCTGCGTTGCAACCTAGTTCTAGTTGGTAGGCACTCACGGCAACACCTCCACAACAGATTCTTCACTCGCGGTGGCGCTTTCACTTTCCACAAAGCACTCCAATCGCCCTCTATTCTTTGATGATCAGTATCCAAAACGTTGTCCAAGATTAAACGATAATAGGACTTGACTAAGTATTCCCCGTTTTTAGTCGTCTTCCAGATTCTTCTATCTTGCGTTACAGAATGAAAAAGGGAGACCTCTAATACTCGTTGGACCAGGACAGGGCCCAAGGTGGTATGAAGAGCTTGTTCCTTCCAGGACTTGTTGCTAGCCCAAATAAAATCTCCAACTCGATAATTAGCTTCCACATGAGAAAGATGTGCTGGTTGTTCAAGAGCAGCACCATCCCTGAGCCAATTCTCCTGCCAAAAGGGAATGTATTCCCCTGTACCAAAATTCCACTTGGTCCCTTGTTGAAGAAGGAATTGTGCGCACTTAAAATACTTCTCCATGCATAACTAGGATTGTGACCCATCTTCGCTCCCAGGAAATCACTCTTTGGAAAATAGCGAGCTTTGTATAATCGGGATATAAGACAATCCGGATTTGTTAAAAGTCACCATCCCTGTTTACCTAACATGGCCAAATTAAAGGCATGTATGCTTTAAACCCCATACCACTAACATGTTTACTCATAGACAATCTATCCCAAGACAACCAACGTATGCCTCTACTACCACTACCTCTGCTTCCCCACCAGAACATACATATACTTTTTTTTGGTACATAAAGAAGTGCAAGATATACTGATTTCTTAATTGTTAAAAGTGTTAAGTGTTGAACTAATTGTAGGGGTGATATATTTGACACGCGTCAAGCTTGACTATCATTTTTTTTTATTCTTGATTGTTGAAGTGTCCGCATGTTCTGATTAATTTCAAAGCGCCTATTATGTACTGAAAAGTAGAGGTGAGAATAGGCCAGACCGCCAACAATGGCCTACGGCTAGCCTACGTCAGGCTCAGGCCAGGCCAGACTTTTTTTTTAACTAGACAAGACCAAGGCTTTTTGAAAAGCCTATTTGGCTAAAAATGTCAGCTTCAGGCCACCCAATAAGGCCTATTTAAGTAAATATAAATAATAATTTTATATTACTATTATTATTATATTAGATTTTGTACATTCTGTTAAATCATATGCTTGCTGACTTTTACTTGCCAGCTTTTTTGATAATTTAAGCATATTGGCTTACATAAATTTTTGAAATATTTAAAGGCTTTATTACAAAATAGAATTTAAATAGACTATCATATAAGGTTAGATTCTCTAAAAGGTTAGGTTAGACCTTAAAAATATTTTTATCATATGAATAAATCAGAATCAAACCCTATAAAATTCAGCTCGTCTTATTTATTTCCACTTCTATGTTTCATGTCTCTTAGTAGCAGTGATTTTAATTTTCTTTTTTTTACAGTTTATTATAAATAGAACTTAATCTCATTGACCTATCAGCCCGTTAGTCTATTTAAAGATCGGTCAGATGAATTATTCAATGACATTAATATCAAATAGGCCTTTAAGTAGGCTAATAGGCCATAACAGACTTTTAAAAAGGCTAGGCCAAGCCTGACAAAAAGGCCTATGACAGGTAACAGGCCTGGCTTAGGCCTTGAATTTTTTGATCAGGCCAGACTTGGGCATTGCAAAGCCTAGCTCGGCCTAGCTTATTTCCACCTCTACTGAAAAGATACTAGAGCTTGAAATTTTGAAGAAAAATACTACCTTCGTTCCGTTTTAGATGTCTTTTAAGATTGTTTTACACAAACTAAGGAAACCACTAAACTTTGTTGCTTTTGATGAAATTATTAGTCCTTTTTCTATGATACCCTTGACCATTCATTACTCCATAAAATATATTTCTCTCTCTGCAATAAATAGTTAAGGGTATAATTGACAAACAAATAATTAATGTAACCTTAAACTTTGATAATGACAAGTAATTAGAAACAAAATTTTTCTAAAAAACCGACATGTAAAAAGGAACAAAATTTTTCTAAGATTAGAACAGTAGCGCGCAAACAGAATCAAGATACACAATGTAGGGATGAACCAACCTTGACTTTCTCAGAAGCCGAAGCAACAACTCAAGGTTTGACCACACAAAAATTATCTTCAAAGAGGAGTTTGAACTGGAACCATATGTTATAAAGAGGAAGCACAAACCATTGCTTTTGGTTGGTTTGTGCTTCCTCTTTACAGCTTATGATTCCAGTTCAAACTCCTATTTGAAGATAATTTTTGTGTGGTCAAACCTTGAGTTGTTGCTTCTGCTAAATGGTTAAGCTTTTGTCTAATTTGGCATTCGATGTTTGTTCCCAAAATTGGGGTTCTTGATTCTTTTAGAGTAACTTGGCAACGGTGGAAGAAGATTGAAGGTTGAAGACTTTTAGGTCGTTGTTCGGTTGTTATGTTTTCTCTTCCAAAGAGTATATTTGTAACAAGCTTAAGGCTTTAGTAAGCCTTAGCTTGAGGGGGAGTGTTAGAATATAGGAAAGTATCTAAGAATATCTTGATAGTATCGTAGTTGATCTCGTAAGATTAGTTTATAATCTTATAATATCTTAGATTATCTTATATGATTGGTTTTCATATTATTTAGTTATTATCCTGATTTGTTTCCTAGTTTTTTTATATAATTAGGTTAGAGGTTTTGTCTCTCTGGGATTAGTATTTAGTCTTTTCTATAAAATTATTATCAATAATATCTCAATTTAACAATAATATCACAAGGGAGGTTTAAAAGACTCTATCATGGGTCTATTGTACCCACCAAAAAAAAAAAGGACTCTCTCTATCATGGGAATGATTGAAGTGCCTCAAATTAAAGCGAATGACAGCTAAATCCCAGCTTTGAACAAATTAAAAATAATTGGTGACTTGACTCCGTGAACAGAAGAAGCTATCCCCTTTTGTGGTGAAGTTTTGTTGTTGGGTTTCAATATGAGCGAACGAAATGTTATTAGGAGAATCTATAACGTATTATTTATTGAACTGACTGGTTTAGTTTGTTCCTACCTTATAAGCTGCATATACATATATATAATGCAATACCAATTATATATGCTTTTTTCAATGAACCCAAATTAATCAGGATTCTGTTCAAGTGTTTTTGTCAAATATATATATGATCAGAATCGAGCTTCTGACCCGATCAATCGGCCAGCAAATCCGAATGCAATCAGCTCCATCACATCAACTACTGGATTTGTATTACGATTTTGTGAATGAGATGTTTTACTTACACCAATCTAATTAATTAATAAGACTAATTAATGTTTTAATCTAACTTTTCAACACGTACGGCTTCAATCAATATTCACCTTTTCAAATCATAATATGTATATGTATATATATTGATTATTATTGATCTTTTGTTTCCTCCCTTCCTCTTTTCTGATCCCACCACACGAGCAACGAGTCTATTATTATGAAGATCAGATAGTACGTAGTAGTATATTCGCTGCCAAAACAAAACAAAACAATAATACTAATAATAATAATAATAATTAAAGAAAGCAATGGACTACTCCTCCAATTCATTAGGTCAATGTCTTTTCAAATTGTGAATGACCACTATACCTTTCGGATCATTGATCATCATCATATATATTGTTATCTTAATCTTATCAATGTGATTGAGAGGTGCCCCTCTCCCTCTTAATCAAGAAGGCTCCATTACCGCACGGTTGGCTCCTAATTGGAAGCAACGCCATATTACTGGCTTTTTCAATATACTTTCATATCTATCTTTTCCCAGTTGCATCGTCCTTTCTCATTTTTGTTTATGTAACTTCCATCATATTGTGACGTGGTTCCTGCAGATTAGACATATATGAGACGACTAATTAATCCATTTTCAATTGGGCTGTAGTTTCAATTGTTGTATTAGAGTAAAGAGAATTGTGAGAATTAAGGATCTAACACACTCCTTGAGATTAATTATCCAGTTATGGATATATGCACTAACTAGCACCAATTCTATATTGTGTATCCTTATAGGTCTTGCCGCTTGTAATTTGTACCTATTTGAGTTTCTGAAATATCTATCTTTTAAGCATGGATTTATCACCCCATACTAAGTGCTGATATTTTAGAGGATGGAGTGAGAGATCAAAGGTTTAAATTTTCCCTTATTTTAGACGAGTCATATCCTTTATGCATGCTAAAGATTATCTAATCTAGTGATGGTGACATATATGCACTACTTGCACCAATTATGTATTGTGTGTCCTTGTGTTAAAAGAGACATCGACTACTATTTCTGTCTCATTAATTGTCGTTCAATATATTATACGTTCTTAATAAAATTATTAATTATCACATTTCTAAGATAAAATAGTCATTTTGATTTTTTTGTTTGTTTTGACAATTAGTCATTTTTGATTAAAAGTACTCTTATTGAAATAGGAGTTAAGTGGAAAGACTACTTAATACAGAGTAGTTAAGATACTAATAAATAAGATTACCATTGAAAAAAAATAATTAATACTATATTGATATTCTAAAGTGACAAGTAATTTGAGATAAGTCAATATTCTAATGTATAGGACACTTAATATGAGATGGAGGAGAATATAACAATTGTAATTTCAACCTACTTGAGTTTATGTGATGCCGGCCATTTTAAATTATTGTGGATTTATCTCCTCGTAAGTGTCACTTTAGATAATAAAGTGCAAGATTAACCGTTGAAATTCTATTCTCTAACATGCTATTTTTATTTTAGAGGAACTAAATTCTTTATACACACTACTCTGGTCTCGAATAAAATAAAAAAATCACTCTAAATATCAGTAAATTTAACTAATTCCACCATACGTAATGATATCATTGCCAAAATATCCTTCATTTAATTCATATTTTTTTTTAATAATTCATTTTATTCTCATAAAACAAGTTCCTATAGAGAAATACAATTAGTTTTTTCATTACATCAAAAATATTAAATGAACTTAACTAGCATCCTTAATAAATATGAAATTAAGTATTTTTGCATATATTCGAAGGAAGTACATATTTAAAAGTATATGTGACGTAGATTTGTCCCCACCTTATAATGATAGACTTAAAAAATTATCATAAAAAATATATATATAATAAAAATTGAACCGTAAAATCTAAACTAGTCAATGGAAAAGACATTGGTATATTATATATTAAACAATCATAAATTTTAGGTTTATTGAATTCCTTTTTTTATGAATAAAAATCTAGGGCAAGGGTATGACGCTCCATGGTCTAAAGCAGAGAAAACCTTCGAGTTGTAAGAACACTTATAAATGGATTTATATTTATCTCCCCTAAGAGGACTAGCGCAACTGTTGCGGCTCAGACAAGTGCACCTGATCGTAACTCGTAATAAAAGTGGAGTATATTTAAGACTCTAAATGTCGAACTCACAGGGAATGCGCGAGTACCAATGTAGTGAAGACTCTATATTATTTAGGCTAACGAAAGTTTTAAATAGAGAATTGCAAGAATTGTCACGTAAATAAAATAGCAATTAAACGATATGCAAGAACGGGTGAAGAATATTATGGGAGGCTTAGGGGAACCGGGTTCACCAATACTTAGCTCTTGAATTTACCAAATAATTATTATGAGACCTATTTTCCGATTGAAAGCTGATCACTCACTCTAAAATTACTAACACAGTTTGGTCATGCAATTTTAATAGTCCTCTTCCTAAATAACTACCCAGTTTGGTCATGCAAGGCAATTAAAGGATAGAGCATTAAGATAGGTGAGTTTGTTACTCTAATAACCGATTAGAAACAAGCAATAACCTTGTCTGGGCATACAAAGCGAGTTCTTTTATTCCTAGAGATCCGTTAACTAACTGTGGTATGATCGCTGCCAATTAAGTCAACTAGTTAAAGGTTGATCAGGCCTTATAGGATTAAGCATGCTAGGGATAAAACAATCAATCAAAATAATAGAAACTCATAAAACTAATTAGAAAAATATCAAAAGCATTGTAAAGGATCCCCCATCACCCCTAGTGATGGGTTTAGCTACTCATGTCTAATGATAATAACATAAACTCAAACATAAAGCCATAGAAATCCATAGTAAAGAGTATAAATCTAAATCGGGACACTCTTTCGGTATGACAACAGTCCTTAAGCACATTCTTCACGTCCTCACAAGCTCCGGTAGCGAAACGGGATTGGCACCAAGCTCCAAGGAAACAAGGATCAATGGAAAAGCAAGAGAATTGTGAGAAACTCTCAAAAAGGGGCTGAGAAATTAGGAATTCGTCCAAAGGTTGTAAGCCTAGGCTAAGAGGGCCTATTTACAGGTTGGGATGCGGATTAGGTCATCTGGCTTCAAATCTGCACAATCTGGGAAGGGGTACGACCGTACAGAATATATACACGGCCGTACCGGATTTTGTTTGCGATGTTGGCCCGTACTTGTGCACTCTGCACTCCCTGACATCAACTATGTACGGCCGTACTGCCATTGGCACGGCCATACTGAACTTTTTCATCGGCGCCAGACTATACTGACCAAGGGGGTACGCCCCTACTGCTTCTCTAATATAGGTATGCCGCATTGATCGTTGTCGAGTTGTACCGCACGCCCGTAATCAAGCTAAAGCTCTCCAAAACTTGCCAGTTTTCAGTCCATTCTCGCATCTTTTGCTATGAGTGGTGTCTTTATGATATTTATGCAAAATAGGACATAAGTGAGTACTTTTATACTTTAAATAGTGCAAAATAATATAATTAAGTACTAAAAATACCTTTTAAAAGTAGATGACTTTGTGTGATAACACATCCCCACACTTGAGCATTGCTTGCCCTCAAACAAATCACTTGGGTAATTATAATAGAAACTACTTTCACTGAATAGGAGCAAAAACATAAGTGTGACAACAAGGTGATATCATAAGACATGTCAACAAATAGAATGCCCAATTAGAGGTGTAAGTTCAAATAAGTCAACAATCTGTGATTTACAAGTCACACTCTCACTAATCTCAAAGTGTTTATAGGTATAGTCATTAACGCTCAAATTTTTCAGATGAAGTGACATTGCTATAAGCTTGTACATTGACCAAAACTCTACTATTAAAATCTATTTATCAAGCAAAAGAGAAATGATGGTATTTCATTAGTTGTAATGGGGTCAAGGTAATAATGTTAGATAGGATAAGAGAAAGAAAATATCATGCAAAAGGGTCAGAAACAAATAAACCAAAACAAACAACTTTTTTCTTTTTTACTTTAAAGAGCGGACAATAATCCCCAAATTTTTTATCAATAACAATTTTTTGTATTTCTCGAAGGCACTATTATAGCAAACATTTCTTTTTCAATATTTTTTTATGCATTTATGCAGCAAATAAACATTTTTAATCACTAGGAGGGGAAATAGATACTAAGCCTTCTTTTTATAAACAAAAGTAAGGGATTCATAACATTATTCTTTTGATCTTTGCCACTAATTACTCTTAAAGAGTATTTTTTAAGGTTGCCTTCACAGAGTATAATCAACAGTAACAAGAAGCGGTACCAAAGAATCATGATTTTATACTTTTAGGCACAAAAGTGGGCAACTAGTGGTAAGATGAATTCAAAATAGAAGTGGCCTGAAAAATTCCTAATAATTGCCCTTTCCAAATTCACATGAAAATAAATTTTATTTTATATTCGCTTTGTAATGGTCTTAACACAAGTTCTAGAATGCACATTCATAGAAAAATATCACTCAAACAAAGAAAAGAGACAAAAAGTATGTTGTGGCCTCTTGTTTCAGGCTCAAATCTCACATTTAATAGCCTACACAGAGAATTGAAACTTACAGAACTTCAATGCTAATTTTCAGCAAATTCTAATACCAACAACAGACTTATTTCAATCACACATTGTTAGAAAAAAAATTAATAGCCTCTAAATCGGCAAAAATTTAAAGTTCTCTATAATTATAAGCAATTGTAAGCATAGCCAAGTAATAAGCAAAATATAAAATCCCTCCCTACACTTATTTCTAGTATTGTCCTCACTGTAACTAAGATAAATCAAGCACAAAAAAAATAAAAGAAAATAAAGATAATTGTGCTAAAGTAAAACAAGGTGGAAAGAGACTCCCCTTTGAAAAATATCACGAGCAAATTGAATGGGGATATGGATAAGGTATGATGTTTCCTTTCCCAATACCGATGAAGCTGGTAAGCGGGCGCAAAAACTGTGCATCGAAACAACTAAAAATTTAGAAATAAAATAAAAAGAATAAAAATAAAATAAGGTACAAAATAAATATAAAAGCAATAAAATAAAATGTATCCTACGAGCATGCCAATATATACAAATCTCTTTTTAATACAAAAACAAAAGCCTAAGTACTAAAAGAGAAAAATAAAATGTAGTCCCGCATCACTCGGTAGGAAGGTAACGTTGGAGACACTGAAGGTGCTCCAAAATAGCTGCCAACTGCTGATCCACATGGGTCCTATGCTCCTGAAAGCTAGTCTGCATCTCGTCGAGACGCGCCATGACGTCCTGGTAAGAGTGGCCCTGTGGTGCTGGCTATGGCGATGGTGGTGGTGGTGCAGGATGCTCCTCTGCTAGGGGTACACAATCTGCAGCCTGATCCTCCTGCTGCTGTTGCTGCTCCGACCTAACTACCTCGTACTCACCATGCCCCAGTCTCCGCAGAACACCAATGTTGCAGAGAGTCGACAGTCCAATAGGCTCCATCTCTATGACTGTGGCCCCTGCTCCAGTGCAAACTCCAAGATGGGCTGCCAGTCAAGAAATGAATGACCCTAAAAATATATGGCCGGTGTTTTGGGTCTGCAAATGAATGCCCAACTGAGTGCATGTGTGTAGGAAAAACATCCCAGCTTCGCAGTGGTGGCCCTGATCTTGCGTCATGGCCCAAAGAAGAAACAAATATGGCCAGGTGACTGTGCCGTCGCTCAAGGCTCTCCCGTTTATAGAACGAGCTAACCACCTGTGCACTGCCCGCACAGCTAGGTCTTTGATCTTACTGGCCTTCGCGCAGCTGGGGATATAGTGGGCATCCCCTGTGAGAGCTCTCCAACTCTCTAAGTCCTGCCACTCCGTTGGGATCTCCAAGAGGGCTCCCAAATACTCCGGCGTCTGTACCGTCTCTGCCATCTCAAATCATAGCCCAATGTTAATCTCGGCTAGGGTGATCTCGTGGTGGACCCCACAGAGGTAGAATGTAACTACCAGATCCTGGTCTGGCTCATCCTCCATCTCTGGATGCTCGGGATCCCTGTCCTTCATATTGTAGCCACTGGTGGCTAGAAAATCAAGGACAACCTCCACATGAGTGGACTGTCTAACCGAGGCTGCCCGGAGCCATCCGATCCTCTGCAACAATGTCTACACTTCCCCTCGCAGGCCGACCTACTCAAGGGCATCGAAATCCAGGTATCTCTGGGTGTGGGTATGGAAGTCCCGCAGCTGTCTGTATCGCTCCCCGTGCTGTTGTGGGATATAAGATGACACGACTTTGGATGTGGGTGCTGCTGCTGATGAGGAGGCCTCACCTCTCTGGCGCTTAGACATTTTCCTGCAAAAATAAAAATAGAAAAAATTAGAAATTTATGCAATATTTTGTGTTAGGTACAACCGTGCTTCGTGAGGACAGTCGTACTTCATCACTATGTACGCCTTAATTAAAACAGTAAGTACGGCCTGACTCAGGCCTTATGAATGGTCGTACATTGCCACAGGTACGCCCGTACCTGTGTTCTGTCTTCAACCCTAAGGCCACCAGTACGGCCTTCGGTACGACCTGTTCTTGATATGTACGGTCGTACTGCACTGCAGTTTTGTGAAAAATCTACCCTATAATCAGATTTTCTCAGTTTTAAGCCTAAAATTTAAGTCTCTAATCATTCCTAGAGTCTCTAAGCATGCAAAACCAAGCCAAAACTACTCCTAAATTGCTAAAGTTAGAATTAAACAAAATTAAAAACCTAAAACAACTAAAAACTTAAAACAACCTGTAAAACAGGCAATCAATCCAAGAAATAAGTTTAGAATCAGTACCTGGATAGTCTTGGAATGAAAAATACGAAGAAGTTGAGAGTAGATGGTGCTTGAGTGGAGAGGATTTGGGCGTACGAGGGTGTGGTACGCCTTTACCTCTCACTGTTATCTTATCTATTCAACCTCTGGACATGGGGTACGATCGTACCTAGTTTTATGTGCGGCCATACCTGCCTGTTTCTCCGCATTTTTCAGGATGAAGCCGCGGGATACGGCCTTGCCTAAGGAAAGGTATGCCCGTACATACTGGTTTTCCAACCATAATTGGACCTTCCCCTACAGTGAGAATGAGAACAATCTTAACTTGATGGCTTCCGGTGTCACACCTTGACACTTGACAGTGTTGGAAGCCTTCTAGAATCTTTTGAGATGAGCATTTGGGTCTTCAGAAGGTAAGCCAGAGAATTGTACTACAGACACAATTGAAATTAGTGCTGGCTTCAGTTCAAAATTAGTGGCCTCAATTGCCGGATAGTTGACGCTGTCTGCCACATCCGTAGTTGGAGTGAAGTACTCGTTCAACGTAAGTTCGCTCTCCATTGCTGGCTGTTGTCTTCTCAAACAAACGAAGTGTTCTTTCAATTTCGGGATCGAATATCAATTCAGGATGTTGAAACCATGGCTGCATACACCGAAGGAAACCAAATTAGAATGTCCTTAAAACAATAAAGTAAACAGAAAAATAAACAAATAAAATAAAATGCCTAAAGTAAGTAGAATCTCGTTCAATCAATATCGCTTAAACATTCCCTGGCAACAACGTCAAAAACTTGTTGCAGCTCAGGCAAGTGCACCAGATCGTAACTCGTAATAAAAGTGGAGTATATTTAAGACTCCGAATGTCGAACCCACAAGAAATGCGCGAGTACCAATGTAGTGAAGACTCTATATTATTTAGGCTAACGAAGGTTGTAAATAGAGAATTGCAAAAATTGTCACTTAAATAAAATAGTAATTAAACGATATGCAAGAACAGGTGAAGAATATTATGGGAGGCCTAGGGGAACCGGGTTCACCAATACTTAGCTCTTGAATTTACCAAATAATTATTATGAGACCTATTTTCCGATTGAAAGCTAATCACTCACTCTAAAATTACTAACACCGTTTGGTCATACAATGTTAATAGTCTTCTTCCTAAATAACTACCCAGTTTGGTCATGCAAGGCAATTAAAGGATAGAGCATTAAGAATAGGTGAGTTTGTTACTCTAATAATCGATTAGAAATAAGCAATAACCTTGTCCGGGCATACAAAGCGAGTTCTTTTATTCCTAGAGATCAGTTAACTAACTGTGGTATGATCGCCGCCAATTAAGTCAACTAGTTAAAGGTTGATCAGACCTTATAGGATTAAGCATGCTGGGGATAAAACAATCAGTCAAAATAATAGAAACCCATAAAAGTAATTAGATAAATATCAAAAGCATTGTGAAGGATCCCCCATCACCCCTAGTGATGGGTTTAGCTACTCATGTCTAATGATAATAACATAAACTCAAACATAAAGCTATAGAAATCCATAATAAAGAGTATAAATCTAAACCAGGACACTCTTTTGATATGACGACGGTCCTTAAGCACGTTCTTCACGTCCTCATGAGCTCCGGTAGCAAAACGGAATTGGCACCAAGCTCCAAGGAAACAAGGTCAATGGAAAAGCAAGGGAATTATGAGAAACTCTCAAAAAGGGGCTGAGAAATTAGGAATTCGTCCAAAGGTTGTAAGCCTAGGCTAAGAGGGCATATTTATAAGTTGGGATGCAGATTAGGTCATCTGGTTTCAAATCTGCACAATCTGGGACGGGGTACGGCCGAACCGAATATATGCACGGCCGTACCGTACTTTGTTTACGACGTTAGCCCATACTTGTGCACTATGCACTCCTTGACATCAACTGTGTACGGTCGTACTGCCTTTAGCACAACCTTACTGAACTTTTTCATCGGCGCCAAGCTATACTGACCAAGGGGGTACGCCCCTACTGCTTCTCTGATATAGGTACGACCGTACTGACTGACTGTCAGGCCGTACCGCACGTCCAGAAGTGCTTAAGCTCTCCAAAACTTGCCAGTTTTCAGTCCATTCTCGTATCTTTTGCTCTGAGTGGTGTCTTTATGATATTTCTGCAAAATAGGACATACGTGAGTATTTTTATACTTTAAATAGTGCAAAATGATATAATTAAGTACTAAAAATGCCCTATAAAAGTAGATAACTCAATGTGATAACAACAACTCGCCAGATACAAGCCATATTCTACTCCACTAGGTCAATCCCTTAGAATTTGGTTGATTGAATTTCGATTATGGTATTTGAGAAGGAGAATTATATATTCACTTGAAATGAACTATAAAATAGAACATCAAACACTTTTTGAAAATCTTTAAATTAAAATATTTATGCCATCATTACATATTATTAATTAAAGACAGACTTCATAGTTTCTATCCATTGTTGTATTTACAAGCAAAATCATTGCGTTATTTTTTCGATAAATTTGATTTTATTAATATTCGTCTAGCTATAACATCAAAGTGAGCACGCTCTAACTACATCATCGTCGCTTTATTATTTACTTTAATTTTATTCCACTTATTCCTTACGGTGTCTTGGTTGGTTAATGATTCACAAACCAAACACAATATATATAGGTACAATTAAAGCTGATTCAAGAATCAGTGTCTGCTAGATTCCCCCAAAAGCTTAAAACTAAGCCGAGTGATTAGATCAGTGATGAAAAGTGCATTTTTCTTGCTTGGATGGATAATCGTAAGAGACCAAAAGACAGGGCTACATGGTATAGCTAGCTATTCCTTTACCATATAAATGGGGTGGCATATCCCAATTAACTAAGGCAAGCAAATCTAATGCCATGCAAAGCAAAAGCATAGAAGGTCCTATAATTGGCCTAAAATCTCAATAAACTAATTACAACAAGCAGACAAAAATGAATGATGTGGTTCAAAAGCACAAAGCTAGGAGTAATTATTTCCTCGACGAAAAACATGGGAGAAATAGTAGACAAAGTATTGTGGAACCGACCATACAAGAAGTTTGAAACCACATTTCTTCTAGGCATCTCAATCAATCAGGAAATACAACACGAAACAAGTCACTGGAATGAGTTTCTTATGGGTATCAAGAAAAGTGGCATGAAAAATATGGTCAATTGGTCATGTACAAATTGAAACATGGGAAATTACTAAGAGTACCATCGGCATCATCAATGTACAATAGGTTGAATTACGGAATGCTAACATTTAAATAAGTTTGGAAACCGCTTCATAGCAAGCTGTCGTTGTAGTATAGTGGTGAGTATTCCCGCCTGTCACGCGGGTGACCCAGTTTCGATCCCCGGCAACGGCGTCTTGCTTTTATCTTTTGCTGTATTTTTTTTTTTTTTTTATGATTTTGATGTACAAAGCGAAAGTAAAATTTATTGCGTGATGGGCTGGAGTTTTGCATTATCAAAAGTTGGGCCAAACAACCAAATTTAGTTCGACCCAGTTCAACGGTTTCATTGACCCAAACAGAAAAGTTCAACGGTTTTGGTTATATTTGATTCAAATATTGTTTACACAAAAATATTCAAAATATATTAATCGGCTTGATGGGCCTTGACCCCTTTCTTACTGGGAAAAAGAAACAAACGTAACAAAAAGTATACAACAACAGGAAATAAACTAATTTATGTCTGTTTTACACCTAAAATTTCTTAAATCGTCTGAATTTGCAGGATTATCTGCACTATCAAACACTCAGATGGATCATGGATGGACCACTAAGTGCAGGAACTGCATACTTAAACTTCCTGCCTGCAAGTCACTACGGTCAAGCACGAAAATATATAGCGTAGAGCCTAAGACACTTTTTTTTTTTTTATGTCTTAGCACTGTTTTCAGCTCAGCTTTATAAATATTAATTAATAATTAACGTATCTCTAGATAGTTAAGTATTTTGTGAGTTTTTATTTGTTTCATCCACTATGTGTAGTCTACTTTCTACAATTTTATTTCTAAAACTACAAATTATTGTTTTATAAAATAGCTATATATTTCAATTCAACTCATTTTTAGTTCCGTTTTCAAAAAAAAAAAAAAACTCATTTTTAGTTCCAAAATGTACTTTTCAAATAACAATCAAATAATTAGGCTTTGTATGCTTAAATTAGCTTATTTTTCTGTTCAAATTCAAACAGCCTACACTTTAAACCCTATTAAGAGAGTTTTTGAAAAAACTCTAAAATTATTTTTATTTCAAATTAACTTAATAATTAAAAAATTTACTGAGAATTCTTGAAAATAATTTCTAAAAATTGAAAATAAGCGTAAACCAAACATACCCATTTTATCAATTCAAATGAAACCACCTAAGACAAAAATCTACAAACTTATATTTTTTTGGAAATTTTTATTTATAATACTCAAATTAGATATCTTCCCTAAAATGTGACTTTTCGCCACTTAAACCATAATAATGTTATTTCAATAAAGTTAATTATTATTTCTTTGCCAGTTAAATTATAAATAAAGTACTAAATTCTATTGATTAACCACTACAAGCCGGGGCATAACAACGGAGATGATTGGAAATAGAATGTTACAAAAGTATGTTGTGACTTGTGATAACCTTTTTCTTAGGTACAAAAAACTTTTTGATTGAGGAAGAACACTGCATACACATCATATGGCAAAGGTTGAAGTCAAGATTCCAGCCTAGACGGGGAAATCAGTCTAGTTTGCATGGCAGATTGACAGCTCACCCAAAGCTTCTTGCATGCAAATTCAGCATTTAGTAGATGAATATCAATTATCAAGAGCCTTCGGGAATAGAGAATCAAGAACTCAGACGGGATTATAAATGGCTGGCCTCAAAATACATTAATTTTCAATGACAATCAAAATATATCTATTCTATCTATCTATTCTATCTATTACTACTACTAATCTGAAAAAATCAACTACACTTAGGTATAAGTGTCAACATTTGAAGATAAACTTTCCCTCTAAAATGCACTCATTTACACTTAAATAAACAAAACCACTTTTTATCAAACTCTGCCACCCGAATTTTTTATTTGGGTTATCTCTTACTGTTTTTTTCTTCCTTCATATTTTGCTATGCTCTGAGACAGCAACTCAGCAGTGATATCACCTCATGGCAGGAGGTATGTATTGCCATTTGAAAAAAAAATATTGTTGTCATTTTCTCTATTTTTTACGTGTACTACATCCATCTTTTCAATTCTTTTCACTTCACTTAATTCTTCTTCACCCTTATCAGATTTTCTACTTTAGGAAGAGAAGATTTTTTCCAACTCCCCTCACTGTTTTAATTTCTTTTTTTCCTTTTGATTTTTCTTTTTCTTATATTGATAATTTTTATTTTCTTAATATTTTCTATTTCTTTGGTTTTTAAATTTTATTTTTTAAATTTTGCCTTAATAAATGTCTTTATTATATATAAATAACTATTTTACTTTTAAGTCTCAAGGGGAAATATTACATGTTGTCAGTATAATTTCATTGTCCTTGAGCATGTATCAAAATTTATAAATGTCTTTATTATTTATAAATGATTATTTTGCTTTTGAATCTGGAAAACGAAAAAACATTATATGTTGTCGGTATAAATGATTAATTTTCTTTCTGGTCCCGACAGGAAAACATTAGATGTTGTCGGTATAATGTATTGTCTTTGAGCGCATATCAATTTTATAAATGTCTTTATCATTTATAAATAATTATTTTGCATTTAAGTCTCGACGGGGAAACATTACATATTGTCGATATAATTTTATCACGTATCAAATTTTATAAATGTTTTACTATTTATAAATGATTGTTTTACTTCTGAGCACACATCAAAGTTTATGAATGTCATTATTATTTATAAATGATTATTTTTATTTTTAGTCCCGACGAGGAGATATTAAATGTTGTCGGTATAATTTTATCGTCTTTAAACATGTATCAAATTTTATAAATGTTTTATTATTTATAAATGATTATTTTACTTTTGAGTTTCTACGGAGAAACATTACATGTTATCGCTAAAACTTTATTTTCTAAGAACACATATCAATTTTTTAAATATCTTTCTTATTTATAAATGATTATTTTGTTTTTCAGTCTTGACGGCGAAACATTACATGTTATCGGTATAATTTTATTGTTTTTCATCACAACAATTTTACAAATCTCCTTATTATTTATAAATGATTATTTTATTCTTGAGTTACGACGAAAAACATTAAATGGTTCTTCCTCTCAATCTTTCTATATTTTTAGAGAACTAAAATAACTAATTATATTTGTCATAATATAAAACTTGAATTTTATAAATTATAAACAAGTGTATCTTAAAAACACGTGAAAACGAAGTGACCTGTGCATATACACGGGTATCTTGCCAGTAATAATACAAAAGTAGTTTCATATTCGTAAGCTGACATGTACACTTATAAAAAGAAACTTCAAATCGGCAGTAGAGAGGAAATAAGTGTCGTAAGAAAGTACTCATGGGCGACTGATACATATATTATACGAGTAAGGAAAAATTGGGGAAAAAAAATAAAGAATCCTTCTTGTTTGGGGAAGAGACCATTCTATCTCTTTTGGAAGTTAAAGGCCTTGATTGCAACAGCGAAAATAAATGTAAAAAGAACTGCGATCCCAGCAACCACGACTGCACAATATCCTATGAAGTCGTGTTTGATACCAAAAAAGTCTTCAAGGAAAGTTTTCACGTCCTTTCCACCTTCAGTTGTCATTACAGTAGTAATATCTTCAAATTGAGATGCAACCAATCCATAGATGGTCCAGGCCAATGTTGTGAAACACGTAAATCGGACTTGGAACGGAAAGAGGGTGAAAACTCGTAACTCGGAGAATCGTAACACGACTCGTAAGATTCTAACAAATAATAAGATCGTGACTCGGACTAGAATCGTAATGTAGAATCGTAGCCTCTAAAATATGAAAAAATATGAAAATATGAAAAATCAAAGTATAACAAATTTGAAACAAAACCAAATCTGAAACAGAAACATAGCCAAATTTGAACCAAATTTATAACAAAACATAGCCAAATCCATAACCAAATCCATAAGTGCAAATCATAACAAAACATTCATCATCATAACATAAGATCGAAAACATAACAAACAACTCAACTTCAAAAACAAACGAACAACTTTATAATTATTCCTACTCCAGCTCAAACTACGATTCTAAATATCTAGGATAGCATTCAATCCAATTTCAGGAAAGTCATCCTCCATATGATCTTCATTCTCATCGATTGCATCTTTTTCACATTCCTCATCATCATCAATAGCATTAGGAATCTCCAAATCATCTCCAAGTGCCGATTCTTGAATGCCACCACCACTAACATCTTCTTCAACATGATCAAAGTCATCCTCAATTGAAGCATCCAAATCTGAATTTTCATCATTCTCCACAAGCCATTCATCATCAGAAGAAAGTTCATCAATGCTATAATCCTTTGCTTTCCTAGCTTTCTTCTTCTTGTTGATTTTTGAATTGACCATCACAAAGACCACATCATTCATGGTCTTTTGCATTAAGCGATTTCTCTTCTTGGTATGAACCTAAATAATTATAAAATCAATTAAAACATAATACCCTCTCAAAATCAGAAATCAAAAATCAATTGTAAATCAAAATCATACCCTCTCAAAAGCACTCCAATTGCACTCACAACCGGATGAACTACATGTCAAACTTAGCACCCTAATGACAAACGTTTGCATTTCTGGATATTCATCGCCATAAGACTCCCAACATCGTGTCGGAGTTTTGGTCTTAAGTGCACACATAGCTACTGCACTACCAAAAAACCCCATTTTACCTTTGAAATGCTCAAGCTAACCATCAATGATACTTATTTGGTCCCTATCTCCCACCAACCTTTCCAAACAATCATATAATCCTTTCTTTACTTCATAATCAGCTTTAAAATTTGGACCATAATGCAATATGGGGTTAAGGTAATAGCCCGCAGCATGCAAGGGCCTATGCAATTGTCTATCCCATCTTTGGTCAATGATTTCCCATAAGGGAGTGTAGCTAAGAAATGAAAAACAATCATAATTAATGGTTTTATAATCAAACGAAGTCTAAAATAAATTATTGTAAAACTTAAAAACAAGCAACTAACAAGTGAGAAGTATTACCTCCGACTAACTTCTTTGAAGGCATTTCGTATCCTCTCTTTAGCAAGATCCATTTCTTCATAAATGAATCCCATGGCTGGCTTCTCATCGGAATCCACCAAACGTAGCACTCTAATTAGGGGATAGGCACCCCTCAAACAGTTCACAACATTGTTCCAAAATCCCTTAGTATCAAGAATCTGATTTTCAACAAATACTCCATCCTTAGACTTTGCAAAGACACTTGATTTCCATTGTTGAGATGTGAACATTCTTATCAGCTCTCTCCTCTTATCATTCAAGCGACCCAAAGTTAGATAAGAAGTAGCAAAACGAGTTGCTCCAGTGTCTTATCAAATCTCCACCTTTAGTGAAGTGATGCAATAAAGTCATAATGCCAGTTCTTGAATAGATATAAGTAGTAATTTTTTTACCGGCTGCGATTGTATCTTTGTGGAGGGGAAGCTTCTTCTCGAAATCCTCAAGCATCAAGTCGATGCAATGAGCTGCACAAGGTGTCCAATACAGGCTCTTTCTCTTCTTCATCAACAAATCACCACCGCCTTTGTAATTTCTTTGCATTATGCGTGACAATTTGGACAACGTTTTCTGCCCCAATCTCCTCAACAACATCATGCATCATCTTGAAAATTTTATCAGCTGTCTTGCATATATCAGTTGCATCAATAGACTTGAGAAAAATAGTTCCTTTCGGACTATTTACCAGAAAATTCAATATAGTCCTCCTCCTTCGATCGGTCCATCCATCGGTCATAATGGTGCATCCCGTTTTCTTCCAATAAGCCCTATGTTCTTCCAAAACCAGATTTGTTTCTTCTACTTTTTTCTTCAACAAAGGCACCCTAATTTCATGGTAGGATGGTGGCTTGAATCCTAAACCATGTCGAGCAATGGCACCACACATATTTTGAAATTCTTCACTATTTGCCACATTGAAAGGAATGGCGTTGTTGTAGAAAAAAGAAGCAATCTCCATGCATGCATAGTCCCTCACAGATTTTTTGAAAATGCTGTTGATAGTAGACTGACTTGCCCTTCTCTTGAAAAGGTTTGCAGAAGGATTACCATCCTCTTGAATTTTTCTTTTCCCAGCATCATCAGGTGATTCAAAAGTGCCAATAGTTTCTTCAAACTCTCTTGCTTCTGTCTTTTTAACAAGACTTGCTTGCAATTTTGTAGCAATATCCAACATTTGTTTCCTAACATCATCTGGAACACCAATACCGGCTCCAACACCAATAAATCATAAATGAATTTTTTGCTTCTAAGTTCCGGCAAGAAAACATTACATGTTGTTGGTATAATTTTATTGCCTTTGAGCACATATCAAATTTATAAATGTCTTTATCATTTATAAATGATTATTTTGCATTTAAGTCTCAACCGGGAAACATTATATATTGTCGATATAATTTTATTACGTATTAAATTTTATAAATTTTTTACTATTTATAAATGATTGTTTTACTTCTGAGCACACATTAAAGTTTATGAATTTCATTATTATTTATAAATGATTATTTTTATTTTTAGTCCCGAAGGGGAGATATTAGATGTTGTCGGTATAATTTTATCGTCTTTAAACATGTATCAAATTTTATAAATGTTTTATTATTTATAAATGATTATTTTACTTTTGAGTTTCTACGGAGAAACATTACATGTTATCGCTAAAACTTTATTTTCTTAGAGCACATATCAGTTTTTTAAATGTCTTTCTTATTTATAAATGATTATTTTGTTTTTCAGTCTTGACGGCGAAACATTACATGTTATCGGTATAATTTTATTGTTTTTCATCACAACAATTTTACAAATCTCCTTATTATTTATAAATGATTATTTTATTCTTGAGTCACGACGAGAAAACATTAAATGGTTCTTCCTCTCAATCTTTCTATATTTTTAGAGAACTAAAATAACTAATTATATTTGTCATAATATAAAACTTGAATTTTACAAATTATAAACAAGTGTATCTTAAAAACACGTGAAAACGGAGTGACCTGTGCGTATCTTGCGGGTATCTGATAATAATACAAAAGTAGTTTCATATTCGTAAGCTGACATGTACACTTATAAAAAGAAACTTCAAATCGGCAGTAGAGAGGAAATAAGTGTCGTAAGAAAGTACTCATGGGCGACTGATACATATATTATACGAGTAAGGAAAAATTGGGGAAAAAAAATAAAGAATCCTTCTTGTTTGGGGAAGAGACCATTCTATCTCTTTTGGAAGTTAAAGGCCTTGATTGCAACAGCGAAAATAAATGCAAAAAGAACCGCGATCCCAGCAACCACGACTGCACAATATCCTATGAAGTCGTGTTTGATACCAAAAAAGTCTTCAAGGAAAGTTTTCACGTCCTTTCCACCTTCAGTTGTCATTACAGTAGTAATATCTCCAAATTGAGATGCAACCAATCCATAGATGGTCCAGGCCACTGGACATGCCCAATAGTACCATCTCCACCACACTGGAATGCTCTGTAGTAAAAAGGTACGAAGATATAAAAGAAGAGTTAGCATACATATAATATACATTATACATACATCCAATAAATCATGGTCCTATGTTCTATCTCAATGCATTCTATACTTACAGGTCTTGGGACGACAAATCCTGAAAAGAGGTTCCAAACTGCATAAAATGCAGCAGCCACAATGGAAGCAACATGGTGATTTGGTGTCACTGCCACAGCCATCATGCCATAGAAGGTGAAGTAGAGCAATGTGAAGTACATGAAAAATAGATACCAAAAGAATTTCTCTGCAGTCCAGTCAAATCCGATCATGGCATAGACTATGACACCATATGTCACGGCTTGAGCAAAAATATAAGGTAACTCTACCAGAATCTGTGACAAAAAGGGAAAAAGGGGTGTTAACGTGAGAATTTCTAGTTTGCAAACTAAATAAAGTAATAATAATGTCAGTAGAATTAACAATGATTATAACCTGTGCAAATGCATAGGGTAAGGCAGAATACATTCCAGCAGCTTTTTCTCTATAAAATACAGTTCTTTCAACTGCAACCACTGGCTGCACAGAAGAAGAATTTTGTACCCCAAGGAAGAGAACAGCAGTATACATTGAACCCACAGCATTCAAAAGGTCTTGTCTGCTTGAGCTGTAAGTTACCAGAAGAAATCAGAATTCCAGTGTAAATGAAAAGGGAAATGACAAAATATAATGTTTGGTGAATACTATGAATTTATTTTCAAGTTAGATGAAGTTTGACTTACTGTTTGCCTCCGAGGTCCCAGAACATTGTTCCAAACATCAGGGCTATGAAAGTGGTGAAGAAAAACCTCACAGCAGTGTATGGTGGATTGCGCCAATATGACCAACGTTGTTTCCATAAGCAGGCTTGGCATTGGACCCAGAAAGACTGCGAGAACTGAGTAGGGAAATGAAGATCCTTTGAACCAGGAGCAGGCTGGCCTAGTTCTTGTATAAGCTGCTTGTTTCTCCTACAGAGCCATGCAAGACAGTTTAAGCATGATGCAAATCAAGAAAACAAAGACAACAACAATAGCTACTATAGCTGATAGATTCATATCCATATGCATCAACTTACCTATATAGATCTGAATTTTTGTATAAGTCAGTAAAATCAACACCCAAATTGACTTCTTGTGCTGTAGTTGTAACTTCCAACATCCATGTTGCTGGGTTATATCCGTCTTTGATTTTACTCACCCCTTCAATGCTCTGGACAATGGAAGTAATTTCAAAACTTTAGTAATTAATTACGATCAAGAACTATAGTCACTCACTTTAGTTAATAATGAATATAAGAAGGATCCTACCTCGAAGTACTTGATCAAATGGGTAGACTGACGACCCAGTGGTCCAACATATATTTCTTGTCCTCCACGCTTCATTAGGAATAGCTAGAATTGCACATAATATGACATGTCAGATTCGAGTCAGAGGTATTATCATTTGTTAGTGCTAATTTGTTATCATCACTTACCTCATCAAATGCTTCAAATATGTCAATGCTAGGCTGATGGATGGTACACACAACTGTTCTTCCTGTGTCTACTGTGTTCCTGACTGTTCTCATAACAATTGCAGCAGCTCTTGCATCTAAACCAGAAGTGGGCTCATCCATGAAAATTATGGATGGATTGGCCACTAATTCAACTGCAATAGTCAGCCTCTTGCGTTGTTCAGTTGAGAGACCACTCACACCAGGCAAACCAACCAAAGAGTTCCTCAATGGGTTCAACTCCACCAGGTCCATGACTTCGTCAATGAACATCTGCAACCATTTGTCAAGACAAAAAGTCAGAACAATTTATCAAACCTCAAATATCTTAAATTTTTCATTATGAGAAACGAAAATCTTAGGGGCAAGGTTCCTGTTCTGTAGGTACTAACTAACCTTTCTGGTCTTGGAATCAACTCCTGAAGGTAAACGAAGCCATGCTGAGTAAAGCAAGGATTCGTAAACTGTAACATGAGGTGAATGGATATCATTCTGCTCACAGTAGCCAGAGATTCTAGCAAACGTTTCTTGCTTTTTAGGGTACCCAGAAATTTTGATGCTTCCATCAATATATCCACCAGTTTTCCTACCAGCCAAAACATCCATCAAAGTTGTCTTACCAGCTCCACTTACACCCATCAAAGCTGTGAGAACACCAGGCCTGAATGCGCCACTAACACGATTCAAAAGCACTAATCTGTCCTCTTGAACACCTTGTTCCTTCATTTCCTGCCAGTTGAAATCGAAAGAGTTAGGATACTAAAGCATAGTTGAGTTGGAAATCAAAATGCTTAACATATCATTTTGAGTGTGACTTACCTGTGGCATGTCAACAGAGTATACGATTTCATCAAAAGTGATAGAATGTGGTTCAAAAGGAAGAACCATTCCTTTTTTCTTTCCGTGGCTGGACTCCACAACAGAATCACCTCTTCCTGAACCATCTGCATGACAGTTGAAAAAATGTTCAGCAACTAAAGCTATATGATGATTTACTCGTACTCCAAGTATGTTTGCCACTCGTAAGTGATATACATATAAGCAAGATAGCTCACCTATGCGTGGTAATTCAACTTCTTCTACAGTTCTATCATTCGAGGTATCGGCTTCTGAATCTTCAGTTATTGTTGCTTGAAGCTTATCAAATGCTGCACATTCATATGTATACTTATCAATAAAATCTTGCATCACTGTAAGAATTTTAAAGCACAAATGATGTGAAAAATACTCACGGCCTAGTACAGCGAGAGCCACGCCAAACAACATGTTCAAAAGGAACACAAATCCAGCCAATGCTCCAAGGCCTATCCAATACCAATATGCATGTGGGAAGAACCCGCGGGTATCCAGATATACCTTTCCCAAATCAAAGGTAGCCTGTAATTGGATGGCAAATAAATTAGGCTTGTAAGTTTCTTAGCCAAAAGTAGAAGAATTCTAAAGTTGCAAGCAAGTTCAAGAAATTACATTGTGCCAACTGTTCCCAAGAAATTCATTGGCCATCAAAGCATTCTGCCCATACATTAAAGGTGAGATCCAGTAGCCCCAAATCCACCAGCTTTTGATATCCTCTGTTTCATTAGCAATAAAATGCAAGAAGCATTAATTAGCTAAGGTTTCATTTCATTATGAGATAATAAATTAAACAATCCATTTTTTTCTTTGTCGACTTACTTCTTGAGAGAATGAAGCCACCCAATGCAAGAAGTGTAAGAACTGCAAAAGACCCAAAAGTGTTGGCTACAATCATGTTTCTACCCAGTGCTGCAATAGCTCGAAACAATCCAGAAGCCATCTGACTGACGAAAAACAGTAAAAGGAACTGCTTGAACAACCTGCACAAATTTCAAGACCTCACATCATAAGTAACAAAATGCAAACTAGTTGGTAGAAGTAGAATTCACAATCACATGCTCCAAAAAGATAAAAGCAGCTTCTATTACCTCCCAACATTTGGATCAAATCCAATAACATAGTAGGTGAGGAATACCCAAAGAGCAACTTCTACTATTGTAACAGGAATCTTGAGAATCCATGAAGGAATAGCATATGCCCATGAGGGATAAAACAGAAGGTCTCGTTGCTTGTAGAAAACGGGAAGCTTCGCAATGGTCATAGAAATCTCAGCCATTCCATTGAACATAATCGTCACTAATGTGAAAAACAAAGCACCAGCATAAACACCTGCATCGTCCTGATCATTGCGATGCATCTCAGTCCGAAAAAACAGTGTCATTGCTATTAATGCCATGACGAAAAGCTGAAAACAAAGACATCAAGAGCAAAATGTTAAGTCCAAAATTAAGTGAAAGATAGTATTTATTTAATTATATATAGATAAAGAGCTAGAACTGACCTGACTTAGCTTGAAGATGTAGACAAATGAATTCCTTTTCATAAGGAGATACTCTCTTGAGAAGTTAGCCTTTAAGAGCTCCTTCTTGTTAAGACCATACTCTTTGGTGGTTAAAGCAGCTGGGTGGTTCTTAGACTTGTCAAACGGAACAGCAATCTCCTCTGCAAGTTTCCTACCAATATGGAAGGACTGAAATGCCTCGGCAAATTGAGTAACAGTTACAAATCTGTATGGTGCATTTCTGCGCACCCAATACTGTGCCTGATCCTTTTTTGAAGTTACTTCTTGAAGAAAGTCAGCAACACCTTTCCTCTCAGGACATTTGAAACCCATAGATTCGAAAAAGTCCAGAACATATTCACGGGGGCCATGGTACACAACTTGGCCATCAGAGATTAAGATAATGTCATCAAAAAGATCATAAGTCTCAGGTGCTGGCTGGAGCAGTGATATAACTGCAGTGCCATTCATAATATGAACATATTGCCTCAAAGAGCTCACAATCTGAAAAGTTGTGGAGCTGTCCAACCCAGTGGATATTTCATCCATAAATAGTGCATTGGCTGGTCCAACCAACATCTCTCCTGTAGTCACACGCTTCCTTTGTCCTCCAGAGATACCACGCAACATTTCATCCCCCACCATAGTATCACCACATATATCCAACCCCAAAATCTGCAAGAATATACAATAGAAAACTAAATACCTTGGCTTTATAAGAATCTTTAATGCATGACATGAAACTGAATCCTATTTTGGTATGCAAGACATAACAATGAACTTTATTTTAGTATTACCTTCAGTACATAATCTGTTGATATGCTTGACTCCTGGCCTTCAGTTGCAATTGCCTGTTATGTCAAAAGGCAATCAGATGCAAATATGGTATAGTATATCCATTTATTATTTAAATATTGGTTATTTAAAGATTGATAATAGCTTCTCTTATATACCTTCATGTAGACATCAATATCTGGGTCAGGCTTGATATTTGCTGCCTTCTCTCTTCTAGACAGCTCAGACAGCATATCTGTGGATCCCAAAAATAATAACCGGTCAAGCTTAGGCCACATACATCCCAAATTAGATTTTGAAAATGTTAACAAGGTGGTAAAAATGGACTAACCATAGCGTGATCCAACTCCTTGGCACCTTGCTGAGAAAGCCAAGGTTTCCCTCACAGTCATTTCTCCAATATGAACATCATGCTGGCTGATATAGGCAGCAGTTCTCTGAGGTACAAATTCATTCAGTCCATGTCCATTGTATGTCACACTCCCAGATAGCTGTAGGAATCAAACATTGGTATCCAAATTAGATTTTTTTTATAAAAAAAAAAAAAGATTACTATTTTTGCTAATGAATTATATGATGATGATATTAAAAGGAGATGTCATTAGCTCACCTGAAGACTTGGATCAAGCTTTCCTGATAAGGCCAAAAGGAGTGTGGTCTTTCCTGAACCAGGAGGACCCAAAAGCAGTGTCATCCTGCGAGGTTTAATGATCCCGCTAACATCTTTAAGAATAGTCACATGTTTCTTTTTGCTTGGGATAATATGTAACAAATTCAGGAAACCCTGGAACAAGACCAATAAGAGAAAGATTGTGAGGCTAACTGCAAAAGTAAAACAGAACAAAGAAAAACCTTAAATCATTTAATCAACTCCTTACCTCTACTACATTAGTAGCAGCATTAATGAAACTAGGCAAAGCTCTGCTTCCCACAAAAGCCTCGGCGTCAATTTTCAGGTGCTCATATCTAACTTCAATTGTTGGAATATCAAGCCCAACTCTATAGTTTAGAAGGGGGGGAAAAAAACACAAAGTATGAGTCATAAGATAGTAGATAAGGAACTTATTAACAAAACTAAGAGAAGAATGCAATGATCCTTTTTAGTTTACCTATCAACTCTCTCCTTGAGCTTCAACAAAAACCCCTCATTGTCTTCTTCGGCAACCTTGACCAACCTCTCCAGCAGTTTCTGTCTTTCTTGAAACCCAAGATCAGTGACATCAATTTCATTGGCGGGTCCATGAGAAGTGGTCAACAACCCTTTTCTGAGACGATTGTAAGTAGGGAGTTTTTCAAGAGCAGCCCACTTGAGAGCTTCTTCATCGTCCTCTTCACGTGAAGACTTTGAGAAAACCTCCACTCCACTGTTTCTCCATACGGTAGAACTTCTCGCTCTTAAACTATTACTTGCTCTGTATATATCCGTTCCTTCCATTATTATTGCTGTTACCCAACAACAACAACAACTTCAACTTCAACACCAGCTGAGCTTGTTTCTTCTTCTTCAAGCCAATGTGATGAATTGAAACCAAACAACACACCGAAAGAATCAAAGAATGACGAAAAAGTAAACAAAAAAAGAAAGAGAAAAGTCTGTTGTTTGGGATGTGAATGATGTTTGTTACTACTATTGAGCTTTATCTTCCTGGCAAAGGAAATGAATGTTGGATGGGAAAACATGTCTCTATTTATACCTTTGATTCCAAAAAACAGGCGGCTATTGAAGGGTCAAACGTTAAATTGAAATATACGAGTTTTTTGTTAGTACTATTGTTTCTTAATTATTTAATAAGAAAAACACGAGGGCAATTTATTTCCAGTGGTCAAATAAAGGAGGCGGCATCTCAACAAAAATAAACTTCCTAGCTGCCTAGCTTATCGTAAAATGTGTGTAACTAGTAGCGGGCCCCAAATTAAAGTGCACGCGGTTCTGGAACGAGTATGTTTCATGAATATGTTATTTTATAGTATATATCCAAATTAATTTAACAAAAATCGCCGTTAATAATAATTATATATAAAATAAAAATAAACCCCTTCAAAACCCAAAGTTTGTGCAGGCAGAACCTTTCGTCTAGTGTTCTTGATTTGTTCATGGAGATTTAATAATTTTAAACGTGGTTAAAAGAACTAGAATTGAGTTAATAGTTACGGGTTTAATTTATATCATGTTATAGATTCAAATATTCAAATATTATTGTATTATTTTAAAAATTTATATGATGATGAAGAAAACAATTAATCCAAAAAAGAAAAAAGAGAAAAGAAAGGAGGCGAATGTTATTGCTCCGTATATAGGAATAGGATTAAAACAAGGCGGCGAAGCCTACTCGTTGGTGTTATTCAGCAAAAATAATTGAGAGAGAAAAATAATAGGATAAGAACCAGTTTATCAAAAAAAAAAAAGAGCCAAAAAACAAAAACAAGAGAAGACAATTCCAATAAAAAAAATGGTAGTTAGGAGTTAATGTACGACCTTGACCAGTACGGCTGAAAAAAAGGAAAATATTTGCATTCAGTTGAAGATTGAAAGACAAGGCACGACATTGTTTGAAAATCAGAACCCTTCGAGATAATTTGATAAAAAGAAGCAGCACTAGTTTAAATCAACTTATATTATCTCAGCAGGGGCGTCGGTCTCGGAAATTTCTTTTCTTGTTTTAAAAAAAATAAATGCTTGAAAAGTTGGAATTTCTGAATTTCACGTGTGTACTGTTTTTTAGTCTTCAGTCTTCACTTCCCAAATATTGGCAACTAGTTAGAACAATCATAACCTTGACATTTGGACTCGTGTAATTTCGAATTAAATTAACTTATGTCAAGTCCAACAGAGTTCAACCCAGTTCAAGGTTCTATCGACCAAAAAATATTCATCGGTTTGATGTATTGGATTCAAATAACTTAATCGGCTTGATGGGCCTTGGCCCCTTTCTTACTGGGGAATTTCCCAGTGAAAAGATAAACAGACGTCAAAGATTTAAAATAAGAGAAAATTTAATGTAAGATGTCTACCTTTTTTTTTTTTTTCGGTGAAGAATGTAAGATGTTTACCTGTGTTTAAAAAAAAAATAATTTATGTACATTCTATACATTCTTGCCGTCTTACACCTAAAATTTCTTAAATTATCTGCATTTGTATGATTATCTGCATCGTCATCAACGCCTAAACACCCAAATTGCTGGAACACTAAATGCAGGAACTGCATCCTTTAACTTCCTGCAAGTCCTTCTAGAAAGACTTGACAGTCAAGAACGAAAATATGTAGCCTAGAGTTGAAGACACTTTTTTATATCTTAGCACTGTATTCAGCTCAGCTTTATCCAATACTAGTGAAAAGACTCGTGCTTATTATAACTATTTGCTATTTCTTTGACAAAAACAAATCTATTTACAAGGTTGTTCTTTAAAAAGATGACATCAATGCAAACAGAAATCCCTATAGATAAGACAAAACACAATTTGCATTATTATGCAAGGACGTTGATGGTAGAAGAGGTATTATATATACCCCAATGCACTCATTCAATTTTCTTATGATTGAATGGAGTTTGCAAGTTACAATGATTTCATCCATGTGGCTGTTGTCAGGGGAAGAATTTCTGGTCTTTGACGGTGTCATGGGGAAGGGAGCCAATTGTCTCTCTCGTGATAGCTGAAACTAAACTTCCCCTACCCGGGCTGCTACTCCTCTTTTATTGTTTTTAACATTCAGAGATATGAAGTCAGTTGCTGATGAAATCTTATTGTAGCATAGCAATGGTTTATGTACAACATTGTATGGATTTTGCCATTCTTTGTTAGACTTCTATTTGCATCTCTAATAGAGAATCCACTGTGTCATTTCAACAAATTAATCAAATAATAAAAAGATATCATTCAGATCATTGTTGTTTAATCAGAATGATATCTTTTTATTGGCTCCCTTCCCCATTATGAGGACAATAGTTCAGGACAATATCTTTGGTCTGAATCCCACCACCAGGTGCACACATATGTGAGTAGTGAAAAAGAAAGTTAAATGGAGAAAATGAAGTTAAAATTGATTGTAAAGAAAAGAAGATTCCCAACTACATCACCTGGCATTTATACTTATTGCGGCACCCATTATGTGTTAGACACAAGTCTCAACTGGAAAACGGGATTTGGAAGATGTGCAAAAGGCAGAATAGGTCAATAAACAATAGGGGGTTAGATGGTTGGTCAAAAGGCAGTTAAACTGGCAGTTAGGAATTTAGAGGTTAAATAGCAGGAACTGTACAGCTGAAAGGGCACTCAGAGAATATGTAATAACTGAGTCTCTCAGTTGAAAGGGGCAACTCCTGTAAGGTGGTTTCTCCACCGTATTCTCTATATATAGTTGATATAACAGAATTCTTTCTTTCTCTCATCTTCTTTTCCTGCTTACTCTACCTATTATGTACTTATGCTGTTCTCTTGTTGCTAACATGATGACAATAGGTTCCTGAATTGTATACATGCACATTATTTGTTGGAGAAAAAAAAAAGAGTACTTTGTCATTTATTTTACTTCAATTACACAAACCTCCCTGAGGTTTACCAAATTATTTTTACAAAGTAGCATATATGTTTGGAAAGTTTCGATGGGGATATTTGCTTAATGAAAATTCAAATAGCAGACTTTTCAACGTGCATTTTGAAAGTAGAGGGGCTGTTTGCATTGGTTTCATATTTCTAAGGAGAGTTCAATGTATAATACTCTCGTGTTTGTTGGATGATAAATTTTGTAAAAGAAATCGTAAGGAAGCAATAGAAAATGTGTCATTCTTTTTTTTATCTGTAGATGTAGTAGCTAATTCAGACTTGCTTGTTTTGTAGACATTGCACATGTTTAGCCATTGACAGTAGGATGATAGTTTAAATATAAATGCCTACTAAGCAACATAATATTTGGACATCTTAAAGAACATCATATAATGGCGTAGGAAAAACTCCCCCACTATTATGCAATGAACCTCCTACTACCACAATTAGTTGACGGATGAACAAAAATAAACAAGTAGAGGAATGAACTTTCAACCTGGGTGAGCTTGGCGTTGAGCAAGCCTTCAAAATAGGCTTGACTTCGGCTATGACTTAAAAATTGGCCACGCTGCTCCACCATACACCTCTTGAGAATTGGTATGAGGTCCAAAACCTCTATCTGCCACGAATTAAATCAGAATTCTAAAATTAACACCAACATTCTTTCTAGTTTGTACACTAAAATCAAAATCAATTTTCCAGTAGAAGCCTAATTGACTAGCAGGAAAATCATTTACAAGAAAATCGATGAAAACTAATAACATAGCAAAAGACGATACAATACAATACCAAATGCATAAGTAGCTGGATAATGCTCATTTTTTGACAATCTTGTCTTCATCCGTATACCACACGATCTTGTCTCCTCTCTGATACTCTCTTTCACACTGCAACTTAAACATACAGTGACATTCAATCTCACAGAAGCCAAAATTGAATCCCACGGCGAATGGATCTGAAAGCATGACCTCGTAACTACGCATTACCTCACTGGTGGAAACCAAAATGCCGTCCCTGACCACAACGTATCCACGGTGAGCTCCTCCATTAGGAACGCCACCGGAGAACGACCACCGTAATCGCGCGACCATTCGGTTGAATCGGAGGGGAACGTGACTGATCGAGTCGGAGCGAGTAGGGGAGGGAGAGTTCGAATGGCGAAAGCGAGTGTCTGAGAATTTGTTTCCTACATTGTGGCGTGGCAAGGATGAAGGAGAAAGTACGCTCAACTCAAAGCAACAAACTAACTGATTTTCGACTCTCAGAGGTGGGGCGCACGGTTTTGAATAATGCAGCGGGCGGGTTTGGAGTAACTTCTGGAGTTTTTGGGCCGTTTGTTCAAGATTAGTCTGAATGAATTTCCGGTAGAAAAAAGATTAATCTGATTTTTAAGTAAAATAATTTAGAGATTATTTTTTTAATGATTTTAATGTGAAGCTGAAGTTCTTTTGTGTTTGTTTACATCAATAAAAATATTTTTTTAATCTTTTCGCTTATCTACACTCTCCTTAAATTCAAATTCTTTCTCAAAAGTTATTAAAAATATCTTCTCATTTCAACCAGAATATTTTTAGATCCTAATCTACTTTTATAATAAACTCTTTCATACCTCATGAATTACCTAAACTAACCTAACTTAAAAATTAGACACGTTACCAATCTTTAGGATAACACGGGAAAAATAAAAACTGGTACCAATGCTTCTCCTGTCAACTCCCATTCTGAAAAGTAGACAGCTCTAGCTGGTGTCTACTTAGCAGGATAACTGTTCAAGGAGCTGAGAACACAGAACTTTTCCTTCTCCTTTTCCTTATCACACGAAAACAAATTTGTAATCTTCAATATCTTATTCTCATTCTACTTCTCACCATTTGATGACCTTTCCTTTCACTTCTCTTCTCCAGCGACACACAGCAGCAAAGAGAGAAGGTGAAGAACACAAACTTCAAGCATTGTAGAGCCATGTTTCATCTCTGTTATTTTTTCACAGATTTGATACATTTTCTTTTTTAGGCTCATCATCACTTCAAGCATGTCAACACTTCAAGAACAAACACAGGGAAAGGTATTGCTATCTCTGGTTTTCATTTGCATCCTATTGAAATGAACAGTGATCCGAAATATTTCAAAGCTCAAAAATCGAATTTGCTGGGTTGCTGGGTCATCAAATACCTCCACTAACACACACTTAACTTAGGGGCTCATCAAATACCTCCACTGTAACTTAGAGGCTTCATCTTAAAGTATAGATTTTTATTGCCTTAAGCATGTGCTTCATATTGATACAACATGCATTTCACTTTAAAGTATAGATCACTTTAAAGTATAGATTTTTAGTGTCTTAACTTAGTATGTCGTTCACTTTAAAGCATGCACTTCACTTTAAAGTATAGATTTTTATTTTTATTGCCTTAACTTAATGACTTACCAACATTGCTTATTAATGCAATATCCTTAAAGTACTGATTTTTATGTTTATTCACTCACCAACATAATATGGTTTCAATGAATGCATCAGGCATTCCATGTAGAAGTTTAACAAATTCATTTGTTACTGAAATCTTGTCTTCACAGGAAGGTAAAAGGCTTACAATACGCCCATTTGACAGAATAAAAATCATAGATGACACCAAAGAACTATGGAAGATTGCTGTCAGAATTGTTGATCTTTGGACTGTAGTGAACAAGTCCAAACAAGAGCACTTTGAAATGGTATTCATGGATGCTGAGGTAACCTTATTGTTATCATCATAATGTCTTTTGTCTTAATGTTTTTTGTGTTATTGCAGTCTTCACAGTTGAATCATTTAATCTTATAATCATTTCTGTTGATGCATTAGGGTGATAAGATTCAAGCAGTTATCCCAAAGGATGAGATGGGTACATGGAAGACAAAATTCAAGGAGGGAAGTACTTATCATTTTGAGAATTTTGCTGTATTTAACAATGATTTTCAATTTAAGGTGTGTGACCATCCATACAAAATGTTATTTAGTGGTGGTACAATTATGAAAGAGAAACAATTTCCCGATATCCCTCTAAATCAATACCACTTCAAAGACTTTGCTGACATACTTAGTGGCAATTATCGTCCTGATTTTTTAGTCGGTAAAATCCCAAGACACTTCTTAGTTGCTTTCAATTCTAACTTCTTAGTTGCTTTCAATTCTAACTGTAGTGTATGTTGTTTATGGAATGAACTCTTTGCAAACTATGAGTCTTTGTCTTTAAATTATAATAATGCAGATGTCATAGGATCACTACATCGAATGGTTTCATCCAAGCCTCACGGAGACCTCCAGAAAGTTGCCTGTGCCTTGAAAGACAACATGTAACTCTGTTTGTTTTAGATTCACAGTGATTCAAATACTTCCCATATTGTATGCCTTCAATTCTGACTAATGGGACTTCATGTCATTGTAGTGGCAATGTCATCAATTGTACACTTTGGGACTCATGTGCTGAGAAATTCCTAAGTTATTACAACCAAAAACCTATGAATGAACAAGTTATTCTTATTTTGACACATGCCAGGATCAAGGAGGCAGAAGGTTAACCAATACCTTTAGTTCATCTTACTCATTGGCCTGATATTACATTAATCTCAACTAATCTTTATCTCAATTATAATAATTTCAATGAATGCTTCAGGCAATTATCCTTTATTAGTGTCAAACGCATGGTGTGGTTCAAAGTTGTTGATTAATGAGGATATACCAGAAATTGAAGAGTTCAAAAAAAGGTATGTCGAAAGTGATAACTTTCATCTATATGTATTAATGATTATTAAAATACTATAACCTTGAATCTGGTACCTCATTATCTACTTTATAATTGCGCATCCACATACAGCCTACCTGCAAATGATGGTGTTGAATCATCAACCCAGGTTTCCACCCAAATGACTGCATACTCACAATTTTCAGACCAAGATAGGTTCCTATATAAAGCGCAAGTCAAAAGTATAGGGGAAATTAATCAGCTCCAACAGGTACATTTCCAATTCCTCTTTATGCATATACTTTTAATGAGGTACTAACTCTTATTGTTCAAAATAGGAAACATTATGTGTCACTATGGGAACAACTGGCAAATTTATTGTCAGTAAAAATGGTTGGAGTTATGAAGGATGTTGTACCTGCACAAGAAAGGCCACAGCGGTGGGTTCTCAATTCAAATGCCAAGAAGGTCATGTTATGCCAGCTCCAACCCCAAGGCTAGATATAGTTGAAATTGCAATCTCAGCAGTGTTTTTTAACACTGGTATTTAGCCTGTCTGATTGAATTTAAATGGTTTTTTATTGTTTATGTGAAGGTATAAATTGGAGATAAGAGTGGTTGATAAAACAGATAGTGCAAAATTGATATTTTGGGATCAGGATTGTCAAATGCTTATAGGGACTTCAGCTGCTGAACTTATGCAACAAATGATTGAGGTATTATGAGCATAAAAATTCTAACTAGCATACTGTTTAAATGATTTTTGCTGATGAATTATGCATATTAATGACTGATGTTGTGGTATGCTTATTTAGGCAGGGGAAGACAATCCCAAAGCTTATCCAATAACACTTGATACAATGTTGGCCAGAACTTTAGCATATAGGATCAAGGTGCAACCAGGTTACAATCAATGTTCAGTTATTAAGACTTGGGATGACCCTCAAATGATTCAAAAAATAAGGGACCAGATTCAACCTGATGAGGTATATTAAATCTACAATATACAAATATGGATAAGTTAATATAAGTATTAATACATGCTTTTGAATTTTCAGCATACATCCAAAATGGACTTAGCCAAATCTGATGTTGATGAAGATGTTCACATTGAGACTGTAAGTAATAATCAACTGAAATGACAAGTCTCCAAAATTTGGCTCCTCATTGTTATGTATTATTAAAACTGGATTGACTATAACAATTTCTTATGATAATGCAGCAATCTTTATCAGCAACGGCAGAACATGATCCTGATTTGCTAAACTCTGTTACTCCAGCCAAGAGAATCTCTTCTGAGTTACATTTGGATGGAAAGCTTAGTGATGAAATGACAACTGCACAACTATCTTCATCAAAGATAAAAAAACACATCAAAACTGAATGATGGTGGAGCACTTTATATGATACCCAATGTGGTTGTAGTTTAGGGGATAGCAGTATAGATGTCATTTGCTATCTTTTGGTCTTTTGCTACTTTTTAGTCGTTGTAACAACATCTGATCATAGACATAGAGTTTAGGATCATGGATCCTTCTTCCATGCGTTTTGTAATAGCGTACATTAAGTGCTTTTCTTTAACTATGCAAGTGAACAAGGATCTACGTTTTCAGTTAAACAAGTGCTACCTAATCAATCTCAATACTAAGTATGAGGCACTATCTTTTCTTATTTTGCAGCACTATCTTTTCTGCCTTTTGCAATAACATGAATAAACAACATTTATCACTTGGTAATAAGCATAAAGTTGGCTGCAAGTTAAAAAAAATAATCAGTTCCCCGTGGAATCCATATTTGGTAACAACCATATTGCATTTTTCACATATCTGCTAACATATTTAAAAGACCATGGATGATGTATAGGAAGTATGTGATCTCTTCCACCAAAGTGCAGCTTCCTACATCCACAACAACTATTAGGACTTCAAAAAGTACAATATATAGTTTGTTTAAACTTATGAAAAAACTATATATATATATATATATAACCATGCGCACACATAGCCATATTATAGATATTATATAGGAGTTGGGTTATTAATTTTTAATAATTTGTGATAACTTGGGTTCACATTATTTACAAGCAGTATGTATATAATAAAATACTGAAAATGGAAGGATCTATGCGGACTTAAACATCTAATGGAAGGCAACTAGATAATGGAGACAGGTATAAATTAAAATATTACATCCTGTACATTGCTTGAGGAAGTGTTAAAGATCTCGTCAAAAAAAAAAAGGAAGTGTTAAAGAAAGAAATCAATGAATTGACAAGTATAAAATGTATATAAAATGTAAAATAAGCAATTAAAAGGGTGCAATTAATGCAAAGCTATCATCACACACTAAAAGTAATATAAAGTAGTGCATCTCTGAAGTAAACATAAAATAGGAATGGCAACTAAAAAGGTGCAACCAAGTAGCCCAAATACTAAACCTTACATGGATAGAACAGTTACCAAGAAAGTAAGATGTTACAGTAACTGAGTAAGACACTTTCTTTGATGACATTTGTTGTAATTTCCTAACAAATCCATTTCAAGAAAATAGACCACCAAATAGCACAAGAAATAAGGTAGTAGGTAGTACTTTTACATCAGACCTTCTTATCGAACCTACTACATTACAACCAGGCTAAATTTTTGTGTTATTTTCAACTGCTACTATGGCAGAGAAACACATAAAATGGACACTATGACGGCCTATTAATTTAATATTTTATTCAAACAAATTAAGGAATCAAGGATCACAGAAGCTGAACTTATGCAGATGGGGGTAAGAAGGAATTTTAATACAATGAGTTGTGCTTCATAATACATATATGAATTTAAGCTAGATAGAAGTAAGGAATTTTAAGATGCTGAATATGTGCTCTTAGTAGAACTTTGTGCTCATAATACATATATGCATTTAAATAATGCAAACAACACTTTGCTTGGAGAAGTGTAAAAGCAAGAAAATCAATGAATTGACATACTTAAAATAAAAAATGTTAAATAGCCTACTTATCTTGGGAGTTGGTATTCAAAACTATCATGACATATTCAGACTGTGAAATATTAGTAGTCAAGGGCTATACCTATAAAATAAACATAAAATAGGAAGGTCAACTCAAAAGGTACCACCAACTAAGCAAAATACTGAACAAAACATGGATAGAATAGTAACCAACAAACCAAGATTTGCTTCCTGTTACATTTTATTTCGTGAAGATATGTTTTCATACCCTAAACAATTCCACCTCAAACAAATAGACCAGAAAATAACACAAGGAAAAAGGTAGTAGCAAGTTCTTTTGTGGTCACCTTCCTATCGAACCAACTACATTAGTTCAGTAAAAATAGTTTTGATTGTTTGCAAGGTATGCTACTTATAACAGAGGGGGAAGAAATATAGACTGATATTGAAGATGCGTCTCTTAATTTATTTAATCAAGTGAAGGATGCATTGATGAAACAGAAGCACAACTTTTGTTGATGGAGGTTACAAATAAATTTCAGCTCTGCTGAGTACACACAGTTGTTTCTTAGTATACAATGATTCATGTTCTGATAAAAATGGTTCTCATATTTGTGGGTGTTCTAATATCTCTTACATAAAATCATTCTGATAAAATTTAAATTTTGTATTTTGCAGATATGATACAAGAGTAAAGTCATCTATCTTAAGGTTACATTTCAATACAACATTGAACTTCTATTCTACTGACAAAGAATTTGGGACTCTCACTGCCAAGGTAAGTCATATGCATATGTTTACATTGCCTATAACACCATCTCTGTCTTATTAGTCTGAAAACACAAAAATAGATTTAATAGTGTATTTATGTTATGTCTGAATAAGCTATATCTCAGCAGTAATAGTATAATCATATATTGATATGACCTATTAATAAGATTTACCCAACTAATAGTAACTCAGAATGGCATAATCACAACTAAAACAAATAAATGTGTAACATATTTATTCATCATTTAGGCCTTTGCCCATATGCTGAAATTGTTGTTGATGAAGTTAATGTCACAGTAATATATTTCCAAATTATAACTGCACACTAACCTGAATAGTCAGATTGAACTAAACCAATATACACAGATATGGAGAGTGATCCAAACAAATTCAAGGAGTTCTCAGCAAAGGCACGTTTGAAGAGAAAAAATGTGATAAGGAAAAGAAGTGCAATTAGAAGCAATGAAAAATCTCAAAATCATGCAATGCATCTTCATCCAAGATCAGTCAATACCACACCGCTGTCAGATATTACCTCTACTATACTGAATGAAAGAAACCACAATGTGAATGACTTCAATACAATATCAAGCTCAAATTCTTTCATACATACTCAGCCAAATACTCAGAACCAACATTCACAAAGAAAAAGGAGAGCCATCGATATTAATTCATTGGGTGTCAATCTAATGAGGAAATTTACTGACATGACATCCCTTCCTGAAAGTAATCTTCCTTCAGTGAATCTTTCATATATAGGATCATCCTCATCCAATCCCGTGACGTATTAATCGAATATAGATCAACTCCTTTGCAAGAAGGAAGACACGTACATGTACAAAGCACATATGACTTAGAAACTGATGAAGAAAGTCATTCTGAAATGGATGTTGAACCCATTCAAGGTATTTTTATTTCTTTTTTTAAATTGTCAGAGACATGTTGCACATGAAATCCTGTAGTGGTATATTGTTGTATTAATTATAATTGATATTACTGCACAGTAAGTTTAGGTGCTGACAACAGCTCAACTTCTGAGGATGAAGAATTTGATTCAGATATAAATTGCACTGAACCTCCAATTATTAATGAAGGTAATATGTTATGCATACATACATAAAGCTGGATGAACATGATTTAATACTTATTAACAATCTGTTAAATTTATAGGATATTCTGATATTGGTGATCCACTCATCGAGTGCGAACATTGTCATGCATATATGTGGTATCATGAGAGAACACGCAAGAATAGACATGCTGCAAATCCTAAGTATCATCTTTGTTGTGGTCAAGGGAAGATTCAAATACCACTTTTGGGAACACCACCTGAACTACTTCAACATCTACTATTTGATCTAAATTCTGCACAAAGCAAAAAATTTCAGAAGCACATTCGAGCCTATAACATGATGTTTGCATTCACATCACCAGGAGCAAAGCTTGATGGGTCAATTAATAATGGCAGAGGACCACCAAATGTTAGGATACAAGGTCAGGCATGCCACAGAATTGGCAGTCTATTGCCTATGCCTGGCCAGACACCAAAGTTTGCACAGCTTTATATTTATGATACTGAGAACGAAATACAAAATAGAATACAAGGATTGGGAAGGTACATAAATTTTTATTACAAGTATGACTGTTTTGAATTTTTTTATTTCATTATTTGTTTGAATAGGAATGTGTAGTCTATCATAAAATAATACTTTATTGCCATGTACATTAATGAGTGGGGAAAATTTATCTACTTATTTCTAACAAAACTAAATCTCATTTATGAACAGAAGCCAAGAAAATATAGATCCAGAAATTGTGGCCAAGTTGTCAGCCATGCTAGATGAATATAATGCTCATACAAAGTCATTTAGGATGGCTAGGGATAGATTAAGAGATTCAAATGTGCAAGACATAAAGCTAAGGCTAATATCTGATAGATCTACTGATGGTAGATTATATAATCTACCAACTGTTTCAGAAGTAGCAGCACTTATACCTGGTGATGTTGACGCTGCATCATATAGAGATATTATTATGGAGAAGCAAAGTGGTCAACTTAAAAGAATAAATGAGTTACATACAAGCTACTTGGGCTACCAATATCCACTTATATTTCCTTATGGTGAAGATGGTTACAGGCATGATGTGCTTCATCGAGATAGATGTAATTCTCACAAATGTAAGAGAAATCGCTTAACGATTAGGGAGTGGCTTTGTTTTAGAATTCAAACCAGAAAAGACGAAGCACAGACTTTAATAAGGTCAAGACGGCTATTTCAGCAATTTGTAGTTGATGGTTACTCAATGATAGAATCTGAAAGACTATCATTTGTCAGGAAAAACCAAGCAAAGTTGAGAGTTGATAAATACAGGAATTTGAATGATGCAGATAACCATGGAGAGACTCAAGGCTCAAATAAGGGGAAAAGAATCATTTTACCTTCCACATTTGTCGGAAGTCGAAGATACATGGATCAACTATACTTTGATGGGATGGCAATTTGTAGTGTAGTTGGATTTCCAGACCTATTTTTAACATTTACATGCAATCCCAATTGGCCTGAAATTCAAAGGTTACTTCAGCCCCTGAATTTAAATGCACATGATCGACCTGATATTCTATGTAGGGTGTTCAAAATAAAATTGGATGAGTTACTAGCAGATTTGACCAAGAAACATGTCTTAGGCAGAGTACTTGCAGATTTGTAGCTTAGATTGACCAAGAAACATGTCTTAGATTGATAAGTCGCAATTTATATTTTGTAGATTTGTAGCTTACCATTGAAGAGTTACAGAATTTAACTCTCATGGAGATTGAGAAATTAATGCAAGCAAATAGAAGAAGTCTAAAAGAATTTCCATCAATGCCATATCCAAAGGGATATATCACAAGTCATCTAGGGAATAGACTTATATATGCTGAACTTGATTATGATATAGATGAGTTAGAAAATGAATTCAACAGTCTTTTTAGTTCTCTTACAGGTGATATATTCTTCTCTCTATGTCATATTGTCAGCAGTTATTTAAACCTTTATGCCCAGTACTATGTTATTAAAATTGACATGAGGTCCATTAACAGATGAGCAGAGAGATATTTTTCATACAATTACGCATGTTGTGAACAACAAAGAAGGTGGCATTTTTTTCCTGTATGGTTATGGTGGCACTGGAAAGACTTTCATGTGAAAAACGCTGGCTTCTGCTTTACGTTCAAAGAAACGTATTGTATTAACTGTATCATCCAGTGGAATACCATCACTATTTTTGCCAGGAGGGAGAACTGCGCACTCAAAGTTCAAAATTCCAATTCCTACACTAGATAACTCTACTTGCAACATTCACCAAGGCAGTGAACTTGCGAAACTTTTAAAAGTAGCAGATTTAATAATATGGGATGAAGCCCCAATGGCAAATAAGTTTTGTTTCGAGGCATTGGATAAAAGTCTAAGAGACATCATGTCCTCTGAGGGCTTTGAATCAAAACCATTTGGAGGAAAAGTAGCTGTTTTTTGTGGAGATTTGAGACAAATTCTTCCAGTCGTTCCAAGGGGATGTCGTTCTGACATTGTACATGCAACTATCAATGCATCGTATCTTTGGGATCATTGTCAGGTGTTAACTCTGACAAAAAACATGCGTTTACAACATGGTGCAAACAATACTAATCCATCAGAACTTGTAAAATTCTCACAGTGGATACTAGACATTGGAGATGGCAAATTATCTGAACCAAATGATGGATATGCAGAAATAGACATTCCAGAAGACTTTTTGATCACAGATTTTGATGATCCCATTGATGCTATAGTCAAGAACACATACCCAAATTTAATGGAGCAACACAGCAATGAAGAGTTTTTAGAATCTAGAGCTATTCTAGCATCTACAATTGAAGTTGTTGATCAAATCAATGAATATGTGATGAGCTTCATTCCAGGTAATCAACACATTGATTTTAGTATTTCTTAAATATCATAATACATTAATATGCAGAATTATTTTAATCCTTAATGGTTATGGTTTTAACGAATATAGGTGATGAAATGGAATATCTAAGCTCTGACGATATAGACAAGACAGAAGCTTATGAGAGCCAGCCATTTGAGATACTTACCCCAGAATTTCTAAACACTCTCAGAACTTCAGGTCTTCCCAATCATAAGATCAAATTAAAGGTTGGCACTCCAATAATGTTATTAAGAAATTTAGACCAAGCAGAGGGTTTATGTAATGGAACCAGATTGATTGTCACAAGACTCACTAATCATGTAATTGAGGCAAAGATCATGTCTACAAAAAACTGTGGCAACTTGATATACATTCCTCGAATGTCTATGTCTCCATCCCAATCACCATGGCCTTTCAAGCTAATCAGGAGACAATTTCCAATCATTGTTTCATATGCCATGACAATCAACAAATCTCAGGGTCAATCATTGGCAAGCGTTGGATTGTACTTGCCTAATCCAGTTTTTAGTCATGGTCAGTTGTACGTTGCAATTTCTAGAGTGAAAAGCAAACAAGGGTTAAAGATATTAATACATGATAAGGAAAAAAAACCACTTACCACAACCACTAATGTTGTCTTCAAAGAGGTTTTCCAAAACCTATAGCAAGTTAGTATTTCTACATGTTTCTTTCAAACAAATGAAGAACAAACTTTTATTATTTGGACTCATTATTTAAATTATACCTTTTCCAGGTATAGTGTAGCAGTGGAATGAAGTTTCAAAGTCACCTGAAGAATATCGATTTGCTGCCTTTTTGTGGTACCATTCTAATCTAATGACAATGCAAAACAATGGACATTGATATTCTGCTATTCTGATAATCTACAAATCTGCTAATCTGATATATTTCAGCAATTGACATTGATATTCTGCTAATATGCTAAACTGCTAATCTTATATTTCAGCAAACTGATATTTCAACAAATTGATATTGTGCTAATCTGCAGTATTTTTTGCAACCTTCAAAACCAGTTGCCTCCATAGTATCTTTTTGAATTTAGAGAGGTATGATTATTATTATTATTATTATTAGTATACATTGAAATTTAGTATATAAAAATATGCATTCTATCATACATACAGAAATTAATCAATTCCAAATCTTTTTTTTTTTGCAGTGCTATCAGCAGACCTATAATATACAAATCTCATAGGAATTTTTGTTTCTATGGCCACTATGCCAGTTCTGTAATCACCTCTATATTTTACATGCTTTCTTTAGAAGTTCCATAGAATTTTAACAAGATTTGGTTAACCATTGAGTCAAGTTATGGCTAACTAAGCTTCAAATGTACGTCTTATACTATAATACTCTCAAGTTAAACTGATACATTGGTGCATGATTAAGTAGTCTCAATCATCCAGTAACTACTGCTTTTGGCCCAAAAAATGTATGAACAGCTACTAGATTTTGATATGGTTTTTTAGTTGTCCTAATTTTATTATAATTGCAGCACTAAAACTTTATAGCATGTGTTAACGGTGATTTTTGGTAAAAAATCCACTTCGACAACAAATAATTAAGATCAGACGAAAATGGGACTCTGCGGTAAATAGGTAACTCTGATCACGGATTTAGAGCAATAAAAGAACTCAAATGGTTGAAAGACCACTTGATTGAGAGAAGAAGAGGAATGTAAGAATGCAAAGAAAAGCATTTAAATAACATGAATTTAAAAAAGGCTTGTAAATGCATGAAGATAAATGACAGAAAAGATAAATTGCTGGAAAGTAAAGACAATGAAATAAAATGCTGGAATTGAAATGGTTGGAAACATTGCAGTGACCCGTCAATCCATGAATGTCGACAGGGACTTGGGATATGTAGGGTGCTTACAAGTTCCAACCTTGATTACATTGTGCTTGCAAGTATATATAGGCAAAATAAAATAACTTCCTAATGACACAGATGTTGACACGTGTCTTATTTAGTAACTTCTCTATTCTAATATTGACACTTGTCAAATGCTACTTTGTTTCCACCATCACAATTCTTGGTTCGACACTCATAAACCAACAAGAAGCCATCTTCGACAGAGTAGAGAAAATTGAATTTTCAACACTAACAGAGGCCCCCCAGTATTTATCTTTTGACTGAATAGGAAAATGATAAATACTAAGTATTTACCCTTCAGTGCAAAAACATGCATTCAGCCATTCAATTTCCAACAGATTGGCCTTCTCGACAAGTTACTATTCGACACTCTCACTGCTGGTTCTGTCGAATTCAACTGCTAGCATATTCAATCGAGCCATTCGACTGGCATGAGACTACTCAGAAACAACATCCTCCTTGCTATTATTTGCGTCTCAGAACCCCTTGGGTAGCTGGTTCGACCATGTGACTGTGACCTTGACTCTGTTTGCATGTTGTGAGTCCTTTATCGTGAATCATCAAATAGGAAATTTATGCACTAAACCACAATTGAATGAAGACCAAGGCAGCAAAACCAATTAGCAAATCTTTCGTTTTGCCTTTTTTTTTTGGGGTAATAGTAACCGCGATCTTGTAGTTTCCTTGTGAGATGATTTGCCTTTGACGTTTCGACATTTGCGTATGGTAAGTGCCTCCAATTTTCTTTCTTTGACAGCTTTACATGAGGATGCATGAGAATACTCCTTATCAGAATTAGAGGCAGGCTAATGGCTTTTTCAAAGCTTCATATATATGTCGAATCCAAGGAACAACTATTCTTGTGCAACAATCAAATACGGAGTCTCATTAAACATGGTATAAACCAAAAGCTTCTCCTCTTCGACAGGTAATAGGATTCTATTGAGATCACTTTGAATTTGCTGGTCTCGCCAAGCACTTCCACTATTGTCGATATCATGTTAATTGTCGACCTCTTCAAGTTGATCTTCTCAATTGTGGAATCTTCTATCGAATTAACTCGAACTCAAGCGCAAGTAATTTATTGGCATCAAACAAGAAATTTGCTATAATATGCCAATTTAGGCATCATGATTAATGGCCATAACTTTCTTCTGGAACTTTCTTTTGGCCAATTTTTTTTTTCGACGTCTCTATTACTTGATTTCTAACTTGCTCAAGGATACATGTCTAACAATTAAATTAACTAATATCAGTCCATAGCTTTTATAAATATTATGAGCAATTCAGAGGCCCCCCAGTGAACAACATTGATTTTGTTAAATCGACAAGAAAAATAGAAAAATGATTTTGTTCCTGAACTTGTCGATCCACCAATGTGTCAACTCTGGGTGTGGATAACACAAATTTGGCACTGACTATAGCCAGTCAAGTATGCCAATTTGGTCATGACAGGTTGGATAAGGATTGGCCTCTGAGCCCTTTCAATTTTCTTTAGACAACAATTTCAAGTCTGCTAAAGACAACCTTTCAATTTTTTTGAAGGCTTCTCTTGACCATATTCCAAAATTTGTGCTCTTGACTTGGACATTTTTCTGTCAACTCAAAGAATGAGGCAATGACATGCTAATAACCATGTATTAACTAACAACCTCGACAACGTTTTCACGCTACGACTGAGACATGTAGGGTGCTTACAAGTTCCAACCTTGATTACATTGTGCTTGCAAGTATATATAGGCAAAATAAAATAACTTCCTAATGACACAGATGTTGACACGTGTCTTATTTAGTAACTTCTCTATTCTAATATTGACACTTGCCAAATGCTACTTTGTTTCCACCATCACAATTCTTGGTTCGACACTCATAAACCAACAAGAAGCCATCTTCGACAGAGTAGAGAAAAATGAATTTTCAACAATAACAGCATGTGACTGCCTCATTGATCTCTTTAAATTATAATTACATATAATCGAAACAAAACTATTTAATTCTGTATGATAAACTACTCCATTGATTCCTTTAAATTTTCATTGGATATGTCAATCATTATATATTTGACTCTAAGATTTATAAAATTATATCAAGAACTATGTGCGCGGTAAGTTATCAATTATAGTCTCATCAACGTGAAACCTGTGCGTATGCACGGGTCTGTTACTAGTTATTTTAAAAAGCTAAAACAAACACAGTTTTAAAATCCATTAAAATACTTTTTTAGTTAAAAAAGTGATTTTTTATTCAAGATTTTTTATTCAAATAATCTATAAAAACGGGCGCCTAGAATTAGAGGGGCATGGTATGACGTTACTGTAGGGTACGTAGGAATAAATTTCTTTTAGTCTTAATTCACTTTTTCGGTTTGGTAAGGTAAAAAAGTTAGCTTATAGCTTATTAGATTAGTTTATAAGCTTGTTTAACCGAATAAAAGGTGTTTGGTAAACAAACTTATCACACTAGCTTATAGTTTTTTTAGAGATGTTACTGGAAGTAGCATTTCAACTTATAGCTTTTTATCTTTTCTCCTATTTTTATCCACATTATTTTATTCTTTATCCTTTTTTCAAATTTAAAATAAAGATAAAAACTTATCGTTTTTCGTTATTTTATATTTATCAGTTAGTTAAACAGCTAATTTTACCAAACACTTCAATTTTAATTAGCTAGCTTTTCATCTATAAGCTATCAACTATTAGCTATCAGCTAGCTTTTCAGCTATAAATTAGCTTAAACTAACTTATAGCTTATTTTTACCAAACCCAGCTTTAATCCTTCGTAAGATGTATAAGTGATTATGGTCTTAATTTTCAATTGAGCAATTTTGATCTCAATATTTTCAAATTTTAGAAAAATATTTAAAATATTATTTAAAATATATTGCAAAATAAAAAGAAAACGTAAGTGGCTATGAATTAAATTTAAAAATCTAACAATTTTATTTTTAGGTTTAAAATTATTACTTTTCATTTTTTCAAAAGAGGTAAGTGTGTCCATACGAAATAAAATTCCTTGCATTATTTTTCCATGCATCACACGGTCCACACACTAGTAATATTATTAACAATTTAAACGAGAAGTACTACAACTCGTAGTATCCTGATCCTCATAGAGGCACAAACTCAGACTCGAAGAACATAATCTAAGACCATCCGGGTAAAGAAACGTACATGACCCATCTTAACAAGCAAATCAGCGCACTGGTTTGTTTCACGAAATATATGGACCATTGAAACCTTCCAATCAGTAAGACAAAGGAGGCACGACATCTCTTCAAGAAGAGGTTGGAGAAAAACAATAGACTCTGCCTTATTTCTGGGGATCTTTTGGAGAAGAATCCCATTGGTAGGCCCCACTTTATGGCTCTGGTTGTGTTTGGGCTTAAGTTCTTTCGACTAGTATTAGGCTCGGTATAACTATGTTGGATCAGGGCTGTTAAGCCACCATACCCAAAGCTGTTTGAGAGGAAGTTAGAGGAGCAAATCTCACCAATCATCATCTTCACTAGGAGAGAATATGTGTGTGTGTGTGGGGGCACGCGCGCGCGCCTTTCTTAATTCTGTTATGCATTTTTGTTCTGCAAAATTTTGACAAATCATTGATTTGAAAAATATTTGGAGGCAGGAAATTGATACTTCAATGGCAGGACAAAGATTTAGGTATAGTACATACATGTTAGAAGCTTAAATGAAGTAAATTAGGGAGACTTACATGTAAAAGGTGTATAAGGGATTTCTGTTTTGCATTTTGCTGTCAAATTATGTAGAGAACAAATTTCGATTTTTTTTTATATTAACAGAGAACAGATTTCTATGTTCATTTAAATGGATTATATCGAGCCAATAGGGTTTTGGTATATGATCATCCAAGTTTGAAGTTAGAAATAAGTGAACTAAGCATCTCTAGCTTAAGGCTCTCGCTATCCACACCCCCTTGTTTACTAACCACACCCCCTGTCAGGTTTTTAAACAAGCAAAATGACCAAATTACCCCTGGCCCTATATGTAATTTTCAAACCCACAACCTCTCATTTCATCTCACTCTCGCTGCACCCCCTCCCTCCATTGTTCCTGTTTCTGCTTCTCTACTTCTCGATCAGAACATCATCTCTCTCCCTCGTTCTAGATTCTGCTCTCATAGGTAATCTTCTTCTTCTTCCTCACATATTCTGCTTCATGCCATTCGTCTCCTTCCTTCCTTCTTCTTAGTCACATTTTCATTTTTTTTTTGTTTTGATTAGGTTGTATGAAAAGTTAGGGTGTATAATTTTTGTGTTAGGTTTTAGTTAGGTTGTATGATTTATGTTGTTTAGGGAATAATTTCGTTTGATTTGGTGTTACTGTTTGGGCTGGTATTTTTTTTTCTGCGTGGAAGGGATGTACGTGAATTGAATTCACGTATGTTTAAGTGAATTCAGTTCACGTATGTTAAAACGAAATCTCAGGGATGTACGTGAACTGAATTCACGCAAACATACGTGAATTCAATTCCCGTATATTTTTGAGATTTCATTCTAACATACGTGAACTGAATTCACGCAAACATACGTGAACTGAGTTCACGTAACTGTACGTAAATTGAATTCACATGTGTCGTGTATTTGTATTAATTCAGTTCACGTAGGTTAAATTGTTTTTGTTTTTAGTTTTTTGCTTCATCAACGTCATTAATTGTTGAATTGTCTGCAGCCATGGCCAAAACTCGTGGTCAACCTCGACCGACAGCTTCCAATCGAGCGGTCAGACATGCTAGTAGACTGCATGGTGATTTGGAGGCCCAGCAGGAGGATGAGCAGCCGCACCAGGAGCTCCAGCCAGAGGAGGAGCAGCCCCAGCAGGAGCTGCAGCTACAGCCGCAACCTTTAGAGCAGGATATCCCGGCTGCCGATGGTGCGGCGGCGGAGGGATTCCCCGGTGGTCCTGCCGACACCTCTGTCCTGTGGACTTATGCGGACCACGTGGCCACCAGACTGTGGGCTGGAGTGGTAATGTATCTAAGTTTTTCTGCTGCATTTCTTTCTTTTGAAAATGCAATTTAACAAATCCTTTTTTAATATACAGGATCGTGAGGAGTTGAGGCTCTTCAGACATGGAAAGAAGGTGAATGACCTTGTTATTCGATATGAGGAGGTCAGAGAGAGAGTTCAGAGGTCTGGATTGGAGCCACTGTCGACCTGCAGTCACGAGCTGGTTGATAAGGGGCTCGTTTCTGCGTTTGTAGAGAGATGGCACAGGGACACCAGCAGTTTTCATCTACCGGTTGGTGAGATGACCATCACACTCGATGATGTGTCGTCCCTGCTGCATATACCCATCACGGGGGCGTTCCTGACCATCACAGTGTTTGACAAGGATCAGGTTGCCGAGCTGTTGCATGATCTATTAGGAGTCACTGTAGCTAATGCTAGGTTGGAGATGGACACTGTTACACGGTCGTCGACGGTTCGCTACTCGTGGCTCATTGAGGGATACCAGGAGCGTTATGAGCAGGAGCGCTGGGATGAGGCTATGAGGGCCCTGTTGCCCTTCTTGGTTGGCTGCACACTCTTTAGCGACAAGAGTGCACATGCAGTCAGCGTTGCTTACCTGGAGTGCTTCAGAGACCTCCAGAGCTGTGGAGCGTATTCATGGGGTGTTGTTGCCCTTGCACACCTGTATGATAACCTACGCGAGTCCAGTCTCTATCACACTAGGACGATTGATGGTTATCTGACACTTATACAGGTATTATATAACTTTTATATCATTTATTTATTTTTTGAACTATAATCGATTATAAACTAATGTGTTGTTATTATGTTGAAAGGCATGGGTCTACGAGCATTTCCCCTCTTTATGCATTGGATGCGCGAGGTTATGAGAGACATATGAAAAGAAGCAACCCCGGGCTCTTAGGTGGAAAACTAGGAGGGATAAAGGCCTGGTGGGTCCTTTTAGGGAGGTCCTGGATGCACTGACAGAGGATCAAGTGTGCTGGACACCCTATGACGAGCACAGAGCGGAGCGACCGTCTCAGGAGGCATCACTATTTAGGAGATGGATCCGGTGGGGCCCAAAGATGTATGCACATCTTTCGGATAGGGTCCTACGCCAGTTCAGATACGTTCAGACCATTCCTTCATCACCAGTCGATGTGACGGGTGTGACGACCACTCCAGCTGAGATGGACATCATGTTCACGCAGTATGTCGTTCATCTGGTTGAGCCCGAGTCATCGGTGGTGCACCCATATGACTGCGCTGACGGATATATGGATTGGTTCCGTAGGATCTCCCATCCATACATCATACATCATGACCTAGCTCCAGCTCCAGACCCAACAGTTCCAGCTCTAACACCAGACCCAGCAGTTCCAGCTCCGAGGGTAACTTTCATAACTTTTTATTAAATTTACGTATACTTGTATGAATATTAACTTGTTTATTTTTTGTAGGTGGTAGATGAGCGCATGATAGAGATCATGCAGACGCTGCTGGATTGTCAGTTCATTGTGCCGATGGGATGCCACTAGCGATGGAGTTGATGGCTAGGATGCAGAGGGCCCTGTTGAGGTCGAGCGTACTAGTGGCGGTGCGGTGCTTGGCTAGAAATATATGAGGCAGAAGAGATCTCGTCCGACTTAGTGATTGTATTTTTTTTTTGGACTGGAGTGATTGTTGTTATTGTACTTATTATGGACTAGTTGTTTTACATTATGCCCTTAATTATTATTAGTATTGTTTTTTGTCATGTGTTATCTTGTTGTACCACAAACGTAAAGAAGCTGAAATCATTGTCTTATTCACACTGCCAAAGTGGCTTTATATAAGGTACAATATACAATCATATACATTGATGCTAGCTGATATTTAGTAGCTAGGAAAGGTAACAAATCATACTCATAAACACAGGTTTGACTACAAATAAAATCACAGCTCATTCCCTATTAATGCACCATCGAGAGGCAGCTGTAACACAATCAGCTTGGTTGATTTAGATGAGCTGATTGCTTGATTGATTTATGATTGATCATTATCTATTATGCCCCCTCAAAATGGGGTCACCATTTGTGACACCAATTTTGTCTCGAAGCTGAGTGAACTGGACTCTATGGAGAGGTTTAGTGAGGATGTCTGCTAACTGATCCTTGGTGGAGATGTGTGAAACCCGTATCTTGCCATTTTGTACCATTTGTCTTACAAAATGGTAGTAAAGGGCTATACGTTTCATTCTTGAGTGGAACACCGGATTGGAGCATAAGTAGGTAGCGCCAATGTTGTCATAAAAGAGAGAGGGTGTGTGAGGTTTGAGACCGAGTCCCTATAACATATTAATCAACCACATTACCTCAGTTGTGGCATTTGCCACTGACCTGTACTCGGCCTCTGTTGATGACCGAGCCACTGTTCTTTGTCTCTTAGATAGCCATGAGACCGGATTTCCAACAAGGTAAATTATAAAAGCATAAGTTGAAGTTCTGTCATCCAGATTCCCTCCCCAATCCGCATCACTGTAAGCTTAAAGCTGCAGATTGACTGGTTTCTCTAGATGCAAGCCATGATTTATTGTGAGCTTGAGGTATCTCAGAAGCCTTTTGAGCTGCTAGAAGTGAATTTCAGTAGGTTTGTGCATGAATTGAGATAGCTTGTTGAAGGGAAAAGAGATGTCTGGTCTAGTAAGAGTGGTGTATTGTAAAGCACCTATGATGCTGCGAAACAATTTGGAGTTTGCAGCTGCTGAACCATCATGAAGTTTCAAAGGTGTGGTTGTGCACAAAGGAGTATGTGTAGGTTTTGCACCATCCATATTGAATTTCTTTAGGAGCTCCCTAATGTAGCCATGTTGTGAAAGTAGAAAACCATCAGTAGTGGGGATTAATTCGATGCCAAGGAAGTAATGTGGAAAACCAAGCTGCTTGAGTGAGAATTTAATGGAGAGTTCTTGCATGAAGGTGGTCAGAAACTGCTTTGAGTTTCCTGTGAGCAAAAGATCATCCACATATACTAAGAGATAGGCTTGCACCCCTTCTTTATTATAGATGAATAAGGAGGAATCAGTGAGGCTAGTTTGGAATCCATAGAGTTGGACAAATGCCTTGAGGGAATCATGTCAAGCCCTTGATGCTTGCTTTAGGCCATAAATGACTTTCTTGAGTTTACACACATGATTGGGGAAATCAGAATGAATAAAACCCGGAGGTTGTTGCATAAAGACTTGTTCTGAGAGTTGACCTTGTAAAAAGGCATTATTGACATCCATTTGTTGAAAGGGCCAACCACGGGCTAGAGCTATAATGAGAACAACTTTGGTGGTCTGAGGTTTGATCACAGGAGCAAAAGTTTCCTTGAAATCAATTCTTGATTGTTTAGTGTACCCTTTTGCTACTAGCCTTGCCTTGTATCTGGAGATGGTGCCATCTGGATTTCTTTTAATTCTGAATAACCATTTGCATCCAACTAGATTAGTGTTGCCACTTGCCAGTACTAGGCACCAATTCCCAAGTGCCATTTTTCAACAGTGCATCAAACTCTTCTGAACATGCTTGCCTCCAATGAGGTATTTTAAGGGCTTGTGTGATTGTGGATGGCTCAAGATTTTCTGGTAGCATATGATTTATAGCCAGGAACAGTTGCTTGGGCTTGAAAATGTTGTTTTGAGACCTAGTCACCATAGGGTGACTTCTGAAATTTTCAGCAGCATGTAAATTTGGAGAGGCATGCAAAATTGAATGATTACCTAATTGTGGTGCTGGAGAAGCATGTGAGGCCGAGCCAGGACCTGGTCCAGAGGCCTCTGCTACAGAAACCTCTTCTGTTATAGATGTTGGTGCAGTAAATTCTGTTGCACTCGGTATAGGGACAATTTGCTCAGCTTGTTGCATGGGAGTGTGGTTGGTAGGTGTGGGAATGATTAAATGTAAGGAGGGGTCAATGATAGGTGAAGTGTCAAGGGGCTTTGGTTGCTGAATCAGTGACTAATAAGGGAAGAAATCCTCTACAAACTTGACATGCCTAGAGACATAAACTCTATTTGATATTGGTTCAAGACACAAGCAGGCATATTGAGAGGTAGAGTAACCAAGAAATATGCAAGGTAAGGATCTTGGTTGGAGTTTGTTTTTGGTGTAAGGTCTCAACCATGGGAAGCACAAACAACCAAATGAATGAAGTTTATGATAGTCAGGAGGTTTTTGGAACATCACCTTAAAGGGGGTAAGCATCTTGACTGTGGGAGTTGGCATCCTGTTGATAAGGTAGGCTGTTGTGGCAAATGCAAAGGACCAAAGATGGGAGGGTAATTTGGCATGTTGGAGGAATGCTCGGCCAGTTTCAACTATATGTCTATGTCTCCTCTCTGCTGAGCCATTTATTTCAGGGGTGTGTGGAGGTGTGGTAAAGTGAGAGATACCATTGTTTGCAAGGAAAGGTTTTGACTTAATGAACTCTCCACCATTATCAGAGAGAAAAGAAACAATTTGCAAACCAAAGAATTTCTCAACAATGGACTTGAATTGTAAGAAAATGGTAGAAACATCAGATTTATTTCTCATGGGATACAAACATATTTTGAAAAATGATCAACAAAGACTACATAATATGAATAACCATCTAAGGACTTAATTGGGGCTGGTCCCCATACATTGGAATAAAAGAGTTCCAAAGGCCTACTACTAGTAAGATGGTGATTTGAGAAGGGAAGCTTGTGGCTTTTGGCACAGTGCCAAGAACTACATTCATGAGATGCTTGGAACTTTATTGGTATGTGATGGCTGTCGACAAGATGCTTCATTATTTTGAGAGAAGGATGTCCTAATTTGTGGTGCCATGTGTTGATGGATTGAATGTTGGTGGTGAGTGCTTTTGGTGGGCTATGGTGGATAGATGAGGTGGGAAGATGACAGAGGGCTTGCATCAGTGCCTGGCCCGAATTCAAGTCCTTCACAACAAAACAATCATGAAAAAAATTCAACTGAGCAGTTATTGGTTTGCAAAGTTTTGAGACAGAGAGTAAATTAGATTGAATGTCAGGCACACACAAAACTTGATTTAAATAAAGAGGTTTGGAAGTAGTAAAGATGGTTGTTTGGCCAGTATGAGTAATGCGAAAACCTGAGCCATCTCCTATGGAAACTTTGTCAGAACTAGGATATGGATTGGACAAGGTGAGCTGCTGCAAATCTTGAGTAATATGGTGTGTTGCACCCGTATCCATAATCCAGCTTGCAGTTTGGTGTGCTGGCCGATTAGCAGCAACATTTGCTACTGGTTTGCTGCCATTTCTCCTCGGATAGCCCTTTATCTTGAAGCAGTTTCGAGTAATGTGGCCAGACTTGATGTTGATGTGCTTGGCCGGGCATGGCTTGGTGCCATCAATATAACCTAGAAGGTCTTAACCCGTGAGCAGGGCCAAAAATTGGATGCGCCAAGCAGGAAAGTTCTCACCATCGAGCTTGATGTGGAGTTGGGAGTGAGCATTCCAGGCAAACAGACCCTCTAGACCAGGCACAACAGACATGATGAACAAGGACAGGAAGCAAAGGAATGGATCGGAAAAAAAAATGCAGTGAGGCTTATAGTGCTCTGATACCATAAAGAAGCTGAAATCCTTGTCTTATTCACGCTGCCAAAGTGGCTTTATATAAGGTACAATATACAATCATATACATAAATGCTAGCTGATATTTAGTAGCTAGGAAAGGTAACAAATCATACTCATAAACACAGGTTTGACTACAAATAAAATCACAGCTCATTCCCTATTAATGCACCATCGAGAGGTAGCTGTAACACAATCAGCTTGGTTGATTTAGAGGAGCTGATTGCTTAATTGATTTATGATTGATCATTATCTATTAAAACGGACAATATTATTCAAACAACGGAACAGATTACAAGGACGACTTAAAAACAAACAACACAACACAACAGATTAATACGAAGGACTAAAAACAAAAAAAAACTTATTCGACAACACAATAGGGGGAGACTTAAAAACAAGCGTTACATGGAAAAGCCATAAGATGAATGCGCTGAGTTTATTCCTTAACGCAAGTTGGCAAGGATCTCGTCAACAAATCTAGGTCCACGCAAGTTGGCTAGAATCTCGTCAATCGATCTAGCCAAGCTCATCAAATCTTTTGCGTAACACAGCTATCTCGAGTTCCAAAGATAACTCATCTGACTTGCTGAAATCCTGATCTGTAAAATTTAACTTCTTCTAAAAAATATGTATGGTGTCCAATGGAATTGCAATAGGTCTCATACTATACATGGCAAGTTCACAAGCACAAGGTAGGCCATGTGTTGTCCTAAGAATGCAACCACAAATGGACTTATCAATACCGACATTCTTAACACACTCAAGCTCATTGGCAATATGAACCAATGCACTCCTAGACACAAATCCACGCAATGAGTTGTACAATGCACTACTGTGGCGATGCTCTTTCACATTTATGCTTTTCTGGAATGACGCCTTGACCTCGGTGTGTTGTAGTATGATTAGACTAAAGAGCATCCCAAACACTACAAATGTCTCCCACGCTGTCTTGCAAAATCCTCTTCAGGTTCCAATGCGCGGACTCGACTCTGTTGACAAAAACAATGACACAAAATTAGGAGCAATGCATAGATTAAATAATCAGTATTCATTACAAATATGCAATACCTGTTTGTCGTCGTGTTTCCTAAGTGCATCACCCGGTTTGTCCATGCCTCAACAAATCTTTCTTTGTGAGGAATCAACCACTGCTCATGTACATATGTGTGGAAGTAAGAACAATCAATGCTGATGGACTGAAACACACCCAACCGTTGCTCCTACTCAACCTCATCAGATGACCTCATAAGAGCATCTCATGCCTCCATGACCTTCTCGTGTTTCTCCTTTGGAAACATAGTCGTTTTGCATTTTGCCTTCACATTCTTGCATACATGAAACAAACACAACAAGTTCGCTGCACGTGGAAATACATGTTTAACAGCGTTCATCATGGCAAGGTCTCTATCGGTGACGATGACACCAACCTCACCGCTTGTAATTTATTCTCTCAACACTTGCAGTGCCCATGTGAATTTATCAGTACGCTCAGACTGTACATAGGCAAATGCCACAGAAAATGTCATTTCGGTTGATGTAACACCGACAATCTCAAGTAGTGGCAAGCGGTATCGACAAGTCTTGTAAGTGCCATCAATAATCAATACCAGGTGGAAGGTATTGACAAGCGTGATGGCATTTAGATGTGCCCAGAATATGTCCCTAAGCTCATCAGAATCGTCCGCCTTCCTATGCCGATACACGTACTGATCACGTTCCATCAAGGTGATTAATTGTTGCATTTCAGTTCTATTACCTCTAATGGACGACCAGTACGCTTGTCGTGCATTGTAAACGTGCTTAATTGTAGTTAGACTCTCCACATTACGATCCTTCAGCATCAACAGTATGTTTCTCGGCTTAATCATATTCTTTGTCATGTCATCTACTAAGGACTTCTCTTCACTGGATAGCCGGCCAATATAAGAATGACCGGTTAATGTCTCGGCCAACTCGTGGTTGTGAATACCACATGCTACGTCAATTGTCCAACCTTGACCGTCAATAACGAGTCTCCCTCTCAATCTAAAAGGACACTCACATTTCTTGGTGTCGGCACCCCTCACAGGTTGCGGGTTCTTCCAATGTCTATATTTCCCGCTTCTCTCACAAGCAAGAATTAACTTTGTCTTCGTTCCTGGACGTCCTGTGCTTTTTTCAGACCTAAATATGACAACAACAATACCATGTCGCTTGCCAACTTCTCTGACCCATCTCAATAGATCATTTCGGGTGGCAAACACCTACAAAAACAAAAACGACAAAACTGTAAAAAATAATATGTTAACAAATCATAAATGTTTTACTTCTCACATTTAATACCTCTTCAGTGGTGAATACATCAGTATAATTCACCAACTGTGAGCCCTTAGTACAATTCACGTCGTCGCGCTGTGCGTCATCATATTCTTGCTCAGAGTCCATTTACTGGGGTTAAACATTGACAAAATTGCATCAGAAAAAATTAGCAAACATGTAGTACAAAACTGGTTTCCACAACAGTCACGTGAATTAAATTCACGTAAGGATACGTGAATTAAATTCACGTAAGTTTACGTGAATCCAAACCACGTACCAATACGTGAATTCAATTCACGTAAACATACGTGAATTTAATTCACGTAAAACCTGTAAATTGCAAATCCATAGTTACGTACATGAATTAAGTTCACGTAGGTGTACGTGAATTGAATTCACGTATGTATTGTGGACTTGCGAGTTACAGGCGGTACGTAAATTGAAATCACGTACGTGTTGAAAATCAAAATATAACATACGTGAATTAAGTTCACGTACGAACCCAAAACACAGAAAAAAAAATGTGCGAATGAGACACGAAAATGGGCACTTATCAAAGCTAATAAAAGTAGAAGGGGAGCCTTTGAGTCACCTTCGCCAACATTCATGAGATAGAGAGAGTGGAAAAGAGTGTGGAGAAGAGAGGGGTGAAAGAATGGAGAAGAGAGAGTTGGGAGAGTGATGAGTTTTGATAAATAAATTTAAATATAAGGGAAGGGCATTTTTTGTATTATGAATTTCATTAATGTGTCAGCGGGTGTTGAGTCAACAGAAAACAAGGGGGTGTGGTTAGCGCCACCCCTAGCTTAACACAAATGCAAAAACCAATGCCTGCTGTCATGTGCAGCACTTCACAGTTCACACAGTCTTGATGGAAAAACTTGCACAACATGCTTGTTAACATGCTTAGAATACAGAGATTATGTTTGGTAACATTTTATAGACTCCTGCTATCTAAGAAGGTGATCCCGAATGCTTCAATTGAAGGGTGTATTCTTGAAGTTTTAAGTGTGGCATTGCAAAACTGTTTGGAAATGAACGTTTCTGCATAATCCAATTTTTAAAACAGAATGTGGAGGAGGCATTTAATAGCAAGGAATATAGATAACAATGATTCAAGTAGTACCTAAAAGCAGAAATCACTAATTGGAAGTGAAAAGTGGCTAGCTAGAATTATCATGGTTTGAGTGCAAGTGTGCAAAATTTTGTTTTGCTGCATAATCTACATTCCTAAAGCCTAGAGACAAAATTGTGTACTCTTAATTGAACCTTAGAAAGGGTAAGGCAGCAGGAAAATGGATTTAAGAGAATTTGACTACCTGAGACAACAAGCTAGGTACTAGTAAAGTAAACTAAAAGCTCATTGGAGATACCTCGGATATAATTTGCTGCATAATTTCTGGTTTATGCAGAACAAGAAGTCATTTTTTGAAGCAAACACCACATTATAAGTATTCTAAGTGTAGGAAACAATTCTTTGAGGGTTGGGTATGAGTGACCTATGATCTGGAGCAAGGAAAGCTGGAAATTTCTGGTTTATGCAGAATGAGAATGCAGACACCACATTATAAGCATTCTAAGTGTAGGAACGAAGTTCAGTCATTTTGCCAAGACCAATTGCAAGGTCTGCAAAAGGCTTCCTTAGGAGCAACAATTTTGAGTCCAAACTTGGAGAAGAAAAAGAGAATTAAGAACTCAGAGGTGTTTATAAAAGCTAGGCTTCAAAATACATTATCTTTCAATAACAATCAAAATAATAATACAAAAGTATCATTTTATTCATATGCTGGCTTGTACATTTTACAAAGAAGCTTCAAATTGGTAGTAGTGGGGAAATAAAAGTTTACTTTCTACAATTTTATTTCTAAAACTACAAATTATTGTTTTATAAAATAGCTATATATTTCAATTCAACTCATTTTTAGTTCCGTTTTCAAAAAAAAAAAAACTCATTTTTAGTTCCAAAATGTACTTTTCAAATAACAATCAAATAATTAGGCTTTGTATGCTTAAATTAGCTTATTTTTCTGTTCAAATTCAAACAGCCTACACTTTAAACCCTATTAAGAGAGTTTTTGAAAAAACTCTAAAATTATTTTTATTTCAAATTAACTTAATAATTAAAAAATTTACTGAGAATTCTTGAAAATAATTTCTAAAAATTGAAAATAAGCGTAAACCAAACATACCTTTTTTATCAATTCAAATGAAACCACCTAAGACAAAAATCTACAAACTTATATTTTTTTGGAAATTTTTATTTATAATACTCAAATTAGATATCTTCCCTAAAATGTGACTTTTCGCCACTTAAACCATAATAATGTTATTTCAATAAATTTAATTATTATTTCTTTGCCAGTTAAATTATAAATAAAGTACTAAATTCTATTGATTAACCACTACAAGCCGGCGCATAACAACGGAGATGATTGGAAATAGAATGTTACAAAAGTATGTTGTGACTTGTGATAACCTTTTTCTTAGGTACAAAAACTTTTTGATTGAGGAAGAACACTGCATACACATCATATGGCTAAGGTTGAAGTCAAGATTCCAGCCTAGACGGGGAAATCAGTCTAGTTTGCATGGCAGATTGACAGCTCACCCAAAGCTTCTTGCATGCAAATTCAGCATTTAGTAGATGAATATCAATTATCAAGAGCCTTCGGGAATAGAGAATCAAGAACTCAGACGGGATTATAAATGGCTGGCCTCAAAATACATTAATTTTCAATGACAATCAAAATCTATCTATTCTATCTATTACTACTACTAATCTAAAAAAATCAACTACACTTAGGTATACGTGTCAACATTTGAAGATAAACTTTCTCTCTAAAATGCACTCATTTACACTTAAATAAACAAAACCACTTTTTATCAAACTCTGCCACCCGAATTTTTTATTTGGGTTATCTCTTACTGTTTTTTTTTCCTTCATATTTTGCTATGCTCTGAGACAGCAACTCAGCAGTGCTATCACCTCATGGCAGGAGGTATGTATTGCCATTTGAAAAAAAAATATTGTTGTCATTTTCTCTATTTTTTACGTGTACTACATCCATCTTTTCAATTCTTTTCACTTCACTTAATTCTTCTTCACCCTTATCAGATTTTCTACTTTAGGAAGAGAAGATTTTTTCCAACTCCCCTCACTGTTTTAAATTTTTTTTTTACGTTTTAATTTTTCTTTTTTCTTATATTGATAATTTTTATTTTCTTAATATTTTCTATTTCTTTGGTTTTTAAATTTTATTTTTTAAATTTTGCCTTAATAAATGTCTTTATTATATATAAATAACTATTTTACTTTTAAGTCTCAAGGGGAAATATTACATGTTGTCAGTATAATTTCATTGTCCTTGAGCATGTATCAAAATTATAAATGTCTTTATTATTTATAAATGATTATTTTGCTTTTGAATCTGGAAAACGGAAAAACATTACATGTTGTCGGTATAAATGATTAATTTTATTTCTGGTCCCGACAGGAAAACATTAGATGTTGTCGGTATAATGTATTGTCTTTGAACGCATATCAATTTTATAAATGTCTTTATCATTTATAAATAATTATTTTGCATTTAAGCCTCGACGGGGAAACATTACATATTGTCGATATAATTTTATCACGTATCAAATTTTATAAATGTTTTACTATTTATAAATGATTATTTTACTTTTGAGTCTCACATGGATTTTTTTTAATTTTAAATTTTTCTATTTTTCTATTTTTTAATTTTTTTCCCTTAATGCTTTTAATTTCTTAATATTTTTACTTTTTTTTCAATTTTTTGTTTTTATTTTTTTTAATATTTTGTCTTTATAAATATCTTTATTATTTATAAATCATAAATGAAGTTTTTGCTTCTAAGTCCCGGCAAGAAAACATTACATGTTGTTGGTATAATTTTATTGCCTTTGAGCACATATCAAATTTATAAATGTCTTTATCATTTATAAATGATTATTTTGCATTTAAGTCTCAACCGGGAAACATTATATATTGTCGATATAATTTTATTACGTATTAAATTTTATAAATTTTTTACTATTTATAAATGATTGTTTTACTTCTGAGCACACATCAAAGTTTATGAATGTCATTATTATTTATAAATAATTATTTTTATTTTTAGTCCCGAAGGGGAGATATTAGATGTTGTCGATATAATTTTATCGTCTTTAAACATGTATCAAATTTTATAAATGTTTTATTATTTATAAATGATTATTTTACTTTTGAGTTTCTACGGAAAAACATTACATGTTATCGCTAAAACTTTATTTTCTTAGAGCACATATCAATTTTTTAAATGTCTTTCTTATTTATAAATGATTATTTTGTTTTTCAGTCTTGACGGCGAAACATTACATGTTATCGGTATAATTTTATTGTTTTTCATCACAACAATTTTACAAATCTCCTTATTATTTATAAATGATTATTTTATTCTTGAGTCACGACGGGAAAACATTAAATGGTTCTTCCTCTCAATCTTTCTATATTTTTAGAGAACTAAAATAACTAATTATATTTGTCATAATATAAAACTTGAATTTTACAAATTATAAACAAGTGTATCTTAAAAACACGTGAAAACGGAGTGACCTGTGCATATGCACGGGTATCTTGCCAGTAATAATACAAAAGTAGTTTCATATTCGTAAGCTGACATGTACACTTATAAAAAGAAACTTCAAATCGGCAGTAGAGAGGAGAGGAAATAAGTGTCGTAAGAAAGTACTCATGGGCGACTGATACATATATTATACGAGTAAGGAAAAATTGGGGAAAAAAAATAAAGAATCCTTCTTGTTTGGGGAAGAGACCATTCTATCTCTTTTGGAAGTTAAAGGCCTTGATTGCAACAGCGAAAATAAATGCAAAAAGAACCGCGATCCCAGCAACCACGACTGCACAATATCCTATGAAGTCGTGTTTGATACCAAAAAAGTCTTCAAGGAAAGTTTTCACGTCCTTTCCACCTTCAGTTGTCATTACAGTAGTAATATCTCCAAATTGAGATGCAACCAATCCATAGATGGTCCAGGCCACTGGACATGCCCAATAGTACCATCTCCACCACACTGGAATGCTCTGTAGTAAAAAGGTACGAAGATATAAAAGAAGAGTTAGCATACATACAATATACATTATACATACATCCAATAAATCATGGTCCTATGTTCTATCTCAATGCATTCTATACTTACAGGTCTTGGGACGACAAATCCTGAAAAGAGGTTCCAAACTGCATAAAATGCAGCAGCCACAATGGAAGCAACATGGTGATTTGGTGTCACTGCCACAGCCATCATGCCATAGAAGGTGAAGTAGAGCAATGTGAAGTACATGAAAAATAGATACCAAAAGAATTTCTCTGCAGTCCAGTCAAATCCGATCATGGCATAGACTATGACACCATATGTCACGGCTTGAGCAAAAATATAAGGTAACTCTACCAGAATCTGTGACAAAAAGGGAAAAAGGGGTGTCAACGTGAGAATTTCTAGTTTGCAAACTAAATAAAGTAATAATAATGTCAGTAGAATTAACAATGATTATAACCTGTGCAAATGCATAGGGTAAGGCAGAATACATTCCAGCAGCTTTTTCTCTATAAAATACAGTTCTTTCAACTGCAACCACTGGCTGCACAGAAGAAGAATTTTGTACCCCAAGGAAGAGAACAGCAGTATACATTGAACCCACAGCATTCAAAAGGTCTTGTCTGCTTGAGCTGTAAGTTACCAGAAGAAATCAGAATTCCAGTGTAAATAATATGGGAAATGACAAAATATAATGTTTGGTGAATACTATGAATTTATTTTCAAGTTAGATGAAGTTTGACTTACTGTTTGCCTCCGAGGTCCCAGAACATTGTTCCAAACATCAGGGCTATGAAAGTGGTGAAGAAAAACCTCACAGCAGTGTATGGTGGATTGCGCCAATATGACCAACGTTGTTTCCATAAGCAGGCTTGGCATTGGACCCAGAAAGACTGCGAGAACTGAGTAGGGAAATGAAGATCCTTTGAACCAGGAGCAGGCTGGCCTAGTTCTTGTATAAGCTGCTTGTTTCTCCTGCAGAGCCATGCAAGACAGTTTAAGCATGATGCAAATCAAGAAAACAAAGACAACAACAATAGCTACTATAGCTGATAGATTCATATCCATATGCATCAACTTACCTATATAGATCTGAATTTTTGTATAAGTCAGTAAAATCAACACCCAAATTGACTTCTTGTGCTGTAGTTGTAACTTCCAACATCCATGTTGCTGGGTTATATCCGTCTTTGATTTTACTCACCCCTTCAATGCTCTGGACAATGGAAGTAATTTCAAAACTTTAGTAATTAATTACGATCAAGAACTATAGTCACTCACTTTAGTTAATAATGAATATAAGTAGGATCCTACCTCGAAGTACTTGATCAAATGGGTAGACTGACGACCCAGTGGTCCAACATATATTTCTTGTCCTCCACGCTTCATTAGGAATAGCTAGAATTGCATATAATATGACATATCAGATTCGAGTCAGAGGTATTATCATTTGTTAGTGCGAATTTGTTATCATCACTTACCTCATCAAATGCTTCAAATATGTCAATGCTAGGCTGATGGATGGTACACACAACTGTTCTTCCTGTGTCCACTGTGTTCCTGACTGTTCTCATAACAATTGCAGCAGCTCTTGCATCTAAACCAGAAGTGGGCTCATCCATGAAAATTATGGATGGATTGGCCACTAATTCAACTGCAATAGTCAGCCTCTTGCGTTGTTCAGTTGAGAGACCACTCACACCAGGCAAACCAACCAAAGAGTTCCTCAATGGGTTCAACTCCACCAGGTCCATGACTTCGTCAATGAACATCTGCAACCATTTGTCAAGACAAAAAGTCAGAACAATTTATCAAACCTCAAACATCTTAAATTTTTCATTATGAGAAACGAAAATCTTAGGGGCAAGGTTCCTGTGCTGTAGGTACTAACTAACCTTTCTGGTCTTGGAATCAACTCCTGAAGGTAAACGAAGCCATGCTGAGTAAAGCAAGGATTCGTAAACTGTAACATGAGGTGAATGGATATCATTCTGCTCACAGTAGCCAGAGATTCTAGCAAACGTTTCTTGCTTTTTAGGGTACCCAGAAATTTTGATGCTTCCATCAATATATCCACCAGTTTTCCTACCAGCCAAAACATCCATCAAAGTTGTCTTACCAGCTCCACTTACACCCATCAAAGCTGTGAGAACACCAGGCCTGAATGCGCCACTAACACGATTCAAAAGCACTAATCTGTCCTCTTGAACACCTTGTTCCTTCATTTCCTGCCAGTTGAAATCGAAAGAGTTAGGATACTAAAGCATAGTTGAGTTGGAAATCAAAATGCTTAACATATCATTTTGAGTGTGACTTACCTGTGGCATGTCAACAGAGTATACGATTTCATCAAAAGTGATAGAATGTGGTTCAAAAGGAAGAACCATTCCTTTTTTCTTTCCGTGGCTGGACTCCACAACAGAATCACCTCTTCCTGAACCATCTGCATGACAGTTGAAAACATGTTCAGCAACTAAAGCTATATGATGATTTACTCGTACACCAAGTATGTTTGCCACTCGTAAGTGATATACATATAAGCAAGATAGCTCACCTATGCGTGGTAATTCAACTTCTTCTACAGTTCTGTCATTCGAGGTATCGGCTTCTGAATCTTCAGTTATTGTTGCTTGAAGCTTATCAAATGCTGCACATTCATATGTATACTTATCAATAAAATCTTGCATCACTGTAAGAATTTTAAAGCACAAATGATGTGAAAAATACTCACGGCCTAGTACAGCGAGAGCCACGCCAAACAACATGTTCAAAAGGAACACAAATCCAGCCAATGCTCCAAGGCCTATCCAATACCAATATGCATGTGGGAAGAACCCGCGGGTATCCAGATATACCTTTCCCAAATCAAAGGTAGCCTGTAATTGGATGGCAAATAAATTAGGCTTGTAAGTTTCTTAGCCAAAAGTAGAAGAATTCTAAAGTTGCAAGCAAGTTCAAGAAATTACATTGTGCCAACTGTTCCCAAGAAATTCATTGGCCATCAAAGCATTCTGCCCATACATTAAAGGTGAGATCCAGTAGCCCCAAATCCACCAGCTTTTGATATCCTCTGTTTCATTAGCAATAAAATGCAAGAAGCATTAATTAGCTAAGGTTTCATTTCATTATGAGATAATAAATTAAACAATCCATTTTTTTCTTTGTCGACTTACTTCTTGAGAGAATGAAGCCACCCAATGCAAGAAGTGTAAGAACTGCAAAAGACCCAAAAGTGTTGGCTACAATCATGTTTCTACCCAGTGCTGCAATAGCTCGAAACAATCCAGAAGCCATCTGACTGACGAAAAACAGCAAAAGGAACTGCTTGAACAACCTGCACAAATTTCAAGACCTCACATCATAAGTAACAAGCAAATACAAACTAGTTGGTAGAAGTAGAATTCACAATCACATGCTCCAAAAAGATAAAAGCAGCTTCTATTACCTCCCAACATTTGGATCAAATCCAATAACATAGTAGGTGAGGAATACCCAAAGAGCAACTTCTACTATTGTAACAGGAATCTTGAGAATCCATGAAGGAATAGCATATGCCCATGAGGGATAAAACAGAAGGTCTCGTTGCTTGTAGAAAACGGGAAGCTTCGCAATGGTCATAGAAATCTCAGCCATTCCATTGAACATAATCGTCACTAATGTGAAAAACAAAGCACCAGCATAAACACCTGCATCGTCCTGATCATTGCGATGCATCTCAGTCCGAAAAAACAGTGTCATTGCTATTAATGCCATGACGAAAAGCTGAAAACAAAGACATCAAGAGCAAAATGTTAAGTCCAAAATTAAGTGAAAGATAGTATTTATTTAATTATATATAGATAAAGAGCTAGAACTGACCTGACTTAGCTTGAAGATGTAGACAAATGAATTCCTTTTCATAAGGAGATACTCTCTTGAGAAGTTAGCCTTTAAGAGCTCCTTCTTGTTAAGACCATACTCTTTGGTGGTTAAAGCAGCTGGGTGGTTCTTAGACTTGTCAAACGGAACAGCAATCTCCTCTGCAAGTTTCCTACCAATATGGAAGGACTGAAATGCCTCGGCAAATTGAGTAACAGTTACAAATCTGTATGGTGCATTTCTGCGCACCCAATACTGTGCCTGATCCTTTTTTGAAGTTACTTCTTGAAGAAAGTCAGCAACACCTTTCCTCTCAGGACATTTGAAACCCATAGATTCGAAAAAGTCCAGAACATATTCACGGGGGCCATGGTACACAACTTGGCCATCAGAGATTAAGATAATGTCATCAAAAAGATCATAAGTCTCAGGTGCTGGCTGGAGCAGTGATATAACTGCAGTGCCATTCATAATATGAACATATTGCCTCAAAGAGCTCACAATCTGAAAAGTTGTGGAGCTGTCCAACCCAGTGGATATTTCATCCATAAATAGTGCATTGGCTGGTCCAACCAACATCTCTCCTGTAGTCACACGCTTCCTTTGTCCTCCAGAGATACCACGCAACATTTCATCCCCCACCATAGTATCAGCACATATATCCAACCCCAAAATCTGCAAGAATATATAATAGAAAACTAAATACCTTGGCTTTATGAGAATCTTTAATGCATGACATGAAACTGAATCCTAGTTTGGTATGCAAGACATAACAATGAACTTTATTTTAGTATTACCTTCAGTACATAATCTGTTGATATGCTTGACTCCTGGCCTTCAGTTGCAATTGCCTGTTATTGCAAAAGGCAATCAGATGCAAATATGGTATAGTATATCCATTTATTATTTAAATATTGGTTATTTAAAGATTGATAATAGCTTCTCTTATATACCTTCATGTAGACATCAATATCTGGGTCAGGCTTGATATTTGCTGCCTTCTCTCTTCTAGACAGCTCAGACAGCATATCTGTGGATCCCAAAAATAATAACCAGTCAAGCTTAGGCCACATACATCCCAAATTAGATTTTGAAAATGTTAACAAGGTGGTAAAAATGGACTAACCATAACGTGATCCAACTCCTTGGCACCTTGCTGAGAAAGCCAAGGTTTCCCTCACAGTCATTTCTCCAATATGAACATCATGCTGGCTGATATAGGCAGCAGTCCTCTGAGGTACAAATTCATTCAGTCCATGTCCATTGTATGTCACACTCCCAGATAGCTGTAGGAATCAAACATTGGTATCCAAATTAGATTTTTTTTGTAAAAAAAAAAAAAAAAAGATTACTATTTTTGCTAATGAATTATATGATGATGATATTAAAAGGAGATGTCATTAGTTCACCTGAAGACTTGGATCAAGCTTTCCTGATAAGGCCAAAAGGAGTGTGGTCTTTCCTGAACCAGGAGGACCCAAAAGCAGTGTCATCCTGCGAGGTTTAATGATCCCGCTAACATCTTTAAGAATAGTCACATGTTTCTTTTTGCTTGGGATAATATGTAACAAATTTAGGAAACCCTGGAACAAGACCAATAAGAGAAAGATTGTGAGGCTAACTGCAAAAGTAAAACAGAACAAAGAAAAACCTTAAATCATTTAATCAACTCCTTACCTCTACTACATTAGTAGCAGCATTAATGAAACTAGGCAAAGCTCTGCTTCCCACAAAAGCCTCGGCGTCAATTTTCAGGTGCTCATATCTAACTTCAATTGTTGGAATATCAAGCCCAACCCTATAGTTTAGAAGGAAAAAAAAAAAACACAAAGTATGAGTCATAAGATAGTAGATAAGGAACTTATTAACAAAACTAAGAGAAGAATGCAATGATCCTTTTTAGTTACCTATCAACTCTCTCCTTGAGCTTCAACAAAAACCCCTCATTGTCTTCTTCGGCAACCTTGACCAACCTCTCCAGCAGTTTCTGTCTTTCTTGAAACCCAAGATCAGTGACATCAATTTCATTGGCGGGTCCATGAGAAGTGGTCAACAACCCTTTTCTGAGACGATTGTAAGTAGGGAGTTTTTCAAGAGCAGCCCACTTGAGAGCTTCTTCATCGTCCTCTTCACGTGAAGACTTTGAGAAAACCTCCACTCCACTGTTTCTCCATACGGTAGAACTTCTCGCTCTTAAACTATTACTTGCTCTGTATATGTCCGTTCCTTCCATTATTATTGCTGTTACCCAACAACAACAACAACTTCAACTTCAATATCAGCTGAGCTTGTTTCTTCTTCTTCAAGCCAATGTGATGAATTGAAACCAAACAACACACCGAAAGAATCAAAGAATGACGAAAAAGTAAACAAAAAAAGAAAGAGAAAAGTCTGTTGTTTGGGATGTGAATGATGTTTGTTACTACTATTGAGCTTTATCTTCCTGGCAAAGGAAATGAATGTTGGATGGGAAAACATGTCTCTATTTATACCTTTGATTCCAAAAAACAGGCGGCTATTGAAGGGTCAAACGTTAAATTTAAATATACGAGTTTTTTGTTAGTACTATTGTTTCTTAATTATTTAATAAGAAAAACACGAGGGCAATTTATTTCCAGTGGTCAAATAAAGGAGGCGGCATCTCAACAAAAATAAACTTCCTAGCTGCCTAGCTTATCTTATCGTAAAATGTGTGTAACTAGTAGCGGGCCCCAAATTAAAGTGCACGCGGTTCTGGAACGAGTATGTTTCATGAATATGTTATTTTATAGTATATATCCAAATTAATTTAACAAAAATCGCCGTTAATAATAATTATATATAAAATAAAAATAAACCCCTTCAAAACCCAAAGTTTGTGCAGGCAGAACCTTTCGTCTAGTGTTCTTGATTTGTTCATGGAGATTTAATAATTTTAAACGTGGTTAAAAGAACTAGAATTGAGTTAATAGTTACGGGTTTAATTTATATCATGTTATAGATTCAAATATTCAAATATTATTGTATTATTTTAAAAATTTATATGATGATGAAGAAAACAATTAATCCAAAAAAGAAAAAAGAGAAAAGAAAGGAGGCGAATGTTATTGCTCCGTATATAGGAATAGGATTAAAACAAGGCGGCGAAGCCTACTCGTTGGTGTTATTCAGCAAAAATAATTGAGAGAGAAAAATAATAGGATAAGAACCAGTTTATCAAAAAAAAAAAAAAGAGCCAAAAAACAAAAACAAGAGAAGACAATTCCAATAAAAAAAATGGTAGTTAGGAGTTAATGTACGACCTTGACCAGTACGGCTGAAAAAAAGGAAAATATTTGCATTCAGTTGAAGATTGAAAGACAAGGCACGACATTGTTTGAAAATCAGAACCCTTCGAGATAATTTGATAAAAAGAAGCAGCACTAGTTTAAATCAACTTATATTATCTCAGCAGGGGCGTCGGTCTCGGAAATTTCTTTTCTTGTTTTAAAAAAAATAAATGCTTGAAAAGTTGGAATTTCTGAATTTCACGTGTGTACTGTTTTTTAGTCTTCACTTCCCAAATATTGGCAACTAGTTAGAACAATCATAACCTTGACATTTGGACTCGTGTAATTTCGAATTAAATTAACTTATGTCAAGTTCAACAGAGTTCAACCCAGTTCAAGGTTCTATCGACCAAAAAATATTCATCGGTTTGATGTATTGGATTCAAATAACTTAATCGGCTTGATGGGCCTTGGCCCCTTTCTTACTGGGGAATTTCCCAGTGAAAAGATAAACAGACGTCAAAGATTTAAAATAAAGAGAAAATTTAATGTAAGATGTCTACCTTTTTTTTTTTTTTTCGGTGAAGAATGTAAGATGTTTACCTGTGTTTAAAAAAATAATAATTTATGTACATTCTATACATTCTTGCCGTCTTACACCTAAAATTTCTTAAATTATCTGCATTTGTATGATTATCTGCATCGTCATCAACGCCTAAACACCCAAATTGCTGGAACACTAAATGCAGGAACTGCATCCTTTAACTTCCTGCAAGTCCTTCTAGAAAGACTTGACAGTCAAGAACGAAAATATGTAGCCTAGAGTTGAAGACACTTTTTTATATCTTAGCACTGTTTTCAGCTCAGCTTTATCCAATACTAGTGAAAAGACTCGTGCTTATTATAACTATTTGCTATTTCTTTGACAAAAACAAATCTATTTACAAGGTTGTTCTTTAAAAAGATGACATCAATGCAAACAGAAATCCCTATAGATAAGACAAAACACAATTTGCATTATTATGCAAGGACGTTGATGGTAGAAGAGGTATTATATATACCCCAATGCACTCATTCAATTTTCTTATGATTGAATGGAGTTTGCAAGTTACAATGATTTCATCCATGTGGCTGTTGTCAGGGGAAGAATTTCTGGTCTTTGACGGTGTCATGGGGAAGGGAGCCAATTGTCTCTCTCGTGATAGCTGAAACTAAACTTCCCCTACCCGGGCTGCTACTCCTCTTTTATTGTTTTTAACATTCAGAGATATGAAGTCAGTTGCTGATGAAATCTTATTGTAGCATAGCAATGGTTTATGTACAACATTGTATGGATTTTGCCATTCTTTGTTAGAATTCTATTTGCATCTCTAATAGAGAATCCACTGTGTCATTTCAACAAATTAATCAAATAATAAAAAGATATCATTCAGATCATTGTTGTTTAATCAGAATGATATATTTTTATTGGCTCCCTTCCCCATTATGAGGACAATAGTTCAGGACAATATCTTTGGTCTGAATCCCACCACCAGGTGCACACATATGTGAGTAGTGAAAAAGAAAGTTAAATGGAGAAAATGAAGTTAAAATTGATTGTAAAGAAAAGAAGATTCCCAACTACATCACCTGGCATTTATACTTATTGCGGCACCCATTATGTGTTAGACACAAGTCTCAACTGGAAAACGGGATTTGGAAGATGTGCAAAAGGCAGAATAAGTCAATAAACAATAGGGGTTTAGATGGTTGGTCAAAAGGCAGTTAAACTGGCAGTTAGGAATTTAGAGGTTAAATAGCAGGATCTGTACAGCTGAAAGGGCACTCAGAGAATATGTAATAACTGAGTCTCTCAGTTGAAAGGGGCAACTCCTGTAAGGTGGTTTCTCCACCGTATTCTCTATATATAGTTGATATAACAGAATTCTTTCTTTCTCTCATCTTCTTTTCCTGCTTACTCTACCTATTATGTACTTATGCTGTTCTCTTGTTGCTAACATGATGACAATAGGTTCCTGAATTGTATACATGCACATTATTTGTTGGAGAAAAAAAAAAAGGGTACTTTGTCATTTATTTTACTTCAATTACACAAACCTCCCTGAGGTTTACCAAATTATTTTTACAAAGTAGCATATATGTTTGGAAAGTTTCGATGGGGATATTTGCTTAATGAAAATTCAAATAGCAGACTTTTCAACGTGCATTTTGAAAGTAGAGGGGCTGTTTGCATTGGTTTCAAATTTCTAAGGAGAGTTCAATGTATAATACTCTCGTGTTTGTTGGATGATAAATTTTGTAAAAGAAATCGTAAGGAAGCAATAGAAAATGTGTCATTCTTTTTTTTTATCTGTAGATGGAGTAGCTAATTCAGACTTGCTTGTTTTGTAGACATTGCACATGTTTAGCCATTGACAGTAGGATGATAGTTTAAATATAAATGCCTACTAAGCAACATAATATTTGGATATCTTAAAGAACATCATATAATGGCGTAGGAAAAACTCCCCCACTATTATGCAATGAACCTCCTACTACCACAATTAGTTGACGGATGAACAAAAATAAACAAGTAGAGGAATGAACTTTCAACCTGGGTGAGCTTGGCGTTGAGCAAGCCTTCAAAATAGGCTTGACTTCGGCTATGACTTAAAAATTGGCCACGCTGCTCCACCATACACCTCTTGAGAATTGGTATGAGGTCCAAAACCTCTATCTGCCACGAATTAAATCAGAATTCTAAAATTAACACCAACATTCTTTCTAGTTTGTACACTAAAATCAAAATCAATTTTCCAGTAGAAGCCTAATTGACTAGCAGGAAAATCATTTACAAGAAAATCGATGAAAACTAATAACATAGCAAAAGACGATACAATACAATACCAAATGCATAAGTAGCTGGATAATGCTCATTTTTGACAATCTTGTCTTCATCCGTATACCACACGATCTTGTCTCCTCTCTGATACTCTCTTTCACACTGCAACTTAAACATACAGTGACATTCAATCTCACAGAAGCCAAAATTGAATCCCACGGCGAATGGATCTGAAAGCATGACCTCGTAACTACGCATTACCTCACTGGTGGAAACCAAAATGCCGTCCCTGACCACAACGTATCCACGGTGGGCTCCTCCATTAGGAACGCCACCGGAGAACGACCACCGTAATCGCGCGACCATTCGGTTGAATCGGAGGGGAACGTGACTGATCGAGTCGGAGCGAGTAGGGGAGGGAGAGTTCGAATGGCGAAAGCGAGTGTCTGAGAATTTGTTTCCTACATTGTGGCGTGGCAAGGATGAAGGAGAAAGTACGCTCAACTCAAAGCAACAAACTAACTGATTTTCGACTCTCAGAGGTGGGGCGCACGGTTTTGAATAATGCAGCGGGCGGGTTTGGAGTAACTTCTGGAGTTTTTGGGCCGTTTGTTCAAGATTAGTCTGAATGAATTTCCGGTAGAAAAAAGATTAATCTGATTTTTAAGTAAAATAATTTAGAGATTATTTTTTTAATGATTTTAATGTGAAGCTGAAGTTCTTTTGTGTTTGTTTACATCAATAAAAATATTTTTTTAATCTTTTCGCTTATCTATACTCTCCTTAAATTCAAATTTTTTCTCAAAAGTTATTAAAAATATCTTCTCATTTCAATCAGAATATTTTTAGATCCTAATTATTTTAAAAAGCTAAAATAAACACAGTTTTAAAATCCATTAAAATACTTTTTTGGTTTTTTATTCAAGATTTTTTATTCAAATAATCTATAAAAACGGGCGCTTAGAATTAGAGGGGCAGGGTATGACGTAACTGTAGGGTACACAGGAATAAGTTTCTTTTAGTCTTAATTCACTTTTCGGTTTGTCAAGGTAAAGAAATTAGCTTATAGCTTATTAGACTAGTTTATAAGCTTGTTTAACTGAATAAAATGTGTTTGGTAAACAAACTTATCAAACTAGCTAATAGCTTTTTTAGAGATGTTACTTGAAGTAGCATTTTAACTTATAGCTTTTTATTTTTTCTCTTATTTTTATCCACATTATTTCCTTTTTTCAAATTTAAAATAAAGATAAAAACTTATCATTTTTCCTCATTTTATATTTATCAGTTAGTTAAACAGCTAATTTTACCAAACACTTCAATTTTAATTAGCTAGCTTTTCATGTATAAGCTATCAGCTATCAGCTAGCTTTTCAGCTATAAATTAGCTTAAACTAACTTATAGCTTATTTTTACTAAACCCAGCTTTAATCCTTCGTAAGATGTATAAGTGATTATGGTCGTAATTTTCAATTGAGCAATTTTGATCACAATATTTTCAAATTTTTGAAAAATATTTAAAATATTATTTAAAATATATTGCAAAATAAAAAGAAAACGTAAGTGGCTATGAATTAAATTTAAAAATCTAACAATTTTATTTTTAGGTTTAAAATTATTACTTTTCATTTTTTCAAAAGAGGTAAGTGTGTCCATACGAAATAAAATTCCCTGCATTATTTTTTCATGCATCACACGGTCCACATACTAGTAATATTATTAACAATTTAAACGAGAAGTACTACAACTCGTAGTATCCTGATCCTCATAGAGGCACAAACTCAGACTCGAAGAACATAATCTAAGACCATCCGGGTAAAGAAACCTACATGACCCATCTTAACAAGCAAATCAGCGCACTGGTTTGTTTCACGAAATATATGGACCATTGAAACCTTCCAATCAGAAAGACAAAGGAGGCGCGACATCTCTTCAAGAAGAGGTCGGAGAAAAACAACAGACTATGCCTTATTTCCGGGGATCTTTTGGAGAAGAATCCCATTGGTAGGCCCCACTTTATGGCTCTGGTTGTGTTTGGGCTTAAGTTCTTTCGACTAGTATTAGGCTCGGTATAACTATGTTGGATCAGGGCTGTTAAGCCACCATACCCAAAGTTGTTCGAGAGGAAGTTAGAGGAGCTAATCTCACCAATCATCATCTTCACTAGGAGAGAATATGTATGTGTGTGTGTACGCGCGCGCGCCTTTCTTAATTCTATTATGCATTTTTGTTCTGCAAAATTTTGACAAATCATTGATTTGAAAAATATTTGGAGGCAGGAAATTGATACTTCAATGGCAGGACAAAGATTTAGGTATAGTACATACATGTTAGAAGCTTAAATGAAGTAAATTAGGGAGACTTACATGTAAAAGGTGTATAAGGGATTTCTATTTTGCATTTGCTGTCAAATTATGTAGAGAACAAATTTCAAATTTTTTTTTTTTGGTATTAACAGAGAACAGATTTCTATGTTCGTTTAAATGGATTATATCGAGCCAATAGGGTTTTGGTATATGATCATCCAAGTTTGAAGTTAGAAATAAGTGAACTAAGCATCTCTAGCTTAAGGCTCTCGCAATCCGCACCCCCTTGTTTACTAACCACACCCCCTGTCAGGTTTTTAAACAAGCAAAACGACCAAATTACCCCTGACTCTATATTTAATTTTCAAACCCACAACCTCTCATTTCTCCTCACTCTCGCTGTACCCCCTCCCTCCATTGTTCCCGTTTCTGCTTCTCTGCTTCTCGATCAGAACATCATCTCTCTCCCTCGTTCTAGATTCTGCTCTCATAGGTAATCTTCTTCTTCTTCCTCACATATTCTGCTTCATGCCATTCGTCTCCTTCCTTTCTTCTTCTTAGTCACATTTTCATTTATTTTTTTTTGATTAGGTTGTATGAAAAGTTAGGGTGTATAATTTTTGTGTTAGGTTTTAGTTAGGTTGTATGATTTATGTTGTTTAGGGAATAATTTTGTTTGATTCGATTATTCTTGTTTGAAATTTGGTATTTTTTCTGCATGGAAGGGATGTACGTGAATTGAATTCACGTATGTTTGCGTGAATTCAGTTCACGTATGTTAAAACGAAATCTCAAGGATGTACGTGAACTGAATTCACGCAAACATACGTGAATTCAATTCACGTATATTTTTGAGATTTCATTCTAACATACGTGAACTGAATTCACGCAAATATATGTGAATTGAGTTCACGTAACTGTACGTAAATTGAATTCACGTGTGTTTACGTGAATTGAATTCACGTGTATTTGCATTAATTCAGTTCACGTAGGTTAAATTGTTTTTATTTTTATTTTTTGCTTCTTCAACGTCATTAATTGTTGAATTGTGTGCAGCCATGGCCAAAACTCGTGGTCGACCTCGACCGACAGCTTCCAACCGAGCAGTCATACATGCTAGTAGACTGCATGGTGATTTGGAGGCCCAGCAGGATGGCGGCGCGCACCAGAGCTCCGGCCAGAGGAGGAGCGGCCCACAGAGGCTGCGGCTCTGACCATAGCCTTTAGAGCAAGATATCCCGACTGCCGATGATGCGGCGGTGGAGGGATTCCCCGGTGGTCCTGCCGACACCTCTATCCTGTGGACTTATGCGGACCACGTGGCCACCAGACTGTGGGCTGGAGTGGTAATGTATCTAAGTTTTTCTGCTGCATTTCTTTCTTTTGAAAATGCAATTTAACAAATCCTTTTTAAATATACAGGATCGTGAGGAGATGAGGCTCTTCAGACATGGAAAGAAGGTGAATGACCTTGTTATTCGACATGAGGAGGTCAAAGAGAGAGTTTAGAGGTCTGGATTGGAGCCACTGTTGACCTGCAGTCACGAGCTGGTTGATAAGGGGCTCGTTTCTGTGTTTGTAGAGAGATGACACAGGGACACCAGCAGTTTTCATCTACCGGTTGGTGAGATGACCATCACACTCGACGATGTGTCGTCCCCGCTACATATGGGCATTCCTGACCATCACAGTGTTTGACAAGGATCAGGTTGCCGAGCTATTGCATGATCTATTAGGAGTCACTGTAGCTGATGCTAGGTTGGAGATGGACACTGTTACACGGTCGTCGACGGTTCGCTACTCGTGGCTCATTGAGAGATACCAGGAGCGTTATGAGCAGGAGCGCTGGGATGAGGCTATGAGGGCCCTGTTGCCCTTCTTGGTTGGCTGCACACTCTTTAGTGACAAGAGTGCACATGCAGTCAGCGTTGCTTACCTGGAGTGCTTCAGAGACCTCCAGAGCTGTGGAGCGTATTCATGGGGTGTTGTTGCCCTTGCACACCTGTATGATAACCTACGCGAGTCCAGTCTCTATCACACTAGGACGATTGATGGTTATCTGACACTTATACAGGTATTATATAACTTTTATATCATTTATTTATTTTTTGAACTATAATCGATTATAAACTAATGTGTTGTTATTATGTTGAAAGGCATGGGTCTACGAGCATTTCCCATTTTTATGCATTGGATGCGCGTGGTTACGAGAGACATATGAAAAGAAGCAACCCCGGGCTCTTAGGTGGAAAACTAGGAAGGATAGAGGCCTGGTGGGTCCTTTCAGGGAGGGCCTGGATGCGCTGACAGAGGATCAAGTGTGCTGGACACCCTATGACGAGCACAGAGCAGAGCGACCATCTGAGGAGGCATCACTATTTAGGAGATGGATCCGGTGGGGCCCAAAGATGTATGCACATCTTTCGGATAGGGTCCTATGCCAGTTCAGATACGTTCAGACCATTCCTTCATCACCAGTCGATGTGACGGGTGTGACCTGTGACGACCACTCCAGCTGAGATGGACATCATGTTCACGCAATATGTCGTTCAGCTGGTTGAGCCCGAGTCATCGGTGGTGCACCCATATGACTGCGCTGAAGGATATATGGATTGGTTCCGTAGGATCTCCCATCCATACATCATACATCATGACCCAGCTCCAGCTCCAGACCTAGCAGTTCCAGCTCTAACACCAGACCCAGCAGTTCCAGCTCCGAGGGTAACTTTCATAACTTTTTATTAAATTTACGTATACTTGCATAAATATTAACTTGTTTATTTTTTGTAGGTGGTAGATGAGCGCATGATAGAGATCATGCAGACGTTGTTGGATTGTCAGTTCATTGTGCCGATGGGATGCCACTAGCGATGGAGTTGATGGCTAGGATGCAGAGGGCCCCTGTTGAGGTCGAGCGTACTAGTGGTGGTGCGGTGGTTGGCCAGAAATATATGAGGCAGAAGAGATCTTGTCCGACTTAGTGATTGTATTTTTTTTTGGACTGGAGTGATTGTTGTTATTGTACTTATTATGGACTAGTTGTTTTACATTATGCCCTTAATTATTATTAGTAGTATTGTTTTTTGTCATGTGTTATCTTGTTGTACCACAAACGTAAAGAAGCTGAAATCCTTGTCTTATCCACACTGCCAAAGTGGCTTTATATAAGGTACAATATACAATCATATACATTGATGCTAGCTGATATTTAGTAGCTAGGAAAGGTAACAAATCATACTCATAAACACAGGTTTGACTACAAATAAAATCACAGCTCATTCCCTATTAATGCACCATCGAGAGGCAACTGTAACACAATCAGCTTGGTTGATTTAGAGGAGCTGATTGCTTGATTGATTTATGATTGATCATTATCTATTATGCCCCCTCAAAATGGGGTCACCATTTGTGACACCAATTTTGTTTCGAAGCTGAGTGAACCGGACTCTATGGAGAGGTTTAGTGAGGATGTATGTTAACTGATCCTTGGTGGAGATGTGTGAAACTCGTAGCTTACCATTTTGTACCATTTGTCTTACAAAATGGTAGTAAAGGGCTATACGTTTCATTCTTGAGTGGAACACCGGATTGGAGCATAAGTAGGTAGCGCCAATGTTGTCACAAAAGAGAGAGGGTGTGTGAGGTTTGAGACCGAGTTCCTGTAACATATTAATCAACCACATTACCTCAGCTGTGGCATTTTCCACTGACCTGTACTCGGCCTCTGTTGATGACCGAGCCACTGTTCTTTGTCTCTTAGATAGCCATGAGACCGGATTTCCAACAAGGTAAATTATAAAAGCAGAAGTTGAAGTTCTGTCATCCAGATTCCCTCCCCAATCCGCATCACTGTAAGCTTAAAGCTGCAGATTGACTGGTTTCTTTAGATGCAAGCCATGATTTATTGTGAGCTTGAGGTATCTCAGAAGCCTTTTAAGCTGCTGGAAGTGAATTTCAGTAGGTTTGTGCATGAACTGAGACAGCTTGTTGATGGGAAAAGAGATGTTTGTTCTAGTAAGAATGGTGTATTGTAAAGCACCTATAATGCTGCGAAACAATTTGAAGTTTGCAGCTACTGAACCATCAAGAAGTTTCAAAGGTGTGGTTGTGCACAAAGGAGTATGTGTAGGTTTTGCACCATCCATATTGAATTTCTTTAGGAGCTCCATAATGTAGCCATGTTGCGAAAGTAGAAAACCATCAGTAGTGGGGACTAATTCGATGCCAAGGAAGTAATGTGGAAAACCAAGCTGCTTGAGTGAGAATTTAATGGAGAATTCTTGCATGAAGGTGGTCAGAAACTGCTTTGAGTTGCCTGTGAGCAAAAGATCATCCACATATACTAAGAGATAGGCTTGCACCCCTTCTTTATTATAGATGAATAAGGAGGAATCAGTGAGGCTAGTTTGGAATCCATAGAGTTGGACAAATGCCTTGAGGGAATCATGCCAAGCCCTTGGTGCTTGCTTTAGGCCATAAATGGCTCTCTTGAGTTTACACACATGATTGGGGAAATCAGAATGAACAAAACCTAGAGGTTGTTGCATAAAGACTTGTTCTAAGAGTTGACCTTGTAAAAAGGCATTATTGACATCCATTTGTTGAAGGGGCCAACCACGGGCTAGAGCTATAATGAGAACAACTTTGATGGTCTGAGGTTTGATCACAGGAGCAAAAGTTTCCTTGAAATCAATTCTTGATTGTTTAGTGTACCCTTTTGCTACTAGCCTTGCCTTGTATCTGGAGATGGTGCCATCTGGATTTCTTTTAATTCTGAATAACCATTTGCATTCAACTAGATTAGTGTTACCAGTACTAGGCAACAATTCCCAAGTGCCATTTTTCAATAGTGCATCAAACTCTTCTGAACATGCTTGCCTCCAATGAGGTATTTTAAGGGCTTGCGTGATTGTGGATGGCTCAAGATTTTCTGGTAGCATATGATTTGTAGCCAGGAACAGTTGCTTGGGCTTGAAAATGTTGTTTTGAGACCTAGTCACCATAGGGTGACTTCTGAAATTTTCATCAGCATGTAAATTTGGAGAGGCATGCAAAATTGAATGATTACCTAATTGTGGTGCTGGAGAAGCATGTGAGGCCGAGCCAGGACCTGATGCAGAGGCCTCTGCTATAGAAACCTCTTCTGTTATAGATGTTGGTGCAGTAAATTCTGCTGCACTCAGTATAGGGACAATTTTCTCAGCTTGTTGCATGGAAGTGTGGTTGGTAGGTGTGGGAATGATTAAATGTAGGGAGGGGTCAATGATAGGTGAAGTGTCAAGGGGCTTTGGTTGCTGAATTAGTGACTGATAAGGGAAGAAATCCTCTACAAACTTGACATGCCTAGAGACATAAACTCTATTTGATATTGGTTCAAGACACAAGCAGGCATATTGAGAGGTAGAGTAACCAAGAAATATGCAAGGTAAGAATCTTGGTTGGAGTTTGTTTTTTGTGTAAGGTCTCAACCATGGGAAGCACAAACAACCAAATGAATGAAGTTTATGATAGTCAGGAGGTTTTTGGAACATCACCTTAAAGGGGGTAAGCATCTTGATTGTGGGAGTTGGCATCTTGTTGATAAGGTAGGCTGTTGTGGCAAATGCAAATGACCAGAGATGGGAGGGTAATTTGGCATGTTGGAGGAGTGCTCGGCCAGTTTCGACTATATGTTTATGTCTCCTCTCTGCTGAGCCATTTATTTCAAGGGTGTGTGGAGGTGTGGTAAAGTGAAAGATACCATTGTTTGCAAGGAAAGGTTTTAACTTAATGAACTCTCCACCATTATCAGAGAGAAAAGAAACAATTTGCAAACCAAAGAATTTCTCAACAATGGACCTGAATTGTAAGAAAATGGTAGAAACTGTTGGAACCTAAACGATTGAGAAGTTTAGACCCTCATTAATTTTGATGATAACAAAGTATTCACAAGAGAACAATTTATGTTCTAACATTTCTTGAAGTGTGCAGATACTAATAATACATATATTCTAAGCCACTCAAGCAAGAAGAAAGTAATTCTCAAGAGAATGATTCATTCTATGTGTCAGCATCCGACTCATCCTTGTGAGCGTCTGGAATTTTCTCTCTATGACACAAAGCTTATGCAATTGCTACGAGCGTCCGAACTTCCGATTCTGAGCGAGCGTCTGAACTTCATTTCAAATCACGTGTTAGTCACGTTGCTGCTCTTCCTCTCAGAAGTTTCTGGAACAGTTTTCAAAATTGATTCTGAGCGCTAAAATTGTTGTACGAGGTATCAAAGGTGACACCTTTAGCTACAAGACAAAAATCATACAAGCAATTGTGAAAAGCAAGGTAGTACGAAAACGGTAATATGTACTACTGGGATATTCTCTGCAAAGGAAGAAAGAGATGACTTTTTGAATTTACCTCACTCAATGGAAAGGAGCCATTTTTACCGTGAACGGTAATATCCTTGGAACTCCTATATATACCTCATGGTATCCATTGAAGAAGTAACGAACATATCGTGAAAAAGCTTGCTGAAATTCTCTGTGAAATATTACCTCATTTATCGAGAACAAGCATCGCTTCGTGAGCAACCAAGTCTCGTGCTAAGTCTCTCGGACTACAAGAACTGAACTCGACTTCCGACCCTTTCTTTAAGAAAGTTTTTCTATAGTTGAGCTTAATCTTTTATCCTCTCTGTGAGAGTTATTTTTAATCGTATTTCAACTCACTTGTAAAAGTTTGTTTTGGCCTAGTTAAGGTTTGTATCCTCAAAGGCTCGATCAGCATCGAGTCGCTTTTGAGAAGTTGAGAGTATTGTCAAGTTGTGATGATAGAATACTCTTGAGGAAATTGTAATCGATTGATTATAGTGGAAAATCCTTGAGAACGAAGGGACTAGACGTAGCTACCAGTTTGGTAGTGAACTAGTATAAATTTCTGTCTCTTGCTTTCTTGCTTTCTATTCATTTCTATCTTCTTTGTGTTAAAAACAAGTTTTATCAAACTGCTTTTCCAGTCCGATTATTTCCGACATCCGATAAACAAGCAGTTTTGAAAAACTTGTGTTCTAAAGTGTTTCTAACTTAAAGTTTGCGAAAATTTTTAACACAATTCAACCCCCTTCTTGTGTTCACGTTCGGTTGGTACCAGAGCTCGGCCTCTTGGTTGAGCACTTAACAATGTCAAGAGAAAAGATCCTATATTGTGAACATGTCTACTGAAGGTGGTCATATGAACCGTCCTCCTCTATTCAATGGAGAAAAATTTGATTACTGGAAAGATAAGATGAAAGCATTCCTTGAGGCACAAAGTCTTGATTTGTGGGATATAGTTGAAAGCGGATACATTATTCCCGTTAATGCCCTTGGCGTTGCAATACCTAGGGAAAACTGGTCTGATGATCAGAAAAAGAGATATCAAACCAATCAGAGAGCCAGATTTATTCTCATCTGTGCTATGACAGAAAGAGAATATGATAAATGTAGTAAGTTTGATAATGCCAAAGAAATCTGGGATTCTCTTGTGTTATCTTATGAGGATTCTGCCCAAGTAAGAGAAACAAAAGCTAGCATGATGGTACGCCAGCATGAGCTATTCAGAATGGAAGATGGAGAAAACTTTGAAACTATGTTTGGAAGGTTCCAAACACTTGTTCATGGGTTGCAGGCCCTTGGAAAAAGTTATACTACACCTGATCATGTGAGAAAAATCTTGAGAAGCTTGACTAAGCAGTGGAGACCCAAAGTCACTGCTATTCAAGAAGCAAAAGATCTAAATGTTCTTCGGCTTGAAGATCTTATGAGTTCTTTGAAAGCTCATGAACTTGAGCTAAATGAAGAAGAACCTACCAAGAAGAGTAAGTCTATTGCTTTAAAAGTTAATCAACATAAACCTAGTACTTCTAAAGCTTTTCAGGCTGAAGAAGAAGAATCAGATGATGAAGCTTCAGAAGGAGATTCTGATGGATCAGACGATGAGCTAGCATTCATATCTAAGAAGATCCAGAGAATGTGGAAGAAAAGAAACTTCAGAAGGAAGTTTCAGAAGAAAGATTCAAAGGACAAGAAGGAGAGCAAAGACAAGGACAAAGCCCAAGTCATTTGCTATGAATGTAAGCCTGGACATTTCAAATCCGAGTGTCCTAATCTTAAAGAAAAGCCCACAAGAACCTCCTTCAAGAAAAAGAAGAAAGGTCTCATGGCAACATGGGAAGATCTTGACTTATCCTCCTCTGAGGAAGATAAAGAAGAAGCTCACATTGCCTCATGGCGTATTAATCGACATTGACTCGAGAAGAAGAAGTTGAAGAGGTAATAGTATATGATTCCTACTCTGAACTTCAACTTGCTTTTGATGATCTTCTTAAGGACTCTGCCACTCTCTCTACTGAGTATAAGAACTTGAAAAGGAAATTTTTAAAACTATCACAAGATTTTCATTCTTTACGTAATGAAAACTCTGTACTCAGTGAAGAGAACCAGAAGCTGAAAACTGAAAATCAGCGTCTGGTTGATAACCAGCGTCTGGAAGCTAACAAGCAACCAGAAGCTGAGAGCTCTCAAGCTAAGAGTTTTGTAGTTACAGGCAAGCCTAACTGCAAATCAAATGACTATGAACAAGCATTTCAAAAGTTTCTTGCAGAGAGTGTAACTCGTAGCAAGCAAGCTTCAATGATCTGGGGTGTCAGTAAAACGACAACTCATGGTCTTGGGTATATATCAGATGAAACCCTTTTGGAAAATAATTCAGCATCTGATAAGTCCCATAGTCATAGTAAATGCTTACATTGTACTTACTGTAACAAATCTGGTCATTTGAAGAGTGCATGTAATGTTTTTAAAACTAAGAAGGATAAGCCTCCTTCAAGAACTAACAAGAAAGGACCCAAAAAGATATGGGTACCTAAAGATAAAATAGTCTATGTTGCAGACATGCTTAGCAACAAAGTCAACACACCAGTCTTGGTACTTAGACAGTGGATGCTCGCGTCACATGACGGGAGAAAAGCATATGTTCCAAGAACTAAGACCTAGAGAAATTTGGATTCGTTGGTTTCGGAGGAAACCGGAAAGGTAAAATAGTTGGAATTGGTTGCATTGGTAAAGGCTCTCTTCCTTCTATTGATAATGTTTTATATGTTGAAGGACTAAAACATAATCTATTGAGCATAAGTCAATTATGTGACAATGGTTATGAAGTCATCTTTACAGAAACTGGATGTTTAGTAAAAAGCAAAAACGATGGATCTATATTCTTTACAGCAAAGAGGAAACAAAATGTTTATAAAGTTGATCTTTCTGAACTTGAAAAACAAGATGTCAAGTGTCTTATATCAATTGAAGATGAGCAATGGATTTGGCACAAAAGATTAGGTCATGCCAACTTGAGGTTAATCTCAAAATTAAACAAGCACAATCTTGTTAAAGGCTTACCAAATCTTAAGTACAAATCTGATGCCCTTTGTGAAGCCTGTCAAAAAGGAAAACAAGTTAAAACTTCCTTTCATTTAAAAAATGTTGTTTCAACTTCTAGACCACTTGAACTTTTACATCTTGATCTTTTTGGTCCCACAAGGACAGCCTCTTTAACTGGAAAGAAATATGGTTTAGTCATTGTTGATGATTTTACTAGATGGACATGGGTTAAATTTCTTGCCCACAAGGATGAGTCTTTTAAAGTATTTACTGTTTTCTGCAAATCAGTTCAAAATGAAAAAGGCATTTGTATTTCTTCTATTAGAAGTGATCATGGGGGAGAATTTGAAAATGAGAACTTTCAAAAAATTTGTGAAGAAAATGGCATCTCCCACAATTTCTCCTCTCCTAGAACACCTCAACAAAATGGTGTTGTAGAAAGGAAAAATAGGTCCCTCCAGGAAATGGCCAGGACCATGATCAATGAAGCTGATATTGCAAAACATTTTTGGGCAGAAGCAGTAAACACAGCGTGTTATATTCATAATAGAATTTATATAAGACCTATTTTGAATAAGACTCCTTATGAATTGTGGAAAGGAAGAAAACCAAACATTTCTTACTTTCATCCTTTTGGTTGTATTTGTATATCCTGAATACTAAAGATCAGCTTGGTAAGTTTGATTCCAAGGCTGACAAAGGAATCTTTTTAGGATATTCTGAAAGATCTAAAGCTTTTAGAAAATACAACAAAGAAACTTTGACAGTTGAAGAGTCCATTCATGTCAAGTTTGATGATAAGAAGCCTGACACTGCAATGTCAGAACTAGATGAGTTATTTTCAGATTTAAACCTCGACGACAAGTCAGACAGTGATCATACATCTTCATCATCTGGTGGTGACAAGACGATGAATTCTACTCAAGCGGAAGCTGAAGCAAGAAAAAGCTGGAAGTACAAAACCAATCATCCAAAAGATCAAATCATAGGAGAACCGGGTGACAAAGTACGAACCAGGTCCTCCTTCAAGGAGCATGCTGACTTTGCACTTCTCTCTGAGATGGAACCTAAGACGATTGATCAAGCGTTGGAAGATGAAGGGTGGATTCTAGCAATGCAAGATGAGTTAACTCAATTCCAAAGGAATGATGTCTGGAAGCTAGTCACTCTACCAGAAGATAAGCAAGCTATTGGTACTAAATGGGTATTCAGAAATAAGCTTGATGAAGACGGTAAAGTTGTGAGAAATAAAGCAAGGTTAGTTGCTCAAGGCTACTCACAAGAAGAAGGTATTGATTTCACTGAAACTTTTGCACCTGTTGCAAGATTAGAAGTTATTCGCATTTTACTTTCATTTGCAGCACATCATGAGATAACTTTATATCAAATGGATGTGAAAAGTGTTTTTCTAAATGGTTTTATAACTGAGGAAGTTTATGTTAAACAACCTCCTGGCTTTGAAGATATTGAATTTCCAGAACATGTTTTTAAACTTAAAAAGGCACTATATGGTCTTAAACAAGCCCCCAGAGCATGGTATGATAGACTAAGTTCCTTCTTAATGGAAAATGGATTTACAAGAGGTTTAGTTGACACTACTCTTTTCAGAAAAACCTCAAACAAGCATTTCATACTTGTTCAAATATATGTTGATGATATTATTTTTGGAGCCACTAATGAAAGCCTTTGCAAAGAATTTTCTAAGCTTATGCAGGCTGAATTTGAGATGAGCATGATGGGAGAATTAAAGTTCTTCCTTGGAATAAAAATCAAGCAATGCAGTGATGGTATTTATATTCATCAAAGCAAATACATCAGAGAATTATTGAAGAAATTCAAGATGCTGGATTGCAAGCCGATGTGTACTCCTATGCATCCTACCTGCACTCTTAGTAAAGATGAAATTGGTAAGAAGGTAGATCGAAACTGCATGCAGGTATGATTGGATCTCTACTTTATCTTACGGCTTCAAGACACGATATTATGTTCGATGTCACTTTGTGTGCTAGGTTTCAATCAGATCCTAGAGAATCACACCTAAGTGCTGTTAAAAGAATATTTAGATATTTGCAAGGAACTACTAATCTTGGTTTGCTGTACAAGAAATCAAAAGATTACAAATTAGTAGGTTTCTGTGATGCTGACTTTGCTGGAGATCGAATTGAAAGAAAGAGCACAAGTGGAGGCTGCCAGTTTCTTGGAGCTAATCTTGTGTCTTGGTCAAGCAAAAGGCAAAGCACAATAGCACTCTCAACAGCAGAAGCTGAATACATCTCAGCAGCAAGTTGCAGTTCTCAACTTCTGTGGATGAAGTATCAACTTGAAGACTACTTGATAAAAGAGAGTAACATTCCTATCTTCTGTGATAATACATCTGCCATATGTCTTACTAAAAATCCTATATTGCATTCTAGAGCAAAGCACATTGAGATTAAGCATCATTTTATAAGAGACTATGTTCAGAAGGGTATTTTAGAAATAAAATTTGTAGACACTGATCATCAGTGGGCTGACATATTTACAAAACCCCTTGCTGAAGATAGATTCAATTTTATAAGAAGAAATTTAAACTTTCATCTTATAGAGGAATGATTAATCTCAGCGTCTGATAATAATCTAAATCTCAGCATCTGATATGACATAAGCATGTATGTGCATCAGCATCTTATTTGTCATATGCATCATAACTCATCATCCGGTAAGTCGGTTGTGTGCGTCCGAGCACACTCACACGTGTCACACGTGTTAAGGATTCAAGCGTCTCATCATATCTACTGAGTCATGATTATTTACGTTTTCAATAAAATATTTTACTTTTATTTTGGCGTCCGCATTTAATGAAAAAGCGAATCTTTATTTTCTTTCTTTTTGATTTATTTTTATAAGAGAATACGAAGCGATATTTTGAAAAATAACTGTACCATTCTCCTTTAACTTTCCCACTACTCTACATTTTTCGCTCCACTCTGTGTTTTCTACAAAACTGTACTCGTTCTCTTTTTCTCTCTATCTCTCTGTGTGTGTGTGTTTAACCCTAAAACCTCCATCACCTCCATCTCTCAACTGCAATCATGGCTGGAGTAACAACTTCTGAATATACAGCTATCTACGACACCATGACTGAAGGAAAAGTCTTGTTAGAAAATCGAGTTGATTTGGAAAACTTCAAGCTCTATGGCTTCGACTTCTACAATGGGTTCAAGGCAATGGGCTGGGAACAGTATTTCTTCTGGAACCCGGTTGAGGTTACGTGATCGCGATTAAGGAATTTTGGGGTAATGTTCGGTTACACAAAGGTGGCATCTTTGAAGGAACAGTGAAAGGATTCAAGTTTGTTTTTACCATCAAAAATATTTCTGAAGTTACTGGGTGTCCGTGTGAAGGCATCATCTTCTATTCAGAATGGGCTGACGCATTTCATGGGATTGAGAAGGTCAATAATGATCTGTTTGAGAACTATAAGCAGCTGAAAGAATCTGGTGAAACACCTACTGCCAAGAATCTGAAAAGCCATCTCAGAGTTCTTCATAAGATAATCACCAAGAGCATCTTGTTGAAGGCTGGCTCCAGTGACATTGTCAACTACGAACAGAAATTCATCATGAGACACTTCATGGCTGGTAACAAGGTGAACCTGCCAAGGTTGATCTACAACAACCTACTTAATGCACTGGTTAACTCAAGAAAAGGTGTCGCTGACAAGAAGAACACCTACAAGTTCATTCCTTATGGTGTCCTGCTCACCAAAATGATGATCAAGAATCTGGTTATAAACAAGCTGACTGCTTTACCAGATCAAGAGAAGGCAAAGTATTTTGGTGCTGACAATATTATGATTCCTGACACTTTTGGAGTCAACAACCTGGTAAGAATGAAATTGCTCACTGGGTCCATGATCAAGAAGGTGAAAGTTGAGCAACAGGAAGAGGAAGCTGAAAAGAAAACCACCAGAAGCTCAAAGCCTGGTGTGAAAAGACCTGCTGAGTCTCCTTCACGAGAGATCAGAAGAACAAAGCGAAGGTGGCTCCTGCACTCTTCGTTGAAGAACCGTAAGATGAGGACAGAGTTCCCATCACCAGTTACGAGAAAAGGAGCAAGCCGGTGAGAAGCAAGTCTCAAAGATCCGGCCAATGAAGAAGGATATTCAAGATCTGCCTCCAAATGACGCCCCAGACGAAAGTGAAGAGATTGGTCGTGCAATCGAACTGAACCAAAGGTACTGAATTCTCCTGATGAATCTGTATCTGTTTTTGCAACTGATACTATTCCTGCTCCACCAATATCCGTTGCACAACCACCAAACACTCAAACCAGTGTACAGAAAACCTCCATAACTCCCAAACACCTTACCCAAACACAAACCAATACACTCACCATCTTATCACCTCAAACCTCCACATATAACTCCCTCACTTCATACATTTCCAAGCTTCATTCTCATCCTTTTAACCTCCTATTCAAAACACCTCCCATTAATCCCTTCAAACCCCACTCACCAAAAGCCTACAAAATCACCAAAGCCACTCCCACCTTACTTACCCTTACCATTAAACCCACAGTCGCTGGTGAAAAGAAACATATCTCATACAAACCACAGTTTGTCAAGTATGAGATATATAACAGCATCTACAACCGTCCCTCCACCTGGCATTTAAAAACCTTCACCTCTGGAGCTGCCAGATTGGAAATTGCCGCTCCAATAAGTGCAACCTTCAAGGATGGGGAAGACCACATCCAAATGTCTTTCAAAGGAAGGTTGAGACCAGCATCCGGAAGCAGAGCAATTCCCTTCTCTATTGATCTTCCTAGATCCCTACCACAGTCTGAACCGCTCACATTGGAAGAATGTGGAAGGTGGATCACAGATGAAGAAGCTGCCTTCATGGCACATTGTCTTGAGCAGAAAAGGCTTGAAGTCATAAGTCAATATCGAGACCCATCATCTGTATCTGTTAAGATAGTACCAGATAGACAAAGGTGGCTACCTTGGTCTATCCCTGGGAAAAGGAAGGAACCTGCTCCGGGCAAGCAGCCTTTCAGCAAGATCGGGCTAAAGGAGTATGAGAAGGCACCTGCAGAAATGCAGTCTTAAGGAATTCCCTCGACTTAGGTGCCAAGATCTCTGAGGATCATGCCAGAAGGTATTACCTGACTTCTTTGAAGAAAGATGAATGGAGAACTGGCTCCTCAAACTGCTGCAATGCTGAAAAGGCTACTATTTCAACTGCTGGGACAATCAGCAGAGTTACTGACATCAATCTCAGAATAGTGTACTTCGATGACATGTTCAGATGCTCAGTAATCAGACCCTTGGATTGCATGAAGATTTATGACCAATGGGCTGCTGTGACCAAGCACTTCGACATTGGGTTTACGTGGAGTCAATGGTCTGAATCGTGGAAAGCCAAAGCCATATTACCATGCCTCGACCCCCTAGTGCTAGAAGAATATGACAGGGAAAATCTGAGAAGAATTTACCTGGCAGAAAATGAAGCACTCTCCTTCACCTGTGAAGCATTGAGTGTCTTTATCAGAAATTTATGGGGAGAAGACGCTGGGAATAGGTTTGACTCTTACACAGCTGATGTTGTTCTTCATAGAGAAACCATCTTCATGAATTTGCTATATCCAGAGGATGTGAAGCATCAATGGAAGATTCAGACAGAATCAGAGCTCAGAAGACTCGAAAATTTCATCAAATGGGTTATACCAAATGATGAATTCTTCTTAAGAGCTCAAAGGAAGAAGGATTTGAGACTAAAGTTATCCAACTGGGTGCTAGCAGAGCATCAGAAGATGAAGTCTGCATCTGTGCATTTGGACCTTCTACTTCTACTTACTGCTTGAGATGGTCATCATTCCCAAAGCAGAATTTGAAGAAATGAAGGCTACAAACTTGAAGGTTACTCAGCTGGAGACTGCACTGAAGCTACTCTATGAACGTCTCAATATCCCACCTCCACCTCCTCAAAACCCTTGATTTTTTTTTCTTGTGTGTGATATAAAATCTATTTGGTTGATACAATTATATATATATAAATATGTTTGATCTAATTATCTGCCTTTTTGTTCAAATTTTTCTAAGTCTTATTTTGACTATGATGTGTTTTTACACTCTTTTTGTCTGATGACAAAAGGGGGAGTAAAAGAAAGGTATGATGAACACGAAAGAAATGTATATTGAACACGTGAGAATCCGATTATCCACCATCCGATGGATACACTGGAACTAAAGTATCATGTATATCATTTCATACATAGCATTTTTGTGCGCTAATATTCATTGATCTAGTGCTATGATAATGTTTAATAAATTTTCGGTACAATGAAATATATTTGATTAAATCAATCTATTTGGTATATAATCAGCATCCGATCTCACTTTGTTAAATACATGCTCTGATACATTTACGGATTTTTCGTAATCACTTAAATGAATTTGTTTACCAACAATTGCCTTAATACCTGAATTGTTCATATATATCTAAACTGTTAAATTCAGGGGGAGACCCTTAATGTCTTTTTGAAACAAAATTGTTCATCAACCTTAAATATTTGTCATCATCAAAAAGGGGGAGATTGTTGGAACCTAAACGATTGAGAAGTTTAGACCCTCATTAATTTTGATGATAACAAAGTATTCACAAGAGAACAATTTATGTTCTAACATTTCTTGAAGTGTGCAAATACTAATAATACATATATTCTAAGCCACTCAAGCAAGAAGAAAGTAATTCTCAAGAGAAGGATTCATTCTATGTGTCAGCATCCGGCTCATCCTTGTGAGCGTCTGGAATTTTCTCTCTATGACACAAAGCTTATGCAATTGCTACGAGCGTCCGAACTTCCGATTCTGAGCGAGCGTCTGAACTTCATTTCAAATCACGTGTTAGTCACGTTGCTGCTCTTCCTCTCAGAAGTTTCTGGAACGGTTTTCAAAATTGATTCTGAGCGCTAAAATTGTTGTACGAGGTATCAAAGGTGACACCTTTAGCTACAAGACAAAAATCGTACAAGCAATTGTGAAAAGCAAGGTAGTACGAAAACGGTAATATGTACTACTGGGATATTCTCTGCAAAGGAAGAAAGAGACAGCTTTTTGAATTTACCTCACTCAATGGAAAGGAGCCATTTTTACCGTAACGGTAATATCCTTGGAACTCCTATATATACCTCATGGTATCCATTGAAGAAGTAACGAACATACTGTGAAAAAGCTTGCTGAAATTCTGCTGAAATATTACCTCATTTATCGAGAACAAGCAATCGCTTACGTGAGCAACCAAGTCTCGTGCTAAGTCTACGGACTACAAGAACTGAACTCGTCAGGCCACTTTCTTTAAGAAAGTTTTTCTATAGTTGAGCTTAATCTTTTATCCTCTCTGTGAGAGTTATTTTTAATCGTATTTCAACTCACTTGTAAAAGTTTGTTTTGGCCTAGTTAAGGCCGTATCCTCAAAGGCTCGATTGCATTGAGTCGCTTTGAGAAGTTGAGAGTATTGTCAAGTTGTGACAGAGAATACTCTTGAGGAAATTGTAATCGATTGATTATAGTGGAAAATCCTTCAGGAACGAAGGGACTAGACGTAGCTACCAGTTTGGTAGTGAACTAGTATAAATTTCTGTGTCTCTTGCTTTACTGCTTTCTATTCATTTCTATCTTGCTGTGTTAAAAACAAGTTTTATCAAACTGCTTTTCCAGCGTCCGATTATTTCCAGCATCCGATAAACAAACAGTTTTGAAAAACTTGTGTTCTAAAGTGTTTCTAACTTAAAGTTTGCGAAAAGTTTTTAACACAATTCAACCCCCCCTTCTTGTGTTCACGTTCAGAAACATCAGATTTATAACCATACATATTTTGAAAAATGATCAACAAAGACTACATAATATGAATAACCATCTAAGGACTTAATTGGGGCTGGTCCCCATACATCGGAATAAAAGAGTTCCAAAGGCCTACTACTAGTAAGATGGTGATTTGAGAAGGGAAGCTTGTGGCTTTTGGCACAGTGCCAAGAACTACATTCATGAGATGCTTGGAACTTTATTGGTATGTGATGGCTGTCGACAAGATGCTTCATTATTTTGAGAGAAGGATGTCCTAATGTGTGGTGCCATGTGTTGATGGATTGAATGCTGGTGGTGAGTGCTTTTGGTGGGCTGTGGTGGATAGATGAGGTGGGAAGATGATAGAGGGCTTGCAACAGTTCCTGGCCCGAATTCAAGTCCTTCACAACAAAACAATCATGAAAAAATTCAACTGAGCAGTTATTGGTTTGCAAAGTTTTGAGACAGAGAGTAAATTAGATTGAATGTCAGGCACACACAAAACTTGATTTAAATAAAGAGGTTTGGAAGTAGTAAAGATGGTTGTTTGGCCAGTATGAGTAATGTGCAAACCTGAGCCATCTCCTATGACAACTTTGTCATAACTAGGATATGGATTGGACAAGGTGAATTACTGCAAATCTTGAGTAATATGGTGTGTTGCACCCGTATCCATGATCCAGCTTGCAGTTTGGTGTGATGGCCGATTAGCAACAACATTTGCTACTGGTTTGCTGCCATTTCTCCTCGGATAGCCCTTTATCTTGAAGTAGTTTCGAGCAATGTGGCCAGGCTTGATGCTAATGTGCTTGGTCGGGCATGGCTTGGTGCCATCAATATAACCTAGAAGGTCATAAACCGTGAACCGGGCCAAAAATTGGATGAGCCAAGCAGGAAAGTTCTCACCATCGAGCTTGAAGTGGAGTTGGGAGTGAGCATTCTGGGCAAATAGACCCTCTAGACCAGGCACAACAGACATGATGAACAAGGACAGGAAGCAAAGGAATGGATCGGAAAAAAAATGTCGTGGGGCTTATAGTGCTCTGATACCATAAAGAAGCTGAAATCCTTGTCTTATTCACGCTGCCAAAGTGGCTTTATATAAGGTACAATATACAATCATATACATTGATGCTAGTTGATATTTAGTAGCTAGGAAAGGTAACAAATAATACTCATAAACACAGGTTTGACTACAAATAAAATCACAGCTCATTCCCTATTAATGCACCATCGAGAGGCAGCTATAACACAATCAACTTGGTTGATTTAGAGGAGCCGATTGCTTGATTGATTTATGATTGATCATTATCTATTAAAACGGACAATATTATTCAAATAACGGAATAGATTACACGAACGACTTAAAAACAAACAACACAACACAACAGATTAATACGAGGGACTAAAAACAAAAAACCTTATTCGACAACACAATAGGGGGAGACTTAAAAACAAGCGTTACATGGAAAAGCCATCAGATGAATGCGCTGAGTTTATTCCTTGACGCAAGTTGGCAAGGATCGCGTCAACAAATCTAGGTCCACGCAAGTTGGCAAGAATCTCGTCAATCGATCTAGCCAAGCTCATCAAATCTTTTGCGTAACACAGCTATCTCGGGTTCCAAAGACAACTCATCTGACTTGCTGAAATCCTGATCTATAAAATTTAACTTCTTCCAAAAAATATGTATGGTGTCCAATGGAATTGCAATAGGTCTCATACTATACATGGCAAGTTCACAAGCACAAGGTAGGCCATGTGTTGTCCTAAGAATGCAACCACAAATGGACTTATCAATACCGACATTCTTAACACGCTCAAGCTCATTGACAATGTGAACCAATGCACTCCTAGACACAAATCCACGCAATGAGTTGTACAATGCACTACTGTGGCGATGCTCTTTCACATTTATGCTTTTCAGGAATGATGCCTTGACCTCGGTGTGTTGTAGTATGATCAGACTAGAAAGAGCATCCCAAACACTACAAATGTCTCCCACGCTGTCTTGCAAAATCCTCTTCAGGTTCCAATGCACGGACTCGACTCTGTTGACAAAAACAATGACACAAAATTAGGAGCAATGCATAGATTAAATAATCAGTATATTCATTACAAATATGCAATACCTGTTTGTCGTCGTGTTTCCTAAGTGCATCACCCGGTTTGTCCATGTCTCAACAAATCTTTCTTTGTGAGGAATCAACCACTGCTCATGTACATATGTGTGGAAGTAAGAACAATCAATGTTGATGGACTGAAACACACCCAACCGTTGCTCGTACTCAGCCTCATCAGATGACCTCATAAGAGCATCTCATGCCTCCATGACCTTCTCGTGTTTCTCCTTTGGAAACATAGTCGTTTTGCATTTTGCCTTCACATTCTTGCATACATGAAACAAACACAACAAGTTCGCCGCACGTGGAAATACATGTTTAACAGCGTTCATCAAGGCAAAGTCTCTATCGGTGACGATGACACCAACCTCACCGCTTGTAATTTGTTCTCTCAACACTTGCAGTGCCCATGTGAATTTATTAGCACGCTCAGACTGTACATAGGCAAATGCCACAGAAAATGTCATTTCGGTTGACGTAACACCGACAATCTCAAGTAGTGGCAAGCGGTATCGGCAAGTCTTGTAAGTGCCATCAATAATCAATACCAGGTGGAAGGTATTGACAAGCGTGATGGCATTTGGATGTGCCCAGAATATGTCCCTCAGCTCATCAGAATCGTCCGCCTTCCTATGCCGATACACGTACTGATCGCGTTCCATCAAGGTGATTAATTGTTGCATTTCAGTTCTATTACCTCTAATGGACGACCAGTATGCTTGCCGTGCATTGTAAACGTGCTTAATTGTAGTTAGACTCTCCACATTACGATCCTTCAGCATCAACAGTATGTTTCTCGGCTTAATCATATTCTTTGTCATGTCATCTACTAAGGACTTCTCTTCACTGGATAGCCGGCCAATATAAGAATGACCGGTTAATGTCTCGGCCAACTCGTGGTTGTGAATACCACATGCTACGTCAATTGTCCAACCTTGACCATCAATCACGGGTCTCCCTCTCAATCTAAAAGGACACTCACATTTCTTGGTGTCGGCATCCCTCACAGGCTGCGGGTTCTTCCAAGGTCTATATTTCCCGCTTCTCTCACAAGCAAGAATTAACTTTGTCTTCGTTCCTGGACGTCCTGTGCTTTTTTCAGACCTAAATATGACAACAACAATAATACCATGTCGCTTGCCAACTTCTCTGACCCATCTCAATAGATCATTTCGGGTGGCAAACACCTACAAAAACACAAACGACAAAACTGTAAAAAATAATGTTAACAAATCATAAATGTTTTACTTCTCACATTTAATACCTCTTCAGTGGTGAATGCATCAGTACAATCCACCAACTGTGAGCCCTCAGTACAATCCACGTCGTCGCGCTGTGCGTCATCATATTCTTGCTCAGAGTCCATTTACTGGGGGTTAAACATTGACAAAATTGCATCAGAAAAAATTAGCAAACATGTTGTACAAAACTGGTTTCCACAACAGTCACGTTACGTGAATCCAAATCAAATACCAATACGTGAATTCAATTCACGTAAACATACGTGAATTTAATTCACGTAAAACCTGTAAATTGCAAATCCATAGTTACGTACATGAATTAAGTTCACGTAGGTGTACGTGAATTGAATTCACGTATGTATTGTGGACTTGCGAGTTATAGGCGGTATGTGAATTGAAATCACGTACGTGTTGAAAATCAAAATATAACGTACGTGAATTAAGTTCACGTACGAACCCAAAACGCAGAAAAAATGTGCGAATGAGACACGAAAATGGGCACTTACCAAAGCTAATAAAAGTAGAAGGGAAGCCTTTGAGTCACCTTCGCCAACATTCATGAGATACAGAGAGTGGAAAAGGGTGTGGAGAAGAGAGAGGTGAAAGAACGGAGAAGAGAGAGTTGAGAGAGTGATGAATTTTGATAAATAAATTTAAATATAAGGGAAGGGCATTTTTTGTATTATGAATTTCATTAATGTGTCAGCGGGTGTTGAGTCAACAGAAAACAAGGGGGTGTGGTTAGTGCCACCCCTAGCTTAACACAAATGCAAAAACCAATGCCTGCTGTCATGTGCAGCACTTCACAGTTCACACAGTCTTGATGGAAAAACTTGCACAACATGCTTGTTAACATGCTTAGAATACAGAGATTATGTTTGGTAACATTTTATAGACTCCTGCTATCTAAGAAGGTGATCCCGAATGCTTCAATTGAAGGGTGTATTCTTGAAGTTTTAAGTGTGGCATTGCAAAACTGTTTGGAAATGAACGTTTCTGCATAATCCAATTTTTAAAACAGAATGTGGAGGAGGCATTTAATAGCAAGGAATGTAGATAACAATGATTCAAGTAGTACCTAAAAGCAGAAATCACTAATTGGAAGTGAAAAGTGGCTAGCTAGAATTATCATGGTTTGAGTGCAAGTGTGCAAAATTTTATTTTGCTGCATAATCTACATTCCTAAAGCCTAGAGACAAAATTGTGTATTCTTAATTGAACCTTAGAAAGGGTAAGGCAGCAGGAAAATGGATTTAAGAGAATTTGACTACCTGAGACAACAAGCTAGGTACTAGTAAAGTAAACTAAAAGCTCATTGGAGATACCTCGGATATAATTTGCTGCATAATTTCTGGTTTATGCAGAACAAGAAGTCATTTTTTGAAGCAAACACCACATTATAAGTATTCTAAGTGTAGGAAACAATTCTTTGAGGGTTGGGTATGAGTGACCTATGATCTGGAGCAAGGAAAGCTGGAAATTTCTGGTTTATGCAGAATGAGAATGCAGACACTACATTATAAGCATTCTAAGTGTAGGAACGAAGTTCAGTCATTTTGCCAAGACCAATTGCAAGGTCTGCAAAAGGCTTCCTTAGGAGCAAAAATTTTGAGTCCAAACTTGGAGAAGAAAAAGAGAATTAAGAACTCAGAGGTGTTTATAAAAGCTAGGCTTCAAAATACATTATCTTTCAATAACAATCAAAATAATAATACAAAAGTATCATTTTATTCATATGCTGGCTTGTACATTTTACAAAGAAGCTTCAAATTGGTAGTAGTGGGGAAATAAAAGTTTCCTAAGCAAGTGCTGCATGGACGATACATACAAGTACTATAGAGTAAGGAAAAATTGGGGAAAAAAAAATTAAAAATACAAAGAATCTTTCGTGCAGGGGGAAAGAGACCATTCTATCTCTTTTGGAAGTTGAAGGCCTTGATTGCAACAGCGAAAATAAATGCAAAGAGAACCGCGATCCCAGCAACCACGATTGCACAATATCCTATGAAGTCATGTTTGATACCAAAAAAGTCTTCAAGGAAAGTTTTCACATCCTTTCCACTTTCAGTTGTCATTACAGTAGTAATATCTCCAAATTGAGATGCAACCAATCCATAGATGGTCCAGGCCACTGGACATGCCCAATAGTACCATCTCCACCACACTGGAATGCTCTGTAATAAAAAGTTAAGATAAAAAAGAAAAGTTAGCATACATGTAATATACATTATACATACATCCAATAAATCATGGTCCTATGTTCTATCTCAATGCATTCTATACTTACAGGTCTTGCGACGACAAATCCTGAAAATAGGTTCCAAAGTGCATAAAATGCAGCAGCCACAATGGAAGCAACATGGTGATTTGGTGTCACTGCCACAGCCATCATGCCATAGAAGGTGAAGTAGAGCAATGTGAAGTACATGAAAAATAGATACCAAAAGAATTTCTCTGCAGTCCAGTCAAATCCAATCATGGCATAGACTATGACACCATATGTCACGGCTTGTGCAAAAACATAAGGTAACTCTACCAGAATCTGTGACAACAAGGGAAAAAGGTGTGTTAACAAGAGTATTTCTAGTTTGCAAACTAAATTAAATAATGTCAGTAGAATTAAAAAAGATTATAGTTACCTGTGCAAATGCATAGGGTAAAGCAGAATACATTCCAGCAGCTTTTTCTCTATAAAATACAGTTCTTTCAACTGCAACCACTGGCTGCACAGAAGAAGAATTCTGTACCCCAAGGAAGAGAACAGCAGTATACATTGAACCCACAGCATTCAACAGGTCTTGTCTGCTTGAGCTGTAAGTCATCAGAAGGAATCAGAATTCCAGTGTAAATAAATAGGGTGATGAGATGACAAAATATAATGTTTGGTGAATAATATGAATTTATTTTCAAATTCAATGAAGTTCGACTTACTGTTTGCCTCCGAGGTCCCAGAACATTGTTCCAAACATCAGGGCTATGAAGGTAGTGAAGAAAAATCTCACAGCAGTGTATGGTGGATTACGCCAATATGACCAACGTTGTTTCCATAAGCAGGCTTGGCATTGGACCCAGAAAGACTGCGAGAATTGGGTAGGGAAATGAAGATCCTTTGAACCAGGAGCAGGTTGGCCTAGTTCTTGTATAAGTTGCTTGTTTCTCCTGAAGAGCCATGCAAAACAATTTAAGCATTTTACAAATCAAGAAAACAAGCTACAAAAATAGTTACTATAGTTGATCGATTCATATCAATATGCATTAGCTTACCTATGTAGATCTGAATTTTTGTATAAGTCAGTAAAATCAACACCCAAATTGACTTCTTGTGCTGTCGTTGTAACTTCCAACATCCATGTTGCTGGGTTATATCCGTCTTTTATTTTGCTCACCCCTTCAATGCTCTAGACAACGGAAATTATTTGAAAACTTTAGTAACTAATTACAATCAAGAACTATAGTCACTCACTTTAGTTAATAATGAATATAAGTAGGATCCTACCTCGAAGTACTTGATCAAATGGGTAGAATGACGACCGAGTGGTCCAACGTATATTTCTTGTCCTCCACGCTTCATTAGGAATAGCTAGAATTGCATATAATATGACATGTCAGATTCAAGTCTAAGGTATCATCATTTGCTAGTGCTAATTTATTATCATCACTTACCTCATCAAATGCTTCAAATATGTCAATGCTAGGCTGATGGATGGTACACACAACTGTTCTTCCCGTATCCACTGTATTCCTGACTGTTCTCATAACAATTGCAGCAGCTCTTGCATCTAAACCAGAAGTGGGCTCATCCATGAAAATTATGGATGGATTGGCCACTAATTCAACTGCAATAGTCAGTCTCTTGCGTTGTTCAGTTGAGAGACCACTCACACCAGGCAAACCAACCAAGGAGTTCCTCAATGGGTTCAACTCCACCAGGTCCATGACTTCGTCAATGAACATCTGCAACCATATGTCAAATCCAAAAAGTCAGAACAATTTATCAACCTCTAATAGCTTAAAATTTTCATTATGAGAAAGGAAAGCCATAGGGGCATGGTTCTTGTGTTGCATTGCAGGTGCTAACTAACCTTTCTGGTCTTGGAATCAACTCCGGAAGGTAAACGAAGCCACGCCGAGTAAAGCAAGGACTCGTAAACTGTAACATGAGGTGAATGGATATCATTCTGCTCACAGTAGCCAGAGATTCTAGCAAATGTTTCTTGCTTTTTAGGGTACCCAGAAATTTTGATGCTTCCATCAATATATCCACCAGTTTTCCTACCAGCCAAAACATCCATCAAAGTTGTCTTACCAGCTCCACTTACACCCATCAAAGCTGTAAGAACACCAGGCCTGAATGCGCCACTAACACGATTCAAAAGCAGTAATCTGTCCTCTTGAACACCTTGTTCCTTCATTTCCTGCCAGTTGAAATCGAAAGAGTCAGGATACTAAAGCATAGTTGAGTTGGAAATCAAAATGCTTAACATATCATTTTGAGCATGACTTACCTGTGGCATGTCAACAGAGTATATGATTTCATCAAAAGTGATAGAATGTGGTTCAAAAGGAAGAACCATTCCTTTTTTCTTTCCGTGGCTAGACTCCACGATAGAATCACCTCTTCCTGAACCATCTGTATGACAATTGAAAAATATTCAGCGACTAAAGTTCTTCTACAGTTCATGAGTGATGTATATATAAGCAAGATAGCTCACCTATGCGTGGCAATTCAACTTCTTCTACAGTTCTATCATCGGCATCTGAATCTTCAGTTATTGTTGCTTGAAGCTTATCAAATGCTGCACATTAAGATGCATATTACCTATCAATAAAATCTTGCATCACAGTAAGAATTTTAATGCACAAGTGATGTGAAAAATACTCACGGCCTAGTACATCAAGAGCCACACCAAACAACATGTTCAAAAGGAGCACAAATCCAGCCAATGCCCCAAGGCCTATCCAATACCAATATGCATGTGGGAAGAACCCACGGGTATCTAGGTATGTTTTTCCCAAATCAAAGGTAGCCTGCAATTGAATGGCAAATAAACTAGGCATGTAAGTTTCTTAACCAAAAGTAGAAGAATTCTGATGTTGCAAGCAAGCTCAAGAAATTACATTGTGCCAACTGTTCCCAAGAAATTCATTGGCCATCAAAGCATTCTGCCCATACATTAAAGGTGAGATCCAGTAACCCCAAATCCACCAGCTTTTGATATCCTCTGTTTCATCAGCAATAAAATGCAAGAAGCATTAATTAGCTAAGGTTTCATTTCATTATGAGATAATAAATTTAACAATCCTTTTTTCTTTTTCAACTTACTTCTAGAGAGAATGAAGCCACCCAATACAAGAAGTGTAAGAACTGCAAAGGACCCAAATGTGTTGGCTACAATCATGTTTCTACCCAATGCTGCAGTAGCTCGGAACAATGCAGAAGCCATTTGACTGACGAAAAACAGCAAAAGAAACTGCTTGAACAACCTGCACAAAATTCAACACCTCACATCATAAGTAGCATGCAAATGCAAACAAGTTTAGTAGAAGCAGAATTCACAATCACATGCTCCAAAAAGAGAAAAGAAGCTTCATTTACCTCCCAACATTTGGATCAAATCCAATAACATAGTAGGTTAGAAACACCCAAACAGCAACCTCCACTATTGTGACAGGAATCTTGAGAATCCATGAAGGAATAGCATATGCCCACGAAGGATAAAATAGAAGGTCCCGTTGCTTGTAGAAAACGGGAAGCTTAGCAATGGTCATAGAAATCTCAGCCAAGCCGTTGAACATAAACATCACTAATGTGAAAAACAAAGCACCAGCATAATCACCCGCATCGTCCTGATCATTGTGATGCATCTCAGTCCGAAAAAACAGTGTCATTGCTATTAATGCCATGACGAAAAGCTGAAAAACAAAACATCAAGAGCAAAATGTTAAGTCAAAATCATGCAAGTATTATAATTACACTTACATAAGTGAAAGATAGTATTTATTTACTTAGTTATATAACAGAGCTAGAACTGACCTGACTTAGCTTGAAGATGTAGACAAATGAATTCCTTTTCATAAGCAGATACTCTCTTGAGAAGTTAGCCTTTAAGAGCTCCTTCTTATTAAGACCATACTCTTTGGTGGTTAAAGCAGCTGGGTGGTTCTTAGACTTGTCAAATGGAACAGCAATCTCCTCTGCAAGTTTCCTACCAATATGGAAGGACTGAAATGCCTCGGCAAATTGAGTGACAGTTACAAATCTGTATGGTTCATTTCTGCGCACCCAATACTGTGCCTGATCCTTTTTTGAAGTTACTTCTTGAAGAAAGTCAGCAACTCCTTTCCTCTCAGGACATTTGAAACCCATAGATTCAAAAAAGTCCAGAACATATTCACGAGGGCCATGGTACACAACTTGGCCATCAGAGATTAAGATAATGTCATCAAAAAGATCATAAGTCTCAGGTGCTGGCTGGAGCAGTGATATAACTGCAGTGCCATTCATAATATGAACATATTGCCTCAAAGAGCTCACAATCTGAAAAGTTGTGGAGCTGTCCAACCCAGTGGATATTTCATCCATAAATAGTGCATTGGCTGGTCCAACCAACATCTCTCCTGTAGTCACACGCTTCCTTTGTCCCCCAGAGATACCACGCAACATTTCATCCCCCACCATAGTATCAGCACATATATCCAACCCCAAAATCTGCAAAAATATACAGTAGAAAACTAAATACCTTGGTTTTATAAGAATCTTTAATGTATGACATGAAACTGAATCCTATTTTGGTATGCAAGACATAACAATGAACTTTAGTTTAGTATTACCTTCAGTACATAATCCGTTGATATGCTTGACTCCTGGCCTTCAGTTGCAATTGCCTGTTATGCCAAAAGGCAATCAGATGTAAAAAATGGTTCATTATATCGACTTACTATTTAAAGATTGATAATAGCTTCTCTTATATACCTTCATGTAGACATCAATATCTGGGTCAGGCTTGATATTTGCTGCCTTCTCTCTTCTAGACAGCTCAGACAACATGTCTGTTGATCCCAAAAATAATAACCAGTCAAGCTTAGGCAACATAACTCCCAAATTAGATTTTGAAAACATTAATAACAAGGTGGTAAAAATGGACTAACCATAACGGGATCCAACTCCTTGGCACCTTGCTGAGAAAGCCAAGGTTTCCCTCACAGTCATTTCTCCAATATGAACATCATGTTGGCTGATATAGGCAGCAGTTCTTTGAGGTACAAACTCATTGAGTCCATGCCCATTGTATGTCACACTCCCAGATAGCTGTAGGAATCAAACATTGGTATCCAAATTAGATTTTTTTTGTAAAAAAAAAAAAAAAAAAAGATTACTATTTTTGCTAATGAATTATATGATGATGATATTAAAAGGAGATGTCATTAGTTCACCTGAAGACTTGGATCAAGCTTTCCTGATAAGGCCAAAAGGAGTGTGGTCTTTCCTGAACCAGGAGGACCCAAAAGCAGTGTCATCCTGCGAGGTTTAATGATCCCGCTAACATCTTTAAGAATAGTCACATGTTTCTTTTTGCTTGGGATAATATGCAGCAAATTCAGGAAACCCTGGAACAAGACCAATAAGAGAAAGATTGTGAGGCTAACTGCAAAAGTAAAACAGAACAAAGAAAAACCTTAAATCATTTAATCAACTCCTTACCTCTACTACATTAGTAGTAGCATTAATGAAACTAGGCAAAGCTCTGCTTCCCACAAAAGCCTCAGCATCAATTTTCAGGTGCTCATATCTAACTTCAATTGTTGGAATATCAAGCCCAACTCTATATTTACCCAAAAAAAAAAAGCATGAGTCATGAGATAGATAAGGAACTTATTAACAAAACTAAGAAAAGAAAAGAATGCAATGATTTCCCTTTTAGTTACCTATCAATTCTCTCCTTGAGCTTCAACAAAAACCCCTCATTGTCTTCTTCAGCAACCTTGACTAACCTCTCCAAAAGTTTCTGCCTTTCTTGAAACCCAAGATCAGTGACATCGATTTCACTGGCGGGTCCATGAGAAGTGGTCAACAACCCTTTTCTGAGACGGTTGTAAGTAGGGAGTTTTTCAAGAGCAGCCCATTTGAGGGCTTCTTCATCATCCTCTTCACGAGATGACTTTGAGAAAACCTCCACTCCACTGCTTCTCCATACCGTAGAACTTCTCGCTCTTAAACTATTACTTGCCCTGTATATATCTGTTCCTTCCATTATTATTGCTGTTACCCAATAACAACAACAACTTCCTACTTCAACACCAGCTTAGTTTGTTTCTTCTTTTTCTTCTTCAAGCTAATGTGATGAATTGAAAGCAAACAACACACAGAAAGAATCAAAGAATGATGCAAAAATAAAAGAGAGAGGAAGAGAAAGGTTTGTTGTTTGAGATGTTTGTTTGTTGCTACTATTGAGCTTTCTCTTCCTTGAAAAGGTAATGAATGTTGGATGGGAAAACATGTCTCTATTTAATAATGCCTTTGATTCAAAAAGACAGGCGGCGATTGAAGAGTCAAACGTTGAAATTTACGGATTTTTTTTTTAATTTTTTTAATAATAAAAAAAAATACAAGCAGTCAGCAAGGAATGCAGAGAAGAGAGAAGAGAACACGCGGGGAATTTATTTCCAGTGGTCAAATAAAGAAAGAGGAAATTTCCCGCTACCTTGGTTTATTCATCTTGAGAAAATAGAATAGATGTGTACCTAGTAACGTGTCCTAAAGTATCAGGAATGTTATTTTGACACAAAAAATTGACAACTAACCGACATCAGGTTAATGATGTATAAAAGTTTGGTTAATGCAGTTCAGTAGATGGTTAACAATGAATTCTATCAATTAACCAAATATTTGCATTATTAACCATTCACTTATTAACCATCTACTGAACTGAATTAACTAAACTTTTGCCCGTCATTAACCAGGTGTCGCTGGGGTGTCAATTTTTTGGTGTCAAAATAACATTTCTGTAAAGTAAAGTGCACGGGTTCTGGAACTACCAACGTCCCATTTGTTTTAGATTCGGGTAGAATTGATTGTGAAGAATTTCGTTAAAAAATTTGATTTTAAAAAAATCGAGTTTAAAAAATTTGATTTGTGTTTGGTAATGATAGTTTAAAAGTGAGTTCAAAAGAATTGATTTGTGTTTGGTAATGATCGTAAAATCACTTTTGATGTGTAAATATAAAGAATTTTGTGGGTCCCACACCTAAAATCAATTATACCAAACGGAAAAGCTTGGATGTTATTGCTTCTACTAGAATTGATTCTAGAGTGCAAACGAGATTCTAAAATCTGCTAAATCTAAAACAAATGCATAAATAGTAATTAAAAAAAAATACTGAAATAGATTTTGGGTCCAAACTGGATTCTAAAATCTTAAACAAACTGGCGACAAATTCTAGGGTGGGAAAGCAAGGTGGGTATACCCCACCATGCACAAGTGACTTCCACCCTTAGATTAATGAGGTCTACCGATCTCAGTCCACACTAACCACACCAAATCATTTCTTTTCACCTCTCTCTCTTTCTCTCTCCCCCTCCTAGAAACAACCTCCGATGGTAACACCATTGCATTCTCCATTCTCCCGCCACCATGTCAGTGTCGCGCACCCTCCACCTCCAACTCTTGACTCCACTACACACAACCTTCCACCACACCCACACCTCTCACCTCCCAAACTTTCCTTCCCCCGTCGCCGCTTCCTTGTCAAATCGTTTCGGTTCTCTCTCTTTCTTTCTTTCTTTCTTTCTTTCTTTCGTCTGAGCGGTTTCAATTTGGAGGTCTCTCTCTCTAACGCGTGCGGTTGTTTCTGAATTCAAAGATCTCATCGTTTCGGTCTCCGATTTGAACTGAGCGATTCGACGCTTCCGGTGCGGTGCACAGGGTGGTAATGCGCCTGAGAATTCGAGGTTTTTCCATTGCTTCTCGAACTCATTTCTTCGGTTCGAATTTGGAACCGTTTTTGGATCGAGGAAAACGAAATTGAAGTGTTGTGATTGTTATTGTTGTTGTTTGAGATTGAATCGGTGGTTTTACGGTTCGGTAATTGCTGCATTGACTTGGGAGTGGGGTTGGTTATGAAGGAGGTATTGTGGGGGAGAGAGAGCAAAAGAGGGAAGGTGATTTGGGAAGGGTTGATGATGATGGGTTTGAAAGAGGAGAGTAACGGTAAGATTGAGAAGCTGAAGAATACAGTGTCGTCTAGGTCGTCGAGGATGAAATTGTGGATGATACGGGCTACCACATCGGTGTTACTGTGGACCTGCATCGTTCAGTTAACTGCATTCAGTGACATGTGGGTGCCTAGAGTTTTCAAAGGTTGGCCTTCTTGTTTTTCACACGAATCCGCACTCATTGAGTTGCCTTCTACATCTCCATCATCTACAACCTCCACACTGGAAGGAGAGAGAATCATGAAAGGATTCTCCCACACTGGCGGTGGAGAGAGCGGACAAAGACGAGAGGGAGAGAAATAGGAAGATTATATGTTGTTCGCGGTGCATGATAAGATCTGTTAGTCAAGTTTATTTGAGAGTCAAAATTACTTGTGCACGGTGGTGTTACCCACTATGCTTGTTCACCATGAAAGCAGCCACAAATATTATGTAATATTGGTTTCATGTAATATTGGTTTCATTTGTCAAAAAAGATGTAATATTGGTTTCGGAAAACAAGTATTATGTAATATTTTATTTTATATATTCGATTTAATTCAAAAATAACCACGCTTAACGTAAAAAATATATAAAAATTAAATAAAAATAAACCCCTTGAAAACTCAGTTTATGCAGGCAGACCCATTTGCTAGTCTTCTTTATTTATTCATGGAGATTTGGAGAAGTATATCGCGAGTGTTTTTTGTGACGGGATCTTTAGACGTGGGATCAATGAAGGCAAAACTATTTGTGTTTATCTTATATGTTTACTTTAATTTACTTCTGTATGTTTTTAAACGTTAATTTTGAGACAAGTTATTGACTGATCTACAACTATTAATGCATATATGTCACTAATACAATCTACTGTATTAATTGTGCAATAAAATTAGAACTAAAAAAACTATTGTAAAAAGGTAAAAACGGACTAATTTGGTCAATATTGTCAACATTTTAAAACATGTGAGACTAAGTTGTAACTAAATTTAATATTAAAGGACTAACTTAACACAAAAAAATAAAAGTCTGTAGTGAAATTTTAAAAGTCTATGGGCCCTCATGGTTTTGTCCTTAAAAAACGCCTCGTTGAGTTAAGGCATGTGAATATTTATAAACTCTACTTAGTCTTGATTTCCAAGCAATGTGAGATTTATTGGTGTATCCGGAACAATAACAATAATAATAATAATAATAATGAAGGGCATGAGCATGTTCTAGTATCAAGTTTGGATAAAAAGAAAAACTGGATCCAGTTGTCGTCAATTTTGTTCCCCTGATTGAAACTATTGACTTAAGGTTTGTGTTTGGCTTTAACTTGAACCGTTAAAATAGGAAAATTAACTGCTACGCACAACTATTGTAATCGAGTACTATTGTCTATCTAGAAGTTGAATACTTATTGCCCCAAAGTTACTTTCAACGCTGAGAAGAACAGATCAATTTTGTTGACAAATGACTTATTTCATTTTCTTCGTCAATCCATCTAGAAATCCAAAAGTCAAGGTTGTGATTTTTCTAGTTAATTGCCAATATTTGGGAAGTGAAAACTCAAAAACTGTACACGTGAGATTTCAACTTTTGAAGCATTTTTTAGAAAAAGAAATTTCTGTGACTGACGTCCTTGCTGATGAGATAATATCAGTTTATTCTAACTATTACTGCTTATTTTTATCAAATTTATGTCAAAGGATTCTTGGGAGGTTCCTGTGGAATTGATTTTCACACAAATGACACAATGTCATGCCTTATCTGTCTTTCCATCTTCAAATTGAATGTAAACCTGAAAAATACAGATATTTTCCCTCTCGTGTAAGTAACATTTCAGCCGTATTGGTCAAGGTCCTAAATTAACTCCCAACAACTTTTTTTATATTGGATTTTTTTTTTTTTGACTCAAAATATTGGAATTTTCATCTCTTTTTTTTTGTTTCTTAATTTATTATTATTATTTTGAAAAGTTTATTTTATTATTTTTCTTTCTCAATTATTTATGCTGAGCTGAATAACACCAACGAGTGGGCTTATTTTATTAATTTTCTTTCTCTATTTTTTTTTGCCGAATAGTAACAGCAACAAGTGGGCTTAGCCGCCTTTTTTTAATCCTATAGTATAGCTCTGGGAACAATAACACTCTCCTCATTTTGACCTTTTTCAATTTAAGTAAAAAAATTTATGCATTTGGTTTAAATTTAAATCAAATATATGAATTTTTTTACTTATAATCGACTCCGAAAGGAGCTTTTGTCTACATCATCATCATTATTATGTATTTAGTCTAAATTTAAATTAAATATATGAATTTTTTTACTTATAATTGACTCCGAAATGAGTTTTTATCTACATCATCATCATCATATTTTTTAAATAATGGACAATAAAATTTGAATCTATAATACGATATAAATCACTTACTCCGTAATTATTAATTCAATTCTAGTTCTTTCAAGGCAAAATTACTTTAAAGGTTTTTTATTTTAATTTAAAATTGGCTTAAATATGAAATTGGTCTCAAAAATTCGTGAAGTTTGTTTTTGATCCCCCAAAAAAAAATTGAAGGTTTTTACTCCCCTAAATTTGATAATATTTTTCCGTTAGTCCCTGTCGTTGACGCCGTTATGATTTTAGCCCCTCAAAAATTCTAAAAGTTCATTTTTAGTCCCCAAAAATTCTAAAAGTTCGTTTTTAGTCCCCAAAAATGTCGCCACATAAGCGCCACAAAACGGCGTCAGCGACAGGGACTAACGGAAAAACATTTTCAAATTTGGAGACTAAAAACCTTCAAATTTTTTTTGGGGACCAAAAACGAACTTAGCGAATTTTTTGGGGACCAATTTCATATTTAAGCTTGATCTGGAGTGGCCAAAAAGGCCCACTCCGCACCGAACCGATCCGACCCGAATAGGCCAAAGGCCCATTTCGGTCAATCGACCCGACCCAGGAGGTCCGTCCTCGGGACAACAAACCGTAGGGATCAAATCGCCACGGCGCGAAGCCCTAGAGTACAAGCATTGTGGCGCTAGCCCTAAAAGCAACCTTATCCGCACATAACCCTAGAATCAACATCGACTGTCGGATACATCCAACGGCTGATAATCGATCTAGGGTTACTTGAGGATATTCACACGTCAGCAACCTGACCTCAGCTATAAAAGGTCCATGACCTAATCAATAAAAGTACGCACTGTTCATTTCCTCACCTCACCTGATTCTGATACTGACTTAGGCATCAGAGTGTGTGCAGGTACACCCCCCACCGTCGTGCTCCGCCATGCCCGCCGTTCGTGACCCTACTCCGGCCACTTCTGAGATCCACTTCGGATCAATGGCGCCGTCTGTGGGAACGAGATTCTTGTTCCTTTGTCAAATCCTTCGATTTACCATGGGCGGACCAAAACGAAACACCACGCGGAATACGACCCGCATACCCACACTCCCTGAGAGTCTTGAACAGGACGATGAGATCCTTGTCGCCGTCGAAACCGAGCCTCACTCAGGCCCGCAGGGAGAGACCATTTCGACCGTCGAACCGGGGACAGTACCGGCTCCCGAACCGCAGCCTACCCTCGTTACTACTACCGCTGTCAACGAGGTGCTCAACCTCGTCCGACAGCAAACGGAGGCCCTAGCGGCGCAAAACCTTCGTCTCATCAACATTGAAGACAAGCAGAATGATTTGTCTAAAAAGGTAGACGCCTATCGTTAGTCTCAGCACCGGACCTCTTCGGACCGGCGAGAAGCCTCCGAAGACCGTGACACGACTCCGGGCAGATCTGGCGAGCGCCAAGCTTCTAGCCCCAGATCTCCCACTCGCTCTTCTCTGGGAACGAGATCTTACGTTCCGTCTTCCCCGAGCCGCAGTTCACAACAAAGGTCTCGAACTCGCTACCGATACGCTGATTGATCTTCCCTGCGTCGCTGTTCGCCAGGGGGCTCGGGCTTCTGTCGGCGTCGAACTCCGGGACGCTCATCTCTTCCACGTTCATCACCATCCAGGATCCAGCGTCACCGTAGATCCGCTGAGCAATCTTCACGTAGGGTCTTTATCGAGCACCCCCTCTTCCACCGTTCCCAATCCCCCCAGGGATCGCGAGAATGCGTTCACCGCCACCGACACCGTCGTTCGACGCGCGTGTCTCCTCAAGGGCAAAACAGCCACGTCCGACGTTCACGAGCGAGTGTTACTCCTCCAAGACGTTGTCGACCGTCGGCTTCACCTTCCTATCACAATTCTGAATCTCCCACTACGTATTACGGAACACACGCTTCCGAGGATACCGACGATCACTTCGCTTTCGGTCCCTTCACTACAAGGGTGGCTTGGTTTTCGATCCCGAAGGCCCTTTAAAAGCCTCCCCCGCTCGAGATCTATGACAGTACATGAGATCCCGGTGAATACATCGGCTGCTTCGACACCATAATGGGGTTTCACTGCGCTAAGGGTCCAATAATATGCAAGATTTTCCCGCTCACCCTAAATAAAGCAGCCCTCACATGGTTCCAGGGACTGAAGGCGAAGTCCATAGACTCTTGGTCTGAGCTCACCGCTCAATTTTGCTCTCATTTCACTACTTCTCGCGTTCAACCTAAGTCGGTTGCTATGCTGTAAGTGATTCACCAACGGAAGGATGAACCTCTTTGAGATTACATCGAACGCTTCAACAAGGAAGCAGTGTTCGTCAAACACACATCCGATGAGATGAAACTATACTTGCTGGAACTGGGTTTGCTCGAAGATAGCCTCTTCAGCATCAATGTCGGGGTCGATAAGCCCGACAGTCAGAACGACTTCCTCCGATGTGTGGAGAAGTACATAAACTTCGAAGAGAAACAAATGGCTTCGAGGTCAAAAAGGAGAACCGCCCAGAAAAAAAGTTCTGGGTATAAGGAAGATCGGTTGCGCCGAGACAAGGACCTCAAAGGTCCCCCTATGAGGTACGAAGAATACACCCCACTGAACACCTCCCGATCTCGCATCCTGCATGAGTGCGCCAGCGCGGAGTTTAAAGATGCGGGAGTATGATTCCCTAAACCTCTGAAAGAGCGGCCTGGAACCGATAAGTCGAAGTATTGTAGATTCCACAAAAGTGCGGGTCACAACACTGACGAATGCGTTCAGCTTAAGGATGTCATCGAATCCCTCGTCCAGAAGGGAAAATTACAGAAATACACGAAAACGAGGTCCAGCGAAGGACGAGACCGATCTCGATCCCCCTGACCTAAGCTCGACAACAACTCCGCCCTGACCCAGACAGAAAATCACCCTCATTAGGCCGACAAAGAAAGGGCTAGGCCCCCACCTGTGGCCTTGGTAATTTCCGGAGGCTTGACAGGACGGGGTGAACCTTCCATCAATTCTGCCAAACGAAAGATGCGAGAGACGATGTCCATAACCCCTGTCTACCCACCTGTCAACCGACCAAGCTCAAGTCGGCCACCTTTGGCCTTTTAATATGAAAACATACTGACATCATGTTTGTCCACAACCAAACCTTTGGGCTACATCGGGCTAATGGTCACGTTCGACGACAAGCCCGAAACTAGAACCGTCAAAGTTCAATTCATTGTCCTTCCATGTCCATCACCATACAACTGCATCCTAGGACGACCTACCCTGGGAGAATTAGGAGCAGTAACTTCTACCGTCCACCTCAAAATGAGATTCCACTCATCCGAGGGCAAGATAATCACGATCCATGGCGATCTCGAGGCAACCAGGCACTGTTACCTGCTGTCAATAAAAGGCAAGAAAGCAAAACAGCCCCACCAAAAAAGAACATCGAATCATCTGATGTCAATCTCGTGGACTTCGATGACAGAATTGAACCCGAGAAAGAGATCAAAGAAGACACAGACCCGGTCGCAAAAGAACTTCAAAGAGAAATATGTCGGCCCATTCCAGATGGGGAATTTCTGAAGGTCCAGCTAGGGGAAGATCCGACGAAGACTGTTCAGATCGGAATCGACCTTCCCCCTGAGGTAAAGGACGACCTAATCAAGTGCCTAAAAGCCAACGCCGACCTCTTCGCATGGACTACAACCGACATGCCAGAGATTTCTCTCGACATCGCATGCCATCGTCTAGCCCTGGATCCCTCTGTAAAGTGGGTCGCACAGAGGATGAGGAAGCAATCCCCTAAGAAGGCCATTAGTGATTTAATTAAGGCTAACTTTGTAAGGGAGGTCAAGTACACAACTTGGCTCTCAAATGTAGTCCTCGTTAAGAAATCTAATGAAAAATGGAGAATGTGTGTTGACTATACCAATCACAATAAGGCTTGTCCTAAAGACGCCTATCCCCTTCCCAATATCAACAAACTCGTGGATAACTTCTCGGGTTTTCGATTACTGTCCTTCATGGACGCGTATTCTGGGTACAACCAGATACCGATGAATCCTGTCGACCAGGAAAAGACCGTATTTATGACTAACGACAGCAATTACTGCTATAAAGAAATGCCTTTCGGTCTCAAAAACGCCGGGGCAACTTACCAACGCATGATGAACAAAGTCTTTAAAGACCAGAACGGCAACGTGCTCGAAGTATACATGGACGACATGATCGTCAAATCGGCCGAGGAGCCAAATCATGTGGCCGACCTTTCAAACGTCTTCGAACAAGCGCGCCGACACAACATGAGACTTAACCCTGAGAAATGCACGGTTGGTGTCAAAACGGGCAAATTCCTGGGCTTCTACCTAACAGAGCGCGACATCGAGGTGAACCCCAACAAATGTCGCGCCATCACCAAAATGAGACATCCGAAGTCAAAGAAAGATGTGCAACAACTGACAGGGTTGATAACCGCCCTAACCAGATTCATATCCAAGTCTGCCCAAAGAGCACTTCCTTTCTTCAAATTACTGAAGAAAGGGGTGCAGTTCGAATGGACTTCGGAATGCGAAGAAGCCTTCACGAGCTAAAAGAAACACCATCGACTCCGCCAGTTCTAACGAGGCCCTGTGTTGGAGAAACCCTGTATCTATACCTGGCAGTCTCCGAAGAGGCTCTTAGTGTTGTTCTGGTCAGAGAGACAACAGAAGGGCAAAAGCTGGTTTACTTCATAAGTAAAACGCTCCAAGGTCCCGAACTCCGATATCAGAAAATCGAAAAGGTCGCTCTAGCGCTGGTCATTTTAGCAAGGCGACTACGATAATACTTCCTATTTCACCACATTGTAGTTCGAACAGACTAACCAATTAAACAAGTCCTCCACCGGCTCGACCTGGTAAGACGAATGATTAATGGTCCATAGAGCTCTCAGAATTCAGCATTTCCTTTGAATCTCGGCAGGCAGTCAAAGCCCAAAGCCTGGCCGACTTCATAGCAGATATGAACTCGACGTCCGAAGACTCGAGCACCAGATGGACCATCCACATCGACGAATCTTCGAATTCGAAGGGGAGCAGAGCTGGCCTGATCATGGAAAATGCTGAAGGTTTGACAATCGAATTCTCTCTAAGCTTTTTGTTCCACACATCGAACAATCAGGCCAAATACGAGGCATGCATCGTCAGGTTGACATTTGCTCGCGATCTAGAGGCCTCCGAAGTCAGTTTTCGCACTGATTCCTAATTTGTAACATCCCAAGTCAATGGGGAATATCAAGCAAAGAACCCCCCTGCTACAGAAGTACCTGGTCGTAGTCAAGAAACTGATGAAAAGCTTCCAGAAAATAGAGATCATACACGTTTCTCGAGAGTAGAACTCGACAGCCGATGTACTCTCTAAACTGGCAAGCATGAAGACAACGAGAAACAAAAGATCGGTCATTCAAGAAACCTTTCCCATCCAAGCATCATGACCACATCGGGGATCCCGAACTCCCCAAATGGAACAAAACGTAACCTCATTACCCCTTCGGTGTGCACAATCACTGACTTCGGTAACTCATGGATGACGCCAATCCTCAAATACATTTGCCAAGGCGAACTTCCTCTCGATGACAAGGCAACATCAAAAATTCACTGCAGAGCGTGCTCATACTCCATCATCAAAGATCGCCTATATCGAAGAGGCTTTTCAGCACCTCTTCTGAAGTGCCTTGACACTGTTGAGGTCCAATATGTACTCGCCAAAATCCACGAGGGCGTCTGTGGTCAGCACCTCGGTGGGCGATCTTTGGCCAGGAAAACATTGCAAGCCGGTTACTACTGGCCGACCATGGATGCGAATACCATCGCCTATGTGAAAAAGTGTGAGAAATGTCAAAAGCACGCCGATGTACATAGCGTCTCTCCTTGCGAGATGACTGCTCTATCTTCCCCCTGGCCCTTCGCCTGGTGGGGAATCGATCTCTTCGGGCCGTTTCCTATGGCCCCGGGCCAAATCAAATACTTGGACGTAGTAGTGGACTACTTCACAAAATGGATCGAAGCCGAACCGGTGGCAAAGATCACGACCAAAAACATGATCAAGTTCTTCAAAAAGCAAATCCTCACGAGGTTCGGTATTCCCGAAGTCGTCATCACCGATAACGGGATACAATTCGTGGGCAAGGGATTCCTAGAAACTTTAGTTGACTTCAGGATAAAGCAAAGATTCACTTCGGTCGAGCATCCCCAAACAAATGGGCAAGCCGAAGCAGCAAACAGGGTCATCTTAAGGGGGTTGAAGAAGAGACTCGACGAAGCCAAAGGAAATTGGGCAGAAGAGCTCTCGCAGGTACTTTGGGCATATCAAACCACGCCCCACTCCACCACCGGAGAAACGCCATTTTGGCTTACCTATGGATCTGAAGCAGTGATCCCGATCGAGGTCGGAGAACTGAGCTGGAGAACACTCCACCCGCTTAGCACTTCATCCAATCACCGACATTTGAGAGAGGAGCTGGACCTCCTCGAAGAAAATCGAGAGCTAGCATCCCTAAACGAAGCTGCTGTGAAGCAAATAATTGCAGCAAGATACAATCAATGAGTCATACCTCGTGAATTCGAAAAGGACGATCTGGTCCTAAGAAGGGCTGACGTCTCAGAAACACAAGCCAAGAAAAGATGGCATCGAAATGGGAAGGACCATATCGGATCTCCTCGAGGACCGATCATGGCGCCTACACCTTAGATACTTTGTAAGGCCAAGCAGTTCCTCGAACATGGAATGCTGCCAAACTTAGAAAATATTTTAGCTAAATGCTTGTGTAACTCCCTCATAAAAGGGAATCCACTTCTTGTAAAAATCCAAGCATAATAAAACAAGACTTCGACAATCAGATGTTTTATTATCAAGGTTATTAAGGTTATAATACCATTGTTAATTCGGGTAGATAAACAAACTCCGACCACTACAGAGTTCCGCATCGTCATGCCAATCTTTTGGGAGTCTCAACCGACTTGACTAGCCATCACGTCTGTCTACGGACATTTCCCATCCATCGCACACCCGAAGTATTGACGACAAGTCAGTCTTCTGGGGTAGAGGGAAGGTTCCCTTGGCCGAACTCCCTTCCCGAAGTGACGACAACGCAATGGAAACCACATTATGAAATGACAAACATACACATGAATCTGCCAAAGAAGGTCGAAAAATAGAAATTTCATTAATTTGGAACATAATACAAATGCCCTTAACGAGAAGGAGCAGGTACAAAAGACAAGTACAAGGTCTTAAAAAGAAACAATTGCAAACTACAAACAAGGGAACTAAGCATCGGCCGAAGGGCGAACAACAAGGATGGCTTCGGTTTCAGCATGCACGATGTGGTCCCCTGAAACCACTTCCAGGTTGGTAACACCCTCAGTCCGGACAGCGATTCCGGGATCAGGAACACCACTTGTTGAACGACGTTGTCAAACAGTTCATCTCTAATCTCCATCATGGCTCGATCGCTGGCTACCTTTTCCTCCAATGCCTTCCTCAGCTCCTCGTTCTTCTCCTCCAGTGCCTTCTTCAGCTTGGCGACTTCGGAGCGGTAGGCATCCCTCTCCTTGTGACAAGCATCTCTGTCCGCGACGGTCTTGTCCGCCCTGGACTTAAGACCATCGTATTCCTTCCGGAACTCTTCATTCGCTATAGTCAGTTGGCGGCAGTTCCTCTCGGCCTCATTAGCCCGAAGGGACTCATTTGAGAGCTGGGTCTGAAGGCCCACCGCATTCTACACCTTCGTGCAAATATCTTAGTTCTTATTTTCCAGATCGCGAATCCGATCTTTCTAATCCTGATCTCTCTTCAAGGCCGTCTTAGCTTGACTCCTCGTCTTGCGCAAGAGGACGACCTCTTCCTCCAGTTCCTTTACCTTCTCCCCAATCTGCTGCCAGAGAGGTCGACGAGCACCCTCGAAAGAGTGGGTAGAATCCTGACCCTTGTAGGGCAGCACTTGTTGCTTTGAACCCTTTTGCTTCTTCGGCTGAGAATGGGGAAGGTTGGAAGAAGGAGGTCTTTTATGCTTCTCAACGTCAATGATATCCGCAGAAGCACTAACCACTTCGGGCACCACAGGAACCGAAGGAACTGGTCCAGAGCCCCCATCCTTCTGGGTGCCAGAATTGGAAGGCCCGATGACATCTGTGGCAGTAGGCAATGGTTGAACTTGATTCCCCTCGTCCGAACCTCCTTCCAGCTTCTTAGCCAAAGCGGCTTTAACTACAGCAAACTTCACAATATTCGACATGGATTCTGCATAGAAAATAAACATGTTAGATAAAGACTTGTATGAAAAGAGAAACACAAGTAAATAACTCCCTACCAAAGACACATCGAGCATCCTCCCAAGTAGGGCACCGCAGGAGAGTTCGAGTGGGAACGAACCGCTTGAGCGACGTTTCCTCTTGAGTCTTGGGGTCAGTATATACAACTGGCTCAAAGCTGCCAACCCAATCTCGGACGCTCTTCACCCAACCCCTCTCGAGCTCACTAAGATCGGATAACTTGAACGTGTAGGATCCAACAGGACGATCAAAGAACGACTTCGGCCAATAGAAGGGAAACTTCGGAACCTCCGAACCGTCCTCGGCGAGATCAAAAACACACTCCCGAGCGACATTGTCCATCAGAAAAAGTAAAAAGTACTTCGTCTTGAATCTTTTAAGAGATTCATTGTACAAGTCAAAGGTTTTGTCATTCAACTTGAAGGAAATCCAACCCTGCCATTGGGCGTCCTTCTCCGAGGTCTTCATGGGTGAAAATAAATGAAAAAAGACTCAAAAAGAGGCTGGTATCTCGAGATACCGACAAACCAGATCGAATGCTTTTATGAAAGCCCAACTGTCGGGATGAAGCTAAGAAGGGGCCACACCCAAGTGTCTAAGAATGGAAAGTTCAAAGGACGAGAAGGGGAAAGAAACCTGCATCTTGGTAAATAGCACTTGATACATCGGAATAGACCACATGTCACCACCCTCCGCGGAGCAAATCCGTTGATCTCCCCCTGAAGCCAGGAAGGCCAACTCCCCTCTGGATTTGACAATTTCACATACTCTAGTCCGGCTCTCCAAGTCGGAGATATCCTCGTCGGTTGTATACTCAGATCGGAGGCTAAGAACTTCATTCGAGACCCAGTCGTAGTCCTCCACATCGGCAGGAATGGCAGAAAGGTCGTCCAAGTCGATTCTCTGTTTCCTTCCCATGACAAACCTGTCCATGGGGACCTCAGGATAAGAAACGGTATTACACACTTCTTTATACCATCGAACCACTTCACGGGGGTCGCATGGACGCTGAAACTTGTTTTCCAAAACCACCCGGAAATGCTCTAAGCGTTCAGGAGTAATCACTACTCCACGTTCTGAATGCTCCTCCTCCCCTTCCTCACGGGAAGGTAGCGGCACCACCAGGGTCGCCGCTGCAGAAACACACGCAGTAAAGGAGGTTTCTGATTGAGACCCCCCATTACCAGAAACCAAAGAAGGGGTTTGAGAAGCCATAGACTTTCAAGCAAAACAAAACTAACGATTCCCCTTTTTTCATTTCTGATAAGCAAATAAAAAGGCAGGGAAGAAGATATACCTCTGAATATACGACAAGGAGGCACGAGCAAGAAGATGTATCCTTAGAAGCTTGATGCCCACACAGAGAACCCTGTTGCTCAAATGGCAGAATTGCAGAAGAATGCAAGAAAACAGAAGAACTGAGAAACGAAGAAGCAAAGACCAAAGTGACGAAAGAGCACTTCCCTTCCGAATTTATAGATTCTGAAAAAAGGGGGTTTAGTAATTAATGCCAAAAAGAATAATGATGACAAGCGCGAGAAACGAGGCAACTCCTCAGCAAAACGTCACTAAATCTCTGCCACAACTGTCTTGGGAAATGAGCGAGTCTTTTTAAAACCTCGAATTTGAAAACAAACCGCCTCGACTCAAAACCCTCGTCAAACGAGACGTGGCAAACATAACCGACCTGCGAAGTCTCCACGAACCTCGATACTTGGTTGTGCAACCAAAGTAACGAAACCAAGATTCAAAGGACGAAAACAATGCTCGACGAACAACACCCTACAGTATCCGAAGTCGTTAATAACTAACGACATCGACTAGGGGCAACTAATCCAGAGTGGCCAAAAAGGCCCACTCCGCACCGGACCGATCCGACCTGAATAGGCCCAAGGCCCACTTCGGTTAACCGACCCGACCCAGGAGGTCCGTCCTCGGGACAACAAAACCTAGGGATCAAATCACCGTGTCGCGAAGCCCTAGAGTACAAGCATTGCGGCGCTAGCCCTAAAAGCAACCTTATCCGCACATAACCCTAGAATCAACATCGACCATCGGATACATCCAACGGATGATAATCGATCCAGGGTTACTTGAGGATATCTACATGTCAGCAACCTGACCTCAGCTATAAAAGGTCCATGACCTAATCAATAAAGGTATGCACTATTCATTTCTTCACCTCACCTGATTCCGATACTGACTTAGGCATCGGAGTGTGTGCAGGTACACCCCCCTCCGTTGTGCCCGCCGTTCGTGACCCTACTCCGGCCACTTCCGAGATCCACTTCAGATCAATTATTATTATTATTGTTATTATTATTCCAAAACTACATCGACTATAGGATTTATGTTACCTTAAATATATATCAAACATCTCTCGGTAATAAAGAGTTTTTACCCTATAATAATCAATCAATTGTGAGATGTTTTGTTTCAATAAAACAAACTTAGAAAATTCGTGCTCAGCACGAGAAAGAAAAATGAAATCTACAGTGTAGTTACTCCCTCTGTCCCATTTTATATGTCGTTTAAGGTTATGCACAAGAATTAAGGAGTACAATTAATGCTATAAAATTTAGAAAAAATAGTACTTGATTTCCTAATATACCCTTTTAATTAAGTCCACATTATAACTATTTTCACTCTTTCCCATGAAAACACATTAACACTAGTAAAGGGTAAAAGTGAAAAAAAAAATATTTAATGTTCATTGAAATTGTAAAACGACAATTAAATTGGGACAATACTACTTTTCTAAAACGACATATAAAATGGGACGGAGAGAGCAAGTTTTTGGAGCGTAATAAAGTTTTTAACACGTGCCTTTATTATAATTAAGTTTCTTATATAGAAAAAAAATATGGGAAATGCGAATCGCGTGACTTTTTGTTTGTTACGTGGCATATAGTAGTATGCCATTATTAGAGAATAAAAATTGAATGGTTCATATCTTAAATTTGTATTTCAAATCTAATTTTATTGAGTTCGGAATGTGGCATCTGATTCTTGTTCAATAATTCCGATTTACATATTAGAGCACTTTTACTAATTTTTTAACACAAATTCTATTACAAGATATCCTAAATTGAAAGCCTCAGTTGCTGACTTTATTCAGAACAGAAACTGGGTGATTCCCTCTTCTTTTGTTAGCAGGTTCCCTGAAATTGCTACTGAGATTTAGTAGTTGTTGATTTGCACAGACGCTTGACAGAATGAACTAACCTGAAAAGGCAATGACAAAGGTTGTCTGAGTTTTAAAGAGGCTTGCCTTCATATCACGAATAGAGGACAACTGACAGACGGGGGTAAGAAAATCTGGAGCCCAGTTATTCCCCCTCCAAATCTTTCTTGGTTTGGAGGATTTTTCATAACAGGTTGCCTACGGACAATCAACTGCAAAAGAGGGGTTCATCTAATTCGAATGGCTGTTTCTTTGTTTGGTAAGCTTTCCAAAGGCTGTTCTTCTAATTCTATGGAGGAGTTCACCATTTTAAATTTTTTTGGAGTTGATGTTCATGCTCCTAGAGCTCCCTCTATCATCCAAGTCACTTGGCACAAGCCCCTCTGTGGCTGGATCAAATGTAACTTGGATGGTGCCTCTCAGAGAAATCCTGGTCCCGCCGCCTGCGGTGCTATTTATAGAGATTCTAATGGAGCTATTTTGGGTTGTTTTGCATATTTCTTGGGCTTTAGTCCCTCTTTTCATGCTGAGCTAGTAGCTGCCATGATAGCCATTGAGCTGGCGTATCAAAGAGGTTGGCGCAGGCTTTGGTTAGAATGTGACTCTATACTTGTTGTCCAATCTTTTAAGAATCATGCTTTGGTGCCTTGGAAATACAAGACCCGCTGGAAAAATTGTCTCTCTCACTAGGCAAATGTAATTTTTCATATCTCACATCTACGGGGAGAGAAACTCTTATGCAGACAAGTTAGCTGATTATGGCATTTCCAGTCACTGTTTTACTTGGTGGGATTTGCCCCCAAGATTTATTTCGAAAAACTTTTTTCGTAACATGTTTAGTCTTCCTTATTTTAGATTCAGTTGATGTTTTCTCCCATGGTTATTGGCCTAATCCCCCATGCTTGCTTTGTTCTTCTCTCTTTTATAATTTTAATATAATTTTGAGGTGCTGCAGATGATTGTAAGGGGTTGAGGTGTCAACATACTCCCTCCGTCCTGTAACATATGTCATATTTACCAAAAATAATTGTCCCAAAATATATGTCACTTTCAATTTTCAATGCAATATTAAATAATTATTTGTCAATTATATCCTTAAGTACTCCACTTTATATCTATGACAATAGTTAATACACTAATAATTAATGAAGTTATTTTGGTAAAATTATCATTCTCTCTTTTTTATTTATTATTTTTTTCTTAAACTGTGTGATTTGCCTAAGTATAACATATATTACGGGATGGAGGGAGTAGTTGAGATTTTCTCTCCTATTGTGATACTTCTGCACTTAAATTTGCAAGATATTCTAGTGTTGATTTGATTGGCATTTATTAATCACATACATAATCATAGAACCAAACAGGGTGGGTGTTATTTAATTTGTGTAATCGTGTTCAATCAATTTCGAACCCACGTCATGTAAGCTTCTAGATGGGAGAAAAGGCCGCATACAGAAAAGCAGCCTACTTATCAAGTTTGCGGTTCAGCGAAGGCAGCTAGTCGATGACTCCCGTCTACAGGTTATTATAATCGTTTAGCACTCCTTGTCCGACATGTAGTCTAGGACTAGATATTATTATTTGAATTAAAATTAATAAAACAAAATTATGGATGTTTCTTTCCCATCCAAATTCATGAATCCTTTTTGGTGGCTTGACCATGTTGAATATTCATGACACAAACACTTAACACTGCCTTTACCTTCTAGACTAGACCAGATATTTTATTTCTTTTCAATTTTTTATATTAACCACTTGCAATATATTATATTTAAAGTTTTATAATTTATATCCATCAGGATTTAAAAGGATATACTATAATTCCTTAAATTTTTAAAAATATTGCATGTAATCATTGTAAGGATTTATCATTATGAGACTCAATTTTTTAGATATACAAGTGAAAGACTATATTATTTGTAAAATTTAATTTACAATCACTGTCGGTATAAAAATATTTTACACGTGTATTTAATGATATATTGTCATATTATTTAAAATACATTATTAAGAGATATGACAACACATTATTTAAAATACATTATTAAGTCAAAAAATACATAAATTGTTATACTAATTAAAAAATATGACAACACATTATTAAATATGTGTTTAAAATATATTTACACCGACGGTACATAAACGGTGTAGAATTCTTACCTAGACATCACAAATCTAAGGTGGGAGTAATTTGAACGGCAAAGAAGTGTCATTGCCAGCTCTTTTGACCTTTTCCAAAGCCTGATGGGCAAGTAGATATTATATTATAGTACTTATTAAAATAGAACATATACCCCACCCCACTCCCCAACAAACTTCCAAGTAAAAAAGAACCTCCATTTTACTATTTCAGATAATAACAATGTCAAATTTGTCAGTAAATTCCTCCACCTGGTTGAATAAAGGGCAAAATGGCATCACCGGCTCAAAAGTCCAAACCATTGTGATAAGCAAACCACTTTGAAATATGAATTATTGCTTAACAAGGGGTCTTTTAATTTGCCTAATACAAACCAACATTAATAACTTATCCTGTGCATTGTTTTTTCCTTTTATTTTTCTTTCTTTATTTTCCTTTACACACACACTACACTAGTGATCTATATATACACATGCACTTGAAAGCATCTATTCTATCTCCTTTGGAAATTGAAGACCTTTACAGAAATAGCAAAGATGAGAGCAAATAACACTGTGAACCCAACAACTACACCTGCAGCAACTCCTACAAAATCATCTCTATAACCAAAGTATCTTCTGAGAAACTCTTTCACTGTCTCGTTTGATTCAATTGTACTTGTTACATCTCCAAATTGTGATGCAACCAGTCCATATAAGGTCCAAGCCACAGGACATACCCAATAGTACCATCTCCACCACACAGGAATGCTCTGTCATCAAAAGGATCAGAAAAAATAGGAAACAAAACTAAGCATCAGTATAAATACACATGCAGAATTTCCTCACATAAATTGCTAATTACATTTGTAGGTTACATGACTTACAGGTCGTGGGACAATAAATCCAGAAAACAGATTCCAAATTCCATAAAATGCAGTAGCCACAATTGAAGCAACGTGTTGGTTTGGTGTTACAGCCACAGTCATCATGCCATAAAAGGTGAAGTATAGAAATGTGAAGTACATAAAGAAAAGATACCAGAAGAACTTGGATGCAGTCCATTCAAATCCGATCATAGCATAAACTATGATGCCATATGTTACAGCTTGGGCAAGAATATATGGCAGCTCTATTACAACCTAAGCAAAAGGTATATTAAGTTACATTAATTAAAAAAAAACTGGCAGCAAATGATAAATCTTATAAAAGTTATACTAATTACCTGTGCAATTGCATAGGGGATGGCTGAATACATTCCAGCAGCTCTTTCTCTATAAAAGACTGTTCTTTCAATGGCCACTACTGGCTGTACAGAATTGGCATTCTGAGTCCCAAGGAATAGAATGGCATTGTACATGGAACCTATAGCATTAAACAGATCTTGTTTCCTTCCCCTGCAAGTTGTTCAAAAGGGGATCAAATTCACAGGGTGATGGGGGAGTTTAATACAAATTATGCATGTTTGTTCATAAAGAATCAACTCACGTTTTGGATCCATGGTCCCAGAACATTGTTCCAAACATCAAAGCTACAAATGTTGTGAACAAAAATCTTACTGCCGTATATGGAGGATCGCGCCAGTATGACCAGTGTTGTTTCCATAAGCAGGCCATGCATTGGATAAAAAATGGTTGTGCATATTGAGTAGGAAAATGAAGTTCCTTGGAACCAGGAGCAGGCTTGCTCAATTCTGCTACAAGTGCTTTGTTCCTCCTAACAATATTGGACATATATATATAAAAAATAAAAAAAAATTCAGCATTGGTTTGAACTTTAAAATAATATCATTGTAAGATATTTAAAAAAAAAAAAAAACCTAGCAAAATAAAAACGTCGACTTGAGTTACACTGCAAAATAAGTTACCTATACAGGTCTGAATTTTTGTATATATCTGCAAAGTCAACATTTAAATCCATTTCTTTTGCGGAAGTTGTAATTTCCAACATCCAAGTTGCTGGGTTATATCCATCTTTGATTTTACTAACCCCTTCAATTCTCTGGTTGAAAGCAAGGTTAGAAGCAATGCAGTATCAGTGACAACTATCAAGAACTATAAATGTCATTTGAGATGTTTGTCGATCTTTTAGACACAACCTACCTCAAAATACTTGATAGGGTGGTTAGAATGACGACCTAGTGGCCCAACATATATTTCTTGTCCTCCTCGCTTCAGTAAGAAAAGCTGAAACCAAGTTTTTGTTTATCGAGCTCAACTTGAATGCCAAATTAGAAAATACAGTATCAGATCAATACCATCCCTCACCTCATCAAAAGCTTCAAATATGTCAATGCTTGGTTGATGGATTGTACAAACAACTGTTCTTCCTGTATCCACTGTGTTTCTAACTGTTCTCATAACAATTGCAGCAGCTCTGGCATCTAAACCAGAAGTTGGCTCATCCATGAATATTATGAAGGGATTAGCCACCAGCTCAACTGCTATGGTCAGTCTCTTGCGCTGTTCAGTAGAGAGACCACTCACACCAGGTAAACCAACCAGAGCTTGCCTCAGTAAGTTCAACTCTACCAGCTCCATGACTTCCTCAATGAACATCTGTAAAAATTTATCAGATCCAATAGCAAAGATAAATAACACTTAGGCTTGTTATCAATTAGTATTGTTGGACTTTGAATGCTAACCTTTCTGGCTTCAGAATTGACTTCAGGTGATAAACGAAGCCAAGCTGAGTAGAGCAAAGATTCGTAGACGGTAACATGAGGAGAATGGATGTCATTTTGCTCGCAGTAGCCAGAGATTCGAGCAAATGTTTCTTGCTTTTTAGGGTACCCCGAAATTGTGATGCTCCCCTCAATATACCCTCCAGTTTTCCTTCCAGCCAACACATCCATCATTGTTGTTTTACCTGCTCCACTTACACCCATTAGAGCAGTGAGAACACCTGGCCTGAATGCACCACTAACACCCTTTAGAAGGACCAATCTGTCTTCAGTTACACCCCGATTCTTCATTTCCTGCAAGTTGGAAGTAAAGGAGCTTGAGCTTTTTATTATACTCATAGCATAGCAGCAGATTTATGATAAGATTTTGTGCTTTTCAAGTCCAAAATCTTTGCAATTTCTGTAAGAAAATCGGTCACCTGTGGCATGTCTACTGAGTATGTGATTTCATCAAAGACGAGAGAATGTGGTTCAAATGGAAGAACCATTCCTCTTTTTCTTCTGTGGCTGGACTCAACAATACCATCTGGCCTCACTGATGCAGACCCGGAAGACATGCTTTCTGTCCCATTGTCCCCTATGTTCCCAACAACACAATTGAAAGGTTTACAACGAAAAAACACAAATTTGCATGCTAATGCATTTACAGGAAATACATAAAAAGTAAATCACCTATCTTTATCTTAGGTGCATTTCCTCTGGTTCTGATTGGTAAACCAATATCTTCTAGAGCTTTGTCTTTATGCTTGTTCTCATGAGATTCTTTGGATATGACAGCCTGCGGCTTCACAAGTGCTGCTCAATCATTAGCATATGTTACTAATGTTAGTATTGTATCATTGCAGGTAGAGTATAAAAATTGCATGGGGAAAGATACTAACGTTTGAGATAAGTGAGAGCTAGAGTGAAAGTGATGTTCAAGAGAATAACAAACCCGAACAGTGCCCCAACCCCTATCCAATACCAGTATGCATGTGTGAAGAACCCACGAGACTTCAGAACCTCAACTCCCAGTGGCTCAGTTGAATTTGGAAAAACCTATAATTGGTGTTTGGTGACAACAACAAAAGAAAATAATTAATGTTCTAGCCACTCACTGGAACTAGAGAACATTTGAAGTTTGATAATTCGAAAAATTACACGGCTCCAACTCTCCCCAAGGAACTCATTGACCATCAAAGCATTCTGCTCATACATTATAGGTGAAATCCAGTAGCCCCACATCCACCATTTCTTAATATTCTCTGTTTCAATAGGAAATCAGAAGAAAAAAGAACTATATAAGATTCAAAAATTTGAAAAGTAAAAACATTTGTTACATCTATTGAACAGGTGTACCTCTTGACAATATGAAGCCACCCAAAGTAAGAAGTGTGACTATTGCAAACGACCCAAATGTGTTAGCAATAATCATGTTCCTACCCGTTGCTGCAATTGAACGAAATAACGCAGAAGCCATCTGACCAAGCAGAAATAACAGAAGATATTGCTTCAAAAACCTGCATCAAAAGCAGCATCCCATAACTAATGCAACTAAGTGAGTCTTCCTGGGGTCCAAAGTAGATAAAGCAGCTTATTTACCTGCCAACATTTGGATCAAATCCAATTACATAGTAGGTGAGAGATACCCAAACAACAACTTCAGCCAATGTTATGGGGATTTTAAGGATCCAGGTGGGAATAGCATATGCCCATGCAGGATAGAATAGAAGGTCTCGTTGCTTGTAAAAAATAGGAAGCCTCTTTATAGTCATAGAAATATCAGGCATCCCATTAAACAAGACTATTACTACAGCAAAAAAAAGTGCACCAGTGTAAACTCCTCCGTTATCCACAGAATCCCGGTGCATCTCAGTTCGGAGGAATACTGTCATTGCTATTACTGCCGACACTGCAAGCTAATGGCAAAAAGGAGAAAAATCAAAAGTGATAAAATAATCATGTATGCAGAACAAAAATGAGAAACAAAGTAAAAAACAAGTGCATTGGAATGCAAGCTAAAACAAACTTGAGATAGCTTGAAGATGTAGACAAATGCATCCCTCTTCATAAGCAAATACTCTCTTGAGAAGTTAGCTTTCAAAAGCTCTTTCTTGCTTGCCCCATACTTCTCAGTTGCTAATGCTGATGGATGGTTCTTTGTCTTATCAAATGGAACTGCTAGCTCATCTCCAATTTTCCTTCCCACATGGAAGCATTGAAATGCCTCAGCAAACTCATTAACTGTAATAAATCTGTATGGTTCATCTTTTTGTACCCAGTACTGTTCTTGATCTTTCCTTGAGGTTACCTGCAAGATTCACAGGTGCATTACATATATTCATTTTTGAAGTGCATGATGCAAATAAGGTAAGCAAAGGTAAAGATTGACTTTCACTTACTTCTTGAAGGAAGTCAGCAACACCTTTTCTCTCTGGACATGTAAAACCCATAGATTCAAAAAACTCAAGGACGAACTCACGGGGTCCTTGGTAGACTATTTGGCCATCACAGAGGAGGATAATGTCATCAAAAAGCTCATATATCTCTGGTTCTGGTTGTAATAAAGAGATAACTGCCGTTCCATTTAGAATGTGAATAATTTGTCTAAGACATTTCATTATTTGAGCAGCGGTGGAACTATCCAAGCCAGTAGATATTTCATCCATGAATAGTGCATTTGCTGGACCAACCAACATCTCCCCTGTAAATAATGCATACAAATATGAATTATATAGCTGAGAAACTACATTGAAATCACTCTTTAGGGACAAGGAGTTGGATCACTACCTGTGGTAACGCGTTTCCTTTGCCCACCAGATATACCACGCAGCATTTCATCACCTACCACAATATCAGCACATATTTCCAGTCCCAAGATCTGGCAAGTGCAAAGTAAATAAATACTTGGGAGCTATCAAAAGAAGTATTTGTGAAGTTGTAGTAATGCCAGAACAACTTGAAGATATCACCTTAAGTAAATAGTCTGTCATCATCTGATTTGCTTCCTGGCCTTTAGATGCTGTTGCCTGGTATATAAGGATAAAATGAATAGCATAAACTTTTTAATCAAAATATGACTAGACTGCAAGAGGTTAAAATTGAAATGACGTTTGCTAAGGGGATTTCATTGGACATAAAAACACACTTTTTTGAGCTCTCACTTCACCTTCATGAAGATATCAATATATGGATCTGGCTTAATCGCCGCTTCTTTCTCTCTTCTTGACAGTTCAGATAGTAAGTCTGTACACGGCCAAAACAGTATTGAGTCATGCTTAGCTTACATACAGGGAAGTTATAATTTTCAATAACAGTATAGAAAGACTTTTTATATTTATAGGTAATGGTAACTGACCACAACGTGATCCAACCCCTTGGCACCTTTCAGAGAAAGCCAAAGTCTCCCTTACGGTCATTTCTCCAATGTGAACATTATGTTGGCTAATATATGCAGCAGTTCTTTGAGGTACAAACTCATTCATTCCATGACCATTATAAGTCACTCTCCCAGAAACCTGCAACACATATATCGGCATTCAAGTTTGATATAAATAACTAAATTATTTGACTGAAATACAAAGCAAAGGAATGAAAGGATGAACATAATTATTTTCACCTACCCTAAGATCTTGATCAAGCCTTCCAGCCAGAGCCAAAAGGAGAGTGGTTTTTCCAGAACTTGGAGGACCCAAAAGCAATGTCATCCTGAAAAATGCAATGGTGAAGTAAGAGACAGAAATATATGAAAATGAACATGGTATGAGCTTTAAGAATCCACTCAATCCAGTCTTCTCACCTACAAGGTTTTACAATTCCACTAACATCTTTAAGAATGGCCACATGTTTCTTTTTGCTTGAAAGAATATGTAAATAATTCAAATAACTCTGTATGATAAAATGTCAGAATAATAACATGTCAAAGGCAAACAAAAGGCAACAACAATCTTGATTAAAAAAAGGTTCAGAATTCAGACATGGTTTACCTCTACTGTATTAACAATGAAGCTAAAGAAGGTGGGTAAGGCTCTGCTGCCAACATAAGCCTCTGCCTCAACATTTAGATGCTCAAACCTGGCTTCAATTGTTGGAATACGAATCCCTACTCTAGAAATATTAAAAGATAGAGAAGGGGGAGAAAACTTATAGTCATTGGTGCATTGTCAAGGAAATACATGAAAACAAAACAATAAAAGCTAATAGAATTTGCCTTGTAATATTACCATGAAATCTATACGGAAAATAAAAGGGAAGGGTGATGATGATTAGCAATGGATTTATTACCTATCAATTCTTTCCCTCAGCTTCAACAGAAACTTCTCATTGTCCTCTTCAATAACTCTTACCAACCTCTCCAACACTTTCTTCCTTTCCTGTCTTCCAATACCATCGATATCTATTTCATTCACCTCACCATTGGATGTTGTTAACAAGCCTTTCTTTAACCGATTGTATGTAGGGAGTTTTTCAAGTGCAGCCCATTTCAGAGCTTCTTCATCATCTGCAGCATGCGAGGACCCGGAGAAAACGTCCATTGCATGGTTTCTCCAAATTGAAGAACTACTTGCTCCTAAGCTGCTAGTAGCTTTACTCGGGTTATCACTTTCCATTGTCAACCAAAAGAAGGAACCAAAAAAAACAAAAGATACAGCTGCAACAATTTCTCAAACTCACCAAATCTCTTGATCTACAATTAATATTCTAGTTTAGCCCCCCAGCAACTGCTATTCCAAACATTCATCTAAACCAAGGAATAGTATTATTTCACCTGCTAACTAAAACGCAAGTATATATATCCCAAAAGGAATCTTGTAGTTCAATATGAGTGGACTAAAATTACATAGATTGAACTCAATAACAAAAAATTTGAAGAGTACTCTTTTTAAGCCTGTATAGTTCAGTCATTTCGTTCCAAGAATATGTGAAAGAAAAGAATGGCATGCACCATGAATATATATAGGTAAAAGGGTTCCTAGTAAATAGTCGTCCTCACTGAATTTTTTAGAGTAAATAGAGTAGTGACTCATGCAGCATGAGATGACACTTGTTATAAAATGAAACTTACAAGAGTAAAACTCTGTGATTTGGAGCCATAACAGTCATCTGTTTACCTGCAATTTCTACTAGTAGTTGAGTTGACGTTTAATTTGTCTCTATGAATTATGAAAAGACGGCCTTGGCAAGCATCTTCTCTCTAAGGAGAAATCATTCAAATGCTTGATCGTCAACATCATAATATCTTTCAAAGTTTCAAGTAAAGCTGCCTATGATTTTGTTTCATATTACACTTCACGGTAACTAAAACAAGTCGATTAAAAATTTGGAACCAAGACAAGTTCAAGAGAATACTTGGATATTGCGTTGGACAGGTGGAAATTTATAAAATGCAGAAATTGCATTGTGTCACCTGTTTTATTGGCTAGCCGAAAACCCACGAGGTAGTAACAATTGAAAATTTGTGAATCGAAGTTAACAAGAAAGGTTTGGTAATTGATATATGAGGTGACTTCCAGCGCACAAGTAAAATGACACAGGTTTGTTCCAGCTTTAAAAATTGTGACTAAGGTGGAGTTTGATTGTGAATGTTACATTGTTAATTGTTGTGCTTGTTTTGTTGTTGGAAAGGGGGATTTCAGTGTCGTATAGTCTAATCGAATCACCATTTTCACGAAAGTCAAAGTAAGGTTCCCAACACACATTGTAAAGGTTGAAAGCCGCACGCATCATCCTTCAAACACAGGATGCAAGCAAAGACAATACCAGCACACCAATTGCCCGAAGTTCGCCAACCGACGACGTCTCTGGCCGAGAGGATGGTGACGAAGGGCAAGAAAGCGGTTTAAATTCTCCGCGATCTGAAGCCACCAACCTCGCATCGTCCTCGCCGCGGTTTCCAGACTCTGTTACTGCGGCTCGCTGATTTTGCGTCAATGATAAAACAACCTTCCCGTTTTAATTTCTGCACCTCCCCTCCCACTTAAAACGACAAAACATCCCTACCCCTAAAAAACCCTCTTTCCTTTTCCCACCACCATCTCCGTCATGATCTCACCCTCCATACAATTTCTCAAGTTTTACCTTTATTTGCCGCTCAAAACCTCAACCCCATCATCTTCCTTGTTTGCCATCATTGTCTTCACTAATCTCTCACCTTCACAACACACTCGTAAGCTTAAATACCATTTTGTTCTCTACTTTGTTTTGTTTTAGTGGTTCAACTACTAACAGACCCGTGCATACGCATGGGTTTCGCGGCGATGAGACCATATTTGATAATCTACAATACCTAGTTCTTGATATAATTCTCTAAGTATTACAATGCAAATATATCATGATTTACATATACAATTATAATTTAAAGGAATGAATGAAGTAGTTTAACATACAGAATTAAGTAGTTTTGTTTTGATTATATGTAATTATAATGTAAAGGAATCAATGAAGTAGTGACATGCTATCAAGTGTTAGTGCTGCAGCATACCAATCCATAAACAAAGTTAGGGACAAGTTAAACAACATAACAAAATGCAATGGCTGAGTAACACATTGCAGTTACAAAATGTCTTCCATCCCACCCCTATCTTTGCACTTTTTTTTGGTCCAACTCGGATCAATAGCTTGCAAGATGTTTGATCACCTGAATGTCCTATTAGCAGCAGAGTTTCATAAGTTGTATTCTTGACAGGTGTACCAAAGTCTTGTGGTAGATCCTGTAAATAGGGCAATGGGTTGGTTACTGATATTGCTTATATCAATGTAAATAAGAATTGAAATAACACCATTATGAAGCACAACCAATTGACTCACAGTTGCATTGTACTCAGACAAAGTGAGCGTAAATGAAGGACGGGGACACTAATCTATTCCCAACAAATCTATTAACAGTGGAAATAATTGTATCCAATTGTATATATAGAACGCTAATCATTCACAGTATGAAAAACCATTGCATTAATTGAATAAGTGATAATGATGTAATATCTAACTGAGTTGAAAATTTGAACTTGAGTTAAGGGAAAAAAAGTGTCTGACCAAGAACATATAATACTTAAATAAAGCATTGAAAAGCTAGTAACTACACAAAATAGCCATTCCTGATATCTATGAATACAAAGATCAACACAATTATTTAACCAAAAAATTAGGAGCAACAGAAATATCAAAACCAAAAAGAATATAACATTGATATGGTAGTTTTTATCAAATGCTGAGCCCTTCAACAGAAATATCAAAACAGAATTAGCAGTAGCAATGTGACGAAGCAAAAACAGATTTTAACATATTTGTAGTTTTAGATTTCAGATGATACCTCCTGTAGAATTCTTGTAGCTTCCAATATGTAAGAAATCCAATTTCCTGATACTTAAATGATTAATTACTAATATGTCAACTCACATCAAGCACTTAAAAAAACTAATCTACTTAAATCTTCTATTCCATTAGCAAACAAATGTAAGTCATCAAATCAGGACAACCCAAAATATTTCTTCATTAAGAGGAACATGAAACCTTCATGAAGGAGAAAATAAATGTAAGTATTCTAATTCTAATTCTAATTAGAACACAATTCAAGAGAAGGGGTTAGAGAACTAATCACAAAAGGCATAATGCTGCACAATCATGTTTTCAAATTCATAAAGGCTATAGCATGGGTTAGTGGTTTCCAAAAGGCATAATGTTGCACAGTCATGTATTCAAAATTCATCATATGTTAAGTACTTTTGCTTTACTTATAAACCGGATTTGCAAGCAGCACAATTTGAAGACTACATTTATACTTAAAACACATTAATCTGATGTGTTAATTTCTAAATGAGCAGTTGTAGCATATCCACTAAACTGTTAAGTAAAAATAGAATATTAAAACACAGACCTAGAAATTGAAATCCAAATGACAACAAAAATCCACAATAGGTGAAGATTGGAACCAGTGCATATGATAGTTTTACTAAATATTGTTAATTTACACTGAAACTTTTATTCAAAAAGAATACTATACCTTCAGTTGGAGTTCCCAGAGGAACGTTTTCAGCATTGGTTCCATAGCTTGACTTCAGTTACTTACTTGCATAAGGTAATGGCAACAAACACTGTGAAACGAATTAGATGTCAATTTATTTGCAGAAAAAACTATTTTTGTATTCTAAAATTATTGTCCCAAATATTGTTGATAGGTATTTGATAATGGTACATGTAGATAAACTTACTTTTTAGAGGTTTTGGAAGACTTCTTTGAAAACTACATTGGTGGTAGTCTTCAATAGTTGTCTTTCTTGATCATCAATTAAGATTTTTAAACCATGTTTGCTTTTAACTCTAGACATTGCGACATACAACTGACCATGACTAAACACAGTTTTAGGCAAGTATAATCCAACCGTTTCAAGTGATTGTCCCTGAGATTTGTTTATTGTCATTGCATATGACACAATTATAGGAAACTGTCTTCGAATGAGTTTGAAAGGCCATGGCGACTCGGATGGAGACATAGACATCCGGGGAATGTATATTCTGTTTCCAATGTTCTTTCCAGAGATAATCTTTGCTTCAAGAACATGATTTGCTAGCCTTGTTACAATCAATCTAGTTCCATTGCATAAACCTTCAGATTGATCTAAGTTCCTCAACAACATTATTGGAGTTCCAACCTTGAGCTTGATATTATGATTAGGAAGACCCGATGTATTGAGAGAGTTTAGAAATTCTGGGGTAAGTATTTCAAATGCTTCATTGTCATTAGCTTCGGATCTATCGATAGAATCTGAGCTTAAAAACTCACTCTCATCACCTGTAAATGGAAACAAAATTAAACTGAAAGTGAAAGGAAGACATTTTAAAATTTATGTTGTAAGTGAAGTATATTTGAAAATATTGAATCAAATACCTAGAATCAAGCCTAGCGCATATTCATTTATTCGATCAACAACTTCTATTGTTGATGCTAGAATAGTTCTAGATTGCAGAAAGTCTTCATTGTTGTAATGTTGCATTAAATTTGGATATGTGTTTTGCATTATAGCCGCCATTGGGTCTACAAAATCTTTAATTAAAAAATCATCTGGAATATCAATTTCAGCATAACCATCATTCGGCTCAGCTAATTTCCCATCTCCCACATTCAGTATCCATTGTGAGAACTCATTCAGTTATGCTACATTTGTACTTTCTGCATTATGTTGTAAACGTATATTTTTCGTGAGCCTTAAGACCTGACAATGATCCCAAATATATGATGCATTAATTGTTGCATGTACAATGTCAGAACGACTTCCTCTTGGTACAACCGGTAGTATTTGTCTGAAGTCCCCTCCAAAAACTATGACTTTTCCTCCGAAGATTTTGTTTGACCCCATTATGTCCTTGAGACTTCTATCCAATGCCTCAAAACAGAATTTATTTGCCATTGGTGCCTCATCCCATATTATCAGTTTTGCTACTTTCATTAGCTCTGCAAGTTCACTCCCTTGGTGAATGTTGCAAGTGGAGTTATCAAGAGTAGGAACAGGAATTTTGAATTTTGAGTGTGCAGTTCTTCCTCCTGGTAACAATAGAGAAGCTATGCCACTGGATGCTACAGTCAATACAATATGACCTTCAGAACGTAAGGCAGATGCTAAAGTTTTCCACATGAAAGTTTTTCCAGTACCACCATAACCATATAGGAAAAACACTCCACCGTCCTGCCTAATCACTGCTTGCATGATGGTGTCAAAAATACGTCTTTGCTCATCTATAATATTAGTTCCAAAACACTCCATTTTAGTGCATAGTAGGAAATAAATAAAAAATCAAGGTTAGGTAGTGCATGATGATGTTAGGTATCTTTAACAATTTTGTATATACTGAATATATATATATATATATATATATGTATAAGTAAAGTCTAGGCAAATTATATCACCTGTAAGTGAATTGAAGCATTCTTGGAATTGCCTTTGTAACTCAGCAGTATCATAATTGCGTTCTTCATATATGAGCCTGTTGCCTAGTTGACTTGAAATATACCCCTTTGGATATGGTATTGATGGATATTCCTTAAGACTTTTTCTGTTTGCTTGCAACAATTTCTCAATCTCTAGTAGAGTTAAATTTTCAATCTCTTCATTGCTGAGTTGCAAGTCTAGTAACAATAGAAAAGTAATTGAATATGTATCAGAGAAAAAACCATATATTCAATTTAATATTGGAGCAAATAAAAGACACGTGCAGAGAATTTAACTTTTCATATTAAGTTGCCTCCATACCATTGTTATTCGATAAAGTTCTTTGATCATAAAGAATTCCATCTGACAACCAATGTGATGTTTTTCTCCATACATGGTCTGGTCTATTCATGGTACTTGATAAGAGCATTGTCACAAATAATTTTCTCAAGTAGTGACCCGAACCCCAATCCTTTGCTTCTTTTATAGCTTCCACATATTCTCTATCATCGTCAAGGAATCCCATAACAAAACAGGCTTCTCTAAAAGTTGTGTATTGGGTACCGTGCACAGTTCTAATATCTTCATAGGTAGTTGGCCCTTTTACAACTGTTAGCATCATTCTTAAATAGAACAACTCACCGGTACTTGGAGGAACCCAAATAAGCCTACCAATAGTACGACCCTTCTTTCTTTGTTTCCAAGACCTTTTGCTCTTCACATAGACAAATTTTGAAACAAATTGTCCATAGGTCAAATTTCTAGCTTCAGGGAATGTGTTATTTGCTTGCAACCAAGATGTAAACATTGATTCTGTAACACTTGGTTTTAAAAGCACATCATCAATGTCCTCATGATCATTAAAGTATACAGACTGTTCACCTGGAAGGTGAAAGAACAACCTTTCAACAGATGGCTTTCTACAATGAATTGGAAATGAAAAAATTCGCCAACATACCTCACATGGTGAGACATACCTGCAATCAAGGTATTGTTTTATCTCGTCAACATTGCGGTGCTGAGATGTTTGACCATTTTCTGATGGAATAATAGCAGCTGTAATTCGATCATATCCTTTGTTGATGTACTTGAATAAGTATTTTATTGAGGTACTTTGGTTACACCATTCCATGTTAATGTGTGCTTGGTACTTCAATAACAACTTTTTATTATAAGGAACGACATAACGATTGTCCAATGAAACACCATTCTTAACAATTGTAGCACCATTGTCTCTTCTTCTATACACAGGATAACCCTCTTGGTCCACAATTGTTGAAGCTTGGTACTTCTTAGGAAAAAACTTAGAGCACCTACCATCTTTCATGCAAGGATTTGATTTGTTAGCCAAACCACACGGACCATGGATCATGTGAGTTTTTACTAAATTGTATAACTCTTTTTCCTTTTCCTGATCTGGTATTTCCGCTGAAATTATCTTGTCAATATCATCTGGAGTTGGGTACTTGTAGGATGGATGTAGGAAGATAAGTATGTGTGCATGCGGCAACCCTCTTTTTTGAAACTCAATTGTGTATAAGTCTGGAAAAAAATTGACAAATTTTGGTTAGTATAAACATATATTCAATTCTGACTAAGAAAGTGTGTTCATATATTTGTGTGGATCATGAATATAGAACTCATATGCTAACACCTTTCCCAAAATATGTTTCTTCGTCAAATCTGTCAACAATTCATCAAATTTTATTTTAAATACCCTTGAGAGTATATCAGGACGATCATGTGGTTTTAAATGCATGGGAGCAAGCAACCTCTGAATTTCTGGCCAATTGGGATTGCATGTAAATGTTACAAATAGATCAGGAAATCCAACGGCACTACAAATCGCCATTCCATCAAAATACAATTGGTCCATGTATCTACGACTTCCAACATATGTCGAAGGTAGTACAACTCTTTTTCCTATATTTGATCCTTGCGTTTGAACATTGTGTTCTGAATCATTCAAACTACGATATTTATCAACTCGTAGCTTTGATTGGTTCCTTCTGATAAATGATAGCCTTTCGGACTCCATCATAGAATAACCATCAACTAAAAACTGTTGAAAAAGTCTTCTTGATCGCAACAAAGTCATGCCTCATCTTTTCTAGATTGAAGTCTAAAACTAAGCCAATCTTTGATAGTAACTCTATTTCTTTTGCTGCTCTGAGAACCTCCTCTATCTCTATAGCATACATCATGTCTGTAGCCATCCTCACCATAAGGAAATATAAGAGGATATTGGTACCCTAGATAACTCGTATGCATCTCATCTATTCTTTGAAGTCCACCATCTTGCGCTGTGATATTATATCTCTTTTTGATGCAGTGTCAACATCTCCAACAATAAGTGCAGCTACTTCTGAAACTGTAGGTAGATTATATATTCTACCATCAGTTGATCTCTCCGAAATCAATTTCAGTTTCAGATCATGCACATGTCCTTGTCTTAATCTTTCCCTTGCCATCCTAAAAGATTTTGCATGTGAATTATATTGATCCAGCATAGCTGAGAGTGCACGCACAATTTGTGAGTCAATGTTACTGTTGTTCCTATAAAACAAATGGCAGTACAAATAATAATCATATATTTAGTGACAAAACCCTGTGCGCATATTTAGCATGTCATATTTTGCTATTAATTTAAGCATCAAAAGAATTAGTATTTACATACCTGAATCCTTGAATCCTATTTTGTATTTCATTTTCAGAATCATAAATGTAAAGTTGCGCAAACATTGGAGGACGACCAGGCCTAGGCAAGAGACTGCCAATTCTGTGGCATGTTTGACCTTGTATTATGATATTTGGTGGTCCTCTACCGTTGTTAATGTCATAATCAAGTTTTGCCCCTGGCGATGTAAAAGCAAACATCATATTATAGACTCTTATGTGCTGCTGAAAATTTTTGCTATCTGCTGAATTATTGTCAAAAAGAAGATGTTGAAGCACTGCAGGCGGTGCCCTTAATAGTGGTAGTTGAATCTTTCCGCGGCCACAACAAAGTTGATATTTAGGATTTGCGCTGTGTCTATATTTGTCTATTCTTTCTTGGTACCACATATATGCATGACAATATATACATTCAATGTATGGATCACCAATATCAGAATATCCTATAAAGCAAAGCAAAGTGTTACTCATTATCACAGAAGTGTCATTATATATCTTATTATAACACTGTGTAGACTACCTTGACATAGGTCAACAGACTCAGTGGTATTGGTATGGTTTGTTTCATGTTCGCCCTCTGAACTTTCATTGCTATCAGAAGATAGTCCTTTATTAACACAGAAAAGTAATGTTCATAAAAGTGATGGTGGATAAAGAAACAGATCATTGAATAAAAAAGTTGTTAAGCTTTGAAAAGAAAACAAAAAGAATTTGTTAATGGTACCTTCAGAATGGTGATAATCAGAATCAGGTTCAGTTTCCTCATCCTGCACTTCATCATATGGGTTTTGACTTTCCACACTTGTATGTGGTCTAGAAGCATCTTCTGTAGTCTCAATGAATACATTACGGTTTGATAAGGATGATGCTACACTATCATTTCTGTCTGAAAACTGTCTCATTAGATTGAGGCCGATCGAATGAATCCCAATGGCTCTTCGTTTTCTATGTCTTGGTTGCTGGTTAGGACTTGGTTGTGTATATAAGCTAGAGTTAGAGCTGAAGAAGTTTCTGGACTGAGAACTATTTTGGTTCTCCTGATTGATAATTCTAGAAGTTATATCAGACAAAGGTGTCATATTAATTGATTTTGCTTGTGGAGGCAATTGTTGATTCTGACTTCTAGAATTATCACACTGCATACTTCTGGCTCTATTTGGATATTTTTCTCTCATCACGGCTTTCCTTTTCAAACGTGCTTTTGCTTTGTCATCCATTTATTTCTCTTGTTCCCTATCCATATTAACGAATAGTTTATTATCACAATTGACTAAAATTGGTATAGTCTATTTGTTGTTACTGCATAAGAAAGCAAGCAAAGATTGTCAACATAGAAGCCAATCCGCTGTAAATTAAAGCTAGCATCTCCATGTTATAGAACAGTTCATTATCACAATTTAATAAAATTTGTATAGTCTTTTTCTTCTTTTTTTTTTTTTTGCAGAAGGAAGCAAGCAAAGATGGTCAAGTTAGAAGCTAATGGCCTAAACCATAGAGGATGTATCTATTTTGCAGTTTGACAGAATATGTTTGTAAACATAGAGGATGAAAACGTGAACATCTGATGAATAATTATAGAGCATTTATCTATTTTGCAGTCTGCAGTATCATATTAATTTAGTGTTGCCATTAGATTACAGAGATGAAAACATGAGCATATATTGAATAACAGGATAAGAAGAAAACCACTTGCCAGTGAGATTAACCTTGCTTGCCTTGAAAACAGCTTACAATGACGGGTATACTGAGCTTTTTTTGCACCAGCATTTGCTACTATTGTCTTCCCCAGTAAAGGCTTTGCCTTTCATTTATAAAATAGCTATAAAAAGCAAGAATGCCACCAAATATCAGATAACATGTCACATAAAACAGCTCATGTATAATGTAGGCAGGGAAACTATCCTTTGTAAATCAAATCTGAGTATTCATCTTGAATGAACCTTTAAGTTTTTGGTCTGATTATTATTTGTCAAGTCATTGGCAAAAACCACTTACCCTATGGAGTTAATGTAATTTTTTAGCAGAAATGTAATCTAGTAGTTTGAAGCACAGAGCTTCATTAGGGACTGGTTATTGTGAATAGAGTTTCTGCACATTTTCATTGTCAAACTCCAGGCAGTCACTTAATAAGATAGATATAAAACCAGCTATATACTGAAATGGAAGTTGTATATGGATAAAACTGACCTCCTTATTCTCCTTAATGTAACAGCTTCCCAGCAAATGTAATCTATCATTTTGAAGCAGAAAGCTTTATATGTATACAGTGGTTATTGTGAGCTAATTTTCTGCACTTGCTATGTTATTGAACTCCAGGCAGTAAACAGGTTCATAAAAATTTTTCTGCACTTTCTTTGCAGTAAACTCGAGGCAGTTTCTGCACTTGGTCTAGTGAAGTATAGGTTTTCAAAGATGAATAGTAGAAGATGAGCTTGAACCTTCTCAGTTTGTTTTCTTTGGAAAGGTGAAGTTTGACCAGTTTGGTTAGTTGGTAGGTGTTGGGAACTGTTCTATTGGTTCCTAGACTTTTAGATTAGGTGTACTAATGTAATAAAATATTAGGATCAATGGCTATATTTTGGCTTTTTGTCAGGATCTTTACTTGCACAACTTTTGATCAATAACTTATTGACTTTTCTGCATTTCCAATGTGAGAGTGACCTCTGCTGCATATTTCCTGCAATTTCTTGCACTTCCAATCCTATTTTTATCCACTATTTTTGGTTCAATTATATTGAATAATAGTTGAACTCCGAAGGTAATGGGACATAAGCTGGTTTATAGAGTTTATGACTTATACATAACCTTTTCACTTGGCATCTTGGTGGATGTGTATTTTGCTGGACATCCTTACCAGTAATGCAGACAACCTTGTTCCTTGTTTTCCACTTATAAATAACCTATTCCTTTTGTAAGGGTACTATTTTGAAACCTCTTCACTTAAACATAACCGGTTCCTTGTTTTTACTCATTATATTTATATATGTAATCTAATCTCCTTACTTGCTCACTTTAATTTGTTTTTTTCTTTCATTTTGTTTTCTTTCTTTAACTTTTTTCATAGACACCAGGATCATCCTATAAAATAGGATCATGTAGCCAATAACATGTAATTATGATTCACAGTAAATTGAAGGGCACCATTCTACCCACTTTGTCTTGCTAGCCATACCAAATTAAAGTATATAGCTGAGATATCAATTTTAATCTCAGTAAGCATAAAATTCTAATTACCTCAGTTTAAGTGGGTGTTATACTTGAAAATGAATTACCATTTGTGTTCATATTTAGTCAACTTCAGATAGTGAGGAAGTAAAATTGAAGTTGAAATCTGTAGCAAGTGAGATTGGTCATCAATGTGGTCTTAATAGGAACCTGCAATAAAAGCCTCTGTTCAAGTCAATTTGACTTTTCATTATACTAAGTTGCTTATTTTGGGTAAAGAACTGCAGCAATATCATTTTGGCAATGATGCTTGTTCATTTACCTCCCTATGGTTTCAATCAATTCGATAGTGTGTGTCAAGAGTATAAAGCATACAACCCTGCATAATGGATCAATATTTCAAGTACCAACCACAATGATTCAGAACCTCTAAAATTTTCAAAACATATCCTTTGGTAAATACTCACACTGATACTAATTTCAGTGACATTGCTGCAACATCTTCATAGAGTAGCATTTACATGTTATAGAAAAGTTCATAATCACAATTTAATATAATTGGTATGGTCTTTTTTTTCCCCTCTTCTTCTTGCAAAAAGGCACAAGCAAATATTGTCTTGCTCAGCCAATACCCTTAACCATAGAGCATGTATGCAGTTTCACAGAATATGTATTTAAACCTCTTAACTTCATCCATCTTGTTACAAAACATATTAAAAAGCATGATACATGATCATACTATCTGTGACATTGTTTCAGCTCGTAGATAGAGTAGCAAAGGTTTCAAAATAAGACAGAGTACTTGGAGGAATACAAAATATGTACATAAGCACTTGACATAAAACTTGAATCCTAGCACTTTCACTCAATTTTGAATTGCTTAGTTATCTTTGTGGAGGATAGCTGTGCATTTTCCAATTCTGCATTCAGCATTCCATCATATTGGACTTCAGATGAGATTCTCTTGGCTGGAGTCATAGAAGCCAGGAGCTCTGGGTCATGTTCTGCTGTTGCAGACAAAGACTGCTGTAATTTGGAAAAAAAAAATGTTAATTCTGACTTCCAAAAGATCAGGTTTTGATGTAACTTGGTATTATAAGCTATCTAAATGTGAAGTTAATAAAATTTCAATCTTACAGTGTGAAACTCAACATCTTCATTAACATCAGACTTGTCTTTTTCAACTTTTGATGTATGCTGAATCCATTAAAGAGCCAAGGGTTAAGAGTTATAATAAGTGAAGCTATAATAAGTGAACACAACTTGATATAATACCTCTTCAATTTGTAGTTGCTCCATTATTGTTTGGATTGTTTGTGGATCATCCTCCACCTTAATAACAGAGGCCTGCTTGTAAGTTGCCTGGACCTTCACCCTCATCGCTAAAGTTCTTGCTAAGATTTCATCAAGCTCAAGTGGATAAGCTCTTTTATCATCCTCCCCATCCTATAAGAAATAGATAACAGACAAAGGGTTGGCATTATATAAGTATGTACATTGGGGAACCATGGACCCTAAACAGATGCCAACCTAACAAAGTTGTATGTAAATAAGTACCTCAAACATCTTTGTCATAAGTTCAAGAGCAGACTTCCCATATATTTTAGCACAATCAGTGTCCCAAAAAATGAATTTGTAATTATCTTTGTTATGATAAACACTTATCTCTAATTTATATCTGTCAATGTAATTGGGAAAAAGGATTCACACCAATATTTAACCTGAAAGTTATGTAGTGTGTGTAATCAATGATTTAAGGCAAAATTAATAGATATAATTACCTTGGTACTGGGTTTTCTGAATAATGCCCAGAAGCACATTTGTACCCAACATCCATTTTTGTAGCCTTTCTAGCGCAAGAAGTGCATCCTTCATAACTCCAACCATTCTTCGAAACAATAAATTTCCCAGTTATTCCAAAAGTCACACAAGTTGTGTCCTGCTGACATCAAAATCATGAAGCGATTACCAATATTACAAAACTCAAACTACTGATTTCGCCATTGACATACCTCTTGCAGAGTATTAATTTGTGCAATACTCTTCACTTGTGCATTATACATAAACCTTTCTAAGTCTGAAAATTGAGAGGATCCACTGAATTGGCTGAGCATTTGGCTTGATTGTTCATGTGACTCATTCGATGGTAAGCTACATTAATAGTGGAAAAGCAAAATCAGTAGAAAATAATTAAAAGTTATCTCAATACAGTCTACCTATATTACAAAGCAAATCAAAAACTGAAGCACATGGATGTATCTTAAAAAAAGTACAAAATACAGTCTACCTTTTTTTGAAGTCATGTACTTCTACAATATCTTCATTGATTAATAGCTTTGAACCAACCCAGTAGTTTGAGATAGATACTGGAAATTTTCCTGACACAGATTAAACACAGGTATTTTCAATAAGGTATGAACATCCAGAAAAGATTAATAACTGTTGTGATTGATTATCACTTTTTATACACCTTGTGCTGGCTTGATCTTTGCATGTGTGAGTATAATAATAGTGTCTTGATAATTGGTTCTTCCATTAAGATAACTGAGTAATTTTGTTGCATAATCATCCCAAAGTGTACAATTGATCTCCTTGCCACTGTAATCTCATTAAGGGAAAACATAAGAATGCATTTCATGAAGTGAAAACATAAGAAAGTAATGCAAAATTATAATGATATGGATTAAATTGTTGGAATCGATGAGCTAAACATGTTACCTAGCATCTCTCATGGTAAAAGCAGCTTTCTTTGGGTGCATCGGTGAGAAGAACCCATAAGTGAGAATAACCCATTTTATGTACAACACCAATAATGTACGCATTAGAACAAATTTTTGTCATTATGGTTACATGTGTTACAAAACTTAAGATATGGAATATGTATCGCTGTATGCTCTCTCATAAATGTTACCTACTAATAAATCGACTGAAAATTTCCATTAAGTATGTCATTAAAATCTTTAAAGCTGGAATCCAATGAGGAATATCTGAAATATGCTACATTTAATTATTGCACCAAAGCATTGATTACCAATTTGTAGGGATGGTCCGCCACTTTAAATTGAAAATCATTTGGAAATACATTCACATACGCAATATATAGGTACTTTGTTGTAACAATTTTGTCTTTATTGTCCCCGCATCTTCCTTTGGGACAACCACTTGAATCCTATCACCCTGTTGAAAGTAAAGAGAAAAGATAATAACCGAGAAGAAATCTGTACCTTGAACAGATGAACAACATTTTTCAATAAATAGACAAATAAGAGTCAACATTCTATATAAGTATACCTTGGCATCCATGAAAACCATTTCAAGATGTTCTTGATTTGACTTATTAACAACACTCCACAAATCAGCAACTCTAATGGCAATCTTCCATAAACCTTTTGAGTCATTTATGTCTTTGACATTGTCGAAAAGACGAGCCATTGTCCTAAAATGTGCTGAAAAATATGTTAGAATTTCAGTTACAGTTTTGGACTATATCAGATTCATAAAGTATCATAAAAATGACATCTTTATAAGAAGCAGGTGTCTTCCTAGGCTTGAAAAATGACATCTTTATGAGAGAAAGATATGTCAAATGTTTAATGTGTCATACAAATGAGGTATTTATGAAGCCCAAAAACCATGAAACAAATGGCATAAAACACATGAAGAATACACCAAAACACTGAATGAAGCACAATAACCAGATTTTTGATTCTATTTGAAAGAAAATATGAGCAACAATAAAGAATATGATAGTCAGCCTTTAGCCACAAACTTTGCTGTTCTTGTGCTGCAAGTGTTGTGACAGTAACTGTCATGGATGAAAACACAGGGATAGCTATTACTGGCAAGGATGGTTTTACGCAAGATTTGTGAAAACGCATTATACTGAGCCTAAAACTAAGAAAAGCCCAAAACCATTTATAAAACAATGATTTATCTACACTATCCAGATTTCTTAGTTTCTTTGAATCAAAATATGAGCACCAACAAAGAAAAGCGTAAAACCATTTATAAAAATGTATCCAAACCAAAAAAAACAAAAGAAACTGAAACACTAAATGCCTAATAATATATAGACTCATGAGACCTCTAAATGCAACTAAACAAAGCATTGCATGTAAAATGCAACCCCCTATGAAGCAGGGAAATTTTTCTAAACCGGAATGTAAAGGGGAGGAGATGGAAGTCCAACGTACAGCTGCAACTTTTGTTGTTCTTCTCCAAACTCAGCTGCAAATGTCTGCAATTTGTTGAGAAGAGAAAGGAGAGAAGACTTGAGAGGAGATGGAGTACTGTCACGGGAGATATATTGGAGTTTATGTCTTTTCATCTTAGTCTATAAGTCTATAACATCTTACTTGTGTCAGTCAATAAGTCAATAGGAATAGTAGAAAGCAGAACAAAGCAGAGCAGAGTAGTGGGCAGCTGATTTCGCGGGCTAAAATAAGGGAAAAGAAGACTGCATTTTGAAATGTTTAAGTTGACATTTCTACCCAATTTTTGCTGATGTGTCGAAAAGTTAGGATGAGGTAAATAATGGAATTCATACGTGGTCCTTTGTCTTAGATTAAACAGGGGATTTTGGTCCTTTAACTATTTTTTGAGTTAAATAACTCTTTAAGTTTTTAAGTTGGGTCAAATAGTCCTTTAAGTTTTTAAGTTGGGGCAAATAAGTCATTATTACGTAAGACCTATTTGACCCGATTTAAAAACTTAAATGACCTATTTGGCCCAACTTAAAAACTTAGGACTTATTTGGCCGAAAAAATAGTTAAATGACTAAATTAAACCTCAAAAATAAGTTAAGGGTCTAAAATGGTATTTAAGCCTTATTTTTTTCTGCGTTTTCAAACATTTCAGAAACTTGTTTCCAAACGTGTCTAAACCAAGCATCATTTGTAGTTCCTTTACTGTAATATTTACTTTTTTTTATGTTTTGGATGTTTTTATTTAATTAAACACATTGATTTGTAATATTTTATAAGTAGATTTAAAAGACATTTGAATCGTTTTTTTAATTGTTATAATGCTCTTTTGTTATTTATTGTTTTTTCCTAGTTAAAGTGCAGGTAACGAGTGTAGAGTACGGATACTTAGATACCCAAAGGATATGAGTAAGGGTACTAAAGGTGCTATCCACACGAGAAGATGAGTATAGTACCCTATCCAGAGAGTACCCATTGTCATTCCTAGTATACACTTGAATTAACTATAAAAATAAAAAATAAAAAATAATATTAATTAAAAATACAATTGTAATTGTAACTCTATTAAAAAATCCAGTTTAGTGGTCCTTTTGAGCCTTCTTCTTTGAATACAAAAAATAAGCAAAAATTGAATTTATTTGCAATCAGAGTATTCTTAGTTTTTGCCATATTCAACCATGGTGGAAAAACATTCCAATTTGACTACTCTTTTGCGAGCGGAAATGAATTATCTAACTTTAAGAAGGGAAATAGATGGTGTCTTTGGGCGTGTAGAGAAAAGAGAATAGTGAGTAAAATGCGGAGATAAAGATGAGAGAAAGGGGCGAGTAAAGAGAGAAATAGAGAAAAAGAAAATATTTTGTCTTCCTTAAAATTTGAGAAATTCTCCCCATTGCGAGTGTACCTTGAGATAAAAGGGATTTCTTTGGTGGTGACCCAATTTGTTGTTCAAACGAGATTGATTTGTACGGAGTCATCTTTAGCTTTTTAATTTCATTTTTGGCTTAATTAGCAATTTGGTCCCTTAACTTATTTTTGAGGTTCAATTTAGTCCTTTAACTATTTTTTAGGGTAAATAAGTCCTTTAAGTTTTTAAGTTGGGTCAAATAGGTCCTTTTAGGCCTTAAGTTTTTAAGTTGGGTCAAATAGGTCCCTTAAGTTTTTTAAGTTGGGCCAAATAGGTCCTTTAAGTTTTTAAGTAAGGTCAAATGAGTCATTGTCACGAATGACCTATTTGACCCAACTTAAAAACTTAAAGGACCTATTTGGCCCAACTTAAAAACTTAAGGTCGAAAAGGACCTATTTGACCCAATTTAGAAACTTAAATGACTTATTTGTCCCAAAAAATAGTTAAAGGACCAAATTGAAACTAAAAAATAAGTTAAGGGACCAAATTGCTAATTAAGCCTTCATTTTTTGATAACATCTAATAGAACCTAATCTACTTTAATCTAAATCCACAACAATTGGAACCAATCTTCACCCTCATCTTTCTTTATAGGGAAAAATGTGCTTTTGATTCCTGTAATTTGACCGAAAATCAGTTTTGGTCTCTGTAATTTTTTTTTCCAAACTTGTCCTTGTAATTTGATTTTTCGTTACTTTTCGTCCCTCACGTCATCTCTCCGTCAAAAAACTGTGACGTCACAAGCGGCAGAAACACGTGGCACCATGTGGCAAGTTTGTCATCCTGACTAATCCAGGTGTTATATTTTAAATTAAAAAAATTAATAAATTCGGTTTATCAGCAGAATGAAGAACACCCTACGGGCCTGCACCCAAAAATCAAACAAATGCTCAATCAAAACACCACCACCCCCAAATGCTCAATTAGAATGAAGAACAAATGCTCAATCCCAAGAATTAAGAACACCACCACCCTCATCGAACACCCAGCCCCCATCATCTCAGCCCCACTCCCACCGTAAGAAGAAAGCGCACAGAGAAGTCCGAACACCCCATCATCTCTCCTCTTCTTATTCTTCGCTGCATCTCCTCATCTTCTTCGCTGCAGATCTGTCTCAACGTCTTCACTCTCGTTCACGTCCTCACTCTCTCTCGGTTTCAATCTCTCCTGATTTCTTCTAATCTCAACCCTAGATCTCTAGATCTCGTCTCAACCCTTAAAGTCTTAACTAAATCTTGGACCGATTCAAAGATCCCGTGAATCTCGCAAATCGTAAGAAAAAAAGGGGGTATTCTGGATCTGAAAAAAAAAAGAGTAGAGAGAAGAGGAACAGAAGAAGGAGGCCACAGAAGAATAGAAGAACAAAACGCAATTCTGGATCTGCGTTTTGTTTGGATTTCCTTCCATCATTTGTTTGATTTCTGGGTTGGTTGTTTTGGTTTTTCTGGGTGGAGTTCGATTTGTTCGATTCCTTATTCACCGGATTTCCTTCCATCATTTTTTCGATTATGGATCTGCGTTTTATTTGATTTCTGGGTTGGTTGTTTGTTTTGGTGTGGGGTAGCTTGGTCGAAGCCTGAAAGGTAGGGGTGGGTGGAGTTTATGTGTATTGATTCTGTGTTTTTGGAGTTTATTAAGAGGGGATGAGTTTCTGTATTTCTGAGTTTATGAAGAGGGTATGAGTTTCTGGAGTTTCTGTGTTTCTTGAAGTTCCTGAAGAAGTATCTAGCGAAGAAGAAGATGAGGGACGGAATTTATGTTTTTTTGTTTGTTTTTCAGTTAATTATTTAATTTAATTATTTAAAATAGTGAGTCAGCTAATTAAATAATGTCATTTCATTTAAAAAATCCCACACAAGCTTCCACGTCACAGTCCGTTTGCCACATCACATTTTTTTGACAGAGAGATGACGGCAGAGACCAAACATAACAGAATTTGAAATTACAAGGACCATTTAAAAAAAATTATAGAGACTAAAACTGATTTTTTCTGAAATTACAGAGACCATAAGCACTATTTTCCCTTCTTTATATATTGTCTAATCTCGTGAACATGTCAAATTTCAAGAGCACTTTGGTCTTATGAAGGATAGCAATCCTCTCCCGTTTCATATGAAACAAGATACTCTCCTGTTGGAGAGAGAAAGAAACAAAGGCGTGGGGGGTGTAAATGTGTGAAAGTGAGAAAGAAACAAGTGGGTCCATGTTACGGGGATGATTAAAATCGAGTCCAGATCCTCTCCAGTGGAGAGAAAAACTGGAGATGCCAATATCTTCAATTCTGGCCGTACACGTGGCATTGCTTAGCATCAACGGCTCAGATTTAAACTTACCTTATTTTATTTTAAAATTAAAGCAGAAAATTGAATGGTCTTCTCCCCCAAAACTTCAAAATTTTCGTGGCTCTCTCCTCTGAGTCCTCTCCCCCCAATCTGCGCTCCTTTGGACTGAGTGGTGGCCGCCGTCGCCGCCCCTATGCTTGTGCCACGCCTGGATGTCACCGTCGCCCCTATGCCCCATTGAACCATTGCCGCAACGCCGCTTCGAGTTCCCGCGGGTTATCTCCCCCAAATCAAAAATTTGGATTGAGCCTTGTTGGCCCATCGTGCGCTGTCCTGCCCCATCGTTGCGCCGTCCCTCCATGTCGCTCCGCCGTCCCGTGTCGTGACTTTTCTGTTTCAGATTTGCTTCATCATGCAAAAAATTATTTTGCAGAAGCACGAGTAAGAGTAAGAGGAGATATGGTTGGTGCTTTGAAGTATTTCAAGGAGCTTCAGCAAGGAAGATATTTGAGGCTTCTTTTCAAGCTTTGATTCAGTGTTTATTATGACTTTTGTATGATCTGTTTTAATTTTAAAAATTTTGGTTTATTAGGATGAGAAGTTGTGTTGAGAAGAAATGAAGCTTGTTGGCTGATTGAATGTGCTGAGTTCCAAACACGTGTATGTTAGTAGCAATGTAGCATTTTTGTTCTATGCAACAATATTTTTCTTTTGGGATTACTGATGTGAGATGTTAATTTTTTCATGCATAAACTTTTGATGCTTTCCCAAAGCTGATCAATTTTTCCAATCATCATTTTGTTTTGATTTATGCTTTTGCAATTGGTTAGGTTTTACATGTTTTGAAATATTGGAATATTGTTTCTGATTTTGGGAAGTGTGGGGAGTAGATTATTCTTTGTTGATTGGCTAGTAGTGCTTTTGAATGAGTTGCTGCTAGAGAATTCAATTTTACAATTGCTTCATCATGCAAAATATTATTTTGCTGAAGCACTTCACCAAAACACACAAACAGGAAGAGTTTCATTTCCATCCAACAATATGCAAAAAATGCAGTCATCATTTGATAGCATTATTTGTTATTTTTTTGCCAAAACTAAAAGCACATGACAACATTATTTGTTAGTGGTCTAAATGCACACAAAACTTAAAAGCACATGACAGAGACAACATGACATAATATTGCAAGACTTTTTTAGTGTTGGTTTGCTGGTAGATGAGTGAGATGGATTAGAAGGACCATGCAATTTGGAGACTCAGATGTACTGTTGTGTTGATTTTAGATCATAACTTCTCATTTTTTTTGGAGTGTCTTGAATTGAAGACATAATTTGCATCATTTGCAATGACATTGAGCTGTCATGACTTTTTTTGATAACTTGCTCTGCATCATTCCTTTGAGTTTGTTTATTTTGATTGTGAATTTCTCCCAATATGATTAATATTGGCTTTGTGATTCTGGACTTTGTGCTTTATGAATCTTGAACAGAGCCTTTGTGATTTTGGACTTGGTTATTCCCCCTTTTGTTTCTAATTTTGCAGAGACTTGAAAAGAATCAGAGCTTTGCATCCTCAATGAGAGCTCCAAAGCTTAATTGTGCACACTTTTAAGAGCTCCAAAGCTGAATTGCACCTTGAGAAAGCTGTCAAGGCTTGAACCGCAAGTGGGAGAGCTGTTCTTTTGATGTATAAAACCATGTCAGTTGCCTTTAGGTGCACTAATGGTGGCTCAGATTTGAATCCAAACGCAAGGAATGCTGAGATTACATTTACATGGTTTCCAGGAAGCTGAATTTGGTCTTGTATTAAATAGTAATAGGAAGAGCTCTTATACATTTTGTATTAAATTTTAATAGGAAGAGCTTTGTACATCTTGTATTCAATTATAATCAAAAGAGCTCTTGTACTCTTGTTTACACATTGTAATATGATAGTAATGAAATTAAAAATTCTCTTGTACAATTGGAAATTGATCTTCTGTCCAGTATGTTCCTTTGTCTTGTACTTATGTTCCATTCAATTGCTTCCCCCTGTATTACTTATGCAGGGTCATTGTTGTTGGCTTATATAAAAAAAAAGTGCAAACAATATGACAGATACAATATGAAATAATATTTGATAAATTCCATTGATGTTCCATTGTCCAATAATGCACCATATAAAAGGTGGAATGAACCGGTAAGTAATCTGTACCTATTCCCAAAAATTTACAAAATATGTCCACTTGTAAGCAATACCTATCCCCAAAGAGGTGTCCAAAAAACCAATACCTACTTCATATAAAAAACACAGTAGGTTGTTCATACCCCAAAAATATCCAAACACAAAAAATATGTCTACTATGTCTAAAAGAAGTTATACATCCCCAATGCACTGTTCTCAGCTTGACTTGATTGTGTCATTTGGATTGTAGTCTCATGTAGACTTGCATTCAAAACTTGGCTTCCACTTCCACTTTGATTCCCAATTTGATGCATACCATCATTTGTTGCTTGAGAATGTTCCTACATAGTTGATAGTATAAGTAACATGTATTATATATATGCTATAGTAATACTAAAGTAAGGAGTAAGTTACCATATTTTCTTGAGACTTCTGCTTTTTTTTGTGACAAGTTTCTCTTTCTCTTTCTATGCAATTTCTCAACCCATGTTGTGGGCCGTTTTTTCCTCTTATATGAGCAGTCTCGCTTCTTTATGCCTTTAGCCCCACCAACATCAACAGAGTCCACAGTGTTTTCAATTTCATCATTTTCAATTTATATGGATACATGACACATTCCAATTGATTCTCCATCCACAGACTTTTTAGTCAACATGTTGTCAATTATTTTGTTGGACTCTTCATATACTTTGGACAAAAATGTGTAAGTCTCATGAGATTCAGATGCTCTGGTTGTCAACTTAACCATTCGAGGACATAACTCATTGTATCGCTTCATGAAATGGGCTTTTATGTCCAAATTAATATGTTGTCCTTTCCAATCTCGATTACCTCCCAACCTTGCTTCTCTTGTTCATCGCCTCAGTATATAGTGCTGAGGAATTAGCTTAATATTCATAGCATCAAAACTTTCAAAGCATGATTGCATAAGATACCATGTGTCTCAAATTTACGACAATCACAAGCAACCTTCTGATCCATAAGATTACCCATTACTAACCGCTCCTCACTGTTATCATAACTTGTAACAGCATAAAACCCTGGGTTCAACTCCTTTATGCAAGTACCTTGAAATTCCTCATATTCCGCTTGGAATTCATCGAAAATTTTTGGAGTGTAAATGTTTCCAGCTTGTACGAGCATGGGGGCCTTCTTCATCATCAATCTTGGCAACTTATGTCTTGACTCAAAATCGGTTTCTGACTCATTGTTTCGTTTTCCACTGACAGCCCTTTCAAACTGTGTGAAAAAATCTACTAAATTTAAATCTGACTTCAAATGGTTTTTCAAATCAGCATTAAAGCTCTCACTCAATTGAGTAGATCTCATACCTGCAGTGAAAGTTTGCCGAACATAAGCCCATGCCCATTTTTCCTTCAATTTAAAAATCTTATGAAGCCATGAATCATCAGGAACATTATGCTTAACAAGTAAAGCATTCCATGCATTCAAAAATTTATCTTCCTTTTCATGTAGATCAATACAAGCTTCAAAATTTGAGCAGAATTGTGAACTCTTTTGATATAGATGGTTCACATGCCTTAGGGCATTTTCTCTAATATGCCAAGTGCATAATCCATGAAATGATTCTGGCATAACTGAAGAAATAGCATTAGCCATTGCTGGATCTTGATCTGTTAAAATGGTTTTAGGCTTTTTTCCACCCATTGCTTTGAGAAAAGTTTCAAACAACCATTGAAAAGAAGGGATTGTTTCATCATACAACAATGTTGCTCCAAAAACAACTGTTTGCCTGTGATTATTAACTCCAACAAATACTCCCAAGGGTCGATAGTCCTTATTTGTCTTGTATGTGGTGTCAAAAGTGAGGACGTCACCAAAGTACCCATAATCATTTATCATTTGTGCATCTGCCCAAAATATATTTGTTATTTGCTCTTCAACATCCATTTGAAAGTCATAAAAGAATGAAGGATTTTCACTTTGTCGTTTGAAGTACATCAACAATGCACCCACTTCACCATACCTTAGTGATTGCCTCCTTCTAGTTCAAAGGTAGTTCTTAAGGTCTTGTCTTGTATAACCAATAGTGTCTATTCCACCAGCTTGGTTGGACACATATTCATGAAATTTTTTTGGCCTTAATCTAGACTTCTCAGCCAATTCAATTTGTGATGCTTGTGACTCGGATATGTGTCGATGAGAGCGAATCATATGGACATGTTTTGGCGGTTGAAGAGAGTGATTGTGTTCAGCTACAAAGTTGACAACCTTGTATTTCCCGATCTTTCGATTAAATGAAATAACCATATGTGCATCACATCCTGTTCTAGTTTCTGCTCTAGGCTCTTTTGTCAAGTGGTCTCGTTTGTCAGCACTTCGTTTACCCTCTTTGAATCATGCAAATTTTCTTGAAGTCAGAATTCCATCTTTTTTGCTTTTATTTGCATATTCTCTACGAATACCAAACCCAATCATCCTACTATACTCATTATAAAAATCATAAGCCGCTACCTCAGATTCAAACTCCATTTCCAAATGTGGTGTATAGTCCGCAACTCTTTCTTGACCATGTTGCACAATTTTTTCATGGATATTATTGACCCATTTATCTACACCATCATCTATTGGAATTGATGACGCGTCCATGATTTCTGAAAAAAAAATAAAAATAGAAACATCATGTTCATGTTCATCATATAGGATAAAAAGCAAACTGCATAAACTTGTACTTTAGAGACTCACCAAGAGCTTCTATCAGCATTTGGATTACTCTGCTGCTGTAGACAAAGTATTCCAAAAAAGACTGCAACAAATGAGCAACCCTGTGTGGAAAAGAGAATAATGCATTAAAACAAAATTTGTCAGACACAAATTTGTCAAACGTATGCCATAGTAAGAAAAACAAAGATGCTAACTTTTTTTTCTTCTTTTTGGTCAGTATCCAGCCTATTAAAAAAAACTAAAAGAATGGGCTTAAGCCCAATATATGGTCATCAGCAAGAAATCAGCAAGCAGAACGAAAGGGAAAGAGGGGAATCAAACGCCTGTTTAATATACCTCAATCCCTAAGCCAAGCTTGCTTCGCGAACAAAGCTTGATGTACGGCGGTGAGGGCGGCGCGACGGGGTGGTGAATGGCGGCGGTGGCGTCTTTGAGTGGCGGTCATGACGGTGGTGTTGCTTGACAGCACAATGAAGCTCAAAGCAATGCAAATCAGCGCAGCAGTGCGGCGGAGGAGGGGGACCGCGGTGGAGGCCGCGGCGGCGACCACCACTCAATCCAAAGGAGCGCGGATTGGGGGGGAGACGAATCAGAGGAAAGAACCGCGACAATTTTGGAGTTTGGGGGGAAGACTATTCAGCTTTTTGATTTAATTTAATTTTAAAATAAAATAAGGTAAGTTTAAATCTGAGCCGTTGATGCTAAGAAATGCCACGTGTATGGCCAGGATTGAAGCTACTGGCCTCTCCAGTTTTTTTCTCCACTGGAGAGGATCCGGACTCATTAAAATCCTCCTAAGAAAGCTTGTATATCAACCATAAATAAAAGCATGACGTGTCCTCCCTGGTCCCTCGCAAGTAGCCGTTATCCCAACAGGAAGAAGAGACCCTCCAACACCGAATTATTACGTGCAACAAGTGTAACACCCAACTTTGAATTTATTTATTGTTTTTCAGTTTGAAAAAGGTAAGGCCAATTCGACCGTTGGGTCCTTTCCTTCATCAACAAAACAAAACAAAACAGAACACGCTCTCCCCTGCACCTGCATTTACTACTGCAAACAAACAACAAGCACTTGAAACTCAACACATCATCAACGATGATGGCGGAAGATTACGGTTTCGCTTTCACCCCAGAGGAAATGTCCGTCAACGAGAACCTTGGCTACCCAAAAGCCTACGCAAAACTCTGTCGCGACAAGGGTTTCAGTCCCTATAGCCATGGCCCTCCCTTCACTTTCATCCCTTATGCTTTGCACGAAGACGAGGTAGCAATTTTGGATCCATCTCTTTCACTCACTCTTCCTTCGGTTTTTGTAGTAAATAATGAAACAACCATTTTGTTCCACTCAGGTTGAGAGAGCAAGTGTTTTGGATGAGATGTTTCCGATGATCGATCCGAAAGCTAAGCCAACGACGAAGGCTAAAATCTTTGTCAGTATCTTATGGAAGCAGCTCGGCCATCTTGGGTTGGTATTTCAATTCAGCTTAGCTAATAGCAATAGCAAGTTTAGAAAATTTCAATTTTTAGGTTATGCATTGTATTTTTTTTTAATTTTTTTTCCAAATATCAGGAATGCCGGTTTTGACCCTGCGGTGATTCGAGTAGATGCCCATGGTAATGTCTTGTATTATCATGCCGACTCAGCTTCTCCTCTTGCTTGGGACATCGATCACTGGTTTCCTTGTTCAAGTAATTAATCGCTTTCTTTCTCCCACTTTCTTTTTTTTTTCTCTTCTAAGAATGTGTAGAATTCAATGGAAGCCAATTTCAATAAACTTCTTAAAATACATTTATGGTAAAACTACATCTATACCTCTGAATTTGTTAAAATCTGTAAGTTTATTATAAAGCAAGTGAAGAAGAACCTTGGGCTTATTTTTGTTTTAATTGAGAAATTCATATAAGCTATTCCGAATTGGGTCTTGGTGTGATTTTTGCTCCATTGGGATGACAATGTAGGGGGAGGCTTAACTGTTCTGAGCAATCTAAGGATATTACAGAGGCAAGTCTGCAAGAGGAAGAAAAATAAACTGGAATTCTTAGTGCCATGGTGGGATTTCCAATTGGGTATATCTGTGAATCAGTTTTTGTCAATTTTTGCTGCTTCAAACTCAGACTTTAGGTATGTTTTTTCTGTTATTTCTTTTCTTATTGTTTCTCAATTTGTTTCATAAACATCAAGTGGGAAGGGTGATGATATTTGTGCTTGTTGCACATGACAGGCACAGAGGCTTTTCATTTTTGTTCATTGAAGGAGAAAATCATGAATTGCATGCTTCACAAATAGTGGATTCTCATTCTTTTCCACAACACTTCATTGGTTTGAAAGAAGAAGTAGGACTTGCTCCAGCTGCTATCGTCGAATCATCCCGAAGGGAACCTTATGATGCATTAGCTTTAAGACAACTTGATCACAATAAGAAGCAAAGGCTTATGTCTCCTGCAATAGGTTAGTGACATTGCATGATTAATCAATAACCATACCAAACTTGATTTGAAGATGGAGATTTTGTTATTATGTCTGACCAGCCTTTGATTGAAAATCTTTTTTCAGTGGCTGCAAGAAAAACAAGAGGCAATCTGCTCAAAGAAAATGAAGATCCAGATTTTGTTAAAAACCCCTACCAAGCTATTGTCATGGCCAGAGATTCCCTAAAGCAAAGAGAAGAAACCACAAAAATGCAGGCAGAAATGCACAAGTTAGATAATGAATTGAATGAAATGAGGCTCAAGAATGAAGAAGAAAAGTTAGTTATTCAAGACCTTGAATTGACGCTCATAAAACGTAGGAGGAAGGCAGAAAAATGCAGACGGTTAGCTGAGGCTCAATCTTCTTACAGGACCATGCTAGAGAAGATGATTAGAGATACCATGCACCAGTAAGCCCCAGTAACCAAAATTGAATTGATTACTTTTCTTTATATTTACTTGGACTTAAACAACTTGTTTGTGTAGGAGTGCATTACTTTTCTTTATGCTTACTTGGATTTTATTTTTGTGTAGGAGTGTCATTTATAAGGAGCAAGTAAGATTGAACCAGGCTGCAAGTAATGCACTAATGGCTAGACTTGAAGCACAGAGGGCAATTTGTGATGCTGCTGAGAAAGAGCTTCACAAGAAGTATAAACAAAGAGATGACATAGAGAAACAGATTAGACCTGAATGGGAGCAAGGAAGGAAGAGGTTCAGAATAGATGATTCCACTTTTGAAGAAGAGAGAGACAGTAAACCTGTTCTTTATTTGCCTGGAAGCAGGCCAAGAACACCTTTCCACAAGGAGCTCAGAGTGTTGATGGAGGAGGAACAAAGGGGATCTGAAGCTGGCTCATATGCAAATGAAGAGCAGAAACAGGATGAAAAAGAAGAGGAGGAGCTGAAAATTCCAGCTAATATTAATGACATAGAAGAGAAGCTAGAGGAGCATACCAGATCACTTGTTGCCTTGGATGAAGCACAAACTGAGGAAAGAGGAGCATACTCAGTTGAGCACAGACTTCAGAAGCTAGAAATCAGTGAAGGAAAGAGAACTTGTAGCTATTCATTCCCAGGTCTTGATGAGACAAAAACTGAGGAAGATGAAGAGACCAGGAAGCAACGTGGCAAAGGGAATGTTGAAAAGTGGCTTCAAATGCTTTTGGAGAATGGTCAAGAAGAAGGAACGGATCTACAAGAAACAAATGAAAATGTTGAAAATGTTTCTGGTGGGACTGAAGATATAATCCAACAATTGAATCTGAAGTTCCCACAAAAGGAGTTGAAGGTCTCAAAAGTTTCACATTCTGATTATATAGAGAAGCAGCAGCTGCAACTCCTTCAAGACAAGAACTATTGGACAGAGAAAGAAGATAAAATAGAAAGTTACTCTGCAGAAGTAGCTTGTATAGGTGAAGCAAATGGTACTCCTAGTTTTGAAGCGATGGAGAAAAGGAAAGAACAAACAAAAATGGAAAAAGGACTTGTTAGATCAGAGAGTGCAAGGACTTTGAGACGAATCCCATCATCTCCATCTTTGTTTCAAGGGATGAGATCATCCATCAAGACTATCAAGAAAGCAGTGAAACTATGAAATGAATATATATTTGAGGCTCTACGGAAGGGTGCATAATGGACTTGTACTTTTTATGTTTCTTGACCTTTTACACCTTGAGAGATGCTAGCTGAATAAGTGAGTGAAATTTATAATAACAAAAAAAAAAGTGTGTAAAATATAGGCATTCTATTGTTTGATTTGTGTATAAGATTTTTTAAGCTGTCAAATAAGTGATAACAGCTTGTTGTTTTTGCTGCAACCATTTGGTTTCTGTTTCTTCTAATTTCCTGTTGAGAGCATACTTTTCTGCTAGAAATTTGAAAATTCTGGCGTCTGCTATAGTAATTTCCTTATTCATCCTTCCCTTTATCAGAATTACAAGCAGAAATGTTCTTGGTTGTTCCTATGTAGAGCAGAAAAAGCAATCTCGATTTGGTGTAAAAACAAGTCTAGCTAGCTAATGAATAAAAAATATGAGAACATAATTTGCAAATCATTTTAAAAGTGAATCGGTGCATTAAAAATGAGGAAACATCTATCTATTATAACGTATAAAAGCAGACTCCTAAACTATTGCGTTGACACCTCAGCCTTTCATGCGCCATGTATTACTAATTGTGCCACATCACTAATATTCTGATGTGGCATTCTCTAGAAAGACTCCTAAACTATTGCGTTGACACCCCAGCCTTTCATGTGCCATGTATTACTAATCGTGCCATATCACTAATATTCTGTTGTGGCAATCTCTAGAATAGATCCACTACTTATACCTTATTGCACATTTTCTTTGTCCATCTCTCTCTCTTTTTTGGGTGTAATTGTCCATCTCTCTCTATTCCATATTTTCTTAAATAGTGCATTTAGTTACAATAAAACTACGTAATTCATATTATAAACATAATTTCATAAATCAGTCACTCTTTATAACTTATTACATATAAATACATTGTAATGTGCTAATTTTATTTTAATAATTAAATATAATAATTACTTTAATTTACCATAAAATAATATGTAAAATTTAATCCGCACATCTTAAAAAAAAATTAACAATCAAACTTCTACTCAACAAATAATAATGTACCACAATCCAAATGGTTTAAAATAATTCGAAGAAAAAAACATATACAATAAAAAAAGTTAATTGAAATTACAAAAGGAAAACAACAAAACAGTTTAAAATTAATTAATGTTAGTTAGACATTGAAAGTACTCAACCTAATATGTAATTGTTGTATTTTTTCCTTATTAATTAGTGTGTCGACATATTTATCTCCAACTATAATTCGTACAACGTTTGTTGTACCAAAAACTTTAAAAAAAATTAGTAAATTATTGACTACACATTTTCCTTATTAAACCCATTTAGATAAAATCAAATAAGTAAATTTATCAAACAACAAATGTTATCTGAATATTCAAATTCAAAACTACTTTAGATGTTTAGTCATTACATATTTCAACCTATTGTTTCCATAAATCTTCATTATAATGCATTACATTTCAATGTATTAATAGCATTTAAATTTTAAATAAATAATAAAACTCAATGCATGATGTATCAAAAAGAAAAAAAAACTCAATGTATTAATGATAAAAAATTAACATAATTCCAAAAGACATTAACCCAACTCAAAAAATCTATAGATACAAATAACAACAACAAACTCAAACATAAATATTTTACATTCATTCTCACATTCTCAACTTTCCCCTCAACAATAGTAACAAAAAGAAAACCACATTAAAAAAACTACAACCGCGCATCGCTCGGATCTCATTCTAGTTCAAATTAATATAGTCACAAACTCTGGTTTCCACTTCCTTGCGATACCTTGATTTATGTAGTCACAACTGTAGTATCTAAAACTTTGGTATACGCACATCTTTATTGAATTTATTCCAAATACGGTGGAGTTTATGTTACATTATTTCTCAGGTCTTGGCTCCAAATAAACGAACATATATAACAACTTAAAATATATTTTGTTATTCACTAGCTTCTCTTTCAGGACAAAGATTTCCTCCACTTGTTGTGAGGAGTCCTACCATTGACCAGACTAGTTTTCATGTCCATAGGCGTTTGTCTTCCAAACTCAAATTCCCTTTCAGCCTCTTTTTGTTTTTCAACATTCACCACCTCTCCAGTGCCTTTACTAAAAGCAGGCTTTCCAAGCTTCTTCCATATGAAGAACCCTTTCTTCTTCTCTGCCATTTTTTCCATTTGTGCTTGCATGGCATTGCACTGGCTTTGCAGCCTGTAAAGATCTTCCTTCAGCTTCTTTATCTCCATTTGCTGAGCATTCATTTCACGCTTTGAAAAGCACCGTGTTGGTTGGTCAAACACGCCATTCCCATTATTGGGACTCCTCAAGCCACTGAAAGAGCCACCCCAATCCATGTGGCGATTGAGTTTTGTTTGTTCAGAGAAGAGAACCTGAATTACAGCTCTCACTGGCAACCTTTCATTTTGAGCTGCATGAAGTGAGGCCTCTGGTGTGAGTTTCCTGCTATCAATCAACCTACACAGACCCTTCCTTTCTTGCTTCGACACGCTTGGATGTGCCTGTAACAAAAAGGATTTATGCAATTTTTTTTGTAGTAAATGAATTGAAATTCTAATCATGAACCGGACAGGGACCCGGATTCACGTCTCGATCATTTGTTGAAGATTGGATGGCTCGTATTCAGAATTCACCAAATCGGCTTTAAAATACAATTTGGAATTTGAGTCATCCAATCTTGGCCAAGATTCGCGACTTTGTGACCACAGAGAATCCAATTCCAGGTGGTTGTGTTATTAAAATAACATGTGAGAAGACTAACTACTAAGATGGCCTACTTGTAAATTGTAGGTTACTTGAATTTAGAAGAAAACTAATGTCCTTTGGCAACAAGTAATAAATATACCTAGCTATAGGAAGGAAATGCCAAGTTTTATTAACATCGATCTATGTTAGATAGAGTTTTCCTAAACTTAAGTAATCATTAATTATGTTCAATTTCAGCAAAACAGTCACATCACATTTTGCATGCATCAGTATGTGGACAAAAGAAAAGTCAAATGTAGAGAAATGTTGATTACAGCTAGCTTAGATATGATCCTATAGCTCCACTCACTCCCACACAAAAGACATTTATGTCATTTCACCTCATCCTCTCTACTGCCCCTTCAATTTCCTACTCTGGTTCACATGGGAAAATCTCATGCTGGTGACAACTCGAGAAACATTTTCTAGGATATCCAGAATATAATTCTTTCTTCCATAGTCTTTAATAAATAATTTAAAGACAGTATTATAAACAGAAGAGCCACAAATAACAAAGGCAAAATTAAATTTAACTCTACTAATCAAGCAAATTAATTTGAAACTAAAATGAAAAGAAACATACTTTAAGATAAGTGTCAATGGCTCTATACAAGCCATCATCTGTAGCTCTTGCATGACTAGGAAGAGCACCAGCAAGTGCAACGAATTCAGACAAGCTCAAATTGGCATCCAAAGCAACCTCAGCGAGGTAGCAATCAACCAACTTAGCAACCTTAATCAAAGCAGCACCAGTTTTAGCTCCTTCATGGTCCAAACACACAAACCTCTTAACCAACCTAATAACAAGCTCAACATCCAAGAGAGTCCCACAAGTGTGACTAAAAGAAGGTATCAAGAGCTCTTTCAAGGAAGCTTGGTCTAGCTGCCAAGAAATGCGCTTCTCAAGCTCTACTCTATAAGTGGCCTCAACACCAACCATGTTGGCTGTTCTTAGAAGACGAAGGAGGAAGTTGCATGGAATGGAATCCTTCTCTGGAGGTAGAACACCAACCAAGGTTTCCACAAAGAACCTCTTCTTCATCCACGATGTTGTCACACTTTCAGGTGATGGCATTGACGACCCTCCCTCGAACTCATGATGTGTACTACTTCTACTACTGAGACCATTTTCAGTTTCAGGAAGCCATTTGGAAGCATAGTGAGTGATGATGGAACCAACTAAGTCAGCACGAACACCTTTCTGTTTGATGCCTGAAAGGGTTTTCACGAAGTAATCCATGTCAAGTGTGCATTCATCGTCCAACCAGCAGCATTCTGAGGATACTTGGCTATGAACTGATTCTTCTTCGCAACATTGCTTCTTCATTGCGGTGAGTACAATGAAGGGGCAATTCTCTCCTCTCATTTACTCTAGCCGATGCCTCTTTTGTTTGCTTGGAAAGTGGAATGTCATAGTCATATCATATAATACTTTTTATATGATACTACTGAGCGGTGATTTACGCGTGCACGACACATTCAAAAAGAAAAAAAAGCAGGAAAACAATTTTAAGCGAGTGAATGGACTTTCGACACTTGTCATTATAGATAACTTTTTTAAATAGATAATAGATAGATAGTTAGAAATACCCGTGATTCACAGGTGCACAACACATCCAAAAAGAAAAAGAAAAAAAAGCAAGAAGACAATTTTTATCAGGTGAATAGACTTTCGGCACATTTCATAAGATGTATGTTATTGTGTTGTTTTTTCTTTTTTTTTCATTTTAATATTTTAAGTTCAGCCGAAAAATAGTGTGAAAAAAGGGTGCCTGCGTTGAAAAGAATATAGAGTCATTTTAAGGTGGGGTCTCTCTCTGATGACAACCATGGCCTAACCGGAACAAATTTTAAAGATTGTTTAAGATTGTTTCACGCGCTTTGTACTTCCTATTAGAGAGAAGACAGAACTGGGATATAAGAAGGGAAAAGAGAAAAATAAAATTGAAAAGTGTGATGGGAAAAAAAAACAATGAGAAAAATAAAATATAAAAAAGTATAAGTAAAAAAGGTGTGAGAATATAGTTATTTCCATCATCACAAAGCTGCTAAATAATAAAGATTTGTTTTGTTTGTATGTGGAAAATGCATATAAGTAGAACCCTGATTTGGCTCATTATATGATACGCTTCATAGAAAATTGCTATGTGAGCTATTTTGAATTTTCAATCTCCATTCACTATTAGTTATTCAACCTTAAGTTCAAATGTTTTTTTTTTTGATTAATTAAGTTCAAATGTTTCATAGTAGAAGGTCAGCGTGCACAAAACAGTAGGATATATAATAAATCTTAGTTTATCAATATTTATAAAAATCACTGCACTATAGAGTACAATAAAATTATCATCTTCATATTTTTAGCCTTCTCGGTGAGAATTGAGGAAAAAGAAATAGGACCACCTCACCCCAGTCGTTTATTCCATCGGTATTACAGACAGACCAAATAGCTCATATCCTTAGGTGTAGCATTGAGATAAAAAAAAAAAAAAAAAGAAACTAGAACACCATCAAACTTGAAATGGGACCAGAAAGGGACTCGTTTGTTTTCTCTAGGGATTGTGTATTGCGTAAAGCATTTGGATTTGATCTAGTTACATGAGCCAAATACCATATCAAGCTAGGAATCCAGTAGGGATAAACAAACAAGAATTGGAGCTTGTTGGTTTTTCTTTATGATGATGCCACGCTTATACTATATCAAGGTGGTGATCACGGGCTTATGACCGTTAATTTTTAAGAATGAGATGAATGACAATGGACACTTGGCACAGAAAGATGGAAACTAGAAGGAGATGAGGGAATTGAAACCTGAGAGGGTCCTACATAATACATACACTACTACATACAAATGCCAAAGTTTATTTTTGTGTTTTGCATTCCAACAAGGCACACCCAAGCTCGTGAACCCAATTATTTTGTTGCTTTCGAAACAAACATCTGTACATCAGAGTATGATGGGCCCACTTAAGTTTTATTATTTTGGGTCGCGCGATTTGGACACAGAATCGCGACAACATGTACGGACCATATGTCCGTACATGTACGGATTTTTTTTTTCCAAAAAAATATTACAGATTTTTTTAACTGGTTAATCAAGTTCACATATCTGGTTAATGCTATTCATTATCTGGTTAATGCCAAATCTTGAAACTTTGGACATCTCATTTTCTTATCTGGTTAATCAAGTTCAAATATCTGGTTAATGCTATTCATTATCTGGTTAATGCCAAATCTGTGTTAACCAGTTAAAAAATCTAATATATATATACATATATATATATATGGTCCGTACCTGTCCGTACCGTATAGACATACGGTATCCATACTATTTTGTGTTCAAAAATCATTTTCCTATTATTTTATTATACGATTCAGCGTTGCACATTATTATTTTGCTAATGGTTACGGTGAGTGAAACGATTTGCAACATCAAAATGACGAAATGGTTTAATTGGACTGGATGGCTATAATTCTGTTCCAGCTTGGTTAATAGGCAATTGATAAATGCATCCAGCAAATTGCGGTGCACCCAACAGTTCCTAAAATACCTTTGTCTACATAATAAAATTCAAATTTTTACAACAATTCATAGTTTTTTTCCACAATTTTCGTGTCACTCACAAATAACAAAATAAAGTACGCAAATAAGAAAAATTCGCGCAAATAAGCTATTTGCGAGTGTACAAAATTTGTACACGTGCAAATAAATAAGCTATTTGCGCGTGTACAATTTTTTTAATTTTGTACACTCGTAAATAGCTTATTTACGCGTGAGATTTACATTTCTGTATACCACGAACAAACAAGCTATTTGCATGTGTACAAAAATTTGTATACTCGCAAATAGCTTATTTGCGAGTGGTATACAGATATGTAAATCACATGCGTAAATAAGCTATTTGCGCATGTAATATTTTTTTTCCACATGTTTTGCATCTATTAGATATTTATTTTATTTTGTTTGATTCTAGTGTTATCGGAGATGGAAGACAGCAATATGTTTAATTCTGATGAAGTTGACAAACCGACAGAGGTGGATTGTACAGAAGCATTCACTACTATGCAGATATTTCCTACACGAGATGATTTATTGTGTTAGACTTGAGAGGTTGGAAAGCAAAATGGCATTGTTGTTGTCGTTGCGAGGTCAGACACAGAGACAGGGCGAAGAGAAAGATCTACAAAATTATTTCTAGGTTGTGAAAGGAGTGGGAAGTATAGGCATAAAAAATGCAATTTCTTCTAAATCAACCGGTACTCGAAAGTGTGAGTGTCCGTTCAGACTTATATCAACGACTGAAGGAACGATTGAAGGATGGATGCTTAAAGTTATATGTGGGTTACACAACCATCAGTTAGCTGAAACATTGGTGAGTCATTCTTACGTTGGTCGTTTAAGCGAAGAGGAGAAGAAACTTGTTCATGAAATGACCATGAACAATGTAAAACCAAGAAATGTTCAATTGACGGTTAAAGCTCACGATAAGGATAACCTATCTACAATTAAACAAATTTACAACGAGCGCCATAAGTACCAATCATCTTAGAGAGGCCCTAGAACAGAAATGCAACATTTGCTGAACTTAATATATCGGGATCAGTACGTGTGTTGGTATAGAAGACACGAAGGTTTGGACGTTATTAAATATATATTTTGGGCACATCCAGATTCCGTAAATTTGTTGAATGCATTTCACATTGTCCTCATACTTGACAGTACCTATAAAACTAATAATACAGGCTGCCACTGCTTAAAATTGTTGTTGTTACTTCAACAGAGCTGACATTTACTGTGGGATTTGCCTATTTGGATTCTGAAGGGGCTGAAAACTATGTCTGGGCATTAGAGAAGTTAAGAGAATTGTTTGTGCTAGATGAATCAATTCTCCAAGTCATTTTGACAGACAAAGATCTTGCTTTGATGAATGCAGTTGAAGTTGTGTTTCCAACAAGTCGCAATCTTTTGTGCCAATTTCACATAGGAAAAAATGTCTATGCAAAATGCAAGAAGTTGGTATCTGATAGCAAAAAACAAGAGGTAGTCAAGGATGCATGGAATAGTGTTGTTTATTCTGCTGACGAGGTTGAGTATAAGCATCGCTTGATGAGTTTTCAGGGAGTATGTGCAGAATGACCTATATTCGTTGATTATGTGGAAAAGATATGGTTGGATCCACACAAGGAAATATTTGTTGCGGCATAGACTAACCAAGTGATGCACTTAGGGAATACAACTACAAACAAATATGGTCAAACTAGTGTCAAAAATTGTAAATGAATCATGTTATGCTATAACTGATATTGTTTTAAATGTTTGTTGATAGGGTTGAGTCTCAATATTGGAGACTGAAGAAGTTGTTGCAAGACAGCAGAGGTGAAATGTGTATGTGTTGAGAGACGATGAATAACATGCTTACGCTGCAAAACAACGAGATAAATGCATCATTTGAGAGGAGCATAACCGTCATTGAACACAACCACAATAATCGTATGTTTATGAGATTGCTTGGATTTGTGTCTCAGAGTGCGTTGCAACATATTATTGATGAGTGGAGCAGAGTGATGAATGTAGGTGTTGATAAATCTGCATATGGTTTGCACTCTTAGAACCACACACGGTTTACCTTGTGCTTGTGAGCTGGCTAAGTATAGTATGATGGATGCTCCAATTCCATTGGAGATAATACATGTGCATTGTAAGAGATTACATTTTGGTCAACAAGAAGATCAACAATAGACAGATGAGTCAGTGTCAGAAGAGGAACTTGCACTTCAGTGGGAGGCATTAATTAACCATTTCCGCACACTTGACATTGTTGGTAAAAGGACACTATATCACAAAGTGCGAGAACTATGTTGTCCTGAGACAACTTCAATGTGTCAACCGCCCGAAAAGGTGAAGACCAAGGGGGCACCCAAAAAAACCAAGGAGAACACACATGGATTTGATTGTAAACGTGACCTATCTTATTTTGAGCATGTCGATGCAATATACTCTGCACATGACAACAGTTCGACGCGTTCCTAGTTGAAATCAACCGCCCAAGTGTCCACAAAGAGGAGACGTTTGACTTTCTTGAATCAATTTCTTGTGCAGTTTCAGCCATATATTAATGACATAGTTAACGTGCAAGGTGATGGAAACTGTGGGTACCGTTGCATTGCAGCATTACTTGGTAGAATTGGGGATAATTGGCCTTTAATCCGTGTGGAGTTGCAAAAAGAGCTTACAGATAATGTTGATTTATATGGCCCTCTTTTTAGTGAACAATTAGAAGAACTGAAGTTTCCTTTACGGGACATGCACGGTGTATGGGGAAAAAACAAGTGGATGACACTACCAAAGATGGGTCATGTGATAGCAACCAAATATAAGTTGACCCTAGTCTCTTTATCTGCTGCCAGTATGACGTGTTGGACATTTTTTTCCCTTAGAGGTGCACCAACTCCAAACCAGAAACGCATTTGCATTGGTTTTGTCAACTGTAATCACTGGGTACAGGTAATTCGTTTAATATTGTTATTTTTGCATTGTTTTTGTTTAGATTAGTCATTAATTTAATTATATTTGCGTTATTTCAAGTATTTTTGAAGGATGATTGTCCACTGCCTACCATACATTCACATTGGCGTACTTTTTGTCGTCCCGAGGCTTATTCATGTATATTGGTCGATTACAAGAATGAGTTTCAATATTTCTATTACCTAATCTTTCACATCATGATGAACACAATCCAATAAACTTAGATGACAATTGACTAATTATGCATGTTGATGCTGCTTCTTGTTGCTGTTGTTTGTTGTACTTTTATATTTACCAGTATACGCTAGTATTTCACTGTGTATGATTCACGAAAAGATCTGAAGCAAACATAACGATTTGTTGATCAAGTACCTCCCGCTCAACTATTAAATTTTGCGCGTGTTGAAATTTCTGAAATTCCTTCACGCGCAAATAGCATATTTGCGACTGTTTTTAGTTACTCGTAAATATGTTATTTGCGCGTGAAGGAATTTCTGGAATTCCTTCAAGCGCAAATATACTATTTGCGAAGGGAACTCGCAAATAGCATATTTGTGAGTGAGACGAATGAAGGAAAAAAATGTATTAATTTTATCAAAAGCAATTTTATCAACTCATGGAAATTGTTGGGTGTACCCAATAATTTACTGGGTGCATTTAGCAATTGCCGGTTAATATGATCTCAATTCGGCTCAAAAGGGCACTATATTTTGGGTTTTGGGCCTCAATAGATGAAACACAAATTCAACATGAGGCCCATCAATGAAATACCACCTTGGACCCAAAAGAAAAAAAAAATGAAACCTTGTTCAATTATTTGTGCTCTGTTTACTTTTGGAAAATATTTTGTATTTTCATTTTCTAAAATCTGCACTTACTTTATATTGTTAACAAGAAGATGGAAGACTTTTGTAATAAACAATTGTAATAGAGAGAAGATGAAAGAGAAGTTAGGGAGAATATATTTTTGGAAACAATGAAAACAACTTTTTTGACATTTTCAATATTTCTGAAAATATTAGATTAGGAGAAGCATCTTGCATCTGTGTTTTCTCTAATGTATGTTAATTTAAGTAGAACTTAGGGAAAATGAAAATAGGAAACAAGGGAAGAGAAGTAAACAGGGCCTTGATTCTTTAATTTCGTGGTCGCAAGTGGGTAGCATGACGATTCAACGTAAATTAGAAACAAAAATTACAAATAAGTTCATTCTTTCATTTTTTTTAATGAGAATAAACTCATTTATCTATATGGGTACTAAAAAATTGATTATAACAGGACTTGAAACAGTGAGAAGCAAACTTATTCTATCAGCAGATAATTACCTACAAGAAATAGTTTCAACCCCTAACACTTCTTTCATGAGTTGTGCTGCTTATTCTTTCTGCTTGGAAATTCTACAGAAAGAAGTATGTTTAAACTAAATATTGCGAGGAGTTGAGGGTTCAGAATCAGATGGACTAGAGGAGGAGGAGGGGTCACCTGCTGCTGGATTTAAAGGTGCAAAAGAACCATTTCCATCCCCATTCTCAGCCATCACTGGTATCTTAACAGCAGATGCTCTTTCCATCTCTTTCTTGAGTTCCTCTTCTCGGCGCAATGCGGTAAACTGAGTCCAGGGACTTGGCTGCTGATAACCAGCCAAGAACAATCACCAGAAGCACTCCTCCCAAGTATGGAGGTGAATTAGCTAGTGAACCAAAAGTTAGGATCATGAACTGCTGAATTAGAGCACCGCCAGACCTCCCTAATGGGTTGCACACGACATCAATGGCTGCCTTCCCCTTGACCTACACCAACAAATTTAACACATGTTCATTGTAACAAGTGGATATCATACTCACAGCAACATGATTTTGGCGCACGTGTAGTTGATGTAACAAGTGAATGGACTACTTTAATGAGAGTGAGAGGCGAAAATCTTAGAATTTGGATTACATGCAGTCATGCGGTCGGTCAGGGCATTTTAGACCGTCTGATCTGTATTTCAAGTTTTATTTAAAGTGTGATTTGGTATAGTTGAAATTCAGACCGTCCGATCTTGATGGGACGATCCAAAATGCGCTCACTGCATCACTCCATGCATTTATGATTGCACACAACCCAAATCCCAAATCTTAAATATTAGATCTCTACAACAATGATCAAGATTAAAACATAAAGCCACATAACATTTTTAAGATGTAACTTTTAAATAACTATTAACCTTCATTCATAAAATCTAAATCATTAGATGTTTTATGTGGTTAACATGGCAGAGTAAGAGATGAGTCTAAACCTTGGTATCATCGTCCAAGGGTATGTAGGCCATTTCTTTGCATGGATCGAATAAGCTGTATGTGGCACTCTTGCTGAATATCTTCTGCAGGGCACCAACGTATACAGCAGCTAGCAGTGGAGTCAATCCAAGCTGCCCGATAATGGGTGCGAATGGGGCACCGAAAAGAAACCAACTCCTGTCAAAAGCAGGACGGTAGGCGTGATCGTGGCAGCAACTCCCCATCCATATCTGTCAAATATAAATTGGCTTACAAGCATCATCGTGAAGGTAGCAATTCCCGTTGCGGTTGAGAAGTCGCCCACTCATTTGGGCTAGGAAACTGCACAATTTGCAGAGGTGTCGAGGGAGAAAAAGAGCACAACAAAAACGGCTAGTAAGAAAACCAAAAGTGAAAAAAGGTTTATAGTACCTGAGCTTTGAGCTTTGATTTCCTTGTAACCTCAACAAGATTAATGCTTATTCCATATGCAACAACTAAAGTGGCAATTCCCTTATATATCTCGAAGACATCAAGAACTTCAAGCTCTCCATTGTTCCCATTTTGGGCTTCTCCTGGAAGAATGAATAACGAGGTATAATGTCAGTTATTTCAAATATTATTCAAAAATATATATAGTGTTTCAGAACTTCCAATATTCTGGCATATAAAAAAAAGGGATAACACCAAACAGCTAGGACAATGTCTTAGACACAAAGACATGAGCTAATCATGCTACAGAAATTACATGTTATCTAAATATTAGATTAAAAGCAAGTTTTTGAAATAGAAAATTTTCCTGTGCCATTTAGCATGAAAGGCAAAATTAGAAGGGGGAAAAAAAACTAAGGAATGCTATATTATTACTTTGCTTTAAATTATCTAAGCAACTCAATTAGTAGACTCAATAATGAAACAAAAATGTAAGCAGTGGAAACAATGGAATGAACATGCCAGTCTGCCTAAGGCACAACAACTATATCAATATGCACAATAGTATATCTGTCTTCCAAAAGACTACCTTCTTCTTCTTGCTACATGTGGGTAGAGGAACATAATTGTTCACCCACCAATACAGGAAACAGATAACAAGTCCCATACCCACAACAATGCTCATCATTGCTTTTAGAGAAACGGCCCAACCATCAACTCCAGGACCTAAAGTTTTCCTCAGATTAGAAAAAATATTTAACCGTCCAGCCGGAGAATATAAGTGCTACATTGGCCCCAAGTCCAAACAATGGATAGAATCGCTTTGCTTTTTCAACGGTAGTTATCTGCACGGGAGGGGGGGGAAGACATTAGCATTCTCCTTCACAAAGAAAAACTTCATAATGAGCTAGTTTGGATAAACTTGTCAACAAGTACTTGTGAAAAAAGAAATATTAAAAGAACCTTGCAATCAGGAGTTTTTTAAATAATAGCCTCTCGTTTAGTTGAAATTATTTTGTGCTCTCTCATTTAACTTATTCATAATTGAGAAGCTCTCATAAATTAGCTAATCCAAATTGGGCCAATATCATATTCCTCTTTCTGCTTTATATTAATAATAGTTTTGCATAAAATAAAACAGTTCAAAATTGGAAAATATATTCTTCAAAAACAAAAAGAAATGAAAATGATATTAAGAATCCAAATATCCAATAGGCAATCATGAATTCATGGTGATGGTATTAAGATGCCCTGTTTAGTATACCAGAATGGAAAATGAGAATATGATATGCTATAACATAACAGTACTAACTAACAAAGTATCAAAGTTCAAGTGATGAAGTTACCTGATTGCCAAACCCCCAAAACAGCAAAGAAACGACCATACTCCCCCACAATTCAGCCATGACATAGAACAAACAGAAACTCCAGATTCTCATTATTGCAAGTGGACCAAGGAACCGCGATCCAAGGATGTTAAGAATGTTATCCGCAAATGCCTGAGGGTGAATATAGTTGCTAAGAGGGTAGAGAACAAACCGAAAAGCCCCAAAGAAAGCAATAAAGGGGACAATAACAGAGTAGAAGAGAGCTTGTTTGGACAAAGCATTAGCCAATTTTGTGTACAACATGAACCCAACAGCCATGGGAAGGTTCACCCAAGTTTTGAGAAACGGTATAATCTCCGCACTGCTTCCTCTTGCAGTCACGACAAGCACATCCTTGCTGCCTCTTAAGATGGAGTTGTTGAATAGGATGCAAAAGAAATCATCCCAAGAGGTACAATCTTCTTCAGTGTGGTAACCTCAATGCCCAAAAACATTGGTTCCTCAAATACTGGTTGCCCATCGGCACCGGCACCAGCAGCTTCAGCCCTGCAGATGAACAAATTTATGTCCTTTTGGCCAAATCTATTATTAGCTTTTTTGAGTTTTTGAAAGCCATTATTATTAGTGTTAGCAGTAGCAGTAGCAGTAGCAGTAGTAGTAGTAGTAGTAGTAGTTAGAGGAGAAGACCCACCAAGGATTTTGGGTTTTGGAGAGAAAAATCTGTGCTTTAAGCCCTGTGATGATGGATGGAAAACCCTGTTCCTGGGGTTTGTGGGGAGAGAGAGAGAGAGAGAAGCCCTTTGGTTTGAAGAACAGCAGCATCCATATGTCTCTTTCATTTTGAGGCTTCAACAAGACATGAACAAGGTGAGATCGAGGGATAGACAAATAAGGTGGGTGGAGATTAGATTGGAGAAGAAGATTATATTCTCAACGAAAGAAAGGGGCAGATACAAATATCTTTGCTTATAATTTTATATGCCACAAGAATCTACCAAACCCTCAAAGGCTTGAGGAAGACAACAAAAATAAATTAAAATTAATTTTTTTTTTATGTGACTAGCGAATTTTTGGGGGATAAAATTTCAACCTGTGTTAAGAGGCGGAGAGATTGTGTATCAGATGAAGCGAGGCAACAAATGGAAAGTGAAATGGACAGGTGAGAAAAGTGCATGGGAAGCCGCCAGGCAAAGGGATGAAGAAAAGAGCATTTGTACTTGTAGGATCTTTTGCTTACGCTTTATCCCAAATTTGTAGGATTTTGTATATTCGGATATGTAACAGTTTGTTTTGTATGCCTACTCTACACACAAATTTGTACACATAGATATGCTTATATCAAAAATATTTTTTTTCACTTTACACCCTATTTCTATACCTCTCATTCCATGTTCAAGAATCAGTACCTAAAATCATGATTCGCTTCAAATTTGAATCAAAATAACCCAAATTTTGCATTCTAGAAAGTGGTATATTGCTGAAAGATTGTAAGCTTTTAGCAGCTATAAAGTTCTTCAAAAGGCCTTAAATAATTGTTAATTTCACTCAAGTATTTGGTTTATAAACTAACCTTATATATTTCCAACTTGTGAAAAGGTTCCAAGATGGAATAACTTTTCAACTAAGTCATTCATAACATTGGACAAAGAACCTGATACTACAGGACATAATAAAATAAGAGCCTACAATGGGATAAGCTATATAGAGTAATTTTCTTACAGAAATAATCAGCAAGCTCTTAAGATGCAAAAAATCAGCAAGCTCCTTGCTAACAAAGAGGTATCTGAAATCAGCCAAAACCCCAAAGTGTAAATCTCCTGTCAATGTGTTCTTGAGCTCACATGGATTGATTATCCATACAGCAAAAAACTTTCAAATTCAGAAGGCATATTAATATTAAAGATCTCCAACTTTTTACATGCAATTGTTAATGAAGTGATGCACAAAAGCATCATTTTCAATTTGATATAAGGCTTCCCAGAGTAACCAAAAATCTAATAAGAGAGCCAGCCAACTCAACATTTATCATACAATAATCACTTATGAGCTAAGTCGTAGTAAAAGAAAATACTATAAGTTAGCCTTACTCATAAATAGATAACAAATAAAGTAATTCATAACTCAGATACTTCTGAAACAATGAGACCTCGAGCCCAACATATAAATAAGTACTTACGAAGGCAATAACACCCCCTCTTTGACCTTTCATCAGAAGGCTACTCATCATTGTGGCAGTCGCTGTTAAACCTCAAAACATATAAATTAATGGCAAACAGAAGAAGCAATAAATTTTGTGATGTAACGGAATTTGGCATTTTTCCAATGGCTTTCCATTCAATAGGTTTGGCACTTTGGCAGGGACATTTAATCATGTTAGTAATACAGCAGACACACCAAGGAATTATGAGCTATCTTAAGTTTATGAAACCGAAATGACTATGATACAAATGTCAGGAACCTCAAATCTAATGTGGGTATTGACATGAAAGACAACTTGGTCTAAGATACTTGGTTTATATATGGTTTACAATATTGCAAAATAACTTGAGCATCCAAGTAAGCATCAGAGTATAAAGTTTGACAAAGTGCATATAGATGAGGCCGTGCAAGTTTAAATTGGCAAAGAAAATTTGATGTCAAAAGGACACACAAATAAAAACACCCCAGTACCTGAAACTGAGAGCCACACCATGATCTGTTTCCCAAAAATGTTGGAGCATAAGCCCGTACGAAAAAGAAACATATATTTTAATCACAAGTAATTGAAACTGCTCCACTCCTCCTCTGCCCCCCCCCCCCCCAAAAAAAAATCCAAAATAGCATGAGGATTGCTAAAATGAATACAAAACCTTTGCCTCTTTGCTTTCGATAAAACCTTTAACTGTTTCTTGGTTTCTTACAAACTACAGTTATAATGAATACATTATAAAGCCTTCAACTTTCTGACTTTCATCTGTGGCAGACAATTCCATTTCCCATTATAAAGCCTTCAGCTTTCCGACTTTCATCTATGGCAGACAATTCCATTTCCCATACCTCTGATCACAAGTTGCCCGCAATCCCTCATCATTTGAATTATGGTCATATTCTCGCTCATCTATGCTTCATTAGTTTTAATTTCTTATACCAAAAGAAACTTCCTTCCCTAAAGTTACATTTATTTTTCAGATTGTACCTTGCCAGGTTTGGTTTCCTATTCAACAACTCTTCAATGGAATGCATACATTCTGCTGCAAGTAACATCTAAGATCCAAAAGGCGTTCATCTGCACTTGGGTGCGAAGCACGTGGGTAATCATCCAATCAAGAGGACAACATCTGAAAGTGCAAGAAATAATGTTAGTTAAGAGCATGTGTCTTCATTCAGAATAAGGAAGGCTTTGTCACAGAGACAAATAATCTCTCCAAAATCTTACACAGAATATTAGACTTAAAATTATTCCAATTGAATGCAATATTAAAGATTCTTAGGTAAAGATTCTCAGTAAAATAACATAAATTTGGTTAGACATTGCCTGGTTTTAGTATTATGACTATCCATCATGAGTGCCAGCTGATAAGCACGGAGAAATTCTCGACAGCTTATGACTGTCTTTTCATGGCTATCTCATCGGGTTCTTGCAACATCTCTATAAATAGGTTGTCTCTAGTTTGAATGTAACATAAAAAGTGTTAGGAAACTACGCAAAATTTCTCCATAGTCAGATTAGTGGAAAAGCAAAAATAAATGCAGAAGCACACACAAAAATTGATAACGGAGTTCGGCCAATAACGCCACGCCTCAGGTCACTGCAGACCTTATATTGAAAAAGGAAATACACATTGTGTTTACAAACACTCACTCTCTCGCAAAACCCACAACCGATTACACCCAAAGAAATATTTCTCTCTAAATATTTCTCACAAAAATTCTCTCTTGGAATTTTCTCTGTTGGAACTCACAAGCCACAACCTCTCAATGTTAGAATATTTTCCTCTCCAACAGATGGCTCTTATTTATAGAAGGATGAAGCTCAACAACCATTGCCTCACCAACCAAAACAATTCAATTTTCAACCTTCAACTTTCAACATTCAACTTTGCACAAAGTTGAATTTTCCCATTTGTTGAAAAACAAAACATTTGGCAGGACAAAAAAAAATTGGGTAGGTTGGGGAGGTTTTCTTTGACCAACAATCTCCCACTTGAAGACTGATTTCAATCGGTCTTCACACCTAAATCAATGCAGCAGCCTTCTCTGGTCTGTTACTCAAGCAGGCCAACTGAAGTTGAGCACAATTTCAGTTTGTCGATAGTCACCACCTTTGTCAACATATCTGCTGGGTTCTTACTTCCTTGAATCTTCTTCAACATTAACACCTCATCCTCAAGCAGAGATCTGATGAAGTGATAACGAAGACCAATATGCTTTGTTCTGGAGTGAAATGTCAATTCTTTGCGGATGTATCGCACTCTGACTATCACCGTGCAAAACACTCTTCTCCTGTGTGAAACCCAACTCTGTTAATAATCCCTGAAGCCATATCAATTCTTTCGGCTTCATATCGCTACATACTCAACCTCGTAGTGGATAAAGCAACAATCTTACGTATCCGCGACATCCAACTAATCTTTGTAGTACCAGCGGTGAATACATAACGGTGGTACTTCTTCGATGATCAACTTCACCTCCAAAGTCCGTGATCTACGTAGCCTTGTCCTTGCAATTCTCCTTTACCAACGTACAGACACTTCTCTGCAGTGCCTCGTAGATACCTCAAAATCCATTTCACTGCTTCCCAATGAGCTTTTCCTGGATTTGACATAAACTCGCTAACTACTCCCATCGCATGGCCAATGTCCGCCTCGCATGCACCATTGCATACATCAAACTTTCAATGGGTGAAGCATACGGAATCCTAGCCATGTATTCTCTTTCTTCCTCCGTCTGAGGTGATTGTTCCTTGGTTAGGTGAAAATGACTGGCCAAAGGTGGGCTAACCGGTTTGGCGTTGCCCATGTTGAATCTTTGCAGAACACGGGTGATGTACTCTGCACGAGATAATCGCAAAATTCCTCTTTGCTTATCTCTCGTGATTTGCATTCCAAGGATCTTCTTTCTTTGGACCCAAGTCCTTCATGTCAAATTCTTTTGACATTTGCATCTTCAAGTTTACGATCTCGCCCATATCTGAACCTCGCTACTAACATATCATCGACATAAAGTAACAAAATGATATAATCGACTTATATCTCTTGAAGAAACAACAATGGTCTGAGTTGCACACGAAACCTTCCTTGTGCATGAAGTTATCAAACTTCTTGTACCCTTTGTCTCGGAGCTTGTTTCGTGCCATACAAGCTCTTCTTTAATCTGCACACCATATTTTCATTGCCTTTCTCCGAGAAGCCTTGAGGTTGGTGCATGTAGATCTCCTCATCTAAGTCTCCGTGAAGAAACGCAGTCTTCACGTCTAAGCTACCAAGATAGAGCTCTTTCTGCAACAATACTTAACACAGACCTGATAGTATTGAGCTTCACAACTGGAGCAAAAATTTCGGTGTAGTCAACTCCTTCCTTTTGCTGGAATCCTTTAACGACTAGTCGGGCTTTGTATCTCTTGGAGCCATCATTTTCCTCCTTCACCCGATACACCCATTTGTTGTGAAGTGCCTTCTTTCCCACGGGTAACTCAGCTAGTTCCCATGTTTGATTGGAGATCAAAGACTTCATCTCATCTTTCATGGCAAGCTCCCACTTGCTGGCATCTGCGATCTGACGTATTCGCATAATCTTGAGCTCCCTTCATCGATCAACAACATGTAGTCCATGTATCTCTGTTGGGCACAGGAACTCGAGAAGACTTTCTCGCCGAGTGGAGTAGGAGGCTCGGTGCGCCAATTGATTCCTCCGATCGAGGATTCTCAACTATAGGACTTTCTGGGTCATCGTCCACCTCTGCATACACTGGCCCACTCTGTTCTGAGTTGCTGGCATCTGTGCTATGTCTGTCCTTGTACATCACTCTTTCATTGAAGATCACATCTCTACTGCGGATCAGCTTTTTGTTTTCATCATCCCAAAGACGGTAGCCAAACTCATCTTCACCATAACCGATGAAAGTGCACTTCTTCGATTTGGGATCAAGCTTATTCCTGCCTTGATCACTGATATGCACATATGCTACACAACCGAAAACTCTAAGATGTGAGAGTTTTACCTCTTTTTCACTCCATACCTCTTCTGGTATTCTGTGCTCCAATGGTACCGATGGACCTCGGTTGATCAAGTAAGCTGGCTGTTGATCGCCGCCAAAACCGCTTGAAGCCTGATCGCACCGTAAGCTTCTAGCTCTCTCTGTCAACGTTCGATTCATACGCTCAGCTACACCATTGTGTTGAGGCGTACCTGGCACGGTTCTCTCCATTCTGATCCCGTGCTCATAGCAGAACTTCTTGAATCTGGTGTCTTCATATTCACCACCATTGTTTGCCTGAGCTTTTTGATCTTCAATCCTGTCTCGTTTTCTACCATGGCTTTCCACATCTTGAAAGCCTCGAATACTTCAGACTTATGTTTCAGAAAGTATACCAATACCTTCCTAGAGTGATCATCGATAAAAGTCACGAAGTATTGCTTCCCACTGATGGATGAGACAGTCGTTGGACCCCAAACATCAGAGTGAACAAGCTCGAGTTTTTCTTTCTTTGGGGTTCTTCCACTTATCTGAAAGCTAACTCTTTTCTGCTTTCCAAGTATGCAGTCTTCACACATGTCAATTTCTACTGATTGGAGACCTGGCAATTTGCCCTTCGAGTGCATGATCTTCATCCCTTTCTCACTCATATGGCCTAGTCTCTGGTGCCATAGATTGGGACTATCATTTGTTGCAACTGCAATCAAATGGCATGCTCTCTTTGTCTTATAAAGAGTACCACTCTTTTCGCCGCGAGCAATCGTCATTGCACCCTTTGAAATCTTCCAATGATCGCGTGGAAGAGTGTATGGCAAATCAGCGCCGGTAACCTTCCGAGATTAAGTTCTTCGTCGGTCGGGAATATGTCTGACATTTTTCAATTCCCATACAGACCCATTCAACTTAATCTTCACCACACCTTTGCCGACAATCTCACAAGATTGTTCATTACCAAGGTAAACTTTACCAAGGTTTCCGGGTACATAATTCTCGAAGAATTCTCTGCAGTGGCATGAAAAGATGCTCCAGTCTAACACCCAAGACTCTTCCTTGCTCTCCAAAGAGCATATCAACGCGTCACCTCCTCCCGAGGTGGAAGCAACATTTGCCTCGCCCTTCGCCTCCTGGTTCTTCTGCACTCTGCTTGATTTTTGTAGTGCGGTCTTCCCGCAATTCCAACACTCGATAATCTTCGAGTTGGAGTTTTGAGAACTATGATGATTTCTAGATTTGGACCTTTGCCCTTTGATTTGCCACGTCCATTTCCTCTGGTTGAATTTCTTCCTCGACTCTGTATGCACATCAAGAGGATGAAGATTCACCCGACTCTCTCCGTCGGATCTCTTCGTTGAGAACCAGGATCACGAACATCGCCGATTTCAACTTATTGTTTCCGTTGAGCTACTCACAATTTGTGACGATAGCATTCCAACTCTGGAAGAGAAGACAAAAGTATCAATGCTCGTACCTCATCATCAAATTCGATTCCAACCGAACTCAACCGGGTTGTGACTATGTTGAGTTCATTGAGATGTTGTGCTACCGATGCGCCTTAGTCATCCGCAAGTTAAACAACCGCCTCATCAAATGAACTTTGTTTGAGGCCGACTTCGTACATGTTGGAAAGAGCCTTCATAAGATCCGTAGTGGTCTTTTCTTTTGCAATGTTGAACGCAACATTCACGGGATAACGTCAACCGGATAACGCCGAGGGCTTGTCTATCGAGAAGGATCCATTCATCTTCCTTCATCTCCATTGGTTTCTTTCTGTGAGAGGTTGATACAACTTTTTCTCGATCTGAGATAATCCTCGACCGCATCTTCCAAAAGCCAAAGTCCGCGACCGTCGAACTTTTCAATTTTCACTTTTCCTTCGTCTGCGGCCATCACTCCCACTCAGTCGACTTCTCGGGATCGTTTCGACAATTCTGCGAACCACCGTGCTTTAAAACACCTCAGTGGACAAATTGGTAGCGAGCCAATTTTACTATTCACGAAAATTACTATTCACGTGAGCGGTATCCTCACCAAGATTTAGCAGAAATAACCAACTAGCTCGATACTGGTTGTTAGGAAACTACGCAAAATTTCCCGTAGTCGATTAGTGGAAAAGCAAAAATAAATGCGAGCACACACAAAAATTGATAACTGAGTTCTACTAATAATGCCTACGTCTAGAAGTGCTGCCAGACCTTATATTGAAAAAGGAAATACACACTGTGTTTACAAACACTCACACTCTCTCGCAAAACCTACAACCCAATTACACCCAAAGAAATATTTCTCTCTAAATATTTCTCACAAAAATTCTCTCAGTGGAATTTTCTCTCTGTTGGAACTCACAAGCCACAACCTCTCAATGTTAGAATATTTTCTTCTCCAACAGATGGCTCTTATTTATAGAAGGATGAAGCTCAACAACCATTGCCTCACCAACCAAAACAATTCAATTTTCAACCTTCAACTTTCAACTTTCAACATTCAACTTTGCACAAAGTTGAATTTTCCCATTTGTTGAAAAGCAAAACATTTGGCAGGACAAAAAAAAATTGGGTAGGTTGGGGAGGTTTTCTTTGACCAACAAAAAGTACACTCAGCAAGAAATTACCTATATACTGAGAAAATCATAATGATAAATTAATCCCTCCACTATGAGTACAAGAAAATTATCATTTTGAGAATTGAGGAAAAAGTTGTTGGGAGAGAAAGAAGTAGGACCACCTCACCCCAGTAGTTTATTCCATCGGTATTACAGACAGACCAAATAGCTCATATCCTTAGGTGTAGCATTGAGATAAAAAAAAAAAAAAAAAAAAAAAAGAAACTAGAACACCATCAAACTTGAAATGGGACCAGAAAGGGACTTGTTTGTTTTCTCTAGGGATTGTGTATTGCGTAAAGCATTTGGATTTGATCTATTTACATGAGCCAAATACCATATCAAGCTAGGAATCCAGTAGGGATAAACAAACAAGAATTGGAGCTTGTTAGTTTTTCTTTATGATGATGCCACGCTTATATTATACTATATCAAGGTGGTGATCATGGGCTTATGACCGTTGATTTTAAGAATGAGATGAATGGCAATGGACACTTGGCACAGAAAGATGGAAACTAGAAGGAGATGAGGGAATTGAAACCTGAGAGGGTCCTACATAATACATACACTAACACTACTACATACAAATGGCAAAGTTTGTGTTTTGTGTTTTGCATTCCAACAAGGTACACCCAAGCTCGTGAACCCAATTATTTTGTTGCTTTCAAAGCAAACATAAATACATACATCAGACTATGATGGGCCCACTTATTTCTATTATTATTTTATTAAACGATTCAGCGTGGCACAATAAAATTTTGCTAACGGTTACAGTGAGTGAAATGATTTGCAACATCAAAATGACGAAATGATTTAATTGGACTGGATGGCTATAGTTCTGTTCCAGCTTGGAGAACTATGATCTCAATTCAGTTCAAAATGAACACTGTTTTTTGGGCTTTGGGCCTCAATAGATGAAACAGGAAATTCAATATGAAGCCCATCAATGAAATACCACCTTGGACCCCGAAAGGGCAAAAAAAAAAATTTGAAACCTTGGCTTACGAGGTAATCCTTGTTCGAAGTTTATAATTTTACACAACTAGGAATTATTATTTTTTTCTGAATTATATTATTACCTATTGTTACTTAAAGTAGTGTAAAGTAGGAAAGTGGGTGGGGGAAGCGCAGAGAGGGGAAGGGAGCGCTCCCTCTTTAGGAGTAAGGAGAAAAAAATCAGGTGTAGAAGGATTATTATACATTTGGTGAAACTGCAATATCCAAGGGCCATAACCTGATAGTCTTGTGCAAAGTAGCCAACGCCATAGTTTCAACCCCTAACACTTCTTTCATGAGTTGTGCTTATTCTTTCTGCTTGGAAATTCTACAGAAAAAAGTATGCTTAAATTAAATATTGCGAGGAGTTGAGGGTTCAGAATCAGATGGAGGGATCACCTGCGGCTGGATTTAAAGGTGCAAGAGAACCATTTCCATCCTCATTCTTAGCCACCACTGGTATCTTAATAGCAGCTGCTCTTTCCATCTCTTACTCTTCTCGGCGCAATGCGGTAAACTGAGTATCCAGGGACTTGGCTGCTGATAACCAGGCAAGAACAATCACCAGAAGCACTCCTCCCAAGTATCATTGGAAGTTTCATGTTGTTAACATGACAGAGTAGAAGATAAGAGTCCAAGCCTTGGTATCCTCGTCCAAGGGTATGTAGGCAGGCCATTTCTTTGCATGGATCAAATAAGCTGTACTTTGCACTCTTGCTGAATATGTTCTGCAGGGCACCAACGTATACAGCCGCTAGCAGTGGAGTCAAACCAAGATGCCCGGTAATGGGTGCCTATCCGAATAATATGAGAGAAAAGAAACCAACTCATGTCAAAAGCAGGACGGTAGGCGTGATCGCGGCAGCAACTCCCCATCCATATTTGTCAAATATAAATTGGCTTACAAGCATCATCGTGAAGGTAGCAATTCCCGTTGCAGTTGAGAATTCGCCCATAAAAGATGAGTACTCATTCGGGCAAGGAAACCGCACAATTTACAGAGGCGTGTGCGTGAGGGAGAAACAGAGCAAAGCAGAAAGTTACCACTTTCCTACCATGTTATACAGCATTGGGTACGATGGTGATTATAAAGTGGTTGCAGTACACAAATCACTATCACAGGAGGGCTTATGTAAAACTTTAGTTTTTATATACACACTTGGAAACCGCTCTTGGAAGAATGTTGCTCCGTTTCCTCCCAGTTACCCTTTTCATCGACCAGGCATCCATATAAACGGGACACTTCATTTTTGGGTGAGTTAGTGAGTGTCAGTCCTTTTGCATTTCTGACTAGTGGAATTATTGTGCTGAGTTGGCAATTTCCTCTGAATTGTAACGAACTCATGTTTATAGCGTGAGCATGGAATGAAAGAAATCAGAATACTCATTCATTTACAAACAAATTACTCTCTCTCTAAACTCTGCACTGTTCTATTGCTTATTGTTCATTAGCATCGGAGTTCGTTTATTCATTGAGGGGGTGTTATTACTTCCATAAGGACATAACATGGTAGGAAAGTGATAACTTTCTGCTTTGGGCACTTGATTTTCCAGAGAAGGCAGTTCCCTGAATAGATTAACCACCGGGTCCCATAATGCAGCAAACTCTGGTCTAAATTCGTGCGTCAATAAAACAAGACCATCACATGAGCTAAAAGCAAAACATCCCTTAGGATGTCCTTTTTGTACGACTCCTATAATTTCTTCTTGACTATTGAAAATAATAGGTAGGGGAACATCATCGTAAATATTTTGACGAAGACGAGGGTCCAATAATCTTCTCGGCTGACGAAAAGCGCTACACAAAAGCAAGTGATGCCTGTCGACGTGCTGTCTTGAGAAGATCATCTGCTTCTTCTGAAAGATCTTGTCTTGCCTGACGTCATTCCAGTCTTCAACTTCATCAGTAAGCGCAATCAGTAAATCTAAAGGGAGGTAGCTGAGGATTTCAGCAGCCAAATGCTTCGGGATATACATCTCAGAAAAACAACGAGGTGAGCGATGGCCAGAGCTTGCGAAGGGGAGCGACCAGGGTTGAGTGTCTGAGTTTGAGGCGTAAGTTTGAAACGAAGAAAAACAGAAAAGAAGGAACGCGTTGAGAGATGAGGGGGAGGGGAAGAGGAAGAGAAGAGAGATCGACAGAAATAAAGGCGCCAGGGTTTGAGTGTGAATAACCAAGAGGGAATAATACCCGATTTGGTTCGTGAATTTTGTCGTTCGTATTAAGTTGGTCCCAATTTTATTGAAATTACTAAGTAATTCCTGGAATTTGAAAACGTTAATCAGTTATGTCCTTCCGTCAGTTTTGTCTGTTAACAGATTCCAAAATAGTTCTTCAATTTATTCACTTATTAACAAATAGGTCCTTGGATTTATAACTTCATGTCAATTTGGTCTTTGTCATTTATAACTTAATGTCAATTTGGTCTCTATTAAATTGACGGAGGGACGTAACTGATACATATTTTCAAAATACAGGGATTAATTTGAAATATTGATAAAGTATCAAACTGATTTTTTTTTCAATTCCAGTGACCAAATTGGGTATTAACCCAATAAATGAGTTGAGTGGTCTTATGAATTATTTAAGGGTAAATATTGTTTTTCGTCCTTGTAATTTGAGCGAAATTTAGTTTTAGTCCCTGTAAAATTTTTTGTTTTGTAATTTAAGATTCTTTCACTTTTAATCTCTGCCGTCAAATCTATATTAAACAATACTGACGTGGCTAATAGAGATGTATGACTGGAGGGACTAAAAGTAGAAGAATCTTAAAATTACATGTACAAAAAGTGAAAGAATATTAAAATTACAGAGACATAAACTCAACGTTTTTAATAGAGATTTGACGGTAGGGATTAAAAGTGGAAGAATCTTAAATTACAGAGACAAAATCTAAATAAAATTTTTCACAAGGATTAAACCGGATTTTGTCCAAATAACAGGGATCAAAAACAGTATTTACCCATTATTTAATCGTTGGTTTTGCCCTTTTATTCTATTATTATTATTATTACTAGTAAAGAGACCCGTTATACATACATACATATATATATATACACACACACTAGAATATGACACGTGCGATGCACAGATGTTTAATACACTTGGGTATGATATGTTTGGTTACCTTAAAAATTAATTTAAATTTAGATAAAAATATAAAAGAAAATTATAAAGCCACCTCACAAACTTCCAAGATAATAAATGAAAAAGATTACCGGAGAATGCAATTAGACTATAAAGTCATGTTAAAGTCATCTTCAAGTATTTCAGCTAATCTACCCTTATAATATAGGATACCACTTGAATAATAAGTTTGCAAGAATGTTTCTTTTGTTTTATCCATCAATAAACAATTGAAAAATATTTCATGTATCTACTTTATGATTCTATTATTTCATTTGTTAATGTTTACCAAATTTGTAATTATATACAAAATACATCCAAATCAATTAACATTTAGTTACCTTCAACTTTTTTAGCGAGAAATGATCATTGCATAAAGTTTTGTAGCATTGTGTTTGTCAGTAGCAAGATCTAAGGTATTGTCACCGCTCATTTCTTACAAAAAGAATGCCACATAAAATCAAACCCACTGACATTATAACCTAGAAAGCAAAAATAACATAACATCATAAAGCATAAGTCTCATATACAAAACCCCACAACACCCAAAATTTTAAAATATAAAGAAAAAGCCACATGTAATCAAACTCATAAACCAAGAGAGCAAAAACCTTACAAAAATTGTCACCTAACACAAACATATTCAGACTAAGAAGTTGAATAACACATCAACCCTTCTAGAAAAGACAAAGGAGGCAGAACACATACTAAACTATAATTAAAAAAAAGATTAGAATAACACTTACCAAGCTACATATTTACTAACTTAAGATTAAATTAACCTAAAATATAAATATATTTTTTTTGAGCAATCCCAAAATGCATATTAAAATTTGTTATAAAATCATTATTAATAAATTTATCAATTAGAAAGCACGTGTATTTTTTTTACGAAAAACCAGGTGTATAGTTAAAAATTAAAATTTACAACAAAAAATAAAGCTATGTTTTTTTCTTATTAAACGGGAATGTTTATGCTACTGGATTTTTTTTTTATAAACAAATGCTAGTGGTTAATTTGTTAGAGGGGAGGGGGATTTTGTTAGTGGCAAGGATCTGAGCCTTACACCTCCTGCTTGCAACTCTTTTATGTCCCTTGGCTCAACCACTGAGCCACCTACGTGGGACTTATGCTACCAGATTTTATATACAATCACGATAGAAGAATAGAAAAAAATAATAGCAAGACAATTTTTAAAGAACAAAGTTAAGCCCCATTTTTGATGCTACCGATAAATTAAATTTGAAATAAAAATTGTTTTTGTTTTAGTTCCCACGATCCTAAAATCATACAAAAATTGTTATAAAGACTTCCCAAAAAAGTTAAAAAATATTAGTCAACGTAATTTAAAATAACAGTATAGTAAAAGGAAACAAACATTCAAAAAACTACTTAAATTCAATATTAAAAAAATAAATATTATTCCACTACGCAAAATCACATGTTTCAAACTAAAATGCATATTAAGGCATGCCATTGAAAAAATACTTTGAACGCTCGTGATCATTCCTATGCGAAACATCAAAATTTTGAACTTTAGCATCCCCTTTTAAGATCTTCAATATCTATCTACGATATAAGTGATAAACTTTAGGAACTAAAGATTTATAAGATAGGTCCCTTAAGTGCAGCTGAGATGGTAAAAGGTTGTGGGGACACATGATATGTTAGGGCGCGGATTCGAATCTGCGGTACCCCTCTTCTCTACACTCAGTGTGTTGAGTCTCGCCGCTAGACCACTTTGATCCCCATCATTTAGTATTACCTATGTTAATTTAACATTTGTCATCTATTTTAATTTGAAAATGGGTCTTTAAGACTAAACGTGACTCGAAAGGCAACATCGAAAGGTATAAAGCTAGACTCGTCGCTAAAAGTTTCACTCAAAAAGAAGGTGTTGACTACAAAGAGACCTTCTCTCCAGTTTCAAAGAAAGACTCTTTGAGGATTGTTTTGGCCTTGGTAGCTCATTATGACTTAGAGCTTCACCAAATGGATGTAAAGACCGCCTTTCTGAATGGTGACTTAGAGGAAGAAGTTTATATGGACCGACCTGAAGGGTTTGTGACTATAGGAAAGGAAAATCTTGTGTGTAAATTAAAGAAGTCAATATATGGACTAAAACAGGCTTCCAGACAATGGTATCTTAAGTTCAATGATACCATTATGTCGCATGGTGTATCTATATGAAGGTTAGTGGGAGCAAATTCATAATTTTGGTCTTATATGTTGACGATATACTACTTGCTGCCAATGATGTTGCTTTGTTACATGATGTAAAGAAATTCCTCTCTAATAACTTTGAAATGAAATATATGGGTGAGGCATCCTATGTGATAGGAATAGAAATATTTCGTAATAGATCATAAGGATTGTTAGGATTGTCTCAGAAAGGATATATCAATAAGGTTTTAGAGAGATTCATAATGGAAAAATGCTCCGCAGGAATTGTTCCAATTCGGAAAGGGGACAAATTTAGTCAAGTGCAATGTCCGAAGAACGATTTGGAAAGAAAGGAAATGGAGTCTATTCCTTATGCATCGGTGAGTGGGAGTTTGATGGATGCCCAAACATGTACTTTCGGCCAGGATATCGGTTTCTTAGTTGGAATGTTGGGCCGATATCAAAGTAATCCTGGAATGGATCACTGGAAAGCTGCAAAGAAAGTTCTTAGGTACTTACAAGGCATCAAAGATTACATGCTCACGTACAGAAGGTCAGATCACCTTGAAGTGGTTGCCTACTCGGATTCAGACTTTGCTGGCTGTGTGGACTTAAGGAAATCCACATTTGGGCATGTTTTTCTAATGGTTGGAGGAGCGGTATCATGGAAGAGTGGAAAACAGTCCGTGATTGCCACTTCTACCGTGGAGGCAGAATTTGTGGCATGCTTTGAGGCCACAATTCAAGCATTGTGGTTGCGGAACTTTACCTTGGGGCTTAGTATTGTCGACAGTATAGCTAGGCCGCTAAGGATGTATTGTGATAATTCTACAGCTGTCTTCTTTTCTAAGAATGATAAGTAATGATAAGTACTCAATGGGTGCTAAACACATGGATCTGAAATACTTGTCAATTAAAGAAGAAGTGCAGAAACAGAAAGTGTCATTTGAGCATATTGGTACAAATTTAATGATAGCGGATCCGTTAACTAAAGGGTTACCGCCCAAGACATTTATTGGCCATGTTGAAAGGATGGGCATTATGGAAAAGTCCTTGTTAACATTTTAGTTTGATGTATGTATATACATGTATGGTTGTAATGCTCGTATTGTATGACACTTGTGAATCCAATTAAAGTTATGTTTCTGCTTTATTTCTTGTTATGCACATTATAGGATATACCTTTATTGTTTTAGTGTAATGACAAGATGTGTCTTTGAGAGGCATTAAAGACACAAATTACAGTATCACTTAAAGTTGAGTTGAGTTGGTTTGTGATACATGGAAGGAATCAAGTTGATGGATAACTTGTGACCGCCATGATCCAATCATTTTAATTCAATTAAAGATGATGACTTAATCGTTTCAACGTATGGTGTGCAATTATGGTTTAATGTTGAATCTTCAAGTCGTCACATGGGCCAAGTGGGAGATTGTTGAATTATTTTAATAATCTATAAATGTGGCCCATATAACTTAGGGCTGGTTTTAAATAAATGATAGCTTAATGTGATGGTTGTTAGACATAATGGTAATTAAAACTAGTGGGAGTTTTATTTTGAAATTTGAAATTCAAAATAAATTAATCCCTCCCTTCTCCCTTCAGTAAGTAGTGGGGAGTTACAAAATAAGAGTGTAACTACTAAAGGTACAATAAAAGGAAGGCAGAGAGGGGAGAACAATTTCAAGTAAATAACCAAAAAGACTCAAAGAATTTACATCATAGATCCGAATAAGTTGTTTGAACTCTCTCGTAGAAATTCAAAAAATGTGAGACTCATAATATTCAACATCCTATTTTTTTGCTTACATGTTCTTCTCATCAGTATTCAAAAAGAACCCTAATCCCAGATGCTGTGCGAATTGCGAACCCTCACCCTAATCCCCAAATCAAGACTATGAGCATCAAAACCCTAATCCCCAAATTGCAGTGCGAACTGTGTTGTGGTTACGTTCTTCTCATCAGTATTCACAAAGAACCCTAATCCCAAATGTTGTGTGAATTGTGAACCCTCACCCTAATCCCTAATCCCCAAATCGCGGTGCGAACTGTGTTGTGGTTGTGTTCTTCTCATCTATACAAACTGGGAACCTGTGAAGTGCAAACTGTGCTGTGAAGTGCGAACGCGGGTGTGTTGCGAAGTGCCAACTGTGTTCTGCGAACTGCTAACATCTCTTGCCGTCGATGTCTCTGCCATTATCGTCATGCCGAGCTCTGCAGGGACGAGAGATGTTGTGACGTGGGCGTGCTCTTCTCATTCACACAAACCAGGAACTTGTGATTTTCAGGAATCAAGGAGGATTCTGCAGCTTTTGCATTTGAGACAAGTAACATTCAACAGAGTTAAGGCACTGCTTATATTAATCAACCTTATAATAGTGATGCCGACACAGACAATGCTTAAGTGGGTGTTGTCATTTTCTTAAATGGGTGTTGTAATGTAGTGATGCTGTTTGTGAAACACATGTCCCAGATAATCTCACCATTATTTGATCCTATATTCTATTGTTTCAGAACAATTTATTTATCCAATTACAGTTACAATGGCCAATCTAGTTTTGGACTATGAACTAATGAACATTTTGGTTTGATGTTCAGTCCAGATTTTAAAATGAATTAATGAACAATACTCTTAGATTGCCTAAGAAATATTTTTGTGTAGGTACTGAAGGGTGAAGGAGATAGATGATCTATTTATTTTTGTTCATAATTTCAGCTTTGGAAAATGATGAAATATTTTTCTGTTTTGCAGGGATATGTTCTCAAGAACCTGTTGATCTTGATCCTTGGAGACATGTTGCATGTTTGAAGTTTATGATGTTGTTTTTTTTGAAGTTTAGGTTGCTGCTTCTCTGAATTCTCTTATATGTTGCTACTTCTCTGTTTGAAGTTTAGGATGTTGCCACTTCTCTTATACTGAAGAATATTGCTGACTGCATTTTGTTGATAAACTCATTTTGAATTATGGAAAGTTTCTACTAATGGAAATAATACTTTCATATGTATGCCTTTGCTTATTGTTGATGCTAAATGTTTCTGTCTTTCTCATTCGTATGTGTACACGTGAATCCTTTAAAATAAGCAGTGTAGTTAGTTATGGTAAAATATGTCAATTAGCAAGGAGGGCTATGTCTTCTACATCCCTGCACCTGCAGTGATTATGGATCTTCTGATTCTGAACTATTCCAGCTGTAGCAAGAACACTAGCTGTGATTCTAGATCTTTTTCAAGTGGTATTATGATTAATATATCTTGTTATTTTCATATGCATGCCTTTTTCAAGTGGTATTATGGTCTCGTTCAACTCTTTCTCGCTCCATTTCATGCGGAACCAATCACAGTGTTAACATCAACAATAAGCAAAGGCATGCATATGAAAATAACAAGATATATTAATCATAATACCACTTGAAAAAGATCTAGAATCACAGCTAGTGTTCTTGCTACAGCTGGAATAGTTCAGAATCAGAAGATCCATAATCACTGCAGGTGCAGAGATGTAGAAGACATAGCCCTCCTTGCTAATTGACATATTTTACCATAACTAACTACACTGCTTATTTTAAAGGATTCACGTGTACACATACGAATGAGAAAGACAGAAACATTTAGCATCAACATTAAGCAAAGGCATACATATGAAAGTATTCTTTCCATTAGTAGAAACTTTCCATAATTCAAAATGAGTTTATCAACAAAATGCAGTCAGCAATATTCTTCAGTATAAGAGAAGTGGCAACATCCTAAACTTCAAACAGAGAAGTAGCAACATATAAGAGAATTCAGAGAAGCAACAACCTAAACTTCAAAAAAACAACATCCTAAACTTCAAACATGCAACATGTCTCCAAGGATCAAGTTCAACAGGTTCTTGAGAACATATCCCTGCAAAACAGAAAAATATTTCATCATTTTCCAAAGCTGAAATTATGAACAAAAATAAATAGATCATCTATCTCCTTCACCCTTCAGTACCTACACAAAAATATTTCTTAGGCAATCTAAGAGTATTGTTCATTAATTCATTTTAAAATCTGGACTGAACATCAAACCAAAATGTTCATTAGTTCATAGTCCAAAACTAGATTGGCCATTGTAACTGTAATTGGATAAATAAATTATTCTGAAACAATAGAATATAGGATCAAATAATGGTGAGATTATCTGCTGATGAGCCTGACCCTGGATGGGTAATGCGTTCGCTTTGATCCAGCCTCCAGTTATTGGTTGTTTCTTTTTCACTTGTGTCTCTCCTTCTGATGCAAATATCCCGACTCTCGCACAAAGCTTGGCGACCAGACTAGCATGTTGCAGCCACCTTTGTTTCATGTCAGCATTGGCCATAGCAGACAGCTCGTTGGCTAAAAGACTCCCGACATTGATAGGCTCCCCCAGTATGATGGAAGCTACCAAATCTGCTCTCTGAAAGTTTAGCTCAGAGGCATTTGCGCATGGAAGCAACGTGTGAAGCACAAGGTCAACCCAGCCCTAGCAGAAGGAGTAAGGGCGGAGGTCAACATTTTACTGGGTGACTCATCTTGGTTCCATTTCCAATCCTTCCCAGGCCTGCACAGGGCATTTCTAATCTCAGTCCGATTGTCACTGTCTGTCTTTGGATTTCTGAGGAGTCTGGCCGCATAGCCACAATTTGGAATGTTTGGTAAGCCAAACATGTCATTTATGGTGTTGGCATCAAACGGAACATCCTTCCCCCTGACATAGCTGGTGTAAAGTGACATGTTGGCGGGCCTATCTTCTTCAGGAGGTCGATAGGCATTGGCAAAGAATTCTACTGCCAACTGTCTGCTTGCATTTTCAGGATAAGACACCAAACTTTCCCACCTTCTAGCCCTGATGCTTTGTTGCATGTCAGGGAATTCGCCTTCTTCCAACATCAGTGCTCTTTCTTTGACGAATTTTCTGTCTCCAGGGATTGAATCAAATCTTTTTTTGCACCCTAGAGAACGAAAGACCTGTCCGTCATAACTCCCTGAAGCCGAACCAGCAGTCTGCTTCCTCTTTGATGGTCTACTTGCCATGTTCCTTGATGAATGATGCAGTGGGGATGCAAGAAAATATGATGAACTGGCCCTCCAATGAAGAGTTTTGAGGTGTGATTGAGGTTTGTGAAGGATTGGGGGAGGTAGGGTTTCGTATGGGCTGAGAACGCGTGAAAGAGAGATGGGGCGCAGCTGAAGCGTTGGTATTTAAACCCGAGCTTGCGCGTGCGCGTTGACGAAGCACAGATGGAGTGCAGCAAAACAGAGGCTACGGGTTTTTCACGCGTAGGTAGCGCTCCTGTTACGCGTCGCGCGGTGTTCAACACCTGATTAGTGATGCGCTTATGCGCAAGCACTGTCCAAGCGAGGCTGGCACGCTAAGAAACAGAAGCTTCTGACTTGCAGCGCGCAAGTACCGCGCCGTGTTGATTAGGGAGTAGGAGGTTTGTGAAGGATTAGGCAGTAGGAATTAGGGACAGTTCATTACATGCATATTACATGTTGATGAATGGTTTGAATGACAAAGTTGGTGCTGAACAACGTGATTGTTTCATTAATGTGTGAGCACCAATATTTGGAGACAACATATGAACCCAAATGAAAAACATTCATGCTTGTTGAAGGGTTAATTTTTTTTTTTAAATTCCCTGATTTTCGTTGTTTGGATGAGTGTTGACAATTGTTGCCAACCAAGTCGTGGTTTCCTTTGGTGTTTGCACTGTTTTAATTGGTACAGAGGAAACCATGGCAATTGAATTTATGTTGCTGCTAACCTGTGAAATTTTTTGTACACTATTGATTGCCCTTGAGCAGGGAACATGGCAAGCAGACCATCAAAGAGGAAGCAGGCTGTTGGTTCGGCTTCAGGGAGTTATGACGGACAAGTCTTTCGTTCTCTAGGGTGCAAAAAAAGATTTGATTCAATCCCTGGAGACAGAAAATTCGTCAAAGAAAGAGCACAGATGTTGGAAGAAGGCGAATTCCCTGACATGCAACAAAGCATCAGGGCTAGAAGGTGAGAAAGTTTGGTGTCTTATCCTGAAAATGCAAGCAGACAGTTGGCATTAGAATTCTTTGCCAATGCCTATCGACCTCCTGAAGAAGATAGACCCACCAACATGTCACTTTACACCAGCTATGTCAGGGGGAAGGATGTTTCGTTTGATGTCAACACCATAAATGACATGTTTGGCTTACCAAACATTCCAAATTGTGGCTATGCGGCCAGACTCCTCAGAAATCCAAAGACAGACAGTGACAATCGGACTGAGATTAGAAATGCCATGTGCAGGCCTGGGAAGGATTGGAAATGGAACCAAGATGAGTCACCCAGTAAAATGTTGACCTCCGCCCTTACTCCTTCTACTAGGGGGGAGGGGGACTTTGTGCGTCACACGTTGGTTCCATGCGCAAATGCCTCTGCGCTAAACTTTGAGAGCGATTGGTAGCTTCCATCATACCGGGGGCCTATCAATGTCGGAGTCTTTTAGCCAACGTACATGTCGCTATGGCCACGCCGACATGAAACAAAGGTGGCTGCAGCATGCTAGTCTGGTCGCCAAGCTTTGTGCGAGAGTCGGGATATTTGCATCAGAAGGAGAGACACAAGTGAAAAAGAAACAACCAATAACTGGAGGCTGGATCAGAGCGAATGCATTACCCATCCAGGGTCAGGCACCTACAGCAGAGGCCCATCCAGAAGAAGATTTTGATGCCACTGCAGGCCATCTCCAGCCAACCGGGGCAGACTTTCAGATGCTAGAAGCAAGGATTGATACCCTCACCATAGAGCATAGAGAGGGAATGGCAAGGTTAGCTCAGGAGCACCAGAGTAGTATGGAAAGATTAGCTCAAGAGCATCGGAGTGGGATACAGGCTCTTTACAGAGCCATGCATGCATTTCATAGAGGAGAGCAGCTGGATCCTGAGGCAAATATTTATCCGGTGCAGTTTCCCAGACCTGGACCTTCGGGACACCAACCTTAGTCCCTTTGATGCGATTTTAGCGGTGGCTCGGGCGGCCCACCTGTTACACTTCACTCAGTTGTTGAGTCGGGCGGCTCACCACTTCGGTTTGATTTCTTTATCTCTACTTTTCTTTTTGTTTTTGTTGTTTACTTTATTTTAGTTTTTTTTCTTTTTTCTTTGGACTGAACTTTCTGGCTGAGAGGCTGATGAGTAATTTCTTTTGGGTGTGGTTTTCATCTTCTATATCATATGCATGCTCATGAATTGTTATACAAATAGTTGGATTGTGATTTGCCATGCTTCTTGTTGATCTAAAAAACCCCTAAATTGAAACTCTTAGAAGTATGTTTCTGAGACTTTGCGCTACATGACTCTTGTGTGCTTGATTACCTCTCATCAATAGCCCGTGAGAATTTTGGGCCAAACAGATGATTTTCTTCTTGTGTGTTTCCATTGCATGTGACATTCTTCAGAACTTGACTAGGTTCTTAGTGATATTTACTTGCATGTTCTTACACACTGAGACAAATTCTTATTAGCAACTAGAGCCAAAAGAGCCCACCCGAATAATATTGTCTTTTGCTAGCCCCTTTGAGCCGTTTTACCCATTCTTTGTGATACAACCTCATTATAAGCCTAAGACCGAAAAAACAATTGTCCCCATCTACTTGGAGTTAGGTAAAGGTCATTTTATAACATGTCTTGGCACATTGATTAAGTTTGGGGTTGCTTAAGGAAAAGGTTGCTCGAGGACAAGCTAACATTTTAAGTTTGGGGTGGATGTGAACTAAGTTTGAGGTTTATATTAGAAAAAGGAAACAAACAAGAGGGAGAAAAAAAAATTATGTATATAACTCCCCTTTTGTTTTGTAATTCAAAAAAAAAAAACTGTGCAATTAGAGCACCCCTTTTGGTTTGTAATTCAAGTGAATAAAGAGCAACCCTTTTGTTTATAATTCAAGTGTGTTGGAAGGTGTCTTGGGAAAATATGGATTCAACAATATGGGAAGTGGATTGTGCATGTATAAAATGACTTGAGTCTAACTCCAAGTTGAAAGCCCACTATCCGAATGAATTCCTACCCTTACCTAAGCCCCATTACAACCCAAAAGTCCTCTAAAGTGTGTTTGTTGCATTGCATTGCATTCGTCTCTTCATGAGCCTTTTCAAGCCTATGGTAGGGTCTTGCATTGTGATGTGACTGAGAGAATAACCATACAAACACTTGAGTGAAAGAGCAATACTTGTGGTGAGGATACTGAGAAAAGTTGAGCATAATTGATGATTGCATGTTTTGCTTATAGAGCTAAATTGGGGAAAAAGTGATTCAAGAATGCCTGAATGGTCACTTTCTGAAAAATGTGAGAGAACTTTTTTCACATTAATTTCACTCCGACCCCCGTTTTTAATTGAGTTTGCTTGAGAACAAGTAAAGAGCTAAGTTTGGGGTTGTGTGATGAATCTTCATCACATGAATATTTATATAGCTAAAGCTGAGTTTTGCATGATGAATGAAGAACTTTTGAAGTCATTTATGTGCTTAAATTGATAAATTTGTTGGTTCACTTTGTTGGTTCCCGAATCTATATTGTGCAGTGTTATGCCGGGTTTTTATCTTTATTTGCACAGGGATTAGAGCAGCGATCGTTGAGCGTAAGTGCTAAGAGGAAGGAAGTCAAGGAGCAAGGACCAAAAGGGCAAATCCCTTCCGAATTCACCAAGAAAATGCCAAAAAATGATGTTCTGCTCGCAAAGATCGCGTGGAGCGCATCCTGCGCGTGATCCTGGAGCTGGTTCTGTTTCTTAGCGCGTGATTCCCGCGTCGCGCTTAGCCTGCGCGCTAATCTTTATGTTTCTGACGCGTACGCGAGCTCGGAGCGCTGATGAAGCGCTATTTTTGTGTCTCTCTGTTTTCTTGCGCGCGGATAGCGCGTGGATAGCGCGCGACGCGCATCACCTGCGCAGTTTTGTTTAAATTCTGCGTTTTCTCAATTTTGGAGGATCTTTTACACGAGTTTCAGACCTAAAAACGCCGTAGGAGGTAGAGGATCGATTTTTCATCATTCTCCCAAGAGGATTCAAGCTTGGGAACAAGGTTTTGAATCTTCCATGGAGTATTCTTCTTCCTTTTGTCCATTTTTCTGTTTTTCTACTTTGTTCTCTATGAGTAGCTAAATTTCTTAGGCTAGTGAAGATGAACCTTGTGGAAACTCTTATGTAGTTAATTTACTTATTTCAATGCAAGTTTATTTCAGTTATGATTGAGCCTTCAATTCTATTCTTAATGCTTTTTGGTTATTGATCACTATCAAATTGAATTTGGTTATGCTCACGATTGGGAAATTGGGGTTATGAAGTTGAACTGAATTGTTGGTCATGTTTAGGAGGAATATAGGAATATAACCTTATGAACATGTGTTCTTATGAATCATTATTCTTATTGTTTAATCTAGCTTTAATTCACGTAAGGGATTATGGGGTTTTAGTTAGAGCAAATGGTTTATGAGGCAAGGAATTGTCCTTAAACTAATTTCGTTGTTTCAAACTTCATTTTGTATGGAATAACTTGCGTTGGTTGTAAATTGAATGCGTAAGAGTGGAAACAAGAGGATTCGATCCCTAGTTGTTTTTATTTCTCCTTAAAATCCAAATACTTGTTTAGTTGTTTACTGTTTTCGTCTCTTGATACAATTCGCAAATATTTCAAACACATCATATTGTTTCAATAGTTCAAATTATTACAAAGTTTGTTAAATAATTAGTCTCAATCCCTGTGGATTCGATCATTTACTACTTGACGACGAAATCGTACACTTGCGATTTAGCCTATCACCTTATAAACTTGAAAGTCAGGTGATTACCATTTATTCTTACGATGAACTGTTTTAGAAAACATTTGATATTATATTCTTCCCAGTCTTTATTAATTGGGCATTAAGGATGTGCGAGCTTCCTTATCTATCTGGAGGAATGATGAGATTGCTTCCTTTGGATGGGAGAGTTTACTTCTGGTTTCCAAGGCCTAGAGCTTTCATTTTATATCCAACCAACAGGCTTTGCAAAAAGATATCCACTTTATATATATATATATATATATTGACCTGCTTTTATCTTTCTGTTCGGACAATGGATTTTCATCAGTTGTGCTTATTGATCATGGTGATGGAGGGTTGCTTGCTTTGATGGCTGCATAAAGGGTTCAAACATCAATGAATTCTTTCAACGTGAGTATTTCTTCCTGCTTTCTTGTGATAAATAGATAACTTAATCAATTTTATTAGCTGCATGTGGCAACTTAGCTTTTATCTGGGTTTACCTGTAAAGTGGGCCCCAATCAACTAAAGAAGTTATTTGATGTGTATTTTGACAGCAAGGTTTCCATCCAAAATAACAATGAGTTGAGAAATTAAGCAATCGGCAAACTACAATATGTTTTTGTAGATTTAATGATTTTCGTCATGGTATGTGTGATCACGATGGCTTGCTAGAATCCATTTAGTTGACCCTACCCAATGGGAATAAAGGGGTATCGTAATATTGTTATTAGCATACATATTCATATATGTGTATTGCGTACCATGTTAGTTGCTAATTATGCAAGAAAATAATCAAGACAGAGCTAAAAACAGGATACAATGGACAAGGAATAAGTACTCAATGTTTAGGTAATTTGGTATGTAGTTATTTGTGTATATATGAAGATATCGCACATTGGTCATGTTACTGACATTTTGTAAAGTTGTTGTAAGCAACCTAATTGTTAATGATTGAGTTTTGTGGTTAATCTGTATTTCACATATTATTAAGTTGTTGGGCCTGTTTTGTGTCGTTCAGGTTACAGTGAAAGGGGTTGTATTGCTAAATGTTAGCTCGTCTAGGGAAGTAGTTCCTTTCTTTGCCAGAATCCTTCTGCATACCTCATTTGGAAAGAAATATTTGGTTCGGCCACTAGTAAACAGAAACCAGTCAAGTGGTCTACCAAACTGACAACAGAAGTTTTGACTCTCTATATAAGGTATGTTTGTACTTTAAGCTGCATGTTAATACGAATGCGAACTGCGCTCTCCTTTCGGAGTTCCAAAATGCAAAGATAATTAATTGTATGGCATGAAAAGTTGTTGCTTAAACCCAGAGATAAAGGCCGTATAATAATGAACTCTCACAAGCTTAAATTGGTTAAGAAAATTTATGGTTCATACATAGTTTAGATATTTTGGCATATTGAATATATAGTTTTATTAGTTCATCGTAATTTGTGTTGTACATCTTCTGGAGAGTAACTATAAATTGAGAATTTTTTCCCCTATTTTTTCTTATCCCGGTAAATCCTAGTAGAGGTAGCTCATTGATTATAACTTTTATCTACCACCTTTTTATGTAATCTTTCTGCGTATTTTAGTTTTCTTCAGGGTGTTTGCAGTTCAGCATCACTTTCGGAGGGAATTTTATTGACTTCGTATTACCCTGACTGTTCTTGTGTGTTTTGGCTCCACTATATGTAGAAGGATGGGTTGAAGCACTTCACGAGATCGGTAAATTGTCGTCTGAGAACATCCTCTCTGCAAAAAATGCAGAATCATTGCTACAAGCGGTAAAAGACATTCCTGTGTTGGTCGTAGCTGGTGCTGAAGATTCACTAGTTTCTCTGAAATCTTGTCGAGGAATGGCATCAAAATTTGTGAACTCCGTAAGTATCAATGTCCCGGTGTATTCATTCAGTCTCCACAATATGGGGAAAAGAAATTAGGGGGTGCTTGGTAGGAGCGGAAATCGGATGGTAGAAAATGCTTTCAAAGTTTCCTCATAGTTATCCATTTCACATAGTTATTACTTATTTTTCAAAGTTTCCTCATAGTTATCCATTTCACATGCAGAGACTGGTTGCAATCTCAGGATGTGGCCATCTACCCCATGAGGGGTGTCCAAAAGCGTTGCTTGCAGCTATATTACCCTTCATTAGTAATCTCTTCTCTGTATATAACTCGCAAAGTCAGTAGGTCATCTCTTTTGAAGTTCATACATAGGGCAATCTATTGTAGGGCGCTTTTCCGTTCCTGTGTCCTTCTCTTGATTTCCTCTTTTCTTTCTTGTTATGCAATATTACTTCAAGAGAAAGAGATCAAAGGCATCATCTCTTCTCTTGGTTGTTTTTTTATGTGCCAGCTTTATTTTTTTAACCTGTCTCTTCCCTACCCTTTTTTCTTTTTTAGCTGTCAATATTTATGTTCATCCGAGCTGCTTGTCGCTTCCCACTAAAAGAAAGTGGGAACTAGATAACACAATTTGTAAATTTATCATCAGAATGATAGTGAATATAATTTAGCATAGATGTTTCCAGCCGCTGGACATTTATTATTTCGACCTTCTAAACGCAGCACTTGATTGTAATTTGGTCACAATTAAAAACGTTGTAACGAGTTTAAAACAATTTGTGGACTTTTGGAGGGATCTGGTGGGAATTGAAAGGGAAGGTAAATGCTTTAAGTAAATATTTTGTATAAAAAAATTAAAGTACTTTCTAAAATAAAAGAAATAAAATGATAACATATCATGAAACCTGATGTCTTGGGTTTTTTTATAACTCTTGACCTAAAATTAAAAATTTTATCTTCCCTTTTTCTTTCAAATTTTGCTTTCATTTGTGCCACTTTGTTTTTCATCATTTTTTTTGCACTTGTTTTTTCTTTCATGCACTTATTTTCTTTTCATGCAAAACTGACATGCATATAACAATTAGGTAGCATTGGAATTTGGCTACCCCCATCACCAACTTAATATTCTTGCTTAGCCTCAAGCAAAGACACTACCCAAAACTTTAGTTGAAGCTAATACTGTAGCTAAAGAATAAATCCCTCAGTTTAAAGTAATAAGGGCTAACAAAGTGGTAAAGGCCTAAATGATGAACAAAGGATAAAAAAGAGGTATGGATTATTATTGCAGGCGCTGGCTAAGTACAAGGAAATGTCTTGATCATATATGTGCATATGCACGAGTCATGCAAAGAAAATCAAGAATTAAGTCAAGTTCTGAAAGAAAGAACAAATGAAGGAGAAGCACATTGAAATGAATTTACCGTTTGCCACAAATCTTCACTTGGGTATGAGAGTAAGAAGAAACAAGCACAGTCAATTTGATTACCATCAGTATTATCAAAAATTGCTCAGAAGATGCCTGCAATGTTCACAATTTCAGTGAACTAACAACGCAATATGGTTGAATAATGCATCGAGCATGTAAATACCAACTAAGCAAATATCTCATTCTCAGGAAAACATTGAAAAAATGGTAGCACTCAGCAAAAGAAGTGACAACGAGAACAAAAATCAACATCATCACATCATCAAAATCAACCAAAATCAAAACTATAAATAAAACTAAACAGAATATAATAAACTTGAATCGCAATATGCAGATATGAAGTAAAAGCAATGAAATCATTGGGTTGTTTCCCAAACAGGGCTTCTAAACACAACTTCTCAATAGCATTTTACGTATGGTGTATGCATCATTAAGCTTTCGACTTAAATAATATATGGCTCTCTCTGTGTCATACTCATCATCCTGACCAACAAACTCCTAATAGTCTCATTGGATGGTGATACATACAACTTGAGTGGTTGTCCCTTTACTAGAGGCATCATGATAGAAGGGTTGATTAGGTATTGCTTGAACTCTTTGAATGCCTTTTGGTGTTCATCCTTTCATCAAAATTCTTGTTCATTCATTCTTTAGCCTCAGCAAGGGTGAGATGACCTTTGTTTGACCGGACAAATTGGAGAAGAACCATCAAAGTTCATTTTTCCTAGCAAAAATGATAATTGCTTCTTGTTCTTTGGTAGAAGGGTCTCTAAAATAGCTTTTGCTTTGTTCATGTCTATTTCGATTCCTTTCTTTGTACCAAGAATCACAAGAATTTTTATACAGAAACATCGAAAACACATTCCAAAGGATTACTTTTTAAGCCATCTTTCCTCGTTCTGTCACACGATTACTATAAATGGCCTATATGGCTATCTTTGGATTTTGATTTAACAATTATATCATCAATGTAAGTTTACATTATTTTTCCAAATAAATCATGGAAATTACTCCCTTTGTTACTTTTTATAGGCCCCTTTAGACAAAAAATGCATATTAAGAAAAGTAGTTAGCATATTTAAATTTGTCTATAATGTGTATGTTTTTCCAAATTTACCCTTCAATCATATTTTTAATTTAATTTAATGCATGTCTTGGACTTTTAAACAGTATGCAATTAATTAGAAGTACTTTTGAAAAAAATAATTAATATATCTTATAATTTGAAAATGAGCTTATAATTAATTATAAATTTTTATTCTAAAAAGGGCTTATAAAAGTAACGGAAGGAGTAGTGTTCATAGATTACTGGTATGTTGCACCAACATTCTTGAGTCCAAGTGGCATCATCACCTACTCGTGTGTACCAATGGCTCTTTGACGTCAAAAAGTAGTTTTGTTATATCTTCTTCAACAATGAAGATTTGATTATAACTTCAATAGCCATCTAATAGGCTTTAGTATTTCATTATTAAAATCTCAATCAATTATCGCATCAGCAAGCAACCGACGCATGATATTAATATTTAATATTAGCAAAATTATGGTCTCGAAAATCAATACGGACCCTCAAAGACCCATTCTTTTTCAATAGATGAACTATAATACTCTATTTGGAGACTAAATACATGAGTTATTCAATGAAGCAAAAAAAGTGTTGTTTCTTATAATGTAGACCGGAGGGGGTATTAGACAACCAATCAACATACTTGACCGTTTGAATGAAATCTGCTTTTAAGAGTCTTTTAATTTCATGTTTGGTCTTTGAAAACATATGGTGCAAATCTCCTAGGAGCTTGCTTTACTGGTCTCTTCCTGGTTTAAATGCAATCACATATTCTATAGCATCTCTTAACATTTCATTTAAAAGAAACTCAAATAATAATAATAATAATAATAATAATAATAATAATAATAATAATAATAATAAAATTTATAAGTTTTTTGACATAGTCTTCTTTGAAATATGGACTTTTTGTATATCTCCAAGAGGTACCTAATGAATTTTGATCGGCTTTGTTGATTTCAAAACTATAGATTTTTATTAAAAAAATTAGATTTATCTTATGGTGGGGACTACAGTGGACTACTTTGTGTATGGTCTACCGGTGCACCATGGAAAATACCGGTTGTACCCAGTAACAACAGGTTTGCAATATTTGTTAAATGGCCATTTTATCTTTTTTGGCCAATAGATGAAAGCAACAAAGGACAAGAGTGTAGTGTAAAGCGGGGGTGCTGCATAGAGCGACGAAAACCACACCCCTTTTTCACCCGCCACACCATTTCCATATCTCATCATAGTGAGGCCGCCGATCATCTCAGGTACTTCCATCTTTCGGTGCTTCTCTCAAGATGCACTCGCCGACCTACTCGTCGTCTTCATTGCTTCCTTCCTTCTTTCTCTCTTCCGATCCAAAACCCCTCACTCTCATCCTCACTTCCAAGGGATTTATCTTGTTTGATTTCATTTTCATCCATTGCCCATTCCTCCCTTCATATTTCACAAATCAATTGAGGTAAATTTCTTGCCCAGTTAATTGACCATGCATATACTGTTTCGTTGTTTTTCCCTAAATTTCTTGTGTTTTTTGTAAGCAATTTCTATTACATTATTTGTGTTGCCCATTATTTGGTTTTCCTTCATTGAGTGCAAGTCTCTTGTATATGTGGTTGTTAGGTCTACAATCTACATGATCTATGATATCAAATTTGGCAAAAGGAAGAAAGCCATTTCCTTCTTAATGTTCTTCTTCGAAGTGCAATTGTTGTGTTCTTAGAACCAAGACATACATTTATGTTTGTTTGCACTACATTGCAGGCTGCAGCCACATCATAATCATATCAAGATTGTTCATTCTAAAAGGAAACAAGTCAATCATCTTTCAAATTGATATTTGGGAAAAGAAATAAATTAGACTATATATGTATACCATTTCATTATTTTATAGATGAATCAAATTTTGTAGTTATTTTAAAGGTAAACGAAAGATTATAAATTTTTGTATCTTTTATTCCTTTTAATTTTTTTTGATTGAGTGGGACTTGCATTTCAACCAGAAAAAGCCTGGTTATCAAGTATCTTAAATGAAATGAAGGGAAAGTGTTTTTGGAGAGAATAGAGTAGATTGGATATTTTGGTGAGTTTGAGAGTTTTTTCTCTCTCCATTTTCTGGTTTTAGTTGGGTTTCAAAGACTTTGATGATTACCAGCTGTTTAATAGAAAAGAATTTCCAATAGTTTAGAAAAGCTATACGGTGAATTTAAACAATTTAATCATTCTACATCTATCGGCATAGTGAGCGATATGCCTACAGCTCCACATTGGATTAGTTTAGTGAACTCAGTTTGTGATATTGGCTTCTTGAAAATCACGACCTGTAGGAGGGAGAGGGACATTGTAAGAGAGACTAATTCAAGTGTTGAGGAAAGAGAATTTGTATCCTTCACATTCAGTGACAACACCTATCATCCCCATGAGTAAGTTTAGAACATGGTGTCTGCATATATACTTCTGTGTTTGGATTTATAGTTTGTTACTTTAACTGCTAGATTTTTTTTGTTTCAAATTTACACAGGATAGTGTATGTGTGTGTGAACATAATTCTCACTAGAAGAGGCTGCCACAAACCCAAGCAATTCTTTAATGGAAATCACCTCCTTATTACCCAACACATTGTGCATGTCTCTATGCTATAATTCTCAGTTTAATATGATGTTCATACAGAGTTGTGAGTTAACTATATTATAATAATTCATATGTGAAATTTGAATTTCGCCATATTAAAATTAAAATATCACATGCCTTTTTATCTAACATAATATATTTTGAAATTAGTTAATGAAGAAGACGATTGATTTACTTATACGCTATCTTCTCTATTTATTATCTTTTCTCATCTGATGCTATTAGAAGGGGAGGAGATCTTTCTTGACAAAGCACAACTGGTTTAAATACTGGATTTGTGTCCATTTATATTATTACCTTGACAATTAGTTGTATACGAAAACATGGTATTGTAAATTATGATTTAGTTTATTTGTTATAATGTTGATCTTGCAATCCTCTGTTTTTATTTGTACTTACTTCTTTATCTAAAGGCTTCTATATTCTGAATCTTTTATTTCATCGTGATCAACAAGAAAGAAAAAAACAAACTGGTGATGGCTTTTAAGGAAACTCATGCACTGACTTAAGCTACTAAGAAAAGTCTTTTTAAAACGGTTTGAATGGGTAGACATTATCAAGTGAATTATTGTGTTTCCTTTAATGGCAAGTTAATTATTGTGAATTATCAAGTGATCCTCTAATAGCAAGTGTTGAACCTTCATGGAAACCCTATGAGTTAGAATATGTCCCATGGTCAGTTTCTTCATACTCTCCTCATATCTCAATTCACCTCTGAAAGCTTCCCATGCCTCATGCATCCCAAATGTCCGTGGCAGTCTTATAAAGGAGGAAATTTTCAGCTATTTCATTGTTCATTGAGCTGATACTCCATGACATAACCATGTGATTTTCAACCTTCCATATCTTGTATTTGGAATCTGACTTTTCCAGAGTGGTGATTTATTCGTTGAGATAGATATCCTTCCCTCTACCATAGTTTTACATCATCACAGATTCAAACCATTGGAGGTAATTGTCACCATTTAGTCTATGGTTTGTGATGAGGAGATACATTGATTCAGATCCTCTGTTATTGCTCATAGTATCCGGCACACCTCCTTGACTGCTCGCAGCTGGTGGTGAGTTTTCAAGGTTTGAGGAAATTTTGGATTGAATGGGAGAGATTAGGTCATGTCATATTTGTCAAAAAAATAACAGCCGAAAGGGATGAATGTGATGTAACTTTCGTAATTTAAGGGACGTAAATGAAAAGTAAAATAGTCAGGGGACGAAATTGAAAACTAAAAAAAAGTTAAGTGATAAAAAGTGCAATTTAGCCATAAAATAATTGTTAACAGAAGAAAGAGTCCAGGAATGACTCCTCAGATCTTAGTGGTTTAGTCGTTTACTTTGATACTTGTAATTAAGAGAGAAGGCACACTCACAAATTATGGTAACTTAAATAAAAGCTCTTCATATCCGATTCTTGACTTTAATAACAGAAGTTTCATAATCTTCATTGTTCTACAGGGTACATGAGCAAACACAAAATAAACAACAGAAAATGATAAACTCAATGCATAACAGATACAGTGTTGGATAAATTGTCATTGACATGTGAGTAGGGCATCAAATTGGAATTCATGAACGCGGCGTAAAATCTCAGTAAAGGTTTATGAAAAATTAGGAAAAACATTTATACAAGGAGAATCATAATATCCCTAACTATGGCTCTGATACCAACTGTAAGCAAAAATCTATAATAGGATCTTGGATATCATGAGTCTCACTTTTCCATTAATTTCCATAAGAGAGTATAAAGAACTTATCCGGATCTATGATGCAAATTATTTGAGTCTTCTTGGTTTTTTTCTTGAAGTTTTTTTCCCCTCTCTGCCTTCCTTTTCTTGTATTCTTGATGGTGAGAATACTCTGCACTTTCTCTTTCAGAGAAAAACAAAAAAACACATACTTTTCTTTTCTGTTGTGCCTTTTTAAGTTTACTTTCTCTTATTTTGTAACTACCCATTACTTACTCAAGGGAAAAGGAAGGATTAATTTATTTTGAATTTCAAAATAAAACCCTCATTAGTTTTAATTACCATTAGGCCTAACAATCATCACATTAGGCTATCCTTTATTTAAAACCAGCCCATAAGTTACATGAGCCACATTTATAGATTATTAAAATAATCCAACAATCTCATTCCTCATTATTGCTTCTGATTGGGAGAATCTGATCAGACATGGGAGAGAAAGAAAAAAAATAGAGAATCATCGAGAGAATAGCGAATGTGTTAATAACAATAAAAAAAAGTGAGCTAACAAAGTAAAAATCCATTGGCTAAAATACTTATTGCTTCCCCAAAACTATCTTACCCACTGGCCAAAGTTATTAAGAGTGAGTGAATGAGTTATTAAACAGTAAAACATTCAAGCTCCAGCTAGGTTTATGTAGAGGTGGCAAAATAGATGGATTGAATAATTTTTTGAATGGATCCTAATAGATGGATTGGAACAATCCATTTATCCATTTATTATTCACTAAAAGTTCATTAAGAAAATTCAATCCATCCATCATCCATTTAAAAAAAAAACATCTAATACATCTATTAACAATTTTTTTATGGTTGGATATCCGATCCATCCATTAAAATTACTTTTAATCACTAAAAATATTTGTAATTAAAAAAAATATTTTTAATCATAAAAAAAAATATTTTAATTAAAAATATTGTACTCTCTCTCTCCTCTCTCTCTCCCCTCTCACTCTAACACGTAACTTGATTGGTTTCTTCTTTTGACGTTAGGCTTCACGATTCATCGTTACTTGATGTTCTCAACGTGTGCTCCACTTCCTTTCATCTTTTTTTTTTTTAAAAAAAAAAACCGATTAGAAATTTGAATTAGCAAAGCTCCAGTGAGGTTTGGCCCAGGGGGATTTATATGATTAAAAAAACTTAGACTGTGGTTAAAATAATTATGGTTCTGTTATAGTTGGGTTATATGATTAAACAATTGACAATTGATTAGTGAATCCGATTCCATTTTTCAAACAAAATTTCAAAGAATAAAATGAATTTAATTAATTAATGTTAATTGCAGTGCAGGCGGCACTGATGGCCAAAACGCTGCATACAAAGGGAGACCGAATCAGAAGCTTTGCTTGCTTCACTGTAATCTCTAGATTTTATTCTAGTATATATAGAGAAGGAAGGGGAGAGAGAGAAGAGAGAGGATAGAGGGGAGAGAGAGGAGAGAAGGGGGGAGTGAGAGAGAGAGTAGAGAGAGAGGAAGGAGAGAGGATAGAGGGGAGAGAGAGATGGGAGAGACAGAGGGGGAAAAGAGGATAGAGAGAGGAGAGAAAAGGGGAAAGAGAGGATAGAGGAGAGAGAGGGGAGAGAAAGGGGAGAGAGAGTGAGGTGAGAGACTAAAATATTTTTTATTAAAATTAAAATATTTTTTATGATTAAAAATATATTTTATGATCAATTCAAAAAATTATTCATTCCATCCATTTACCACCCGTAGTATAATCCGACGGATTTAGAAAAATAGTGGATGAATGACAAACCATCCTTTGAATTAAATGGATGGATTAGATGGATTTCTTTATGGATGGATTGGATGGATGATGGATAAATGGATGACTTTGCCACCTCTAGGTTTATGCATCAGAGAACTCACCACAAAACGAGAAAGAGGAGAAAATGCAGACATCGTGAGATCCTCAATCCTTCACCACCGCACCACCACTCCATCACCTCCTCTTCTTCCAGCCTCGTCTCCAACAACCTCTCCATCTCTGTCGCCGGGAAACTCGTCTTCGTGGCTATCACAACCCACAACCTCGCCTTTTTTTCTTCAACTCCTCCCTTTCGGCTGGTCTTCTTCCCCGTCATATTAATGTTCCAGGGAAAACTATACGATCGGATTCACGAATGTTGATGCACAATTAGATTCTAAATGATTGTGATTTTGCTGCGCACCTCCCTTGTACCCCTGATATCGTCATATGCTCAATGAAGGATTTGGGGATCAGATCCTCAGTGGAGAATTTGAGAATCATATCCGCAATAACGAAAATAATCTCAATACCATATTTTTTGGTCGCTAATCTCATCCGTCAATTCAAAATAGTATATATCCTACGGTTAAAAATGGCTTCTGCACCGGTGGAGAAGTATTTTGCTGGTCCACTCTAGACGGACCCCCTATCTATCAAATAGTGAGGTTTAAGAGAAGTGCCGACATTGTGGGTCTAGGCTTTAACTCAGTCAAATCTACCTCATTTTCCTCTAGGTTTGTACTCCCTCCGTCTCATATTTTTGGGTGTTTTATCATTTAGTACATAGATTAAGAAATCATTAATTTAGAAAAGATTAGACTGTAATACACCTATTTATTGTTTATTTTTGTCATACTATACTTCATTCAAACCTTTCCATCTTCTGTATTTAATCTAAGGGCATAGTAGGAAAAAAAGCCAAATTATACATTGGTTTTCTAAAACAACTAAAGGTATGAGACACAAAGAAAAAAACTAAAACACAAAAAAAAAAAAAGGAACGGAGGGAGTATCCTCTTTTTCACTAGGGTAATCATTCTTGATGACACCTATGTTATGTAGACAATTTTGTCTTTTTTGACCAGGCTTTTCTATCCTTCTTATCCTTTTCTTTTCAGACCTAAGTTATTCATTATGTCTTCATTTATTATCCAATTAAGCCATGCCTCTTAATTGTTGGTTGATCAAGCTCTTACGAATCAACTATTCTAAAGCTCCACCTACCATTTAAACTATGTTCAGAAATCTATAAGCAAGGCATCTCGCTTTCATTTGACAAATACAAATAGTCATCAGTTGATTCTTTTTTTTTTCTTTTTTTTTTTTTGATATTTACGAAATCCATCATACTTACCATATATCACCCTTGAAAAATCACTAATGAAAACTTCTTTTCAGTTGATATTATATACGGATCGAACTGGGTAGAAGGGTGGTGAACTGAGAGAAAGCATTTTTTTTTTTTTTGGGGTCAGTGATCAAGGAAAATACTTCATTACTGGCTAGGTCATCAAACTCTAGTTAGTAACGTGCCACATGTTTGACTATTGATTCCCTCGTACCCTCTGCAAACTTAATGAATTTCAAGACTTTTCAATCCCTAGGAGATTTTGTTTGAAGAACATATTACATACCCAAGAAATGGATAGACAAAGAGCGGGAGATTTGCATAACCCACGTTGAACCCATTTCTATTAAGAATTTGTTCCTCCTGATTTTCAACGGGATGCCCCCCATTATTCTGCCTAATCTAATGCAGGCCAATACTGTAGACTTGAGAAAAGGAAGCAGAAAAGCACATGCATGTGTTATCACCAGAAATATCAGCCACATCCGATGAAGGGACAGCCGACGAAGGGAACAGCCGATGAAGGGAACAGCCGATGTGTGGGATAAGCCGATCGGATTGGTAGCCGAAAATTGGTCCCACTGAACCGGGGATAGAAAGGAAAATTCCAGAAGCCCAGGGAGCATCATGAGGTCAGCCGATTATTAAAGAGTATAGCCGATGTGGATAAAGGAAATATCCGATCATTATGGACACATCGGCTGAGCTACCTTTAATTAATATAGAGCTTTGAAGCTCGACCAAGGGCTAGATATGTGAAAGTCATGTACTTTGGCGCTAAAATGACCAAAGCTAGCCGTTGGAAGTCTCCAACGCATTTAACACGTGATAAATCGTTTGCCCACCGATGGGAGAGCGGTTAACCCACGATACGCATGAAGAAGCGGTTGAGGACACCCACGACCGCTCGTGGTCGACCATGAACGTGTGGAACGCATAATGGCCGATAGGGGTGGTTACAATTTTGTTTTCCTTTTGTATATATATACCTACGCCGAGAAATGTAAGGACACGACATCAATCAAACAACTATTTCTTTTGCAATTTATCAAGCTTTACAAAGATTTTACCTTAGCCGATTCCATGTTTCTTAGTCTTAGCCTTAGCGTAGCGTAGTTTCACCACACTCAACGCTTCGAGCGGTTGGGAACCCACAATCGAGAATTAGAGTTCCGTTCGGTGTAATCGCTAACAGAATCAATTTGTTGGTCGGACGTTAACCTAATCCCTGGTGATTTTTCCACGCAAACAAGTTTGGCACGCCGATGGGACCATAGGTGAATTGAAGGACATGTTTGATTCTCCAGGCGAGGATCACGCTTGGCGTATGAACTCGAGGTCGGAAAGAAACTCAACAACAACATGGAGTCGAGTTCGAATCCCAAAAGAACCCCACCACGCAAGAACAACGAGTCAGCATACACCTTGGGTATGCCCATAGCGGTTGAAGACATCCCAGTCTCCGCACCAACCTCTGAAGAGATGAATGACCCAGAGAATGCCGAGGCTCCAGTGGTCATGACCACTTCCTTCATCAGGCAGCAGATTGATATGGGAATTCATGACCTTATGTACCAAGTGTCAAGGCAGTTGGCAGATATTGTCAGACCCATGGTGCATAACGAGGTTCAGCAGGCGAGAGACATGGAGAACAGCCGAGGACAGCAAGGTGAACACTCGGCTAGTTCTGCGTTGGCAAGGGGGAACGGGCAAACCCAGTATGCACAAGGTGGTCAGGCTTGGCAGCCTCAGCCGAATGTGGTTCAAAATGGGCCTCTTCAGACACAGCCCATACCACTACCGGTAGGGCCACCAACCCAGCCATACGGTGATCAGCAGAATACATGGGTACCACCCCATGCTGAGGGGCAAGTGATGCCACCTGGTCAAGCGAATCTGCAGTATGGGCAGATCAACATGGCCCGGAGACCACCAACACGGTTGGGCATATCGGTTTGCACGCCAAGAATGTCGTATGCTCCAACGCATGGCCCTACTATGCGGCGAATTCATATGGACAATTGGCGTACCGATGGCCCTGGTTATGGTTCAGTGGAAGCTATCTGGGGATTGGAATGTTAACAATCCACCATTCTACCAACCGCAACCAGTCCCCACGCCATACCCTCCAGTAAGTTCAAATATACTACGAACGGCTGGCAACTATGGGGGAGAGCAGACATGGAACAATGTTCCACCTCTACCCCAGAATGCATCAGCTGTTCCAGGGACTCAGGTCGGAGGTTTTGGGGAGTATGGTCCAGAGCAGCAATGGACTTCTAATCCACCTCTAGGCAATGTTCCACCAAATACCTTCAACCTTCAGAATTCGTTCCAACAGGCTTCCTCCTGGAGACCAATGGGTCAGAGTACGCCCCAGCCGAATCCACAAGATAATCGGCAGGGAGCCTCTCATTTGATAGACCCAGAAATGATCGCAAATACCATCAAGAAGTACTTCGGGGTACAGTTAAAGCCGTTGGACCGTCCTGTTTACAGGAAACCGTACCCTGAATGGGTGGATCGGATGTTTCCTCTCCCTAGGGGATTCAAAACTCCAGATTTCACCATATTCTCAGGGGAAGATGGCAAGTCTACCATGGAGCACATAGGGCGTTTCACAGCCCAGTGTGGTGAAAGCAGCCAGAATGAGTATCACAAGCTTCAGCTCTTCCCATTATCACTCACTGGGACAACGTTCACCTGGTACTCCTCCTTGCCTCCAAACTCAGTACAGAATTGGGCCGATATGGAGAGGTGTTTCCATGATAGATTTTATTGGCCGCAACCCCAAGTAACGGTAACCGATCTAACTAGTCTCAGGCAGCAAGTTGATGAGTCGGTTGCTGATTATATTGAAAGATTCAGAAAGCAGGAAATGTTCTGCGTAATTTCAAATGTAATACACTTCTATGATGATTAACAACATGCACCCGCAAATGAAGGAGAAGTTGGTAGGACAAGCTGACATGATTTGAATCACCAGCGATAGTGGCTATCCGAGTTGAGCAATATATCCAGGAAAAGGAGAAGCGAAGGGCTAGCCGAGGAAAGGGTCCCCATATAGTCTCTATTATAGAGGCAGAGGAATCGACTCAAACTACTGACCTACTACCGATATGATGGTAGCCGAAATAGTCAAAGGGAAGAGCTATTCCTGCCCAGCATTGAAGGCCGCTAAAGCCAAAGAAACTGAATCAACAGAGGATAAGGCAGGGTACTCCTTTGACATAACCAAGGCAGACCAGATTTTCGACTACTTGCTCAAGGACAAGCAAATTCGGCCGCTAGGCAGCATCGATTCCACCCCTAAAGAATTGATGAACAAGAAATACCGTAAGTGGCATAACTCATATAACCATTCTACAACTAATCGTGGTAGTTTCGTGAAGGCCATACGTAAGGCTATCAAAGAGGGTAGGTTCAAGCTAGCCGATAAGAGCATAGCCGAGATGTCGGTGGACACCAATCCATTCTCACCAGAACCATGGCCATGGTGTCTTTCTCAAAACCTCGATCACCCAGCCGATAAGAAGGGAACAATCTATCGTGAGTGTTTGGATGCCCAAAGAAGAATCCAAAAGAAACCAAGAGGTCACCAGGATCTGTGTTTCGACAGATCGGGAAACCCACCTGCTACCAAAAATGCTTGGGGTCACCATCTTCGAGCCGATTCCATGGTAAACCTCCCAAACCCTGACGCTTGACTAACGAGTTGATCACCAAGACCACAAAATGCAAGCAAAGACCGAGAGAGTCCAAAGATGCCCAGAGACCTGGGCAAACTCAATCGGGAATCTCACCAAGCCCACCGAGTATGCCCAGATCACCGAGGAACCTCTCCCAAAGTCTAAGAGAAGAGTGGCGGAGTTCAATGTCGAAGGGGATCGCTATCTCTTCGCATAATCGTAAGGAATGATGATGAACTCCAACCACAGAGGATGATCAAGCCACCGCAAATGTCAAAGAAGGGAAGTGGGTGGTTAATCAACCTCAGAAGAAGAAAGAGTTCAAACCAAGAATAATCGACTAGAACGCAGAAAAGAAGGCTGCAGAGGGCTAGATCCTTGCAAAAATGAAACAAATCTTGCAGATGATAGCCGATGCCAAGGCAAGCGATAAGAAGGAGAGATCCCGAAGCTAAAGTGGCGAAGCCATTGACAGTGGCTTTGGACCTTGCGCTTGAGGCGACAAAGTTGAAACCGATCAAACCAAGGAGGTCCGTGACAATCCCGATCGCCGAGGTAGACATCGGGCACCGAGGAAGGAAAAGGGAACTCGATGAAGAGGAAGGGCATATTCACATATACACAAACTGCTTAAATGGTGATGACGAGCCGATCCTAAAGTATGGTTACCGAGAAGATTCAATTTTGGATTATCTCTCAGATGAGAGTGAAGCCAGACTGATGGCTGCCATCGAGGTCGTTAGTCTTATCCCAAGTGAGTTCTGGGCTGGTTACCCCCAGATCGAACACTTAGAAGGAGACGTATTTGTGGAAGAAGCAGAATGGGCAACTTTAGCCGATGACACGGCAAAAGATGCTTTGGGTACTATATTTGGTAGGCCAACCGAAGACATGATAAAACACTTGAAGCCCCTGTATGTGAGAGCCCACATCAATGGCAAGGCCTTCAGTCGAGTGTTCGTTGATAATGGGGCAGTATTAAATGTGATGCCAGTGGCCACCTTGAGGAGTCTGAACATGTCTGAAGAAGATCTGATCCCAACTAACATGAAAATGGCTAGCTTCATGGGAGAGGCTTGGTGCGCTTTAGGAATCTCGATAATGAGATCACGCTTGTCCCCAAAAGCATCAAGTCGGCTTTCTTCGTGATTGATGGCAAACCATCGTATGCAAATTCGCTAGGAGAGATTGGATCCACACCACCCAATGCTTACCTTCCACCATGCATCAAGCTCATTTTTTGGGAAGGGGATAAAATTGAGATAGTCCCACTGATGACAATCCATTCTCACCGAGGTACAAAATCTAGAAGCCTTGTTCTACTCTCTCCTTGGCTCCATAGTCATTCTTGAGGAATACGAGGAAGGATCCTGGGAATCTTGTAACTTGACACCCAAGGGGTTCAAAATTGAGCAATTAGCCGAACCACGGCTAACTACAGAGGTTTGATATGTTTAAAGACACTCAAGTGGTGCAGGACTTATGGGACCGGCTATAGGCTTTCAGGATTGAATCTCACGTAGCTAAGTCCTGGCTGATAGACAAACAATAAGGCGATGGCCTCACATCGGCAGACGAGATCACGGAGTTGCCGATGGAGTTTGAATCACCTATTCGGAGGACTTTGCCAACCTTCGAATCACAAGACCCCTTGGAGGACCTCAATTTAGGAACTCCAGAAGAGCCTCGGCTAACGCAAATCAGCGGACATCGGGGGAAAAGGATAAGGAAGATATGGTAGCCTCAAAAAAATATAAAGATCGCTTTGCATGGGATTATCATGAGATGCCTGGCTAGCACGAGAATTGGTGGAGCATAGGCTACCGATCAAGGAGGGATTCAAACCACATAAGCGACCACCTAGAAGATACCATCCTCACCGATACCACAAATCAAAGCGAAATCGAGCGCTTGCTCAATGCCGGTTTCATTAGAACGACCAGTGCACGAGAGTGGTTAGCCAATATAGTACCGTAAAGAAGAAGAATGGCAAGACTCGAGTCTGCATGGATTATAGAGACTTCAATTTAGACACTCCAAAGGATCTAATATGTGATGCCTGTGGGCGCATATGTTAGTCGATGTACCGCCACACATGGTATTTTACCCTTCTTGGACGGGTCCTCGGGCTATAATCAGATACTTGTAGCTGAGGAAGACACTCACAAGACTGCATTCAGGTGCCCAGGGGCATTGGGAATTTATGAATGGTTAGTGATGCCATTCGGCTTGAAGAATGTCAGGGGCCACGCACTGCAGAGCAATGAACGCTATCTTCCATGATTTAATCGGCAAGATTATGGAAGTATACATAGATGATGTGGTAGTAAAATCCAAAGACTTCAAAGCCCACTTAGCCGATTTGGGAACAAAGCTACAGAGGATGAGGGTCCATAACTTGAAGATGAATCCCGCAAAGTGCATGTTTGGTGTATCTACCGGTAACTTCCTCGCTTTCTTGGTGCATCAAAAGGGCATTGAAATAGATCAAAACAAGGCCAAGGCAAAGGACGGAGGCTAGACCACCCAGAACAAAAGGAGTTACAGAGCCACTGGGTAAAATCAACCTTTTGAGAAGATTTATAGCTAATCTTACTGGGTAAGATGAAGGTTTTTTCCCTTTGCTAAAGCTCAAGAATGCCGAGGAGATGGTGTGGGGCTCAACAAAGAAGAGGCCTTTGAACAAATAAAGAAGGCTTTGGCTAGTCCACCGCTTTGGTGCCCCCATGCCAGGAAGCCTTTGAAACTTTACATTGCAGCCAAGAGTCTATCTGCCTGTTAGCGCAGGATGTCAAGATGGAACTGAAAGAGCGTGTACTACCTTAGTCAAGTCTCAATGATCAGAGACCAGATATACTCCATCGAGAAGTTGTGCCTATCTTTATTTTACGCTTTACAAAACTTGAGTATTATTTAATGCCACATGAAATATTAGTTTTGTGCAAAATTGACATTGTTCCTGCATTTGCTTAATAGGCCTGTCTTACAAGGTCGTTTGATGAAGTGGGCCATTAAGCTCACTGCCTTTGCATTGAAATACGTCCCACTAAGGGCTGTCAAGAGTCAGGCACTAGCCGATTTCTTGGCAGAACATCCCTGCGTGGAAGTTGATGATCCTTGGGTACCCCCAATTACTTGCATAAACCTATTGCCTTGGCTCCTAACTTTTGATGGGTCCCAAACCCAGAAAGGAGTCGGGGCCGGAGTGACAATTACCAACCCAGATGGGAAGATGTGGAGGTTCATGATCGCCTAAACCCGCATTTAACTAATAACCAAGCCGAGCACGATGCCGTGATCATAGGGTTAAAGTTGTTAGCCATGATGGGCGCCAAGTACATTCATGTAAAGGGTGACTCCCAGTTGGTGGTCAGACAACTAACCAAAGAATATGGGTGCAACAACCCAAATCTGTTGGCGCTTATGCAACTACCGATGATTGATTCACCGCTTTATTGATGCAAAGGTGTCATACATCCCTAGAGGAGCTAATATGGAGGCGAACGATCCGCCCAAGAGGCCTCCAGATATAGGAACTCGTCGTTCTTGACTTTAGAGTACGATTTAATTACCAGCCGAGGTGATGGTCGCAGACCAAGTCGAGTCATGGAGGAACGAGCTGATCGAGTACTTACGAGATCCTTCTAAGTGCACTAACCCCAAAGTTAAGAGACGAGCTCTAAGGTATGTGCTTCTTGATGATGAATTGTATAAGAGAAGCATGAATGGGGTATTGTTGAAGTGCATAGATAAAAATGAAGCCCTAAGGGTTATGGGTGAAGTTCACGAAGGCATATGCGGCTCGCATAGGGCTGGGCCAGTTATGAAATGGCTGATTTACCGCCATGGTTATTATTGGCCTACCATCACAGCCGATTGCTTTCAATACGCCAAAGGATGCGAAGAATGCCAGTTGCATGGTCCCATTCAAAGAGTATCAGCCGAATTGATGGCCATTTAGAGGCTGGGCCATGGATTTGATCGGCAAAATCCATCCACCGTCTTCTAAAGGACACAATTTCATTATTGTGGCAACCGATTACTTCACTAAGTGGGTGGAGGCTCAGCCGATGGTCAAGGTACAGCAAGATGATGTTATCCGATTCATTCAACACCAGATCATATACAGGTTTGGGATCCCAGAGACCATTACCACGGATCAGGGAACTATGTTCACTGGAGACAAGGTGGTTGCCTTTGCTCAGCAGTTTGGGATTAAGTTGATACATTCATCCCCATATTATGCACAGGCCAATGGACAAGCCGAGGCAACCAACAAGATTATTGTGGACCTGATCAAGAAGAATTTAGAAGACAAGTCTAGAAAATGGCATTTAACTCTGGATGAGGCTTTATGGGCCATAAGGAATTCCAAGTCAACAGCCACGGGCACAACTCCATATCGGCTGACTTACGGCCAAGATGCGCTTTGCCTTTGGAAATTAATGTCACTTCTCTAAGGGTGGCGAAAGCGTAATTCCTTAAGCCTAGAAGAGTATCAGCAAGCCATGCTTATGGAGCTGGATCAGTTGGATGAAGATCGGTTAATGGCTTTAGAAAGAATCGAGGCAAGCAAACGCAAAATGGTCAGTGTCTACAACAAACATGTTAAGTTGAAGAAGTTTGTTGAGGGCGACCTAGTTTGGAAAACTATTTTACCAATAGGAGTCAAGGACCCAGAAATCGTGCGATGTAGAGATCGAGGAATACGTGAAGACGCGTAGCTTGGAGTTCGGTAAGGGCACTTCTAGACATTTAGGATTCATTTTATGTTCCTGTGTAAGGACAACTTTGGATATGCTTAAGCTATTGTTTTGTTATTTAAATTGCTTTATTTAAATACGAAGAAGTCTGAGAACTCTACGAGTTCGAAGTTAGGGTCTTCGAACCCCTTCGTTTATTGTTGTCGCAAGGTCGAACATATTCTCGAGTCATTCGTGGGTGAAAACTTTGTGGTTGGTCTCTGAACCCAACCCCCCACATTTGTGTACCTCTCGCCAACTCCATCGAGTTGCAGAGGGATGGATTCCTTGTTTTGCGTGTGAAGCATGTAATGTTGTGATATGATTGAGTTATGCATTATTTGATATGAGATTGAATATATGCCACGAATTGCGTGTTGCTGTTGAATTGCGTTTCTTCATGCAGAGTGTTTTTATTGCTTAAATGTCGAATTGTGTTTTCTTCATGTTAAGCATGCTCTCTTTATTTGATATGCGGTCAAGTAATCTTATGCGCGCCACTCTTTGAATATTGTAGCGGAGAGTCGTTCATCGAGTGAGAGAGCTAAGTAGTCGTTATGACGTTTTTGAGCCGTGACCGGATAACTAAGGGTGCTAGGTCCCTTTGTTTACGGAGATTGACTAGGCGCCGGCGTAGAGGAAGATGCATCGTATATCTAGGGAGAAGCGAAAGATCCCAAGGCTACGGTGGTATGTCGATTGATGGATCTCAAGGTCGCTTTCAGGAATAATTGTCGAGTCGAGAGAAAATGAGTAGTGAGTCGAGTCGAGTCTAGAGTGAGAGAGTTGAGTCACGCTCGTGAACCGCTTTACATTGTTGTTTGCTTATTGCCGTGAATCAGAGAAACTGTGGTTGTTTATTGCTTTATTGCTTTGGTTTATCATGATCCGTTGAGAAGTTGACCCTCGCCAGTGGTTACACAATTAATGATTGTAACCCAGATGGCGGAACAAGCAGAGGATTGGAACTGCAAGGAGGAGCAGCTGTAATGGTCACCTAGCTTGACTGTATGTAGAGTCTACTGGTAGTCTAGTAAGGAACGTATTGTGCCGACCAGCTATAGAATAATCATCGCTGTTCAGTATTGTAATAAATATCTGTTATGTTTCAAAACATGTATTGTTAGACGTGAATTGATGAAATAATTGAATGTGGTTAGGTGGTGTTTCTAAATAATTCCGCCATGTTTCTAAAGTCACTGTAATACTCTGACAGCCATTTTGAAAAAGAAGTTTTAAAAAAATAAAAATAAAAATATAGAACCACATTTTTGGAAAACGTGCAAGGCAGAGTATTTCACCTTTCAGAAATATGTAAACAATTGTCAAGATACTGACTTAGTAGCGCCCTGGAAAACGGGTCGTTACAGCGATGGTCGTGTTTCGAAAAATATCTAGGCTCTTGGATTCTAGGGTTTTCTAGAATCTTCCTAGCTTCCTAAAGGGCATTTTTGTCCTTTTAGATCCTTTTTAGCCTATTTTTATCGTATTAAGACTTTTCTAAACATTTTTATCTCCTAAGGATGTCACATCGCAGCTGTAACATTCGCCACCTCCCATTGATGTAGGTACAACTTTGCACGCGACACGACTTGGTGAGACGCTTCCTTGACATTATCCCACAACTGTGAATTATGACATTGCCAACGACTCCAAAGCAATATTCCCCATAGAGCCTGACTGTTGTTGTTCAACTGACGGGCAGTCGAAAACAACCACTCCGACTATTAATAGAGACAACGAGCTAATCCAGAAAGTCCCGCATCCCAACCTGCTTCCACATCTCAACACTCAGCGGACAATTCACGAACAAATGCCACAAATCCTCCACCACTTTGTTACCCCTAAGACAGTAATGAGGACAATCAATGCCTTTGTCATTGAGTTTGGCCCTCAACGGAACATAATTTCAAGCGGCTCACCAAATAAAGTTCTTAACACACAGCGGAACATGCATGGACCAAATAACTTTCCAATCACCTTTGATGGTAAGCTATAGTGTCTAGAGGTTATTCATACATAAAGAATAGGCGCTCCGAACCGAGAACAGGCTGTTGCGGTTGGGCCGCCAGGTGATTCCATCATCTCGCACATAATTGAGAAGGGGTGTTCGTAGAATTGCTTCAGCAGAGGCAGGAGTCATTATGCTACATATGTAGGTTTCATTCCACGCCTTCCTATTAAGATCCATAAGCTCATCGACCACCGATTGACCATCGACCAGTTGGATAACAGCAACAGGGATCCGTGAGGTACTGTGATTAAGCCAAAGATTGCACCACGTACGAATTATATCCCCCTTTCCTATCTATCACTGAATCCCTTCGTGGAGCAATCTCCTAGAAGTACATATGCTTTGCCACGTGTAGCTAGGATTGGAACCTATGGGAGCATTCAAGAAATCCCCTCCCTCAAGGTAATATTTGGCTTTGAAAAATCTTGAGAAAAGAGCATTTGACTTGGTTAACAATCTCCAACCTTGCTTGACCAGCATAGATTGATATATATATATATAACGGAAACCCATGCCCCCTTGAGATTTAATGATAGACAATTTATCCCACGAAAGCCATCGAATATTCTTCAAACCACCGCCACGTAAACCCCATCAAAAGGAGTTTATCATTTTCTGAATCTAGTCCCCAAGCGACTCCGGGATTAGAAAGATGCTCATAATATAAGACAAAATGGACTGAAGAGCATATTTAATGAGAACCTCCTTACCGGCTTTAGAGAGGGCCCTACCACTCCACGAATTTATTTTCTTCCATACCCTATCTTTAATGAAATTAAAAATAGCCTTCTTGCTCTAGCCAACCATTGAAGGGAGGCCTAAGTACTTGTCAGTGCCAAGACAAACACACACTCCCAAGAGACCTGCTAGAGAATCCTTTAAGGTCTGTGGAACATTCCCACTAAAGAAGATTTCTGACTTATTATAGTTGACCATTTGACCTGAAGCTTCCTCGTACCTCGCCAGAATGTCCTTCATAACCATCGTTTCTTGCTCATTAGCCCGAAAAAACAAAAAACAATTATCCGCAAAGAGTAAGTGTGAGACAAGAGGAGCTCGTTGACAAACTTGAGCCCCGTGGATAGGGATGGCAAAATGGGTCGGCCTGGCCCGTCGTGAGCCCACATAATAATGGGCTAGCCCAACCCGGCCCATCAAGGGATTATGGGTTGAGATGTTGAGCCCGACCTGACCTATGACGGGTTGTGCGGCTATGGGCTGGCCCGTCAAAAAATAAAAATAACAATAATAAAATAAAAAATAAATCAAAATCTAAAATTTAGACTAAAACGGGCCAAAACTGGCCAACCTGTCGGGTCGGCCTTCAAGAGTCTGCCCAAAACGGGCCACAATAGTGGGTTGACTAGCTAGCCCGCTCGAAAATGTAAAAAAAAGAAAGAAAAAATTGTTTAAAGATAGGAAAAAATAAAAAATTATATATATACTGGCCCGATGGGTTAGCCCAACCCGGCCCACTGGGTTGGGCTAGTGGGTTGATGAATCCCAACCCAACCCGTCTCATTTTATGCGCCCAACGGGCCAAGCCCGTTTTGCCACCCCTACTCGTGGAGATTGCCTTGCCCAACTGCTTGATGAATGAGAGTGGAGAGGCCTTCGCACAAATGATGAACAAGTATGGAGATAAATAGTCTCCCTGTCTCAGTCCCCTCCCTGGGGTAATAGGGCCAACTAGGTCTTGGTTCACTAGAACATAATAGTTCACCGTTTCAACATATTGCATCACCCAAGCAATCCAAGTCTCATGAAAACCCAACTTCCTCATGAAGAATAGTGTAAAAACATCGAATAAAATCATCCTAATTAACTAATGATGATTCTCTATCTGCTAACTCTGTAACTCTTCAAAGTGATCATTTTAAAAATTTTACATAAATTTTTTCCTTAAAGGGATGTATTAGATTGAGATTTTAAAAGACTTTTTTTTTGTTGAAAAAGTATTGAGATTTTCTATCAAGATTTTTAAGTAATCTAAAAAAGTTTTGTGGTATTCAATCAAGACAATTAAGATTTTTTTTTAAATAGGGTGTCCAAATCCACTTTTTATAAGTTACAAAAAGTCTTGGGGTATTCAAAATCTTTCTAATTTCGATGGATTGTTTTCTAAAGTGAATTTTGTTAAACTTTATTAGACTTTTTAGTGATATTTTAATAGTAAAAAGTCTTGCTCTATCACACGAGATTTCTCAGGATTATCAATGTTTATTTCTTTTCACCCCTCTCTCCCCCTCCTCATGTCTCCCTCCCTCCTTCGCCTTCTCTCCCGTAAAGCATAAAATATTGTTACGTTGTTATTTCTCAATCCTTATGCTTTTACATCTCTCCTCTTTCCCCTTCTCTCCCCTGCATTAATAATATTTTGTTATTTTTTTATAGAGTTGTTTTCACTCTACTCTTCTCAATCTTACTTATCTTCTTTAATTTTTTGGAACTGGAACCAAAAAATAACAAGCAATTTTAATGTAGATGACCGTGCACGGAAAAGAATGGTCCTTGCACGTTGTGTTCTTCCTTCACAACCTTTACGTTCAATGGCCTTTGGACGTTATGTACATAAATCATAATCATCTAACTTATTGTCTTTTCTTACTATAAAATTTTCAGTAAAGTCTCATTTTAATCCTTGATAAAAATTGCGTAGTCCCTGACAAAAAATAAGTCCAGAAATAGTCCCTGACATTTTCAAAACAGGAACACGTTAGTCCCTCCGTCAGTCTCTTTCCAAATCCGTAACTTAACGTACTGATGTGTCACGTTAAATGTTCATGTGGTCACGTTTACAGTATTTTAAGTATTAGTTTTATTTTATACTTTTACTTTATTTTAAGTACTAGTTTTACTTTAGGTCATTTTACCCATTTAGCCTTTGATGGTTGTATTTAGCAAGACCTTGTGCCTCATCTGGAATCAATCAACATTTTCACAAAATATCTCTTCCGTCTATTCTCAACTCTGAATATTATCTCTACAATTATTCTCCCACTTTGCACCAGAATTCATTTAACCTATCGAATTCTCACTAGTGTAGAAAGTGGATTTTACACCAGTTAAAATAGACTTTTTACACCGGTTTTGGTGCAGGTGTAGATGCTCCCGGTGTAGTATGTTGGGATTTTTACACCGATTTTTTAACCGCCGTAAAATGTCAATGTTTTACACCGGTTATATATCCGGTGTAAAATTTCAATTTTTGTTTATTTGTTATTTTTTGAAAGATGTTTTACGCCGATTATTTATATAACCGGTGTAAAATGTTTCCTTTTACACTAGTTATTTAAATAACCGGTGTAAAAGACTACCTTTTTTTCCCCTATTTTATTACTATCCATTCTTGCCCAGAGATTTCTAAAATGACAAATAACGCAGGAAATTTGACAAGAATTGGCAACATAATATATTGACACCAATCAAACAATAATCTAATTTAACAGTCAATTTTATACATCTATAAAAAAGGGATGACATATCTACATTATAATAATTAAACTTTTCAAAACAAGGAAAGATCTACATTACTGCATTATTTACATAAATAAAAAAGCAATGTCGTTTGGAATCTACTGTCCGATTTTGTCCTAGTTGCTTCTCTAGGACTGGCCAAAACTAGACTCAAGATGACACTCGTCATCGCTGTTGTCATTTGCGTCAGTCCCTCTACTAATTCTTCAACTTCAACGTTGCCGATTAGGAGACGGAACCTTCCAAAGGCTTCATGATTCTTCTCCACATAATGCAAGAATTATAGGGTTGATGCGTTAGTTGAAAACATACAATGAAGAGCAACCTGATGCATTTTGTCCACCACATGATGGCGAAAATAATGAGTTCTTCTCTGGAATCTATAATGGCGTCAAGAAAATAACTCCCTCGTTTTCCCATCATCTTTAGACAAATTTCTTCAGCGAGGAGGAAAACCAGGGAGTTATTTTCATGACACCATTATAGAATCCAGAGAAGAACTCATTGTTTCCGCCACCATCTGGTGGACAACATACATCAGCTTGCTCTTCATTGTATGTTTTCAACTAACGCATCAATGTTGCGTCAAAATCGCAAGTGCACGATTAAACATCAAGTTATAGTATATAAGATTATCGTCTCCACAGGGAATTGAAATGAATATTGCTCTACTTAGATTAATTTGTTATTTAGACAAATGGTTGACGTGAAATTACACAAAGAGTGTGTAAAAGATAAGTCATATAAAAATAAATAAAAAGAAAGAAAATAAAATAAATGTCACCAAGGTAACGGGATCACTAATGCGTATATCTGTGTATTTGACCAATTTACAATAAGAGCAATAATTTTAACTGATTACCAATCTCTATTCAAAAGCTATTAACACCCAATGATCATGCAATGTTAACAGTCTTCTTTCTAATTTATTACTTTGTTTGATCATTCAAAGCAAGTAAATAGAAAGAGCATAAAGTACCAATAGATTTATCAATTCAATGATCGATCAAAATGAACACGCAATCCTTGATCCGGCAGAGCATGCAGATTCAATTATCCTTAGAGTTCCGTTAACTAATTGAAGGTACGATCGCCACATAATTAATTAGCTGAGTAAAGAATGATCAGTTCTTATAGAATAAATTCACTAGGAATAATTTAATCATAGAAGAGATTAAGTACTAATATTATAAAATTATTTAATGATCACAGATACAGATAGATCCCCATCACCTCAGTGACGGGGTTTTATTCCACTACTAAGTAAAAGGAAATAATAAACTAGATATAAAAACAAACAGAGTAACAACTAAAACTAGTAAAATAAGACTGAAATATTACAGGGGAAGAAAAGAATTTGGGAGAAAGTCGACCCCGGAGTATTTTTAAATGTTCTGCTGAGCGCTCCTTTTATAGGCTGAGTTTTGGGTTGAGCACGGCCTGAGCACGGCCGTGCTCCAAGGCCGTGCTCCCTTTACAGGCTGTTTTACGCGTCTGCACCGCCTCTACGCTTGCCGACATCAATTTCTGAGATTTTTTTGGTGGAGCACGACCGTGCTCCATGATGAAGAGGCCGTGCTGCATGTTAAAGTCATCCAATTTGTGACAGAGTTGTAGGAAATTCTCTTAGCTTTCCAACGCCACAAAGAACGCCTCAATCCGATAACTACAGCTCCAAATATGATTAAAATACCAACTAGCTATCCGGGGAGCGCATAGACGCGCGTTTAGCATTATGGGCCTCTTTTAGCCCACTTTTAAGCCCAAACTTGCATTTCTTCATCATATTGCTTAATTTCTATTTCTGCACATTTAAGATGAAAAGAGAATGAATTGTATGTGAAACCATTCAATAATTATTCAAATTATACTCTACTATCCCTAATAAAATGATGCAATATTGATGTTATCAATCAACCCTAGAATTCTTGCATTATGTGAAGAAGAATCATGAAGCCTTTGGAAGGTTTCGTCTACTAATCGGCAACGTTAAAGTTGAAGAATCAGTAGAGGGAACCGACATGTACAAACGAAAACATCGACGACGAGTGTCCATCTTGAGTCTAGTTTTGCCCAGTACTAGAGGAGTAACTAGGACAAAATCAGGCAGTAGATTCCTCCGAAGGAGTCGATGGAGTGTACTCGAGTGCGATGGGAGAATACTCCGGTGTGGATGGACTATACTCTCCGATCTCATCCTCATCGCTGGGGATTTGAACAACGTCCGACCCTTGAGGAACCTCCCTGGAAGCTACAGGCCTCCTCGTAGAGGGTGGTCTCCTTTGAAACATGTGCATACGAAGGCCTGGGCCGCAATGGTCAGCGTCGGCATGGGGATCAGCATACTGGTTCACCAAATTGCGGTCCTCATCGCGATAAGGATTGCTAAGACGAGCAGCACGTTCCTCATTCCTCACAAAGATAGCTCGATACTCCCTTGCAGTCACTGGCCTGCTAATATGGGGACATGACCTCATGGAAGCCATGTGAGTACGACGCCCGCCACGACCACAGTTTTCATCTAAAGACATCGTCTATTGTCAACCGTAGTCAATTATTAAGCAAAAAGGAAATAATACATTTTACTTTCACTTTTAACTACTAAAGAAAAATGAGATACAATACACACACTGTTACATAATAACCCCATCCATAACATGAACAACAATCTCCCTTTTTCTAACATTTACTACGACACAAGCTCACCAAAACGCAAATCAACAGAGCAAAAACCATTGAAAGCAAAATAGCTAAACAAAAAAAAGAAAGAAAATGAAGCAATGATGCACCTATGGAAATGGAAGGTTGGTTGAGCAGAAGAGAGAGTGAAGACGAGAGATTCTTCTTCTTCTTCTTCTTCTTCTATTTTTTAAGTTTTAGTCAGAGGGGATAGTAGGGTGTACAGTGAACCCTAAAGAGATTATCAAACAGATTAAAACCAAAAAGGGCCAAAGCTATAAAAAGGAGAATGAAACTATACCAGATCTGCGACAGGGCTTCAAAGGAGAACGGCGAGAACCACGAGAAGGAGCACGGCGGCAAGAACTATGTGAAATAGAGGTATTCAAAAGGCTACGAGAGAGGATGTGAACGACGTGAATGTAGCGGTGAGAGAGGTCTCGAATGGCAGTGAGAAGAGGAGCAGCGGCGACAGAGAAAGAGAGAACAAGGAGAGTACTGGAGTAGTGTTATCTCAGAGAAATGCTTCGTGCGTATCAGAAAATGAGAGGGAGAAAGTAATTTTAATCAAAGGAATGACTTTTAATAGTGGTTATATAAATAACTGGTGTAAAAAGTGACGCGATAATCACCGCGTAACTTTTTGCGCCGGTTAAACCAAAATCCGGTGTAAAACATTTTTAGTAAAACGTTTTTCTTTCTTTTAAAACGTAGTTATCACGCCATCCAGCATCTCTGACGTTTTCATCTGCACCCATTTTTTAGCCAATAGATGTGTTTGGCATTTAATATTCCTTTCTTTTACACTGGTTAAACCAAAAACTAGTATAAAACGTTTTTAGTAAAACATTTTTCTTTCTTTTAAAACGCAGTTACCACACCGTCCAGTAGCTCTGACGTTTTCATCTGCACCCATTTTTTGCCAATAGATGTGTTTGGCATTTAATATTCCTTTCATTATAAATACACCTTGAGTTTGTTGATCTCATCACCAGTTCACAACTTCTTCCTTATCATCATCACAAGTTCATGTTCATGTTAATTTGTCAAAGCTCCAGAATCCTGATACACTATCTCATTCAAATGGCAGAACGTCTATATCCTTTGTGACACTTCCAAATTTTTCAGTGTCTACACGATTCAGTACGTCGTTTATGCGATTAAACGTCTATATCCTTTGTGACACTTCCAAATTTTTCAGTGTCTACACGATTCAGTACGTCGTTTATGTGATTAAGTACGTCGCAAAAAAGCGACTTACATACTGAATCGTATAGGCAGTGGAAATTTGAAAGCGTCACAAAGGATATAGACGTTCTGCCATTTGAACGAGATAGTGTAGAAAGCCTTTTACACCGGTTATTTATAAAGACTGGTGTGAAAGAATTAGACAAATCACGAGTTAATTGCAAAATTGCCACCGCGTTTCATTTTACATCGGTTAAACATATAACCGGTGTAAAATGTTAACCTTTTACACAGATTGTTTATATAACCTGTGTAAAACGTTACGCGATAATTTCAAAATTGCCACTTCATCACTTTTTACACCGATTAAACTCAAAACCGGTGTAAAAGACATAATTCTTTTCTGTTTCTTGTACTAGTGTCTCTGCTCGTGAGTGTTGGATTTTTCAGATTTCCTCCTTAAGATCCAATTTCCGTCATAATTGGTATCAGAGCATCGACCTAGTGCTTATCCATGGAGTCCAAACTTGATCTTCTTTCTGCGAACATGATTTTGAGTGTTTTAGAAGTGGCTGACAAGATGAAAATGAGTTTATGTATTTTATGTGATGCGCCTTTTACTTTGGAACACCAATCGACACATAGAATATTCGGATCGTTGTGATGGAGAAGGATGAGCAGGAGCCCGAGCACAAAGAATACGAGAATCAGGCGCTAAATCTCAGCATCTCTACAACAACCACCACCCTAGTCCCGACCAAAACCCCAGTCCCGAGCGATTCAGTCCCACTTTTCTTCGATCTGCTAAAGACCAGTGACGATGGCACGAAGAAAACAGAGGTTGAAGTCAACCCCGCCGCAGATCCATCCCAAATCCAATTCCCATGGTGCAATTCAACTCAATTCTTCCTTGATCTGATATTAACCGATGGCGATGACACAGAGAAATTGCAGCATGAAGACACTCCTGCCACAGATCCAACTTCACTCTTCGGCGATCTAACCAAACCCCATTTTTGCTATTTCGTGCGACCACCACCATCCACGACATCGTTTTGTCTCTTCCGTGATGATGTTGTTTCCTCCTCAGCCGTGCCAGTTATACACATCGAACCATTAGACCCAGATCCACCGCTTCTAGTTCTTGTTCGCTATTTTCACTCCTCACGTATACATCATTTCTCTGAAGTTTTTGCTCAGGTATTCACCAATTCTTCGTTTTCCCTAAATTTGTTGCAAATTGAACATTTGATGGAACCGAGTAAGAACAGTGATAAGTCTGAAGGGACAAGAATTATAGATGATTCATACTCTCTTTACAAACTTGGGTCTTGTCCCCTTATGGGTGGAACCTTGAGAAAAGACACCAGAACCGATTGGCCTGCAATGATGAAGATGAGGTTAGTGGAGTATCTGAGGTGGAGGTTGTAACACCCCGCCTAATTCAATTATGTAATTAAATTAATTTAGACTTTGAAATGCTTTAAATTGATTGTTAAGTAATTGAAATAAGGGACAACATTTAGAAATGTTGGGGGTGTGAGTAGCAAGGTGTAGTGTAGTTAAGTGATTGAATGAAGGGTAATTTGGTCAAGCAACATTTTCCTTCTCCCTTTTCTCTCCTCACCCACTACATTCAGCCCCATTTTCTACTCTTTCTCTCTCAATTTTTCTAAACAAGGAAAGAAGAGGAAGAAGGTGGAAAGCTAGGGTTTCGGTTTTGGGGGGGAGGAAAAGAGGAGAGTTGGTGCTTCCTTCATCTTTTCTTGATTTTAAGCATTTGGAACTGAGTATTTGGGGCTACATTGAAGATTTGGAGCTGCTCTAGATCATTGGGAGAGAAGCTCGAATTTGAAGAAGAAGAAGAGGAGAGGATCTCAAGTCTTCAAGCTTCCTAGCTCATCTCTTTGAGCCAAAAGTGAGTTCTTCACACTTAGAGGTTGGGCAACCCATAAGACCCACCACTTAGGGTTTTCCTTTTTAGCCTCATTTGTGTATCTTCTTGATTTCTAAGTTGGAAATGGTTGAAATACATGAATGGGTTTGGGTAAGAAGGAATATGCTTAAGTTGATGCTTTGATGTTTTGTGATATGTTGAAGCATGATGGATTGTGTTTTATGTGTTATAGGTTGTTTTTAATCTTATAGATCAGTCATATGCTTGATTTAGAGTCTTAATCTTGATTGTTGTTGGTTGGGATTGAGGAGAAAGTGAGTTGGAAGTTAGAAATATGCAGAAAAACACGTTTCTGCATAATCCTGCAGGTTTGCGCGTGATGCGCCTCACAAGTGCGCGCGACGCGCAGCAAGACAGAGCCAAAATGGAAAAATGCGCGTGACGCGCTGTACAAGTGCGCGCGACGCGCATAGAAACAGAGGCAACTCGCAAAAATGCGCGTGATGCGCTACTGTGTGCGCGCGGTGCGCAACTCTGCAGTACGTCAACTTCGGGGATTTTATTAAAATACCAAACGAAGTCGGAATTGGGCATATGACCACTCGTTGGAAAGCTTAGGATGTCTAGTTTCTAAATCTAATTTTTAATTTAGGAAATACATACCCAATTAGTGCAGTTTTGAGCTACAAGCTATGTGGTTTAGAAAACTGAACACCAACTGTCCCCCAATTTGTAACATAAATGTGTGTTTTTTTTTTACTTCTAAGTTCATGAACACTGGTTTCTAGTGTTCTAAACCCTTAATGTGCGTAAACCTTATGATGTGTTATGAACTTATTGTGTATTGTTTATTGAAGAGCTCCATGGAAAGTCATTGCAATACTTTCTTGGACTCATTGTGTAATGTTTATTGAGGAGCTTCATGGAAAGTCACTGCTATACTTTCTTGGGCTCATTGTGTATTGTTTATTGAGGAAGTCCACCGAGAGTCTATTTTATACTCCTTTGAATTAATTGTGTACTGTTTATCGAAGAATTCCGTTGAGAGTCATATATGTGCTTCTTTGGATTCATTGTGCAATTGTGATTGCTTATTGGATTGTGATGATATTGTGAATTTCCTTTATAATGTTGTATTGGGAACTGATGTGGTGAGGGGTCCATGGGAGGACTCACTGAGATTTTTATCTCACTCCTTTCTATTTGTTTTTCAGATAAGCAGGATCCGAAAGATGATCAAGCAAATCAAAAAGCTTGAATTCTCTTAGTTTAATGTTATAATCTGGGAGTATAGTAACTCATTTATCTTTGGATATTTGGAACATTGTTATTGTATTATGTATTTCAAATACTTAACATTTGGAAAGTTGTAATCTAACTTTTAAATTATTGACTACGTTTTAAATTTGGACTTGTAATGCTCATTACCAAGTTTAAATTATTGGTAACTCTTGTGCCACTTTTGTAAATTGTCGTAATTTCAAGTAATATTGAATTATGGGCGTTACATTATGGTATCAGAACGGTTTAGTCCATTAGGGACTGTGGTCTAGTATTGCGGATTTCCTTTTTGCTTGAAATTCTCTCTATATTCTTGGACTTAGTATGGAATATTAAGTCTGATTAGCCTAATACTTTATACCGTATATGCAGAATATGGCACATGAACATGGAAGGCACAGGAGGAGACACCACAGGCGAGATGCGGAGGAGGCTCGCTGGACTGATATGATGCAAATGTTGAGGGATCAGAATGAACTTTTGAGAGCCCAAAATGAAGCCATTAACAATATGATGCAGCAATTTTTCCAGCAACAACAGCAAGTCCCGCAACCTCCTCCACCTGAGCAACCAGCTGTTCAACCAACTGACCCACATTCAGCTTTTCTTAAGTTTCGTAAGCTTAATCCTCCGAATTTCCCTGGAAGTGATGATGCTATGGAGGCTCAGCATTGGCTGGAAGCTATGGAATGAATATTCAAAGTGGTGCCATGTACGGAGGAACAAAAGGTAACCTTCGTTACACACTACCTCACTGAAGGGGCTACCCATTGGTGGGAGGGGGCACGGGCATATTTGGAAGAAGATGAGGAACAAATTGAATGGGAAGACTTCAAGGAAGCCTTTTTGGAGAAATATTTTCCCTAAATGGTCAAGGATCGGAAGGAACGCGAGTTCACTCATTTTAAGCAAGGGGATCTGACTATGTCTGAGTATGTCAGGAAGTTTGAGGAGTTGGCGAGGTTTTCTTCTCATGCCAAATATGCACCGGATGAGACATGGAAGATAAACCAGTTTATGTGGGGACTTAGGGCTGACATTCAGAATAACTTAGCCCAAACTGAATTCTATACTTTTGCCTCACTGGTTCGCAAAAGTTATAAAGCCGAAGAAAGCTTAAAGAAAATGTATGATGAACGTCAACTCCTATGGAAAAAGAGGAAGGATGAAGGCAAGCCATCCCAACCCTCCAAGAGTGAAGGAAGCAAGGATAAAGGAAAACATGTTCAATCTTCTGAGGCTTCCAGGTCGAAGGAATGTTCCAAATGTGGCAAGTTCCATAGGGGAGAGTGCAATTCTGGGAAACCTGTCTGTTTTTACTACCAACAACCAGGACACTTCATTAAGGATTGTTCTAAACTCAAAGCAAGGGAGGCGTCCAAACCTGATGACTTATTGCAAGGGTGTGTTCACACCTTGAGCGGCAGTAAGGCGAAGGGTGTGGAAAATTTGATGAAAGGTATATGTCTACTCCATGATCACTCTTTAGTGGTTTTGTATGACTCTGGTGCAACTCATTCATTTATTTCTTATAAGTGTGCACAAAGGCTGGAGTTATACTTTTCTCCTTTACCTATCCCTTTGAATGTTCAAACACCAACTGAAGGTAATATTTCTACTTCCCTGATATGCGAGAATTGTCCTCTCGTTATTCAAGGAAGGACGTTTATGGTTAATCTGGTTTGTCTGCCCTTGAAAGGAATGGACATCATCTTGGGTATGGATTGACTATCGGCCAACCAAGTTGTTTTGAATTATTTTACGAAAACTATAGAATTTCCTTCAATTCACTCTTTTCTTACTCAAGCGTGTCTGAAAGAAATGGCTAGTGCCTTCCAAATACACCATTGCTTATTTGAGGGACACTTAGGTTATATTTTGTTACTCTCTTCAATTTCAGATGTTGAATTAGAAACCGTTCCTATAGTGAATGAATTTTTAGATATATTCTCGGATGAGGTTACTTCTTTACCACCTGAAAGAGAGGTTGAGTTCTCAATAGAGTTGGCTCCAGGAGCGGGTCCAATTTCTATAGCACCGTATAGGATGTCCCCATTAGAACTGCAAGAACTTAAGGTTCAATTGGAGGATTTGATTTCTAGACGGTTCATTAGGCCTAGTGCTTCTCCTTGGGGAGCACCTGTTCTCCTTGTCAAGAAGAAGGATGGTAGGATGCGTTTGTGCATAGACTATAGGCAACTGAATAAGGTTACGATTAAGAATAAATATCCACTTCCTAGGATTGATGACCTGTTAGACCAACTTAAAGGAGCTTCGGTATTCTCTAAGATTGATCTTAGGTCTGGATATCACCAAATCAGAGTCAAGGCTGAGGATATACCGAAAACCACATTTCGGACTCGGTACGGCCATTACGAGTATGTTGTGATGCCTTTTGGTTTAACAAACGCTCCGGCAATATTCATGGATCACATGAATAGAATTTTTCGACCTTACCTTGATAGATTTGTGGTGGTATTCATTGATGATATCCTTATATATTCTAGGGATTCCCAAGAGCACGCGGAACACCTTAGAATTGTGTTAGGCATTCTTAGGGAGAAGAGATTGTTTGCGAAACCAGAGAAGTGTGAGTTTTGGCTTCAGGAAGTTAAGTTTTTGGGTCATGTCATTTCTCAGGCGGGAGTAGCAGTTGATCCTAGTAAGGTAGAGGTCGTTCTTGAATGGGAGCGACCCACTACTGTTACGGAAGTTAGGAGTTTCTTAGGATTAGTCGGGTATTACCGAAGGTTTATCCATGGATTCTCTCAATTGGTTCTTCCATTGACTCGATTGACCCACAAGGGACAACCATTTGTGTGGGATAAAAGTTGTGAGGACAGTTTCCTAGAACTCAAGTTCCGGTTGACTAGTACGCCGGTTTTGATTATCCCTGACCCGACCTTAGGTTTCGAAGTTTTCAGTGATGCTTCTAAAAAGAGTTTGGGTTGTGTCTTGATGCAGAGTAGGCAAGTAGTCGCTTATGCATCTAGACAATTGAAGCCCCACGAGGAAAACTATCCAACTCACAATTTAGAGCTTGCAGCTATAGTCTTTGCCTTAAAAATCTGGCGCCATTATTTATACGGTTCCCAATTTGAAGTATTTAGCGATCATAAAAGTTTAAAATATTTGTTTGATCAAAGGGAGCTGAATATAAGGCAAAGGAGGTGGGTAGAGTTCCTTAAGGACTATGATTTTGATTTAAAGTATCATCCGGGTAAGGCAAATGTAGTTGCCGATGCCCTGAGTCGGAAATCTCTTCATGCCTCTTCCATGATGGTTAGGGAGATGGCATTGTTAGAATCTTTTAGAGATTTAAACTTAGGAATGTTCACAACTAGGGATAGTTTGATTGTAGGACACCTGGAGATCACTTGTGGATTTAGAGACCAGATTAGGGATGCTCAAGCTTTGGATGCAGAATTGCAAGCTAGGAGACATCACTATGGATTCTCCGAAGCTGATGATGGTATGATCCTTTTCAATCAAAGGATTTGTGTTCCAAAAGATGTGGCACTCAAGAGTCAAATTCTTGAAGAAGCCCATAAGAGTGGATTCTCGGTACACCCTGGTTCTACCAAGATGTATCATGACCTTAGGCAAAGGTATTGGTGGCCGGGAATGAAAAATGACATAGGTGAGTTTGTTGCTCAATGTTTGGTCTGTCAGAAAACTAAAATAGAGCACCAAAGACCCTCCGATTTACTTCAACCTCTAGAAATTCCAGAATGGAAACGGGAGGGCATATCCATGGACTTCGTGGCGGGTTTGCCCCACACACAGTCTGGGTATGACTCCATTTGGGTCATTGTTGACAGGCTAACTAAATCTGCCCATTTTCTCCCAATCAAGTCCACTTACAACACGGCGAGGTTAGCTAGGATGTATATTAGAGAAATTGTTAAACTCCACGGAGTACCCACTAGCATTGTCTTTGAGGACAAAAATTTTAAAAGGTGGATAGTAGTGTAACACCCCGCCTAATTCAATTATGTAATTAAATTAATTTAGGCTTTGAAATGCTTTAAATTGATTGTTAAGTAATTGAAATAGGGGACAACATTTATAAATGTTGTGGGTGTGAGTAGCAAGGTGTAGTGTAGTTAAGTGATTGAAGGAAGGGTAATTTGGTCAAGCCACATTTTCCTTCTCCCTTTTCTCTCCTCACCCACGACATTCAGCCCCATTTTCTACTCTCTCTCTCAATTTTTCTGAACAAGGAAAGAAGAGGAAGAAGGTGGAGAGCTAGGGTTTCGGTTTTGGGGGGAGGAGAAGAGGAGAGTTGGTGCTTCCTTCATCTTTTCTTGCTTTTAAGCATTTGGAACTGAGTATTTGGGGCTACATTGAAGATTTGGAGCTGCTCTAGATCATTGGGAGAGAAGCTCGAATTTGAAGAAGAAGAGGAGGAGAGGATCTCAAGTCTTCAAGCTTCCTAGCTCATCTCTTTGAGCCAAAAGTGAGTTCTTCACACTTAGAGGTTGGGCAACCCATAAGACCCACCACTTAGGGTTTTCCTTTTTAGCCTCATTTGTGTATCTTCTTGATTTCTAAGTTGGAAATGGTTGAAATACATGAATGAGTTTGGGTAAGAAGGAATATGCTTAAGTTGATGCTTTGATGTTTTGTGATATGTTGAAGCATGATGGATTGTGTTTTATGTGTTATAGGTTGTTTTTAATCTTATAGATAAGTCATAAGTTTGATTTAGAGTCTTAATCTTGATTGTTGTTGGTTGGGATTGAGGAGAAAGTGAGTTGAAAGTTAGAAATATGCAGAAAAACATGTTTCTGCATAATCCTACAGGTTTGCGCGTGATGCGCCTCACAAATGCGCGCGACGCACAGCAAGACAGATCCAAAATGGAAAAATCGCAGGACGCAGCTGTACAAGTGTCTTGTGACGCCAAGATAGAAACAGAGGCAACTCGCAAAAATGCGCCGCGTGATGCGCTTATCGTGGTGTATCTTGTGCGCGCAACTCTGCAAAGACGTCAACTTCGGGGATTTTATTAAAATACCAAACGAAGTCGGAATTGGGCATATGACCACTCGTTGGAAAGCTTAGAATGTCTAGTTTCTAAATCTAATTTTTAATTTAGGAAATACATATCCAATTAGTGCAGTTTTGAGCTACAAGCTATGGGGTTCAGAAAACTGAACACCAACTGTCCCCCAATTTGTAACATAAATGTGTTTTTTTTTACTTCTAAGTTCATGAACACTAGTTTCTAGTGTTCTAAACCCTTAATGTGCGTAAACCTTATGATGTGTTATGAACTTATTGTGTATTGTTTATTGAAGAGCTCCATGGAAAGTCATTGCAATACTTTCTTGGACTCGTTGTGTAATGTTTATTGAGGAGCTCCATGGAAAGTCACTACTATACTTTCTTGGACTCATTGTGTATTGTTTATTGAGGAAGTCCACTGAGAGTCTATTTTATACTCATTTGGATTCATTGTGTACTGTTTATCGAAGAATTTTGTTGAGAGTCACATATGTGCTTCTTTGGATTCATTGTGCAATTGTGATTGCTTATTGGATCGTGATGATATTGTGAATTTCCTTTATAATGTTGTATTGGGAACTGATGTGGTGAGGGGTCCATGGGAGGACTCACTGAGATTTTTATTTCACTCCTTTCTCTTTTTTTCAGATAAGCATGATCCGAAAGGTGATCAAGTGAGTCAAAAAGCTTGAATTCTCTTAGTTTAATGTTATAATCTGGGAGTGTAGTAACTCATTTATCTTTGGATATTTGGAACATTGTTATTATATTATGTATTTCAAATACTTAACATTTGGAAAGTTGTAATCTAACTTTTAGATTATTGACTATGTTTTAAATTTGGACTTGTAATGCTCATTACCAAGTTTAAATTATTGGTAACTCTTGTGCCACTTTTGTAAATTGTCGTAATTTCAAGTAATATTGAATTATGGGCGTTAATTGGTCTAGTGGTAGTGGGTGGTGCTTCTTAAAAGCCTTTATCCCTTTGGGCATGGGATCAAACCCCCACGAAGGCAAAAACGTGAAATTAAGGGATCAACGAAGTCCTGTGAGTACTAGCCGGACACTGGGGTGCATGGACCAGAGTCAGTGTATGCTGGGCTGGGGCCATGTGGTCAGTGGGTCGGGCAGTTGTGGTACGGCCCGAAATGGGTGGCGGCCCAGACTGTTACAAAGGTTTTATCTGGTTATCCTTAAACATAACTACTTGACTGGTACTAAGATACAGATGAAGGAACTAGCACAACAGATTGAGAGGGTGCTTCCCCTTCCACCAACATGTGAAGAGAAATCAGTTTTAGAACTTCAAGCAGGTATTGAAAGGTTCACGGGTGATCACCTTATACATTATGGGAAAGTCAGTCTTGAGGTTAGCACTCTTATGATCGTGCTGGTGCTTTTCTTGCATTATTTTCTATTTTCAATTCATCTGTAAGTGATTTTGTGGCCAACACAAAGGGTCCCATAGCAGCCCAATACTCAGATGGGTATTCATCTATAATGCTACTAACTGCCCTCCAATTGTTTGATCAAATACCAAAGTGCCAAGTGGTTATTTGGAATGCCATCATTAATGGGTGTGTGGCTATTGAGCATGAAGGAGCTGCTTTTGAATTGTACAAAGACATGCCTAGGTGATGAGCATGGTAATTACACTAGTACCAACATGTTGAGTTTGGGTTTTTTTTTTGAGGTTTTGAATTATGCAAGACATGACAATTTTGTGGTAAATTCTCAAATCACTATGACATTTAATTGTAGTTGTGTTTTTTCTGCTTATACTGCTGTGAATGATGTGACAATGACTATGAATTCCTGCTCTGGAAAAGTGAATAGGGCTCAATTTCCCTGTTTAGTAGCTACTCATTTTAGATAGCTGAGGTCTTCTTCTTCTTCTTCTTCTTCTTCTTCTTCTTCTTCTTCTTGTGTGTGTTTCTTCTACGGAGAGATCAAATTGGGGATCTGGATCTTGACGTTAGGGTTTAGGGAAGAAGGAGAATTCTGAAATGGGATAGAGAGACTAATATGACCCAATTTTGCCAGGGACTAAAACGTCCTAAATCGGATTTACAGTTAAAATAAGACACATATTCTTGTTTTACCACCATGGAGAGGTTAACGTGACCACATGAGCATTTAACGTGACACGTCAATATGTTAAGTGACGGATTTAGAAGGAAACCGATGGAGGGACTAACATGGTCCTGTTTTGAAAATGTCAGGGACTATTTCTGAACTTATTTTTTGTGAGGGACTAAAATGAGACTTTACTCTAAATTTTTTGTCCATATCGATTACAATGTCATGGATGTTGGGGTGTAGCCTATACCAGAAGTGTTTGACCATAAAGTCTTTTCATCAAATGTCACAATGGTAAGAACACGACCTATTTTGATTTCTGGGTTAAGAAATTCTGATTTTACAGAGCTATCATGTAGAGATGGGAAGTTCTCGAGGAATTGGATTCAACTGCGTTGTTGAGGTGACTACAACATTTAGCGGTAACAATGGGGTGATGGGTCCATAAAACATAACAGAATATTAACACTATTAACACATAAAAATCTTTTTTAACGGAACCTAGAAAAATCTTAAGCGATAAGAAAATTGAAGATATTGAAAAAAAAATTGTCACTATAATTTTTCTTTCTATTTTTTTTCAAATAATATAAATTTATAAAGTTCTTTCAAATCTTATAAATTCTTACTATATAAATCCATTAAGTTTTTTCAAATCTTATAAATTCATATGATTTAAATCCATAAAGATTTTTGAAATCTTGCATTCACATGTAGTCTTTTTAAATCCACGAGACTTTTTATGCTAAATAGTTTTTCAAAATCTCAATCGAATACACCCCTTAATTATCATTTTTTCTTAGGTTTCCCCCTTATTTTTTTTTGGACCATAACAAGCAAAAAATCTTTGCTGAGAAGAATAACTAATTCAAATAGTGGAATGAAAATAAAATAAAATAAAATAAAAATATAAACCGGAGGAGGAGGAAAACAAAAAGGGAAAGAAGAAGAAAAAAAGAGGTTAGAGAAGGCGAAAGGCAAAGTGGATTTCAAAACTTTGTGAAAACATAACAGAGAGAGGGCTTTTCATCGTTCACCCTTCTCTCTCTATTTTTTTCTCTCAATTTCTCTGCGTTCGTTGCCGCTGGAACCCTAGCGTCGTCGTTCAAGGCGTTCTTCTTGCCTCGCACGCAATCATTACGGCGAGCCTGAACTTCCGCCGCCGGGAAAAACTGATGAGTCGCCGTCGGAGAACACTGTGTTCGATCAATTTAGCTAAGCTAGGGTTTCAGTTGGATACCGGATTCAGAGATCTCTCTATCTCTTAAGTCTCAACTAATTAACAGATTTTTTATTTTATTTTAATTTTTGAATTTTAACTGCCGCTGAACCCGGGAACCGTTACCGTCTGCGGGATCCCTATTTGTGATGGCGAGGGGAGGGCAGTGTTTCGAGAAGCTTCGGAGGTGCGTTCGGACGGTTTTTTTCGTGTTGGCATTGGTGGCGTCGCTGCTGGTGACGTCGCTGCCGGTGCTCGTGGCAGTTATCGACGTGCTCGTGCCTTTCGTTTTGATTTCGAGCTTCACGTGCGTTAGTTGCTACGGCTTCAAGGAGCATTTTAGTCGATATTCTTTCAAGAGCTCGTTGACGGACATTCCTCTCGTTTCGGTCATAAGGTCCCTCATCATTATCTGTATGATCCGTTTTTCTCTTTTCTCTTCGCTTTTCTAAACCATTTCACTTTCATTGTGATACATTGCCTAATTTGTCTATCGAGGCATTTGTTTGTATATTTATTTTATTTTATTGTGTATTAACAAAGATAAAAGAGCATGTTATGATTCATCTATTGCTTTTTACGTAATAACATTTATGTTCTTTTGGTTTACATGAAATTATAAAGTTGAAGTTGATCAGGAATTAAGGGGTGGTTTATCTTGCTCTGTTTTTGGGCGTGTGTTCTCCTCGAAACAATGGGAAAATAGAAATATTATATTTTGAGTTAAAGATGAAGTAGTGGCAGTGTCTCCTTTCTCCCAGCGTTTGGATAAAATTATGTTTTCATTATTACAGAATGAGTTGTACTTTTCTCTATTTGTATTCTGTATGCAAAATCTGTAAAAGGAGCAGTAGGTGAATTGTCTCTGCTTGAATTTTTATTTTTGAATGAATGCAGGTGTTTATTCAATTTGTGATGGTCCTGCTCTCTCGCACGGTCCTTACCTTGGAACTGTGACTCTGTCTTCCTTTGTTTCAATTGTTGTCCTTTCAGTCAAAGCTTGTGTTTTCAGTGTAAACTCCCAGATTGAAACTGGAGCTTCGGTTTCCCTTGCGAGGAAGATACTTCATTTAAAAAAGTCATGGGGAATGCCTGTCTTATTTCTCTCTTCAGTTGTGTTTGCCCTTGGCCATACCGTGGTTGCTTATAGAACCAGCTGCAGAGCAAGGAGAAAGTTCCTGTTTCATCGAGTGGACCCTGAAGCTGTAAGTTTTTTTTCCATTATATCTCGATCTAGTGCTTGGTATGCTTGTTTCTTTTTCTTTTAATTCTTTGGAATTGAGTGGTTGTAATATTATGCTCCAGCTTGAAAGAAATTTTCTGAATTCACAAAGCTTGAATTAGTTAATTGTACTTTGATGTCGCACATGTAAAAACAATTTATTTATTTATTTCTGCCTAATTAAGCAGGTCCTTTCATGCAAACATGTTTTCTCCGGCTATCAAAAGGTCCCACGTTCTCCTGTTCCTTTTGGTGGGAGAACCCCAAAAAGTGACAGTGAAATGAAGCGGAGACCTTTTGTAGCAGCTTGTGATGAAGAACTGCCAGTCAGTTTACTTGCAGACTCGGACAGCTTATTCATCACCTGCCAAGATCTTACTCTCCATTACAAGCTCAGCCTGCCTGGTTCACCTTCACTTAGCTTGTCCTCAAAATCCTTGGTTGAATCTAGTTCTGTTTGCCGCACTTCATCAATGTCTGGAGGATTGCCGAAATTTAATAGACATTTGCCAAGTGTGCCACCAAAGATGCAGCGACAACTCTACAGGACCTATAGCAATCAATTCCATGACTTATCTTTATGTGCTCCTCTTTTAGATGGTCCAGTAACTACTCCCCTTCTTTCTGAAGATATCCCTATTTTGCGCCTAGATGAAATTCGTGAAGCTGATGAAACCATTAAATCAGATTCTCAGTCTTTGGATCAAAATATAGAGGGCATTGGCCAGGTGGGGATTGTTTTAATACATGGGTTTGGTGGAGGAGTCTTCTCTTGGCGGCATGTAATGAATTCTCTCGCTCGGCAGAGTGATTGCACAGTTGTTGCATTTGATAGGCCTGGTTGGGGATTGACTTCAAGGCTGCGGAGGGAGGACTGGGAGAAAAAAGACCTGCCTAATCCTTATAAACTTGAAAGTCAGGTGATTACCATTTATTCGTAGTTTGAACTGTTTTAGAAAACACTTGATATTATATTCTTCCCAGTGTTTATTAAATGGGCATTAAGGATGTCCCGACTTCCTTATCTATCTGGAGGAGTGATGAGATTGCTTCCTTTGAATGGGAGAGTTTACTTCTGGCTTCCAAGGCCTAGACTAGAGCTTTCATTTTATATCCAACCAACAGGCTTTGCGAAAAGATATTCACTTCTGATGGATATATATATATATATATATATATATATATATATATATATATATATATATATATATATATATATATATATATTTCAGGTTGACCTGCTTTTGTCTTTCTGTTCGGAGATTGGATTTTCGTCAGTTGTGCTTATTGGTCATGATGATGGAGGGTTGCTTGCTATGATGGCTGCACAAAGGGTTCAAACATCAATGAACTCTTTCAATGTGAGTATTTCTTCCTGCTTTCTTGTGATAAATAGATAACTTAATCAATTTGATTAGCTGCATGTGGCAGCTTAGCTTTTATCTGGGTTTACCTGTAAAGTGGGCCCCAATCAACTACAGAAGTTATTTGATGTGTATTTTGACAGCAAAGGTTTCCATCCAAAATAACAATATGAGTTGAGAAATTAAGCAATCGGCGAATTACAATATGTTTACGTAGATTTAATGATTTTTGTCATGGTATGTGTGATCACGATGGCTTGCTAGAATCCATTTAGTTGACCCTACTCGATGGGAATAAAGGGGTATTTCATGTGTATTGTGTACCATGTTAGCTGCTAATTATGCAAGAAAATAATCAAGACAGAGCTAAAAACAGGATATAATGGACAAGTACTCAATGTTTAGGTAATTTGGTATGTAGTTATTTGTGTATATATGAAGATATCGCACATTGGTCATGTTACTGACATTTGGTAAAGTTGTGGTAAGCAAGCTAATTGTTAATGATTGAGGTTATAAGTTTTGTGGTTAATCTGTATTTCACATTTTGTTAAGTTGTTGGGCCTGTTTTGTGTCGTTCAGGTTACAGTGAAAGGGGTTGTATTGCTAAATGTTAGCTTGTCTAGGGAAGTAGTTCCTTCCTTTGCCAGAATCCTTCTGCATACCTCACTTGGAAAGAAACATTTGGTTCGGCCACTACTAAGAACAGAAACCACTCAAGTGGTGAATCGGCGTTCCTGGTATGATGCTACCAAACTGACAACAGAAGTTTTGACTCTCTATAAGGTATGTTTGTACTTTCAGCTAAATGTTAATACGAATGGGAACTGCTCTCACCTTTTGTGAGTTCCAAAATGCAAAGATAATTATTTGTATGGCATGGAAAGTCGTTGCTTAAACCCAGAGATAAAGGCCGTATAATGAACCCTGACAATGTTAAATTGGTTAAGAAAATTTGTGGTTCATCATACATAGTTTAGATAGTTTGGCGTATTGAATATATAGTTTTATTAGTTCAACGTATTTTCTGCGTTGTACATCTTCTGGAGTGTAACTATAAATTGAGAAATTTTCCCCTATTTTTTCTTATCCCGGTAAATCCTAGTAGAGGCTGCTCATTGATCATAACTTTTATCTACAGCCTTTTTATGTAATCTTTCTGCTTATTTTAGTTTCTTTCTGGGTGTTTGTTCCTCATGCTTTTGTTGAGTATCACTTTCGGAGAAAATTTCATTGACTTCGTATTACCCTGACTGTTCTTGTGTGTTTAGGTTCCACTATATGTAGAAGGCTGGGATGAAGCACTTCACGAGATCGGTAAATTGTCATCTGAGAACATCCTTTCTGCAAAAAATGCAGAATCATTGCTACAAGCTGTAAAAGACATTCCAGTGTTGGTCGTAGCTGGTGCTGAAGATTCACTAGTTTCTCTGAAATCTTGTCAAGCGATGGCATCAAAATTTGTGAATTCCGTAAGTATCAATGTCCTGGTATATTCATTCATTCTCCACAGTATGGGGATAAGAAATTAGGGTGTGCATGGTAGGAGTGGAAATCAGATGGTAGAAAATACTTTCCGCAGTCCCACTTCCTGTGACATTTTAATTTTCCCAAGCATTTATCACGGCATATTATTACTTATTTTTCAAAGTTTCCTCATAGTTATCCATTTCACATGCAGAGACTGGTTGCAATCTCAGGATGTGGCCATCTACCCCATGAGGAGTGTCCAAAAGCGTTGCTTGCAGCTATATTACCCTTCATTAGTAATCTCTTCTCTGTATATAACTTGCAAAGTCAGTAGGTCATCTCTTTCCAAGTTCATAGATAGGCCAATCTATTGTAGGGTGCTTTTCCCTTCCTGGGTCCTTCTCTTGATTTCCTCTTTTCTTTCTTTTGTGCAATATTACTTCAAGAGAAAGAGATCAAATGCATCATCTCTTCTCTTGGTTGTTTTTGATGTGCCAGCTTTATTTTTTAACCTGTATCTTCCCTGCCCTTATTCTTTTTTAGCTGTCAATATTTATGTTCATCTGAGCTGCTTGTCGCTTCCCACTAAAAGAAAGTGGGAACTAGATAACACAATTTGTAAAGTTATCATCAGAATGATAGTGAATATAATTTAGCATAGTTGTTTCCAACTGCTGGACATTTATTATTTCGACCTTCTAAATGCAGCACTTGATTGTAATTTGGTCAATGTGGTAATGAGTTTAAAACAATTTGTGGACTTTTGGAGGGATTTGAAAGGGAAGGCAAATACTTTAAGTAAACATTTTTTTTTTAAAAAAATAATAAAAGAAATAAAATAATAGCATATCTAGAAACCTGATGTCTTAGTTTTTTTTTTTTTCATAACTCTTAGGCTATGTTTGAATGGGGGAAAGGGAAAGTTTTTTGGAAAATGTAAAAAGTGTGCATGGGTAAGTGTAACAGACCAATCATAGTGTGACACATCAGTAATTTTACACTTTAATCAATAAACTTTTTTTCTCCTACTTTTTTGGCTACCAAACATAGCCTTAGGGCCAGTTTGGAATAGAGGTGTCAATTTGGCCTATATCGGCCAGTCCAATCCTAATCCATATGGGTTGGGGCTAAAAAGTCCATAGGGCCAAAAAGCCCACTCATGTAAAAGCCCATAGGGCCAAAAGCCCACTAAGCCCTGTGGGTTAGGGCCATCCCATGAGCCTAAAAACTTTATTTTTAATAAATCTGGAATTTTTTTTGAATAATCATATAATTTGTCTTTAAGCTTAATTTTAATTTTAGCGAGTTTAAAAAATTATATTACATAATAGTAACAAAAAATAACACAATATTTATAACTTTACAATATTTAAAATTGAATTAGTACATACAAATACAACTAATACAAATTACCTTTGTAATTTATTAATAGGATTTGAATCCAATAAACTCCTCTATTCATAGAAAAAAAGGATTTGAATCCAATAATCCAAAACACATCTTGCATTTGAATTTTTGAAGGAACCCTAATAGTTGGATCTTGACGAGTTGACGGCAAAGGGAACACACGTTGAATCAGATAAAGGAAACGAGAAAAACTCTGACAACACATGTCGAAATTGTTCGCCATGAGAAAAAACTAAGAAAGCTTTGATTAAAAAAAACACGAGTTTTTTTTTCCTCTGATGCTATGAAACAAAAAAAAAAGTTTCAGCACAGCAAAATTGATGATAACGAAAAAGAAAACAAAACAAAATTTTCGGGTGGAGACATTGACTCAGTGGTACCCTTTTTGAGCTCTCCAGATTTAGGAAAGCGTCTTCGTCCTTTCCGCTCTCCTAATTTCAACAGAAGCATCAATTTATGTGGGTTGGCCCTTTAAGCCCCGTCCCTAGCCCCTTTAACATGTAGGCTGTGTGGGTTGGGGGCTTAAAAGCCTCACTACTAAGTGGGTCAAAAAAAATAGGGCTGTTAGTGTGAGTTTAGTGGACTGTCCCATGGGCTAGGGGCCAGATTGACAGCTCTAGTTTGGATAAACAGCTTATTTAAGCTTTTATGCCAAAATCGCTTATCACGGGAGCTTATATCATAAGTGCTTATATTGAAAAAGCTATATGTGTTTGGATCAATGTTTTTAAAACCGAACTAGAGATCGAACCGGTGAGATCTCCAAATCATGGTTCAATTAGTTCATTCGGTTCAACCATGGTTGAATTAGATGACTAATAAATAAATAAAAATAAAAATAAAAATATTAAATTTGGATGAAAATGTAATATAAAAAAACAAAATCATTTAAAACGGTTTAACTCGGTTTAACTGCAGTTCAATCCAGTTCACCCCGGTTCTGGGAGGTTCAACCAGATTGTGGTTCAAATGTAGTTGGTTTCCGTTTCAACTGGTCTCCATCTTTCTCGACTAAGACTTCTTTGACTTCTTTGACAACCAATTTTTGATTCTTTCGTTCTTCAAAAAAATGACTTTCTTTATCTTGTAAAAAATTCTTGAATTCGATTCCAACAAATAAGCTTATGTTTGGAATGGCGGTAGAATCACATCGTGTTGATATTCTCGCGTCCCAATGCACTTCAATCGTAAAATTTGTGAAGCTACAAATCCAAACTTTTGCTCCACCGCAAGTCACCACCGTGATTCAGCCAGTTTCGCCGCTAATCCAAATATATGCTAAATAATGTGATAGAGAATAATAAAAGAAAGCGTAAAAAGATATAAAAGAAATAAGTGGAGTGTGAAAAAAATAAATATTTCTCTTCAAACTAAACGGAGACTAGGAATGGCGAAAAATCTGCACTCGTAGACACGCGTGGGCAAAATTTACCATGGATTGAATTTGGACAACTTAAAGGGTACTCACATGCAAATTAAATAATTTTTTCTCTGCCGCCTATTAACGAGATGGGTCTAGCATAGTATCCACACCTAGAAGTACTCACAACATATTTTTTGTCACTACATTTTTTTGTCACTTCCAGCGCTTCTCGTATAAGTATCAATACTTAATTTTAAGGACCACACCTTCTAAGTTGAAATAAAAAATTATGTATGTAGTTTTTGGAAGTTGCCTTTACGTTTAGAACATGAATCCACAATAAAAATTCAAACCTATTAAGGTTATTTATTTATGTTATTAATTGATCGCATTATAGAAACATTTTTTTTTGCATATGGATCACATTATAATGGATTTGGCTCATCTAAAGTGAGTAATTCATTTTAGAGTGTAAAGTAAGTAATCTCAACCATTGATGAGAAAATCAAGGGTTGATATTACATATACATGTATAACAAACTAACCATTGATTTTCTTATTAATGGTTAAGATTACTCACTTTTCACTTTACTCACTTTAGAGGAGTCAAATCCATACTAGAAACATTAGGCTCGCATTTACAATTCTTTGCACTACACACCCGATAAAGCTAATTTTGTTGAGTTATTTTTATTTTTAGAAAATTTTAAAATATATCTATTATCAGAACAGAAAATGAAACTCTGATTCATTCATCAACCGTGAACTGCGTATAATATATACATAAGCGCTTAGAAAGAAATAAGCTTGTACAGCTGTAACAACATATACAACTAACTGTTTCTCTAACTACATATAACTAACTAAATGCTTCTCTATCTACTCTTAACAACATAATAACTAATTAAATATACAAGTAAATTATCAATTCTTCAGTCCCCGCTAGCTGGAGCATGTATATCAACCATGCCTAGCTTGGACATCAGAGAAAGAAATAATGTTGGAGGCAAAAGTTTGGTCTACAGGTCTGTTAGCTATGCAGAAGAAGGGACTGCGAGGAGATGAATAATTCCATACTGCAATTTGTCACGAACAAGATTGCAATCGAGCTCAATATGTTTTGCACGCTCGTGGAAAATTGGATTCTGGGCAATCTGAATGGCAGATTTGTTATCACAATAGATTGGAACCGGTTTGGAGATTGGGTACTGCAAGTCTTGTATTCATTCATTCATCTATCTCTCCACATGAAGGAAAATGCTGTTAAGCACTATAAACTGAGAAAACTGGAGAATGTCAACTGGAGAATTCTTTCATTGAATCATTGTTGAATTGATTACATTAGATACAACTCAATCTATATATAGCAACTAGAAAGAGTAACCGCTTCTAACAAACAACTTGACAGCTTAGCATTCTAGAACTTTCTTCTAACAGAAGCCATAACTAACTTGCCAGCTCATGCCAGCTTGGCCGAGAGCCAGCTCAGCAACTATCAACTAACACAACTAATAACCAACTTAACTGTAATCTCTAATATCCCCCACCCCAAACAAGGTGGATGATGACAAGAGAACACCTTGAGTTTGGACCGAATTTATTGAAAGTTTGAGGGAGACAGAGGCTTGGTGAAGGAGTCTGCAAGTTGGTCCAGTGCAGGTATATGTTGAACATGAAGATGCTTGGCAATGACTTTCTCTCGCACAAAGTGTGTATCCAGTGCATGAAGAATCGAATTATGGGTGAGAGCCACATCACTCAAATTATAATAAAACAACATTGGAGTCCGAAATGGAACCTTTAACTCAGTCAAAAGAGATTGAATCCACAATACTTCTGCAGTGGTATTAGCCATGCTGCAATATTCTGCTTCAGTGCTCGACCGAGCCACTAGTTGTTGTTTCTTAGATGCCCAAGACACTAGATTAGGGCCAAAGAGAATGCAAGAGCCTGATGTAGAAATCCTATCATCTTGATCAGTTGCCCAATCCGCATCACTGTCTGCACTTATAGAGAAAGGAACACCAGGTTGTTAAGGATGAAGCAGCAAACCACAGTCAGCTGAACCCTTAAGATACCTTAGGATTCGTTTAACAACTCTCCAATGTGACTCCAAAGGTCTTGACATGAACTGTGACACTTTATTTATAGTAAAAGCAATGTCAGGCCGAGTTAATGTAGCATATTGTAGGGCTCCTACAATAGATCGATACACAGAAGGATCAGGACGAACATCGGTTCCAAATTTGCTTAACCGGCAATTACTAAGCATAGGAGAATTAATCCCTTTGGAATCCTGCATTTTAGCTCTGCTGAGGAGATCTCAGACATATTTGCTTTGTGTGAGTAATAGAAAACCATTGGCTAAATGTTTAACTTCAACTCCAAGAAAGTAGTTGAGCTGACCAAGCTGCTTCAATGCAAACTGATTATTGAGCTTCTGAATTAAATCTTGAATAATGGCAGAAGCTGAACCAGTGATCAATATGTCATCAACATAGATAAGTATATAAATGCATACACCTTGCTTGGAGTATATGAGAAGAGAAGGATCACATCTACTCTTGACAAATACAAACTAAATTAACACATCTGTGAGGCGTTCATACTAGGCCCTTGGAGCCTGCTTTAAGCCATAAAGGGAGCGGTTCAGCTTGCACACTAATGTTTTATCAGAAGCTTCAAATCCAGGAGGCTGCACCATGAAAACTTCTTGCAAATGGCCATTAAGAAAAGCATTGTTTATATCAATTTGTTGAATCACCCACTTGTTTATGACTGCTAAGGAAAGCAGAATCCGGATTGTCACTGGTGATAACAAGAGAAAACGTTTCTATAAAATCAAAACCAGGAGTTTGATGAAACCCCTTAGCTACTAGCCTTGCTTTGAGCTTGTTGACACTACCATTAGGATTCTCTTTAACTCTAAAAACCCAACGACAGCCAATAGCTTTTCTGTGAAGGGGCAAGGCAACAAGAGTCCAAGTGTTGTTATTAATAAGAGCTTGATATTCAACTTTCATGGCAGCATACCACTTTGGGTCAGACAAGGCTTGTTTGACTGAAGTAGGTTCTACATGTGACAGAAAAACTTTTGGTTTCAAGTTTCCTATTTTTGCTCGAGTTAGCATAGGGTGAGCATTATAATTTGAAGTGTCAAGAGTAGGAGCAGAATTATGAGGGACAGAGTTTAAATAGAAACAGAATTGGGAGCAGAAACACTGCAGGTAGAATTAGGACCTGCTGCAGAACTAGAATCTGTAGAGTTATCAGCACGAGCAACATATGAAACATTTGGAACAGCAGGAAAATTTGAGTGAGACAATAAGGGAATAGATGCGGAATATGTGGAGGATGAGGACTGAGTAGCTGATTTAGATGGAAACAACATTGGATAAGGAAAGTGAAGTTCATTGAAAACTACATCTTTAGAAATGTAAATTCTTCCACTTGCATCTAGACATTTATGACCCTTGTGTTGTGGGGAAAATCCAAGATAAATGCATTCAGCTGATCTTAATTGGAGTTTGTGTTTATTGTAGGGTCTCAAATGTGGAAAACAAGAGCATCCAAAGGTTTTGATGCCATGGTAGTCAGGTATGACCTTGTATAAGGTATGAAATGGTAATGAAAAGTTTGAGAGGGCAGCTGATGGTATTTTGTTAATGAGAAAGACTGCTTGGGTGAAACTATGGTCCCAATATTTGAGAGGAATTGATGCATGAGAGAGAATGGTAAGTCCCATTTCAACTATTTGTCTATGCTTTCTTTCTACTGTTCCATTTTGATGGGAAGTATGAGGACAAGTTAAACGATGTTGTATACCAAGATCAGTTAAGAATTTAGTGAATGGCCGAAATTCACCTCCCCAGTCAGATTGTAATGCTTTAATGGTGCTTTGAAATTGTGTTTGAACAAGAACTAGAAATTGTTTGAAACCAATTAAAGAATCTGACTTATGCTTCAAAAAATATATCCATGTGTATTTGGTGTAAGTGTCAACAAAGGTGATGTAGTAGTTATAGCCACTTGATGAAGTAAGGGGACAGGGACCCCACAAATCACAATGTATGACTTCAAAAGGATTGTGATAGACAGTCATGGAAGGGGGAACATAGATTCTATGAGACTTACCCACATAACAAGCATTACAAACATCAAGAACATGTTTATTATGAAATGGCACATTACACATTTGCAATATGGTTTTTACAACTTGAGAATGAGCATGGCCAAGCCCAAAGTGCCATTGTGAAAAGCTGTTAACAGAAGGAAAAACAAATTTGGAACTGTCACATTGCATAGAAGCAGGTGTGACAGTACAAACAGAATTGAAATTGTCACATTGCACAGCAGCAAATGTGACAGTCTTATTACAAACAGAAAATGCAGAAACTTGTGAATTCGAGCTTAAAGGCAGAAAGGAATGTGAGAAGAGCTTAAATGGCTTGAACTTATACAATCCATCATATCCAAGTAAGCCTTCAAGAAGAACTTGCCTAGAGCCCTGAGATTTTACAAAACAATTGAAAGGGTGAAACTCAAAGAACACTTTGTTATCTTGACAAAATTTGCTCACTGACATTAATTTTTTGGATATATGTGGAAACACGTGCAACATTTGATTAAGAGATAACTGAACTTGAGGATTAGAATTAGACAAAATTGTAGAGGAACCTAAAGATTGGATAGTCAAACCTTGTCCGTTACCCATGGTAACTTGCTCATGACTTGTGTAAGGTGCAGATTGAGCCAAGTTTTGTGGATTGAAACTGATATGGTAAGAAGCTCCCGAGTCAGGGTACCAGGCAGAATCATGAGCAGCGGTAGGTGCAGTAAATTCTTGAGTGGAAGGCATGTACTGAGGAAGAGCCATATTTACTCGTGGTTGTGGTTGAGAAGGTCTTGGTTGATGATTGCCATAGGGAAAGCCAGGAGGAAATGCTGGCCTTGCATGTTGAGATGCAGCAGCCTGTTGATCAAACCTATACCAATATCTATAGGCCTTATGACCTGATTTATTGCAAATTTGACATTGTGACCTAGAGTTACCACGACCTCCATTGTAGCCTCCATTGTAGTGACTTCTACTTCTGCCTCTTCCAAAATAACGGCCTCCAGAATTGCCTCGACCTCCAGAATTATACTGATTTGCATTAGAAACAAATTGATTAGGTTGAATAGAATTTGCCTGTTGATTGTTAGAGTTTGCAGAAGACTGATCAACATTAGCTGAAACACTTGGACTTGCTAATTCTTGGCGAAACTTTTCAAATTGAGCCTCTTGAACCATGAGTAGTGCTTTAAGATCTTCTACTAACAAGGTATCTAACTGGCTGTAAATCATCATAACAAAGGAATTATATTCCTCGGGTAGGCCATCTAAAATGGCATCAATGTGATCCGAAATAGAGTCACCAACAGCCAGCAGTGAATCAATAATTGCTTTGATTCGGAGTATATATTCAGAGATAGAGCACGAAGCCTTCTTCGTGTTTTTGAGTTCTGATCTGAGTTGTCTCACACGTGCCTTCAACAAGGAATATAAATGTTTATGTACCTTGTCCCACACTTGATAGGCATGTTTACAACCAAGGACTCTTGGTAAGATGCTATCAGAAAGAGAGGATAGTAACCACGTGAACAGAATCTGATCCTGAGTTAGCCACTTTGTATATTCTTCAGAAACTTTATCAACAGTTTGATCCTCAGTAGATGCATACTTGAGAGGAATGCGAGGATTTAGGACAAAATGATGCAAATTATGTGCAGTGATAACTCCATTTACTTGTTGACTCCACATCAGAAAAAATTTCTCATCTAATTTGAGTGTCAGAGCATGTGTAAGCCCTAACTTTTTGAAAGATTTAAGGAGATCACCTTGCGTTGTTGAATTTGTGGAATTCGTTGGAGAGGTAACTGGTAAGGATTCCGCCATTGACAATTCTTGAGAAACTTCGATTAAGAAGACCAAAGAATGCAGAAACTCATGGAGATCAAAACTCAGGCAATTGAAATAACATACAACAGAGAAACGAAGAATCGTTGAACATGCAACAGAAAAACGAGAACAATAACAACAGAAGAATCGTTCACAGCGATCGTAACAACACACAATAGAGAGATGAAGCATCGTTCACAACAACAAGAACAATAACCGAATCGAAAGCAATAGCAGAAACAAGAAGAAATTGATACAAAAAACCTGCACTTTGATGAAGAAGCGATTATGCGCAGAGAAGAAGCGAAGGATCGCATGACCTATGATACCATGTAAACTGAGAAAACTAGAGAATGCAAACTGAAGAATTCTTTCATTGAATCATTGTTGAATTGATTACATCAGATACAACTCAATCTATATATAGCAACTAGAGAGAGTAACCGCTTTTAACAAACAACTTGACAGCTCAGCATTCTAGAGCTTTCTTTTAAAGAAGCTATAACTAACTTGCCAGCTCATGCCAGCTTGGCCGAGAGCCAGCTCAGCAACTATCAACTAACACAACTAATAACCAACTTAACCGTAATCTCTAATTAGCACGAAAAGGCACCACACAAAAATAGACGAATGTTTGTGATTGGCACTTTTTTCATCTATTCCTGTGTGTTAGGAACTTGTGGTTTGTTCACTCCTCGCAAAACATACACGTATTCATTCTAGCACTTATATTTCTTGCGCCAAATAGTAGCTCTGATCCATGCATATCCGTAAATATTCATAAAATTCATGGATACCCTCGTAACAAACACTTGTCGGCTAAATTACAAAATTAGTCCTCTACGTTTATTTTAGGTTTCAATTTAGTCCTCTACGTTTTATTTGTTTCGTTTTGGTCCCCTATGTTGCAAACGTTACAACAAGTTGGTCATTTCCGTCACTAAAAACTAATTGTCCGTCAGTATAGGTCTTCTTGTACGTTTCAAAATGGACTTTTACCTACAGACAATTGGCTTTTAGTGACGGAAAGAACCAATATGTTGTAACGTTTGAAACGTAGGGGACCAAAACGAAACAAATAAAACCAATATGTTGTAACGTTTGAAACGTAGAGGACCAAAACGAAACAAATAAAACATAGAGGACCAAATTAAAACCTAAAATAAACGTAGATGACCAATTTTATAATTTAGCCAATACTTATCCAAGTTTGAGATTGATACGTGACAAATTTTCATGGATCCGGTCCCATTGTCATTCCTAACCGAGACAATGGAGAATTTTAACACGAATCGGTACTTCACATGAAGTACGGTGAATCATAAAATAAGCTATGAAATAACTATACATTAACAACAGATTAACCGATAAAATTCAATAATTAATCTATATTTTTAATGAATGTGTAACCAATTTGTAATTAATCAATTGTTAATTTTATGTTCATCTACGAACCATATAAAAACGGTGAACTAAAAATCACGGTGTACATAGTATCAACCTTTATTATTAAATTGAAAAAGTTTTCCAAGATAGTATTTTTAACCCCACATAAGAAACGATTCAAAGCATGATGCATGATCCGGTTTTAGAAAGAGAAGGGAAAAATAGTACTAGTAGTGGAGAAGCGGGATTGGAAATGCGAAGAAGGCGTGAGGGAGAGAGAGTTTGAACGTGACAGAAGAGTCTTTTACCAAATGTCATTGTCATTGTCAATAGTCAGTTATTCACTCACTGCTCATGCTCTCCCTCCTTTCTCCCACAGCGTCTGTCAGTTTCCTCGCTTAGTAAGTAAGTACCCTATGCGATGCGAGTATGGTAAACCGTGTTGAACGACGATGTCGTTTTCATATTCCCCTCTTCCCCCATTACCCTCCCACCAACCTCGCTCGCGCTTTCTGTTCTGTATTGTACTTGTGTTGCAATGTTGCCACCTTTCACAAACGACATTCATTTCTGTACGTTTTCATTTTATATATATATATCTATCTTTTCTTTTCTTTTTCAGCTTCTCTGTTTTTGAGTACTGTACGGAAGGAATCCATGCCTTTGAGTTGGTTTCTCTATCGATCGCCATTCCTTGGCTCCTTGATTTTTCTTCAGTTCAAATAAAACATCGATCAAACCAGGTACCTTTGTCGTACTCATCTCCCGGTTGTTCATTTTATTATGCATCAGGATGATTGAAAGCATTAAAGACGAAGCAGCGAATCAAGCTTTATATATCGTTGAAACCATGACACTTATTTGTACACTGCCCCCTACTTTGAGTTAGATGGGCCCTGTTTCCTGCATTAACGCAAGTACTACTAATTATATTTTTTTATTACTACTAATTAAATTCTAGGTTGCTGTATTAACAATTTTGCTGCACTAATCCCATAGCATCATGCATTTCACTGATTTTTAATGTTCTTGCTTTGCAATCTGTAATTTCTCTTAATTTATTTTGCCTTTTGGTAATGCTTTACTCTTATGATTTATGGTCTAATATGTAATTTACTCATTTATTACTATACCAGGGTTTTCTCCAACCTGTGTGTTTGTGAGCATTTGTGAGTAGAGGTTAATGAGCCATGTCAGACGCAAATGTTGGAGATTTTAAGTGGGGTAGTAAGAAGGGAATTGGTGTGAAAAATGCTGACACACAGTTCTATGAGTCATTTGTTTACGAGGGTGTGGAGTACTCTCTATATGACTGTGTCTACTTTTACCACACTGATCATGTTGAGACTTCTATTGGTAAGCTTGTGAAGATGTATGAGAGACCGACTCATCAAAAGATGGTGAAAGTTGTCTGGTTTTTTCGTCCTACCGAAATTCGTAAGTTCTTGGGAAGTTATCAGCCTCGTTGGAATGAGTTGTTTTTGGCTACTGGAGTGGGCCAAGGTGTTTCCAATGTCAATTATCTGGTAATGTTAATTAGTTTTAATTATTTGATTGCATGAATTTTGCTGATTATCCTTATATTGTCTGCATCTGCATGTGATCCTGTACAGTACTATGGGCATTCATTAAAGATTGAGTGAGTGTGGACTGTGAAGGGTTATTTTGGACAAGAAAGAAATTGTGGTTCAATGTGGGGTTTAATGGGTCCGAATGTTTGTGATGATGACAGACTGATTGTATATAAGGAGAAAATTATCTTTAGAGGCCATTTATATTGGTTTGTTTTAGTTGGTTGAAAATGGTTCATATGCAACCTTTTGTGTTGGCACTGGCTGAAATGGTCATTCTACACAATGACATGGAATGTGTTTGAGCAAATAACTTAATTAAACTAAACGCTTATTGAATAAATGTTTACCATGTAAACACTTATGTATAAGCTATTTATGTAATTAAAGAGGGAATGTAGTTAAACTATTTTTATAAGTAGTAAACTGTTTTCGTAACTTATCCTGAAGAGTTTATTGAAATAAGCTGAAAACAACTTATGGATATGATATAATCTATTTTCAAAGGCTCTCCCAAACTCTTTAGCAAGCGTTTATGTCATAAGATAAGCCTAAATAAACTGTATATAAACTTTTTCTATTGCACCTTTGGTTGGTTGTAACTTACATTCATTACAAAAAAGCTAAGGAAAGTGTTTTATGACATGAGGAACCAAACATAAGTTCTACAACTGGTATTCCCGAGGGCTAAGTAAGTATGACAAATTTGAAATTGGGGGGGGCGGGGGGGTGAATGAGACCAGGTGCATTTACCAGCATTCATGCTGATATTAGACTCCCTTTTGAAGATTTGAAATGGTTACAAGATTTGGTTTGCTTTATTGCACTGTTATAAAACATGCACTATGTTATCTTATTGAAGATATAAACAAGTTCTTACTGGCATGCAATTTTGATTATGATAGAAATGGGGATCCTAAGGTTTGGAAAGTTTATGTTAGAAGGAATAGACAAGTGAGTGGAAAAGGGGAGTTAGGAAATTGAATATAACTGCTGTATGTGTAACTGTGTATGTGTAACTGTTAGAAGTGTAACTGCTTTGCCATAGGGGTTATATTTCGTGTAGTAGGGTAAGGGAGAGGTATCTTGGGAAATTGTAATTTCAGTTATGGGCAGAGTGCAACCACTCTGAAGGAGCATTATGCTCTGTGGCAGTTAGGGAACCTATCCTTACTGTATTTGCTTTATTATTCCAATAATAGTCATCCCAATTCTCTCTATTTCTCTCTGTTACTGTTTAATTCCTTGTGTGAGTGTTCTGGTTTCCTAACAGATTATGAAAAAAAGGTGCTTAATGGGATGCATTTAGATGGTTGGATTAAGGTGTTGATGTAAATTGTTGTAAATTAAATTTTAGCTAACAAGTTTTGAATTTCCTCTTTTCGGAAATTCATTATCATTCTGGGAATAGCTAATGCTTCTTATTCTTAATGGTAATTTTGTAGTATATGAAATTTGATGTAGTGGAAAAGTGACTCTGTCATTTCACAAAGTTTGTTGATACTATTTCCTCCATTCAATTTTTTTTTTTTCCAGGAATCAGTTATTGGAAAATGCAGTGTTGTTTGCACTTCAGAGGACAATAGAAATCCCAAACCATCTGAAATAGAGTTAGAGAGGGCAGACTTCTTTTTCAAATGTTCTTTTGATGTTGGAAGGCGTATAATCGTTGATAAGTTTACTGATGAGGTTGATGGAGTTAAAGGTCAGTTGTGCTTGTCTTGTATTTCTTTACCTGCTATCTTCATCGATTAAATTGGACAAACTAGAAACTATTCGACCTGTTGATATGGTGCAATTACTGGATTTCTTTTAATATGGCAGTCTGTTGTTGCCATAAACCAGCATTCCCAATTACAGTAGTTCATTGTGTTAAGTTTGTGCAGTGGAGCAGTTCTTTAATAGGAAGGAGGATACAAAGACCGGTAACCATTTGCATCTTGGGATGAATATAAGACCTAAAATTGTGATCAAGAGAAGGACTGATCCTTCTGGTAGCTCGTGCGATCAAGTTAAAGATAAAGATGAAGCGAGAACTTCTGAGAATGTCTTGCCAAAGAAATCATTAAATTCTTTTCCATATAAAAAGAGGAGGATCATAGAAGAAAAGTCAACCATTAGTGAAAGTACCCTGCAGAAAGAGAAACTTGATGAGAAGGAAGAACTCAGTCGGGATAACAGAGCCAAACCATGCAGAAATGTTATTGAGGTGACTGAAAGGCCAGATGCAGTAAGTCTCTAAAAAACCATGTCGGTAATCATATTTTGACTGCTTTCTTAAAGAACTAATCCTAGATGGGGTGAATGAATCAGATACACTATAGCTTATCTGTTTTTTGGTGTGTCCAGAAAATCAACCGGGCATATATTCTAGAAATATGAAAGTTTAATCATCATTATATATTAATGATTTTGAAGTTTTTTTTTTCCTGCTCTTTCATTGGAATACAATGATAGCGGTGCTTCCTTAATGTAGAATTTCTTTTCTTCACTGGATATAAATGATTTAACTTGAAAACCTGACTCCTGAAGCAAGATAAAAAGATTGAGAATGTTGGTGGTAACAAAAACAAATATTCACAATTATAACTTGTAGATGTGGTTTCATATATGACTCCAGTCACTGTTCTAATCCTTTGCCAACTTCCATTTTCATCCTTGCAGGAAAAAAGAAGATGGTTTAAGAAAATGGTGAGTTTTTATTTCATTACATTACCATGGACTCTTAGTTCAGGTTTTGATCAATAGTTTGGGTTTATAAGCAAATAGTTTTTTATCTTATTTGGATAATAGAGAAAGGAGCTGGTACCCGTACCTAAAATAATATGTAATTAGTGTTTATAATGAGCGTGCTTTCTTTTTTTCAGAACTTCCACACTTTGTACTTTTCTTGATCTTGTTTCCATAACAGTTTTTTTAGCTCTTTAGTTTCATTAATTTTATTCAGCTTTTTTAATGATTATATCATTAAAAAAAGCACTAAAGTTATATTAAGCACGCTGTGCTTGTCATTACTTATATTTATCTGTATTACTTTGATGTAAAAAGCAGTCAATTTCCAACGTTGATTGCATTTACAAAATGACTTTGTACGAGCTCTTACATAAATAATCTTAGGGCATGGCTATGACATCCATTATCTGCCAAGTTTGAGTTAGGTTTCTAAGCCTTTGCTTGTTTTACCAGCATAAGAATCTTTTTATTTTTTAATTTAATGTTGTTTGAAATTATCAGGATGCTTGTTAGTTATATATTAGCCAAGAGAAGTTGGTTTTTAATGTGAAATACTTGTACAATTTTGTGGTTGCTCTTTTCTTTAAAAGACAATTTCTTGGTTGATCATGCTAGAACATTCTTTTATTAAGTCATTATTTTTCAATAAAATCTTAGTAAGATTGAATCAGAAGCTTCCACTTGAGCACATGCATGCACCTTCACCAACCATACAAGTGGAGAGCCACTATTTTTGACTATTTACATTTCCATTGATTTTTCTTTACAACTTGTTTTGATTACCCATTGTATTAAGAGATTCACAGATCTAGCTAAGATTTGGCTCATAGAAATGCTATAAATAGGAGCAAGAACCTCATGTATTGGCATCTTGAAGTTTATGAGAAATTGAGTATTTTGAGTTAGAGAGTTTTTCTCTCTTGTTCCTGAGCCATTTTGGTATCAGAGCCAGTTTCTTAGATCCCGGAGTTGAGTTTGAGTGACAAAATCAACGGAAAGTTGAGTGTTTTTGGTGAGCAAGAGAGTTGTCCGCCCAGAAACTCCACTTTGCGGCCATTTTTTCGCAAAACTAACGCCGCCATCGCGTCCGGAAGGGCCAAAACCTTGGGAACCAAAGTTTCGCCCAACGGAGCCTCCACGCCGCCGCCACGGGCCGCAGAAAGTTCGGCCGAATCGTTTCTCCGCCCAATCGCAGAACCACCGTTTCGCAGCCGTAACCACCGCGTTCCGAGTTGCGCATCGTCAGCCGAAAATCTGAGGTTGAAGACGCACCACGCCGTAAGTGTTAATACGTATACACGTGTCACCTTCACCACTCTCGCGGCGCCACGTGTCAAGTGAGCCACATCACCAGTCAAAATCTACTTTGACTCAATGTACCACCTCACCGCACGCCATTCTACCAACTAACCGTAAATCGCTGACGCGCCACGCTGAGTCCAACCTGTCTCTTCAAAAGTTACTGAAATTACAGATAAGCCCCTATACTTTTCTCAGTGATTTACAGTTTTACCTCTGAATTTTTGTATAATTTCTATTTGACCTCAACTTTTAAAATTGCATTTTGACCCTAAACTTTTGTATAATTGCAATTTGACCCTAAACTTTCAAAATTGTATTTTGACCCCTAACCTTTTGTAAATTGCAATTTGACCCCTATAAAATTGTAAAATTACCCTCTTTATATTTTTCCCCACACAAAGTACCAAATCGTTTTTCATATCGAAAAGAAATTGTGGAATTATAAAAGGTGCATTTTAAGAAAGGTCTGGCTAAGGAAAGACAAGGTTATTAAGTACGCTTAGCGACACCTCTCTTTCCTGGGAACTTCCTTGGTGTTCTAATTATAAAACTACAATCTCTAATCCGGTAACCCGGTACTTCAAATTTTCTCCTACATCCAAAATGCCTCCTAGAAGACAACCAGTGCATGACCTTACTATGGAAGACATGCGGAGACAAATAGAGGAATTACAAGTATCCAAAATGCCTCCTAGAAGACAACCAGTGCATGACCTTACTATGGAAGACATGCGGAGACAAATAGAGGAATTACAAAACACCGTACAGGCCCAACAAGCTCAGTTGAATGAACGCATCCCAGATTCAAAGCGATGAATCCAGTACTTCTGATTCCTCATCACCCAACCAGACGATTTATCCTGCAGACAACCACTGACGTGATGACATCAAAGCAGACATTCCAGATTTTGAAGGAAGACTTCAACCAAGAATTTATTGATTGGCTTTGTTGAGAGGGTGTTCAATACAAGGAGATTCCTCAAGAAAAGAAGGTAAAAATTATCTTGTGAAGCTAAAGAAACATGCTTCCACTTGGTGGGAAAATCTTAAAAAGGCGAGAACGAGAAGGGAAAAGTAGGATCAATACGTGAGAAGACGCAAGTAGAACTATCCAGAAAGTTCTTACCTCCTCAATATTATCAACAAACTTTCATTCAACTACAAAATCTTCAAAAGAATTTGTCTGGAAGAGTACTGCAGAATTTGAGAAGTTGATGATGCAATGTGATGTTCAAGAGAGAGAGAGCATAACGCCCGCTTCCTTGGAGGACTAAACTCGATATTACAACCCTGTTGAACTTCAACAATATTGGACATTAGAAGATGTTATTAGCCTTGCTACAAAGTGTCGAGAAGGATCCTAAAGTCTAGCTACGTAAACTTCTCCTCCGCTAATAATCCTCCTTACCCGCAGAAAAACACCTGACAGATCACCATCGAGTAAGCCTCCATCCAAACCCATCATAATCAAAACAAAACCAAGGCCATCAAATGTTTCAAGTGCTAAGGTTTTGGTCATATAGCCTCCAATTGCCCAACACTGAGAGCCATTACCATCATCAAAGGAGAAGCTTATGAAGCATCGTAACAAGAAGAGGTTCGAAGGACTCAAGGAGAAGAGGAGTTTGAGCGATATGATGAAGAACTCACTATTTCGACTCATGGTGAATTTTAGTGATCGTACGGCTTGCATACAATATCGCAGAAAGAAGAACTCGTTAAGGCACAATATTTTCCACACTCGTTGCCTGCTGAAAAGTTTGTGATGTTATTATAGACAGTGGAAGTTGTGAAAATGTAGTTTCCAACTACATGGTGGAGAAATTGGAACTTCCTACCCAGCATCCCCACCCCACAAGTTGCATTGGCTCAAGAAAGGAAGTGAAGTGAAGATTGATCGATGCCTTGTGACCTTTTCCATTGGGCCGTATACAGGATCAGTTTGGTGTGATGTTGTACCCATGGATGGTCATCTTCCTTGGAAGACTCGGCAATATGATCGCCATGCATTATATGATGGTTATTCCAACACCTACTCCTTTGTCAAAGATGGCAGGTCAAGCTAACCCTTACCACACAGTAGCTGATAAAGGCAAAAAGAAGTCAAGCCATTGGTGTCCTTAATCACATGAAGGAACAACAAGTTGTCGCAGAGGAAATTGCACCATGAGTTTTATTCTACTGCTCGAGTCAAATGAGAGACAATTATTCCAGTAGAAATTAAGAAGCTACGGTGCACTTCCAGATGTTGTTCCGTAAGAAATTCCACCGACTACCACCAATGCGAGATATCTAAAGACGCTTATTGACTTTATTCCCCGGGAGCAGATTCCGAAGGCATCAAATTACCAGCCTGAATGAGTCCTCGGGAGCACGCCGAGATCCGCCAAGTTGAAGGATTATTGAAGAAAGGATCGATACAGAAAGCATTAGTCCGTAAAGCGCTCCCCGCCATCCTAGTGCCCAAGAAAGATGGAAGTCGGGAGAATGTGTGTTGATAGTCGAGCCGTCACAAGATTACCATCAAGTATCGGTTTCCCATACCCAGACTTCTGATGATTTATTAGATCGATTACATGGTGCCACTATCTTTTCAAAGATTGATCTTCGTAGTGGATACCATCGATCAGCTATGCCCGGAGATGAATGGAAGATCGCTTCAAAACCAGAGATGGCCTTTTATGAATGGACTGTTATGCCTTTTGGGTTGTCCAATGCCCCAAGTACATTTATGCCTCACGATGAACCAAGTCCTCGACCTTTATTGGTAAATTTGTTGTCGTATTTCGATGATATTCTAATCTTCAGCAAGGACAAAGTTAAGAACATTTAGAGCACCTTCAACAAGTGTCGGCAGACTCTCGTGAGCGTAAACTCTATGCGCCAACTTAAAGAAATGTTCTTTCTTAACCAATTGAAGTTGCTTTTCTTGGTTATATTATCACATCCAGAAGGCATACGAGTCGACCCTAAAAAGATAGAAGCAATCACCGCTTGGCCCAGTTCCAAAATCAATCCATGATGTAGAAGTTTCCATGGATTAGCCTCCTTTTACAGTAAGATTCATCAAGAACTTTAGCTCGGCAGCTTCCCACTCAGATCGCATTAAAGGAGAGACAAGTTTCAATGGACCGAGGTCGCAGAAAAGTTTTGATGAACTAAGGTGTTTGATCAAGCACCGGATTAGGCCTTCCTAATTTTGATCAAGTATTCGGGTTAGCTGTGATGCTTCCAACATCGAATTAGTGCCGTTTCTAAGTCAAGAAGGTCATCCCATAGCCTTCTTCAAGAAAAAGCTCAACGATGCTAAACTCGATATTCTATATACGATAAGGAGTTCATGCAATTGTTCAGTGCTTTGCAACATTGAGCCATTATTTGCAATAAGGAATTCATTCTTTATTCTGCGATCATGAATCATTAAAGCATTTGAACTCTCAACAGAAGATTAATCGCAGTACGCCGCTTTGAGTGAGTTTACAACCTTACCCTTTTCTCGATCAAGCATAAGGTCGAGTTCAAAATGTCGTTCTGCAGATGCCCTCTAGGCGTTATACTGCTTTCCTCATTCTGTGCATAAAAAGTCATCGCTTTCAGACTATCAAGGAGTTATATCCAGATGACCCAGATTTCTTAAGTTCGAATGCCCTTTGAATTACAATCCTCACAAGACTACTACCACATGAAGGATTTTTGTTCAAAGGAAAGATTTGTGCATTCCTCAATGCTCATTACGACAAGCTATCATTTGGGAAGCATATGATGGAGTGGTTAGCAGCCATTTTCGCTCGAGATAAAACTGCGTGGCCTTAGTAAAGGAGAATTTTTATTGGCCAAGACTAGAGATATAACTAAGATATTCAAAGATGCAGAATGCATCATCTGCTAAGTCTAAAAGCCAAAACACCTGATTGTATATGCTTACTCCAGCCCGAATCACCCGGGAAGATGTTAGCATGGATTTTGTCTTAGACTACCACGTTTAACTCGGCCACGTAAAGGATTCCATAATGGTAGCGGGTAGATGATTTTCAAAGATGGCCCATTTCATTCCTTGCCGTACATCAACGATGTTGTTGTTACGACGTCAGATTTCAAAGAAATTGTGCTCTACATGGAATTCCAAAACCATCACTCCGAGATAGAGATGTGAAATTCTTAAGCCACTTTTGGAAAACCTTGTGGAAGAAGTTGGGTACTGTAAGGTCGGTAGTGCAGGTCCATCCCCAGGCGATGGGCAAAGAATCTATCAATGATTTTTGGAAATCTACTCAAGCTATTGTCGGTAGAAAATCAAGCAAAGTGGGATCTTATTCTTGCACAAGTTGAATTTGCTTACAACAATTCGACTAATCAAGCCACCGGAAAATGCCCTTTGAAGTAGTATACGGCACCCGGCCGCTAAGTCCGCTTGACTTGACTCCCTACCGATAAGCAACAATATAGTTGATGCGTAAAGTGAGAGCCAGGAGATCAAGAAACCGCATGAACACGCTCGAGAGCGGATTCAAAGCGTAATTCCAAGGTATAAAGCTCAACGTGACAAACATAGAAGCGACAAATTTTTAAAGTTGAGATTTGGTTTGATACATCTACGAAAGGAACGATTTCCAAATCAACCAAATGCTAAGTTGTCCCAGAGCCGATGGACCATTCAAAATTGTGCAGAAAATCAACGATAATGCTTACAAGGTAGAACCGCCAGGAGAACATATGGTGTCTCTGCAACTTTCAACGTCACGACATTTCACCATATTTAGATGATGAAGCGAATTAAACTCGAGGGCGAGTTCTCTCCAACCCGGGGAGTATGAATCAGAAGCTTCCACTTGAGCACATGCATGCACCTTCACCAACCATGCAAGTGGAGAGCCACTATTTTTGACTATTTACATTTCCATTGATTTTTCTTTACAACTTGTTTTGATTACCCATTGTATTCCAGTAGATTACAGCCTGTATCTAGCTAAGATTTGACTCATAGAAATGCTATAAATAGGAGCAAGAACCTCATGTATTGGCATCTTGAAGTTTATGAGAAATTGAGTATTTTGAGTTAGAGAGTTTTTCTCTCTTGTTCCTGAGCCAAAGATCCTTTTAATTTTAAGTGGCCAATCTAAATTCTTGTAATACTGATTGAGAAATTACTGAATTATTTGTGCGCCATAATTTTCACTTAAGTGAATAAATCCATTTGTAAATATCACACTATAACAATTGCATGCAACTACTTCTAAATGTTTTTGCCTTGTTTGGCATACATGAAACTGACCTACGTTGGTTTAAAAGAAGCCACGTTAAAATAAATGCAAATATATACTTCTAGCATAAAGATATAACATGAAATGATTGTTATGCTTTGTTTTTTTCATAATAATTTTGTTTGAAGCCTTGGGACGAAAGACTGCAGAGAGCTCAACAGTTGGATACGCTGGTTTTACTGAATAATCTGGATCCGTCCTACACATCGTATGAAGTAGAGGTATATAGGATCTAACTGTTTCTTCTTGTTTGTTTACTTCCTAAAAAACAGACCTTACTTATTATTTTCTTTGCGTTAAGAAGATGCTATGCTAACCAAACTGTACAATCATTATTGTTGCCTAATTTATTTTCCAAGTGAACTTTTAAAGATTACAACCCTCTATGATTGTTGTCGAGAGTCCCGCCTTGGATAGTGGTATAACATAAGTAATGCTTATGAGGCTTGTGGTCCTCATCTTAGGAGTTAGCGTAATTTAAACATTAATATATTTATTGGTTAAATTATTATTTAGGTTCTTATAGTTTTATTAAATTTTTTAAATAAGTCCCTATAATTTAGAAGTTTTTAATGAAGTCTTTATATTTTTAATAGTTATTTTAATTAAGTCTTTATTATTAATAATGCTTAACTTTTTATTACATTAACAACAACCAAGCCTTATCCCAGGCGGGGTCGGTTACATGGATCAAACGATGTCATAATGTTTTATAATAAATCATGTCTATAGTCAAATCATTGGCCTCTAAATCTTTCTTAATAGTTTCGCTTATAGTTTTTCCCGACCTTTCTCTGCCTCTAGCGGTAGGGCTTCCCTCCATCTGATATAATATTCTTACTACAGAATCTACAAGTATCCTCTACAGATGTCCAAACCACCTAAGTCAACCACCACGCTTAAATTTAATGGTTTACATCTCCTTGTGTTTCTTCGTCGTTTTGTATAATGAACCCAATATATTTAAATTGTGTGACGTGTGATATGATATGATCTCCAACTGTCACCTCTAAGCTAGGGGTGCTTCGTCTTTTGCTAAACTTACCTTACGTATATTCCATCTTACTTCTACTCAAATAGAAGCCATGTGCTTCTAAAGCTTGTCTCCAAGTCTCTAACCCTCTATTTATTTCCTTTCTCGACTCTCCTAGGACAATATCATTTGCAAAAAGCATGCATCGGGGTGTTGACTCTTGAATGTACTCCGTAAGTACAACCAAGACCATGGTAAAAAGATAGGGGCTTAAAGTTGACCCCCGGTGCTGTCTTATAGTTATCAGAAAATCTTTCGTGGCCCACTCTGCCTTCTCACACTAGTCGTGGCCCCGTTATACATATCCTTAATAGCTCGAATATAGGCAATCCAAGCACCTTTCTTTACTATGGTTTTCCACAAAACTTTCTCGAGTCTCGACATCCTATCATACTCCTTTTCCAAGTCAATGAAGACCATGTGTAAGTGTTTTTGATTTCTTCGATATCGCTCCATCACTCATCGTAACAAGTAAATTGCTTCCATGGTTGACCTCCCGGGCATAAAACCAAATTGATTATTAGTAATTTTGGTTTCTTTTCTAAGTGTCTGCTCGATCACCCTTTCTCATAGCTTCACATGTGGCTCATAAGTTTATTCCCCCTATAATTTGTGTAATTTTATATATTTCCCCTGTTCTTATGAATCAGATTTGACCTCATAATCACGTTAAAAAAGTTTTGATCCAACTAATGCCTCTATCTCCTAAACTTTTCCATACCTCAACAGGTATATTGTCTGGCCTAACTGCCTTGCATATTATTCATTGTTCTCAGAGCTTATTTTACCTCATGCTCTTGAATTCAATGATAAAAGGTATAATTTTGGCCATCCTCTCTAATATCTAGCCCATTAGAACACGATAAAATTTCATATCCTTCGTTAAATAATTTGTGAAAATAATTCTTCCATCTATTTGTCTCGTACTAAACAGTAAAGTTCAAATTTATTCTTATACTTTATATATTAGTATGCTTTCGTGTAAAAGTTTTGTATTTTATGTGATGCAAATATTTATCCGTACGGTATTTAGATATTAATATGTTTTCATCGTTATTCGTTTGATTTAAAAGCTTTTAGAGATATACCAAAAAAAAAAAGTTTTTTGGGATGTATATGTTTGTTCTTGTGATTTATATTATAGTAAGCTTTTATGTAAATTTTCACCCCGTTTAATGTAAATATTTATCCATGTAGTTGTGATTTATATATCTGTCAAAAAAAAAATGTAGTTGTGATTTATATATCAATATATTATTTTCATGTTATTTAGATATTAATATATGTTACCCTAAAAAAAGATACTAATATATTTTCATTTAAACTCTCCATTTTAATGTGATGTAAATATTTATCCATTTAATTAATTTAGAAGTTAATATGCTTTCATGTAAATTGTAACTTTCTATATTTGAAATACTAAGGCTAGTGCTCTGACCTGCTCATTGGCCAGACCTCGGGTTGCTTTGACCCGTTTGGCCACGGGTTGGTGTCATGATCCCATTAGAAGGAAAAGCACGTCAGCAATTGCAACAGAAATGCAATAGAAGGGAACATTTGGAAAAGGGGGTTGTGTTGTATTTGTATAAGAGAGAGAAAGGAAAGTATGGAGGGGGTGTTGTGTAAAGTGAATTCTGATTCTGAGTTTCTCTTCTCCCTGACCGATTCTGTTCTGCTCTTATCTTCTTCCTGTTTTCATTTCTACATTTCAGTCTTTCTTATTCAAGTCTCTAGCATTGAGACTTTTTCCTTTCTTGGTTGTAATTCCCTTCCGGCCTATATACTGCAGGTTGAAGTTCCAATTCATTAGAATTCAATCAAAACACAGTGATTACAGATTTAGACTCATTACAGTTGGGCCCTGGTTTGCACCAAGCCTTGGTTTATGCGTGTTGTGTGCGTGCTCACATGCATGCTTTCTATATAGTCTAGATATTAATTAATATATAAAATTATAAAGTAAATGCATGTGTGGATGCGCACTATGGTTTATATATAATCATTGAAGTTAATATTCATGTTTTTTTAGCCCAAGCTAATATTCACGTTAGTGTATTGTCAAAAAACAAAAAATTCACGTTAGTCTATATAATTAATCACGTGATTCAAAAATTGAAATGCTTTCATTAAATAATTAAAATGTTCAAAAAATTTAAATTTTGTAGCATAAAAATAAACGTCTGAAAAAAATCAACTTAAAATTTTGCAGTTATTTGTTATTAGTTTTTTTGTCTTCACTTTGGATAAATATTATGTAAATAGCCTTATACTTTTTGCAAGGCAAAGATTATTCGTTTAATATCTTGTAATAAAAATACGTTTACTATTTTATTAGTAGTAAAATATATTTTAATTGTTTTCATTATGTTTCTATGTATATTTATCTTTGTTATTTAGATATCAATGTGCTATTAGATGAAGCTTTCAATTTTTATGATGTATGTATTTACTTCTGATTTAAATATTAATATGTTTTATGTAAAATTTTCATCAAAATGTATTACATAGTTTCTACCTTATTAGTTTATCTTTGTGCAGTATTATCATATCATTAAAATATTTAAATAATAAAGATATTACAAAGTTTATTTTTTCGAAGTTCCAATTACATAAAAATGGACATGTGTTCATGAATAGTGTACAAATCTTAGATTTGAATAGATATCGATATAGATGTGTGACAACTGAAAAGCGAAAACTCTCTATTAGTTGATGCTGATATAATCCATGTGCGGATATAGTTTCAAAAGTACCTTTGACACATTAAAATATGCTAAATGTTGTATGCGGATTGTGTATGTGTGAATTCGTAATCATGTAATTGAAACTTCAATGGATGTGATGGGACCATTGGTCGAGAGATGAGTTGAGAAGATTTAATTTAATCTGGTTTTTGTGTCTATCGGCCTTGTTTCTTAATTTCTTTTTCATCCCTTCTTGTTCAGGATCTTGTTTGGCATGCTCTCAGAGAGAAGGTTGAGGCAAAGATGATAGAATGGAGCCCGACTTCCAATACACATTATGGTATTTACAGATTTACCTTTATAACCAGCAAACAATCCCATGTTTCATTTTTATTGTTGGTCTTTCATTGGTATGATGTGAAACATCAAATTCACTCGTACATAATAAATGTTTTTTGACTTCTAGATCATCAGTTGATTTTGTTTTCTCATCCACTGACAGGTAGAGCATTGGTTATTTTCAGAACAAAAGATGCAGCTGAACATGCAATATCTGAGTTTAATAAGAGATGCCTTATTCTTGAAGACGGGAGGTATTTCACTTATTGCTTTGTTTGTCATGCTGAGTTTCTCTTCTGCTTTTTATGATCAGTATTCGTTGCTGTGATACACTGTTCTGGTTAAGAACTCGAATGACATCTGATCTGACACACCCCCTATCTCTTGAAAACAGGGACGAACCCATAAACTTTAAGGTGTGGGGGCAACTGATACATAAATTGATAGTATTAAAATATAAAATATCAATTTTTCGAAATATAAATATACTGAATGATATACGTGTATCATGTTGGTTGTAATTTTCTAATCACATTCATCCAATTTGGTGGTAAAGCCACTTAAAGATATCCATGACATAGGGTCGATTGTTCAGGGGAGCATTTTAGCTAAAAATTGGATTTTACAAAAACATGTCGTCTATTACACAGTGATCATGTATTATTGTTCGGTCTATTAAACTCTTGCACACACTATCGCTACATCACTTATATATATTGTATATTTTGATAAAGACTAAAATCTAAGTGGGGGCATTTGCCCACAAAGCAATACATATAGGTCCGTCCTTGCTCGAAAAGATTATTATATTATGAAGTTAAAAACCTAGCAAATATGGATAATCTGTTGATTCTGTTCCACTGGTTGCACTTGCTGTATAGTTAAGCAAGCATGAAAGGCACAGCATAATGCTTACTGTTTGTACTAGAATGTTCATTCAACCTATTGATGGTAGATACTAGAGATGCAAATCAATGTTAGGCTGTCATCCTAGAGCCTTGAGCTTGTAAGCTGAATGGCTTTATTATTCCATTAGTACCGTAATCATTATTTCCAGGTCAAAGAACTTTAAAAGATAAGTTGGTAGATGCAAACCACATAACGTGTTCTACTTCAGATTTGAAGTCATCATGAAATAATGATTAACTTTATTTTATATTTCTTCACAATTTGGTTATTAGAGAAATAAAAACAGATACACGGATTTTGCACCAAGCGTGGAACCTTGCAACATTCTATAGTTGATGATGGAGGAAACAGGATTGAATAATGCAAACCATATGCATTCTTCTTTTAGCATGTAGTCATGTGTCATCTGTTATTGCAATGGAAAGAAAGAAATGTTTTTAAATATTAGATGGCTCTAACTTTCTGAAGCATTTTAAACTTTGCGCAACATTGTTCTGCATATATACTGTTTGTAAGTTTCCTGCAGGATTGTCGGTGCCAGGAAGGGAACTCTGAGAGATCCAGGCAAGCAAAGCAAATTGACCGGCCATTTGGTCATTGATAGAGCTGCGTTTCAAAAGCAAAGCCGGGAGATGGTAGCCTAACTTTTGCTGATTGTTTTGTTTTATCACATACTAGAAAAAATGATTGTGTTCTTTTCTTTTTATAGAGAACTGCAGTATCAACATCACATTGTGCCCAGCCCAATACAATTGAGTACGGGATGGCCATTGAATGGATGCTGCAATATCAGAAGTCTGATGCATGCTGGAATGCGTTATATCAGGTGAAGCATCATGTTTTGCCAATGAATCCCGCTCAGTCTTTATGACTATTCTAGATGGTTTAACTTAATCTGTTTTCTTTACAGAAACAAATGAAGGAGATACATGATGTGAAGAGTAAACTTAAAATGGACATGACTTTTTTTGAAGTCTCATTGTTAAATCATACTAGATGAAAGAAATACCATTTTCCAATATCTGACTTTCCAAATTGCAATCTAACAGAATGTGGAGAATTTTGGCAGAGAAGCATGTTGTAGTTATGTTTCCGCAGGTACAAGGAAATTTGTAGGTATGCTATAGCCGCCCCTTCTTTTGCAGTGGCCAACCCATATATATGGTAGCCACTCGTGTTTCAGCTGGGTATATCAATTTTTGTGTTCAATGTTAGTATATTGTATTTTGAACAACTTGGTTGCAAATATATGCAATATTTTCATGGACTTATTGAAAGTAACCTTCTCTAAGAATTTATTGTCCTTTGTTCGGAAAATAAAAAGCGGGAAAATAATGGAAGGAATGTAAATTGACTGCGTTTTCCAGCTTGATGGGCATTGTAAATTTTCATTCCTCCGAGTATACCACCCTCCTCGTATTTTCCAAGCAGAACGTTTATTAAGTCCTGATGATTTTACGCTGATTTTATGAATTTATGTTATTTGACGTTGCTATTTTAGCTCAACTGTATTCCCTTTTACACGGTAACAATTAAGGTCATTTCTCATCACTCAAGTCAAAATTTTACCATCGTTTTCAGAGAGCTACTCCTAGTGTTTCTCTAATTATATCATTATCAATCCTATATTGTCTTACATGATCACTCATTCATCATACTATCCTCATTTCTGTAACATTGATCTTATTTTGTGTTGGTTTGTGTTGGTTTCTAACGTATTCAGTTGTCTGCACTACTCGGTACATGAATAGATTAGTACTGAAAAGAACATGTTATTTATGATAATCTTCACAAATTAGTATAATAATATACTTTTGCATGAAAATCAGGATACATAAGGATATTGGGTGTAGCGGCTTTACCTTTTGGTTTTTTTAAGATCTCAAGTCGCATCGCATCGCATCCCATTCCCATCTTCTAAGTGCTGTTGCAAATTGCCAATCTTATGCCAACTAAAATCGTCGCGATCTATTTTTCTTTTTCTTTTTCCGAACACTACCCCGTCATATTTAAAATGTTCATAATCTAAGTCAAAATGGGCCTCCTAAGTAGATACGCAGGCCCATTTTTCTGATTGAGCAATACAGCCCAGCTCGGTATCTGGGCCATTTGGCAACGGCAAATCAGCAACACGGCGCATCCCCTTTTTTTGATTTATTTTTACCCTCTCTTTTTTCTTATTTTTAAATTAGAAGGCAAAACAAACTTAGGATCTGCCACCAAATGCTTATGGGATCTAGTAAATGGACCCAGTCTCCTAGGAATCTCCAATTATTATGGTCCTGAAGTTATGCATGTAGAACCTCGACGTTCGAAATGAAACAATAATAATCCACGACATTTTTCTTTTTTGAGATGGAAGAAGGTTTAAAAACCCACAAATTGTTTTTCCTCCCTCCAAACAAATCCCACTCGATCATCCATTTGAGGTGAGGTGATTACATATAAGAGCATATTCGGTCACAATTACTTAAGGCCAAGTTGCACAATACAGCCAATAACATACATATATATATTCCCTTCGTCCCATAATAAGTGTCATGTTAGAAGAAGAAGAAAAGTTCTAAAATAAGTGTCGTTTATATTTTTAACTAGTATATTTACCCATATTCGCACGGGTTATTCGTATGGGTTGTAAACGTATGCAACATATAAGAATAAATTTGAAGACTTTTCTATTTCGACAAAAGTATTAGCAGATTTGAATTTATCAAAAAATATTATAGATAATTTATTATGAAGTAGAGAATATATGTATTTAATTAATAATGCATAATTTTCAATATTTTTAACAATCGTGTCATCCATGATCAAAATAATACAGGTTTTTTAATAACATATAATACAAAATATAGTATACGGGAATAAATATTTTACATGAAAACAATAGATAAAATATAATACACGAGAATGAATACTTTATATGAAAAATAAATTTGTTACAAACATTATATATATATATATATATATATATATATAAAATAATTTCTTACAAAATTCTCCATGATCTTTTTTGTTTATATTTTTTTAATGGGCCTACATACAATAGATATGTTGCTACTATAGAGTACGTCTAATTCATACTTCTACTTAGATTTTGAACTATATGCACATTACTATATATATATATATATACACACACACACACACACCATGAAAGGAACCAAAAAGTTTATTTATATGGGCAACAGGATGAAGGCACGAATAGAGGGAATTGGGATGTATAGATTTGTCTTGGACTGGGTGTCATTTAGATTTGGAAGGTTGTCTCTATGTACCTGGATGGTGCCAGGAATTTAGTTTCTGTTGCAAAGTTGGATGTATTAGGATTTAATTTTAAGATTAAAAATGGTGTATTTTATTTGTTCAAACATATGTACTACTATGGTTTTGGTACTCTAATGGATAGTTTGGTGTGTGTATGTGTGTGTCTATATCTATATATCTATATCTATATATATATATATATATATATATATATATATATATATATATATATATATATATATATATATTAATTGTAATTTGTATCTAAATGAATACAAGAATGTTGTTTACTTCTAAACTCTGTGTGTATGATTATAATCTTTTTTAAATATATACCGTGCGTAGCACGAGCATATAGATATTCCATAAATCAATCATTATTTTATCTAAGAAAAAATTAATTTTTTTAGTATAACAAGGGGATTGACATATTACAAGAAAATATACGGAAAAAAATATTGATATCTATATGTAAATTGATCAGTATTGAAATTATAGATAAAACATTACATATGAGAATAATATTTCACATGAAAGAAAATTTAGATTTATTGAATAGTTTAATGTAAGCAAATTTGGACTCTCTTTTATAAATTTATATCTATATATAGGTCAATCAATATATAAATATAAATTATATACAAAATATAATGCACGGAAATGAACATTTTACATGTAGGATAAAACATAATACATGGGAATGAATAGTTTATATCAAAAACAAATTCATTATAAACATATTTTATGTATATTTTAGATAATTTCTTATGAAATTCTCCATAATCTTTTTGTTTATATATTTTTTAATATACACCGTGCGTAGTACGGGTCAATATACAATAGACATGTTACTATAGAGTGCATTTCATTCATACCCCGATGTATAACACGTGCATCACATGCCTCATAACAAAATGTTATTTTATTTTTTTATACTGGGAACTCTCACATTAACTTAGTAAAAATATAAGTTCATAATAATTTTTTATTCTCTTAAGTCAACAATAATTTATATTTTTTCCACTATATTCAATTTTTTATATGATATTTTTTAAATATTCAATTTTAAATATGATAACTAGCCACATATTTAACCAACTCTTTATAGTGGTCAATAGTAATTACTATGTTAAAAATTGCTATACTTTGTGACGCATAATTGAAATTAAAATACTCCTATATATTTTTTCGTAGATATTGCCTCAAATCAACCGCCTATAGCATTCCATATTTATATTGACTTTTTTTTCTGTTTTTATATTTTTATTGGCTTATATTTATGATTATTTGTAATGTATAATACCAAATAAAATAATATATTAAAAAATTAATATAAAAATTATTAATTTAAACAATATCAATATTTATATATGGGATTCGCTAACTTACACCCACCTATTTTTTAGTTGGTGTAAGTTAGCAAATTATAACTAAAAAATTGTCAAATACACCTTAAGGTGTAACTTGCTAACTTACATCAACTAAAACATGTGTGGGTGTAAGTTAGCATACCATATAGGCATTTGCTAACTTACACACACACATTTTTTAGTTGGTATAAGTTCGCAAGTTATAACTAAAAATTTGTGAAATACACCCAAAGGTATAACTTACTAACTTAAATCAACTAAAAAATGGGTATATATAAGTTAGCAAATGCCTTCATATATGTGTGTTTGTGTGTGTGTGTGTGTTTGTGTGTGTGTCTATATATATATATATATATATAAATGTATATATATATGTATATATCTGTGTATATGATTAAACATCACAAATGTTATTTTTTATCAATATTTATATAAAATTTTTCTCAGGTTTATATACCCGTGCATGGCACAGGTTAGAATACTAGTAACATACATATATATACTCCCTTTGTCACATAATAAGTGTCATATTAGAAGAAGAAGAAGAAGAAAAGTTCTAAAATAAATGTCGTTTATATTTTTAACTAGTATATTTACCCATGCTCGCACGAGTTATTCATATAGGTTGTAAACGTATCCAACATACAAGAATAAATTTGAAGACTTTTCTATTTCGACAAAAGTATTAGCAGATTTGAATTTATCAAAAAATATTATAGATAATTCATTATGAAGTAGAAAATATATGTATTTACACGTATACTCAAATTTTAAAATATAACAAATAAACATAAAATATCGGTTCTATAACAAATTAAAACAATAACTAAAAAAATTAAATTGATTTAGGCAAAAAGAGTAATGATTCTTATGTTATCACATGACTTAGATTTTTGATTGAATTACTATTATCCAGATGTGATAATTAATTGATTGATATGCTTTTTTTTTGTACAATTGATTGATATGCTTTAATTTATTATATTTTGATTTGAATTTGAATTTGAATTTAATTTAATTCAAATTTGATTGAATGATAAAAATCTAGATATGAGCATTAAGTGATTGATATGCCTTAGTTAATGAAATATCGTGAATTAAAAAATAAAGAAATAAATTATTTTTCATTTTGGCGGGAAAAAACGAATGTGGAGCTGCCATGTGACATGAGTCTGCATGGAAAAACTCTATTTTATATAATATAGGAGATGTAATATTAATTATTTTTTGCTCATTGTTACCATCAACTTAATAATGTGTGCATTACATCAAATTTATTATACTCCACTATGTATTTATGACAATAATTTTTTTATATGACAATGGTTAATATCTAATAGTTAATAATAATTTTGTAAAATTATTACACTATTTCATCTATTTATAGCTTTTTTTTTGACAAATTTATAGTTTTTTCTTAATCTGTGTAAAAAAATCTATGACGACAATTGTTAAGGAAGGAAAGAAGTACATAAGTTTTATGTTGACGTTGCTTCCTCGACATCATTAATGTTAGAACCATCATTCTATCAAGAGCTTCGTGCTAGGGTTGTCACTTATTCAGGCAGAACGTCCGCAGCACACATTTCCACAATCAATGTTCATCACACAAATAGCTGGCCAAATCAAGTGGTGAATGTGTTCACTAATTCAATTCAAGCAGGGAAAAATCTATGTGTGATTTTTTCGGAATGAGTGAACAGGATCCAATCCTTTTAGAGAAGTCACAACCATTGAAATTTCATCGTCTACATCATCTATGAATTATACTTTTTTTAGTAGCAAACTAGCAATGAAAAACTTATACATGGATCAATTAATATAGACCTGCCTCGTCTCAATAATTTTGATTTTTTTTTCAGTCAAAAAAAAAAATCATAGTAAAGTATAGACCGTGTTCACATTATTGTTACCTTGTTAAATGCGTACAACCATGAATAGAGTAAAGACTTGCGTTTTGGGTTCATTTGAAAATTGAAAGTAGGGGATGAATAACCGTCACATGGGATATATAGCACTCGCTCTATACGTTAAATTCTAATTAAGGGATATTTCCAAAGAATGATGGCATAATGAAGGTTGCCCGGGCCAAATGTTAGGTTTTTTTTGGTGAAATCTATGTATATTTTTTGGGTGAAAGGCCAAATGTTAGGTTTGTTCACAGTTGCTCATACGCATTCATCTTTATATTGGATTAAAAAAAAGTGTCCAGGAAACATAGCCTGTTGGTAAAACATACGTAAGAGCTGTGTAGACTCTGAGAACATAATTTGAACTCGTATCGCTCCATAGGTATAGAATCCCAGATAGTAAAAGTATTATCAACGAGAAATATTTGTAAACATTATCTTTTTATCACAATTTCGAGCTCACTTTTATGATTGATTAATTTCCTAGAGAACTAAACATTTTTAAAAAATAATCAATTTACAGAATAATTTTACTAGAATGACTTTAAAGTAGCTCATGGCTCATGAAGCCCAAAATACAAATAAAAAAAAATTAAAAACCAAATACAAGCCTAAATCAATTCCAAATCTGGTCTAGAATTTCGTCCTAAACTCGCAGCCCAATTTTCACCTTGATAGAAGTAGATTCTAGTCTTGAGACTAGAAATATGACTTGTAGATAATTCTCTTAGCTTTTTAACATATCAAAGAACATGTCAATCGAGTAATCAGAGCTAAAATTGCGGCAAAAAAAGGAAGGAAGGTCATCACCAAAAGAAAATGAATGCTTAAACAAAAGTCCAATTTGGTTCTTCTTGTTCCATAAATGGCTTGGGACTTGAATGAGACTTGGGCTTAGATGAGTTAACCTCTTGTTTGTTGCAAAGTATTGTAAATAATTAGAGTAAATAGTAAATATTTACCTTTTGTATTGTAACCTAGTTTATTTATCAGGCTCATTGCTCAGGCCCATTAAGTTTAAGTCTAGCGTAGTCTATATAACAACGATTAGTGTGTGTATACTCATTAAGTTAATACAATATCATTTAGTAAAATTACTTTTCTACATGGTATCACGAGCTTTCATTCTTGAGGGCCTCGCTTCCGCATAAACCCTAGTCGCCTTCATTGCGGTATACCTTAACCACCTTCATTGTGGTCCTATTTTCTGCCTTCATTGTAGCTTCTTTGTCACTGTTTTTTCAGAGTTTTTTCCTCACCGCTGTACTTCACTGTTTCGAGCCAAACACCATCATTTATTGCCGATCTCGTCTCACCACCCACACCATCAGGCTCGCCTTAAAAATTCGAGCCAGACCCCAAAACCTCGCTGTAACCCTCCGCTGGATGCGTTCTCACCAGCTGCCACCTCCTCGGCCGTCTACCGGCGAGTGTAACCCACGCGCCACCCTGCCTTGCTCTGTTTGCTGCCGTACTTTCCTAGATTGTAGATCGGCACCTCCTTTTTCCGTTTTGGGGGTCCACTCTCTGATCCGAGAACTTTTATTTTCATGGGTTATTTGACGTTCGTTGCCTCTTTTTCAGATTATTACATCTGATATGTTGTTATGGAAGACGATCATCTTAATGATGGAATTGTTCAGAATCCTCTAGAAAATCCTCCACAAAATCCTCCACCGCCTCCTCCACCTCTTGTGGAGTCGTTAAACTTGATGAATTTTAATGCTCTGCCATCGCTGCACCAAAGTTATCGTCTCAATGGGAAGAATTACTTTTGGGCTCAATTTATGCGCACGAATCTAAAAGGTCATGGAAAATTGAACCATATTGAAGGGGATCATCTTCCTGCCACTGATCCTGGATTCTCTACTTAGGACAATGAAGACTCTCTCATCATGGCATGGATGTGGAACAGTATGATTCCAGAGATCAGTGGGCATTATATGTTTCTTGCTACTGCTAGGGAGATTTGGGACAGTCTCAGCCAGTCTTTGCCCGCTTTGATTTGAAGAGCAGGATCTTCAATACTAAATAGGGAAGCATGTCTGTTTCTGAATATTTTGCCATTATGAAAGGGTTCTGGATTGAGTTGGATCAATATCAGACTCTCAAGATGGAGACCAATGACACGATCGCTTTGAATGCTTTGTATTGAAACTGATCGGATCTTTGAGTTATTGGCTGGGTTGAACAGTGAGTATGAACCTATTCGACTACAGATTTTGGGCAAAGACCGCCTTCATTCTCTTTCTAAAGTGTTCTACATTGTGCGGGGTGAAGAGAGTCGTCGGGGTGTCATGCTAGGTGCCAAACCTTCCAAAGGATCTGCATTGGCTGCCAGTAAGATAGGCAGACAAGGATCATCCAAGCCTGGCAGGGAGGATCGCTACTGCGAACACTGCAAGAAGCCAGGGCACACAAAGGACATATGTTTTAGACTCCATGGGAAAAACAATGTCCTTACCCATATTGGAGGTTTCAAAGGTACTCAAGCACATGTGGCAGCATCTACTCCCACACCTACAACTTCTTCATCCAGTCCAACTACGCCTTCCCCCTTGGGCACTGAAGACTTGGACCACTTGTAGAATCTCCTAGACTCCTCATGTAAGCCTTCCAGTTCTTGTTCCCTGACAATGACTGGTAAGATTCTATGTTCTCGATCGTTTACTGCCTCTGGTACTATTCCTAAAGATGCATGGATTCTAGACTCTGGTGCTACTGACCATATGACCTTCAGCTCTAAATTGTTTTTCACTTATAGCCCTTATTCCAGTATTCCTTATATTACTGTTGCAGATGGTTCTCACACTCTTGTTGTAGGGTTTGGAGATATTAATCTCCACCCCCTTCTATTTGAGAAGTGTGCTTCATGCTCCTGGACTCTCGAATAACTTAATTTCTATTCGCAAATATACCCAGGATCTAAACTGCACAGTAACTTTTTATCCTTCTCATTGTGTTTTTCAGGATCTTACCACGGGGAGGACAATTGGAGTTGCTAAGGAACAGGGAGGGTTGTACTTTCTATCTGCTGAAGAAACTGGTCCGAAGGTGCTAGCTTCCTCCGTCAAGTCTCACCATACTACCTCTCAAGTTTGGCTTCAGCATCAGCGTCTAGGACATCCTCCGTTTTCCTTACTTAAAACTATGTTTCTAGCTTTGTTTTTACAAGAGTCTGTTGAGTCTTTTAAGTGTGATGTTTGTCAATTTGCTAAACACAAATGTGTGTCTTTTCCTTCTAGTTTTAATAGAAGTGTTAAACCTTTTGATCTTATTCATTCTAATGTTTGGGGGCCTGCCCCTATTTCTAATATTTCGGGTGTACGATGGTTTGTTACTTTTATTGATGATTGTACTCGCATCAGTTGGCTATTCTTGATGAAAGATAAATCTGAAGTATCTCAGTTGTTCATTCAATTTTATCATATGATAAAAACTCAACTTGGCAAATGCATTAAAAGACTACGATCTGATAATGGTCGAGAATATGTTAATCAAGCTCTTTCTTCATTTATTAGTAAAAATGGTATTCTTCATGAACTAACATGTGTTGATACTCCAAACAAAATAGAGTTGCAGAAAGAAAAAATCGTCACTTACTTGAAGTTGCTCGCGCCCTTCTCTTCCAAACATTAGTTCCAAACTCGTATTGGGGAGAAATAGTTTGACTGCTGCCTATCTCATCAACCGGATTCCATCCCGAGTTCTAGGTAATTTCAGTCATGTTCAATCTTTGTTATCTTTCTACCGATCTGCTCCTATCATACAGAGTTTAAAGTCTCGACTATTTGGCTGTGTTGCATTTGTTCATGTCCACAAGCAGCACCGCAATAAATTGGATTCATGTGTTGTCCGATGCATCTTGTTAGGTTATGCCCCAAATAAAAGGGGGTATAAGTGTTATCATCCATCAAGTCGTAAAAACTATGTCTCTATGGATGTCACTTTCCATGAGCATGTCGCTTTCTTCACTCGTTCTCAAATTCAGGGGGAGAATAGTAGTAATTTAGAATCTGATTCCGAGTTTCTTCTCCTTGGTCCTTGGCTTCCTGAGTCACCACATTGTCAGTTGATCCTCCTGAGTCTCCTGTTATTTCCGAGTCTCCTGTTCTTGAGCCTCCTGTTGTTGTTCCTGAGTTACTATCTCCTGAGTATCCTAAGTCTCAAGTTGTTTCTGAGTCACCTGTTATTGTTCCTCCTTTACTTTCTATTTTGCAAGGACAACACCTTCAGCACCAGCAAAGACAAAGGCTAGTGAGCCAACTTTGACATATCAAATGAAAGGAAAACCCGACCTGGTCCAGAAACAACCCCAACCGTCTGAGACAGAGGTAAGTACTGAAAGTAACCATTTTGCTTCTGATTCTTCTATTCCCGATACACTTGACCTTGATCCAGTTGACCTACCTATTGCCTTGAGAAAAAGGGAAAAGGTCTTTGCCAAATACCCTATTTCTCAATTTGTTTCATCTAATTGTGTTTTCTCGCAGAATAAGGTTTTTATGACAACAGTTGACTAGGTAAGAATCCCTGCATCTGTCAATGAGACACTTAAAGATGAAAATTGGATCAAAACCATGAATGAGGAAATGAAAGCTCTTGAAAAGAATGGAACTTGGGAGATAGTTGAGATGCTAAGAGGCAAGAAGCCAGTTGATTGCAGGTGGATTTATACTGTCAACTATAAATCAGATGACACTATTGATCGATATAAGGCCAAACTAGTAGCAAAGGGGTACAACCAGACCTATGGCATTGATTATGAGGAGACATTTGCACCAGTAGCAAAAATGAACATTGTCCGTATCTTACTCTCTCTTGCTGCCCATTCTGGGTGGGAACTTAATCAGTTTGATGTTAAAATGCATTTTTGCATGGAAATTTAGAGGAGGAGGTGTATATGGAGATCCCACTAGGATTTGATCCAACCAATGGGATAAATAAGGTGTGTAGATTGAAAAAGGCCTTGTATGGCCTAAAGCAGTCTCCCCGAGCATGGTTTGGAAGATTTACAAAGGCTATGTTGGGTCTTGGTTACAAACAGAGTCAAGGAAATCATACCCTCTCTTTCAAACATTCACAGGGAGGAAAACTAACAGTACTTCTTGTTTATGTTGATGATATTATTATTATAGGAAATGACTTGACTGAGAGACAACTCCTCAAGAAGAAATTGTCTGCAGAATTCGAGATGAAAGATCTGGGAACTCTCAAGTATTTCCTTGGGATTGAGGTAGCTTACTCAAAACAAGGAATCTTTATCTCTCAGAGAAAATATGTTCTTGACCTTCTGCAGGAAACTGGCAAGCTTGGGTGTAAACTTGCAGGTGTTCCCATAGAGCAAAAATCATAAAACGAGCACTGAAGAGGAGAATGCTAGAGTTGACAAGTCTCAGAATCAGAGATTAGTGGGAAAGCTAATTTACTTGGCACACACTAGACCAGACTTAGCTTATACAGTAAGCATAATCAGTCAGTTTATGCATGATCTGAGGATGAGGTACTTGCAGGCGGTAGAGCGAATTTCGCAATACCTTAAAGCTACTCCGGGAAGAGGTCTCTTGTTCAAAAGAGACGGAAGACTGACGTTGGAAGCCTATACTGATGCAGATTATGCAGCTCAGTGAGTGATAGAAGGTCCACTTCTGGCTATTGCACATTCTTGTGTGGTAATCTTGTTACATGGAGGAGCAAAAAACAAAATGTAGTGGCCAGATCAAGTGCTGAGACAAAATTCAGAGCAATGGCACATGGAATTTATGAGCTATTGTGGATGAAAATTATACTTGATGATTTGAAGGTGAACTATGAAGGCTCAATGAAGTTGTTTTGTGACAATAAATCAGCAATCAGCGTTGCTCATAATCCTGTACAACATGATAGGACCAAACACATTGAGATAGACAAACATTTTATAAAGGAGAAGTTAGATTGTTGACTGATAACAACGTCCAACATTCCTACTAGACATCAACTGGCAGATGTGCTTGCAAAATGACTATCTACAGAGCGATTCCGCCAACTTACTTGCAAGCTATGAATGATTGATATACACTCACCAGCTTGAGGGGGGGTATTGTAAATAATTAAAATAAATAGTAAATATTTACCTTTTGTATTGTAACCTAGTTTATTTATCAGATCCATTGCTCAGACCCATTAGATTTAAGTCTAGCGTAGTCAATATAACAATGATTAGTGTGTGTGTATACTCATTAAGTTAATACAATATCATTCAGTAAAATTACTTTTCTACACAAAGTCTATAACCAATAGGGCTAAAAGCATGTTTAACTCTTGATAGTTTTATTAAACCGCTAAAATGGAATGTAATTGCATAATATTTAATTTGATAGTTTTATGAAATCTCTAGAAGGAAAAGTAATGGTCTTTTTTAATAGCACAATTTGTTGATTTTTTCCTTTTATTTTGATTGACATATTATGTTTGTACAACGTTGTTGCATAAAATATTTACGTAAATTATTCGTTTATAACATTCGTTGCAATTGATTGATTACATGTAGTTTCAAAAATTTATTTCTAGTGTCAAATTTTATATTATTATTTATGTATTAATATACTCAAATTTCTTTTTTTTGACCGAAATATACTCAAATTTCTGACATTACAAATAAAAATTGTTTAAAAACACAATTTATTTTCACCATGACGAGCTACAACTAGTACTCAGCATTTCAAATATTTATTATTAGAGTTTTCCTAAAAAAATTATTATTAGAGAATTAATTAAAAAACAAAATAAGACAAATATTGAATTTGGTTTACAGTATAAATATGTTTATTGAAAATTTAAACATTTATAATGATAAAAATACCGAAACATTTAATATTTATATTAAGTGATTGGCTTAGAGTGGCAACCAAATCAACACCAACAGCTGTCAATACCAAAGCATATGCCATTCATGGGGCAGTGTGACTAAAATTTCTTCCTTTGAATTCATGGCAAAAATGACCTTCACCTTCCCATTGCTTTCAAGCCTCTTATTTCCCATTTTTATATTTCATTATTTTTTCACACTCATATACACAAATAAATCTTATATGATAAAGGTACAATATAATAATAATAATAATTTTCAATTAGTTGTATCTTGTATGTGCAAAATACTAGTGCTAATGCAAGTATGCTGACTTTTAGGGTGGTCAACTTGTTTAATTTGACCATCCAAGGGAAATCGACCTTCGACCTGTGATAGCCAATTGGTTCCGGTTTTCTCATTGTGCTGACTTCCTCCCCACAACATTGTTATATTTGTAAAAGGTATCCATTGTTATTAAAAAATTCGATTCCTTGACATGTGCCCATTCTTTTTATTTCTTTGAAAAACTTTAAACACACGAGTTGCAGAACCAAACCCCTAGCCCTGATACCCAGACATTGTCTCTCTTCTCCACCACCTAGAAGCTGCCGCAGCCGTTTCGGCTTCCACTGCGCCGCCGCCGTGTAGCTACATTTTGTAAGTTTCCACTCTGGTGTATCTTCTACCGGAACTCCTTGGTAGTACCCAACCAAGACATATCCTCTGAAATTGCAGCACCATCACACCACGTGATGCGGGCGTACTGAAATTGCCCCATCAAGTTCCACCACAGGCGTTGAAAGACGGCGCCGCCACCGCGTTGAACGTCGGCGCAACCACTGCGATCTTCCTCTTCTTCGCCGATCTCTGCCCTGAGCTGCGTTGAACGCAGCCGCCACCACCGCGTTGAAGACCGACGACACCACCGCAGTCGTTGAGCTTCTCCGATTCTGTGATTTTCTTTGTTCACGTATTTTGTTCCGTTTTCTGTTCTGGATTTTAAGCTTTATTATTTTTACGATACAGTTGTGGTTCAGATCTGTTGAGTATTGCAGTATCAAAAAGGCCGGGGCGGGGGAGCTGAGCTAGCTGAGCTTAAATCTGTTCCGGGGCGCACTGAGGGGTGTTGTTGTAATCCGTTGCGTAATATTAGATATACTGTTTGTAACACTGAACCCTAATTTTCATTGAGAAATAAAACGGAACTACAACTGCTCTGTAGTCGCTGACGTAGGCAACTATTGACCGAACAGCGTGGCCAAATATCGTGTCCCTTTTGCGTTTTTCGTTTCCTTATTTCTTTTGTATTGTTGTTGTTCTAACATGATCTATATGGTTTATTGGTTTTTTTTTTGTGATTAAAATTGGAGCTATATGGTTTATTGTTCCGTATACCAAATTTTTTAGAAGATTGAATTTTATTTCACCCAATGTTGTGGAATGCCTCTTAATTTGTTCTTATTCCCGTTTTGTCTATGAAGTTTGAATCTTTTGGCCCAAATATATTTATATAGTTTTTGTTTTACAGTTCAACATTTGCAGAGAAAGGCTGTGTCAATACTTTAAATGGTGTAACCCAATCTCCGAAAACGAGGTGACCACAGAGGATCTAAGGTGGATGGAAGTCGATGGACAGATCCATGAAATGAAGAGGCAGCTAAAGGATATTGAAGAGAAAATGAGATCCTCCAAGTTGATGATGTCTGCCATGGCTGTTCTTATTTTCATTTGTTTTCTTAAGAAATATCTACCTTGACATTTTCGTTAGTACTAAACCATGTTTACTGGATTTTTTCTTTCTAGTTAGGCGTTTTCATTCTAGTTAAGTGTTTTCTTTCTCGTCGGAAGTTGTTTTTCAGGAGAACTAATGTTATCTTCGTATGCTTTAATCAAAAAATGCACTTTAATGTGGTTTATTCGGTTTTTTAATATTTGGCTAAATTACAAAATTGGTCCTCTATGTTTATTTTAGGTTTCAATTTGGTCCTCTATGTTTTATTTGTTTCGTTTTGGTCCCTTACGTTTTAAAAGTTACAACAGGTTGGTCTTTTCCGTTACTAAAAGCCAATTGTCCGTAGCTAAAAGCCAAATTCTAGCTACGGACAATTGACTTTTAGTGACTGAAAAGACCAAATTGAAAACTAAAATAAAACGTAGATGATCAAAACAAAATAAATAAAACGTAGAGGACCAAATTGAAACCTGAAATAAACTTAGAGGACCAATTTTGTAATTTAGCCTTAATATTTCAATCCTCATGGTCCCTTCATGTTTATCATCGTCAGTAGGATTTAATTAGTTCATTAAACCTTCGAAATTACTGTTACCAAAAAAAAAAAACTCATATCATTTCATTCAAAATAATGCCCTCAAGACAGGGAGGTACATAATCAAAGTCAGGGCGACTAGCGTACAAACGAGATGCCCTTGCAAGGACATGAGCAGCTCGATCGATTAACTTGTCTCATAATAAAACTTATCCCAAAGTTATTACCCAAACTTCTAACATATCTGCTTCTAGAGATAATGTTCCCAACCTCATTATTAAGGCTAGGTGTGTTGTGAACTGGCTCCACTACAGTTAAGCAATCCATCTCTATATGCACGTTGCTTGCTTTTCTAGCAACCAGCCACTCCAATGCTGCCAAAAGCGCTGCTGCTTCTGCTTCCATAGCTGGTGGTGCGCCTGCCCGAGTCAGCGTGCGAGCTGCCACAAATTCGTTGTGCTCATTCCTCAAGCATAAGCCGATGCCAAAGCTATTGTGTTCTGCAAAGATTGTCGCGTCAATATTGCACTTCCAATTTCCTGCAGCTGGTTTCATCCATCTCGAGCCTGACATGTTATGATGCTGCAGATTTTGCTCGTTTGCAGGCTTCCTCACATGTTGCCAATCATCTAACGTTGCTTGTGCTCTCCTAATCACTTCAAAAATTGTCTTGTCAACATGTTCCCACACCTTGGCATTTCTCTTCCACCATAAGCTCCATATGATCATGGAGGCTGTGAGTTGCTGCTGCATAGGGAGAGTGGACAAAACCGAGAACATGAACTCAACAAATCCACTTGCTGCATTAACCAGCGGTAGCATGGTGTGCCAAAAACCTGCTTCCAGCCACATAGAACGTGGCACTCATTCTCAGGAAACAACTCACATAGGCTGCATTGTGGGTTGCATGTCACCCCACGCCTTTGAAGGTTGTCACAAGTATGGAGAACACCTCTAGTAGCCCTCCAAAGGAAGACTTTAACTCTGTTTGGCAGCTTCAACTTCCAAATTTTCTTCCAATCTTCTGCTACCCTTAAATGTCTCGAGTCAACCACACTCTCCATTAGATGAAAATAGGCTGATTTGACCGAGTAGGAGCCATGTCTGCTGAGTCTCCATAAAAGCCGATCTTGATCAAGGAAAGTAGGCAAAGGCATCTTCAAGATTTCATTAGCATCTCGTTGATTAAAGGCTTGGCTCAGTAAATTTTCTTTCCACACCATTAATTTGGTCCTTATCAATAAGGTCAGCTACCCTTGAATTCTCCCAACCTGTTGGTGGTGTAGATGTCACATAAGCATTCTCATTGTTCCGCAACCACGGCTGGCACCACACATTAATACTATTCCCATCTCCAATCCGCCATCTTACGCCTTCTCTAACCACAACCCGGGAAGAGTGGATGCTATGCCACACAAAGCTTGGATTATGGCCAAGGCGCGCCTAGGAACCCCATTATTGGGTAGTATTTAGCTTTGAAGACTCTTGAAATAATAATATCTTGGTTGGTCAGCAATTTCCAACCCTGCTTCCCTAGCATGGCCAAGTTGAAGCCGTAAAGATCACGAAAGCCCATGCCACCAAATTCCTTCCTCAGAGTAAGTTTCTCCCACCTCAACCAATTAATACCTCTACCGGTGCCTCTATTAGTACCCCACCAAAACGAATTGATCATCCTTTCTATCTCCTCTCCAAGAGTTGTGGGTAACAAAAAAGTACTCATGCAGTAAGTAGGTATGGCTTGTGCTACTGACTTGACCAACACCTCCCTACCAGCTTTCGAGAGATGTTTACCGGTCCAGCTCTGAATCTTCCACCAAACTGTATCTTTGAGATACCTGAACACATTTTTCTTATTTCACAATAATCACATCACAACGTATAAATAAATTTCAAAACAAAAAATTAATGATCATAATCTTAAATTAGTAGACTATGAGATATAAAACACAATGAAAATTACTTAATTATTTCGTCAGCGCAATTTCTTCAATCAACTAACATAAAAAATGGATATCACATTACAATAATTTAAATTAATAATACTTAACATATTAGCAACGTAAATCAACTAACATGAACAAAAATCAACTAACATGAACAAAGCAAACCACAGTAATTAAGGTACATAATTAAGGCTTTTTATTTTCATTTTATATAATGACAATTATGCGTTCAATCTTCTATAAAAAAAAAAATATGCGTTTAATCAGCTTCACGAACAAAAGACCAGCGTCACATTCACCAGGAAAAAAAAAAACATATTACAATGAACTTCTACAAAATACAAGGACCTTGTGTCAAATAAGTTTTTACAACCTATAAACTTTGGCAACAGGTTGCCCTTCACAAATCTTGTCCATTGAATTTTATAATAATATATCTACGGTTGGTAGTTGGCTGGAAGTTCCTTTGACCACCATAGACACATTAGTCTATTTGACCACCCTAAAAGAAACCTACTAAAAGTACTCGATCTCTGGTACTTTCTTTTCAATATTCTCTGGATGGAATTCATATGTACTATCAAATTGTGGATCCTATTTTTACTATTTAAAGAGATGGATTTCCAAAGTGGTGACTATGTTAGTAGTACTAACATTTCTGTTTACACAATATTGGACCACTTGAGATTCTCTGGGTCTTATAGAAAGACGTGGACTTTTGCCTCCCACTGCTATGTCATAAGAAGCAAACAATGCTGGGAGAGAAAGCACGGATTCGGATCTCTCCAGCAAACTACCCTGTACAACCTCTCTATCTCCCTCAATTCTTCTTTCTCTCTATGTAACTTCCCTATTTTTCTTCCATACCCTCTCTCCACTTACACTAATTTTTATTATTCTCTCCGGTCTTTATTATAAGAAACAAAAACCTTAATTCACACAGAATAAAAAAATGTATTGAAAATAGTTTTTTTAATTAATACTCTTAAATATTTAATTTTTTTCTCAAAAATACCTCTTTTATGAACCAACCCACATGCATAGGAAATATGATATCTCTTTAATATGAATATACTTGTTTTTTTTATGAAATTGAGAAAGTTAACTAACTTTCTTAATAAATATGAGTTTAGATATTTTTGCTTAAATTAGATGAAAGTGGGAGTATCAAATTGGGGATCCTATTTACTCCTACTATTTAACGAGATCGATTTCCAAAGTGGGGACTTTGTTAGTAGTACTACCATTTCTGTTCACAAAATATTGGACCACTTGAGATTCTCTGGGTCTTATAGAAAAACGTGGACTTTTGTATGTCATAAGAAGCAAACAATGCTGAGATCTCAAATAAATAACTCCTCATACATTCTTGGGCCTTGGCCGCAACCGCTACTGTTAGGTGATCTTTTTTTGTTTTTTTGTTCATAACATTGTTTTATGAAATCTGCATTGCATTAACCCCATTCCTTCCCTATCTCAATCTGCATGATACCTTTTTTACGTTATATATTGAAATATGGTGCTGAAGAAGGGGTTTGTTTCTTCATTGCATGTTCATGGACAAGACCATTTTGTTTGTGTTGTGTTAAAATACAAGAGTTCTGGTTTCTTGTTTGATTTCTTTCTTTTTCTTTAGAATAAAAATAATGATGACTCATGTTTTCAGTGCTGCTTCTCTTTCGATTTTGATTTCTTGTTGACCAAACACAAATTCTTGAGAAACCATTTAAAACAAACTTGAATTGAATTTGAACGTGTGTGAAACCACATCATTTAATTGTCATGTGACACGTTAGCCCTTATGGAGGCAGAATGGAGAGTTTGAAAGCACCTTTGAAGGGTATTGTAAACGATTTTCGAGGAAGAGCAGTGCATTATAAAGATGATTGGACTTCTGGTCTGAGTTCAGGAACTGGGTAAGTTTTTTTTTTTTTTTTTTTTGGTGCTAGTTTCTTATTTCTTAATCTTATCATTATTGATGATAAAGTAACAAATTAGAACTCTCTAATCAACACACGCTGTTTAATGACAGGATATTGGCTCCAACTACCTATATTTTCTTTGCTTCTGCTCTACCTGTTATTGCCTTCGGAGAGCAGCTTAGTAGAGACACAGGTTAATTCATCTTACACTTTATATATATATATATATATATATATATATATACACACACACACACACTAGAGCGTGTACCCGTGCACGGGCATATTATGTACGGGGTATAATATATATGCTCGATTAGTTTAAAAATTAATTTAAATTTAGAAACAATAAAAACTAATATAAAAGAAAATGAAAAAAAAAAAACTTACCAAGTTGTAACGAAAAAGGCTACCGGTGAATACAGTCCATTTTTTAATTTGATAATTTTTCATAAATCAACAAAAAATTGGATCAAGGTCATCCTGAAGCTAGTTGAAAAAAATTATATTTGAAACTGGAAAACAATAACACAATAAAAAGACTAACAGTTTAATATTTTAATTATGATTGTGGAAAAAAAAATATTAAAACAGATGTAATGGAGAAAAGGATTATCTGGTGCTTTACCACATACTTATCAATGAAAATGAATATTTACTCGTGCGATGCATGGAGAAAACAAAGTTTGTGAGAATAATCCAATACTTTTATTTAGAAATTTTTTGTATCTTGATTATAAGAACATAAAAAATAATTGTCACATATTCCAACCCCACTTACATATAATAGTAAATACCCATTTGTCCTTAAGAATCTCAAATATGGGTCAAATTAGTCCCTGAGAAATAAAAAATATCAATTTGTCCTTAAGAATCTCAAATGTGGGTCAAATTAGTCCCTAAATAGGAACTAAAATGTCTCAAAAATTATCCTAAAATGAGTTATTTGACCCACATTTGATATTTTTAAAGACTAAATTGATTTTTTTTATTTCTTAAGGACTAAATTGGTTTCCATAATTTTTATCAGGAACAAATTTAGATATTTACTCCGCATATAATTAAGATATTAAGATATTGAACCTTCTAAACTACGTGCTTGCCTTGAAACGGGAAAAAATAAAGCAATTATGGCAGGTGACAATAATAATTAATGTTGATGTAAAAACATTATTATAATTGTAATTGAAAATGATTTTAGACAAAATTACTTTAATGCTGAGTTTGAGCGGGAAAAAAAAATGCTTCATAGACCACTTTCCTTTTTATATATTAAGATATATAAGTATATGTATAATATGTATCAAGTGAGAAGAGCCAATTTTGATGGTACAAATGGTCAAACATTAATTATTTCTACTTAATTAAAAGCTAATCTTGATCATCTATGCATGATATGGTTGTGTGGTGAAGATTAGTTCTTCTCATGTTCTTGCACACTCACCTAATACACTCCCTCTATACATGTATATTTTGGCAATTGTGGATTGAACAATTGCTTGTTTGTATGTAGATGGAAGCTTGAGCACCGTAGAAACACTGGTTTCTACATCCATTTGTGGAATTATACACTCAATTTTGGGTGGTCAACCTCTTTTAGTACTAGGAGTAGCAGAACCTACTATCCTTATGTACACCTATTTGTACAACTTCGCTAAAAATAGAGAAGGCTTGGGACAAGAACTCTTTCTGGCTTGGGCAGGATGGTGAGAAAAACACTTCCTACACAGTCCAAGTTCATATTGTAATTGGTGTCTAATTGATTGATATTCTTAAGTAACATTTCAGGGTTTGGGTATGGACTTCTCTCTTGCTGTTTCTTCTAGCAATATTCAATGCTGGCAATATCATCAATAGATTTACAAGGATTGCTGGTGAGCTTTTTGGCATGCTGATCACAGTCTTGTTCATTCAACAGGCTATCAAGGTCAGTTTGTGATATATTAGGTTAGGTATCAAGTCTATCAAATGATGAAACATGATTTGGCATCATAGCAGCACATTGGAAAAGGACTTTGAATGATACAAGTTTTTTGGATGTATTGTTCAGGGAATGGTAAGTGAGTTTGAAGTTCCAAAAGAGGGAGACTCAACATTGGAAAAGTACCAATTTCATTGGCTTTATGCAAATGGATTGCTTGGTATTATATTCACCTTTGGCCTTCTCTATACTTCTTTAAAAAGCAGAAGAGCAAGGTCATGGTTATATGGGACAGGTTTGTCATGTGAATTCCAAGTGATTTGAAATTTTGAACCATTATTAGCATGGTTGGCAGTGAGGAATCTGACAATTAATGTTTGTTTATTGAGCAGAGTGGCTCCGAAGTTTCATTGCAGATTATGGAGTGCCTTTCATGGTTGTGGTGTGGACAGTTTTATCATTCACAGTACCAAGTAAAGTGCCATCTGGAGTTCCCAGAAGGCTCATTATACCTCTGGCTTGGGAATCTACATCTTTACACCACTGGACAGTAATCAAAGTAATCCATCTTGCATATAGTCACATCACTTCTTGCTTTAGTTGTTTTTGAAATTACTGACATAAATTCTGCTGCAGGACATGGGGAAGGTTTCTCCAGCACATATTTTTGCTGCATTTATTCCTGCCTTGATGATAGCAGGGCTTTACTTCTTTGACCATAGTGTTGCTTCCCAGATGGCACAACAAAAGGAATTCAATCTCAGGAAACCTTCTGCATATCACTATGACATATTATTGCTAGGATTCATGGTACATATATCTCTCTTGTGTAGTGATGTGTTATTGTCATCCACATTAAGGATCCCATCATAACTAACTAATGTTTTGCTTTGGATAAACAATTTCAGACTTTGCTTTGTGGATTAATTGGCTTACCCCCTTCAAATGGAGTTCTGCCTCAATCCCCTATGCACACCAAGAGCCTGACTGTTCTCAATAGACAGGTGAGTGAATGAGCGTCTAGGATTTGTAGTAAGTATAATCATGAATGAATTGGATATTTAAATATGGTGATCTTTGAATGGCAGTTGATAAGAAGAAAGATGGTTAAAAGTGCCAAGGAAAGCATAAGGCAGAAAGCTAGCAACTCTGAAATCTATGGGAAAATGCAAGCAGTGTTTATAGAAATGGATAACAGTCCAAATGTAAGACTAGGCCTTTAATCCTCTTCCCCTTGCCTAATAAAGCTAATTGATAAATAGCTTAGTTCCTAATTGTTCCTGAACATGGTTGTCTGCAGAACCATTCAGTGGTAAAAGAACTACAGGATTTGAAAGAGTTTGTCCTAAATAGTGAGGATATAGAAGACAACAATAAGAGTACATTTGATCCTGAGAAACACATTGATACATATTTGCCTGTCAGAGTAAAAGAGCAGAGAGTGAGCAACCTTTTACAATCAGTCCTTGTAGGAGCATCAGTCTTTGCTATGCCTGCCATAAAAAAGATACCAACTTCAGTTCTGTGGGGATACTTTGCTTACATGGCTATTGATAGTCTTCCAGGGAATCAATTCTGGGAAAGGATACTACTACTTTTTGTAAGACCTAGTAGGCGGTACAAGTAAGTGGAAGTTATTGTGATTTATTTCATCATTTTAACACAACCATGAAACTTCCATAATCAATGATTTCATTGTATTCTCTCTCTTTCTAAAGCCAACCAATTATGCAGGTTGTTGGAAGGGGACCATGCTTCTTTTGTTGAATCAGTACCTTTTAGATACATAGTCCTCTTCACACTCTTCCAGTGTGTGTATTTCTTGGTTTGTTTTGGAGTGACATGGATTCCCATAGCTGGAATGTTGTTTCCCTTGCCTTTCTTTTTGCTGATCACATTGAGGCAGCATATACTTCCCATGCTGTTCAATCCACACCATCTTAGGGAACTAGATGCAGCTGAATATGAAGAAATAGCTGGTGCTCCAAGACCAAGTTTCAATAGATCTTTCATGGTACGCTGTGCTTAATTTTATCAATTTTTTTTTGCATCTCATTATTAAGCGATGTGAGACTTCTTTGTTTCGCATCTCATGCTTGGATATCCAACATAAAATGGTGCTTTACTTTGTAACAGGAGGTTGAAACACCTCGAGTTGGATCAAAGGAAATAGGTAATGCTGAAATATTGGATGGGTTACTACAAACAGAGGGGAGTTGAAGGTCGGAACTATTCGCTTTAGTGAGGAAAGAAATAACCAGGTAATTAACCACAATTCAACTGTTGTTGATTTGGATTTGGAGCTTAATGTTTCTTTTCTTTCTCTCACAAAAGTGTATTTTATTTTTATTATTGCTGAGGGTTTGCAGATTTATCCTGATGAAAATGGTGAGTGAAATGGATCCACACTCACAGATTGTTAGGGAAATGTGATGAATGTGATATAATTACATGGTAACTGTAACTATTGCAATCCCTTAGAAGAAGGAAAAGATGATATCCATATACAGAGGAAGATCAAGTTTTGAAATATAAATTTTTTAGCTACTGTAATCAATTTGTTTAGCGTGTGTCAAAATGTTTATGGAATTTGTATGTAAAACAGGCAAATAAATAGTGAAAAGTCTGTATTCTATAGTTTGCATTAAAATTTCATGTGATGCTTCCTGAAACGTTTGTTGCTGTTAAATGTTAATGCACAAAAAGGAGCAAGGTAACATCCATCATCATCATCATCATAATCATCTATATATTGTATTTGTATACGAGAAGAGAGTGAAATGCTGCAAGGACATTAAAAGAAAAGAAACTTTTGAGCTTTAGATAGATAATAATAATATGTGAAATAAATTTGAAAATCCATCAAATTCATATTAATCAAAACTTTCAAAGCAAAAATTAGAACAGATTGAACTACTAAAGGCAGAAAAAATTGAGCACAACAAATTGAGAGAGAAGAGGGATTTAGAATGTTGGATCCATGGTCTTAAGAGCTCTGCTACTTTGGGATGAATGACTACGGAATCATTTAAGGCGTATTCATAATAAAATAAAGGGGTTGCTATTTGCACCCATATCTTGTTAATCTATTCTCACGACCTAGTTCATATTTTTTTTAAAAAATACCTTTATCAGGAAGTTCATATTTCCATTTTGTTTATAATGTCAAGAAATTAACATTCAGACTGTTTTTAACGTGATGATCCAAAGTTAACTTCTGAAATACACTATGAAAGCTAGCTAACATTCTGATAAGTCATAATTTCTTAAATTCCGCAAGTTATACTTCAGTTGTGTTTTTTTTAATAAAAAAAATTGCAATTGATTTTTAAAATTGATAAAAAAAAAGTTAAAGGTAAACTAAATACATTAAAATACCAAAATATTTTATCCGTAAATAAAAATAATAATTACAAAAATAAAGGAAAAAGATAAAGGTCACTATGTTCCTCCTTTGATAGGTGACCGTGTACCAACCTCGACTATTGCATGGCATACACTCTATCGGGATGGGGTCTCCTCTTGAACATCCTGTCTGTCAAAGCATACCTTGGAGGATATCGTCTTATGGCCTTGCCACCAAATGCTCCGCTAACTGCAGGTATGCATCATCCAACTCATCGGGGACGTAACAAGCCGTGTAGCCTCGCGAAGATATCGCGGGATGCCTTGGACGTAGCCAAACTGGTATAGAACCCACTTTGAAATGTGTAGGTGCATCGTTGAGCCTCACTTGATCCATCATGAGTACTATCAGATCTGCTAAAAGGGATGGTGCTAGCGATGAACATCGTACGAAGTCCAGCACACATCCTCCAACAGTAGTTGATCTGGAGCAATCCGAAATGTCGCTACCTCACCAACACCCCTGACTGGTGACTGGCAACAGGCCTGAGGCATATCCTCATCATAATATTCTCATTTCTGTAACATTGATCTTATTTTATGTTGGTTTTTAATGTATTCAATTGTTTGCACAGTACATGAATAGATTAGTAGCGAAAAGAACATGTTATTTAGGTGATCAGCCACCAAATACTTATGGGATCTAGTAAATGGTCCCAGTCTTCTAGGAATCTCCCATTATTATGTTCCTCAAGTTATGCATGCAGAACCTCCACGTACGGAATGAAACAATAATAATCCACGACATTTTTCTTTTTTGAGATGGAAGAAGTTTTAAAAACCCAAAAATTGTTTCCCTCCCTCCAAACAAATCCCTCTCGATCATCCATTTGACGAGAGGTGATTACATATAAGAGCATATTCGGTCACAATTACTTAAGGCCAAGTTGCACAATACAACCAATAACATACATATATATACTTCATTCGTCCCATAATAAATGTCATGTTAGAAGAAGAAAAAAAGTTCTAAAATAAGTGTCGTTTATATTTTTAATGTAATATTAATTATTTTTTTCTCATTTTTACCCTCATCAACAATCTCAGGTTGAATAGGCTTCAATCTATTTGTAATTGTCTTCGTCACAATTTTCATCACCACATTGCATAAGCTTATGGGACGAAATCGCTTTGGTGAGGTCGGACTCTTGCATTTAGGAATTAAAGTAATAAAGGTCTTGTTGATACCTATAGGAGACCTCCCATCATTGAGAATTCCAAGCGCCAAGGCTTGAACATCACTTCCAACTATGTGCCAGTACTTCTGAAAGAAAAGAGCGGGGAAGCCATCTGGCCCCGGGGCCTTCAATGGATACATTTGATCAATTGCTTCCTTGACCTCAAGAGGAGTAAATTTCTGCCCACACCAATCTTTCTGCTCATCGGAAAGCCTATTTTTCACCACTTGGTAGACTTGATCAGCATTCTCAGGAGAGGAGGATGTGAACAAACCCGAGAAGTAATGGAGCATTAATATTTCCACTTTCTCCTTAACTTTCCACCATACACCATTTTCATCTTTCAACTTCTTTATTTCATTTGTTTTCCTCCTTTGGTTGGCCTTTCCATGAAAGAATTTTGTGTTCCGGTCCCCCTCTTGCAACCACACTGCTCTGCTTCTTTGACACCAAATTGTTTCTTCAATTTTAAGGAGGTCCGCATGCTTTTTTTCCAGCTCCTTGTACTCCTGAATATTCTCACTGTCAGCAGTCCACGTATAATCTTTTTTGAGCAATTGTTCAATTCTAATAATTTCCTTTCTGACTTTCGTAGACCTGTTGCTCTTGAATTCTTCATCCATGGATTGAATAGAGGCTAAGCGCCCTTCACAAGAGTTGTTAGGACCCGTCCAAGCCTGTCTAACCATATCTTCACATCTCTCATTACTAACCCAGCATTTCTCAAAGCGAAACAAGTGTTGTTTCTTGACGATCCTGCAAAGAAAAAGCTTCAAGCTCAATACAAACAACTGCATGAACTGAGCCCGATCTAGGTAGATGGAACACCTGGACAGGTTCAAACCTACTAATAAAATCAGCAGTAGCCAAAGCTCTATCAAGACGACACTGAATCTGGTCGTTTCCTTGTCTAACATTACACCAAGTAAAGGGATACCCCTGGTAGCCCAAATCAACAAGCCCACATTCTTCAGTCGCAGATCTCCCCACCTCCAGTTGTGCCAAGCTTATAGAATTGCCACCCTGTTTCTCAGAACCCGACAAGATATCGTTGATATCTCCAAAACAAACATACTTTCCCCTCGGGTTAGGGGAAAAAGTCTTCATAAGGTCCCAAGTTCTCCACTTATTTTCATCTTCAGGAAAACCATACATGGCTAGCAAAGAGCAGCGAGAGTCATCAATATCACAGCTACTTTCCCCATTATATGGTTAAGGGAATAAGATGAAATAGTAACATCTGAAGTATCATTCCACCACAAACCAATACCCCCAGACCTTTCTCTGCCATGTCCATTACATGACACATTCAGTCCAGAACTGAAACCACTCCTCCCTCTAATTCTGTCCAATTATCTTCCTTTAACCCACTACTAGAAATTAGCTATTTAGTGACCGATTTAGAGACTGAAAAAAATTGGTCACAATAAAGACCGATTTAGAGACCGAATTCATAGAATTATTGATCAAAAAAGTGTGGTTGCTAAATCGGTCGCAAAATATCGGTAATTAACGACCAAAATATCGGTCTCTAAACCGGTTTTTATTCGCTATAAAAAATGTAAAAAATATTTATCAATTTTAGCGATCGATTTAGAGACCGATAATTAGCGACCAAAATATCGGTCTCTAAACTTCTCTTAAGTTTATTTTACACTATACGGTGCGTTTTGGGTTTGATGTGTTTCAATTTAACCCTCTATTAGTCTGTGTTAGTCACTGACTCACACACTCACCTATGAATTGAAACCCTAGCAGCCTCCTGTCTCTCTCGTCTCACCTCTCAATCTCTCTCGTCTCACCCTCTCCGGTTCGCCGTCATTTGCTGCTTCATATTCCCCTTCTCCTCTCCTTCTTCGAAAAAAACCACTCTCCTTCACTAGATTCTCCCATTCTGGCAATGTCAGAAACTCAAGGAACTTTTCAATTCGTGCCTCCTCTTCTGGGATTCTGGTTTGTTTTCTCTTTCTGGGAATACCCTTTTGAAAAAAAAAATATATCTTCTTTTCCTTTTTATTTATGGGGTTTTGGTTTTGTTCCACACCCTCTCATTTTCTCTTCCGCTTCCTTGTTTTTAGTTGTGACTTTGCTTGATTATGGTACTGGCAACGTTCGGAGTGTCAGGAATGCTATTAGATTCCTCGGGTTTGAAATCAAAGATGTAAGCTTTTTACTCCATTTCTTAATGGGGTTTCTTTTGTTGCTGAGTTTTTGAATCTGAAACAACTGTGTTACTACTAGGTGCAAACCCCACAAGACATTTTGAATGCAAGTCGCTTAGTCTTTCCTGGTGTTGGAGCATTTGCACCTGCTATGGAGGTGTTAACCAAAACTGGGTAATTTTTGTTTTGTCTTTTTTTTCCCCTCAATTCATTTCTTTGGTGAGTTAGTAATTAGTAGTAGTACTATGCTTGTGAGGAGACATTTCTGAAGGGTTAAAGTAGTAGGCTAGTGAAGGAAAACAAAGGAAAGGACAGGGTATTATTTTCAAATTATGCAATACTAATGTTGATTTTTTTTATACCAATGTTCATCTTTACTCTCGTTTGTTGGATTAAAATTTACTATGTACATTAAGAATGAGTTAAACCAAGACTCCTATATATGTATTGGAATTCGCAACTACTGTACTAATTCATAAGTAAGATGGGGTATTAAAATCTTGGGGATAATCAAGTTGGAATTTGCAAAAGATTGGTGGTTGTTCTGTAATGTATACATTTGGTATTATGTATAAATCAAACTCATTTTGTACACATCTAATGTGCCTTTTAAATAGCATAATGTCTCATTGTCTCTGTAGTCTGTAGTTCTGCTGAATTTACCTTAGGCATTGTCATTTATACATTCAATGTTCTTCTTAGGCAATTTAGTTTTTATTTTTGATAGTTTGCACTCAGAATGTTAGCTTGAGTTAAATGTTTTATTTTGTTATTCATTTTAGTATCAAGCTTCAAGCAATATCATTTTTTTGCAGGATGGGTGAAGCACTATGTTCATATATTGAAAAGGATCGCCCGTTTTAGGCATTTGTCTTGGACTTCAATTGCTTTTTGGATCTAGCGAGGAGAATGGAGCAAGTCGGTTATAAAGTCCTCCTTTGTTTTTGTTATATTTGATAATCCTTCAATTCCTCTCTGAACATTTTGATATTATGGCATAAATGGTTACCAAGATTTTCATCCAAGTAGATGTGAAATTAAACAACGCTTTTGAAATTTTGATCTATTAAATAAAATATATGCTACAATAAAAAACATGATATGAAAATGTAACAACTATTCACTTTTCATCTATTTATCAACTTAGGCCAGTTCAAATGAAAGGAGAATCTTTTGCCTTGTATTTTATTTTAAAGGTGTAGCATGTAGCATAAGATTTTCTTATAATTGACCTTGGTAGAGCTGGTGCTTTAATGTATGCCTTCTACAGCTGATACAGTCCTAGTTTATGAGATGAGAGGAATGAATTTAAGCTTGAGATGTGCAGAGAAACTTTGGAACCATATGGTTTTTTTGGGGGGAGGGGTTTAAACTAGGAGTAAGACAAAGACAAAAAATATATGGAATGCAAGTTTTGTAAGACACAAGTTATCAATGTTTGGAGGGGGGCTGGGGACTGGGGATCAAATAATCCCATAAGTTCAAAAGTTCATGTATCTTGAATCCATCTAACAAAGCAATGGGAAGATTAATGGGGATTTCACACATTGGATTGGTCCAAACTAGTTGGATGAAATGGAAAACAATATCTCGGGTATAATTTGCAATCACAAAGTGCCATCAAACCAAAGTTAGTGAACTTATAGCGGACAACTATGTGACCAGTGCCGTTCTTTGGTTGTTGTTGTAAATTCATCCCATAAGTTCAACAGTTCATGTATCTTGAATCCATCTAACAAAGCAATGGGAAGATTAATGGGGATTGATTTGGTCCAAACTAGTTGGATGAAATGGAAAACAATATCTCGGGTATAATTTGCAATCACAAAGTGCCATCAAATCAAAGTTAGTGAACTTATAGCGGACAACTATGTGACCAGGGCCGTTCTTTGGTTGTTGTTGTAAATTCATTTTTCTTAAATCACATGTTTGGAGATATTATTATTTTCACCTGACATATTTCATTAATGTCTAATCTATGCTTTACTTCTAATTACCGATGTAATATTTCTTTGCAGCATAAATTGAATTGTTTTCATTTGACATGAATATGAATTGCTTGAATAGAGGGCTTTAGTATTTTTCCAAATAGGAAAGAACGACCTTGCTTGAGCACATGGTTTCCCTTTTCTCTGGTTGATGTTTTCATGAGCTATAGGAAATTGATTCAGAAAGCTTCATGTTATGGTTTGGAATTATTGTTTTCTTCTTGGGTAGAAATTTTAGTATGTTCCTGAGTTTTTATTTTATTTTAACTGTTTAAATCCTCTCTATATGTTTGGAAATCAGGCGGATGAGTTACATTCTCCCAAGCAATTTTTGCAGCAGTGGAGCAGTGGTTCCAATGTAAACATAAAGGGTCAACGGATCAAATTACTTCACCACCTGATGTACTGAAATTTGTCTTGAAGTTGGTAATAGTTTAGTTTGATGATGATATATTTATTCAAGTGGTGAGCGATACTAGTAACAATCTTGGTAAGGAGCAGCATTGGAATTATGCTAGCAACCGAGGGACACAATTTGGTGGCAGCAACAGGGTTTAGATCTAATGGATTGGGTAGGAAGTAACTTTAGAAAGTGGTTAAAGGAAGTAACACACTCAATTGAAAGGAAAGGGGAGCATGTGTCCAGCATACATGCTTTAACATTGGTTAAGGAGGAGCTGCAAAAATTACACTGCTAGAGCGATATGCTGTCAATTTTGACAGGTTGTAATGTCATATTTTGACTTGTAATTAGGTGCAGGAGTTGTAAAATTAATTAATGTTTGGCTTAAATTGATGTGTCGGTGGTTTAACTTTTGGATCTTTTGCTATCTTGTAAGCTGATGTTGTAATCCTGACTCATCTTGAGCTTTTTTCTATGTCAGCAATAAAAGCTTTATTTGCCTTTTAAAAAAAACATTATATTTCTATTTTTTTTTTAAAAGCATGTAGTAGTGACCGATTTAGCGACCGATTTTGTAAAAAATTTTACAAATTTTTACAAAATCGGTCGCTAAAATTGGTCGCTAAACCAGTCACTAAAATCGGTCACTAAAGCGGTCTCTAAATTCGGTCGTTAAATCGGCCTCTACATTCGGTTTCTAAATCGGTCTCTAAATTCGGTTTCTAAATCGGTCGCTAAATTATCGGCTGCTAAATCAGTGGTTTAGCTACCGATTTTTGATGGTCGCTAATTCGGTCGCTAAAGTCGATAGTGACCGATTTTCCCTATTTAGCGACCGAAAAATCGGTCTCTAAATGACTTTTTTTTGTAGTGACCTAGTTTCCATGATGAAAATTAGGTAGGGATTTTCTTTACGAATGAGCCTCAACAAGGCCTGAACTGCTCGTGGGTTCCCCAACCCACGACAATTCCAACTTAGTATTTTCATGGTTCTAGGTGGTGTTGGGACCCCAATACCACCTCGGCAATTTCTAACAGCACCCCCAATTATCCTAGCCACACCCCGGTCAGCTTTTTCAACTTCGAATTGACGAAAATACCCCTATCACCAAATCAAATCTTCCATTTCAACCACTCACCTTTATTTTCTCTCTCCCCCGCCCTCCCACCCACACCCCATGGCGCCTGATACTCCTCTCTCTACCACTCTTCCTTTTTTTTTTTGGTACAAATTTATCACTTTTTTTTTTGTACAAATCTAACAGACAAAGTATCCCCACCCTCTCCCTTCCTGTTCAGCAGCGAAGCCCCTTCCCCAATCTTCTCTCACATTTTTTTTCCCTCACGTTTCGAAGTCGCTTTGGTTTTTTTTTTTCCTGGAATCTTGACTAATACGTGAACTTAATTCACGTAACACTACGTGATTTAAATTCACGTGAACTTAATTCAGGTACTGTCACGTGAATTAGTTCTACGAAGGTACAAATTTTTTTCCATACGTGAATTTAAATCACGTATTGTTACGTGAATTAAGTTCGCGAAGGTAAAAAAAAATTTATTTTACTTTTATCAAAAAAATTTAACTACGTGAACTTAAAGTACGTAAGATTTAAATTCACGTAGTTAATTTTTTTTTGATAAAAATAGTGCTTTTAGTCCTTGTATTTTTAGGAAAATTCAGTTCTAGTCTCGGTAAAATTATTTTTTTTAAAAATAGTCCCTGTAATTTAAGGTTCTTTCACTTTTAATCCCTGTAAATTTTTTTGTTTAGATTTAGTCCATGTAATTTTAAGATTCTTTCACTTTTATTCCCTATAAAATTACAGGGACTAAAAGTGGAAGAATCTTAAAATTACATGGACTAAATCTAAACAGAAAAATTTATAGGGACTAAAATTGAAAGAATCTTAAATTACAGAGACCATTTTAAAAAAAAATATTTTTACGGGGACTAGAACTGAATTTTTCTAAAAATACAGGGACTAAAAACACTATTTTTATCAAAAAAAAAAAATAACTACGTGAACTTAAATCACGTAGCAGTACGCACTTTAAGTACATGAATTAATGTTGGGTCTTATTGTTGATTTGGGCCTTAGCTCTGCTTGGTTAGTGTACTGGGTCTTAGCCCTGTTAGTTAGTTAGTTTGGTTAACAGGTTGTTAACTCTATTAATCAACTATCGATGTATATAACCATTCATGATTAATGAGAATTACTCAGTTAGCATAATTCACTCTCAACATTAAGTTCATGTACCATACGTGAATTTAAATCACGTACTGTTATGTACTTTAAGTTCACATAGTTAAATTTTTTTTTTTGATAAAAGTTTTTTTTTTTTTTACCTTTGTGAACTTAATTCACGTAGCAATACGTGATTTAAATTCACGTATGAAAAAAAAATTTCTAACTTCATGGAACTAATTCACGTGATAGTACGTGAATTAAGTTCACGTGAATTAAGTTCTCGTATTAGTCTAAGATTCCAGGAAAAAAAAACAAAGCGACTATTTCGAAACGTGAGAGAAAAAAAAAGTGAGAGGAGATTGGGGAAGGGGCTTCCCTGCTGAACAGGAAGGGAGGGGGTGGGGATACTTTGTTTGTTAGATTTGTACAAAAAAAAGTGATAGATTTGTACCAAAAAAAAAGAAAAAGAAAAGGAAGAGTGGTAGAGAGAGGAGTATCAGGCGCCATGGGGTGTGGGTGGGAGGGGGGAGAGAGAAAATAAGGGTGAATGGTTGAAATGAAAGATTTGATTTGGTGCTAGGGGTATTTTCGTCATTTTAGAGTTGAAAAAAACTGACGGGGGTGTGGCAGGATAATGGGGGGTGCTGTTAGAAATTGCCTACCACCTCTTCATGGTTGGCATCAACATCCATCTTCTCAATGTGTCTCTTCTTGTCAGTTTTTTGAACTACATGCAGGATCCCTTCAACTACCATAACCTCCACCAGTTGTCTTTTCTTCGATTCCTTGGCAATTCTAGCAGATTCTTTGCTGTTATTGCTTCGGCATCCTTTTTTGTCTACTCCATTTCTTCCTACTTTTCTTCCCCCCTTCATTAGTATCAGTACCCACAATAAAATTATCAGAAATAGCAACAGTACCTAAAGTTTCAGCCACTCCCTCCACAACAATCTCAAGTAGCTAATTCCCCTAGGGTGGATTTAGAGTTGGGTACGCAGGCCAGCCCGACCCATTTAACCCGGCCCGCGTAAGCCTGCAACACATACGGGCCAGGCCAGCCCGTCCGTGAAATTATACAGGCTGGAATATTGTGGCTTGCACCCGGACCGCATTGGCCCCGCAGGAAAACGGGCTGGCCCGTTGGCCCTTATATTGTATTTTTTAGTACTTATATAGTATTATAGGCACTAAAAGAAAATAATATTATTAGATACAAAAAAATCCATCTAAATTTGGGCCAAAAAAATATTTAGGCCAAAGAAATTAAATGGGTTGAGTATAGTTTCCAAAAAAATTATGATGTTTTTTTTTTTTATAAATAACATATATAAACGGGTTCGCGGGCTGGCCCGCCTAACCCGCAGGCTGGCTCGTCTAACCCGCGGGCTAAACGGGCTGACCCATATGAGCCAGCATAAAAACGAACCGATTATTTTCTGGTATTGGCCCGTGTGGGCCACGGGTTAAACGGGCCGGCCCGCGGGTCACGACCCATATACCCAGCTCTAGGTGGATTCACAACCTGATTCTATTCACATTTGCTTTTTCCTTTACATTGTACAACCTCCACATCCCCTTCCTTATTGCCACTGGAAGCCTCACATTTACTATTTCCAGTAGATTAAAAAATAGAACAACTACATGTACCTGAAGGTGACTCCTTCTTTGCCTCAAAGGGAGCCTTAGGCAGAGGTGACGCCCTTAGCCCAAGGCCATAAGGCTGCTCCTTCTCCTTCATATCACTGTAGTTTCCATCTGCATCCTCTTCATTCTCTTCACAATCTTTCATTTGGTGGCCGATCCTTCCACAAGCAAAGCAGAATGTAGGCAAGCGTTCGTACCTAAAATCAATCCAAAAATTTCTATCTTGGTACTTCAGGAAAGTACCCTTCTTCAGAGGTTTCCGTAAGTCTATCGCCACCTTAACGCGGAGGGATTTACCCATTCTATTGTTGTCCCTCTGGTCAAATTCCTCATACACCCCGATCATGTTTCCAATCTTCCTCGCCAAAGCCTCCGAGCGCATCTTGAGGGGGAGTTCATAAATACGAACCCAAAATGAGACCGTATTCATGGAGAGCTCAGAGGGTTGCTCCACCCCCGACATCCTTTCCAGAATAAGGAGATGGCGGTCAAAGCTCCACGACCCAGTTTTTAGAACATAATTTGCATCTCTTTTCATGGCAAACTTGAACACATACAGGTTCTTGCTGAAATCCCACACCTCAATCGTGTTTTGCAACTTCCAAGCCTGAGTCATGGTACTTTTGAAAGCTCGAATGTTGTATAGACTCTTGGTCCAGAGTTTTCCAACAAGGGTGCGTCAGAAAACCTCATCGTCATAGAGCTCATCCTCCTCAACAGTGAGGACATCCTCCTCTCCCTTCGAGGAGCTCATTGCCTTCCTTCTCTCCATCACAACACATCACCCTTCCAAGAAATACACCCAAAACGAACCACCAAACCAAAGAATAGAGAAACAGGGAAGAAACCACCCAGCGCCCTTGAGAACCTAGGGGAAAGCCACCGTGAGATAGGAAGAGACCAGAAGAAATTGGATTAAGGCCAGGAGAACCCGGGTTTCGCAGCCACCACTAAACCCTAGCAGAGTGAGGGTTGGGGGATTTTTTTTTATGCCATATACTTCACAATCAATGTTCATCACACAAATAGCTGGCCAAATCAAGTGGTGAATGTGTTCACTAATTCAATTCAAGGCAGGGAAAGATTGATGGGCCGCAAGCATGGACCCCGGACTCTTTTTTCTATATTTTTAAAATTATATATACTAGTTTCTGTTTTTTCATATAAAAAATTGTGATTTGTGATTTAAAACGAATGAAGATAATGTGTTGATTTTTCATAGTTTGATTTTCTATTTAACATGTTAATAACGTAGTTTATTCATTCTGACCCCGTAGATGTTTGATGTGACCCTGATTTAAGGGAACCCTTTTGTCAACACATTCACTCACATGATTTTTCAGTTCATTTGGCATTAAGTGTTTTTCCACCATCAAGAAATGTAAAACTTTTTTCTTCTTCAACTCCGGGTGCTTGACTATTTGGAAATTGGAAAAGTGACAAAAGAGATACGTAAGGGCTTGTTTACTTCGTTTTCAAATTTTCATTTTCTGTTTTCAATAAGATACACATACCATGTCATGAAAATGACATCGAAAGTGTGATGATATACATAGACAAGGAGTAGCATATTTGGAAATGGTGAAAATGCTATAAAGTTGTTTTCACCATTTCCAAATATGTTATTGCTTCTTACTTCTTAGACCACAAATCCCTATTTTATATATCATCTCATTGGCAATGTGTGTTATAGCATGTGTATTTTATTGAAAACAGAAAATAAAAATTTGAAAACAAAGTTAACAGGCCCTAACATTTCATATTTTCATTTCGGAATGCGTGAATAGGATCCAATCCTTCTAGAGAAGTCACAACCATTGAAATTTCAACGTCTACAGCGTCAATGAATTATCTCCAACACTTTCTTTAGTACTAGTAGCAAACTAGCAATGAAAAACTTGTATAGATAGATCAATTAATAAAGACATGCCTTGTCTCAGTAATTTTGATTGTTGGGGTTAATTAGAGCATCAAATTAATTATACCTTACCTAGTTGGGAGATGAAAACGGTTGGTGATACCCGTAAATGAAATCATAGCTCAAGAGTGGCAAAATATGGAACTGCATGTGCTCTCTATATAGTAAAGTGTAGATGGTGTTCAGATTATTGCTACCTTGTTATATGCATACAACCATGAATAGAGTAAAGACTTGCGTTTTGGGTTCATTTGAAAATTGAAAGTAGGGGAAGACTAACCGTCACATGGATTATATAGCACTCGCTCTTACGTTAAATTCTAATTATGGGATATTTCCAAATTAAAGAATGATGGCATAATGAAGGTAGCCCAGGCCAAATGTTAGGTTTCGTTCACAGTTGCTCATACGCATGATTCATCTTTATATTGGATCAAAATTGCTTCATGCGGCCGGTGAAAGTGTTTGCAATAGGGTAGTTTTAATGAAGATATAATTAATTTTCCATCAATTCGTTTCCAAAGGTATAGAATCCTAAATAGTAAAAGTATCATCAACAAATATTAATCTTCCCCTTGTAACATTATCTTTTTATATCACAATTTTGAACACACTTTTATGATTGGTCAATTTCCTAGAGAACTAACCATTTTTTAAAAATAATCAATTTACAGAATAAATTTACTAGAATAACTTTAAAGTAGCTCATGACTCACGAAGCCCAAAATACAAATAAAAAAAATAAAAACCAAATACAAGCCTAAATTATTCCAAATCCCGTCTAGAATTTCGTCATAAACTCGCAGCCCAATTTTCACCATGATAGAAGCAGATTCTGGTCTTGAGACTAGAAATATGACTTGTAAATAATTCTCTTAGCTTTTTAACGCATCAAATTAAGAACATGTCAATCAGGTAATCAGAGCTAAAATTACGGCTAAAAAAAGGAAGGAAGGTCATCACCAAACGAAAATGAATGCTTAAACAAAAATCCTATTCGGTTCTTCTTGTTCCATAAATGGCTTGGGACTTGAATGAGACTTGGACTTAGATGAGTTAACCTCTTCTTTGTTGCAAAGTCTATAACCAAAATTATGTAATTTTATAGGGCTAAAAACATGTTTAACTCTTGATAGTTTTATTAAACCGCTAAAATGAAATGTAATTGCATAATATTTAATTTGATAGTTTTTTGAAATCTCTAGAAGGAAATGTAATTGTCTTTTTTAAAAGCACAATTTGTTGATTTTTTCCTTTTATTTTGATTGACATATTCGGTTTGTACAACGTTGTTGCATAAAATATTTATAGCATTCGTACACCAAAAGAAAAATATTTATACGCTTTCGTTCAAAAAAAAGAAAAATATTTATAGCATTCATTGTAAATAATTCCTCGCGTTGATTAATTATTTACGTAAATTATTCGTTTATAACATTCGTTGCAATTGATTGATTACACGTAGTTTCAAAAATTCATTTCTAGTGTAAAATTTTATATATTTATTTATGTATTAATATACTCAATTTTCTTTTTTTTGACTGAAATATACTCAAATTTCTGACATTACAAGTAAAAATTGTTTAAAAACACAATTTATTTTCACCATGACGAGCTACTACTAGTACTCAGCATTTCAAATATTTATTATTAGAGTTAATTTTCCTCAAAAAAAAATTATTATTAGAGAATTAATTAAGAAAACAAAAGAAGAAAAATATTTAATTTGGTTTACAGTAGAAATATATTTATTGAAAATTAAAACATTTTAATGATAAAAATACCGAAACATTTAATATTTATATTAAGTGATTGGCTTAGAGAGGCAACCAAATCAATACCAACAGCTGTTAATACTACCAAAGCATATGCCATTCATGCGGCAGTGTGACCAAAATTTCTTCCTTTGAATTCATGGCAAAAATGACCTTCACCTTCCCATTGCTTTCAAGCCTCTTATTTCCCATTTTTATATTTCATTATTTTTTCACACTCATATACACAAATAAATCTTATATGAATACAGTGCCATTATATGATGATGATAATAATAATAATAATAATAATAATAATAATAATAATAATAATTTTCAATTAGTTGTATGTGCAAAATACTAGTGCTAATGCAAGTATGCTAGGAAAAGCTTCCATTAGAAGCGTAATCCCGGATTTGCACAGTAGCAATACTAAAAGTACTCGATCTCTGGTACTTTCTTTTCAATATTCTCTGGATGGAATTCATATGTACTATCAAATTGTGGATCCTATTTACTATTTAATGAGATGGATTTCCAAAGTGGTGACTACGTTAGTAGTACTAACATTTCTGTTTACACAATATTGGACCACTTGAGATTCTCTGGGGTCTTAGAAAGACGTGGACTTTTGCCTTCCATTGCTATGTCATAAGAAGCAAATAATGCTAAGAGAGGAAGCACGGATTTAGATCCTATCCTGCAAACTACTCTGTATAACCTCTCTATCTCTCTCTATAATTTTCCTATTTTTTCTATACCCTCTCTCTATTTACACTAGTTTTTAGTACTCCAAATCCTAATTTACACAGACCAAAGAAATGAATTAAAAACAATTTTTTCAAATTAATAGTTTTAAAGATTTAAATTTTTCTCAAAAATATCACTTTTATGAACCAACCTACTTATATAAGAAATATGTTATCTCATTAATATAAGTCTCATTATAAATAAGAGTATAAATGAAAATTAGCCAATTTAATACATTTAGAAATTGATATTGTTTCTTTTAATTATGACAAAAAAAGCCCTTTTATTTCTTATAAAAAAAACCGGAGGGAGTTGTTTTTAGTGCTGCGTAAAGTTCACCGGAAGAACCACTTTATGCAAACAAATAAATACACTTCAGCTCTCCATTTCATTTGGTCACTCCATTCTCAAATAAATAACTCCTCATACATTCTTGGGCCTTGGCCGCAACCGCTACTGTTAGGTGATCTTTTTTTTTTTTTTCGTTCATAACATTGTTTTATGAAATCTGCATTGCATTAACCCCATTCCTTCCCTATCTCAATCAGCACGATACCTTTTTTACGTTATATATTGAAATATGGTGCTGAAGAAGGGGTTTGTTTCTTCATTGCATGTTCATGGACAAGACCATTTTGTTTGTTTGTGTTAAAATACAAGAGTTCTGATTTCTTGTTTGATTTCTTTCTTTTTCTTTAATAATAATGATGACTCATGTTTTCAGTGCTGCTTCTCTTTCGATTTTGATTTCTTGCTGACCAAACACAAATTCTTGAGAAACCAATTAAAACAAACTTGAATTTGAACGTTGAAACTACATCTAATTATCATGACTCGTTTGCCCCTATGGATGCAGAAATGAAGACTTTGAAAACACCTTTGAAGGGTATTGTAAACGATTTTCGAGGAAGAGCGGTGCACTATAAAGATGATTGGACTTCTGGTCTGACTTCAGGAACTGGGTAAGTTTCTTATTTCTTAATCTTATCATTATTGATGATAATGTAACAAATTAGATCAATTCTCTAATCAACACATGCTGTTTAATTACAGGATATTGGCGCCAACTACCTACATTTTCTTTGCTTCTGCTCTACCTGTTATTGCCTTCGGCGAGCAGCTTAGTAGAGACACAGGTTAATTCATCTTACATTTTACTTTATATACGCTTATATATATATATATATATATATATATATATATATATATATGTATGTATATATTTATGTATATGTATAATATGTATCAATTGAGAATGAAGAGCCCATTTTGATGGTACAATTTGGTCAACATTAATTAGTTCTACTTAATTAAAAGCTAATCTTGATCATCTATGTATGGTTGTATGGTGAAGATTAGTTCATCTTATGCTCTTGCACACTCACCTAATACACTTCCTCTATATACAATTATACATGTACATTTTGGCAATGGTGGATTGAACAATTGCTTGTAATTTGTATGTAGATGGAAGCTTGAGCACTGTAGAAACACTGGCTTCTACAGCCATATGTGGAATTATACACTCAATTTTGGGTGGTCAACCTCTTTTAGTACTAGGAGTAGCAGAACCTACTATCCTTATGTACACCTATTTGTACAACTTTACTAAAAATAGAGAAGGCTTGGGACAAGAACTCTTTTTGGCTTGGGCAGGATGGTGAGAAAAACATTTCCTACACAGTCTTAGTTCATTTTGTAATTGATGTCTAATTCTTAAGTAACATTTCAGGGTTTGTGTATGGACTTCTCTTTTGCTGTTTCTTCTAGCAATATTCAATGCTGGCAATATCATCAATAGATTTACAAGGATTGCTGGTGAGCTTTTTGGCATGTTAATCACAGTTTTGTTCATTCAACAGGCTATCAAGGTCAGTTTGTGATAATATTAGGTTAGGTATCAACTATCACATGATTTGGCATCATAGCAGGACATGGGAAAAGGACTTTGATTGATACAAGTTTTTGTATGTATTGTTCAGGGAATGGTAAGTGAGTTTGAAGTTCCAAAAGAGGGAGACTCAACATTGGAAGAGTACCATTTTCATTGGCTGTATGCAAATGGATTGCTTGGTATTATATTCACCTTTGGCCTTCTCTATACTTCTTTAAAATGCAGAAGAGCAAGGTCATGGTTATATGGGACAGGTTTGTCATGTGAATTCCTAGTGATTTGAGCCATCATTAGCACGGTTACAGTGACGAATCTGACAATTAATGTTTGTTTATTGAGTAGAGTGGCTCCGAAGTTTCATTGCAGACTATGGAGTGCCTTTCATGGTTGTGGTGTGGACAGTTTTATCATTCACAATACCAAATAAAGTGCCTTCTGGAGTTCCCAGAAGGCTCATTGCACCTCTGGCTTGGGAATCTACATCTTTACGCCACTGGACAGTAATCAAAGTAATCCATCTTGCATACAGTCACATCACTTCTTGCTTTAGTAGTTTTTGAAATTACTGACAAGTTCTACTGCAGGATATGGGGAAGGTTTCTTCAGCACATATTTTTGCCGCTTTTATTCCTGCCTTGATGATAGGAGGGCTTTACTTCTTTGACCATAGTGTTGCTTCCCAGATGGCACAACAAAAGGAATTCAATCTCAAGAAACCTTCTGCATATCACTATGACATATTATTGCTAGGATTCATGGTACATATATCTCTCTTGTATAGAGATGTTTTATTGCCATCCACATTAATGATCCCATCAGAACTAACTAATGCTTTGCTCTTGATAAACAATTTCAGACTTTGCTTTGTGGATTAATTGGCTTACCCCCTTCAAATGGAGTTCTGCCTCAATCCCCTATGCACACCAAGAGCCTGGCTGTTCTCAAGAGACAAGTCAGTGAATGAGCATTTAGGATTTGTAGCAAGTATAATCATGATTGAATTAGATATTTAAATATGGTGATCTTTGAATGGCAGTTGATCCGAAGAAAGATGGTTAAAAGTGCCAAGGAAAGCATAAGGCAGAAAGCTAGCAACTCTGAAATCTATGGGAAGATGCAAGCAGTGTTTATAGAAATGGATAACAGTCCAAATGTAAGACTAGGCCTTTAATCCTCTTCCCCTTGCCTAATAAATATAGTTTACAAATAGATAAGTTCCTAATTGTTCCTGAGCATGGTTGTCTGCAGAACCATTCAGTGGCCAAAGAACTAGAGAATTTGAAAGAGTTTGTCCTAAATGCTGAAGATAAAGATGACAACAATAAGAGTACATTTGATCCTGAGAAACATATTGATACATTTTTGCCTGTCAGAGTAAAAGATCAGAGAGTGAGCAACCTTTTACAATCACTCCTTGTAGGAGCATCAGTCTTTGCTTTGCCAGCCATAAAAAAGATACCAACTTCAGTTCTGTGGGGATACTTTGCTTACATGGCAATTGATAGTCTTCCAGGGAATCAATTCTGGGAAAGGATACTACTACTTTTTGTAAGACCTAGTAGGTGGTACATGTAAGTGGAAGTTACTTATTTATTTCATCATTTTAACACAGCCATGAAACTTCCATAGTCAATGATTTCATTGTATTCTCTCTCTTTCTAATGTTTACCAATTCTGGCAGGTTGTTGGAAGGGGATCATGCTTCTTTTGTTGAGTCAGTACCTTTTAGATACATAGTCTTGTTCACACTCTTTCAGTGTGTGTATTTCTTGGTTTGTTTTGGAGTGACATGGATTCCCATTGCTGGAATGTTGTTTCCCTTGTCTTTCTTTTTGCTGATCACATTGAGACAGCATATACTTCCCATGCTGTTCAATCCACACCATCTTAGGGAACTAGATGCAGCTGAATATGAAGAAATAGCTGGTGCTCCAAGACTAAGTTTCAGTATATCTTTTAGGGTATGCTGTGCTTAATTTTATCAATTTTTTTCCACATCTCATTATTAGGCGACGTGAGACTTCTTTGTTTCATATGTCACACTCAGATATCTAACATAAAAGCGGTGTTTTACTTTGTAACAGGAGGTCGAAACACCTCGAATTGGATCAAAGGAAATATGTAATGCTGAAATATTGGATGAGTTAAGTACTAACGGAGGGGAGTTGAAGGTCAGAGCTATTAGCTTTAGTGAGGAAAGAAATAACCAGGTAATTAACCACAATTCAATTGTTGCAATCCCTTAGAAGAAGGAAAAGATGATATCCATATACAAGTGAAGATCAAGTTTTGCAATATAAATTTTTTAGCTGCTGTAATCAATTTGTTTAGCGTGTGTCAAAGTCTTCATAGAATTTGTATGTAAAACAGGCAAACAAATAGTGAAAAATCTGTATTCTATAGTTCGCATTAAAATTTCATGTGATGCTTCCTGAAACATTTGTTGCAAGGACATTAAAAGAAAAAATTGAACTACTAAAAGACATTAAAAGAAAAGAAACTTTTGAGCTTTAGATAGATAATAATAAAATGTGAAATAAATTTGAATTTCCATCAAATTCATATTAATAAAAGCCTTCAAAACAAATATTAGAACAAATTGAAGTACTAAAGGCAGAAAAAATTGAGCACAACACATTGAGAGAGAAGAGGGGTTTAGAATGTTGGATCCATGGTCTTAAGAGCTCTGTTATTTGGGGATAAATGGCTACGGAACCATTTAAGGAGGCGTATCTATTATCTATTATAATATATAAAAACAGACTCCCAAATTATTGCGTTGACACCTCAACCTTTCATGTACCATGTATTACTAATTGTTCCACATCACTAATATTCTGATATGGCAATCTCTAGAATAGATCCACTCCTTATACCTTATTACACATTTTCTTTGCCCATCTCTCTCTCTCTCTCTCTATTCCATGTTTTCTTAAATAGTACATTTAGTTACAATAGAACTATGTAACTCATATTATAAACATAATTTCATAAATCCGTTACTCTTTGTAACTTATTACATATGAATATACTACAATGTGTTAATTACATTTTAATAATTAAATATAACAATCAATTTAATTTACCATAAATAATATGTAAATTTTAATCCTCACATCTTAAAAAATTAATGATCAAATTTCTACACAACAAATAACAATATACCACAATCCAAATGGTTTAAAATAATTCGAAGAAAAATATACAATAAAAAAGTTAATTGAAATTACAAACGAAAGACAACAAAACAATTTAAAATTAATGCTAATTAGACATTGAAAGTACTCAACCTAATATACAATTTTTGTATTTTTCACTTATTAATTAGTGTGTCAACATATTTATCCCCGACCATAATTCGTACAATGTGTATTGTACCAAAAACTTTAAAAAATTAGTAAATTATTGACTACACATTTTTCTTATTAAACCCATTTATATAAAATCAAATAAGTAAAATTATTAAACACCAAATGTTATCTGAATTTTCAAATTCAAAACTATTTTAGATGTTTAATCCTTACATATTTCAACCTATTTTTTCCATAAATATTCATTGTAATCAATAATTAATAATATATACAATTAGAAATTAACTCATTGAATGATCCTACAAGTGTCAATCTCTCAAAAAAAGTTCATTCATTATTACTCCACGTGTACATCTATATGACAACACACTATGAATCAATATTACACATGTCAATAATCATGTGGTTGTTCAATTAATTCTTTTCCATGTGTCTTTCATTTTTCCAATTCATATGCCAGGTGTCAAGAATTTCCTTCCAAATAAATCTTACATGTTGCCAACTCATTTATTTGATAATTGTTGTTAACTAGTATTGCAACCCGTGACATGCACTGGTATGTATATCTTATGAATTTTTCTATAAAATAATTAAAATATTATATATAATTTTTTTTCTAATCATTTGTAAAAAGATTTGAATATAGAAATTTATATAATATTTGATTTATTTCAATCATGGATCACAAAGTGTAATAATTTACAATAGATATAATATTTTTTTGTGTAAAATATTGTGTTTTCTTCTAACAACATTCTATATGCATTCAAACATTCAATATCTAAGGCTGCATTTGAGAATAGATTCCAATCATATAATCATAATTGTTTTTACAATATATCTGTAGGTCTGTGCTACGCACAGTATACCCTTGAAAATTATAATCATACACCTAGGATTTAGAAGAAACAACATTTTGTATACATTAAAACCTTCACTATCTAAGCCTCAATTTGAGAATAGGTTTAGATCATAGAATCATATATTTTTTACAACATATTTGTAGGCCCGTGCTACGCACGGTATATGGAAAAAAAATTAATTATTGATTTCACATTTTTGTTTTAAAAAATTTAGAGAAAAATGTAAATTAAAAATTATTTTTTCTTGTAAAATTTTCATATCCGTTATTTACAATATATTCATAGTACCATGGCGATGCTATGCATGGTATATACTTGAAAATCTTATAAATTTTATGCTAAAAAATATATTAATATATTATTTCTAGTAAAATTGTTCATTCATGATAAATAAAATAATAATATTATTCTATGTAAAATATTTAATACTCTATGAGATCTAAATAATAACCGATAAGAATATTCACTAATAGCAAAATTTGCATCCATAAGTTAAGGTACCAATAGAATTGTAAAGTGATATTAATAATTTTCATATAAAATATTCGTCTCTGTGTCATATATTTTTACTCTTACGCTATCATATTTTATTTATACTTCTATGAGTTAGACATTAGTGACCCTTTTTAGGTTTAAGAATAAAAATTAAAATAATTTAAAATAAAAATCTTATTCAAGAACTTATATTACATTAAATTATTAATAACAACATATTTCTTTTAAATACTCGTGCGAGAAGTAATTTAGATAATAATGTTATTTCATGTAATTGTTCAATCTTATAATATATTTCCATTCTATAATTTAAGTATTAATAAATTTTTATAAAGATATTAATATGTTGTGATATATTTCTATCTTAAAATACCTTAAGATTTGTGCTTATATGTTATATATCCTTTGGATTTGTGCCAGGAATGGCTATATAGTGATCCTCGCGTTTATAAAGAATTGTGCTTATATTATATTTATGTCTTAAAATATCTTAAGATTTGTGCTTGTATGTTAGTCTTATATTCAATATGTTCATATGTTGTATCATACGGCGGGTACTTCTTTTTCCATATGGTACCATGACACGTACTTTCGTGTAAAACTTCCCTATATACATATACAATATATAATATATAATCGGATGTCAATTGGAGATCATAAAATTATGATGATGGTGGTCATCAATGCAATTATAGAATTAAATGGTACCATGTTTCATATGTAAATGTGCAGTTTAATATATTTATAAGAACATTACACATCATGAAAAATAGAAAATTTCTTATATTATATAGGCTACTAAGGCAACTCATTCATAAAGGATCGATGTAGGCATTCAAATTAGAACCATCGATTGGATATGCACAGAGGCGAACTTGATTGCTTTCGTTCAAATCTTCAACAATGCAAAAATTGATCCATTCACCCATTAAATATCCCTCTCCAGACTTGCTTCCCCGCTTAATCTGACATGCAAAAGAATGTCGGCAATGATATTCAATCGTGACATCTATTGGCATGTTCATCATAAGCATATCCATCACAAAACTTGTAGCAGTTCATAAAATTATATTGGACAGGAGTGACAAAGAGTTATATTGGGTAAAAAATGTAAACTATTGAACTAAATTTTAAAGCCTGAGTACAGAAGAAAATGCAAGGAAAACCAAAAATAGCCTGGACAATTAGAGAGGCCTAATCTCTCCCAAAGGCCTAACAGAATTCCAGCCTAACCCCCATGCAACAATACGTCCCTTACAATATACTTCCCTCAGCTAACTTGCAGTCCCTCTACCGTCTCCCTCCCTTTACAACTCAGCAGTTAGTTAGGTTGGTTTCGATCAGGTGCATAACGCCTCTTGGTATCATCAAGTGTCCTCTTCATTTTGAATTTGTACCTCACATAAACCTTATCAATTATGGGCTTATTGGGCCTATTGGGCTCGAGGCCCGCATCATAATACCATCATGTTTAATCTAGCCAGTGTCCGTGAAGATGATAGTATAACCCCTAATTGAACTTAATTCAATTGGATCTGCAAACCAAGATCTTGCACCCATTTCCTTAGGAATCAGTGGTAATTTGAAATCTATATACCTTGCAGTAGCAGGGTAATCCGCCTCATGGAGTGCCATGTCATTCACCTTCATCTAAAGTTTGAATAATCAAGGTATTTCTTTAGAGCCAGAATCCACTTGGAAAATAATTGTAGTGTTGTAGAATATTTAAAATACCATGGTGAAGAAACCATCTGCATTGTACTTGTGAGGTATCTCATTCATGAATTCCTTGTAAAAAAGTGAAAGAACATTTGCATATTACTATAATAGAAGGTTGAAAACTTTAGACGCATATGGCATAAAGAGACAAAAAAACTTGGAAACAATTTGAACCAAACATTCAGTGAATAAATTAGTAAAATAATATGAAATATATAGTAGAGTCAAGTATTATAATTTGTGGCTCGAAAAGGAGATAAAACATCCTGAATTTTTTTAGAAAGTATAGATATTTCAATCTGCCACATAGATTCCATAATCATCAAAAGAGGTAGCCAACAAATGCAGTAAAAAACAATAAAGGAGTTCAACTGGAGTTGATTTGTAATGCCACAATAGTTACTACAGTGAAATACATATAGACAATGTTGTTTGTGAGAGCTTCAAAATAAAACAACAAAGGTAGATATAAAAAAAAATTGAAAATGGGAAAATTCTCAAAATTAAAACGAATTTAGCACGAAAACAAATAGATCCTATCTCCCCTATAGTATGTAGTATTTAACTATAAAAGACATAAGCCATTGAAGAAATAACAAAGAAGCTACATGGCTTATTAATAGTGCAACGTTATCAACAAAATCGACCATCTCAGTGTAGATCCTTAATTCTCAATCCATGCCACAATAGCTTCTCTGTATTGCAATCAAACAAAGAAAAAATAGTCAAATTTATGATTTGTCAAAGAAAAAATCCAGGAAGAAAATGAAAGAAGAAAAAGGGAGAGAACATCTTCTACGGAGAATGATTGTTATTTGATAACACATATTATTGGGAAGAAATATGATACAGTGAAAGAAATCAGAACCTTTACCTTGACTTCAACTGAAGCGTGAAAAACTCAATGCATTACAATGAGTTACTTATATAAAAAAAACCAAAAAAAAAACAATAGAACAAAACAAAGAGAAGAAAATCCTAATATGTACGTGTGTTCGGCAGGTGCTTACCTTCAAGCCAAAAGCTTTGTTCAAGAACAACTTTCAACTTTTCTACATGGTTGGTTTTCAAAGCTACCTACAAAGCAGTTCTCGTTCACAATAAAAAAAAGGCATAAGAATAAAACTAAACTGTGAAAAACCCATCCTCTGTAATATGCGCAACACAATTTCACGATTCTAGTGTTCCACACACACAAGAGTTGGTATTACTGAGTCTCCTTGGAGACCGTAGCCTCAATCTCACGAATTTCTTGACACAAAACTGAAGACTCTTTGACTCTGTGAGGCTATTCCTTCGGCTAAATGAAAAATATAAGAAATTTAAAATAAAAAAACAGAAATTGAGAAGCAGTGGAAATAAGCAAAGAAGCAGACAGTGTACCTTGCCATCTATATACCAGGCTTCAATGAAAAAAAAAATACATACCCCCGACCATTCTACAACCTCTAGGGCTTCTTGGACATTTTTATCCAATGAGAATGAGAGAATATTAGCAGAGAAGGGGATCAAGTATCTACGCACCTCGGGTTCAGCGAGGGGATGATCCTCTGGGCTGCCTTGGTTCAGCAATTAGTATCAGGTCAGGTGCTCAGCAAGGAGATTTGGCGACGGGTTTCATTGGTTCAACATTGGGACCTTCTTCAATGCTTTCTTTCAGAGAGAGATGCCATCAACGCCCAGCCATTATGGGTCAAAACTTGAAACCCTAAACCCACCACCACTCATCTTTGTAACACAAAATCACAAACTTTGCAAGAACAAAACAATGAAAACATGTGAGTCGTGAAGAAAAAAATGAATAGTAACAGGGACTGAAGATGCATCACGGGTTCTTTCCGGTGCAATTTTGATTTTGTTTCCAATTTGGAGAATTCCTATTGTTGTCAGCGCCTTTGTGCACAAAGTCAAATTTCCCCAGAGAAAGAGGCTTTACTCGGGGAGAACATTCGGTGCATAATTTAAGCTGCAAAGGCAATTATAACTAATGCCTTTAATGTTGATTAATTACTCTTTTATTTTTTTGGTATTAATTACTCTTTTATTTTAAGACAACAATAAGCAACAATAATCAGCTATTGATTGTGATTTAGAATAGTTTTCACTGCTAATTTCGGCATTAGAAATTTGAAATTTGTCAAAAGAAAATTGAATTGTTTTAAAGCAGTTTCAATTTGTTAGTATTTTGAGTTGAATTTTATACCGTTTCATTTTGGTGGTTAGATGCATTAATAATTAATTTTTGTTTTCCGAAAAAAATAATTAAATTTGTTAAAACTCAAATATGTTCACAGTTTATTCTCATTTTCAAAAGCCCTTTTGCAAACGGTTATCTTTAATGGATTTTGTGTTACTGTTAGGATTCATTTGATCATTTTCAGATCCAATAATTTTTTTTCCAAACGATTACCTCTTTGAATTTGGAATTTGAATTTCAGCTATAATAATTGTCAGCATTAATAATAATGTAAATTACGTTAGTATAATTTAAAAATTGAAAATAATGATTTTTTTCTGGTGAAAGAAAATAATGATTTTAAAATTTTGAATATTTAGTTAAATGTAGACTAAATTGGGTATTGTATGCTTTTTGCAAGTGCAATCATTACATATGGAAATTATATGCCATAAATGAGATAAAAAAGTAGTAACATAAATGCATATATTCCTATAGCCACCAATCCAATGAGTAAGCGACATGTCATATAATTTATACTGACAATGTATTCGACATGTTAGAATTTTCCAAAAATAAACTGACACGTAATGACACGTGGAATAATAATAAATGAACTTTCTCTGAGAGGTTGGCACCTGTAGTAATATTCAATGAGGTTTATTCTTAATTGTATATATTATTATAGATTATAGATTATAGATGTGTATCAATTTAGTTATGAATTGGTATTGGTTTGTTTTTATTATAATATTGTTATAAATGCAATAATAATTAGTGTTGACCTTTGATTAGTATTTTGAATTTGTGTACATGGATTAGCGCCTGACTTATTTTGGCGATGTGTCATGCCAGGTGTGTCATGTGTGTATATGCATTTGGGTTTTAATTGACATGTAGATGTAATATTAACATGTCATTTGTAATTTACCATATTTAGATTATTCATGATTGTATATTATATAGATTAATGAATTAATCATGTGATTTCCTTCTTCCTTTATTTGATTAATGCGTTTTAAATTAATTCAAAATTTAATAAACAAATTAAATAATATTGGAATGAAATTAATAAAGCAATTTAGTACCATTTAAAAACGAGATATGTATTACTCCCTCCGTCCCTAATTATAAGCATTTTAGGACAAAAGCACGCAGATTAAGAAAAGTAGTTAGTTGTTAATAATGTGCATGTTTTTTCAAATTTACTCTTCATTTATTAGTGGCTTGTCATATCCCAAAAAGTCTATTAAGAGAGAAAAAGTGCTATACTAATTGTATTAATTAGAGGTAGTATTGTAAAAAAATAATTAATGCATCTTGTAAATTGAAAATGAGCTTATAAAAAGAGACAAAATTTGTTGTCCTAAGGGGCTTATAATTAGGGACAGAGGGAGTATCATTTAATATTAATAACCATTTTCTAATTATTATTTTTTGACTAATAACCATTTTCTAATTAAATTTGTTATTGGGTACATAAGAGTGATACTAATTGTGATTCAACGTATGTCCGTGCAAAGACAATCGACAAAGTATTTGCCGCTGACGCTGGGCTGGGTTGAACCCGCTACGCTCTTTCGCTGGAAGAAGAGTTGGCCATAAGACCAAAAAAAAAAATTGTGATTCAACGTATTTGAATTCAAAATATCAAAATAAATGTTCCCTATAGTATCTATTAGGAAATAAATGCCGACTATATCAGGCATGACATATTAGTCTTATTTAATGTTGTGCGTAGTGCAAAGAGCGAATCACCTGTGCGTAATTTCTGGTAACGTGAGTACCATCTTATTAAACTCCAATAAAATTGTCAGCACAAAATGGCTATCTCAAACGTATCAATTATTCAGCAAATCAGTCCGACCATGATTTGCCATGGCGAGCATGTCAGCGAGTATCAATCATGGATTTGAATGTCATTACTTTGTATAGATTCAAAATTGTTTCCTATCATTCAAATATGTTTCCTATATATTTTTTCTTTTGGAGGATCTGATTCTTTTATGTGTCCATTCATTTCCTTCCTTCATTCATCCGCCTCCTCTCTCGCTTTTTTTACTCTTTCTCTTCCATCTTCTTCTTTGCACTGCCGATTTATTTTGGCTCTATTTCTTCAGCTCTTTTTTTTTCCTCCTCCCAAGTTTCAAAAACAGATCCCCTTTCCCTACCCCTGCAAAATTTATGTTCATTTTCATTTAATCTTCAACCCCTTCTAATTGAGTAAACGTGTCTGCATCTATGTTGCAGTGCGGATATGGTACGGTGCGAATGCAGCACGTTGCGTAAATACGATATTTTTACATATTTTACACGTGGTATGAGGTACAAGTACGGATACGGGTACGCACCCGGTACGGGTACGGCTTTAATTTTTGAAGTACCCCTGCTTCACTGGTCTGCATTAGTTGTTGTAGCAACTGCCATCCAAAGCAGTGCTAATGATGGAGATAATTTGGCTCCTGCTTCAATTTATGATGTCAAAGAAAACGCAGTGTTAATTGCATTAAAGATTTGTATGGACAAAGTTGCAATTTCTGTTATAGGAGTGTTAATTGCTTGAATTTTAAATTTTTTATTGTTTTTAGTGTGGCATTACAGGACCCTCAGTGGTGTATTGTTTTTCTTTCCGGTTCTAACTTAAGAAACCAGTTATGACACTATTTTGAACAAGTCTAATCAACTTAACGCATCTTCTAAGCAAGATCAATATTGTCTTGGCCTAAACCTTCTGTCAAGCTACTTATGTTTTACCATACTTCTTTGCCAAGAACATTTGAGCCTTGCAATTTATCACAAGATCTGGAAATAATCGTGCTTAATTGAAACTGTTTTTACCATTCTGTTTACTTTTATCATCTGAAATTCATTGTGTGGTTGGACTTTTCAAGAAAAAAAAAATCTCTCTTTTTATGAAGCGGGGGATGATGGATAGAGGGAGGATTTCTATCATAGAACAAGGGAGTGGGAGCCAATGACAATTTTAACCTGCACTTTTACCATCTAAGGCATGTCACACATTATGTCCATAGTCTTTTACCAAAAGGAATATACATATGCATATATCCCATTGTGACATCTATTTGAAATGTTTGTAGTTAATATATTATGATTTTAATAAATGAAAATTATCCATGTTCAATGAAACCAGCAAGTTTTAGCACCTTGATTTTTAATTTTTTTTTTAATTGGATACCAAAGTTAAAACACTTCAAGTCTCCTTGGTTCTTTAATTTTTAGAGCTAAAGAAAACAAGGCATGTGCCTAAGACAAATGTAAGCATCAACTACTGACTTGCAGCTACTGTAATTTATTATTATATTTGAAAGTGATTTCATAATCCAATTTAATTCAGACGCCAAATAGAAGGCAAACAATAATTGGAGCATACTTGAACCCAATTTTACACGTACTGCAGGGATGCAACATGAACAGGCCAACCAATAAAACACACGCAGAGGGAACAGGTATATCTGGATTAAGCACTAGGTGAACATGATTTAATGTAGCATGACTGCTAGCTACTAATCACTTTGGAGATATTATTTTTTCCATCAATTCAAAATTTAATGCCACGATTTTTTTATCTTTTATATTTGTTTCAAGTGACATAATTGGTGCTATTAATTTTTCTGTTAAAAGAATAGGATAGGTTACTGGAGTGCATTGCTTAGCAGTGTAGTAGTCGAGTAGACTCACCAATTTATAACTTGCAAAATCTTCTTTTTCATATACTCCCTCTGTTTTCGTTTATAAGCAAAAGTCACTTTTTACATTCATTGAAAAATGTATGTAAAAAGTGACTTTTGTTTATAAACGAAAACGAAGGGAGTACAACATTAACACCATTCTCTTAGATAAGAATTTTTGCCCCAAAATTTTTGCCTCGGTACTACAAAGCTATCCAAACATGCAATAGGGGTTATTGGATGAACCTGAGTGATAGGAACATGGTAGGGAGTGATAAATCTTCATCACATGAATATTTAGGTAGCTAAAGTTGAGTTTTTGCATGATGAATGAATAACTTTTGAAGTCATTTATGTGCTTAAATTGATAAATTCGTTGGTTCACCTTGTTTGTTCCTGAATCTATATTGTGCAGTGTTATGCCGGGTTTTTATTTTTATTTGCACAGGAATTAGAGCACGATCGTTGAGCAAAAATGCCAAGAGGAAGGAAGTCAAGGAGCAAAGACCAAAAGAGCAAAGCCCTTCACAATACACCAAGATTTTGCTCAAAAAAATGTTCCTGTGCGCTTGAAGAGCACCAGAAGAGCACCTGAAGCGCAGGAAATCATCCCTTGCTGTTTCTGTGCGCGTGAAGAGCACCAGAAGAGCACCCTGCGCGTGAAATTACTGATGTTTCTGTATGTCCGCGCGCGAAGAGCATTTGGAGCGCGTTTGGAGAGCAGGAAATCATGTCCTGCTGTTTCAGTGCGCGTGGAACGCGCGTGGCGTGCACTTGGCGCGCACCTGTTGTGCTATATCAGTTAAATATCGCGTTTTTCAGAAACAGGAGGACTTTTTTGGACACTGTTGAAAACCTAAAACGCCGTTGGTGAGTCAAGGAGCTGCTGGGGGGTTGATTCCTTGCCATCTCCAAAGAGGATTCAACTTTGGGAACAAGAATTGAAGAATCAATGGAGTCTCTTTCAACCTTCTCATCTTTATGGATTAGTTTTTCTTCCTTCATGAGGAACTAAACCTCTTAGACTAGGATAAGATGAATTTTGTGGATATCTTTATGTAGCCAGATTCAGAATTTCAATGCAAGTCTAATTTATGTTATTTGATCCTTTATCTCTTTTCTTAATGCATTTCGATAATTGATCACTATTGAATTGAACTAGGGTCTTAACATCAATTGAAAAATTGGGGTTTTAGACTTGCTTTGGGATCATTAGACATGCTTAATAGGGTTATAGGAATATAATTCTTGTGGTATGAGTTTGTATGAATCTTTAATCTTTGTGCTTGATTTAATTAATTTGCACCTAAGGAATTATGACTTGTTGATTCAATCAAAGGGATTAATAGGAAAGGAATTTTCATTAATCTAAACTTGTGGATTTAAACTTCAAATATTTCATAAGTTACTTGCATTGGACTTGAATTCAAAAACATAAAGGAAACAAAAGGATTCTGTCCCTAGACATTTTTATTTCTCCTTAAAATCCAAATACTTGTTTTGTTATTTACTGTTTCTGTTTTTGACACAAGTCATGAATACTTCAAACACATCCATATTGGTTCAATAGTTCAATTAGTTACAAGTTTGTTTACGTTAATTATCAAAACTCTCAATCCTCGTGGGAACGATAACTCACTTATCACTTTATTATTGTACGATTCGGTACACTTGCCGAATTCTCATCAAGTTTTTGGCGTCGTTGCCGAGGATTGTTGAATTGATTTTTAACAAGGCAAACGAATACTTTTTGAACAATTTATTTTTTATTGTTTTTATTTTCTGTTTATTAAAAAAATATTGTTATAATTGTTGTGGTGCTACTTACCTTTTCCTTTAGTGTTGTGCATGCGAGGTAAACAAATAGGTGAGCTGTTGTTTGACCCAAAAATAGAAAAGACAGCAAAGGCTAATAGGAAGAAAGCAAGGGAAGCAAGACAACAACAAAATCAAGCCTCTGCTTCTACTTCTCTCGTTACAACTCAAGTAGTAATGGGGGACGTACCACCACTACCGCGCACCTTGGGCGATCTTGGGAGAAGAAACAATCATCCAAGGACCGTCATGGCCTACCAACAGCTGGAGGCAAATGCTTTTGAGATCAGACCATCTCTGTTGAACATTCTCAAGCAAAACCAATTCGTTGGGGATGAAATTGAAGACCCAAATCAACACTTGGTGAATTTCTATGAAATTTGTGGCACCTTCATGCTGGGTGGAGTGATAGAGGGGGCCAAAAAACTAAGGCTTTTTCCTTTTACCCTGCGAGATGGAGCAAGAGATTGGCTGCACAACTTGCCTACAGGAAGCATCACTACTTGGGATGATTTGGAGGATAAATTTATGAACAAATTTTTTCCACCTTCCAAGTTCATCAAAAGAAGAGGTGAAATTCATGGGTTCCAACAGAACCAGATCGAAAATCTGTATGAGGCTTGGGAGAGATTCAAGCTTCTTTTGAAAAGATGTCCTGACCATGGGTATGATGAGTTTAATCAAATGCAGATGTTTTGCAATGGGTTGAGGCCAAATACAAGAATGATGTTGGATGCCTCAGCTGGAGGCACAATTAACAGCAAAACAGCTGAAGAAGCAAGAACTTTAGTGGAGCAAATGGCTTCCAATGAGTAGTTGTGTCAAAATGATAGAGGAACACAGGGTAGAAGAGGAGTCCTTGAGCTAGAAACACAAGATTCACTCTTGGCTCAAAATAAATTGGTCTCTCAACAATTGAAAGCTATCACCAAGGAGCTTAAAGCGCTAAAAATGGGAGCCTCTATTCCCGCTCAAGTGAACCAGTTGAACAGGAACTTGAGATGTGATTTTTGTCAAGGGCCTCATGAGAATGGAGGTTGTGATGCTAAGGGAATTTCTAATGAGCAAGCCAACTACATGGGTAATTTTCAAAAGCAAGGAGGGAATCCTTATTCTGACAACTATAATCTTGGGTGGAAGAATCATCCCAACTTCTCTTGGAAACAACAAGATAACCCATCATCAAGCAACCCTCCATAACCTCAAAAGCAAGAGAAGCCAAACGCATTAGAGGAAGCTCTCACTCAATTCATGAAGATGACTCAATCCAACTTCCAGAACATCCATTCCAACTTTCAGACTCATGAGTCTCACTTCAAGAACTAAGAGGCCTCTATCAAAAATCTGGAGAATCAAATTGGGCAAATCTCAAAGCAACTCGCAGAGCAATCTAAAGGTAAGTTTTCTGCTAGCACAGTAGATAATCCTAAGAGTGAGAATTGTAGTGCTATTACTTTGAGAAGTGGAAAGATGATGTCTGGAGTTGAGGGGAAGAAAAAGAGTGAAAAAAGTGAGGTGGATGGAATTGAAAATGAGAGAAGTAAAAATAAAGAAAAAGAAGAGAAAAAAGAGGTTGAGAAGAAATCCAACTCAGAAGAGGAAGACATTGTTATTACTGAACAGCTACAGGTGGGAAATAAGCCCAAAGTGGTTCCTCCATATATGAGGCTGCCATATCCTTCTTTGAACAAGAAAAAGGAGAAGCATGAATAGTTTGCTAAGTTCATGGACATTTTCAAAAGCCTACAAATCAACATTCCTTTAGCAGAAGCTCTTGAGCAAATGCCCATATGTGCCAAATTCATGAAGGAATTGTTGACCAAGAAGGGGAAGTTTAAAGAAGGTGAGACTGTGGCTTTGACAGAAGAGTGCAGTGCTATCATTCAAAGAAAGGTTCCTCCCAAAATGAAGGATCCTGGGAGCTTCACAATTCCTTGCACCATTGGGAATTTAAAAATTGACAAAGCCCTGTGTGATTTGGGATCCAGCATCAATTTGATGCCGTTATCTATGCTGAAGAGGTTGGGAGGAGGTGAAGTCAAGCCTACAAAAATGACACTGCAGTTGGCAGATAGGTCTATCAAATACCCTTATGGGATTATGGAAGATGTATTGGTGAGGGTTGGCAAATTCCTTTTTCTGGCAGATTTTGTGATCCTTGACATGGAGGAAGACAATGAAGTCCTTCTTCTTCTTGGAAGACCTTTCCTAGTTACAGGAAGAGCCTTGATTGATGTTCAACAAGGTAAATTAATTTTGAGGTTCCAAGACGAGAATTAGACTTTCAATGTATTTGAGGCTATGAGGCATCCCAATGACACCGAAAAGTGCTCTAGAATTGATGTGATTGGGGAGCCGGTTGGAGAAATTCTTAATCAAGACCGACCTTCCAAACCCTTAAAGAAGGTAACAGTGGATTCCATTAAGGAGATGTCTGAAGAGCTGGATGATGGGATGGAAAATTTGTCAGTGCAGGAAAAATGAAGAAAAGGAAAGACTAGTCTGCATATGGGCCATGGGAAACAATTCCCAAATTGCAAAATTCCAAAGAAGGCACATGCAAAACCTACTCAGTCCTATGAAAAGTGCACCAAGCAGGTGAGGGATGACAATGTCCACCCACATAAATTCAAGAGGAGAAAAAGGAGACCAATGAGAAAAGGGAAGTGATTTCCATGCAAGCACTGAAGACTATGGGTGTGCCTCTTCTCAAGGAAAGAAGTGCTTCAATCTTCTTTCTTCCTTTGAGAAGCCTTGATCGACTCCTTCAAACGTCAAGCTAGTGACGTTAAAGAAGCGCTTCATGGGAGGCAACCCATTGGCGGTGGCGTCTGGCGGCCCACCTTTCACATTGTAGTTGGCGGTTGAGTCGGGCGGCTCACCGCAAAGGTTCTATCTTTATTTTTTTTCTTTTTGCGATTTATTTTATTGTTGAATTTGTTTTCTTTTGTGTGTGAAGTTGTTACCATGCACCCTATGACTGAGCCTTTTGTTCCTCTATGACATTCCTTTTCATCTGAGAATTAGTCTGTGAACTGTCATCTTATTTTGTGCATGAAGTGTATGATCAAGGAGCTGAAATTTTTGTTGACATGAACCTTTTTAAGCAGCTTCTGGTAACCGTAAGTTTTGAGAATTTCAGTGGTCATGAATCTTTCCCATTACAAAAGCAAAATCTGTGAGTATTTGAGCCTAAACAGAATTTTATTTATTCTTGAGTGCTCCACCATTTGTATGAATTCTTCAGAACTTGACTCTGTTCTTGATTGCTTTTGCATTGCATGTGAACACACACACAAATGATTGAGATCTTTATTTTTGTTTGAACAGCTAGAGCCTTTGATTGCCTACCCTTGTAAATTTATCCTTTGCTAGCCCTTTTAACCCTTAAGCCTTTTTGTTGAATCTTAAGCACAATACAAGCCAATAACCGGAAAAACCAATTGTCCCTTTAAATTGGAGTTAAGAGATTGTGTTCTATAAAATTGGTTATTTGGTTGAAAATTAAGTTTGGGGTTGCTTGAGGACAAGCAACAATCTTAAGTTTGGGGTGGCTACATAAAGCATGTGCATGTAGTTCACTTCAGAAAAAAAAATGAATAGGCCAGAGGAAAATAACAATAAAAAGATCCAAATTGTTTTGTCAAAAAAAAAGGAAAAGAAAATAAAAATCAAAGTGAGAAAGCAAAGAAAAAGTTCTCTTTTGGCTTGTTGGTATACAAAGTCGATCGTAATTTGAGGGAAGTTTGTGAATTAATACAAGGTATGGATAAGAAATAATAGAGGCATCTCTTGACTCCAATTAAGTTAGCCTAGATCCAAAAAATATCCTCCCATACCTAAGCCCCATTTCACCCTTTGAAAAGATCTCATAATGTGTGTGGCATTTGTGTGTATTTACTTTCCTAGAATTTTGTCAAGCCTATGGTAGATGATTGCATTTGGCGTGAATTGAGTGTAAACAGTACCCTTTAAACACTTGAGTGGGGTGAAACACATTACCTAGAAAGGTGTAATGGGAATCGATTTGTGCTCTGAGTAAATAAAATCATTTTGGTTACTTGAGTTGTAATGATTGGAAAGCATGAATTCAAGAGAGTAGGTGAATTGATTGTGCATTGATTGTTGAAAATTATTTGAAAAGTTCACCAGATGAATTGGAATTATTCGAAATCCAACCTGTGTTTTTGATTGAGTTTGCTTGAGGACAAGCAAAGAGCTACGTTTGGGGTTGTGATAAATCTTCATCACATGAATATTTAGGTAGCTAATGTTGAGTTTTTGCATGATGAATGAAGAACTTTTGAAGTCATTTATGTGCTTAAATTGATAAATTCGTTGGTTCACCTTGTTTATTCCCAAATCTATATTGTGCAGTGTTATGCCGAGTTTTTATCTTTATTTGCACAGGAATTAGAGCACGATCGTTGAGTAAAAATGCCAAGAGGAAGGAAGTCAAGGAGCAAAGACCAAAAGAGCAAAGCCCTTCACAATACACCAAGATTCTGCTCAAAAAAATGTTCATGCGCGCGTGAAGAGCACCAGAAGAGCACCCTGCACGCGAAATTACTGATGTTTCTGTCTGTCCACGCGCGAAGAGCATTTGGAGCGCGTTTGGAGAGCAGGAAATCATGTCCTGCTGTTTCAGTGCGCGTGGCGTGCACTTGGCGCGCACCTGTTGCACTGTATCAGTTAAATATCGCGTTTTTCAGAAACAGAAGGAATTTTTTGGACACTGTTGAAAACCTAAAACGCCGTTGGTGAGCCAAGGAGCTGCTGGGGGTTGATTCCTTGCCATCTCCATAGAGGATTCAACCTTTGGAACAAGAATTGAAGAATCAATGGAGTCTCTTTCAACCTTCTCATCTTTATGGATTAGTTTCTCTTCCTTCATGAGGAACTAAACCTCTTAGACTAGGGTAAGATGAATTTTGTGGATATCTTTATGTAACCGGATTCAGAATTTCAATGCAAGTCTAATTTATGTTATTTGATCATTTATCTCTTTTCTTAATGCATTTCGATAATTGATCACTATTGAATTGAACTAGGATCTTAACATCAATTGGAAAATTGGGGTTTTAGACTTGCTTTGGGATCATTGGACATGCTTAATAGGGTTATAGGAATATAATTCTTGTGGTATGAGTTTGTATGAATCTTTAATCTTTGTGCTTGATTTAATTAATTAGGAATTAGGACTTGTTGATTCAATCGAAGGGATTAATAGGAAATGAATTTTCATTAATCTAAACTTGTGGATTTAAACTTCAAATATTTCATAAGTTACTTGCATTGGACTTGAATTAAAAAACATAAAGGTTGAAACAAAAGGATTCTATCCCTAGTCATTTTTATTTCTCCTTAAAATCTAAATACTTGTTTTGTTATTTACTGTTTCTGTTTTGACACAAGTCACGAATACTTCAAACACATCCATATTGGTTCAATAGTTCAATTAGTTACAAGTGTGTTTACGTTAATTATCAAAACTCTCAATCCTCGTGGGAACAATAACTCACTTATCACTTTATTACTTGTACGATTCGGTACACTTGCCGAATTCTCATCAGGGAGTATATATTGCTCCTTAAGTTCTCAATCGTGCAGTACCTTTGGAACAGTCTTAACAACTCAACACTCACACCTTTCCAATGATGAATTTTTAAGTGGTCGGATTGAGAAATGGTACATTTTATATGTTTAATCAGAGCCTGATGGGGAAGTAGGAACGTGTTATTGAACTTGAACTGTTGATGATGCATCTAACATACTTTCTATGTTTAATCATTCTAAAGTGCGGTGGGAAGATGTTATTCTGTATTAGAATGCTTGGTTACTCTTCTGGTTCGCTGTTTATGATTAACCATTAAAGAGTTCAGTTCATGGAGCTACCTATGTTACTGTTTAAAGAACTTTTTGAAGTGAAGATTTTTGAAACGCATATTTTCATTTATAAATCTGGTAATTTGACATGATCAATTACAAGCTGGAACTACTGTGCTTAAATTACTGCAGAGACTTTAATTTCGGTATTAAAAGCTTTTTAATTTAATATTGAAAAGGGAATCTGATGAGATATATTATGTCTTTGATAATTATTCAGTTCTGTCTTATTATTCAACTTGATTTGAAAGCTTACCCATAAAAGAGAATCTTTTCATATTTGGTATTATTAAATCAACTTTGTCCTTTTAGTATGATGAAAGGGTGGTAGGAGGAGCACTAAGTCCCGACGGATGTGGCAGTAAGTCTCAGGATAACCACTCTGACAAAAGTACTTTTGGGAACAACTTTTCATGATTTAATAAAGACCTTTACTTTATTCACATGGGTATGTCCTTTGGAATCTTATGGTTGAACGATATTTTGAAAGAACTCGAATACAGGTCTCAGACCACAGACTAATATATATTATTATTTTGCCCTAATTAAATTAAAAGGATTTTATCCAAAAAACCTCAGTCTTGTAATATTTGAAATGTCTATAACTTACGGATTTATAACTGATATATGTTGGTTCTTTTTCTAAACAAAAGAAACTTTTTACTAGTAACATAATTCGCTCAAGTATCTGAACATGATATCTGGTTATTTCATAATCCAGCAGATCAGTCTATAACTATTTATTCTTTCTTAATAACCATAGTCCTACTATATCAAATATGACTGATTAAATCCGGTTAAAGTATTTTAGTGCATGATTTATTAGTTCTTGTTCAATAACCTACTGTCCTAACGAACCAGGTGATGGCGATGGTACTTACGGGTGAGGAAGGCTTGTTTATTTTAGTAAGCTTTGTCTATGTCACTATGTTTCGTTCGCTTTCTTCTCGCTTTTCTCCTAACAAGTCTTCTTCCTCCTCTTCGTCCTCCTCTCTCTCAAATCAAAATGATTTTTCAAACTATTCCAAAAAAGTCTTCAAAGATGAGATTCGCTTTGAAGATCTCAATCAAGATCTCGACAATTGGGATATTCCCAAAATCAAAGATGAAGATCTTTACAAAACTAGTAAAGATTTCAAACTCAAAAGCCTTTGGCAAAACCAATCTGACTTCGTCATTAGAACTGTCGAAGAAAAATACAAAATCCAAACTGAAGATGAAGAAATTTATCTTCTCTCCGATAAAACAATAAAAAATCACAAAGCCAGAGGATACAGTTATCTTCACATTGGAAGTGTCCAAATCGGAATGAAACCTCTGACCAAAGAATCTCTCGACACGGCAGTCCTTTTCTGCCTAAGAGACAAAAGACACAATCAATTCGAAGCCTCCTTGCTTGGTACAGTTGAGTCCAGCTTGTGCAATGGCCCAATCTTTTTCAACTGTTTTCCTGACTTAACTGTTAGTCTGGATGACAAAAATATTCTTGAAGTTTTATTCTTGAATATCAAAATACATGGGTATCATATGAAAGATGGATCTATACCCATTGCTCTTATTTACAGGGTTCAGTATAAGGTTATGAACTCTATTATTTCCAATTTCGTTAAAACCAATTGTGAAAAACGTGGCGAAACTACCCTGTTTCTCACTGATAATTCCAAAGCCAATGTTGCTGTTCCTAAAACCATTCAGTGGAATGAGGTTACTCTTCCTGAAAAATGGACTTTAGAAAAAGCTACTCCAGCAACTCCCAAAGTCACACCTAATTTCCAAAGCATTCTGCAGCACCCGACTGGTCAAGTAGATTTAATCTTTGATAGGAGAAGTAGCTTCTCTTTATCTAGGTCTATTAGATCCAACGATGACTTCCAGTCTGCATTTTCTAGGAGATCTTTTTCAACTTCTAGATCAATTCCTAGGAATATTCCTAGATCTGAACCTGAACCTTCCCATGACGGTTCTACAATTCATTTACAAGGATTCGAAGCCACTACTCCGGTAAAGACTTCTTATCAAAGGGATGATGATGACCAAACCATCCCATCTCCAACTTACTCTTCTCTCAACCCAGAGTATGAGTTACACACAATTTCAAAAATCTCTTCTGTCTTTATTCCAGACAAAGATTTTATTCAAAAAGAATTTTTTTCTGAGAAATGGACTCCTCACCGAAGATGGTTTTTCAAACATATCCGGGGAACCAGACGTCAATGGATGCAAGATAAGTTTTATGAATTTCTTGAAAAAATTCAATACAATCTTCTATTCTTTTATTGGTTTAATGGTATTGCCATTAAAAACAATCTCAATTATCCTTTCAAAGACCCTTCTTTGAACAAAAAATCCCTTGAGGTTATCAAAAAATGGCATTTAGGAGATGGTCAAGAGGTCCAATCAGAATTACCTCCCAAGACGCCCTTTACCCTCACCAGTAAAGATTCTCCCACAACTGTCATTGCAGCCCCTTTCAGTTCTAAACTTGAAACGGAACCAATTTCTCCTAAGGATATCAAAACCCTTATGGAACAATCCAATTACACCAACCGTTATCTCCAAACCATAGGGGACAAGATCCTTGAAAATTCTGTGACTGATAACAGGCAAACCTCACCCATCCAAATGGAAAAACCATTGTTTAATCCCTATCGGATCTCGAACAATGGCAAGAGAGCTCTTCGTCTTTCTGGACCCAAGACTCAAATCAAAAAAGAAGTTGAAGAAGTTAATACAGAATTCCTCAACAAAATCAACAAGCAAATCGAACTCTGCAAGGTCATTCCTGACTCTCCTGAGGTTGAAACTCCTCTACCTCACAGGAATCCTGCAAAAAAGAATTCTGTTAATATCCTTGGACAACCTTCTTCAACTTGTTCTTCTGAAGAAGAATCTGACATTAATATCAATCCGGTCATCACTGACCCTAATTGGAGAAATCCTACTAAGCTCTATTATCCTAGGGCTACTGCTCCTGATCTTCTTTTGGAAGAAAAGGATTCCAATTCCAATTTCAAAAGTTTTAGTGCCAACAACGTCTATGAATGGAACATAGATGGTGAAAATGAGTATGGCATTACCAAAATTCTTCAAAATATGACTATGGTCGCTACTGCTTATGAAACCACTAATGATTTTCCTGAATCTATGATTGTGGAAATTCTTGTTGCAGGTTTCTGTGGTCAACTCAAAGGATGGTGGGATAATTACCTATCCGACCAACAAAGACTTTCTATCCTTAGTGCCATTAAGACTAAACCTGATGGTACCCCAATTGTTGAACACAACATTACTTTACCCGATGCCGTCAACACCTTAATTTTTACTATAGCTCAACATTTCATAGGAGATCCCTCTGTTATCAAGGATAGATCTGCTGAGTTATTATCCAATCTTAGGTGTAAGACCTTAGGTGATTTTAGGTGGTATAAGGACACCTTCCTAACTAGGGTTTACACCAGAGATGACAGTCAACAAGCTTTCTGGAAAGAAAAGTTTATTGCTGGTCTTCCCAAATCTCTCGGCGACAAGGTTAGAGATAAGCTTCGTAGCCAAAGCCAAGATTCCAATAAGATCAATTATGAGCAGTTAAGCTATGGACAACTTATTGCCATGATCCAAAGAGTTGCCCTCAAAATTTGTCAAGATGACAAAATCCAACAACAATTATCTAAAGAGAAGGCCCAAACCCGTAGGGAGTTAGGAACCTTCTGTGAACAATTTGGGTTACCCTGTGCTAAAAAGCCCAGCAGCAAACCTAAAGCCAAAACTGGTCCTCCCAGACCTCAATTCTATAACCAGAGTTCTAGGAAAACCAAACCTAAGCCCAAAACCCAATTGGACAATGAGGTTAAGGATCCTCATCAATCTAAAGATAAAATTGTCTGCTTCAAATGTGGTAAACCTGGCCATATTAGTAGATTTTGTAGGTTTAATAAGAAGATTGGTTTTCTTAACCTACACAAAGATATCCGGGACAAAATCAACAATCTTTTGATTGAATCCTCTCATGAAGAAGACTCTTCTGATGATCTTTCTAACAATTCCTTTTCAGAGAATTTTAACCAAATTCAAAATGATGATTTACCTGAATCATCGGTTAATATTCTTACCAAAGACCAAGACCTGCTCTTTGAAGCCATTAGTGCTATTCCTGATCCTCAGGAAAGAGCTAGGTACTTTGAAAAACTCAAAATTTCTTTGGCAACCAAACCTCCAAAAAATCCTTTGGTTACCAATAAATATAGTCTCAAAGACACCTTTAAAAGACTTGAAAATATTGGTCTCAAACCAAAAGATGAAGGTTCCAGTACTGAGAACATCATCTACAAAAGTGACGTTGATTTTGGAATCTCAGATTTTGAACCTGCTGATTCCGATGATGAATTCCTACCCTCCGGATAATGAATCTGCTTGAGAGTTATCCGCCAAAAGTAATTTACCTGTACTATTTTTGTCTTTCGTACTTTTACCTGTACTGTAGCAAAATAGTACTAAATAGTTTAGGTTTTCTTTACTTGAACTATTCAAATAGTATCTTTCAAATTTTCTTTATAAGCCCAACGTTTGCTCATTGTTAAGCACGCTTTTGGCTACACAATTCTAGAGTGAGAAACTTGAGAGCTCTGAGTGAGTCTCTTCCCCTTCTTCCTCTTTCTCAATTAATGTAACTCATAGATAGTTACTTGAATCAAAGTTTTCAATTTCAATTTCAATTTTCTTTATTTTCTGCAATCATCTCCGCCTATATGGCTGGTTAATTGTTTGCATAACATTTGCATGGTTTGATCTTTAAGTTTTCCGTCTTTTATTTTCCAGTTCTTTTATCTTTCTGGGGTTTGTTCCCCATTTGATTTTATGCTGAGTCCGTCTCAGTCCTACTTCTCTTATTAGTTCCTTTCCGCTCCTTTAACTCTTGCTTCCGACCCCCTCTTGGTATCAGAGCCTGATGGGGAAGTAGGAACGTGTTATTGAACTTGAACTGTTGATGATGCATCTAACATACTTTCTATGTTTAATCATTCTAAAGTGCGGTGGGAAGATGTTATTCTATATTAGAATGCTTGGTTACTCTTCTGGTTCGCTGTGTATGATTAACCATTAAAGAGTTCAGTTCATGGAGCTACCTATGTTACTGTTTAAAGAACTTTTTTAAGTGAAGATTTTTGAAACGCATATTTTCATTTATAAATCTGGTAATTTGACATGATCAATTACAAGTCGAACCATCGTGCTTAAATTACTGCAGAGACTTTAATTTCGGTATTAAAAGCTTTTTAATTTAATATTGAAAAGGGAATCTGATGAGATATATTATGTCTTTGATAATTATTCAGTTCAGTCTTATTATTCAACTTGATTTGAAAGCTTACCCATAAAAGAGAATCTTTTCATATCTGGTATTATTAAATCAACTTTGTCCTTTTAGTATGATGAAAGGGTGGTAGGAGGAGCACTAAGTCCCGACGGATGTGGCAGTAAGTCTCAGGATAACCACTCTGACAAAAGTACTTTTGGGAACAACTTTTCATGATTTAATAAAGACCTTTACTTTATTCACATGGGTATGTCCTTTGGAATCTTATGGTTGAACGATATTTTTGAAAGAACTCGAATACAGGTCTCAGACCACAGACTAATATATATTATTATTTTGCCCTAATTAAATTAAAAGGATTTTATCCAAAAAACCTCAGTCTTGTAATATTTGAAATGTCTATAACTTACGGATTTATAACTGATATATGTTGGTTCTTTTTCTAAACAAAAGAAACTTTTTACTAGTAACATAATTCGCTCAAGTATCTGAACATGATATCTGGTTATTTCATAATCCAGCAAATCAGTCTGTAACTATTTATTCTTTCTTAATAACCATAGTCCTACTATATCAAATATGACTGATTAAATCCAGTTAAAGTATTTTAGTGCATGATTTATTAGTTCTTGTTCAATAACCTACTGTCCTAACGAACCAGGTGATGGCGATGGTACTTGCGGGGGAGGAAGGCTTGTTAAGATTGATACTCTTTGGGCGTTTATTATATTTTCATTATGTCTTGTTATTCTTATTGCTCCAATAACAATTCTTCTCTTTGTTCTCATAGTACTAATCAATTTGATAGTACTAGTCAATCTTCTCAATCCTTTACCTCCCAATTTACCCAATCAAGCTTATCCAGTATAAGCCAAATATCAAACCATGGGTCCTATGATCCATTCAATTCTACTCAAGATAACCTTAGGATGGCTAGAGCCCTTCTCAAACAAGGTCGTCAATCTCTTCGTAAGAAGAACAATTCTATAAACAAGATTAACAGATCTATTGGATCTGTTGACAATTCCAGATCTATTCCTAGATCCCAATCTCAAAGTCCTGTCAAGGATACCAAAGCCAAATCTCCCAAATTTGTCTTTGACAAAGAATTTTTCAAAAAAGATTTTCATTCTGAAAACTGGACCCCCCCACAGGGAATGGTTTCTTAATGAATTTTCTGAAAATCAAAGAAAAAATATTTATGAAAGATTTCATAAATTTATCAAAACAATCAAATTCAATATGGTATTTTTCCAATGGTTTAATACCTGCTCTATTGAAAGTAGATTTAATTATCCTTTCATTAGTCAGTCTTTACACCAAAAGACTTTAAAAATAATTTCTCAAAAAAATCCAAAGCATTTTGAAAAGAAAAAAGATAAGTCTTTATCTCCTTTTCATAATGAGAACAATTTCAAAAAAGACAATTTTGAAAATACTTTGTCTGACAATTTTCAAACTGATAATAGTAAAGCAACAGCTGTCACCGACACTGTCGCCGACACCTCTATTATTAACCCCCTAGTAATAATGAGATTGTGACTTCTGCCATTCCCACTATTTCTAGTCAAAAGGATAATAGTATGACGATAGTTGATTCCAACCTATCTGCTACTATTAACCCTGTCAAATCTTTGGATATTAGTAAAGATGTCGTAATCTTTATCCCCACTAATATTCCAATCAATTCTGATATTCACAAAGCTCCACTCAATAATCCGAATTATGGTCCCAGCACCATAGATTATCAAACTCAAAATCAACTTTCCATCATGACGATTAGGAAAGACAATTCTCGTCACAATCATCTTGCACCTCAGTGGCGTAAGAAAAGTGATAATAAATCCCTAGAGCAACCCTCTGTGGACAATTGCCTCTCCGAAAGGAAGCGTTTCAAGAATTATACCTGTTTCAATTGTGGCCAGTTTGGACACAATAGACGTTGTTGTTATTCTTACAACAAGGTTTGCAAAGAAATTGACCTTAGAGTCAACAATCTCTTGGTTGAGCACTTTTGGGAAAATTGCTTGACTAATCAAACAAATACCAATTCTTATATTTGGAATAATTATTCCAATTCTGAATATCAATTAAATGTCCTCGATTCTGAGCCTCTTAGTAAGAATATTACTATTAACAATCTCCGTTTCGATATTAACAATCTTAGGTCTGAGATTGAAGACCTAAAACAAATTCAAATTACTAACAAAACTATTTCACAAACTGTTTTGCAAAATGATGAAACTATAATTTCATCGTCAAAAGATTTTTCTGATATTAACAATCTTGTTAGTATCCAAAAGTTTTTTATAAACATCAAAATTGTTATAAAAGATTTTATTCTTGAAACAGTAGCCCTTTTTGATATTGGTGCTGATTCGAATTGTATTTTGGAAGGATTAATTCCTACCAAGTACTTTGAGAAAACCACTGAACAGCTCAGTAAGGCTAATGGTTCAAAATTAAAAATCAATTATAAACTCTCTTTGGTGTTTATCCAAAATCTAACCCTTAAGATTGAAACTTCTTTCTTATTGGTCAAAAATCTTAGGAACAAAGTAATCTTGGGTACTCCCTTTATAAAATTACTTTTTCCTTACCAAACCAATGAAAATGGGATTATTGCCCAGCATTTGGATAAACCAATTCTTTTCAAATTTTTGAAAAAACCCATTACCAGAGATCTTAATCCCATCTCTCTCAAACAAAATCAAATTGGTTTTCTTAAAGAAGAAATCCCTTTTATGAGTATTGATTCTCAATTACAACAATCTGATGTTCGTGAAAAGATTAATAATCTTTTAGACCAGATTCAAAATTCTATTTGTTCTGACTTACCAAATGCTTTTTGGGAAAGAAAACAACATATTGTTGATCTTCCCTATGAAAAGGATTTTACTGATAGGCAAATTCCTACTAAGGCTCATCCTATCCAAATGAGTCATGAACTCCTTCAATACTGTCAAAAGGAGATTAAAGATCTCCTCAACAAAGGTCTCATACGTAAGAGCAAAAGCCCTTGGTCTTGTTCTGCTTTTTACGTCAACAAACCTTCTGAGATTGAGAGGGGTGCCCCTCGTCTCGTTATCAATTACAAGCCGCTTAATCAAGCTCTTAGCTGGATTAGGTATCCTATTCCTAACAAAAAAGATCTTTTGAGTCGGCTGCATAATGCCAAGATCTTTTCAAAATTTGATATGAAATCTGGATTCTGGCAAATCCAGGTGGATGAGAAGGATAGGTATAAGACTTCTTTTACCGTCCCCTTCGGTCAATACGAATGGAATGTTATGCCATTCGGCCTAAAAAATGCTCCTTCAGAATTCCAACGAATTATGAATGACATTTTCAATCTTTATCCAAAGTTCATCATTGTCTATATCGATGATGTTTTAATTTATTCTCAATCTGTGGATCAGCACTTCAAACATCTTAATACATTTATTTCTATTGTTAAGAGGAGTGGTCTGGCCTTGTCCAAAACCAAGATCAATTTTTTTCAAACTAAGATAAGATTTCTTGGTCACAATATTCACTTAGGAACTATCGTGCCTATTAGCCGTGCTATTAGCTTTGCTAATAGATTTCCTAATCAATTGATTGACAAAACTCAATTGCAAAGATTTCTTGGATGTCTTAATTACGTCTCTGATTTCTTGTCTCAATTATCCAAACTGATCAAACCACTCCATGATCGTCTCAAGAAGGATCCCCCTCCTTGGACTGATGTTCATACTAATGTGGTCAAACAAGTCAAGACACAGGTTAAAGACCTCCCATGTCTTTACCTTCCAAATCCTCAATTTTTAAAAATTGTCGAAACCGATGCCTCAGACATTGGTTATGGTGGCATTCTCAAACAGAAAACTTCTTCCGGTAAAGAGCAAGTTATTGCCTTTACTTCTAAGCATTGGAATTCTGCTCAGCAGAATTACTCTACTGTCAAAAAAGAAGTTTTAGCAATTGTTTTATCAATTTCCAAATTCCAATCAGATTTACTAAACCAGAAGTTTTTGGTTTGGGTTGACTGTAAATCAGCAAAAGATATTTTGAAAAAAGATGTTAAAAATCTTGCTTCAAAACAAGTTTTTGCCAGATGGCAATCAATTTTAAGCATTTTTGATTTTGATATTGAATATCTCAAAGGTTCTCAAAATTCCCTTCCTGATTTCCTAACCAGAGAATATTTGCAGGGGAAAGAAGTTAACCAGATTTGTCCAATATCAACAATGTCCTCCTTCCCTACGGGGAAAGGAAAAGGTGCCAAAGGGAAAGACAAAGGTAAAATTGTTCTTAACCCTTTTGATGCTCTTTTACAGGAAAAACAATCTGGGTCTTTGACCTAAAACCAATTAACAACTGGGTCATCCACCCAAAGTCCAACTGGGTCATCAACCCAGAAACAATTAACAATTGGGTCCTCAACCCAAAATCAATTGACAACCGGGTCATCTACCCAAGCACAAATTGCCGGGCCTAAAACCCGTAGTCAATCCAAACAAACTTCCCATGAGTCAAAGGAAGATTACTTCTTCCCTATTCAGACTCTTCAAGCCCTCCAACAACAGGGTCTAACCCAGTTACCAACCAAAACCTGGACTGAGACCGTCCAAGGCAAAAACACCCAAAGTTTGGACCTCATGATCCAAAACCGAAAGAACCAAATCTATCAGGCTAACCCAAAACCTGTTACAACCATTGTTGCGGGATCTTCCAAAACCCAAATCATCCAAAAACCAAATTTCTGGCCTGTTGTAGGTCTAGAACCAGAATTCTGGGACACAAATATCAACAAAATTACTTCCAAAATCCTCCCAAAATGATTTCATTTTGTCCCAATGGCCTCCAATAAAACTCATCAATTTTACCAATTAATCTTAATTGACACTGAATCTGTCAAGATCAAACACCATAAGGACCCAAAAGATCCTTCAAATATAACCCATTCAACCCTCCAGATTTTGGATATCTTAACTCCATCTGCTTGGGGACAAAATCCTAGTAATTACAAAAAATTCTCTGGACACTTTGATCCAATAGGATTTTCCTACTGGGATTATATTAAAGCCTGGGATCTTGTGATTCTTGGGCTCCAAAACAAATCTTTCAAACATTCCTGGTTTGTTTATTTCAAAACAGGTACCAGGTATCAATTCCCCAATTGGTTCTTACAATGGTGGGGTACATTTGGACCAGATCCTGAAATCCTTCCCCCCGACATAAATGAAGGATTCCAATTCTTCAAAGCAAAATATGACAAAGAAGCTGACAGTCTTCCAATTTTGCTCAATTTTTATGTTTATTTTTCTCTGTCTTGGGTATTTTCATGGCAGTACAAAATAAACGAAACACCTCTTCTTCCCAATGGCTATCCATGGCTTACTCAACAAGCTTATGTCAAATGGTGGTCAGAATTTGATGGGTCGAGAGCCTCAAAAGATGGAGTAAAAGACTGGTTCAGGAGAAATCCTAAACTTTTAAAGTTTGCAGAACCAAGTGCTTGCCTCCTCCAAAATCAAAAATCTCAAATTGCTGCTGCCATTGCCTCTTCCTCCTCAGATGAAGACATTATCAGCAATCTTGAAAACATAACACAGTTACTTAAAAAACAAGTAGCTGATACCAAGCAAAAGGACCAACCTTCTACAAGTTTCAAAACCAAGAAGAAGGCACAAGTTCTTCAACCAGCTGGTCTCAAACCAAAAGATGAAGGTTCCAGTACTGAGAACATCATCTACAAAAGTGACGTTGATTTTGGAATCTCAGATTTTGAACCTGCTGATTCCGATGATGAATTCCTACCCTCCGGATAATGAATCTGCTTGAGAGTTATCCGCCAAAAGCAATTTACCTGTACTATTTTTGTCTTTCGTACTTTTACCTGTACTGTAGCAAAATAGTACTAAATAGTTTAGGTTTTCTTTACTTGAACTATTCAAATAGTATCTTTCAATTTTCTTTATAAGCCCAGCGTTTGCTCATTGTTAAACACGCTTTTGGCTATACAATTCTAGAGTGAGAAACTTGAGAGCTCTGAGTGAGTCTCTTCCCCTTCTTCCTCTTTCTCAATTAATGTAACTCATAGATAGTTACTTGAATCAAAGTTTTCAATTTCAATTTCAGTTTTCTTTATTTTCTGCAATCATCTCCGCCTATATGGCTGGTTAATTGTTTGCATAACATTTGCATGGTTTGATCTTTAAGTTTTCCGTCTTTTATTTTCCAGTTCTTTTATCTTTCTGGGGTTTGTTCCCCATTTGATTTTATGCTGAGTCCGTCTCAGTCCTACTTCTCTTATTAGTTCCTTCCCGCTCCTTTAACTCTTGCTTCCGACCCCCTCTTGGTATATATATATATATATATATATATATGTGTGTGTGTGTGTGTGTGTGTGTGTGTGTGTGTGTCATTTTCTTTACAAATAAATAAAACAACAGTTAATCAGAATTTAAACTTTCAAGTAAAATGCTCCAAACTAGGAAAAGTCTAACTTCATTGGATGGGAGATACATTCATGGTTTCTAGAGGTTGCGTTAATAATGCCTCCATGGCTTCTCATATTTTCAAAACTCAAAGCATTAAGCAGCTCTTGGGGCTATGTTGGGTATGATTCACCTCTTGAAAACAAGATTCAAGAAATGCATCATAATTAATATCAGAATAACTATAGTGAGGTTTCAGAAAATAGGAAAAAAAAAATTGTACCTTATGGTTTTAAGTAGAATATCCCAATTTTGTCAAAAAAAAAAAAAGCAGAATATCCCAGTCAAGTGCTTATAAATAGATTCTGAATGTATACAATTTTTATTTTACAAAAATTCTACAATGAATTAATGAAGAGTTATTAAAGAAATAAGTATACTAAGTTTGACACCTGCTATCCACAAATCCTGACTCTTTATAAAATTATTTATAAGTCGTATTCATGTTTAGTTTGTAGGTCTTAATCATTCTTTTTGTTTATGTTAACTTTATCACTAAAGATTTTCTCCCATGCTTTCTAGGATGATTTGGGATATGGGATATGAGAATAAGATATGATTTTTAACTATACAATGGCAGAGATTGCCTAAAATTTTAGGAGCAACAACTACTAACTAAAATATTATAATTGAAATTCATAAGATCCATACATTATTTTGAGTAAACACCCAAATTGGTCATCGACAAAAATTATGGAGACTAATTTAGTCCCTAAGAAATAAAAAATACCAATTTGTTCCTTAAAATCTCAAATATGAGTCAAATACGTCATTTTTAGGATAATTTTTAGGGACATGTAAGTCCCTATCAGGGACTAATTTGACCCATATTTGAGATTCTTAAAGACCAAATTGGTATTTTTCATTTTTTGGGGACTAAATTAATCTCCGTAATTTTTTGTGTGACCAATTTAAAATAAAACACCTCAAAACCATGTCCTTTTGGGGTATGAGTAGTATATAAAAAAATTTGTGTTTTATTGAGGGATGTCGTTGCATCCCTCCGCTCCTTAAAAGCTCCGCCACTGTAGATATATTCCTAGGATCACTAAACCTATATGATTATAATTTTTAAGTATATATCGTGCGTAGCACGAATCTATAAATATATTGTAAATAAATTATGATTTTATTATCTAAATATATTTTCAAAAGGAGACTTAGATATTGAAGATTTTTATATATACACAATGTTGTCTTTTTTAAATCATAGGTGTATGATTATAATTTTCAAGTAGCACGGGCCTACACATATATTGTAAAAAATTAAGATTTTATGATCTAAATTTATTCTCAAATGGAGGCTTAGATAATGAATATTTGAATGTACACAAAATGTTGTTTCCTCTAAATCTCATGTGTATAATTATAATTCTTAAGTATATATTATGTGTAGCATGAACCTACAGATATATTGTAAAAACAATTTATCAAATATTTTTTACCGATCTTAGAAAACAAAATATTTTACATGTAAATTATTACACTTTGAATCAATTATTGGAATAAATAAAATGTTATATAAATTTCTACATATATTTCCTTTTATAATATATATAATATTTTAATTATTTTATGTAAAAGTTCATAAAACACACATACCCGTGCATGGCACGGGTTGCCATGCTAGTTCATTACATTTCAATGTATTAATAACATTTTAATTTTAAATAAATAATAAAACTCAATGCATTAATGATAAAAAAATAACATAATTCCAAAAGAAATTAACAATTTACCACCCAACTCAAAAAATCTATAGATGTCAATAACTACAACAAAACCAAACATAAATATTTTACGTCATTCTCAAATCTCAACTTTCCCCTCAACAATAGTAGTAACAGAAAGAATACCACATAGAATATAATTTTCAACAAAACCTTAGTTCTCATGTTGATGATTAGTATAAAAGTTTACATATTTACAACATTATAAGAATCTTCAAATCTTCTTTTGAAAAAACTGCAACCGCGCATCGCGCGGGTCTCATTCTAGTTCATAATAAAATAAAGGGGTTGCTATTTGCACCCATGTTTTGCCAATCTATCCTCACGAGTTAGTTCATATTTTTTTTTATAAAAAAATACCTTTATTAGGAAGCTAATATTTCATTTTGTTTATAATGTCGAGAAATTAACATTCAGACTATTTTTAACGTGTTGATTCGAAGTTAACTTTTGGAATACACTATGAAAGCCAACATTTTGATAAGTCATAATTTCTTAACTTCCGCAAGTTATACTATGTGTTGTTTTTTTATAAAAAAATTGCAATTGATTTTTAAAAGTGGTAGAAAAAAAGTTAAAAGTAAACTAAATACATTAAAATACTAAAATACTGTATTCGTAAATAAAAATAATAATTACAAAATAAAGGAAAAAGATAGAGGTCACTACATGGATCAAGTCTTGTTCCTCTTCTGATAAGTGACCGTGTACTAGCCTCGACTATTGCATGGCATACACTCTACCGGGATGGGGTCTCCTCCTGAACATCCTGTTTGTCAAAGCATACCTTGGAGGATATCCAACATCCTCTGGATCTTCGTCTACAAACAACAACTTAACATATTAAGTAAACGTTAAAAACAAAGTGAATTAATGCGCAAAATCATGAGTTAATATTGCCTTATCGGATTAGAATGAGTGGAATTGGAGCTTTCTTTTGCTAGGTCAGCAACCTTCACGACGACCAGGACAAACTCTGCAAAGGCCGCCCTAGGTGGATCTCCCTTTAGTGCTGGTATCAGTTTGGATGTGAAATTCGCACGAAAGGCATAGGTAGCTCTCAACCAGTCCTCCAACCACGTGATGCGTTGTCCTCTGATGGCCTTGCCACCAAATGCTCCCCTAATTGCAGGTATGCATCATCCAACTCATCGGGGGGCGTAACAAGCTGTGTAGCCTTGCGAGGATCTCGCGGGATGCCCTAGACGTAGCCAAACTGGCGTAGAACCCACTTTAAAATGTGTAAGTGCTATGTGTAAGTGCATCGTTGAGCTGCACCTGATCCATCATGAGTACTATCTGAACTCCTGAAAGGGATGGTGCTAGCAATGATCATCGTACGAAGTCCAACACACATCCTCCAACAGTAGCTGATCTGAAGCAATCCAAAATGTCGCTACCTCATCAACACCCCTGACCGGTGATTAGCGGCAGGCATGAGGCATATCCTAGATGAAATCTGTGGATGCGTGGCAGGGTGTGATGTTAGGGAAGTGCTCTAGACCCCATGTTTGTAACAAAATCAAGGATTAAGTTATAATAATAAATAATGACCCAACAATTAAAAAAATTAATCTAAAATTACTGGTACGAGGTCATATATACCCCATTAGCTGTACCTTATGCATTTTGTCAGCATGTCTCCAGGTTGCGGAAGGCGTCCAAGTACATCACATCGACATATGCAGAGCTTTTATCCACAAAAATGATGGTGCCCACCAGGTGCAGTAGAAATTCCCTTGCAGTATACGAACGATGGTCTGCTCCATGCCCCAAGTTGGACATGTACAGTGACTGTGACCAGTTGAAGCGTACATGTGTGCCTTTGGTTGCCTCACACTCCATCATGTGTGCAACCAAGGAGTTGCTCCAACGTCTCTCATACTTGCTCTATGCCAATAGGAACATGCAATAAGAGATGACCGACAATCGACAAGTGCAGCTAGGTGGATACATTGTCTAGGGTCATTTTCCGCATATATAGAAGGTTGAAGGTATTGGTCTCATTCTTCCACCTCTCAACAAACAGTAACACAAAATCCCCTGTCCACTTCTGTGTAGCTGCACTATATAAAGGGCGCCAACTTGGATATGTTGATAATGTCTCACATCCATCCATCATCGGTACTAGCGGTAATCTCTACCAACTTGCGTTCATGATTGACTACCTTGAGAGCATTACGGTCCTACAAACACAAAAGTTATGATATGTTAATTATAACAATGATTGTAATTGAAAAAAAATATAACATTTATTACCTCTCCCACCCACCCTATATGCGGGTTGCGTAATGATCCTAAAGCGAGTCGAGGATGGACATATCGATTGCCCCCCCAAAATGGCGCGGGTACCTGATACTGGTCCCTGCAGTGCATCCTTAGTTTGCCATGTTGTATGTCTACATGCGAAGACTGTTGGCCTCTGATGTGGTCCAACATGTCCATTTCTCGGTAGTACCATATTTGCACAACGTAAAAAGCATTTATAAAAAAAATTAACAAACATTTAATAAAAATTTAGATCAATTAACCAAACTCTTCCTCCTTTGATTTTATTTAACCAACCACCCCTTTTTTGGCATCCACTTCTTAAAAATTCTAAAATACCCTTGGCACCTTCCTCTACCTCGCCCCTCCCCTGCACTAGTGTTATCCTTTATTTTTTTTTTATTTTTTTTGTTGCATTTCTCCTATCATCTAGAAACTTGTTTCCCAAATGTGTCTTTTTTTTTTTGCTTTTGAAAACTTGTTTATGTAAAAATAAAATGTCACTGGGGGCAGAGGAGTGGGGTAAGGGAGTGGGACGAGGTGGGCGGCAATGTGGGATGGGGGCAAGGGGAGTGGGGTGCCATGAGAAGGAGTTGGGCCAGTGGAGAGTGGGCAAGGGGTGTGGGAGGGGGAAGGGGGATAAGGTATGGAGAGTTTAGGGATTTTAAGGGGAAGGGGTGCTAAAAGTAAAAAGTGGGAGCAAGTAGAAATCCTCAATTTTTATTACTACATATTGGGAATTGCTAAGGGTACCCAGCATTTTGCTGGGTGCACCCTACATTTGGGTGTGTTGACCATTATACCCCTGGTAAAATTAAGCCTTTTTTTATCATTCGTGTCCCTCGCAAATATCATATTTGCGAGTAGAAAAAAAACTCGCAAATATGATATTTGCGAATGAACAAAAATTTTAATTTTGTTCACTCGCAAATATGACATACGAGTGATTTTTTTCACTTGCAAATATGATATTTGCGAGTGAACAAAATTTTAATTTTTGTTCACTCGCAAACATCATATTTGCGAGTGAAAAAAAATTTGCAATACTGTTTTGCGAGTTGTGCCTAATTGTTTGCGAGTGTGTCTTGTCAAAGCCTTTGTCTTGGTCAATACTGTTTGCAATACTGTTTGCGTGTCTTGCAATACTGTTCATTAAAGGATTTGTCTTGGTCAAAGCATTTCACTCGCAAATTTTACTAACCACAATTTGCGAGCGTGTCTCTTTTTTTAGCACCCTGAAAGCACGTTTCTTTTTTTTTTTTGTTACATCAATGAGTCATTGCCAGCTCTCGCAAAAAAAATGAAATGAACAAAATTTTGTACACTCGCAAATATGATATTTGCGAATGTAAATATTTTTTTCACTCGCAAAAATTTTGTACAAAAAAATTTAAGAGACCTATATGATACATTTAAATCCAATTTTTAACTCTCTGTTGACTTTCAATTAAACCTCCGTTAGATAATTTTCTCTATCACCAAAATACCCTTTTCCCATCATTGTCATCAATCATCATCTGGAAATCTAAGTCGTCTCCTTTAGACAGTGAGAGCATCAAGTTGAACCATAATCTAATCTATTGTCTTTCTCTGAGATCCAAACTCTGTGTCCTATCGTTCTCGTCTCGCCATAGCCACACATCCTTCCGCAGCTCCCACCATACAGACGGTTCTTCATTGTGCCCGCCTCGAAACTGATGAACCTGTAATTTCCCACATTTGTTTTCAAGACCCGAATATGACTTGATTAAATTTGACCAAACCGAGGTTTTTGTTTTCAGCATGAGTAGCGTTCACTCAAATACAAGCAAGCACCGAGGTGTTCAAACCTGAGACACACCATTGTTCAGAATCGCCTCCATCACTCATCGCTCCCGCATAATATGTTATCTCACGAGAAATTTGAAACCTTTCTTCTCTATTCACAATCCCAGATAACCGGTAAGCAATTATTTGCTTTCTGCCCTCTATTCTCACTCACTCACAAATTTGCATATGTTGCTTTCGGGCTTTCATATTTGTGCACTATAATAGACGATAGATTTCATACATAAATGAGAGATACCATTTGCAAAATTCAGCTTATAACTTGGTGCTTTGCGTGTGTCTATACTGCTTTAAGATCTGATTTGGGTTTCATTAATTTCTTCTCTACGTGTTTTGCGTGTTATTCTCCTTTTTCCCCCTATCTGGGTTATACCTATGTTTGTGCTAATTTGATTGTTCTCCTTTTTTAGTTGTTCCACTTGGGCACTTAGATCCTCTAGAAGTTAGTGTCCTCAAGACCAAATGCATATTTTGGAAGAGAGCTTGAACCAGATGAGTATATAAGGCATGATTTTGGTTGAAACTAACGTATTGCCTGATGATTTATAGTAATAACCCAATTGTAACTATTAAGAGAAAATGAAGGTTTTACTTTTAAGTTCTGTTTTTTGCCCAATTTCTGACTTCGCAGTTATTTTTTAGTGGCTTAATTAAATCCAAAGGGAAATCTAAAGCTAAAAGTTCAAAAACATGCATTAGTTTTGTGACATTAACGAATTGGATAAGTTGTAATTAGAAAATGCAGAAAAAATACTTCACTAAAATGTACATTCAAAATAATGAAAATGATGTAAAAAATGCAACAATCGAGCACCAAAATAAACATTGGTTTTGTTAAAAAAGAAATAAAAACATAGTGAAAAAATATTTAAGTATGGGCTGCTTGGTCTGTTGAAGAAGTCCTACCATATTGGCAACCTCGGGCATGTTGAAAACACTTGAGGGACCATATGAATTTGGATCCATATCACTGGATATACTCTCTTGATTTTCTGGATTTGAAGAAGGACTCTTAGGAACTCTGCCTTCCCTAATATTTTTCAATATCAAACAAAAATTACATTTTATTAAGTCATTTTAGAAAATGCAAAAGTAAACATTGTGTACTTAGTAATATATATTTACCCTTTTCAATTATTTAACTTGCAACTGTGACATTGCTCTTGCTTGTGCTGAACCATGTTGAGTTTCTTTTCTAGTTGAAGATTGTGATGCACTTGCTGAACCTCCCTGTAATTTGAAAACATATACCAATATCACTATATGTGTGCACGCGCACGTTTGTGCTTTTTTTAGAGTAAAAATTATGGAAATAAAATACCCGTTTTGTATTTTTGGCTTTAATTGGAGCCCTTTGACAACTTCTTCTATTGTGTCCTAAATTTCCGCAGTTAGAACATTTGATTGTTGAGATTGGTCTTGTATTTGAAGGTGCATCTTCATCTTTTTCCCTTCTTCGATTTTTTTAAGGCCTTCCAGGAAGCATACGCAATGGAGGCGGAAGAACATCTACTTCCTCCAAAGTATTTAGATCAGGTAAAGGACTAACCAAACTAGAATAAGTTGTGATGTACTTATCTTTGTCGTAATATGCATCGCAATAATCCTCCACCCTTGCTCTTATGTAAATAATGGCAGTTGCACCATGTTTACAAGGTAGCCCACTTATTTGCCATGCTTTGCAATCACATGTGCGTGAATTTAAGTTCACTGGAAATCTTGTAAAACCATCATGCACTTCAAATAAGTTTCTACCAGCTGGGTTCACTTTACAAAATCTTGCATCCTCTACAATCTTATTTAATGCTACCACAATCCTTGGCCCAACATTTTGTGGCCAATTTGCACTAGAATGAAACTTTTTAGAAAATCTCATCATGATTTTTGCCCTCAATCCATCCACTAAGTTCAAAACAGTCATACTTCTAAAATCATCTATCCATGCATTAAGTGATTCACACACATTATTCGTAATGTGTGGACTTTTGTAACTTTCATGAAATGCATGTCTAGACCAAGTGTGCAAAGGGATATCCATCAAATATTGGTATGCATGCCTATCATGGCTTTTGATTTTTTTTCCATTGTCTTTTTGAAAATAAATTCATTTGGAGCCTTAACAGCCATCCAAAAAATATCTCCCAAGATTAACAATGGAAATTTGGCTTTGAAGTTATTAAATAAATGCTCACTGCAATGCCTATGCCATGAATTGGAAAGTAGTCAGAAATTGCTTGTATCAACCCCTGTATTCCATATGAAAGATTAAAATTAATAATTGATAGTATCAAATCAAATTAATGCAAATAAAAAAATATTACCTTTTGTCTGTCACTCATAATTAGGTAATGATTATCACTTATTGCGTCACATAGACACTCTAAGAAAAAGCTCCAAGAGTATCTGCACTCTACCTCAACCACTGCAAATGCTATTGGAAATAGTCTGTTATTTGCATCAAGTGAAACAGCTGCTAATAGCACCCCTCCATAAGGTCCTTTCAAATGACAACCATCAAGCCCAAAAAATGGTCTACAAACTTTAAGAAAGCCATCTTTGCAAGCAGCCAAACACACAAAGATTCTCTTGAAAACACGATATTCTTCTAAGGATGTTTGATCATGGAAATTCAACTTAACTATGTTGCCCCTATTTTTTTCTAACAACAGCTTAGCATATTTAACTATTTTCTTATAACTATTAGCATGAGAACCTTCAAATTCCTCCCTTCCTTTTTTTCTTGCCCTATATAATTGCATACGATTGGCTCCAATTCCATCCTTGGTGCTCAATTCATTAGACATTAGTTTATAGCTCATATTAGGATCAACATTTAAAGATTCTTTTAGCTTTTTGGCTATCCATGTTGAGGTTGCATTACTCTTCTCAGATTGTCTAATGCAAGTGTGCTTTGGTTCATAACTTTTAATCATAAATGCTACGCCACCTGGGGCGAGAGAAGCATGGATTCTCCAAGGACATCCATTTGAAGCACAAATGGCTGTCACTCTTGCTTTCTCATTTTTTACCCTCATTACGTCAAAATTCTCTTGAATTATATAATCCCTCAATACATCCCTAAACTCATTAACATTGACAAATAACATGAACCTTTCCAAATGGATCTTACCATTATCATCATACTCAAATGTTTTGCCTTTCACATTCTTGACAACATTGAGAATTGGTGGCTTCTCTACATCACTACCACTTGCAGAATTCTCACTCTCATCCATATCAATTTATGCATCACTTCCTTCATCTAAAGAGTAATTATCCTCCTCCATTCCCTCACTTTCTTCACTTTCTTCATAGCTGTCAACATTATATTCTTCATCTGTGTCGGTATATAATTGTTCAGTCGTGGGTTCACTTCTATCATAGTCATTTTTAGTATATGTTTCATCAAAACTAGTAGGGTTAGGATTTGGACTGTTAAACACGTTATTAATCATGTTTTCAAGGCTTCCCTACAATTACAAATCTCATTATGAATCTTAGCTTATACATAAATACATAGTTTATGTAACTCTAAATGCATATAAACAAATATGTATTCACTTTTCTTATATTTGTGTAGGAAATAAAGTAAGATGGATCAGAGTTAAATAAACATAGACAAGCTTCAAGGAAGGAACTGAATGGTGTTTCTGATTTTGTGTTAGCATTGTGGACTTTGGGGGTTTGGATGGAAGCACATTTGGGGGTCCTTTATTTATTTGACCTAAAGGTTAACCCACAAGAAAACAGAAGCCCACTTTTTCTCTATTTGAATTGACGCATTATTATTTATTGGCACATTATAATTTGTGTTATGATTTCACTGTTGATTTTTTAGTTGTGGAATTGTAGAAATAATGAATGTTTTAGATATACTCTATCAAATTTTTTGTGACTGAATTAGGTAATTGAATATATTTTGCTTCACAATAGAATATGTGAGCATGACCCGTTAATGCATAACCATATATTAGAGGTGGGAAAGAAGATTTAAATATATCATGGGTCCATGAGTTTTGACGGTGTTCTTTTCACACATTCAAAACCAAGAAAAAATTATGGAGCGCACCGTAAACCTATTGTTGATGTCATATTTGGACTCAAGAGTCCACAATAAATTAGACAAAGAAAATAAAAGGGTAAGAAGAAACCATATCAAATAGCAAAGACTTCCGAAAACCTTTGTAAAACTGTTACCAAAACACAAGAAGATAAGAAAGGGTATAAAGAAACCATACCTAACGGGAAAAGCACAAGAAATTATGTAGCGCAGTTGATTGTAGTTGTGACGTTGAGAAGCACGAAACAGTAATCACAGCACGAAAAGTTAAGGCAGATGGGGCACAAAATACCAGAAAGGGATGGATAAAATGAAAAGGGTATTTTGGTGATAGAAAAAATTATCTAACGTAGGTTTAATTGAAAGTTAACGGAGAGTTAAAATTTGGATTTAAATGTATCATATAGGTCTCTTAATGGAGGGGAGGGTGTGTTTTAAAATATGAGGGGAGGGGTGTGTAATATCTCTATCTCTCAAGGGAGGGGGTTGTAATTTACTCTAAAATAAAATGGTGGCTTCTACAGTGGAATATCATAACAAGTGGTTCACCCGAAATATGGGTGGACCATAATTAAGAGTCGTTAGATCAAGCAGCTCATTAGATCTTATGATACACTCTATGCACCAAATATTTTCTTCATTTTTCTCTCACTTCTCTCTTTCACCTCTCCATCCTACATTCTCTTATCTGCACCGCTGTAGGAGCCGCTAGAGAACCGGATCTGGATCGCCTACAGTAGAAAAGGCCGCAGTTGCACACTGTAGGCGATCTCGGACGTCCATTTTAGATCGGATGGTCAGCAACAAATCTAGGTCAAATATGTTGTAATCAATCTTGGTCGTCCGTTTTAATCCGACGGTGTGCAGTAGTAACTGCATGCGCAGTTACTGCAGCAAATATGCTTCCCTAGAGAACCATTGTGGGAGCCCCCCACCTGTCTAGCTAATGTTTGTGCCAGCTATCCTTCTAATTTTGCCATCATCGCCGATTGTCATCTCCCAATAATTTGATTCCATCCATTTCGTTACATTCACATAAAACACATCTCTTTCAAAAATTTCCCTGAAAAAGCTCTCAGAAAACAAAATTCTCGAATAATTCCCTGCAAAATCAACCCAACCCCATCACTTTAATTCCATTAATTCTTTCAAAGTCATAAACTTTTTCATCTAAATTGGAATGGGTATCAAGAGTTTTGTCGAAGGAGGCATAGCTTCCATCATTGCAAGGTGTTCCACACACCCTCTCTATCTCATCAAGGCCCGAATGCAGCTCCAAGGAGAGACCCAAAAACACCAGTTGTTATTGCAGTGACTGCTGAATTTTATTTTGATATAAGATCCTTGACTGTTTTAGCTTCGGAAACATGTTGTCCTAACGATATTTGATGATGTTGTTCATGTAAATTAATTTGGCGTATTTTGAATGTTAGAGAAAAATATGGGTTTTGCTTCTTCATTGTTAGAAGACCTAAAGTCCTCATCTTACTTGAGTTGTGTTTCAATGTGAGGATGTTTCAGAAGGTTGTGGCAGAACTGGATGGAGATGGTGATTTGGGAGTTGACGGTGGTTGGGACTTGGGAGCGTGAAAGAAAGAGAGATGAAAGAAGGAAAAATTATTATGTACAAATAGTGTATTGTAAGATTGGGTAGAACTGTTTAATATGATGGTTCTTATTCATGATTCACTATGAACCACTTAGTTGATGGTTCACCCTAGATGCCACCAAAATAAAATGTGAACAAAAGATTATACCATCCTAAGACTGACTTCCATTACTCAATTATTTCAATCTAATTATTCCCGCAGATGCGAGGGGATGTCTAAACTATATAAAACCACATGCAACCATGTTAATTGTTGCCTAATATTTGTACAGAAAAGCAATTATACTCAAACCTTCCCCTAAGTCAGTGTCATTTTCTTAATACCCAATTTTGTCAATCTATAAAATTTATACAAATTATTATTGCCGACCACAAAACAAGAAAAAGGAAGAAATGAAAAAAAAATATAGGCACCGATATGTAGGCTAGAAGAAGGGCACATTGAAATTAAAATAACTTGCGGTCACATGGGTTGCCTGGGATAGGATCTGACGGATAGCCCTGTCATTTCTCAGCTCCATTATTCTTCATTCACAAGTTTTTATGTACTCAGACCCCACGAGGGTATCCATTAAACCATGTAGATTTGGTATACAACATTTACCAATTTCAAATAATGGAGGGGCGATCTTGTCTTTATGATCCAGAGATCTTGGACCCAACCCACCTTCTCAGAAGATCAATTCGAACATGCATATATGATCAAGTTCAAAGCCATGTGTGTCTGGATCAATATTTCGTGGTACATCCAGCCTAAAATATGCTCATATATCTGTCATTTAATTTTAAATAATTTATTCAAGCTGTTCAAAATTAATTATAGTTTTCCCAATAATATAATTATATCTAACAATTAGAAGTAACGGTACATTGTAAACCACTTATAGCATAGAATCCACCGTAATTATAAACAAAAATTATTATAAAACATAAAATTAAAATTAAAATATCATATGACATTTGCATCAAATTTTAACGATAAGTGTTATGCTTTTGGACCTAAAAATTTCTTGTCACCGACGTATGTTCTGGACTGAGAGAGCATGTGGGTTTTAATGGCTTTGTCTTATTCTCCCCGTAAAATCATTGCTTGAGTTTTTTCTCTTTTTTATTAATTTGATACTCCTTCCGTCCCTTATCTTTTAGTGTTTTAACATTTGGCATATAGACTAAAAAATTATTTTTAAGACTAAAATATCCCTAATTATTGTTTATTTTTGTCACACTACACTTCATTAAAACATTTCCATCTTCTCATAACATTATAATGTCACGCTCACCTTCACACTTAGTTTCACTTTTTAAGGCCAATGGTACATTGCATGCGTCCCATTAAATTTATGGTCAGAGGCATTTACCGCATGCATTCACTATAGTATTTGATTTTCAATGCAAATTGAAATGTAACCACCTAGCTAGTAAATACAAACTTTAATTAACGCGTATTCTTATTTAATCTAAGGGCATAGTGGGAAAAAAAGCCAAATTATACCTTGGTTTTCTAAATCAACCAAAGATATGGGACACACAAAAAAAGCTAAAACACTCAAAGATAAGGACGGAGGGAGTATTTAACAGGGGCTAAAATAAAACCCAACTAGAAACCGCTAGGTAAGGTTACAACCGCACGCGGAATCAGCTAGCAGCTGAATATGTGTGTGTGAGAAAAGTCAAAAGTGATTCTAAAGACATAAAATTGATTTTGACATGTTTGGTGTTTTTGAGTAGAATTGATTTTGACTCTAGAATTGATTCTAACTTGAAGATAAGATTTCGAGTTTTTACGACAAAACGTGATTTTTACACATTTTTATTATTCAACTCACTTTTAAATAAATCTATTAAACATAAACATTCAACTCACTTTTTGGTGAAATCATGTTTTTTGAATGCTTTTGATCATTCAAAAAATAATAATTCAAAATCAATTTTTGTCACTATAAAACTAAACACACACGTACAAAGAAGCAATCGAAAAACCTCAACTCACTAGAGAAGAACAACAACCCCTTAGCCAAACTATCGGCCACATGCAAATTGCCTGAAATTTGAAGCAACTGAATATTGCACATCATTTTTATAAACCCTTGCAAATGCAAAATCTGAAAACCACTTCTTTGAAAATAACACGTATCGATATATCTACTTTTCTAGAGATAATTATTTTCTTTAGACTATGGAAACTCCCGTAGCTGGCTCCAATATTTACTTGTTTCGTCGAGAAACCATTTTCTTCAGTTTTAGGATCGATGGAACAAAATATTACTAGTACAGTAGCAGCTAAATAACATGTTGAACTTGCTACAACTGAATAATATGCCTATAAAGTGTGTGTATAAATAACTATTATTATTCTTAATTTATGAAATATGTATATGTTATCTTCTTCTGTGGACATACATATAAAACAGAGAAATTCAGATGACGAGGAGTATTTAATAATAGCATAATTATTATTAAGGATAAAAATGTAAAAATATTTAATGACATGTTATTAAATTAAATAATAACTACCAATAGTACACTTTTTTTTTGAAAGAAATAGTATACTTCTTATATACTACATAATTGAAATAATGAGTTTTAAAGTTATTTAATATATAACAATGTTAACTATTAAATATTTGACAAAATATATTTAAAAATAATTGGATGTATGAATTATCTAACATTAAATATAAATTAAATGTATGGATTATTTAACATTAAATATAAATTAAATGAAAAATTATATTTCTATTATTTTTAATAATATTAAAATTTAAAATTGAGAAAATCATTTTTTAGATGACACTATATATTATATTGAATACTAACTATCGAATATAAAGCTATATATGTGTGTTTGTATAAGTTAAATATATCTAATTATTTAGAATGAAGTATTTATGCAGGGTCATCGAGACTTCAAGGCGATTAAGGTTGTCGTCTTAAGTCTCAGGCTTGTTTCGTTCAATCATTACTATATAGTCTTAAGCTCTATTTTATTCCCACGAAGTCATACTAGCTCTATATGTGCAAATAATTAATAAAATTGTCCATTAAGAGATATAATAATGATAAAATAAAATATTGGCCTTGAATATAGGATAATTTTTTTTTACGGAAATAAGATCATAACATTTCTAAATCAATAATATCACGAATACAAATGAGTATGAATTTAAAAACATGAGGATTAGCCCAAGATGCAGCTGGATAATTAAGATTGTAATGATATTCAATTGCATAGATTCAGTAAAAAAAAAAAAAATCTGTATACATGCATGCTCGGTTTTTGCCTTAGTTGGATCTATATATGACAAAAAGATTGAGTTTGAAGTCTTTAATATGTCATTTAAAGATATTGTTAGTTATAAATATTCGAATGCTCAAATCAAACAAAACAATGAAGTTGTAAAAAAATGTTTAATTACTCTGTAGGTCTCTAAAATATTTGGAAATCTCTAAATAGGTTCCTAAACTAAAAAATTGTACTTAGGTCCCTGAACTTTTCAATATTTTGTAATTGAGTCCCTACATGTTAAAACATTTTAATAACTTGTAATTAGGTACCTGAACTTTTAAATAAATTATAATTAGATCCCTGAATATTTAGATAATTTGTAATTAGGTCCCTATATTCAGGGATTTGATTACAAATTATTTAAAAGTTCAAGGACCTAATTACAAATTATTTAAAAGTTCAGGGTCCCGATTAATATAGGGACCTAATTACAATTTATTAAAAATTTTAGGGATCCAATTATAATTTTTTTAGTTCAATGACCTATTTAAATGAACGCACACGCACTCAACAAAATCACCTTTGATATATTTAATTTTTAACAATAACCATGCCGAAAGAGTTGATCGTTTTTATTATTAAACATGACAAAGTTTAAATTACATGAATTGCACTAGAAATATCATTTAAAATAAAATATTTTTTAATTCTATAAAAAAATATTATTTAATAAATTCCATATTTAATATATTTTAATGTGTTTTATACTATGAAATTAATAAAATTTTATTTTTAATACATTCTTTACACATTGATCAAATTATAATTGCTTTTGTATTTTCTTAAAAATTGTCATTGTAAAATATTATGATCATAAAAATATTACTAAACTCGTGTAATAATACCTAGACCAAAAAAAAAAAAAAACACAGTCATAATTTGTAGTTCTAATAAAAATAGCCGCTTAGCGAAATTATGAAAACAAAATTTGGCGTCAATCTAGTTACCAATGAACAAGCGCATTAAATGAGTTGTATCATAAAATACAAATGAACTACTAATTTTTAACATTGACGCTCGTGTGAGATTGTCTGGCATGTCATGTCTTCAGGGCAAAGCGATCTCTTCCTGGGAAGGTAGTTTGGATAAAATATAATACTAGTTCCTTCCAGTGGCATTATTGTAGTTTTACGCCCACTTCAGTGGCCTTTTCATGTAATGTTTCAAATAAAACCGGGTGCTTGCCTGCCCTGGGAACTCAACCCAAACTCACTTAAATCTCTCTCTCTCTCTCTCTGTTTTGAGGTTCATCAAAATGCAGAAGCTCAAACTGCTACTAGTTCTATTTCTCTCAACCTGCCACGCTGCTTTGTCCTATACAGATGGTAAGTTCTAATTAACTCCACTTATTATATATGCAATGCAAGGGCGTTTGGCTTTGAATCACTTTTCATTAATTCCTTTATATTCTTTATCATCAATGTTAGAATCTGGAACCGCCATATATCAGCTACTGTTGCACTGTGATAAGATCCAACTATTCAATGCAACTGTTAATTTTTAACATTATAGAAATTAATTACCTTCAAAGGTTGTTACTTGCCAAACGTACTGTTTGTATTTGCATTTGAAATCCTTAACGTATACAGGAAAAAATTACTCTCACATTTTGTGTAGGAACGGTTTAACAAACACACACTATAATAAAGCTAATTATTAATAAAGGAAATCAAATCATTTCTCAATTTCGTTACATAGGAGTACTAAAATTCTATATCACAATAAACTGTTGCACACTTGCACGGGATTTACAAATTATGTTTTTTTTCTTTTTTTTTTACTTTTTGTTTGACTCAAACAAGATTAACTCATTTCATCGCATATAAATGCGAGTAGTATAAAAAATAAATGCTCTTGTCAATATATCAACACTACTATTAGCTTGTCGTTACGTAAAAACAATATGAAAATTGTTGTAATTAGTTAAAAGCAATTAAAAAAATGATGTGCCAATATTAGGATACAATAAAATAAAAAGCTAAATTATAAAATTGGTCATCTATGTTTATTTTAGGTTTTAATTTGGTCCTCTATATTTTATTTGTTTTGTTTTGGTCCCTTACGTTTTAAAAGTTACAATAGGTTGGTCATTTCCATTACTAAAAGCCAATTGTCCGTAGCTAAAAGTCAAATAACATTTTGAAAAATGGACTTTTAGCTACGGACAATTGACTTTTAGTGACGGAAATGACCAAATTAAAAACTAAAATAAAACGTAGAGGACTAAAACGAAACAAATAAAACGTAAAGAATCAAATTGAAACCTAAAATAAAGTTAGAGGATCAATTTTGTAATTTAGAAGAAAAAAAAAAAAGCACAAGAACAATAAGATTGGAAATATCTTCACATGGCTTACACAGTTTTTCATGTGCTCACAGCCTGCACTAACATGTTCCTTATCACATGGGGAACAAGACCAAAAAGCTACCAGTGATCTCGAAAAGGAAATTACTTGATTTTTCTTTTTTCTAGGTGTCACATATATACAGTAACTTTTTTATTTTTTTATTTATTTGCATCAAAGGGGTCACAAATTAATAACAATCACATTAAGTATTTCATACAGAATAATTAACACACCAAGTGGTTGTAAACTTCAGGTTTATTACCCAATGGGGACTTCGAGCTAGGGCCAAAGGCATCACAATTGAAGGGCTCAGTAGTGACGGGGCACGATGCGATTCCCAGTTGGACAATTTCGGGATTTGTTGAATACATAAAATCAGGGCAGAAACAGGGTGATATGCTTTTGGTTGTGCCTGAAGGTGCCTATGCTGTTAGGCTTGGTAACGAAGCTTACATTAAGCAGAAGGTGAAGCTGAATAAGGGGTCGTTCTACTCCATCACGTTCAGTGCCGCTCGCACGTGTGCACAAGAGGAGAAGCTGAACGTGTCGGTGGTGCCAACCAATGAAAAAAGGGACTGGGGAATCATTCCCATTCAAACTATGTATGGTAGCAATGGTTGGGAATCATTTGCTTGTGGGTTCCGAGCAGATTACCCAGAAGCAGAAATTGTGATCCATAACAATGGTGTAGAAGAGGATCCAGCTTGTGGCCCACTTATTGATTCCGTTGCCTTGAAGCTTTTGAACCTGCCCAGAAGAACCAGAGGTCAATTTCTCTCCTCTCTCTCTCTCTGTATTTTACTAATGAGTATTCTATATGCATTACACAGATTTTTTATGTTAATTAAAACAAGTAAAATTTTAATACCGGTCAAAAAAAAAGTTTGGGCTTTTCTTAAAAAATTGTTAATGATAGCATGTTTTATTTTTTCGGAGATTAGGATATGATAATAAATTAAGTCACTCTTAAGTGAATGTTTGGTGACGGGTATTTCTGGAGAAATAATATTTTTTTATCAATAATGTTATTCGAACACCACTTTTTTTTTGACACCATATACAACACCGTATTTTCATACTATCCGTACGGTACGGACTTGTACGGATCCGTATGGAATCCGTACGATGTCTTTTTTTTTTTTACAGGAACAGATTTTTTTAAGTGGTTAACAGAAGTTATGTAAGTGGTTAACACGAGTTGTGTAAGTGGTTAACACTGCATCTCACTTCAAAGTAGTGTTAACCACTTACACGACGCGTATTAACCACTTACATAACTTGTGTTAACCACTTACAAAAAGCCTGTTAACCACTTCAAAATATACTGTATCTCACTTCAAACTTGTGTTAACCACTTACACAACTCGTATTAACCACTTGCATAACTTGTGTTAACCACTTACAGAAAGTCTGTTAACCACTTCAAAATATACTGTATCTCACTTCAAACTCGTGTTAACCACTTACACAACTCGTATTAACCACTTGCATAACTTCTATTAACCACTTAAAAAATCTGTGTCTATTAATATTAGTGGACTGCGTTAACCACTTAACAACTCGTGTTAACCACTTAAATAACTTCTGTTAACCACTTAAAAAAATATGCTCATGTATAAAAAATAAAAAATAAAAGTACAGTTAAAATGCGGATCCGTACAAACTGCACTGCACGGATCGTTTAAAAATACGGTATTGTATACGGTGTAGGAAAAAAGTGGTGTTGGAATAACATGCCTCTAAGCTAAAATGTACGCTACTGTAATACATATGTGTGTACGACGTGGATCGTATGTGGTCATTCATCTCTCTCCGATCAAAATGTGAGCCACTAGATTAATATATCGGCTAGAGAATTCATCCATTGGATTATCTCTATCGTTGGATAAATCTAACGACTCATATTTGATTGAAGAAGTTTGGGCTTTTCTATAAAAATTGTTAATGATAGCATGTTTTATTTTTTCAGAGTTAGGATATGATAATAAATTAAGTCACTCTTAAGTGAATGTTTGGTTACGGGTATTTCTGGAGAAATATTATTTTTTATATAAATATTTACTTAAGAAAATTTAACTTATAAGCTAAAATGTACACTACTGTAATACATATGTGTGTACGTGGGACATGGATTGTATGCGGTCATTCATCTCTCTCCAATCAAAATGTGAGCCATTAGATTAATATATCGGCCAGAGAATTCATCCATTGGATTATCTCTACCGTTGGATTAATCTAACGACTAATATTTGATTGAAGAAGATTGCACGACTGCATAGGGTATCGTATCCATGGGTGTATAGATTAATTAATAGATATAGATATAAGATACAGTCACAAGATCTAAAAAAAAAAAAAAAGAGATATAGTTCATAAAAAAAAACTTTAATTTAAGCCAAAAGAGAGTCACAAGTTCATAAAAAAAAGATATAGTCATACAGAATAATTTTGAGATTTTTTACTTTTAGGTAAAAAAAAAAAAAAAAAAAAACTTTTCAAATTTCGATTGAAGTTTTTGTTTTCGGTGGTGTAGCCAATTTGCTGAAAAATGGGAACTTTGAAGAAGGCCCATATATGTTCCGCAACGCATCTTGGGGTGTTCTGATCCCACCCCACATTGAGGATGCTCACGGTCCTTTACCAGGATGGATAGTGGAGTCTCTCAAGGCCGTGAAATACATTGATTCTGATCACTTCAGTGTGCCCGAGGGAAAAAGAGCTATTGAGCTTGTTGCAGGAAAAGAGAGTGCCCTTGCACAAGTAGTCATGACTACAATCGGCAAGGTTTATGACCTCACTTTCTCTGTGGGTGATGCTAATAATGCATGCGAAGGTTCCATGACTGTAGAAGCATTTGCTGGTAGAGACACTGTTCAAGTTCCATATCAATCTAAGGGCAAAGGAGGCTTTATCAGAGGAAAGCTCCGGTTCACGGCCGTGTCAACACGTACTCGCATAAGGTTCCTAAGCACATTTTACACCATGAAGAATGATAATTCTGGTTCGCTTTGTGGACCCATCATTGATGATGTAAAATTGCTTAGTGTTCGTTATCCCAGACACCCTTGATGATATAAGATTGCACATCTAATGCAATCAAAACACATGCATGCTTGATCCATTTTGTTGAGCATATATATTATAGGATGGATGCTTGTGATAATAGGAGGGAAGTATTGTTGAGTGAGTTTACGGAGTCTTATTCATGTATCTATTTTTCTTTTTTCTATCAAATCAAAAGCAGTGAGGATTGAGAGTTCCTTTAATTAATAATACATACATTATTAATTAGCACCTATATCTTACATGTGCAAATCGCGTGCGTGTGGTGCACGACATATATATCTTGTCAAACAAAAAAAATGCACGACATATATATAGCATGTGATTTATTTTTGTAGGAAATATTTATGTATTTATCTTTTCTAATTCTATCAAATTTAATGCAAGCAAATGCAACGAGAATTGACGGTTCTTTTATTTAGTTAATAAATAATAGTGATGATATCTGTTGCAAAAGTATTTAATTGCACGAATCCTAAGAATCCATGAAGGGCGAGCCAATCGCTATCTGATGGGTCTGAGGGTAAGCTTCAACGTGAACTATATATATCCCATAGTTTATATCAGGAAGAGCTACCCTGTGGTTTCAGCGGTCAATGGATACAGTGACACATGTGACTATCGTGAAAAAATATAAGAAAAAATGCAACACCAATCGTGGAAGTCCATCACAAAGGTGGTATCATGTGTCAAGTTTTTTTTTTGAACGATAATACGAACACATTGGTTTTGTTTGAAGAAACATGTGAAAATCCTCAAAACACTACCTACCAAACAGTGACAACAAGAATCATTTGCGCTAATGTATATGAAAAGTGGCGGAGCCTTTCATACCCATGAGGTAGCCATGGCTACCAAAAAAAAAAAATTAATGTAGACATGTTATATGTATTGTTAGTTTAGCCCCCAAAAATATATATTGTTATTAGAATAATTACAAACTTTGGGTAGAGAGAAGGGTTCCCAAGTCGACCCTAAGAATCAAGTATAAATTGACTACAATCAAGTGTTTCTACTTGTATTATCTTTTGAGTTCACAGAGAGAGCAATCTTTTTTTTTTACCTTCAAAAAATATGCACAAGTTTAACAAATGAAGTTCATGGTGCCTATAAAAAAAATTTACTCTTTATATTTGGCCTCGTCATAAAAATTGAGCTAGCTCTGCCACTGTATATGAAAGTGCACAATTAGATCTATAATGCCAAAGTGGACAACTAATCTCGCAAATCCAATTTGCTAGCTCTGGAAACCCAGAAGGTCAGTGTGGTTCTTTGAAAAAAGGCCCTTGGAAGCTACAGATAGCCAATATGTGGTGGAAGCTGTTGGGGTAAAACCCAGAATGTCAAGAAGAGATGATACACACACACACAGTTACTCTCTGGGATGAAGAGAAAAAGTTGAAAATTGTATATTCACTCTGATCAATGAATATTTATTGCTACAACGGAATACTGCTAACCATATACTAACAATGCTGTTAACAGCTTTTACAAGAAAAACTAACATAACAGAAAAACAAAAACGGTTAGGGACTAATGGCCCTATAGTCCTTTAATCAATCTCGACAACGAACAGGCCCAACTCGACAACGAGCAGAACCAACCAACTCGACAACGAGCAGAACCAACTCGACAACGAACAGGCCCAATATGATTTGGATTATATCACAATACTACCCCTTAATTCAAATCATCAAAACATATAACACCTAGTCCTACTCTAAGCTTCAGAAATCGATCAACTCTGACAGCTTTTGTGAGCACATCCGCAAGCTGTTCTTCAGTAGGACAGTAGCATAGCTGTATCCTCCCTTTATTCACCTGCTCCCTGAGAAAGTGAAACCGGGTTTCAATGTGTTTACTTCTCCCATGAGAAATGGGATTCCTTGCAAGATTTATTGCAGACTTATTATCAATCTGCAGCATCAGTGGTCTCTTCATTTCAATCTTTAACTCCTCCAAAGAATGAGCTTAACCAGTTTACTTGGCATGCAAAGATATGAACTCGCAATATACTCGCTTCACACGTTATGAGGGTCAGAATAGTCGCTTGGAGCACCATGAGATTGGTGCTCCTGGAACTTAAACATGTAACCTCAAGTGCTTCTTCGATCTTCTTTGTCACCACACCAATCCGAGTCCGAGTACCCTACTAGCTCTGTGGTTTCTTTCTCACATTTGTTTGGAAACATCACCCATAATTGAGTGTTCCTTTCACATACCTCATCACTCTCTTTGCAAAGAAGAAAGTGAGGCTTTCTCGGTCGACCATAAACCTCGCTGAGCACTCCCACAAAGATAGCATATGTCAGTCCGGTATTGCACAAATACCTCAAGCATCCAACTACTTGCTTATACATTGTTGAATCAACCTTCTCCTCTTCACAGACTTTCCACTTTTGTGTTTGCCTCTGCTTTGGAGTTCTTGAATTGCAATCTAACATATCAAACCTTTTCAAAATTTCTTTGGCATACTTCAACCGATGCATAACCACTCCTTTCTCACCACAAAAATTCTAATCCCGGGAAGTATGACACTCTTCCTAGATTAGTCATTTCAAACTCCTTCATCATCAAGGTCTTGAACTTCTCAATTTCATCCAGATGACTCCTGTGACAAGTAGGTCATCTACATAAAGACAAACCAACACAACTTTGGTACTATCCTTCTTCAACACATATACACCAAATTCCACAAAGGCATTTCTTGAACCCAAGTTGAATGAGGAACTTATCTATCCTTCTATTCCATGCCCTTGGGGCTTGTTTCACCCATGTAGGGCCTTGTACAATCTATACACCATCCTCTCCTTGCCTTTTATCTCAAATCCTGGTGGTTGATTTACAAACACAGTCTCTTCCAATGGCCCATTAAGAAATGCTGATTTTACATCCATATGAGTTAGTGTCCAACCCTTGCAACAAGCTAAGGCTACCACCAATCTCACTGTTTCATGTCTTGCAACTGGAGCAAATACCTCCTGATAATCCAACCCAGGTTTCTGTAGGAATCCCCTGGCAACCAACCTGGCTTTGTGTTTCAAAATGCTTCCATCTGGATTGAGTTTCAACTTGAAAATCCACTTCACTCCAATCGGTCTCTTGCCAACAGGAAGTTCAGTGAGTTCCCAAGTTTTATTCCTTTCAATGGCCTTCAATTCCTCTATCATGGCAGCCTTCCACTCTTTCTTTTTCACTGCCTCATTGAAGTCTATTGGCTCAGCATCAGCCATTAAGGCAAAATGAATCAACTCACCTTCATTATTGACTGCAGTATCTGGTAACAAATCACAATCTGCCAACCTTCTAGGCATTGTCTTAGCCCTTTGTGGTCTAGACTCTCTTCTATCTTCATTATCTGACTCTTCAGACAAGTACTCAGCCGCTGTATGTTCTTCTACATCATCACATCACCGCCGATTCAAAAACACCACCGTCACGTGCATCACTACCCCTGTCTTCCAATCCCAGGTTTCTTCTTCTTTCACCAGGACATCTCTACTAATGGCAATTGAATGTGTCTTTGGGTTGTACAGTCTATAAGCACCAGTGGCATGGTAGCCAACTAGCACCATAATTTCACTTTTATCCTGGAGTTTGCTCCTCTTTGCATCAGGAATGTGTTTAAAACACAATGACCCGAAAACTCTCAAATGGGCAACTGATGGCTTCTTTCCACTCCAGACTTCAAGGGGAACTTTCATCTTCAACTTCTTAGTTGGACACCTATTGAGTACATAAGCTGCAGCAGTCACAGCTTCACCCCAAAATCTATGAGGCATTCCCTTTTGCTTCAACAAGCTTCTAGCCATATCAAGCAAGGACCTGTTCCTCCTTTCTGCCAAAGCATTGTGCTGTGGTGTATAAGGTGGTGTGACTTCATGTACAATTCCTTGCCTTTCACAGAACTCCTCAAATTCACTTGAGGTGTACTCTCCACCTCCATCTGTTCTGATTATTTTGACCATCTTGTCACTTTGTCTTTCAACCATGGCTTTAAACTTCTTGAAAACCTCCAATGCTTCACTCTTAAACTTGATTAAATACAACCAAATCATTCTGGTGTATTCATCAACAAAGGAGATGAAGTATTTATTCCCACCAAGTGAAGGAACCTCCAATGGTCCACATATATCCGAGTATACTACCTGCAGGTCGCTTTGCTCTCATTTGAATTTCACGCAAAGGTCGCCTACTCTGCTTGCCCCTCATGCAGATTTCACATGACTTCTCAGGAATTACAAGTTTAGGAATACCTAGCACCAATTCCTTTTCACCCAAATGCTTCAAACTTCAAATTCAAGTGACCATATCTTTTGTGCCATAACCATTTCTGGCGATCGTAGTGGTGGTCGACAAGCACCGCACACCGCTGCCTTTATACTACATTTGAAAGTTCTGTTCTTGGCCAAAGAAGACTTCAGAATCAATTTGTTTGCTGCATCAAACAGCTGCAGCATTCCATCTTTCATTATCACTGAGAAGCCCTTTTCTACAAGTTGTCCCACACTCATCAAATTGCACTTCATGCTTGGAACAAACATCACATTTTCGATTACTGCAGCCCTGCCATTTCTTCTCTCGATTACAATGTTCCCCATGCCTTCAGCTTGCAAGCTCTTGCTATCTGCAAGCCTAACACTGGTCTTCTTGCTCGAGTCAAACTTAATCAGCCAATATTTGTGCCCTGTCATGTGGTTTGAACATCCTGTGTCCAAGTACCATTCTTCTTCAGCTACATTCACATCACAAGTGGTCGCCATGAGCATTACTGGCTCACTGTCTGAATCTTCATTTGCCATATTAGCCTCCTCTTCATCATTCTTTGCCTTCTTGCCTTTACCATGCCAACAATCCTTGGCATAATGGCCATATTTTTCACAGTTAAAACACTGAATCCTTTTCTTATCAACCACCTTTTTCTTGCCAAGATTCGAGTTAAACCCTCCTCCCTTCATTGAGGATTCAGGTTTGTCCTCAACCTTGCTTGAATCTTTGCTGTTTTGCCAACCTCCTCCCTTATTGAACTTACCCTTTCCTTTGTATCCCTTCTTGTCAAATTTCCCTTTCTCCCCTTTACCGACCACCTGAGCCGAAAGGGCTTGATCCACCTTTCTTTCAGCCCCACGATCAATAACTCTGAGTTCATGAGCCTCTAAAGAGCCTTGAAGCTCTTCAATGGTCATTTCACTCACATCTTTCGATTCTTCTATTGCAACAACAATAAAATCGAATTGAGGGGTTAGGGTTCTCATTACCTTTTCAGCCAGCATCTGATCCGTGACTGTCTCACCGCAAGCCTTCATTTGGTTAGTCAGGGTCACCAATCTTGTGATGTACTCGGCCACCTTTTCTTCGTTTTCCATGTGCATCAATTCATATTGTCTCCTCAAAGACTGCAACCGCACCTTCTTGACCTTGACTCCTCCTGTATAGCATTTAACCAACGCATCCCATGCTGCCTTCAACGTATTTGCAGTGGCAATCTTCTCAAAGTTGCTTGCATCGACACACTGATGAATGTACCACAATGCTTTGAAATCTTTCTTCTTTGCATTGTTGTAGGTTGTCCTCTGGGCCTCTGTTGGATTCGCACCAAGCTCCTCATAGCCACCCATCACAATCTCTGTGAATTCATGGGCGCCGAACAATACCTTCATTTGTACATTCCATCGCTCCCAGTTCTTTCCATCAAGAACCAGCAAGTTCATCGGGAAGTGGCCTCCATTACCGGTCGCCATTGTTGCTTACTCTCAGGATCAATTCTCTCTCGCTCTTGATACCAGTTTGTTGGGGTAAAACCCAGAATGTCAAGAAGAGATGATACACACACACACAGTTACTCTCTGGGATGAAGAGAAAAAGTGAAAAATTGTATATTCACTCTGATCAATGAATATTTATTGCTACAACAGAATACTGCTAACCATATACTAACAATGCTGTTAACAGCTTTTACAAGAAAAACTAACATAACAGAAAAACAAAAACAGTTAGGGACTAATGGCCCTATAGTCCTTTAATCAATCTCGACAACGAACAGGCCCAACTCGACAACGAGCAGAACCAACCAACTCGACAACGAGCAGAACCAACTCGACAACGAACAGGCCCAATATGATTTGGATTATATCACAATAGAAGCAGCATGCATAATAAAAAATAGTTGTGTATTTACGGTAACAAAAGAAGCATTTGGTGTAACGCTGTCGTAACGAGTGTTAACAACAGTATAGTTAGATTAGTCGTGCAGGCAATATGTTAAGACAATCTTTTCTACAATTCAAAGTCAAAAATAAAATGTTCAAATGTACAAATTTTTAACGAGTAAAATTTTATATGAAGAAAATATTCATCTAACTTCTTTTAAAGAGAATAAGATAACACATTGTCAATTAAAATTTCAATGATTAGTAAAATATTTTCATGGATATTTTATTTTAAATTACAAAATAAAAATATTCAACCATAATAAATTTGGCCCAGTGATGTGCGAGAAGAGACGACGTGTAGTGAATTTTAAGGAACAAGTGATTTCTCTTGCTCAAAATATAATTATAAAATTAACATGAACCAACCATGATTTTGGCTCAGTGGTGTGCGAAAAGAGATGACGAAAACAACAACAAATGAGAGAAGTAATAATGCGTAAATTTTTATATGAAGAAATATTCATTTTACTTATTTATTTTTTAACGGGAATAAGATAATACATTGTCAATTAAAATTTCAATAATCAGTAAAATAATTTTATAGATATATTATTTTAAACTATAAACTAAAAATATACAGCCATCATAAAATAGAAGAGACGAAAGGGGTAAGGTACGGTAATTTTAACTTGAAGAAAGTATTTTTCTTGTTTATTTAACTTTTAAATAAGAATAGAATAATATACTAAATAGCGTTTCAATAATTACTATTTTAAGACGAAAGAGTACAAGCTTTATTTTTTAAGCTCCTCCGTCAAACATAAATGTATTATTTCAATTTGAAGCACCCGGTACCTAAAACTAAGCTAATATAATTACGAGGATGAACCAAATTTGGTAATTCATTAACAAGTTCCTTCGCGCTATTTGGTATATATTTCCATTAACAGAATAACAAATTTTCCGTGTGCGTCATCCTTCTCATAGGCAATTGGATAGGCAAGGAAAAATGCCAAAGGAGTTATAGGGCATTATGCCCATATTTGGTGAGCGCTTATCCATTCTTACGTGTCTTTTTGTAGTTACCAACTCGCATAATTCACTTCAGTTACGAAGAACCTAATTTAGTTATTGATTGGTTGTTTCAACTAATCAATGTTCCTATATAAGTCATGCGCTCTCTTACAATGTTGCAATAACAAAAACTGAATAATCATACATGATTACAATGGGTTCTTTACCCCGTGTTGGAGTTCTGTTATTGGTTCTAACTATGTTATACTCATGCCTCGCCATAGAGGTTACCTATGATGCAAATGCTCTCATTATCAATGGAGAAAGGCGTCTTATTTTTTCTGGTGCAATCCATTATCCGCGAAGCACTGTGGAGATGTGGCCTGACCTTATTCAAAAGGCCAAGGATGGTGGCCTTGATTCCATTGAAACTTACATATTTTGGGATCGTCATGAACCTGTTCGGCGTGAATATAATTTCTCAGGAAATTTGGATTTTATCAAATTTTTCAAGCTTATCCAAGAAGCTGGACTATATGCCATTTTAAGGATTGGTCCTTATGTTTGTGCGGAATGGAACTATGGAGGCTTCCCATTGTGGTTGCACAATATGCCCGGGATTGAGCTGAGAACCGATAACCCGGTTTACAAGAATGAAATGCAAATTTTCACCACCAAGATTGTGAACATGGCCAAAGAAGCAAATTTGTTTGCATCACAAGGAGGACCCATTATTCTTGCTCAAATTGAGAACGAATATGGAGACATCATGTGGGGTTACGGAGATGCAGGGAAGACGTATGTTAAATGGTCTGCACAAATGGCTCTAGCACAAAATATCGGTGTTCCATGGATCATGTGCCAGCAGCCTGATGCTCCCCAGCCTGTCATCAATACCTGCAATGGATATTATTGTGACCAATTTAAACCCAATAACCCAAAAAGTCCCAAAATGTTCACTGAAAATTGGATTGGGTGGTTCCAAAAATGGGGTGAAAGGGCTCCCACGAAGTGCCGAAGATTCACTTTCTCTGCTGCGCTTTTTCCAAAATGGCGGGGTATTAAATAATTACTACATGTACCATGGAGGAACAAACTTTGGCCGCACAAACAGAGGACCGTATATGACAACATCTTATGACTACGATGCACCACTTGATGAGTATGGGAACTTAAATCAACCTAAATGGGGACACCTTAAGCAGCTTCATGCAGCAATAAAATTAGGTGAAAAGATTCTTACCAACGGAACCATGAATGAAAAGGACATTGGGAATGGAGTCACGCTAACAACATACACCAATTCTACCGGAGCTAGATTTTGTTTCTTGAGCAATACTGACAGTATCAAAGATGCAAGTGTTGACCTACAACACGACGGTAAATACTTTGTCCCCGCTTGGTCTGTGACTGTTCTTGATGGTTGCAACAAAGAAGTTTTCAATACTGCAAAGGTTAACAGTCAAACCTCGATAATGGTGAAAAAGAGCGATGATGCTTCTACTAAGCTCACTTGGGCATGGAAAGTGGAGCCAAAGAAAGACACCATGCAAGGAAAGGGCAGTCTCAAAGCACAGCTTCTCGAGCAGAAGGAACTAACCTTGGATGCTAGTGACTACTTATGGTACATGACTAGTGTTGATATCAATGACACCTCCATTTGGAGCAATGCAACTCTTCGTGTGGACACTATGGGCCATACCCTTCACGGTTATGTTAATAAGAGGTATATAGGATACCAATTTAGCCAATGGGGAAGCAAATTCACGTATGAAAAACAAGTTTCGTTGAAGAAGGGAACAAACATCATAACTTTGCTTAGTGCCACCGTCGGGCTTGCAAATTATGGCATCGGGTTTGATAAGATAAAAACCGGCATAGTGGGTGGTGCTGTTCAATTAATTGGGAAGAATAATGCGACTATGGATTTGTCAACCAACCTTTGGTCTTACAAGGTTGGTTTGAATGGTGAGAGAAAGCGTCTCTATGATTTGCAAACACATGTTGGTGTATCATGGAACACTAGTTTATCTTATCCAGTTCGAAAACCCATGACTTGGTATAAGGCAAACTTCAAAGCTCCTTCTGGAACAAACCACGTGGTGGTGGACTTGCAAGGCTTAGGTAAAGGACATGCTTGGGTGAATGGGCACAGCATTGGTCGTTATTGGCCTTCTAGGATTACTGATACCAACGGATGCAGCGACACATGTGACTACCGTGGAAAATACACGAAGGAAAAATGCAACACCAACTGTGGAAGTCCATCACAGAGGTGGTACCATGTGCCAAGGTCATTTTTGAACGATGACACGAACACATTGGTTTTGTTTGAAGAAATAGGTGGAAATCCTCAAAATATTTCCTTCCAAACAGTGACAGCGGGAATCATTTGCGCTAACGTATATGAAGGTGCACAATTAGATCTACAATGCCAAAGTGGACAAGTAATATCGCAAATCCAATTTGCTAGCTTTGGAAACCCAGAAGGCCAGTGTGGTTCTTTGAAGAAAGGCTCTTGGGAAGCTACAGATAGCCAATCTGTGGTGGAAGCAGCATGCATAGGAAAAAATAGATGTGTATTTACAGTAACAAAAGAAGCATTTGGGGTAACGCTTGGCGTAACGAGCGTTAATAACAGTATAGCTCGATTAGCCGTGCAGGCAATGTGTTAGGTCAATCTTGTCTCCACTTCAAGGTGAAAAATAAAATGTTCACGTGTACCAATTCAAATGATACAACTATTTTTTCATTAAATCATATTGTAACGTTAGTTATGCTTTTCTTGCAAAGTTTAAATTATGCTATTTTTAAAGCTTGATTGATGAAAATCCCGCTTTTCAAAATATTTTTTAACAATTATTTCCATTAAAAATTTAACGGTAAATAAATTTTGAAAACAATATGTTTCGAACTTGGCTAAGAAACCTAGCTTAGCTCTTACACTCTAGAAAATAATCTAAAAGTTTCGAAATAATGTCTGAAGCATCTAAAATATATTATAACTACATTTTTTCTAAGAGTAGAGGGAGAATTTTTAAAATCAATTTGAGAATTTTAATGATTGAGTTTATTGTTTGGAAAGATAAAATGGGATAAAAGTAACTATAGAACAATAAAAAAAATAAAGTAAAATTATTTAAGACAATGTTTCAAGATTGATAAAATGGGTGGTTGAAACTTTATTTTATTTTCCAAATTCCTAAAGCAATATTCTAAATTCCTAAAATTAATATAAAGTATTCAAAATTATTTATAAGAGACAATTGTAAAGAAAAAATTGTTTTATAAAGGATGCTTCATAATAGTTCACTGTGATAAAAAAATGATTCAATGTTCAAATAGACTAGAGTGTAACATATATATATTAGGGAATGATATGTTTTAAAATAATAAGCGAGAAAAGTATAATTTAAACTTCTTCAAAGGTATAATTTACCCTAATATAAAAAATATAGTATGTGAAGAATTATAAAGAATAAGCCATATCTCTTGCTCAAAACATAATTATAAAATTAACTTGAACCAACCGTGATTTTGGCCCAGTGATGTGTGAGAAGAGACGACGTGTAGTGAATTTTAAGGAACACGTGATTTGTCTTGCTCAAAATATAATTATAAAATTAACATGAACCAACCATGATTTTGGCTCAGTGGTGTGCGAAAAGAGCTCAGCAAAGCACAAAAAAATGAGAGAAGTAATAATGCGTAAATTTTTACATGAAGAAAATATTCATTTTACTTATTTATTTTTTAACGGGAATAAGATAATACATTGTCAATTAAAATTTCAATAATCAGTAAAATAATTTTATAGATATATTATTTTAAACTATAAACTAAAAATATACAGCCATCATAAAATAGAAGAGACGAAAGGGGTAAGGTACGGTAATTTTAACTTGAAGAAAGTATTTTTCTTGTTTATTTAACTTTTAAATAAGAATAGAATAATATACTAAATAGCGTTTCAATAATTACTATTTTAAGACGAAAGAGTACAAGCTTTATTTTTTAAGCTCCTCCGTCAAACATAAATGTATTATTTCAATTTGAAGCACCCGGTACCTAAAACTAATTACAAAGTGTTGTGCGTGCAAAGGTAACGAGTCTAGCCCGCTGAAGATTTCTCATTCCTGTTCAAGCAACCTTAACTCTTTACTCAACAACCTTAGAGTATACTTTGATATATTAGATAAATTGAATTGGGTTTTGTTTTTTTTTATCAGGGTTTTTAAAACATGTTTCAAAAAATTTGCAGTAAAAATTTAGAAAAATCAGTGTTTAGGACGTCCTTATGTTCTGTTCAAGTCTTTGAGCTATATAACGTGGTTTTCTTAAACCAGTTTATATCCACTTATAGTTTGGAACTTACGCCGTAGATATTAAATCTAGTTCACTGTGCGAATCGCGGTACATGATGTAAAGTTGTTAGTGCTTGCTACACTAGACACACTTAATGATTATATTTGCACATCTAGCACAACAAAAAATTGTAGTTAATCCATTAAGTTAAGCATGCTAGAGATTTCTCGTTTCTCACAGTAATAGGAGGGTAGGTGAAATGTTTTTTGGTAACGATACCAAGAATTGTACCCGCGTATTTGTTTGTTCTCCCATCGTATCGAAAACAATGAGCACCAAAAGTACTTTTATTTAGTATAATTTTTGCAAGTAATACAGCCTCTAAACCATAACTAAGCATGATTATTTATTTGCAGACTCATTTTTTCAGTCTAATTACAAAATGTGCCTCTTAACTATAAAACTCAACAAAGAGATAATAATATCGCAAATAACGTAAAGGTAGAAAAACACGAATAATCCCAATCAAATAAATTGATTTTAAAAATTTTAGTGCGTTTTATACCATAATTCTTGTGAATTACGTGTCTTAATCATGACCACATGACACTATATAGATTTAATTGCAATACCGTAAAATGGATAAAGATAACGTAGTAGTTTGGAGCAACAAATGGATAAGGATTCAGGGATTCGAGGGCTTTTTATCAAAATTCGTGGAGTACTTATCCATTCTTACAAGCAAGTTTTCATAATAACAAACTCGCGTAAGCTAATATAATTACGAGGATGAACCAAATTTAGTAATTCATTAACAAGTTCCTTCGCGCTATTTGGTATATATTTCCATTAACAGAATAACAAATTTTCCGTGTGCGTCATCCTTCTCATAGGCAATTGGATAGGCAAGGAAAAATGCCAAAGGAGTTATAGGGCATTATGCCCATATTTGGTGAGCGCTTATCCATTCTTACGTGTCTTTTTGTAGTTACCAACTCGCATAATTCACTTCAGTTACGAAGAACCTAATTTAGTTATTGATTGGTTGTTTCAACTAATCAATGTTCCTATATAAGTCATGCGCTCTCTTACAATGTTGCAATAACAAAAACTGAATAATCATACATGATTACAATGGGTTCTTTACCCCGTGTTGGAGTTCTGTTATTGGTTCTAACTATGTTATACTCATGCCTCGCCATAGAGGTTACCTATGATGCAAATGCTCTCATTATCAATGGAGAAAGGCGTCTTATTTTTTCTGGTGCAATCCATTATCCGCGAAGCACTGTGGAGATGTGGCCTGACCTTATTCAAAAGGCCAAGGATGGTGGCCTTGATTCCATTGAAACTTACATATTTTGGGATCGTCATGAACCTGTTCGGCGTGAATATAATTTCTCAGGAAATTTGGATTTTATCAAATTTTTCAAGCTTATCCAAGAAGCTGGACTATATGCCATTTTAAGGATTGGTCCTTATGTTTGTGCGGAATGGAACTATGGAGGCTTCCCATTGTGGTTGCACAATATGCCCGGATTGGTGAGAACCGATAACCCGGTTTACAAGAATGAAATGCAAATTTTCACCACCAAGATTGTGAACATGGCCAAAGAAGCAAATTTGTTTGCATCACAAGGAGGACCCATTATTCTTGCTCAAATTGAGAACGAATATGGAGACATCATGTGGGGTTACGGAGATGCAGGGAAGACGTATGTTAAATGGTCTGCACAAATGGCTCTAGCACAAAATATCGGTGTTCCATGGATCATGTGCCAGCAGCCTGATGCTCCCCAGCCTGTCATCAATACCTGCAATGGATATTATTGTGACCAATTTAAACCCAATAACCCAAAAAGTCCCAAAATGTTCACCGAAAATTGGATTGGGTGGTTCCAAAAATGGGGTGAAAGGGCTCCCCTGAAGTGCTGAAGATTCACTTTCTCTGTTGCACGCTTTTTCCAAAATGGCGGGGTATTAAATAATTACTACATGTACCATGGAGGAACAAACTTTGGCCGCACAAGAGGACCGTATATGACAACATCTTATGACTATGATGCACCACTTGATGAGTATGGGAACTTAAATCAACCTAAATGGGGACACCTTAAGCGACTTCATGCGGCAATAAAATTAGGTGAAAAGATTCTTACCAGCGGAACCATGAATGAAAAGGACATTGGGAATGGAGTCACGCTAACAACATACACCAATTCTACAGGAGCTAGATTTTGTTTCTTGAGCAATCCGACAAGATCAAAGATGCAAGTGTTGGCCTACAACACGACGGTAAATACTTTGTCCCAGCAGTGCGTGGACCGTTCTTGATGGTTGCAACAAAGAAGTTTTCAATACCGCAAGGTTAACAGTCAAACCTCGATAATGGTGAAAAAGCGATGATGCTTCTACTAAGCTCACTTGGGCATGGAAAGTGGAGCCAAAGAAAGACACCATGCAAGGAAAGGGCGGTCTCAAAGCACATGGCTTCTCGGCGGAAGGAACTAACCTTGGATGCTAGTGACTACTTATGGTACATGACTAGTGTTGATATCAATGACACCTCCATTTGGAGCAATGCAACTCTTCGTGTGGACACTATGGGCCATACCCTTCACGGTTATGTTAATAAGAGGTATATAGGATACCAATTTAGCCAATGGGAAGCAAATTCACGTATGAAAAACAAGTTTCGTTGAAGAAGGGAACAAACATCATAACTTTGCTTAGTGCCACCGTCGGGCTTGCAAATTATGGCATCGGGTTTGATAAGATAAAACCGGCATAGTGGGTGGTCTTTGTTCAATTAATTGGGAAGAATAATGCGACTATGGATTTGTCAACCAACCTTTGGTCTTACAAGGTTGGTTTGAATGGTGAGAGAAAGCGTCTCTATGATTTGCAAACACATGTTGGTGTATCATGGAACACTAGTTTATCTTATCCAGTTCGAAAACCCATGACTTGGTATAAGGCAAACTTCAAAGCTCCTTACGGAACAAACCTGTGGTGGTGGTCTTCCAAGGCTTAGGTAAAGGACATGCTTGGGTGAATGGGCACAGCATTGGTCGTTATTGGCCTTCTAGGATTACTGATACCAACGGATGCAGCGACACATGTGACTACCGTGGAAAATACACGAAGGAAAAATGCAACACCAAGCGTGGAAGTCCATCACAGAGGTGGTACCATGTGCCAAGGTCATTTTTGAACGATGACACGAACACATTGGTTTTGTTTGAAGAAATAGGTGGAAATCCTCAAAATATTTCCTTCCAAACAGTGACAGCGGGAATCATTTGCGCTAACGTATATGAAGGTGCACAATTAGATCTACAATGCCAAAGTGGACAAGTAATATCGCAAATCCAATTTGCTAGCTTTGGAAACCCAGAAGGCCAGTGTGGTTCTTTGAAGAAAGGCTCTTGGGAAGCTACAGATAGCCAATCTGTGGTGGAAGCAGCATGCATAGGAAAAAATAGATGTGTATTTACAGTAACAAAAGAAGCATTTGGGGTAACGCTTGGCGTAACGAGCGTTAATAACAGTATAGCTCGATTAGCCGCAAGGTGCAATGTGTTAGGTCAATCTTGTCTCCACTTCAAGGTGAAAAATAAAATGTTCACGTGTACCAATTCAAATGATACAACTATTTTTTCATTAAATCATATTGTAACGTTAGTTATGCTTTTCTTGCAAAGTTTAAATTATGCTATTTTTAAAGCTTGATCGATGAAAATCCCGCTTTTCAAAATATTTTTTAACAATTATTTCCATTAAAAATTTAACGGTAAATAAATTTTGAAAACAATATGTTTCGAACTTGGCTAAGAAACCTAGCTTAGCTCTTACACTCTAGAAAATAATCTAAAAGTTTCGAAATAGTAATACAGAAGCATCTAAAATATATTATAACTACATTTTTTCTAAGAGTAGAGGGAGAATTTTTAAAATCAATTTGAGAATTTTAATGATTGAGTTTATTGTTTGGAAAGATAAAATGGGATAAAAGTAACTATAGAACAATAAAAAAAATAAAGTAAAATTATTTAAGACAATGTTTCAAGATTGATAAAATGGGTGGTTGAAACTTTATTTTATTTTCCAAATTCCTAAAGCAATATTCTAAATTCCTAAAATTAATATAAAGTATTCAAAATTATTTATAAGAGACAATTGTAAAGAAAAAATTGTTTTATAAAGGATGCTTCATAATAGTTCACTGTGATAAAAAAATGATTCAATGTTCAAATAGACTAGAGTGTAACATATATATATTAAGGAATGATATGTTTTAAAATAATAAGCGAGAAAAGTATAATTTAAACTTCTTCAAAGGTATAATTTACCCTAATATAAAAAATATAGTATGTGAAGAATTATAAAGAATAAGCCATATCTCTTGCTCAAAACATAATTATAAAATTAACTTGAACCAACCGTGATTTTGGCCCAGTGATGTGTGAGAAGAGACGACGTGTAGTGAATTTTAAGGAACAAGTGATTTCTCTTGCTCAAAATATAATTATAAAATTAACATGAACCAACCATGATTTTGGCTCAGTGGTGTGCGAAAAGAGATGACGAAAACAACAACAAATGAGAGAAGTAATAATGCGTAAATTTTTACATGAAGAAAATATTCATTTTACTTATTTATTTTTAACGGAATAAGATAATACATTGTCAATTAAAATTTCAATAATCAGTAAAATAATTTTATAGATATATTATTTTAAACTATAAACTAAAAATATACAGCCATCATAAAATAGAAGAGACGAAAGGGGTAAGGTACGGTAATTTTAACTTGAAGAAAGTATTTTTCTTGTTTATTTAACTTTTAAATAAGAATAGAATAATATACTAAATAGCGTTTCAATAATTACTATTTTAAGACGAAAGAGTACAAGCTTTATTTTTTAAGCTCCTCCGTCAAACATAAATGTATTATTTCAATTTGAAGCACCCGGTACCTAAAACTAATTACAAAGTGTTGTGCGTGCAAAGGTAACGAGTCTAGCCCGCTGAAGATTTCTCATTCCTGTTCAAGCAACCTTAACTCTTTACTCAACAACCTTAGAGTATACTTTGATATATTAGATAAATTGAATTGGGTTTTGTTTTTTTTTATCAGGGTTTTTAAAACATGTTTCAAAAAATTTGCAGTAAAAATTTAGAAAAATCAGTGTTTAGGACGTCCTTATGTTCTGTTCAAGTCTTTGAGCTATATAACGTGGTTTTCTTAAACCATTTTATATCCACTTATAGTTTGGAACTTACGCCGTAGATATTAAATCTAGTTCACTGTGCGAATCGCGGTACATGATGTAAAGTTGTTAGTGCTTGCTACACTAGACACACTTAATGATTATAGTTGCACATCTAGCACAACAAAAAATTGTAGTTAATCCATTAAGTTAAGCATGCTAGAGATTTCTCGTTTCTCACAGTAATAGGAGGGTAGGTGAAATGTTTTTTGGTAACGATACCAAGAATTGTACCCGCGTATTTGTTTGTTCTCCCATCGTATCGAAAACAATGAGCACCAAAAGTACTTTTATTTAGTATAATTTTTGCAAGTAATACAGCCTCTAAACCATAACTAAGCATGATTATTTATTTGCAGACTCATTTTTTCAGTCTAATTACAAAATGTGCCTCTTAACTATAAAACTCAACAAAGAGATAATAATATCGCAAATAACGTAAAGGTAGAAAAACACGAATAATCCCAATCAAATAAATTGATTTTAAAAATTTTAGTGCGTTTTATACCATAATTCTTGTGAATTACGTGTCTTAATCATGACCACATGACACTATATAGATTTAATTGCAATACCGTAAAATGGATAAAGATAACGTAGTAGTTTGGAGCAACAAATGGATAAGGATTCAGGGGATTCGAGGGCTTTTTATCAAAATTCGTGGAGTACTTATCCATTCTTACAAGCAAGTTTTCATAATAACAAACTCGCGTAAGCTAATATAATTACGAGGATGAACCAAATTTAGTAATTCATTAACAAGTTCCTTCGCGCTATTTGGTATATATTTCCATTAACAGAATAACAAATTTTCCGTGTGCGTCATCCTTCTCATAGGCAATTGGATAGGCAAGGAAAAATGCCAAAGGAGTTATAGGGCATTATGCCCATATTTGGTGAGCGCTTATCCATTCTTACGTGTCTTTTTGTAGTTACCAACTCGCATAATTCACTTCAGTTACGAAGAACCTAATTTAGTTATTGATTGGTTGTTTCAACTAATCAATGTTCCTATATAAGTCATGCGCTCTCTTACAATGTTGCAATAACAAAATTGAATAATCATACATGATTACAATGGGTTCTTTACCCGTGTTGGAGTTACATTATTGGTTCTAACTATGTTATACTCATGCCTCGCCATAGAGGTTACCTATGATGCAAATGCTCTCATTATCAATGGAGAAAGGCGTCTCATATCTTCTGGTGCAATCGATTATCCGCTAAGCTAATCGTGGAGATGTGGCCTGACCTTATTCAAAAGGCCAAGGATGGTGGCCTTGATTCCATTGAAACTTACATATTTTGGGATCGTCATGAACCTGTTCGGCGTGAATATAATTTCTCAGGAAATTTGGATTTTATCAAATTTTTCAAGCTTATCCAAGAAGCTGGACTATATGCCATTTTAAGGATTGGTCCTTATGTTTGTGCGGAATGGAACTATGGAGGCTTCCCATTGTGGTTGCACAATATGCCCGGGATTGAGCTGAGAACCGATAACCCGGTTTACAAGAATGAAATGCAAATTTTCACCACCAAGATTGTGAACATGGCCAAAGAAGCAAATTTGTTTGCATCACAAGGAGGACCCATTATTCTTGCTCAAATTGAGAACGAATATGGAGACATCATGTGGGGTTACGGAGATGCAGGGAAGACGTATGTTAAATGGTCTGCACAAATGGCTCTAGCACAAAATATCGGTGTTCCATGGATCATGTGCCAGCAGCCTGATGCTCCCCAGCCTGTCATCAATACCTGCAATGGATATTATTGTGACCAATTTAAACCCAATAACCCAAAAAGTCCCAAAATGTTCACTGAAAATTGGATTGGGTGGTTCCAAAAATGGGGTGAAAGGGCTCCCCACAGAAGTGCCGAAGATTCAGCTTTCTCTGTTGCACGCTTTTTCCAAAATGGCGGGGTATTAAATAATTACTACATGTACCATGGAGGAACAAACTTTGGCCGCACAGCAGGAGGACCGTATATGACAACATCTTATGACTACGATGCACCACTTGATGAGTATGGGAACTTAAATCAACCTAAATGGGGACACCTTAAGCAGCTTCATGCAGCAATAAAATTAGGTGAAAAGATTCTTACCAACGGAACCATGAATGAAAAGGACATTGGGAATGGAGTCACGCTAACAACATACACCAATTCTACCGGAGCTAGATTTTGTTTCTTGAGCAATACTGACAGTATCAAAGATGCAAGTGTTGGCCTACAACACGACGGTAAATACTTTGTCCCCGCTTGGTCTGTGACCGTTCTTGATGGTTGCAACAAAGAAGTTTTCAATACTGCAAAGGTTAACAGTCAAACCTCGATAATGGTGAAAAAGAGCGATGATGCTTCTACTAAGCTCACTTGGGCATGGAAAGTGGAGCCAAAGAAAGACACCATGCAAGGAAAGCGGCGATCTCAAAGCACACCAGCTTCTCGAAAGGTATGAACTAACCTTGGATGCTAGTGACTACTTATGGTACATGACTAGTGTTGATATCAATGACACCTCCATTTGGAGCAATGCAACTCTTCGTGTGGACACTATGGGCCATACCCTTCACGGTTATGTTAATAAGAGGTATATAGGATACCAATTTAGCCAATGGGGAAGCAAATTCACGTATGAAAAACAAGTTTCGTTGAAGAAGGGAACAAACATCATAACTTTGCTTAGTGCCACCGTCGGGCTTGCAAATTATGGCATCGGGTTTGATAAGATAAAAACCGGCATAGTGGGTGGTGCTGTTCAATTAATTGGGAAGAATAATGCGACTATGGATTTGTCAACCAACCTTTGGTCTTACAAGGTTGGTTTGAATGGTGAGAGAAAGCGTCTCTATGATTTGCAAACACATGTTGGTGTATCATGGAACACTAGTTTATCTTATCCAGTTCGAAAACCCATGACTTGGTATAAGGCAAACTTCAAAGCTCCTTCTGGAACAAACCCTGTGGTGGTGGACTTGCAAGGCTTAGGTAAAGGACATGCTTGGGTGAATGGGCACAGCATTGGTCGTTATTGGCCTTCTAGGATTACTGATACCAACGGATGCAGCGACACATGTGACTACCGTGGAAAATACACGAAGGAAAAATGCAACACCAACTGTGGAAGTCCATCACAGAGGTGGTACCATGTGCCAAGGTCATTTTTGAACGATGACACGAACACATTGGTTTTGTTTGAAGAAATAGGTGGAAATCCTCAAAATATTTCCTTCCAAACAGTGACAGCGGGAATCATTTGCGCTAACGTATATGAAGGTGCACAATTAGATCTACAATGCCAAAGTGGACAAGTAATATCGCAAATCCAATTTGCTAGCTTTGGAAACCCAGAAGGCCAGTGTGGTTCTTTGAAGAAAGGCTCTTGGGAAGCTACAGATAGCCAATCTGTGGTGGAAGCAGCATGCATAGGAAAAAATAGATGTGTATTTACAGTAACAAAAGAAGCATTTGGGGTAACGCTTGGCGTAACGAGCGTTAATAACAGTATAGCTCGATTAGCCGTGCAGGCAATGTGTTAGGTCAATCTTGTCTCCACTTCAAGGTGAAAAATAAAATGTTCACGTGTACCAATTCAAATGATACAACTATTTTTTCATTAAATCATATTGTAACGTTAGTTATGCTTTTCTTGCAAAGTTTAAATTATGCTATTTTTAAAGCTTGATTGATGAAAATCCCGCTTTTCAAAATATTTTTTAACAATTATTTCCATTAAAAATTTAACGGTAAATAAATTTTGAAAACAATATGTTTCGAACTTGGCTAAGAAACCTAGCTTAGCTCTTACACTCTAGAAAATAATCTAAAAGTTTCGAAATAGTAATACAGAAGCATCTAAAATATATTATAACTACATTTTTTCTAAGAGTAGAGGGAGAATTTTTAAAATCAATTTGAGAATTTTAATGATTGAGTTTATTGTTTGGAAAGATAAAATGGGATAAAAGTAACTATAGAACAATAAAAAAAATAAAGTAAAATTATTTAAGACAATGTTTCAAGATTGATAAAATGGGTGGTTGAAACTTTATTTTATTTTCTAAATTCCTAAAGCAATATTCTAAATTCCTAAAATTAATATAAAGTATTCAAAATTATTTATAAGAGACAATTGTAAAGAAAAAATTGTTTTATAAAGGATGCTTCATAATAGTTCACTGTGATAAAAAAATGATTCAATGTTCAAATAGACTAGAGTGTAACATATATATATTAAGGAATGATATGTTTTAAAATAATAAGCGAGAAAAGTATAATTTAAACTTCTTCAAAGGTATAATTTACCCTAATATAAAAAATATAGTATGTGAAGAATTATAAAGAATAAGCCATATCTCTTGCTCAAAACATAATTATAAAATTAACTTGAACCAACCGTGATTTTGGCCCAGTGATGTGTGAGAAGAGACGACGTGTAGTGAATTTTAAGGAATAAGTGATTTCTCTTGCTCAAAATATAATTATAAAATTAACATGAACCAACCATGATTTTGGCTCAGTGGTGTGCGAAAAGAGATGACGAAAACAACAACAAATGAGAGAAGTAATAATGCGTAAATTTTTACATGAAGAAAATATTCATTTTACTTATTTATTTTTTAACGGGAATAAGATAATACATTGTCAATTAAAATTTCAATAATCAGTAAAATAATTTTATAGATATATTATTTTAAACTATAAACTAAAAATATACAGCCATCATAAAATAGAAGAGAGCGAAAGGGGTAAGGTACGGTAATTTTAACTTGAAGAAAGTATTTTTCTTGTTTATTTAACTTTTAAATAAGAATAGAATAATATACTAAATAGCGTTTCAATAATTACTATTTTAAGACGAAAGAGTACAAGCTTTATTTTTTAAGCTCCTCCGTCAAACATAAATGTATTATTTCAATTTGAAACACCCGGTACCTAAAACTAATTACAAAGTGTTGTGCGTGCAAAGGTAACGAGTCTAGCCCGCTGAAGATTTCTCATTCCTGTTCAAGCAACCTTAACTCTTTACTCAACAACCTTAGAGTATACTTTGATATATTAGATAAATTGAATTGGGTTTTGTTTTTTTTTATCAGGGTTTTTAAAACATGTTTCAAAAAATTTGCAGTAAAAATTTAGAAAAATCAGTGTTTAGGACGTCCTTATGTTCTGTTCAAGTCTTTGAGCTATATAACGTGGTTTTCTTAAACCAGTTTATATCCACTTATAGTTTGGAACTTACGCCGTAGATATTAAATCTAGTTCACTGTGCGAATCGCGGTACATGATGTAAAGTTGTTAGTGCTTGCTACACTAGACACACTTAATGATTATATTTGCACATCTAGCACAACAAAAAATTGTAGTTAATCCATTAAGTTAAGCATGCTAGAGATTTCTCGTTTCTCACAGTAATAGGAGGGTAGGTGAAATGTTTTTTGGTAACGATACCAAGAATTGTACCCGCGTATTTGTTTGTTCTCCCATCGTATCGAAAACAATGAGCACCAAAAGTACTTTTATTTAGTATAATTTTTGCAAGTAATACAGCCTCTAAACCATAACTAAGCATGATTATTTATTTGCAGACTCATTTTTTCAGTCTAATTACAAAATGTGCCTCTTAACTATAAAACTCAACAAAGAGATAATAATATCGCAAATAATGTAAAGGTAGAAAAACACGAATAATCCCAATCAAATAAATTGATTTTAAAAATTTTAGTGCGTTTTATACCATAATTCTTGTGAATTACGTGTCTTAATCATGACCACATGACACTATATAGATTTAATTGCAATACCATAAAATGGATAAAGATAACGTAGTAGTTTGGAGCAACAAATGGATAAGGATTCAGGGGATTCGAGGGCTTTTTATCAAAATTCGTGGAGTACTTATCCATTCTTACAAGCAAGTTTTCATAATAACAAACTCGCGTAAGCTAATATAATTACGAGGATGAACCAAATTTAGTAATTCATTAACAAGTTCCTTCAAGGCTATTTGGTATATATTTCCATTAATGTAATAACAAATTTTCCGTGGCCATCCTTCTCATAGGCAATTGGATAGGCAAGGAAAAATGCCAAAGGAGTTATAGGGCATTATGCCCATATTTGGTGAGCGCTTATCCATTCTTACGTGTCTTTTTGTAGTTACCAACTCGCATAATTCACTTCAGTTACGAAGAACCTAATTTAGTTATTGATTGGTTGTTTCAACTAATCAATGTTCCTATATAAGTCATGCGCTCTCTTACAATGTTGCAATAACAAAAACTGAATAATCATACATGATTACAATGGGTTCTTTACCCCGTGTTGGAGTTCTGTTATTGGTTCTAACTATGTTATACTCATGCCTCGCCATAGAGGTTACCTATGATGCAAATGCTCTCATTATCAATGGAGAAAGGCGTCTTATTTTTTCTGGTGCAATCCATTATCCGCGAAGCACTGTGGAGATGTGGCCTGACCTTATTCAAAAGGCCAAGGATGGTGGCCTTGATTCCATTGAAACTTACATATTTTGGGATCGTCATGAACCTGTTCGACGTGAATATAATTTCTTGGGAAATTTGGATTTTATCAAATTTTTCAAGCTTATCCAAGAAGCTGGACTATATACCATTTTAAGGATTGGTCCTTATGTTTGTGCGGAATGGAATTATGGAGGCTTCCCATTGTGGTTACACAATACGCCTGGGATTGAACTGACAACTGATAACCCGGTTTACAAGAATGAAATGCAAATTTTCACCACCAAGATTGTGAACATGGCCAAAGAAGAAAATTTGTTTGCATCACAAGGAGGACCCATTATTCTTGCTCAAATTGAGAATGAATATGGAGACATCATGTGGGGTTACGGAGATGCAAGGAAGACGTATGTTAAATGGTGTGCACAAATGGCTCTAGCACAAAATATTGGTGTTCCATGGATCATGTGTCAGCAGCATGAAGCTCCCCAGCCTATCATCAATACTTGCAATGGATATTACTGTGACTAATTTAAACCCAATAACCCAAAAAGTCCTAAAATGTTCACTGAAAATTGGATTGGGTGGCTCCAAAAATGGGGTGAAAGGGCTCCCCACAGAAGTGTTGAAGATTCAGCTTTCTCTGTTGCACGCTTTTTCCAAAATGGTGGGGTATTAAATAATTACTACATGTACCATGGAGGAACAAACTTTGGCCGCACATCAGGAGGACCGTATATGACAACATCTTATGACTACGATGCACCACTTGATGAGTATGGGAACTTAAATCAACCTAAATGGGGACACCTTAAGCAGCTTCATGCAGCAATAAAATTAGGTGAAAAGATTCTTACCAACGGAACCATGAATGAAAAGGACATTGGGAATGGAGTCACGCTAACAACATACACCAATTCTACCGGAGCTAGATTTTGTTTCTTGAGCAATACTGACAGTATCAAAGATGCAAGTGTTGGCCTACAACACGACGGTAAATACTTTGTCCCCGCTTGGTCTGTGACCGTTCTTGATGGTTGCAACAAAGAAGTTTTCAATACTGCAAAGGTTAACAGTCAAACCTCGATAATGGTGAAAAAGAGCGATGATGCTTCTACTAAGCTCACTTGGGCATGGAAAGTGGAGCCAAAGAAAGACACCATGCAAGGAAAGGGCAGTCTCAAAGCACACCAGCTTCTCGAGCAGAAGGAACTAACCTTGGATGCTAGTGACTACTTATGGTACATGACTAGTGTTGATATCAATGACACCTCCATTTGGAGCAATGCAACTCTTCGTGTGGACACTATGGGCCATACCCTTCACGGTTATGTTAATAAGAGGTATATAGGATACCAATTTAGCCAATGGGGAAGCAAATTCACGTATGAAAAACAAGTTTCGTTGAAGAAGGGAACAAACATCATAACTTTGCTTAGTGCCACCGTCGGGCTTGCAAATTATGGCATCGGGTTTGATAAGATAAAAACCGGCATAGTGGGTGGTGCTGTTCAATTAATTGGGAAGAATAATGCGACTATGGATTTGTCAACCAACCTTTGGTCTTACAAGGTTGGTTTGAATGGTGAGAGAAAGCGTCTCTATGATTTGCAAACACATGTTGGTGTATCATGGAACACTAGTTTATCTTATCCAGTTCGAAAACCCATGACTTGGTATAAGGCAAACTTCAAAGCTCCTTCTGGAACAAACCCTGTGGTGGTGGACTTGCAAGGCTTAGGTAAAGGACATGCTTGGGTGAATGGGCACAGCATTGGTCGTTATTGGCCTTCTAGGATTACTGATACCAACGGATGCAGCGACACATGTGACTACCGTGGAAAATACACGAAGGAAAAATGCAACACCAATCGTGGAAGTCCATCACAGAGGTGGTACCATGTGCCAAGGTCATTTTTGAACGATGACACGAACACATTGGTTTTGTTTGAAGAAATAGGTGGAAATCCTCAAAATATTTCCTTCCAAACAAAGGATGGGGAATCATTTGGCGCTAACGTATATGAAGGTGCACAATTAGATCTACAATGCCAAAGTGGACAAGTAATATCGCAAATCCAATTTGCTAGCTTTGGAAACCCGAAGGCGGTGTGGTTCTTTGAAGAAAGGCTCTTGGGAAGCTACAGATAGCCAACTGTGGTGGAAGCAAAGATGCATAGGAAAAAATAGATGTGTATTTACAGTAACAAAAGAAGCATTTGGGGTAACGCTTGGCGTAACGAGCGTTAATAACAGTATAGCTCGATTAGCCGTGCAGGCAATGTGTTAGGTCAATCTTGTCTCCACTTCAAGGTGAAAAATAAAATGTTCACGTGTACCAATTCAAATGATACAACTATTTTTTCATTAAATCATATTGTAACGTTAGTTATGCTTTTCTTGCAAAGTTTAAATTATGCTATTTTTAAAGCTTGATTGATGAAAATCCCGCTTTTCAAAATATTTTTTAACAATTATTTCCATTAAAAATTTAACGGTAAATAAATTTTGAAAACAATATGTTTCGAACTTGGCTAAGAAACCTAGCTTAGCTCTTACACTCTAGAAAATAATCTAAAAGTTTCGAAATAGTAATACAGAAGCATCTAAAATATATTATAACTACATTTTTTCTAAGAGTAGAGGGAGAATTTTTAAAATCAATTTGAGAATTTTAATGATTGAGTTTATTGTTTGGAAAGATAAAATGGGATAAAAGTAACTATAGAACAATAAAAAAAATAAAGTAAAATTATTTAAGACAATGTTTCAAGATTGATAAAATGGGTGGTTGAAACTTTATTTTATTTTCTAAATTCCTAAAGCAATATTCTAAATTCCTAAAATTAATATAAAGTATTCAAAATTATTTATAAGAGACAATTGTAAAGAAAAAATTGTTTTATAAAGGATGCTTCATAATAGTTCACTGTGATAAAAAAATGATTCAATGTTCAAATAGACTAGAGTGTAACATATATATATTAAGGAATGATATGTTTTAAAATAATAAGCGAGAAAAGTATAATTTAAACTTCTTCAAAGGTATAATTTACCCTAATATAAAAAATATAGTATGTGAAGAATTATAAAGAATAAGCCATATCTCTTGCTCAAAACATAATTATAAAATTAACTTGAACCAACCGTGATTTTGGCCTGATGTGTGAGAAGAGACGACGTGTAGTGAATTTTAAGGAACAAGTGATTTCTCTTGCTCAAAATATAATTATAAAATTAACATGAACCAACCATGATTTTGGCTCAGTAAAAGAGATGACGAAAACAACAACAAATGAGAGAAGTAATAATGCGTAAATTTTTACATGAAGAAAATATTCATTTTACTTATTTATTTTTTAACGGGAATAAGATAATACATTGTCAATTAAAATTTCAATAATCAGTAAAATAATTTTATAGATATATTATTTTAAACTATAAACTAAAAATATACAGCCATCATAAAATAGAAGAGACGAAAGGGGTAAGGTACGGTAATTTTAACTTGAAGAAAGTATTTTTCTTGTTTATTTAACTTTTAAATAAGAATAGAATAATATACTAAATAGCGTTTCAATAATTACTATTTTAAGACGAAAGAGTACAAGCTTTATTTTTTAAGCTCCTCCGTCAAACATAAATGTATTATTTCAATTTGAAACACCCGGTACCTAAAACTAATTACAAAGTGTTGTGCGTGCAAAGGTACCGAGTCTAGCCCGCTGAAGATTTCTCATTCCTGTTCAAGCAACCTTAACTCTTTACTCAACAACCTTAGAGTATACTTTGATATATTAGATAAATTGAATTGGGTTTTGTTTTTTTATCGTGGTTTTTAAAACATGTTTCAAAAAATTTGCAGTAAAAATTTAGAAAATCAGTGTTTAGGACGCCCTTATGTTCTGCTCAAGTCTTTGAGCTATATAACGTGGTTTTCTTAAACCAGTTTATATCCACTTATAGTTTGGAACTTACGCCAGTAGATATTAAATCTAGTTCACTGTATGAATCATGTACATGATGTAAAGTTGTTAGTGCTTGCTACACTAGACACACTTAATGATTATATTTGCACATCTAGCACAACAAAAATTGTAGTTAATCCATTAAGTTAAGCATGCTAGAGATTTCTCGCTTTCTCACAGAATAGGAGGGTAGGTGAAATGTTTTTTGGTAACGATACCAAGAATTGTACCCACAGTATTTGTTTGTTCTCCCATCGTATCGAAAAACAATGAGCACCAAAAGTCCTTTTATTTAGTATAATTTTTGCAAGTAATACAGCCTCTAAACCATAACTAAGCATGATTATTTATTTGCAGACTCATTTTTTCAGTCTAATTACAAAATGTGCCTCTTAACTATAAAACTCAACAAAGAGATAATAATATCGCAAATAATGTAAAGGTAGAAAAACACGAATAATCCCAATCAAATAAATTGATTTTAAAAATTTTAGTGCGTTTTATACCATAATTCTTGTGAATTACGTGTCTTAATCATGACCACATGACACTATATAAATTTAATTGCAATACTGTAAAATAGATATAGTTTGGAACAACAAATGGATAAGGATTCAGGGATTCGAGGGCTTTTTATCAAAATTCGTGGAGTACTTATCCATTCTTACAAGCAAGTTTTCATAATAACAAACTCGCGTAAGCTAATATAATTACGAGGATGAACCAAATTTAGGAATGAATTAACAAGTTCCTTCGCGCTATTTGGTATATATTTCCATTAATGTAATAACAAATTTTCCGTGTGCGTCATCCTTCTCATGGGCAATTGGATAGGCAAGGAAAAATGCCAAAGGAGTTATAGGGCATTATGCCCATATTTGGTGAGCGCTTATCCATTCTTACGTGTCTTTTTGTAGTTACCAACTCGCATAATTCACTTCAGTTACGAAGAACCTAATTTAGTTATTGATTGGTTGTTTCAACTAATCAATGTTCCTATATAAGTCATGCGCTCTCTTACAATGTTGCAATAACAAAAACTGAATAATCATACATGATTACAATGGGTTCTTTACCCCGTGTTGGAGTTCTGTTATTGGTTCTAACTATGTTATACTCATGCCTCGCCATAGAGGTTACCTATGATGCAAATGCTCTCATTATCAATGGAGAAAGGCGTCTTATTTTTTCCTGGTGCAATCCATTATCCGCTAAGCACCTTTGTGGAGATGTGGCTCGACCTTATTCAAAAGGCCAAGGATGGTGGCCTTGATTCCATTGAAACTTACATATTTTGGGATCGCCATGAACCTCGTTCGCGTGAATATAATTTCTCGTGAAATTTGGATTTTATCAAATTTTTCAAGCTTATCCAAGAAGCTGGACTATATGCCATTTTAAGGATTGGTCCTTATGTGTGTGCGGAATGGAACTATGGAGGCTTCCCATTGTGGTTGCACAATATGCCCGGGATTGAGCTGAGAACCGATAACCCGGTTTACAAGAATGAAATGCAAATTTTCACCACCAAGATTGTGAACATGGCCAAAGAAGCAAATTTGTTTGCATCACAAGGAGGACCCATTATTCTTGCTCAAATTGAGAACGAATATGGAGACATCATGTGGGGTTACGGAGATGCAGGGAAGACGTATGTTAAATGGTCTGCACAAATGGCTCTAGCACAAAATATCGGTGTTCCATGGATCATGTGCCAAAGACTGATGCTCCCCAAAGCCATCAATACCGCAATGGATATTATTGTGACCAATTTAAACCCAATAACCCAAAAAGTCCCAAAATGTTCACTGAAAATTGGATTGGGTGGTTCCAAAATGGGGTGAAAGGGCTCCCCACGTATGCCAAGATTCACTTTCTGTTGCACGCTTTTTCCAAAATGGCGGGTATTAAATAATTACTACATGTACCATGGAGGAACAAACTTTGGCCGCACAGCAGAGGACCGTGATATGACAACATCTTATGACTATGATGCACCACTTGATGAGTATGGGAACTTAAATCAACCTAAATGGGGACACCTTAAGCAGCTTCATGCAGCAATAAAATTAGGTGAAAAGATTCTTACCAACGGAACCATGAATGAAAAGGACATTGGGAATGGAGTCACGCTAACAACATACACCAATTCTACCGGAGCTAGATTTTGTTTCTTGAGCAATACTGACAAAGATCAAAGATGCAAGTGTTGGCCTACAACACGACGGTAAATACTTTGTCCCCGCTTGGTCTGTGACTGTTCTTGATGGTTGCAACAAAGAAGTTTTCAATACTGCAAAGGTTAACAGTCAAACCTCGATAATGGTGAAAAAGAGCGATGATGCTTCTACTAAGCTCACTTGGGCATGGAAAGTGGAGCCAAAGAAAGACACCATGCAAGGAAAGCGGCGCCTCAAAGCACACCAGCTTCTCGAGCGTATGAACTAACCTTGGATGCTAGTGACTACTTATGGTACATGACTAGTGTTGATATCAATGACACCTCCATTTGGAGCAATGCAACTCTTCGTGGACACTATGGGCCATACCCTTCAGTTATGTTAATAAGAGGTATATAGGATACCAATTTAGCCAATGGGGAAGCAAATTCACGTATGAAAAACAAGTTTCGTTGAAGAAGGGAACAAACATCATAACTTTGCTTAGTGCCACCGTCGGGCTTGCAAATTATGGCATCGGGTTTGATAAGATAAAAACCGGCATAGTGGGTGGTGCTGTTCAATTAATTGGGAAGAATAATGCGACTATGGATTTGTCAACCAACCTTTGGTCTTACAAGGTTGGTTTGAATGGTGAGAGAAAGCGTCTCTATGATTTGCAAACACATGTTGGTGTATCATGGAACACTAGTTTATCTTATCCAGTTCGAAAACCCATGACTTGGTATAAGGCAAACTTCAAAGCTCCTTCTGGAACAAACCCTGTGGTGGTGGACTTGCAAGGCTTAGGTAAAGGACATGCTTGGGTGAATGGGCACAGCATTGGTCGTTATTGGCCTTCTAGGATTACTGATACCAACGGATGCAGCGACACATGTGACTACCGTGGAAAATACACGAAGGAAAAATGCAACACCAACTGTGGAAGTCCATCACAGAGGTGGTACCATGTGCCAAGGTCATTTTTGAACGATGACACGAACACATTGGTTTTGTTTGAAGAAATAGGTGGAAATCCTCAAAATATTTCCTTCCAAACAAAGGACAATGGAATCATTTGGCGCTAACGTATATGAAGGTGCACAATTAGATCTACAATGCCAAAGTGGACAAGTAATATCGCAAATCCAATTTGCTAGCTTTGGAAACCCGTAAGGCGGTGGTTCTTTGAAGAAAGGCTCTTGGGAAGCTACAGATAGCCAATCTGTGGTGGAAGCAAAGATGCATAGGAAAAAATAGATGTGTATTTACAAGAATAAAAGAAGCATTTGGGGTAACGCTTGGCGAACGAGCGTTAATAACAAGATAGCTCGATTAGCCGCAAGGTGCAATGTGTTAGGTCAATCTTGTCTCCACTTCAAGGTGAAAAATAAAATGTTCACGTGTACCAATTCAAATGATACAACTATTTTTTCATTAAATCATATTGTAACGTTAGTTATGCTTTTCTTGCAAAGTTTAAATTATGCTATTTTTAAAGCTTGATTGATGAAAATCCCGCTTTTCAAAATATTTTTAACAATTATTTCCATTAAAAATTTAACGGTAAATAAATTTTGAAAACAATATGTTTCAACTTGGCTAAGAAACCTAGCTTAGCTCTTACACTCTAGAAAATAATCTAAAAGTTTCAAATAGTAATACTGTACATCTAAAATATATTATAACTACATTTTTTCTAAGAGTAGAGGGAGAATTTTTAAAATCAATTTGAGAATTTTAATGATTGAGTTTATTGTTTGGAAAGATAAAATGGGATAAAAGTAACTATAGAACAATAAAAAAAATAAAGTAAAATTATTTAAGACAATGTTTCAAGATTGATAAAATGGGTGGTTGAAACTTTATTTTATTTTCCAAATTCCTAAAGCAATATTCTAAATTCCTAAAATTAATATAAAGTATTCAAAATTATTTATAAGAGACAATTGTAAAGAAAAAATTGTTTTATAAAGGATGCTTCATAATAGTTCACTGTGATAAAAAAATGATTCAATGTTCAAATAGACTAGAGTGTAACATATATATATTAAGGAATGATATGTTTTAAAATAATAAGCGAGAAAAGTATAATTTAAACTTCTTCAAAGGTATAATTTACCCTAATATAAAAAATATAGTATGTGAAGAATTATAAAGAATAAGCCATATCTCTTGCTCAAAACATAATTATAAAATTAACTTGAACCAACCGTGATTTTGGCCCAGTGATGTGTGAGAAGAGACGACGTGTAGTGAATTTTAAGGAACAAGTGATTTCTCTTGCTCAAAATATAATTATAAAATTAACATGAACCAACCATGATTTTGGCTCAGTGGTGTGCGAAAAGAGATGACGAAAACAACAACAAATGAGAGAAGTAATAATGCGTAAATTTTTACATGAAGAAAATATTCATTTTACTTATTTATTTTTTAACGGGAATAAGATAATACATTGTCAATTAAAATTTCAATAATCAGTAAAATAATTTTATAGATATATTATTTTAAACTATAAACTAAAAATATACAGCCATCATAAAATAGAAGAGACGAAAGGGGTAAGGTACGGTAATTTTAACTTGAAGAAAGTATTTTTCTTGTTTATTTAACTTTTAAATAAGAATAGAATAATATACTAAATAGCGTTTCAATAATTACTATTTTAAGACGAAAGAGTACAAGCTTTATTTTTTAAGCTCCTCCGTCAAACATAAATGTATTATTTCAATTTGAAGCACCCGGTACCTAAAACTAATTACAAAGTGTTGTGCGTGCAAAGGTAACGAGTCTAGCCCGCTGAAGATTTCTCATTCCTGTTCAAGCAACCTTAACTCTTTACTCAACAACCTTAGAGTATACTTTGATATATTAGATAAATTGAATTGGGTTTTGTTTTTTTTTATCAGGCTTTTTCAACTATCTTTCAAAATATTTGCCGTAAAAATTTAGAAAAATTAGTGTTTAGGACGTCCTTATGTTCTGTTCAAGTCTTTGAGCTATATAACGTGGTTTTCTTAAACCAGTTTATATCCACTTATAGTTTGGAACTTACGCCGTAGATATTAAATCTAGTTCACTGTGCGAATCGCGGTACATGATGTAAAGTTGTTAGTGCTTGCTACACTAGACACACTTAATGATTATATTTGCACATCTAGCACAACAAAAAATTGTAGTTAATCCATTAAGTTAAGCATGCTAGAGATTTCTTGTTTCTCACAAAGAATAGGAGGGTAGGTGAAATGTTTTTTGATAACGATACCAAGAATTGTACCCGCGTATTTGTTTGTTCTCCCATCGTATCGAAAACAATGAGCACCAAAAGTACTTTTATTTAGTATAATTTTTGCAAGTAATACAGCCTCTAAACCATAACTAAGCATGATTATTTATTTGCAGACTCATTTTTTCAGTCTAATTACAAAATGTGCCTCTTAACTATAAAACTCAACAAAGAGATAATAATATCGCAAATAACGTAAAGGTAGAAAAACACGAATAATCCCAATCAAATAAATTGATTTTAAAAATTTTAGTGCGTTTTATACCATAATTCTTGTGAATTACGTGTCTTAATCATGACCACATGACACTATATAGATTTAATTGCAATACCGTAAAATGGATAAAGATAACGTAGTAGTTTGGAGCAACAAATGGATAAGGATTCAGGGGATTCGAGGGCTTTTTATCAAAATTCGTGGAGTACTTATCCATTCTTACAAGCAAGTTTTCATAATAACAAACTCGCGTAAGCTAATATAATTACGAGGATGAACCAAATTTGGTAATTCATTAACAAGTTCCTTCGCGCTATTTGGTATATATTTCCATTAACAGAATAACAAATTTTCCGTGTGCGTCATCCTTCTCATGGGCAATTGGATAGGCAAGGAAAAATGCCAAAGGAGTTATAGGGCATTATGCCCATATTTGGTGAGCGCTTATCCATTCTTACGTGTCTTTTTGTAGTTACCAACTCGCATAATTCACTTCAGTTACGAAGAACCTAATTTAGTTATTGATTGGTTGTTTCAACTAATCAATGTTCCTATATAAGTCATGCGCTCTCTTACAATGTTGCAATAACAAAAACTGAATAATCATACATGATTACAATGGGTTCTTTACCCCGTGTTGGAGTTCTGTTATTGGTTCTAACTATGTTATACTCATGCCTCGCCATAGAGGTTACCTATGATGCAAATGCTCTCATTATCAATGGAGAAAGGCGTCTTATTTTTTCTGGTGCAATCCATTATCCGCGGGCTAATCGTGGAGATGTGGCCTGACCTTATTCAAAAGGCCAAGGATGGTGGCCTTGATTCCATTGAAACTTACATATTTTGGGATCGCCATGAACCTGTTCGGCGTGAATATAATTTCTCAGGAAATTTGGATTTTATCAAATTTTTCAAGCTTATCCAAGAAGCTGGACTATATGCCATTTTAAGGATTGGTCCTTATGTTTGTGCGGAATGGAACTATGGAGGCTTCCCATTGTGGTTGCACAATATGCCCGGGATTGAGCTGAGAACCGATAACCCGGTTTACAAGAATGAAATGCAAATTTTCACCACCAAGATTGTGAACATGGCCAAAGAAGCAAATTTGTTTGCATCACAAGGAGGACCCATTATTCTTGCTCAAATTGAGAACGAATATGGAGACATCATGTGGGGTTACGGAGATGCAGGGAAGACGTATGTTAAATGGTCTGCACAAATGGCTCTAGCACAAAATATCGGTGTTCCATGGATCATGTGCCAGCAGCCTGATGCTCCCCAGCCTGTCATCAATACCTGCAATGGATATTATTGTGACCAATTTAAACCCAATAACCCAAAAAGTCCCAAAATGTTCACTGAAAATTGGATTGGGTGGTTCCAAAAATGGGGTGAAAGGGCTCCCCACGTATGCCGAAGATTCACTTTCTCATTGCACGCTTTTTCCAAAATGGCTGGGTATTAAATAATTACTACATGTACCATGGAGGAACAAACTTTGGCCGCACACAGAGGACCGTGATATGACAACATCTTATGACTACGATGCACCACTTGATGAGTATGGGAACTTAAATCAACCTAAATGGGGACACCTTAAGCGCCTTCATGCAAAGAATAAAATTAGGTGAAAAGATTCTTACCAACGGAACCATGAATGAAAAGGACATTGGGAATGGAGTCACGCTTAACAACATACACCAATTCTACCGGAGCTAGATTTTGTTTCTTGAGCAATACTGACAGTATCAAAGATGCAAGTGTTGGCCTACAACACGACGGTAAATACTTTGTCCCCGCTTGGTCTGTGACCGTTCTTGATGGTTGCAACAAAGAAGTTTTCAATACTGCAAAGGTTAACAGTCAAACCTCGATAATGGTGAAAAAGAGCGATGATGCTTCTACTAAGCTCACTTGGGCATGGAAAGTGGAGCCAAAGAAAGACACCAAGCAAGGAAAGCGGCGCCTCAAAGCACACCACCTTCTCGAGCGAAGGAACTAACCTTGGATGCTAGTGACTACTTATGGTACATGACTAGTGTTGATATCAATGACACCTCCATTTGGAGCAATGCAACTCTTCGTGTGGACACTATGGGCCATACCCTTCACGGTTATGTTAATAAGAGGTATATAGGATACCAATTTAGCCAATGGGGAAGCAAATTCACGTATGAAAAACAAGTTTCGTTGAAGAAGGGAACAAACATCATAACTTTGCTTAGTGCCACTGTCGGGCTTGAAAATGATGGAATGGGGTTTGATAGGATAAACACCGGCATAGTGGGTGGTGCTGTTCAATTAATTGGGAAGAATAATGCGACTATGGATTTGTCAACCAACCTTTGGTCTTACAAGGTTGGTTTGAATGGTGAGAGAAAGCGCTCTATGATTTGCAAACACATGTTGGTGTATCATGGAACACTAGTTTATCTTATCCAATAAAACCCATGACTTGGTATAAGGCAAACTTCAAAGCTCCTTCGGAACAAACCCCGTGGTGGTGGACTTGCAAGGCTTAGGTAAAGGACATGCTTGGGTGAATGGGCACAAAGATTGGTCGTTATTGGCCTTCTAGGATTACCGATACCAACGGATGCAAATGACACATGTGACTACCGTGGAAAATACACGAAGGAAAAATGCAACACCAACTGTGGAAGTCCATCACAGAGGTGGTACCATGTGCCAAGGTCATTTTTGAACGATGACACGAACACATTGGTTTTGTTTGAAGAAATAGGTGGAAATCCTCAAAATATTTCCTTCCAAACAGTGACAGCGGGAATCATTTGCGCTAACGTATATGAAGGTGCACAATTAGATCTACAATGCCAAAGTGGACAAGTAATATCGCAAATCCAATTTGCTAGCTTTGGAAACCCAGAAGGCCAGTGTGGTTCTTTGAAGAAAGGCTCTTGGGAAGCTACAGATAGCCAATCTGTGGTGGAAGCAGCATGCATAGGAAAAAATAGATGTGTATTTACAGTAACAAAAGAAGCATTTGGGGTAACGCTTGGCGTAACGAGCGTTAATAACAGTATAGCTCGATTAGCCGTGCAGGCAATGTGTTAGGTCAATCTTGTCCCCACTTCAAGGTGAAAAATAAAATGTTCACGTGTACCAATTCAAATGATACAACTATTTTTTCATTAAATCATATTGTAACGTTAGTTATGCTTTTCTTGCAAAGTTTAAATTATGCTATTTTTAAAGCTTGATTGATGAAAATCCCGCTTTTCAAAATATTTTTTAACAATTATTTCTATTAAAAATTTAAAGGTAAATAAATTTTGAAAACAATATGTTTCGAACTTGGCCAAGAAACCTAGCTTAGCTCCTACACTCTAGAAAATAATCTAAAAGTTTCGAAATAGTAATACAGAAGCATCTAAAATATATTATAACTACATTTTTTCTAAGAGTAGAGGGAGAATTTTTAAAATCAATTTGAGAATTTTAATGATTGAGTTTATTGTTTGGAAAGATAAAATGGGATAAAAGTAACTATAGAACAATAAAAAAAATAAAGTAAATATATTTAAGACAGTGTTTCAAGATTGATAAAATGGGTGGTTGAAACTTTATTTTATTTTCTAAATTCCTAAAGCAATATTCTAAATTCCTAAAATTAATATAAAGTATTCAAAATTATTTATAAGAGACAATTGTAAAGAAAAAATTGTTTTACAAAGGATGCTTCATAATAGTTCACTGTGATAAAAAAATGTTTCAATGTTCAAATAGACTAGAGTGTAATATATATCTCTTATGGAATGATATGTTTTAAAATAATAAGCGAGAAAAGTGTAATTTATACTTCTTCGAGGGCTTAATTTACCCTAATATAAAAAAAAGTATGTAATGAATTATAAGGATTAAGCGATATCTCTTGCTCAAAACATAATTATAAAATTAACTTGAACTAACCATCATTTTGGCACCTTGTTGTGCACAAAGTGAAAATAATATTAACAATAAACAACAACAACAACAACAACAACAACAACAACAATACACGAAATGAGAGAAGTAGTAAGGAGTAATTTTTTATTTGAAGAAAATTTTCATCTTACTTAATTTTTTTTAACGAGAAAATATCATCACGACGGTCACAACTGAATTCTCGCTGAGAATGGAAATCAACCTTTATGGTTAATCGCTTCCTATGATTTCCTAAGTTGGAGGTGTTGTTGTTAATCCCGATTCTCTGACTACAATCTCAAACATAAGCAGGGGGAGTACCGATTTCTGAAGCCTTAAAGTCTATGGCTTCTGCATCGTCTCCAGTTTCTTCATTAATATCTCGCTTTCCATCTCTGGAGAAGTGAGAGCATGTTCTGTAGTGGTGGCGAATGAACAGAGACAAACGAAACGGTAAAAGGAGGGAGGTGAGAGAAGGGGTATGTGGATTGAAAGTAATAAAATTATAAAATTGATACTAAAAATTAGAAAAAGTAATAAAAATAAAGGACTGAAGTGTAAGTATTTTAAATGTCGTGTATCGTGCAAAACCTATATTGTGGCGGTTGAAGGATTGAAGCCAATACTGGTAGGGCTGGATAGCGGTTGGTCACAGCCAATTTCGGACCAAAAAAGTCAACCTGGTGAAAACTGAAGTGCTTAAATCAGGACCATTTCCGTTCGTTTGAGCATTTGGTTTGTTCGCACGACAAGGTAGAACAGGTGACAGGTAGAATGGATGGATTGTTATGGGTTGGAACCCTAGCAGCAAAATATCACCAAATGCAAATGCAAAATGTGGGCGCTTAATATTTTTGAACTAAAACCCGAAAACCCAGAAAATTTGAACTGACACCCAGAAGCAAACTCAGAAACAAACAACATCAAAGCATCAAACTTTCAACAACAAAAAAACAACTTTCAACAAATCTAAACAAATACTCGTATGCAGAATCTGGTTTTTGTTTATAGATGGAAAAGAGGTTAAAACTTGAAGAGATCTCGCACACGGCAGGGACGATGCAGTTACAAACTCTGGCAAGGGGGAGACAATGATCTTGCTTGAAGAACTCATTCTCGAACATCTTGTGCACCCATAGTAAAAAGGCAAACACTTGAGAAATGGTCACCAAAAAGTTTCCTTGAACCAAAACTTCCACCTTTTAGACCTATAGTGGGAATGGGTTTAGGGTGTTGTGGTTGCATGTCTCGTAGAACACAAAGAACAACATATTGGAGAAGAGCGAGACTAAGAAGATGAAAGAGGTTGAGAGAGGCGAGAGGAATGAGATGAGAGGAGCACTTGCTTTGATATGAGAGATGAGAGGAAAGGGAACGAGAAGAGAGATTGAGAGCGGCAACAGTGCTAGGGTTAGGGTTTTAAGAAAGAGTTGAGTGCGAAGAAACGAGTTACGTTTTGAGTTTAACCCCTTTACGAAATGAAACGACGTCACCCTTTACGAAATGTTGCGTTCTAGATTAAGTGTTGTCGGTCGAATCAGCCACTGGCAAATTTTTTTTGACTAAATCTGAACCCATTCGACTTTAACCATGAGTAACCATTTTTTTTTTACTCGAAGACCCACTATCCAAATCTGCCTGCCCAAACGCATTTGCAGGTTACCGATTTTGTTAGGTTTGGCTTGGGCCAAATAATCTTGTCCAACCATTGTCTACTCGACACTTACACAACAAAGAGGTCTCTGATTAGTTATTTGGCAATTGTTATTGCCCCCTCCCCATTTCATTTTGGCACCTCCCACTTAAGTGTAAAAAGACAAAAATACCCTACCCCTAAAAATCCCAAAATTCATCCCCTTCCCCTCCCCATCATTCCCCACCCCTTCTCCTCCCCATTATTCCACACCCCATCACTCCCAACCCCCTCCCCACCATGTTTTAGACCCATGGCAACACTCTCTCCCATCCTACCCTCAGTTTCTCCTTCAAGAACTCGTATTTTTTTTTCATGTTTATAGGCTATCAGAAACTTGTTTCCGAAATTTCCTGGAAACAAGAATCCAAAGGTGTTAATTAGTATGTGGGAAGTGTGACCAATCCGAAAACAAATTTTCGGATAGCTTTTTTTTTTAAAAAAAATTCTCTTATATTTATTAGAAATTTAATATCTTTTTTATTTTTTATAATAACATTAATAACAATGTTATTAATTATTATAAATCTCGAGATTGTTGTCCATTTTCAAATTTGTATATCAAATTACCACAGTTAAAACAAGGTTACTCCTCCTGTACCTCTTGATCAGGCTGCTCCTCCTACTGCATACGGCGTCGCCGCTCAGCCTGCTCCCTCCGTGAGGACATAGTAGGCCTTTGGCGCTCGTCGTGAGCTAACCCTACCCCCTCGTGCGTGCCATGTCTCTTGAAAATGAAAAAAGCAAATAATAGACAAATTAATCCAAAAACTTGTTTCCGTGAACATCCAGAAATAGGTTTTCGGATGTGTATTTGGAAGTGAGAATCAAATACACATCCGGAAACTTGTTTCTGAAAGTTTACGGAAACAAGTTTTTGGATGCGTATTCGGTTCCAAATAACCAAATGTACATCTGGAAACTGTTTATGTGAACTTTCGAAAAAAAAATTCTGAAAAATTCAAATTTACAGAAAAAAAATAAGAGTGCGATGAAAAGTTAGGAAGACGTCAGAGAGAGAGAGAGAAGGCTTGAGTGAGGTGGGAATGAGAGGGGGGGAGATATTGGGGGTGGGAATGAGAGTGATAGAGTGAAAAGAGTGAGGAGTGGGGGTTAGGGGGAGGGGGTGGAGGGTAGGGAAAGGAATAGGGGTAGGATTGGAATATTGAAGGGTTGGGAGGTGGAAAAGCTAGCTGGGGGAGGGGTTATTAACAATTCCCATTTGATTGATTGGCACGTGCCAAGTTGCCTCACACGCTAACCGTTTGGGCCCTGACCCTGGGCGCTTTGAACGCAAAAGAGCATCATCACATTCACATCACCTATCATTCTCATTCTCGATCGAACGTAGTTTGTGAACTCGAACAGACACAAGAGGCTGCTTGCTTCCATTTCCAATCAAACGACGCCGTAACCAACCGAGATCGAAAGCCCTAACCATGTGGCGGAGACTCTTCTCTTCTCCTCACCTCAAAACCCTACCTTCTTCAACTCTCTCCCATTCTCATCCCCGATCCGCCGCCGCCGCAGCATTCCGATTCGTCGCCCTCAGTCGCCACGTCGCCACCCAATCAGGTAGTCCCTTTCTCCTTTCTCATTTTTTCCGTTTTTTCTTCTGCGATTGCAGTATTCTTATTCAATTCATTTTTCGTTGGTTGTTACGGCAGCTGGTTCGATCAAAAAGAGGGTTGAGGATGTAGTGCCAATCGCTACGGGTCACGAACGTGAGGAGATTCAGGCTGACCTTGAAGTACCCTCTCTCTCTTTCACTCATTGTTCTTTTTTTTTTTAATTTTATTTTCAAGGCATTGTTCTCGATCACATTTTTCACCATTTTGCCTTTTAAATTGGACAAATTCCGAATGCCAGTAATGCTAAATATTTTGAATCGAATTGAATTTTTGTGATATTTATCCACTTTTATCATATCGTGCGTCTGATCGTATTAAAAAGGTGGATTTTGCATTGGAAGAAATTCCTTTGTGTTAAATTAGCACTAATTTTATTATAATAACCTGATTTTTCAATGTTAATCTGCTGATTCTTTTTTTTGCTGTATTATATAAGTGATTTTTGGCATTTGAAGGACGTTTCTAATTTTTGTTTTTCATTTGTTTCTTTATTTTTGATTAGGGAAGGGATATTCTTGAAATAAACCATCCAGAAGGTCCTTTTGGCACGAAGGTTAGTGTTATTGTTTTTTCATAAAATTATATGTATGTGGAGGTTTAACTTGCTTTATAGTTGTGTCGTGTGTGTTGCAGCTGGTTCTGTATTTGTGTGGATTAGATCTTGCAAATTTGATTTTGAAGTGGGTTTTTAGTGGAGTGATTTATGTTCGGAGACCTTAATTTAGAAAAGTGATTTTGGCAAAACTAATGGTTTGGATTTTGTTGTCAAACTCACTTTTTGATGTGTATACTCTAATTCCCCAAAGGGTACGAGTCCCTTTTTCCTTCTTTATATTGTCTTTTTATTTCTTTTCATTTTTTCAGAGCTACACTTTAACAAATGTCATGATGTTGTTGTAGCCATATTCCATTAAAAGAAAAAACATGAACACTAGTTATTATTTTTGAAACTGGGTTCATATTTTTTTAGTGCCTATACATGACACATTTTCAATCTGGTCCCTACACTTCACAGTGTTATAACTCCCAAGTCTCCAAATTGTAAAAAAATACAGAAGGCTAGAATGACAAAACTGACTCTTGGATTGGGACCACTACTAACTGCGAAGTCTTCTGTTGATGCCACAATGCCTATAGAATTCAATGCAGGAGCAATCCTCTGGAGCTTCTTCTCAGACAGGATTCCTGCATCGGACTGATATATAGATATATATTAAATATTACAAATTTGGATTCTAAGTTGCTTACAGTTGATATTCTTTAGAAGCAATTGCCAAACATAAAGATGCATTTCAAAAATTATATAGCATGAGGATATTGGTAATCTATTTGACAAATTGTTATCCTCAATTTCAATTACTTCACATACTTGCTTGTGAAAGATGAAAACTAAGCATGAGGCTGGAACACCAAAGGGGGTTTATAGCTTGTTGAGCTTTTACACAACTGCAGTTTGGGGGTTTCCAAACATTAAACAAAAAATGCACTATTTAAATATGTTTTATTCCTATTATCAAGATTCTGTTAAGGAAATAATCAAAACAAGATGTTGTTACTTTTCTGTTTTTCACTCTTCATTTGACAAACAGAGCTGAAGTATTCATGTTTCTTTCTTTCTTTCTTTCTTTCTTTATTTATTCCCTTCTTTTTTTTTCCCTTTATTGTAAGTGGAAATATTAGTTTTAGTTTTATAATTTATAATTGCTGTAGATTCACATTGCCCTAAAATGTATAATAGTTTTGAAGTATGCTTGATATATGTCTGCTTTCATTGTTTATTCTGGTTCATAGGAAGCACCTGCTGTTGTTAGGTCATACTTTGACAGAAGGATAGTTGGATGCCCAGGTGGTGAAGGTGGTAAGTGTTCCTTGTCTTTCTTTATGAGTCTTTGTGCAAGCCTTTTCACAATTTGGTGAAAAATACTAGAATTTGGTTATGTTCTGGGTGAATTTTATTTTATTTTTATTTTTTTTTCTGCAGAGGATGAGCATGATGTTGTCTGGTTTTGGCTGGAGAAAGGCAAGCCTCATGAATGTCCAGTGTGTGCACAGTATTTTGTGGTAAGCTGAGCATCACATTTAAAATTTTGTTGTTACTGCTTACCATGATCTATTTGGGGTTAAATGTCAAGATAAGTAAACATGTAGATTGAAAATTATTTACTTGTTTGCTTGCACTTGACTACTTATTGATATCAACTTTCAAGGACCACTGCTTGCTATGAACTGCACAGGTTGATGCTGCTCCTACAAAATCTGTGTTTCCACAATCTGAATGCCTTGAATAGTTTGAAATATAATCAATCATCTGACAATTTATTGCGTGGCTTTTGCAGTTATAGCATGTCACAGTTTGATGTATATGTGATATGCCGAAACCTGTATTAGCAAGAACTGACATTCTATATTAGTATATGTGGAAATGAGACGTCAACTGTAACATTTTTTTAAACATTGTTCAACATGGATTGACATTTCTAGTCAGTGATCGACCTCGATTTGAACCTCATAAAAATAAGTGATGAGTTAGAGAAACAAACCTTTTGCCCAAGGTGCACTACAGAAGCATGGACTTAATTCGAGTTTGAAATATTCATCTCAAACCATTTTTTTTTTTTTTTTTTGCAGAATTTGATTTGTTATCTTTTGCTAGTGTCACCACTCATGAACGCTTCAATGTATATCTGAGCTGGTGTTTTGTTTAATTTAGAGAAACCAGTGTAGTGTATGCTTGCATTAAAAAAGCATGCATAAAAGGTGCTTTACAGGACCATAATTCCTCGACAGGGTGAATATATAGCCACCCCTTATTGATATTGGTTAGTGCATTGTATCGTGTTTACAGCTTTTGCATAAATGATCCATGTTTTGAAATTCCAGGAGTGAGGATGGTTGGAACAAAATTCAATTGAATTCTTGTCACCAATTTAGAAGTCTAGTCGAATAATAATCAAATGACTGTTTCAAATGGTTACTTTACTGCTCATTGGAACTAATATGTTGGTTTTGCATTACAGCTTGAAGTGGTGGGACCTGGCGGTGATCCTTACGGACATGGCGATCACGACCACCATTGATTGCATGCTGCAGTTTTCCTGCAGGAATAAAGATGGAGAGACATTGTTTTACACTGAACCTTTCAAAATCATGAGGCCTTGTTTTGTTTGGTTTTGATTGGTCTAATACCTTGCGGTTTTACAACTTTAGAGAGAAAGTTTCTGTGATTATTTAGACACGGGCTGGTCATTTGATTGAGCTATCAAATTCTGTTAGGTTTTCATTTTTGCTTTGCCAAATAATTGATAGCAACGCTATGATTCTTTATCATTGTTCTTTTTTTCTGTCAATATGTAGAACCTACGGCTACTTTGAGCACCTAAACCACGAAATGGGCTGCAAGTTTCGAATTGAAGAGTCTTTTGAAAATAATTAGAATAATTTTAAAAACTAATAAATTGATAAATTTTTATACGTTACCAAATAACATATTTTGACAAAAGATTTACTTGCATATGATGCAATAATAAACCTAAGATAGGGTAACAAAAAATACTAGCAATAATATTGTGCAAAAATTAAGTTACTAGCTTAACGACCGAAAAAAGAAAGTTACTAGATTTGATCACTTGCTGTCTTCAGTTCATAGTCGATACGTGTCTACAGGCATTCTGTGGTGTTAATAATACAAGAGATCAAAATTGTCACTGTCTTACTGTTGCCGATGGTGTTAATTAGATCTGTGTGTGTGTGTGTGTGTGTGTGTGTGTGTGTATATATATATATATATTTTCCCCTTCAAAATTTCATGACCCATACAATCTACTTTCTCAAGTCGAGATTTATCGGTTCATCCTGAACTGAACTCACTTTTATGGCCTTCGACACCAATAATAGGTCCAGTTCATTTGCCTCAAGTCCAAATGTTGACCCAAATCTTTTAATTGACGGTCCTGATCCACAAATGTTAACTGGCGAAGCAAATTAGAGTGACCTTCCAATTGAAGAAACGAAAAAATAAAACTAGATTCTTGACCATGACATTTTTTTTCTAAGGAAAAAAAAAATCAAAAGATAATATTTTAAAGGTGGGAAAAAAACTGGTGGGTGGGGACTGGACAGGAATGAGCTTCATACCGAAATATAAATGGGAAAATGCACATAACACATTTTCCTTTTATATATTTTTCTTATCTTTTTGTAGAAAATGAAGAGATATTCGAGGTTAAGGCAACCAACCCCACCTTTTGCCAAACAAAGGGAGCAGAAGAAGAGACGAAAGGAAAAGCTTGCACTGACAAAATAATGAAATGACAACCAAATATTCTTAGGAAGGTGAAGATGGTGTATCCCAAATGCTTCTAAATCAAGAAATCGGAATCAGAACAGAATAGATTCAAAGCCTCACTCACATCCCCATTTTACCAATAATAAAAAGAAAATAGTTGTCATTTTCTTTTCTAATTGGAATTATAAGGACAAACAAAGGGGATTGGATTCCCTGCAGTGATAATTTCACTGCATTTTAATCCCCACTCTTGAAACATCCACTCCCCCTTTTTTTAATATTTTTCACATACACTCTCTCACTTATTCAATAGATAGGATTTCACGGGAGAAAACTTGAGAGAGAAAAAAATGGGAGAGGATCCCACGTAGAGAGGAAAGAAATTTTGGATGCAAAACTTTACCAACCATTATTCCTTTTTTTTGGATCATTTTTCTTCTTGGAGATGTTTTACTTTACCCAGCATAATTTTCACAAAATGTTGAGCCACAACTACTACTATATTTTTTTTTTCTGTCATCTTGAGTCAGAATCAATCTCATTTTGCACCCTTATGAAATGAACTTTCACTATGTTTCAGGAGCTATACAATCAGGCTATGAAGATATTTCAAATCCTTTAATCCCTTATTCTACCATTCTCTTTAACAAAGAACATGCTTCTAGGGACATCGATCATGGGATTCATTTATCTATTATTTCATTCATTCTTGTTGCTATTATTAAAACTAATTAATAAAGGGGTCAGTGGACCTTGATGCGAAGTAAGAATCAGAAAATGGGAGAAATTGGAAACCAGAACTTCAAGATCAGCAGTAAAAGATGTTAGCTTTTCAAAAATACTACAGGAAAATTAAGGTAATTTAACGGCAGTATAAATACAGGGCATTTTCTTAAACAAATTAACAGCACATAATATTTGAAAAGTATCACGATAATCGTTAGAACTATGATTCAAAACAGCACCCAAAAGGTATTATCAGATAGTATCTTGGTTAAGTTACCTTGTGTATATTTTAACTAATTCATTCTTCCTGATTTAATCAAAGATAAATCATTAATGTCAAGACTTAAAAATTCACAAATATTTTTTTTTTATTGCCTGAATCTAGTTAAATAGTTGGCATAATCTAAAGGGCCATTCTCATTGTTGTCGGGTCATCATAAAAACTAGAGGGAAATAATGTAATCATCACTAAATCTTAGTAATAGGTAAATATTCACGTAAGATCATAATCCAAAGCATATAACTTTGATAATTATCCGACGACCAAACATATGAAGTGCAATAATATCAAAGAGGCTTATCATTTGTATTTGACTTTGAATGATGAGCCCAAACTTCTTTTTCTCTTTTTAAATAAGTTTTGTCTTGTAACTATATTGGTCCACCCTAACATTATGCTAGATTTTGAAATTTGCATAGCAATCAAAACCTCCTTTTGTAGCTGAAGTAATGATCGAAAATTACACTTTTATCGAAAAAGATTTTGTTGGCGATGGAATAGTTGCTAAATTACGTGTCTTCCTCCATCCAATTCAAGATTCAATTGAAAATAGTTTAAAAGTTTTATATCCAAAACCAAAAACTCAGATCCTAATAAGAAAAAACAAATCGCTCATTTATACCAAAAAAAAAAAAAAAACACCTCATTCACAAATGTCAAGTCAATAGATGAGCACCGTTTTCTTGGCCTGGATAATTGTAAAGCCAATCAGACTCAGTACCACAAGTGCTGTGTTTTTCTGAAAGAAAATTCAAATATTTAAATATAAATTTAAGTGATTAATTCCTCTGTATAGTAAATTATTATGTTCTTAAAATTATCATTTTGATTTTTTTTTTACAGTAAGGGGGATGATGAGTGTTGCGGGTTCGAATCCGCGCTCTCAATGTCCACACAACGCTTACATATAGTTTACCATTAAACTGTGCTCTTGGGACTATTATTTTGATTACTGAGACGCGTAATTAAGGTCTACTTGTAAAAAAAACCACACGGTTGTCACCATAAAAAACGGTCATAAAAAAAACCACACCGCCACTATATAAAAGGTTTTGTGAAGAAATGAAGCATTCAAAGTCTAAAAGAAATGAAGAAATGAATATTGATAGGAGATAAAGTCTAAAAAGAGTTTTTGATGCTCGAACACTTCTTACCTTATAAACTGGTTTTGTAGAGTTAAGTTAGACTCAAAATCTAAGGTTGATATATTTTTTGGTCTTTAGTACAAATGGTCACGGTGTGGGGGATGGGAAGGGGGAACTAGAGCGTTACGGGTTCAAACCCGTGCTCCCAATGTCTCGCAACACTTTATCACTTCTTAGACTAAGGTTGATATATTTAAATTTATGGTTGTATTATTTAGCTCAGCTGATATAATTTTTTTTTTCAGCTAAACGCAAAGGGATTGAATCACTATTTCACTTCCCTGGAATCGAGTGGTCCCATTTCCTTTTCAGATATGTAGCATGTGTGCGTGCGTTAGTGTATGTTCCTATATAAGCATATTCCATTAGCGTGTGTAAATAAATTAGCGGTTAAATTCAATATAAATTATTTCTATTTTTTTTTGTGTAAGTTTTGAATTTATGGGCACAAATTGTTATCCATTTTCTTCAAACAAAGGAATATTTTGCTCAGTGTGCATGCCAGCTTATAGAAAAGGAGAGCTTTAAAATATTTGAAAATGGTCATACGCGAGTTGCACTATGTTTTTCAGATTTTGGAGTTTACACGCTTTTTCAATTAGGTACTCAAATATGTTCCCTTTACCGTAAAGCTTTGCCTATTTTAGCCGCCTAATAATCTGCAAGATTACTTACACCCACTACACAGTACTTTAATCTCCAATAACAAGCTAGTGCCAGCGGCATATCTTGTCTGCTCATAAACAAACGCTCCTATTTGTACTCCTTAATTTTTTTTCCTTTTATTTTTTTTTTTTTGAATTTGGAGCTATTCTCTTTCTCTATTGAGTGTGGGGCTGGTATGGAGTTGACAAAAGAAAAAAGTTGATCTTAAGTTCTCCTTAGATGAGGGAAACATCCACTATTTTTTGACCTTAGATGCTCAACCAATTAACATCTGACACGTCACTGCTCATTTTAAGTTTAAGTCAACCAGTTTAATATTGATGTTGCTTTTGTTGCGCTAATAGTTTTGTCTTATTTGCAACCAAACCCTAATAGGAACATCTTTCTATGCAATGTGTATCTCTTGTGATATTCTTTCCTGAACTCCCAAAAATTATCTTCTCTTTTTAAGACAACAAATTGAATAATAATATTTTATATGTGTAACTTTTATAAACATAAGGTGTGCAATTTTAAAAAAGATTGTGCCTTACTCTCTTTTTTTGTTATTTAGGTCTAAGTAGTGAGTTTAATAACTATAAACCGATAGTATAAATTTTTTTTACACAGTTATCTAATCATTTATTACCATGACGTCACTTTGTTACAATACTTCCTAAAATATCTCAACAAATATTTACATGGTGAGATATGGTGTGTAAAACTTTTTTACATTGTCCATGTATAGTCATTAAACTCTTATGTAATCAAGAGGTTCAAAAGCAAAATACTTTTAGTTGAATTGCAAATGCAACCTCATAAATTCGCAAAGGCTTATCTTATTTAAACAGACAATTTTTAATGCATGGTAGTTAGAAAGAAAAATAATAAAAAACTTGTTAAATTTAACATTTAACACTGTCATTCATTATGATAGGAAAAAAAGTGCCTGAGTGAGAATTATAGGCATTCACCTTTTTCAAGTGGGGACTTACTCATGTTACAAAGCATAACTCACCTAATAATTCTAACCTGTGAAGAAAGCATGGAATGTGGAAGGTTTGGTGCATCAACAAGATGAATAAAGAATCACACATCATGAGAGTTTGACATTAGGCAAGGGAACCTTATAAGTTCTTCTAAAGCTTGATTACTCTCCAATGTTAATATATCCAATTTAAAATTTTCAAATTTGTCCAGAATCTCCATCAATGCAAGCAAAGAACTTCAGAAAGAATGGTGCAAAAGCAGCAACACCAGTTAGTGGATAGAAGGAAGGACAGATAGCATTTTAAGATTTCCATGTAAGCTTGCATGAAAGCTGGATTTTATAGGGGAGCAGACATAGTGGTGCACAATGAATGTACTCATTGACCTATACATAGTGGCGCTACCTCTGTGTACCTAAATTTTATCTTGGTAAGCCTGGGATATATGCCAGGTCCACTTTTCACTCTGTAATAAATTACATATTTGCTATTACTGTGAGAATCAAAGCTGCAAATATCTGCACAACTTGGAGACAGAGAAACAGGAATGCCATATATAATTATAAACCAAAGAAAGGAAGTTGGACAGTGGGATATATTCAAGTTGAAGTCCACTAAAGCCCTATCCAACTGACAAAATAAAAGATATGCAGAAATCTATCAATAATTTAGAAATGAGATAATTTCATAGAGATTTAATAAACAATGGGCCTGCACCTGTTGTATTTCTTAAGATTCCTTTTGGTGAAGATCATGGCCTAAAATTTTCTATTTTTTTTTTTTTTACTTCTAAAGAAGATACTTGTCAGCTAAATACATGAAGATTTTAGGGCATTATTTTTCGCCTAAATGTGTTACAGAAAATCTCCGTATTATCATTATTATTATTATCGTTATTTTGTCACTATGCTTAAGAGAAGGTCTAGCCTTTGGACTTACGCTGTTTCTCATGCGTATAAACAAACAAAACTTCTCTTGAAGTGGGGTTTGAGCTACCAAGATTAGTGGCAAGCAAGAAAGCAAAAGAGAGGAAGGTTAGAATGAAAAGCTCACATGCTTTTTCTTGTCAATTCTAATCTTAAATCCAGGTTACTGAGCTTAATTGTTATCTGCTAAGAACTAGAAAGCAGGGGAAAATACCAAGAAGCTCCCCTTCCTTTTCCAAGTGCAATTCTTGGGAGATTTTCATTTTTTTCTAGAGTTGCTTTTCATCTCTGAGTGTACAAAAATTGAAAAAAACTTTAGTTTTGAGGTTAATGGGTATCCATCAATCATGCAGAAATTCATAAACAAATGATTGTGAAAAGATATTTTCTTTTTACAAACTTAGGTTATTCTTTCTTATTTTCAGTAATATTCTTCAGTGGTTGTTGTGGTTTGCTTTATTTTATGGCCACTGCCCACAAGCATAGATTCTCTCTGTGAGTCCATTGCCCTCTCTCCTAGCTGTGCAGCTTAGGAATGGATGATTGACATTGTGCTCTGCTCTGATTTGATTCTCTCTGCTCATAAAGGTTTCTTGCTTTTGTCTTTGTCTTTACCTCTCCTTTTCATGGATACCATTCTAGGCGGTTGCAGGCGCAGTTTATAACCGGTGCACTCACTATACTTACATGGCAATGCATATTCACACCTTTTATTCCAACTCCACCACACCCTTCAGGGTATAAAGGGGCATCACCATTCTGCATTCTCTTCATTACAGAACCTCTTCATAGTCATTGCGGTTGAAGTAGGTGTGGGTGCTTTGATCAGTTTTCTTTCAAGCAGCAAAATGAGTCATGCACATTCTCATATGGGCTCTGGTTTGTTCTTTTGCTCCACTTGATAGATATAGTCCTTTATCCTTCCTTCAAACTTGCATGAATTTTAGTCTGTAGATTGCTGTCAGTCGGTTAGAGGAGCTTTTAGCTGTCTCTTTATTTGTTTTTTGAAAACTCATATATATAGTGTTTTCCTCTAGCTTGTTGCACTGATAAACTTCAATGCTAATTTTCTTGGTCCATTTGAGGAATTTCGTTATTTTTGCCTCATGCTTTGGCATCTATCAGCTATCTTCAAACCTAGTATGTTATTAAGTTGTAGCTTTCTGGCTTTACAATTGCAGGTAGTAGAACTGTTAGAAGAGCGTTTGAGTTTGGGAGGACACATGTAGTGAGGCCCAAAGGAAAACACCAAGCCACTATAGTTTGGCTGCATGGCCTTGGTGATAATGGTTTGAGGTATGAATGCTAACTCTTCAATATTGTTATATGCCATGCTAACATCATCATAACCATTAGCTATTCCTTCTCTCACCGGTTCTGTATTGTACTTTCCTTTGTGGATCCTGTCATTTCTATCTTCCTTTCTACCTTGTCTAACCTTAATGCTTTCTAACATTCACCTTTTTTCTTTCCTCAGCCTCTTTTTTTGCTTTTTTTTTTTTCCCCCGTTTTTTCTTGCTTTTGGGTTGGGGGAAGGATACAGTTGACATAAGTCTAAACATTTTTTGTTTTACCCCTCTCCACCCCCTCCCCAAAAAAAAATTCACTGTTATGTTAACTTTCTGCAAACTCGATAATTTTTGGCAAGGGAGCTCAAGGGGTTGAATCCAAAAAGTTTGTCCTGTTCTTTTCTTTTTTGTGTTTTGCCTCATTCTTTGCTTCAAGTACACGATCCGTATATGAAAGATGAAACTTTTATGAGAAAGAATGTGAAGTATATCGTAGGGATCCAAGGTATTCCTGATGTTTAGATTCTACATGGAATATATTCTGCTGAAGAAAGTTGTGATTTTAATTCTTGGAGGCCTGGCTGGGAAGAGTATACACTAAATTCTCAACTGGGGGACCACAAGCTCGCTTGTTTCTCTACCCAAATGAACTAAACACGACTTTTGACAGAAGAATATATTGTATGAATAGAAACTGGCATGTTCTAGAAATATTCTTTATTGTGTTTGTCGTGGACACAGAAAATACCATTGAGTTTGAGCATTTCAATGTATGGTTGAGTACTTTTATGCTAGACAATTTTATCTGGGAAATGGGAAACCTAATTGATGTCAGATTTACTGGCCAGAGACATGCTTATCTGATTTTGTGCTTTGTTTTGCTGCAGCTCATCTCAGTTGCTGGAATCTCTTCAGCTCCCAAATGTGAGAATATTTATATCTTCAATCAGTTTATTTTTAAATGCTTCTCTAGACTAATATTCTCACTCCATAACTACAATATTTTGATAACTCAATGGTACTATAATATGATGTTTCTTTTGATATGATATGACATGGTATCATACAGATAAAATGGATTTGCCCAACTGCTCCTACCCGTCCTGTGGCAATACTTGGTGGTTTTCCCTGCACTGCATGTAATATAAAATCCTTCTTTCCTCCTACTCTTTGTTAATTAACTTAGAGCACTATGTAAGCTAAAACTTCTACAGTCATAAAAAAAAAATAGTCTAACTTGCTGATTGAATATGAATCAGGGTTTGATGTGGGAGAACTTTCAGAAGAAGGTCCAGATGACTGGGAGGGTTTAGATGCTTCAGCAGCACATATTGCTAACTTGTTGTCAACAGAGCCAGCTGATGGTACTTTGAAGGCTAAATAAAAATAAACTAATAAATTGGACCTTAAAATTCTGCAATTTTACAAGGCCCCATGGTATCATTCTACATTAAAATGAATTGTTCTTCAGCTATATATAACCCTGATTCAAGGATTAAAAAAATGATCAAACACTAATCAATTACTAATTTACTATGTCACTTCATCTATAACTTTGGGCCGGGTCTGCCTCCTCTAAACTTATCCAATTTAGGTCTGTTTGTAATTGATATCCTGAACATTCATTCACTATGTGACAGTGAAAGTTGGTATTGGAGGCTTCAGCATGGGTGCAGCAATAGCATTATACTCTGCAACTTGTTTTGCCATGGGAAGGTATGGAAATGGCATCCCATACCCTGTCAACTTAAGAGCAGTTGTTGGACTGAGTGGTTGGCTACCAGGATCAAGGTATATTGTAACATTATTTGCTCTACAGGAGTTGCACTTATGTTGACAATAACTTAGGGATTTTACTGAAACTGGAAACAACTTTTGTTATTTTTCCCAATAAGTTTTCATTTGTCCAAGTTTGTTGAGAAGTCTACTAAACTGGTTGCCACTGTGTTGGAACCTGCTATCTGTAGGACCTTAGGGAACAAGATAGAAGTGTCACATGAAGCAAGAAGGCGAGCTGCTTCGTTACCTATTTTACTGTGCCATGGACTCAGTACGTTTCTATAAATCTTATATGCTGATGTAATTATTTCTTTCTATTTAAGAGGCATCTTTACAAATTAAATACTACTATTTTTTATTGCATAATAAGATTCTGGCGTGCACTAAAGAAATTTCTGGTTACTCTGAAAATTTTCGTAAGCATGAAATTAAACTCAATTCTGATAGTCTTAGCAGTATTTTTGTGGACGGATGACTTTCAAGTCAATCCAATGATTCAGTTGTATTTTAACAAAGCATGTGCATATTTTCCTGGAACATTCAGGGCAGTGTTTTTCCCTACAAGTAGATTTATGTACGAAGGCTGCAATACCCTTTCTTTTCAGCACTTGTGGAATATGTTGTGCAGCTATCACTATGCTTGTATGTAATTATAAAACATGGACACAATGCTATGGTTTTAAGCACACTCAGGGCATAATTCATTTTGTAGGTGATGATGTAGTCCTCTGCAAATATGGAGAGAAATCTGCTCAGTCCTTAAGCTCAGCAGGGTTTCGATATGTTGCATTCAAATCCTATGATGGGTAAGAACTAAATCATCCCACTAATGGAACACATGTCAGTGAAAGCAGTAGTCTCACTTTTTTGTTTGTGATGTGTGCAGGCTTGGTCATTACACAGTTCCCAGAGAGATGGATGAGGTTTCCACCTGGCTTAGTTCAAGGCTGGGGCTTGAGGGATCCTCGTAAACGACAAAACTATTATGAATCAAGCGCATGCTTGTAGAAGGTGTTGTATGGAACAATAACAGGGAAGGTGGGATGCACATGCTAAGTAGGTAGATCATGGAGTGGTTCATGGGTATATATAATATGAATAGAAGAGTTAACTTTCTGGGCCCCTTTTTGTCATGTTCCTGAGCAATAAAGATCTGAATGTGTTTTCTAAGTATTTCTCTTATTATATTGTTGTAGAATCTAGGGACTGGGTCGGTTGTACTATTGGAGAGATTCAGTTGTATAATTGGAGAGATTTTCAGTTTTAATTATTGTAACAAAGCAGGGAACTTGGCCTTGTTCTTTTTCACTTTCAAGAAAGATATATCTAAAAAATTTCAGTACCAGAAGATAATGTTTTGTTTTTATTTAAGGAAAAAAATAAACAGGTGACTTATTAACCATATCATCACAAACAAAGGAAGGAGTCTAAGCTTATAGATAACAGTAATACATAGATTCACTCGAGTCAAGAGAAAAGGCAATAAAACAGTTTGCCTCACCTACTGTTCTTGATAACTTAACTGTTAAAGAAAACCACCAACAGTTCCAAATTGCCAAAACGAATGTAGGCAAAACTGCTGTTGTGGCAACGAGCTGAGATTATAATGTAGGAAGCGTTTTAGAAATGTCATTCATGAACTTGTGCAATCTCAATCTCAAGAGTTTAATAATGAAGCAATATGGACTCTTGACTTCGGCATCAACATAACTTCATAAAATAAAGGAAGCAAACATGATTTCAATTAAGCCATTTCAGCATAATGATCTCGTCTTCAAATAATCTTACCAAACAAAAATTGCTTTAAAATTGGGGGTTCATAATTTACAGATTTGCGAGTGTATTTTGTATACAAGTAACAGTGAAATTATGTTTTAGTTGGAATTCCGAAGGTACATCAGGAAGCATGATTCTACTCGTCTGGATGTGTGGATTTAATGCACGCATGACTGTGAAATTGCAGAGTGACATGATGTAGCAAAACAACACAAAATCAAACGACCAATATTCCTATATGAATAATGGGGACACCCAATATTCTTTAAAAAAAAAATCATTAATCTATACAAAAAATGTAAAAATAAAAAAAATTAATAAAATAAACAACAAAACACGTGCAATTGAGTTATTTTCCCCATATAATTTAATCGACTACATACAAATCCGCCACCAATATTTGCAAGCCCCCAACCCCAAAACAATAAACAATTTTTTTTTGACTGCCCAAAACAATAAACAATTAGCTACATAAGTTTTTTATCCCACGAAATTTATGTTTTTACACATCTTTGCAAGCTAAATAATAAAAAAGTTTAAACAAAGACACCAGACACTATTTGGCAACATAGTTTGCTAACATTATGTTAGGCATCCTGCGATGACTAAGGTACAAATTAGGAAGGCTGTGGGATAAGTAACAGGAGACTGGGGTTGATCACACATGGCATAACTAGTAACTTATGCATGTGGCAGGCTGGGAAGGAAATCAGAAAGGGGATCAACTAGAAGGTTAGGAGGGAAAGTGAGGGATAAAAGAAAGAGACAAGGTAGACATGAATTGAGTACGGTGTAGCGGTCATTAGGCAGGGAGGTTAGCAAACCCTCCAAGTTCTGCAGTGCTCTATCCTCTGTTTTCTGTTTTTTCTGAGTGTGAGAGTGCCAAACCTCTGGTTCTTATCTCTGTAATTGGGGATTACCCTACCTTCTGTAATAATATACCTACGCTCCTATCACATTATTCTAACTCCGGAATCTGGATGAATAAATGTTCTCAACTATTATTTCATTATTTCATCTATAACATAGCAAATAAACATTAAAGCAAGGTACATGCACACACAAAATCTTATGCCATGACAACTTTTTATTGGTCAAATAACTTAATCCAGAAAATCTGATACAAAGAAGTCACATAATGTCATCTTTCAGCAAAAGAAACAGATTACATTGAACAAGTTTGTCTAAACTACCTCTCTCTTTTAATTTCATCACCGTAGTCGTGCTTTTACTGCTTGGACACAATACCTTCAAGCTTTTTACTCAATGCACCAGTCTACAAGGATGTGAAATAATGTTAAGTATAAAATAATAAAAAGTAAAAAATAAAAAATAAAAAAATTATCAACTCTTGAAATTGGAATTAACCTGGTGCATATTAAGAATAATATCTGATCCACCAACAAACTCTCCCTTAATGAAAATTTGTGGAAATGTTGGCCAGTTACTGCAGAGAAAGAACATGGGAGAAACATCATAAATGTGTATTTGCCTCATCTGTCAATTATTAAGCTGTTAAAAGGGAAAAATAATTATACTTGGCAACACCCACACTTCTGGTACTACCATGTTTGTGAATCATTTAATAAGACCACATAGTCATACCATTTTAAAACGGAAGATTTCAATGTTTAGACATGACAACAATTACTCTCAAGTTTTAAGATTTACAACTCATAATCTGATTCTAAACTAAAATATTTGGATTTACACAATGCAATTTGAAAATAATATTTTGATGTTTCATAGCACATATCACTAATTCTAGTTATTATCAGCAAAAAGTCTATATTTTTATTCCTTTCCTTGTACTGAAAAAAAATAATTTATTATCGACTATCGTAAATATTAATTTTGAAAAACTAGGTAACAGTGAGAGCATTATTCTCAAGAAGCAAGAGTAATATAACCAGCAGGAACAAACTTACCTGAAGGCTTTTACAGCATTTTTCAGTTCAAGATCCTCCAAAATGTTTCTAGCACTTATAGGAACATCTGCAATGGCAACACATAAAGATAATTGCAAGTTGCAACTCAGAATTGTCAATTTGTCATCCAGTAATGCAGAGCCATATTCTTAATAAATTTCTGTAGGCCACAGGTAAATTAATTAAGAGAACATAAAAATTCATCAATTGGAAAAACTCATTTGAAACTTGAAAGCATGGTATGTAAACTGCAGGTTATAATACAGATCATTATAATTAAAATTCAGGGCATTATAACTAAATTTCAGACTTGCACCTATTGACTACTCTTTCTTCTTGTTTCTTCCAGTGTTGTCATTAAATATTATATTATTGCCCTTTTATGTTGGAGAAGAATAGATGAATTAAAATGGCAAGGATGAAACTTCTAAATTGATTCCGTCCGACATAATTGAACCAAAGAACATGAGATTACAAAAACACAGTAGCTACCATGACATCGGCTGCCTTCAGCAAATTAATCACCATAATCCATAATGCTTGATATGAACGTAAGTTATGTTACCCTATATCCATTCTGAGCCTACACTTTTAAAATTACAGATGCACAAGTTTTGAAAAATGGGGAAAAGTAACACTTCTACCATGAACAGAACAGACAACTTCAGAACAGTTAACTTGTTCGGTAGCAATGCAAGGATGAAGCATAACAAACATCATTTTTCACTTACGATATTGTTTTAAAACTCTGACTGCAATAGAACTAAACCCACACTGTGGAAATTCAGGTACACCTTTCATGTAAATCATGACAGGATTATCCTTGACATCCTGCACATATTAATTAACCACAGTGAGAAACAGTTCAACTTCATGCCGTCAAAACAATAAATAAATAGTTTAAATATTTTATTTTCCATGTAAGATATTAAATTGATATGCAATTCACCTGCTCGATAACATTTGACAAAGAAATGCCAGAAGAATTCTCAAGTTTATTATTAGCTGGCTTGAAGTCATCATGTGTGTCGGAATCATTTGACACCGTAGTTGAGTATCTCATTCCAAAATAACGGGAACTAGTTAACTGCAAAGACGTTAAAGGAAAACCAATACCATTACAAAAAGAAAACGCAATTCACAGCTTAAAGAAAGAACAACAAATTCTACTCCTTTCGCACATAAGGTTTTCCACATTCACGTTGTTTTAAAGTTT